>CM044307.1:34100000-36500000 GCA_024291935.2 Okapia johnstoni | reverse complement strand
TGCCATAAGGGTGGTGTCATCCGCATATCTGAGGTTATTGATATTTCTCCCGGCAATGTTGATTCCAGCTTGTGTTTCTTCCAGCCCAGCATTTCTCATGATGTACTCTGCATATACATGCATTAAATTATACAAATCATAAGCATACAGTTCAGTGAAGCAGGGCAGAGTGAATAGACTGTTGAATCTACACACTAGGTTAAGAAGTGGAAGACTAGCAGGAACTCATAGCTTCCTTCTGCCTCATCCTAATCACTATCCTAGCCCTTCTGCCACAATGTAGCCCCTGTCCTGATTTCTAATGGGACAGAACAACTTAAACCTAAAAAGTTGATATGTGTATTAGTGCAGAATGTGCTTGTTTTTATTTACTTCCCTTGCTCAATATTATGACTAAGAATCACATACATGATTGTATCTTTATCGTATTTATTTTGCTAGATGTATAGTAGTTCAATATATGTATATAATACTATTTTTTCTTTCATATTTATCTTGTTAGATGTTGTTTTTAGTTTGAGGCTATTATAAATAATTTCTGTGAATGTTTATAAATATTTCTAGTAGTGCATATATACACATATTTCTGTTGATAAGATACCTAGAAATGAAATTCCTGAGTCATACAGTAAGTGTAAAATGTAGTGGATAACATGAAACCCTTTCCCAAAGTAGTTGCATCCCCCAAAGCATTGTGAGAGATTTCCAATTGCTCCAAAACTTCATCAACACTTTACATTTTCTTTTTAACTTTTGATTTTGTATTTGAGTATAGCCAAATAATATATGTTGTGGTAGTTTCAGGGGAACAGCGAAGGGATTCAGTCATACGTGTATCCATTTTTAAAAGGTATTCTGGTGGGTGCGTAGTGGTTTCTCATGGTAGATTTAATTATCATTTAGTTGGGGATTAGTGAACTTGAGTATTTATTCAAGTATTTGTTGGATATTTGTAGAGCCTCTTTTGAAAATGTTTCTTCAAAATTTTTACCATTTTTCTGATAAGTTGCCTTATTGTTGGAGACTTTGTGTATTCTGCATGTAAACCATTTGTCACCTGTATGAGTTGCAAATAATATTCTAATTGGGTTGCTTTTGAACTCTTACTGGCACCTTTTGCAGGATTGCAATATTTAATTTTAATGTAGTTCAAATTATTAATGTTTTATTACCTATTAAAAATCTTTGCCTGTTAATACCCTGGAGATGTTCTACTATGTTATCTTCTAAAATTATAATTGCTCTACCTTTCCCCTTTAGATCTACAATAAATGAAAGTGATTCTGAGGATTGATGTGGGGTAAAAAATCTACTTGTGTTTTTTCTTATGGATAGTCAATTGCTAAGAATTGTTTATTGAAAAGATCATCTCTCCTACACGACATTGCCCCTTTTGTCAAAGAACCAGGTTGTTCTCTTTTCAGGACTCTATTCTGTCACATTGATTTATCCACCCTTGCAATAATCGTCCCTCTCTTCATTAAATAGTTCATATGATAGGTTTTTATATCTTGTACTATGAATACTTTGGTTTTCATATTTAAGATGTTAGCTACTCTTAGCTTTTGTATTTTCATATAAATTTTAGAGTTAATGTGTCAGTTTTGAAGATAAATAAGTCTTCTAGAGCTATGATTGCCACAGTAATCAATTGATTAGGAGAATGAGCACATTTATACATTTGGGCTTTAAATATGTGAACATATTTTAGCTCTTCATTTATTTAGGTTTGACTAAATTTTACTCAATAATGCTCTATATTTCTGTTGGAATTTTACATAAATTTGATTAGATTTATTGCAAGGTATTTGATGTTTTGATGCTATACTAAATAGTATCATTTTTTATTTTCATATTCTCTCTGTTGTATAAAGAAATAAAAGTTTAAATATTGATCTTACTGCTTAACTATGTTATTTATAATAATTTAGTAGAAAGTTCTCTTGTATATGAACACAAACATATAGACTGCAATCATTGAAGCATGTAAATTATCATATGTGAAACAAATCGCCAGTCTAGGTTCAATGCATGATACAGGGTGCTCGGAGCTGGTGCACCGGGATGACCTGGAGGGATGGGATGGGGAGGGAGGTGGAAGGGGGTTCCTGGAAGGGGAAGACATGTACACCCATTGTGGATTCATGTCAATGTATGGCAAAACAAATACAATATTGTAAAGTTAAAAAATAGAAAATAAACTAATTTAAAAAAAAAAGTGAAAAATTTCCCTTTCTTATCATTACTCTTTTACTCTTTGTCTTTGCATTGGCTTTGGATAAAATAGAATGAATTGGAATGAAAATGATGATAGTAACTAATATTGCCTCACTTTTTATCTTGGAGGGAAAACTTTTAACATTTCAGATTTTTTTGTTATATTTTTTGAAGATGATTATCAAATTAAAAATCTACTATAGTTTTCTGAGCTTTTGTATAAATTGGTAATGACTTCTAATTGGTTTTTATTTCTAATCTATGCCAGTCTTCATAGATATATCTCTTCATTCACTAGTGAATTATACTGATTGATTTTTAAATGTAAATTGGCAAATTTGGGGAAAGGGGATAATATTTCAAACTAATAGAAAAGTTGCAAGAAGAAATATAAAAAACTCCCATACATTCAGATTCTCCAAATGCATAAATTTTACGCATTATGATTTTCCCTCTTTTTCTTTCTGAAGCAAAGTAATTGGCAATATTATTCCCTTTATCCATGAACTATTAATAATTAACCTGTTTTCCTAAGAATAAAGACATCTCCTCAACTGTAAAAATTAAAAGTACAACTATTAATGTCAAAGTTTACTTATTTATATTTAAGAATTAAAACATTTTTGTATTTAAACACCAGTACCATATATTAAAACACATACATATGGAATTTAGAAAGATGGTAATGACAATCTTACGGCAGCAAAAGAGACGCAGATGTGAAGAACAGACTTTTCGACTCTGTGGGAGAAGGCAAGGGTGGAGTGATCTGAGAGAATTGCGTTGAAACATGTATATTACCTTATGTATGATAGACAACCAGTTGCAAGTTCAATGCATGAAGCACAGCACTCAAAGTTGATGCTCTGGGACAACCCAGAGGGATAAGATGGAGAGGGAGGTGGGAGGGAGGATCAGGATGGGAGGACACATGTGCACTCATGGCTAATTCATGTCAGTGTGTGGCCAAAACCACCACAATAATATAAAGTGATTATCCTCAAATTAGAATGATAAATTAATTTTTTAAAAAAGAAATATTTTAGGCTGTTTTCCAATTTTTATATGTTACTGGAATTTTTCTGTAAAATTTTTTTTGCAGGAGTTTTTCAATGCATCAATTTTTATGATAAGGCTAGATTGTACTTTTCTTTCATGTGGTACCTTGTCAGATTTTCTATCAAGATTATGTTGGCTTCATAAAATGTTCTGAAAAGAGTTTTCACAGTTTCTATTTTCTGTAAGTGTTAGTCTACAATTATTATTATTTTCTTAAATCTTTAAAAAATTTATAAGTGAATTCAGGCCTTAGTGTTCAACATTTAAAAATAGTAAACATTTACGTACATATATAGATCACTTAGCTCAGATTTTGTTTTTCTTGTATCTGTTTTAGTAAGTAGTACGTTTTTTGATATTTATCTGTTTGTTATGTGTTTAAATTATTGCCATAAAATTAGTCTTAAGTCATCTTAATAAAGTCATTTTAATTAGTCATTAGTCATCTTAACAAAATTTTAACAGCATATTTATTAATGCATAATCTACATTTATTAAAATTCACCCTTTTTAGATATATGGTTCTTCTGTTAGTTCCTTTTCTTTCCTTTATCGTGCCCATCCTTGTATGAAATATTCCCTTGATCTCTCACTTTTCTTGAAGATATCTCTAGTCTTGCTCATTCTATTTTTATCCTCTATTTCTTTTCATTTTTTTCATTTAAATGTACATCAATCAGCTAGAGATAAACAAATTGTAATACATAGATACAATAGATTGTTAGCAATTATAAAATCGAAAATGTTCAAATCAATGCAAGAACATGGATGAATCTTACAAAAGACCTGAAGAAAGACAAACAATTTCATTCCATTTATATGATAGTCTGGAGAAGGGAAAATTAAAGAAACAGATCAGATCTTTGATTACCAGGGCCTACAGATAAAAGTTGGGGATGTAGTACATAAAGGCACTTATTGGGATGATGGAAATATTCTGTATTTTGATTTTGATGGTGGTTACATGATTGATCACTGCCTCCTGTACAGTGTCACAAACCTCTGTCCGTAGTTCTTCAGGCACTCTATCAGATCTAATCCCTTGAATCTATTTGTCACTTCCACTGTATACTTGTAAGGGATTTGATTTAGGTCCCTCCTGAATGGTCTAGTGATTTTCCCTACTTTCTTCAATTTAAGTCTGAATTTTGCAGTAAGGAGTTCATGATCTGAGCCACAGTCAGCTCCCGGTCTTGTTTTTGCTAATTGTATAGAGCTTCTCCATCTTTGGCTGCAAAGAATATAATCAGTTTGATTTCGGTATTGGCCATCTGGTGATGTCCATGTGTAGAATCATCTCTTGTGTTGCTGGAAGAGGAGGTTTGCTATGACCAGTGCGTTCTCTTGGCAAAACTCTCTTAGCCTTTGCCCAGCTTTGTTTTGTACTCCAAGGCCAAATTTGCCTGTTACTCCAGGTATCTCTTGATTTCCTACTTTTGCATTCCAGTTCCCTATAATGAAAATGACATTTTTGAGGGGTGTTAATTCTAGAAGGTCCTGTATGTCTTCATAAAACTGTTCAACTTTGGTTTTAGTTTGCATTTTTCTGATGAATAATAACACTAATCGTCTTTTCATGTGTTTACTGGCTATTTGTAAATCTGTTTTGCTCAAATGTTTGTTCAGATCTTTTTCTCCTTTTAATTTAAAAGATGATTTTTTTCATATTCTGCTAATGTTTTACATCTTTACTTTTCAAATAACTTAAAAGGTTAATTCAAACATATTGGCATAATGTATATATAGTATTTTATAATCTATATATTTCCAATAAGATGTGTAAAGTTGTGATTATTGATTAAAAGTCTGAAGAAGAACAAGTAACTAGAGCTTTTGAGCTGTTAGAGAATTTACCATTTTTCTGAACTGGATATAAAAACCAAAACTGATCTTTAGCAACTTGGTTTTGGTCATGCTGAAAGAACATCTTCGGGAGGTAATTCCAAACATGCTAAAAAATGTTATTTTTACTTTCAGTCTATTTTGGTCCCTTTATAATTATTTATCCAAGTCTCCATACACTTATTCCAGCCAGTTACTTTATGATTCTCTAATTCATTTTCAAGTAGGATTTTAAGCTCTTCCCCCCCCCCCCCGTATTTCTTGAACTGATGATATCTGTGAGAATTATGCTTTAAAAAGCAAAACAGAAAGTTAACCAAAAGTCAAAAATTTGATGAGCAGTGAACACTATCAGAGCAAATATTAGAGCTCCATACTGTCAATATGATTCTATAGTTTGTTTGCAAATCTAATGAAATAACATATGACGTTCAGAAAATAAAAAATTAAAGATTGACTTCTTAAATATGTCATGTCTTAGACTTAAGACTTTTTTTTGGTTCCAGGTAGGAGGCTGTATCCATTTGCTTCTTAACTCTTTCTCCAATAAGATTTTATCTTTATCAGGAGGCAAGTTTTTCTTTTTCTTTCTTTCTTTCTTTTTTTTTTTTTTTTTGATAAATGGTAGTTAAAAACATGTAAGAAATGAGCAGCCCTCTTGTACTGCACCAGTTATATATAACTCCGTTGTAAGTCACAGCAGTGCTAATCGTCTGGAAAGGACCAAGGGAGGGCCTCATCATTGTGCTACAGGGCACTCCTATAGTGTGTAACATGCATTTCTCTCTTTGGACATAATCTGAATTAAAATGTTACTATTTAATTAATATGATATTTAAATCAGCAAATTAAAAATCACCACTTTGTATTAAAACTCCCCCAGATGACACTTCACTATACAGAACAAGGTAATTATTTTGAAAAATCAGCTATTCCAAGGTAACTGGGCAGTTAACAATATTTTATAAGGTAAATTACCAGTTACCATCAACATTCATCAGAGACTTATTTGGATTTTATTACAGGTTGACATTTACTTATTTGCCCAATTTTTAAAATTACAACTGTTGCATGACTGCCCCAGGGCACAGCTGTAGAAAATTAACACACTAATCACATTAATTATCATAAATAAAAGGTTACAAAAGTAATAGCATACAATTTTTTAAAAGCAACTTAGGACATCCCTAATAATACCTTAAATTTATATAGCACGTTGAAATTGTCAAGTCTCTTTTATCTCTATAGGTTTGAAGTTTAGAAACTCTGGCATAGGGATGCTATTATTGATACCATTTCAGAAGTGAGGAAGTAGAAAACCTAAAACAGCTGTTCAGCTGACCTAGGATTAAACAGCTAGACAGATTCACAGTTAAGTCAAGAGTTAAGTCTCCTGAACTCCCAACACTCCCATTTTTTTCCTCTCTATTTCTCTTTCCGTGAAGAGTAGAATATCATTTACCCTCTGTGCTCCAATCTATCAACACATTTAGTGAACTGAAGATCACGAATATATCCTGATCTACCTCCAGAGCTGCCTGTCTTGTCTAAGCAAACATTGTCTCTTGTCTGGACTACTTATTGTGATAATGCCCCTCCTTCTCACCCCCATAAAATGCATATTCTACAGAGTACCCATTTAAAAAAAATATAAATGAGTTTTACCATTTTAATTCCTATTGTGATCTATGGATTCATGTAATGTGACTCCCTCTTCAATGTCATCTTTTATCACTCTCTACCTCCCCAACTCTGCTTCCTTTTTTCTGAATGTTGAGCATGCCAAGATTGATCCTACCTCTGAGTTTTTGTTGTTCTTATATTTTGCTCTGTTTGGAATGTTCTATTCCCTGATTTTTTGCAGAACTTATTTCAAATTCCTCTTTCTCAGAAATTTCCTTTGGTAACTGAACCTAATCTGGCTTCTCCTCTTTCCTTTTTCTTTCCCTCATCCTGTCCTCCAGTCATTCTTTGTCACATGATTCTGTTTTATGTATATAGTATATGTCTTTTGTTATCAGGAATTATCTCATCCATGTATTTATTACTTGTTTATTGTACATCAATTCCATGAATTATAAAATCCACCAAACCAGTGATTTTGTACATCTTGGTCACTTCCGATAACAGATGCTCTTCATCTTCTACTCCTCTACTCATGTCTCTTGAGGCCATCCTAGAAATCACCTGCACCTCCAGTTGACCCTTCTTTTAAATTCCAAAAGCTTTCTATTTCTACACCTTCCTGCCTGAGGGCGTTCTTTGGTCATTCTTCCTGGAAGACAAGAAATGCTGGAAAGTTCATGCTTCCAGGTACAACACTTAGTCAGTAAATAAAATTAGGAAATCATAAGTAAAATACACAGTTTTCTCATTACTTGAGTGGACAGTTATAGGGTCAAAATTATAGGCATGTTTTATATCTTTCAGAGTCTCCAGCATAACCACACACAGTAGTAAATAACTTATTCATGTGCATTTCATTGACTCTTATTTATTTCTCTTTTCTTTGTTGTTCTTAGTAAAATTAAGATATTTATACATTTCCATATCTCCAGTGCTTGATTAGATTTGTCCTTCATTGTACTGTCACCTCTCCCCACTCTGTTTCTATCTTCCTCTTTTCTACCCTAGCCTGTCTTGCCAATGCTAATGATTTTTCTTTGTGATTTCCTTCTCTGGTTTGTAGTAATTTATCTTTCATCTATATGATGTTTAAGAGCAATTTATGTGAGTATACAGTGAGCACTGAATATTTTGGTGCATGGTCAACGATTCTTATAGGGTATATTAAGGTAAAAATGAGAATGAGAATGAATCCCTTGTGACATTCCTTTCCTATACAAAGGAACCAGTTTTCATGGCAAATGCCTGGTAAGTCACTCCAATTGACTTTGGCTCCTTTTTCTCAATATCCATGCTTTCCTCTTCTGTAGTTGAATTTGTGGCCACCCCCAAGACTATATTTCCTTGCCTCTTTCAAAAAGATGTGGCACTATGAATAAGTTTTGGACAAAAGGATGAGACAGTGAAGGAGATATGAGCAATTTCACATTTATGCCTTTGAAAGGAACAAATGTGTCTTTTCCTTTCCATATTCCCCTACTTTCTGGCTATAATAAAGATGTGGCGGTGCACCGTTTTTGGACAACACAGAAAAAATGTTGGATCCTTGAAGCATGGATGGAACTCCATATCTTATGGAGTTTCTTATGACCCTGTGAAGCAGGCTGCCATACCAGTGTAGGCTTAATGTGAAGGAGATACAAACTACCTTGTTTCAGCTAACCATGTTTTGCATCTTTGTTCCGTGGAGCTGACCCATGGATGGTCCTAATGATTAAAGATGTCCAGCAGATCACATTGTTATAGTTTCTCTCTTTTCTTCCCTTCTCTTCATTCTCTCTTTCTTTATCTCTCTCTCTCTCTCTTTCTCTCTCTCTCTCTCTCTCTCTCTATATATATATATATATAACATACATTTATTTCTATAATAAATTGGCACACATCCATAAAAATCAAACACTTAAATAGAACATGTGATGTATGAAAAGAACACATTTCTTAAAAAGGATGGATTATTTGGAGTGTTTTTTCCTCAAAATAATATGATATGTATTTATTCTCTTTGGGGTTATCTCTGAGGTCCATGTATGGGTATGATAGTATGCAGGAATAATAGCAAGGACATAGTCGGTAGTGTTCTCCCATCATAGTCTAGGGGACCCTAGCTTGATTATTCTGAAAGGTGTTAATATAGAATTTGAATTATAAGTAATCTAACCATGGGTGAAAGATAGTAGTGTTTGACATAGCTGTTTCAAAGTATCACTGGAGAAATTGTAACACACGAAAATTAAAATTAATTTTGCCTCTTTTGTGGTTACCTCTGAGCTAGTTGTATTATTCAGCCAATTACACTCTCAGGTATTCTAATTCTGTTTTTAAAATTATAATAGAGAAACTCTACATGTTTGTGTGAATTGTATATAAGAAAGTATATACACTAAGTAGACCACCCCACAATTCTATAGCCCTCTTCCACTTTCAAACCATGTCTTGAATGGCTCAAAACAAAGCAGGTGGAGTGTGTGAAGATGCTTGATTCTTTCTCATGTATTCCTGTGGCTTAGGAATCTGTTGATACGGAGCACATCAATGTGCTCACTTGTCTTCTGACTTTTGGTTGGGCACTGTCAGTTATCATCAAGGAAGGAGATAAAAGATCTGTCTTCTTCTGGGTGATCACACCATGAATCTTCCTCAAAAGAAAAAAATCACTGTGCTTCAAGGTGGCTCTCTTCACAAAGACATTTTGTTTCCAGGTTGTGATGAGTCTGTTATTCTCTGCCCCTTTAGGCCTAGAGACAGTACCAGCTGCAGAGTATATACAGCATTATTCTTTTTGGTGTATCTATTAACAACTTGTAAATAGCTCACTTTTTTATCTCTATTCAGATATCCCCATTTAAGTGTATCATGTATTTCTTCCCAGAACCTGACTGCTGTAGTTTGAAAAATCAACTTTTAGTGAATATTTCAAGGGAGATTTCTTCTTTCCTTCTTCTTATTGCTATTTCTCACATATTCTTACACTTGTTTAAATGTTATAGTAGATTCAGTAGTTAAAGCAGAAAAGATTTACGACTGAAAATCATTATACCAAATTGGAAAAGCACATCATGCTGAGTTCTGTGAATAGATTAATATTACTTTGCTATACACTGTATTCATAAGGATCACAATCATTTTTACCTATTTCTGCTTTTTTGATTCCCAGAAAACCCACTTTTTTCCCCCTGATATATATTCTCTCCTTGGGCTTCCTGGTGGCTCAGCAGTAAAGAATCTGCCTGCAATGCAGGAGCCACAGGAGATGTGGGTTCAATCCCTGTGTTGAGAAGTACCCCTAGAGGAGGGCATGGCAACCCACTCCAGTATTCTTGCCTGGAGAAACCCATGGACAGAGGAGCCTGTGGGCTACAGTCCATGGAGTCATGAAGAGTCAGACATGACTGAAGTGACTGAGCACACATGCACATTCTTTCCTTGGAAGCCTTATTTTTGTTCTAGCTTAAATCAAATTTCTCTCAGACTTCCCTTTTTGGAGGCAAACCTCCTATTTAGATTAGCATGGAAGCTTTTTTTTTCTTTTATTTACCTCTCTTCAATGCTTGTAATGAGTATCATATTTTAATGAAGACTCTTAAAAAATAATACTTTTTAAGAAATTCCTAAAATGTTTATGGAAGACAGTAATTTCAAAGCTTTGGGCAGTTTTCTGTATTAAAGAGGTTGTGACATGAATTTACCTTTGAGGTTTCTCATTTTAATGAAAAAATTGCAAAACTGTGATCTTTAATTATGCAAATATAAAGCAAGTATTGAACAATTACTCCTGAGAAAGGCATGAGTTAAAAAAGAATCCTTTTATTTTTAACAAGTTTTTCTTGGTGTTACTGAATGTCAAAAGTTTTAATGTAGATTATTAATAAATGTTACAGATTATCCCTGAAATTCGAAAGAAATATAAACTTTCCTTCTAAAAATCAATGACAAAAGTAAGAAATCAGTGAATAGACATTTTAAGACTAGAAAGCCAAGTATTCTGGTTTGTACATGTGAATGGGAGTCTGACTATGCAGATATTCTGCTTTGTGGTCAAGTAATGGTTTCTTTTTTTATGTAACAATTTAGACTTCATCATCCCTGAAAATTTTCACTTACTCTTGGGAGGAATGCTTGTATTTTATCTTGTCCAACAAGTCATTTTATTAGATTGGCAACAGGTGTCACAGAGATAGTAAGAAAAGATATGTAAGCCCGATTTTCACCCCAGAGCAGTGGAAAAATAGTAAAAAGGAGATTGGGCTGGGCAACAGAAACTCAACCTGTACCAGAACTGGTGTCCCAGACCTGGACCAGTACTTAGCTTTAGGATACAATATCCTGCAATTTTATGCCAGAATCATTCCATGGATATTCATCAAGTAGGTTCACCTTAAGATGTGGAGATTGGTATCCTCTGAGAGCTTTGGAAATACTGAGTATAAATCTTTCTTGCTAGAGGAGACAAGAAATGAGGACTGGATAGATGAACCGGGGTTTTGGCCATGAGGCGTTTTCCACTCTGAACTCCGTGATTATTGCCCTTGGAATAAGGGCAGTCAGGAAAGAATATGTCATTGTGCAATAGGTAGTTCACCTTGTGCTTCAGGTGAAGTGAAATATATATGCCTACTCTGAGGAATCTAGAAACTATTTGGGGGAAGTAAGACTAATGAACAAATTGCTGCAGAATACTGGGATGCAATTTTGAGTTACTTTAATTTCAGGACTAACAAATAATATGACCTTGTTTTGTAACTGGAGAAAGAAGTGGCAACTCACTCCAGTATTCTTCCCTGGTGAATCCCATGGATAGAGCTGCCTGGCAGGCTACAGTCCACTGTGTCTCAAAGAGTTGGAAATGACTGAAGTGACTTAGCACATTTTGTAATTAGAAGCTTGCCATGTATAAGTATTTTCATTTAATTTTGTACAAGGTAACCAATGAGGTTTGGTTTCTCCATTCTTGACCAGGCTTGATTAGAATAAAGGTGATGTTTTCTGCAAAAGCTTCCTATCTTTTCTAGAAATCAACCAGAGTGGGTGTTGGCATTAGCGGTAGAAATACAAGTTTCTAGAAATTCAAATTACTTTATTTTCTACTTTCATTCATTTATACATAAGTGCAATTCAGTTAAACATAAAGGGCAGCCTCTTGAGAGAAAATAATCTCAAGGGCTCTCAAAATTGGGCAATTTGTAGCAAGGGGTAATCATCATATTATCAGTTTATAAGAATAGCTACCATTTATGAAGTACTTACTGTTTTGCTAATATGCTTTGCATATTTTATCTGTAGTCCTTTTTAAAACAATGCAGATGAAGTATTATTATTCTTATTGATGGCAAAGCTGGAGACTCAGAGATGTTAAGTGACTTACTATAGATAGCATGACTAATAAGTGGCTTTGTAAAGATTCGAATTGAATTTGGGTTGGATCCCATGCCAGTGAGTTCAGCCAGTCACGGTATTGCCAGCAAGTTTTGTTCAGATGATGTATCTATGAGTTCTTTGGTCTTTTTTTTTTTCCTTTTCTTTTCATTTTTACTTCATAAGCTAACCAAGCTATCTTCTTTCCACAGTACTGTCTATGACTTGGTCATCCAAATGATAAATCTGTTTTGTCATTACCTATCTCTTGAATACCACTTAAGTTAGTTCATGGCTTCTAGTGAGTAGCCAGTCTCTTTTCATAGAGTAAGAGGCTACAGGTTCTTTGACTGACATAACATCACTTGCTACATCAGTTCCTAAATTATTTGAATTGTTTGCCTTATGCATCTCCACTCACAGCTAATCCAAAACTGACTAGAGTTTGGATCAATGAGATTCAAATTAAATCTTATACCTTTATTTAAATCATTAGTCAGATAGATTTGATTTACATCTTTCTTTTCTCTACTCCACCAGAGGCGTTTACTTGATACAGATTAAGCCATATTACATAATTTTCACAACTCAGACAAGAATGTCAATTTAAGTTTTAGAAACTACACAGTGTACATTTGCAGTGATTTATAATGTTATCTTATTAGATTAATTCTGCAGTTGCATCAGAAAACTGCATATCTAGACAGTGTTACATTTATCATCTTCAGTTTCTTCCAGAAAGATGCATTTTTCACAAGCTTTGAGCTGTTTCTTAGATGAGCTGCTTGAATTTTGCATAAATGAAGTCTCTCAAATATGGTGGGAAACTTTACTAAAATATTCTGAAACAGAAAGATCACTTTTGGGTTATACTGCAACTGGTTTTCTTTGTTTCATGCCATCTTGTCATTAAGTCTCAAATGAATGAAGGCTAGTACATAATAATACAAATAGTTATTTGCTAGGTACTGTGCCAAATGCTTCACCTCCATGATTTTATTTAATTCTTATAGCCACATTCAGAGGCAGATTTTATTATCCGTATTTTATTTAACAAAACAAAACCACGCACAAAGAGGTAAGTGATAATGTGTCAAAAGCCACAACGTCTAAATGACTCTAAAACCCTTTCTTTAGCCACCACAATGTGTGCTTTTCTGGGCCACACTTGACATCTAACTCATTATTTCTGGACTGTTTTATTTTAGTGGTTGCCCTGCCCCTTCTTTGCACCTTGATTTGATCCACATCATTCTTGAAAATTATTTTACTCTTTTGAAATTTAGCAATGTTTAAAACTGCTCAAATTTGACAAGAAAGGAGGGGAAAATAGCTCAATCTAGCCTACTTATTTACCAAGGTAAAACAAAAAGGATATGCCCATCTTATGTGTGAGATAAGTTAATGCAAAGGAAGCTGAGGTCTCTCTTTTCATTTTAATTCTTTGGAAAGTATGTGTTGTCTTTGTCCTTGTGAGAGTGAACAGCTAAATTATGTTCTTTAACAATAGCTGTTGTTGTTGTTTAGTCACTAAGTTGTGTCTGACTCTTTTGTGATCCCATGGACCATAACCCTCAAGGCTCCTCTGTCCATCCATAGGATTTCCCAGGCAAGAATAGAGCGGTGGTTTGCCATTTCCTTCACCAGGGGATTTTCCTGACTCAGGGACTGAAACTGTGTCTCCTGCATTGGCAGGCAGATTATTTAACCCTGAGCCACCTGGGTAGATGTCACTTAAAACTTGCTGTCAGGCCCTCTGATTGGAGATATGTGTAACACTGACTTACTGTGACTTAGGAAAGGCTGCCAAGGATGTCTTCCACAAAGGTTATGGGTTTGGCATGGTCAAATAGATCTGAGAACCAAGTTATGTAGTGGAGTGGAATTTTCTACTTCTGGTCTTGCTTATACCAATATAGAGAGGGCAAGCTAGAGGTCAAATACAAAATCTGTAACTGTGGACTGACCCTCACCTATAAGTGGTACACAGACAGTACTCTTGGAAGAGAAATCTCTTTGGAGAATAAGTTGGCTAAAGGGTTGAAACTGACTCTTGATACCATTTTTTTTTTTTTACTAAAAATGGTATCAAGAAAAGAAAAGAAGAGTGGGAAATTAAAGGTCTCCTATAAACAGGATTGTTTCAGTCTTGACAGTAACGTTGATATAGATTTTTCTAGACCAACCATCTATGGTTGGGCTATGATGTCCTTTGAAGGTTGGTTTGCAGGCTATCAGATGAATTTTTAACACAGCCAGATCCAAACTGTCACAGAATAATTTTCCCCTGGGTTATGAGGCTGCAGACCTCCAGCTGCACACTCACATGAACAATGGCACTGAATTTGGAGGGTCCATCTACAGATGAATGAGATGATTGAAACATCAATAAACATAATGTGGATGACGGTCAGTGATAACAGCCATTTCAGCATCCCTGCTAAGTACAACCTGGATATAGATCTTCTCTGATAAAGTAAATAATAATCTGATATTATTATAATAAAGTAGATAATAAAATAAATAATCTGATAAAGTAAATAATACCAGTCTGATTGGATTGGGTTATACTCAGACCCTTTGACCCAGAGTGACCCAGAGCTTTCCTGTCAGCTCTAATTGATGGAAAGAACTTCAATGCAGGAGGCCACAAGTTTGGGTTGGGATTTGAACTAGGTTTTGAGTAAAGCATCAGCTTTGTCCCTAGAGATGAAGAGAAATGAACCCACTATATTTTGACCTTAAAATTCTTCTGTGAAATTTTAATAGTGTGAACTTTTTATTATTCTGAAGAATTATAATACTCTCCACCCTGAAGCCTACCTATCAAGTCCATCCTTAAGGAGGTACTTGAAGGAATGTCTAGAAGTTGTAATGTTCCTGCCACATTTCAGTTCAGTTCTGCAGTGTTATTTTAAATGTCTTCCTCAGCAATAGTGTAGTATCATGTTAGAAAGAAGATGACCCAACCCTCCAGTTGTCCGTCACGTCCTACATGTCATATGCCACTTTTTTGTGACCTTGTAATATATTTGCCTCTGTACAATAGTGGAATCTTTGGTTTTGCATTGGAATAAAATAAACCCATCATATTTGGAACATAAAAAAATAAAAACAAAAATATATTGTGTAAAAGGATAAAGTTTAGAGGTCACCATTTCTAAAAAGGAAGGATAAAGTTTGATTTCCTAAGGTTAGGATCCAAAATGCAGTTTGTGTCATAGTATATGAAGCTAAGTTGATAATGAAAATGAAACAGAATGGAAGCAAGTTTCCCTTTATTCATAGTCAGATGTCACAGATAAAAGAATTTATAATGCATTAATAGAACAAATATTAAATACAATTGAAGGATATAAGGAGATTTTCCGAGAAAAATTAACATAATGTGATACATTCAAAGATTTCAACAAGTCATTAAATCTATTTAAAAGTAGCTGTATAATTGTATCATCAGAAAAATTTTAATTATCCATAAGAGTCCATGGTAACTGAAGCACTGAATGAAAATGCAAGCTTTTTTTTAAGATTCCTTACAATTAGATAACATATGAAAACCAATGTGCAGTTAGCATATTTTAAAATTTTTTAAATTTTATTATTAAAAAATTTAAAACTTTAAAAATTTTAAAAATATTTAGCTAGTATGGTCAAGAAATTCTGCACTCATCTGAATAGGAAAAAAATTCATTTAAATAAAGAAGAATGAAAAAAAAATTAAGTAATGTTACTAAATAGACAAGTTTTTAGAAAATATCAAATCACTAATGATGACATAGCATTCATTAAAGGCAAGTGAAACTATTTTAACACCTTGAAAAATGAGGAACAAATTTAATTTCATGATAATAAATCTTAGTTGTTTTAAAGTGTGAAATAACATTATTGTATTTTCTAGTATTTTAGTTTCTTCTTACATCATAAATAATCCACACAAGAAATAGGACAACTCTCAAAAATGACACATTATTATTCTCTTATTATATCAGTGGTAGTAGAAGTCTATTAGGCACAGCTAATTTGTCCCTAATCACTTTTGTGTGCTTAGTCACTTGAGATGTGTCCACCTCTGTGTGACCCTGTGGACTGTAGCCAGCCGAGCTCCTCTGTCCATGAGGATTTTCTGGGCAAGAATACCAGAGTGGGTTGCCATGCCCACCTCCAGAGGCAGGGTTCGGACTGTCATCTTTTATGTCTCCTGCATTGGCAGGCAGGTTCTTTACCACTAGCGCCACCTGGAAAGCCCCCCTAATCACTTTTTACCTTCCCCCATTTGTATTCAGCTTCAGAAGGAAAAACCTGTTGTTCCCCATCTGTGGCTAACCTTGACTGCTTTCTCTGACCATTTTATTTCAGCAGTTTGGGCAACCCAACTAACTAAAAACTTCTGTGTAGTGCATAGAAAGATGACAAAAATGAATTTCTCAATTCTATACAAAATTAGAGATGGAAAAATACTCAATTTTTGTACTGCTATATAATTTTACAAAGGTGGACAGCCAGTTTCAAGTTTTATATGCTACTAGAAGTATCTCACTTTATTTATTCATGGTTATTGCATTTTTAATCCCATAAACATGGAACTGGAAAATATAATAATATGTAATACAATAACATATTATTATATAATACATTTTTGTATTTATATTTATAAATTATATGTGCTTAGTCACTTCAGTCGTGTCTGACCATAGCCCACGAGGCTCCTCTGTCCATGGGATTTTTCTGGCAAGAATATTGGAGTGGGTAGCCATGTTCTCCTCCAGGGGATCTTCCCCACCCAGGGATCAAACCTGTGTCTCCTTCTTTGCAGGCTGGTTCTTTACCTTCTAAGCCATTGGAGAAGGCCAATAAATCATATATATTATAGTATATTATTATGTGATATATTTTTGTATTTATATAAAATTTATATTTATAAATCATATATACATTTAAGAAAAAACTCATGTACCCTCATCTGTCTTTGGATTTATCTCAATTCAGAGGTAAACTATAGAATTTAAAAATGTGTAGAAGTTTAAGGCTATTCAATTAAAGAATGGTTTTAATAGAGATAAGTATTATCTCAGTTATGTGTCTATAAGGTTCTTTTGCAATTATTTTAATTCAGTGACCTTTACATTTCCATCTGAGTCAAAGAATTCTGCAGTGCTGGTAAGAAACTTTGTAACATTTTGTAAGTAGAAGCTGAGTGATAAATAGAAGAATAGAAGAGCTAAGTGTGTCTACAGATAAATAAATATTCTTCAAAATAGTGATTGGTCTTGGAAGACAAAGCTTTGCTTTTGTGATAAAAAGCTTGCTAACAGTGTTTTAATTGAAACTTTTAATCTGAATGTTGTCTGAATCCTGTTAAATGTTACTTTCCTGCCTTAATTCAGATTTTCTTAATCTTCATTTTCACACTGAGTATTGTTACACTGTCTGCCTCATTATGCTAAAGAAAGATGAAGTAAGCTATTAACATTCTGAACAGCCTATGAGATGTTATGATATAGAGTGTCATTCATTTTTATGAGTTGGCTGTCAGTGTGGGCTGCAATAAAGTTAAAATTCCTTCCTGGCATTATGTGATGGCTGATATTGCTGAAAAATCCTTATTAAAATTTCAATAATTGTAAATTAAAACAAAAGTAAATGGTGCTTTTATGAAATAGTTGTTTCTGAAAGTCAGGTGATACAGAACAGGGCTCTCCAAGATTGACATTATTTGCTTTGTAGCTTTAAAACATCATAATTCCACTGTTATTTTCTTTACTAAAAAATTAAAATCATTCAAAACTTTTAGCAAAAGAACCTGGTTTGCTTATACTGAGAGAAGTGAGATGACGAAGTTGTATTATTACTTCACCAAATCTACCCTTAAATTGCTGCATGATGTCATTTGACAGAAAACTTGAAAGTTGCAATTTGAATATTTTTTTCTATTTAAATATTTGGAAGAGAAGGGACAGTCAGTGTTTTACATGTCATCTCATGGTCTCATTAAATGAATATGTTAATGTAGCATTCAGCTTGCAAATTTCCTCATGCAAAATAGAAAACAACTACAAGAGAGAGCCTCTAGGACAGTTAATGCTGTATTATTTAAGCAAAAGTTACCAAAACATGCAAATTGTCATTCAAAACAAAGGAATTTATACTCAGAGTTCTCTTATATATATAATTTATGAAAAGTATGTATCGTAAAGAAAGGAAATATTTTATTTATTATTTATTTTAATTTTTTCACTGAAATATAGGAACTATTTTAAGTAGGTGATAAATGTCATTCTAATGAATGTGATTGGAAAAGAGTATAGAAAGGAAGAATAATCATTTTATGTCATATGTTTCATAGTGTTTATTCTCATCTCTATCATCTTCCTAAATTACTGAAACTTGAGGATAGAAATTTTGTGCTTTTAAAGATCTGTCTAACTTTGTTTAGTAAGATACCACTAGTAAGATACCATGGGCTCCCCCAGTGACTCAGCAGTAAAGAATCTGCTGCTGCAATGCCTGTTCAATCCCTGGGTCTGGAAGATACCCTGAAGAAGGAAAGGGCAATAATCTACTTCAGTGTTCTTGCCTGGAAAGTCCCATGGACAGAGAAGCCTGGTGGGCTGTAGTCAATGGAGTCGCAAAAGAGTCAGATACAACTTAGCAACTAAACAAGTAATATATCCAGAGTGAACTTGACAAATTTGGATAGGCCGATGAAATAAGATTAGTGTGCCAGTCTAAAGGCAGTCTACCTAAAAATAGATTCACCCACTAAACTGTCATAGCACCTTAATTCTATCACTTAATAAAGTATCTTTATTATGAATCTTTATCTTTATTTTGAATCTTTACTCATAAGTCTTTGTTATTCACTAATACTGTATATTGTTTTTGTTATTGTTTTGTTTTGTTTTATGCTCCATTGGAGGTGAGACTTTCCACTACACTCCAGAATATTCCTATCTTCTGGCCACCAGGGTTAACATTTCCATTGCTTCTATCAAATGAACCTAGTTGCACCTGGTGATGGTATGGATAATTGAGAAAGTAAAATATTATGGAGTTAGCAAAAGATACGCCAATCCTATGAACCATCAGTAGAGTAATAGCCTAGTTGTATCTCTAAGTGTAATCCATGGATCTTGTGCATCAGCATCATCTGGAATGTCTATTAAAATATTGATTCAGGATCCTACCTCAGAGCTACTGAGGTAGAATCTGTGTGCAATTTTCTTGATGATCACCATGTTATGAACACTAATATAATTTCAATGGACATGGAAGTTTTTGTAAGTGGTGTAAATAATTGTCAGTGATGACGCCTATGCTGCTAAAAGCTTTGAATCCAATAGTAATGTTTGAAAAATAGTAATGTTTGTAAAGAGGCACAGTGGTTTTCAAATCATTCCAGAATATACAGGTAATTTTGTCATGAAAATCAACTTGGCAAATGCTGCTTTTTTTTCTTATTTTATTTAAAAATGTGTTGCTTCTAGATTGAGTCTCTTAGCCTTGACCCCATGGTCATCGTTTGGCAGGGCCATTTAGTTTACTATTTATGAGCATTTTAGGAGGCAGGATAGATCAGTAGATCATGGTTAGAACATGTACTGGTCAGTGGCTCAGCAGAAAACAGATGGAATACTAGTGTGTGACCAGGGATGGAGGTAGGGACTGAAGGCACACAATTTAAGAAGACACTCAATCTGAAGTGTGTGTAAGCACTCTAGGTGCATTATCTTTTAAAGAATAAGTGTTATACCTAGAAATTCCAGAGTAATGAGGTCAGGGCAATAGTTACCAGAACTCAGAAGGGATATGTCACCTAATAGAAGTAACCTTAGATGGAGGAAAGCCTGATGCCAGCAGCCACCTTACAAGGAGGACGCCAGAGAAATAAATATGCAGATATCCCTCTCCTCCATTCATTTCATTGGTTGAACATAACCAGAAGCTGGAGGGAAAGAGAAGTTTTCACTGGAGTCCATACTCCCAAGTCAGCTTTCCAGGGTCCCAGCAGGATGGGAAAGACTGGGAAGTTCATCTGTGGTGAGGGAGACAGAAGGCACTGGGATAAGACAAAGAGCCAGAGTGCCTAGGCCTCCAGTTCACCATCATCTGTCTTAATGTCTTAGGGCCTTGCTCATGTCTTCTACATGCAGGAGTAATAGCATCTGCCTCATAGAACTATTTTTAGGAAGAAATTTAGTAATATCTATAAAGACTTTATTTACATTTTTATTGGAGTATAATTGTTTTACAGTGTTTTAGCTTCAGGTGTATAGCAAAGTGAATCAGTTATACATATATCCACTCTTTTTTAAATTCTTTTCCCTTATAGACCATTAGAGTATTGAGTAGGGTGACCTGTAGGTCCTTATTAGTTATCTATTTTATTTTTTTAGTTATCTATTTTATATATAGTAGTTTGTGTATCTTAATCCCGATCTCTCAGTTTCTCTCTTCCCTTCTCCCCTTACTGCCTGGTAACCCTAAGTTTGTTTTCTATATTTGTGACTCTACTTCTGTTTGTAGATAAGTCCATTTGTACCCTTTTTTAGATTCTGCATAGATATCATATGATATCTGTCTTTGTCATATATTACTCAGTATGACAATCTCTAGGATCATCCATGTTACTGCAAATGGCAGTATTTTATTCATTTTATGGCTGAGTAACATGCCCATTGTATATATGTACCACTTCTTCATCCATTCCTCTGTTTCCTATGGATATATGCCCAGGTATAGGATTGCAGGATCATATGGTAGCTCTAGTTTTAGTTTTTTTAAGAAACTGCCATTCTATTCTCCACAGTGCCTGTACCAGTTTACATTCTGACCAACAGTGTAGGAGGGTAGACCTCTGCTTTCTGAGGTAAAATTCAGAGATTCCCTGTAACCTGCCAAATAAAGTCAAACTTTAAAGCAAGATATGGAGTCACTGACATGAGCTTACTTTCTGATTCAATGTCCCACTGAACCCAATAAATTTTCTCAGCAATTGCTTATCTAAAAAAGAGAAAGTCCTTTATCATACCCTTTTTAAACATGTTTTTGCTGTGTATAGGATTCTAATTTGACATTTTCTTTTAGAACTTTAAAGATATTTTATTGTTATATGACTTGGAAAGTGTATGATGAGAGGTGTGCTATAATTTAAATTTTGTTCCTCTGACTGAAATGTTTCACCCTATGGCAGTCTTCAATATTTTCTATTTATCTTTGAAACTTCACCTTTTAGATATTAAATGCCCAAGAGTGTTTTTTATTTTATTTTAACTTATTCTCTCTAGGATCCATTGTGCTTCTTAAATTTGTATATTATTGTCACATGAAAATATTGGAAAATTATTGGCCACGGTCTCTTTCTCTTTAAATAATTTTTTATGCCCTGCTGTGTCTGTCTCTCTCTCTCTTCAGTTCTCTAGGATGCCAGTTATAGGTATTTTATTATGTTTTGTTTTGTCTCACAGATTCTGAATGCATTTTTCTCTTCGTTATTGTTAGCTAACTTTTTTTTAAATTGTTTTCCCTCTATTTCATAGGGGTCGTTTCTATTAAACTATCTTAAAGTACATTTTTTTTTTCTTTACCACATCCAATCTTCTAATAAAACCAGCACAGGAATTCTTCAGGTCAGATATATTTTTAAAAATTTCTAACATGTATGTTTGATCTTTTTTTATAGTTTCTTAACTCCATTTAAAATTTCTGATTATGTTTATTGTCCGGTTTTCCCACTAGATTAGTTTACATATTAGTTAGTGTTAGTCGCTGTCCTTTCCATCATTAATGTTTTCAAAAATCACATTTTGTTAAATAGCCAGGTGATTTTTTTTTAGCAGATATTTGGGTAAGATCACAAACACTAGTCTTTCTTCTTAGCCCTTTTTCACAGTAGTCTGGGATTGTGTTTGTCTTCTATCTGTGAAATTTCTGCTCTGTGATAGCTTGCCAATAACTTTCTTTCTCATTGTTATGGTACCATGGAGCTCAGAATCACCAGTCCCCTTGGCCACGAGGGCCAGGAAGTCAAGGAGTATTCCTTGTGTGGATTGCATATACCCATTTTCTTTAGCTAGGAAATTTGAAAATGTAGGGGGAAGACTTGCTCTCTTGCTCTAGGAAATCACTGGGAAAATGATGTGCCTGTGGGCTTCAGCACTGCACTATGATAGTGCCTTGTCTGTGTCTGCGTGTCAGCTTTTTAATTGTAGCAGGAGGATGCCATGACTGCTTGCTTTCGTTGGCCCCAACCAGAAGACTGAAGAGTGTTGAATTGACTTTTGGCAGGAAGAGGATAATGCTGAGACTCCTCATACTTGCTAGCCCCAGCCAGAGGCTGAGAGAGTGTTACGGTGGCCCACCCTTGCATATTTTAACTAGGAAGCAGGAGAATGCCTCAGCCATTCATGCCGGGCCATCCCAACCAGGGAGGAAGGGAGTGCTGCAACTAGCAGAGCTCTCTGGTCTCAGCAACACATCAGGATTGTACCTCAGCTACTTGTTCTCATGTCCATGATTTTCTGCTTTGTCTACCAGGTTAAGCGAGGAGCACAATGTTATCTTCATTGCCTCCATCACCAGGAAGTGTTTCCACCATCTCCTGCCACTCCAACCAATGCTTTTAGATTCATAAACAACTCTTTTTAACATATAGAATTGGAAGTTTTCAGACTGCTGGTTATTGGGATGAGTAAGAACACAAACAATCCCTTTTAGAATATCCCTATACTTTGTATGTTAACTTGACAAATTAGCCTAAATCCTCTAAAAACACAAATTACCATAACTCACCATTATGAAATATACAATTTAAATTGCCTAATTTAAACTCCTCTTTAAGGAATTTAACTTATAGTTTGAAAACTACCAAAAAAGAAATCTTCAAGTCCATATGGTTTCACTACTGAAATCTACCAAATGTTTAAAAAGAAGTGAAACAAATTCTACGTAATGTCTTTCAGAAAATAGAAGAGAGAAGACTTCCCAGTTAATTTTTAGAAGCTTGTACTAGATTAATATCAAAACCAGACAAAAACCGTACAAAAAATGAAAACTACAGACTGATATTCCTCATACATATAGTAGTTAAAGTCCTTGACAAAATATTAGCAAACAGAATCTAGCAGTAGTAAAGATTGTATATGGTATCTATGGTATGTTTATTCCAGGCATGAAAGGCTGATTTCACCTTGGAAAATAGTTGTTAGATTAAAAACACAAAAACAAAAAACTAAACATGCAATTTCCATATGACCCAGCATTTATATTTCCAGGTATGCATCCCAGAGAAACAGACTTATATTTACAGAAAAATCTGTACATGTAGGTTTTTAAAAGCTTTATTTATAATTGCTAAAAACTGGAACACATGTAGATATCTCTCAATGGGTGAATGTTTAAATAGACTGTGATACATCTACAATGTGAAATACTATTTTAGAATAAAAATGGGCAAACTATCAATACATGCAACAGCCTGGTTGAATCTTTCAAGAATTATACTGAGTGAAAAAGCTAATCCCAAAGAGTTGCATACTGCATGATTCTACTTATATAACATTATTTAAATGACGAAGTTTTTGAAATGGAGAACGCATTAATGTTTGACGCAGTTTAAGGAGAAGGTGGCTGAGGGAAGAAGGTGAGGGTGGCTATAAAAGGCAACTGGAGGGTTCCGTGGTGATGAAAATCTTCTATGTCTTGACTGTATCACTATCAATATCCTAGTTGTGATAATGTATTATGGTTTTGCAAGATGTTTTTGAGGTGGTGGGGGATTAGTAAAGTGTACATTGGATTTCTGTGATATTTTTTACAATTATATATGCATCAGCAGATATCACAAAATAAAATGTTAATTTTTTTAAAAAAAGCATAGATCTTAGTTAAGTCTGATTGGATTTTGTAATTTAAAAAAGACCCCCAAATTATGCCTCCTTTCATCTTCTGAATAGAGAACCAGAAGAGTACAACAGATATATAGTAGGTTTGAGTCCTATGAATAGATGAGTGAATTTCTTAATTATTCACAACTACAAGAAATAAACATTGATTTGCAGAGTTTCCAGTGTTTAAGGATGTGAAAAACAGTTGTATACTTCTGTGCATTAAACAGTATGAGAGCTTTTCATTGCTATATACCTCTTTGGCACCTAACATAGATATTAGCAATAATATAATAATTTTTATAATAATAAAAACAATTTTTATAATAAAATAATTATTATTTAATTATTTAATAATTATTTAATAATTATTTAATAATTATTAAAATAATAATAATTTTTATAATAATAATTTTTATAATAATAATAAAAGTTTATATTTTCTTTCTTTAATTGACATCTTATTAGGAATTTCTATAACAGATGTGTGTGGTTATGCTCACATTTGAGTAACAAGATAAGTATTTTACACTTTAACAATTTGAATAAAACAAGACAAGTAAAGTGAAGTGAAGTCGCTCAGTTTTGTCTGATTCTTTGCAACCCCGTGGACTGTAGCCTACCAGGCTCCTCCGTCCATGGGATTCTCCAAGCAAGAATACTGGAGTGGGTTGCCATTTCCTTCTCCAATAACAATTAAGATATTTAAAATAAGACTGGCTATTATAAGTTGGGACAAATTAAAAATGATGAGTCTTTTTTAAAAGAATATATTTATTCATCTTAGTGTTTTAGAGGGATAACTTTTTTCCTTTTCAACATCTGACTGTGCTTTTACATTAAAAATAGTACCCATCTGTGTTTTGGCCTTGCAAAATGCTAATAGACTTTGGTGTGAAAGCCTAGAATGGATTTGCTACCTCATTTGCTACTGGCAGCAGTAAAGGAAGAGGTGATAAAAATATACCTGTGTAGCAGCTCTGGTGGATATGATTTTGAGGAAGAAACAAGAATGTGGCACACTGTGCTGTGTGTGTGTGCTCAGACATGTGAAGATATATAAAAAGGAACATTTGTGCAGTAGACTGATGGCTTTGACAGAGTCAGAGATCTGTGTTCATATGTGTGTGTGTGTGTGTGTGTGTGTGTGCAAACCAACAATGCACCTTGTAATATTCCAAATGCTTCCAAAGAAAAGCACAGAACCAATTTGTATGTCTGTTCTTAGCTTCTCCATGCATTTACTCACAGCCTCCAACCACACTAATACAATAGGGGAATAGTCAGAAATGTCACCAGAAGTAAGTAATAACTCTCCCAATACTTTTAGCATTCACTGAGAAGTAGTGGAATGGCAAAGTTGGATTACTCTATTGAAAGAAAACGTTCCCTCCACCAGCACCCAGCACCACACATACAGTATAATCACACATATACTTCTATGTATTAATGCACCAAAATTTATGAAATATTATAAAACAATGGCATGAAGTATTAATTATTTTAAGATATGATTATTTTATTTCAACTGCCCAGTGTTATTTGACTTCCCAGTCTTTTCATGACCTCTAGCTTAATTTCACAAAAGCCTTGTGAATTACTGATATAAATTAAGAATTATCCATGGGTCCATTAAATCTTTGAAAGCTATATTGATCAGATTTCAGCTGAAATACCACTACATTGAAACAACTAAAATTCCATGGTTCACCATGAAGAGCATCTATTTCTTTCTCACAGTGTACAAGCAGGCTGTATACTTCTGCTAGCTTTGGTTGGGATTGACTGATGTCTGCTCCTGGCTGATATTTTGGTTCAAGACTGTCTTTTGTTCTCTTTGGATCAGAGATACCCAGAACATGATCTTCTCATGACTTGTGGCAGAAACATGAGGGACTAAATTAAACCATACAGCATATGAAAAGCTTCTATTGATTAGAGCTCCTTAACATTGCAGTGATCAAAGCAGTCATATGAGCAAACCAAATAAAATGGGACAGGACAATATACTGTACCTTCAATAACTGGAGGTGCTTCAAATACTGATGGTACTCATAATTCAAATACAGGAAATGAATGATTGGCTAAAGTAACCTAAAAAACAAGAAAATAAATAGGGACAATTTGGTCATTCACAATACAGGACAGAAATGGTATGGACCTAACAGAAGCTACTAAGAAGAGGTGACAAGAATACATAGAAAAACTATACAAAAAAGATCTTCATGACCCAGCTAATCATGATGGTATGATCACTCACCTAGAGCCAGACATCCTGGAATGAGAAGTCAAGTGGGCGTTAGGAAGCATCACTACGAACAAAGCTAGTGGAGGTGATGGAATTCCAATTGAGCTATTCACTCAATATGCCAGCAAATTTGGGAAGCTCAACAGTGGCCACAGGACTGGAAAAGGTCAGTTTTCATTTGAATCCCAATGCCAAAAAATGCTCAAACTACTGCACAATTGTACTCATCTCACACACTAGCAAAGTAATGCTCAAAATTCTCCAAGCCAGATTTCAACAGTACGTGAACTGTGAACTTCCAGATGTTGAAGCTAGGTTTAGAAAAGGCAGAGGAACCAGAGATCAAATTGCCAACATCCGTTGGATCATCGAAAAAACAAGAGAGTTCCAGAAAAACATCTACTTATGCTCTATTGACTATGCCAAAGTCTTTGACTGTGTGGATCATGACAAACTGTGGAAAATTCTGAAAGAAATGGGAATACAAGACCTCTTGACCTACCTCCTGAGAAATCTGTATGTAGGTCAGGAAGCAACAGAACTGTACATGGAATAATAGACTGGTTCCAAATCAGGAAAGGAGTACATCAAGGATGTATATTGTCACCCTGCTTATTTAACTTATATGCAGAGTACATCATGTGAAATGCTGGGTTGGATGAAACACAAGCTGGAATCAAGATTGCTGGGAGAAATATCAATAACCTCATATATGCAGATGACACCACCCTTATGGCAGAAAGTGAAGAAGAACTAAAGAGCCTCTTGATGAAAGGGAAAGAGGAGAGTGAAAAAGTTGGCTTGAAACTCAACATTCAGAAAACTAAGATCATGGCATCCGGTCCCATCACTTCCTGACAAATAGTTTGTCAAGCAATGGAAACAGTGACAGACTTTATATTTTTGGGTTCCAGAATCACTGAAGATGGTGACTGCAGCCATAAAATTAAAAGACACTTGCTCCTTTGAAGAAAAGTTATGGCCAACCTAGAGAGCAAATTAAAAAGCAGACACATTGCCAACAAAGGTCCATCTAGTCCAAGCTATGGTTTTTCCAGTAATCATGTATGGATGTGAGAGTTGGACTATAAAAAAAACTGAGTGTCAAAGAATTGATGCTTTTGAACTGTGGTGTTGGAGAAGACTCTTGAGAGTCCCTTGTACTGCAAGGAGATCCAACCAGTCCATCGTAAAGGAGCTCAGTCCTAAATATTCATTGGAAGGTCTGATGCTGAAGCTGAAACTCCAGTACTCTGGCCACCTGATGTGAAGAATGAATGGACTCATTGGATAAGACCCTGATGCTGGGAAAGATTGAAGGTAGGAGGAGAAGGGGATGACAGTGGATGAGATGGTTGGAAAACATCACCAACTTGATGGACCTGAGTTTGAGTAAGCTCCAGGAGCTAGTGATGGATAGGGAAGCCTGGTGCACTGCAGTCGCAAAGAGTCAGACACAACTGAGTAACTGAACTGAACTGAACTGAAGTTCAAATGTATTCATCTGTTTATTTAGAATATAAACTTAACCAGTGAAAATCAGCATGTATACAAAAAAGTTCACAAGTCATAAGTTTATAGTTCAATGACTTTTTTACATAGTTTGCTACGAGTTTCTATCACAAATAACTAAATTGATGAAAAACTTTACTGCATGTTAAAATGATTTCGTATTTTTTCTTTTTTTATTTTAGCACAGTGAATTACATTTATTATTATTATTATTAAAGTGTTGAATCAAACTAATACTCAAGGAATAACTTAAACTGTTTTTATTTTATATAAATTATAAAATTCAGTTAACTATTACTTGGAATAGAATTCATGACTGGTAATGAGAACATTAGTTTTACATTTTTATTTCTTGTTGTGGTCTTTTCAGGTTTTTTGAGTTCATTTTGGCCACCTAAAATGAAGTGGGAGTATTTCTGCTGTTTTTTATATTCTAACTTTTTAGAAGATTGAGGTTATTTCATTATTAAAACTTTGAAAGAACCTGAAAGGAAGCATCTAGGCTTTAGGCTTTATTTGTAGGAACATTTTAAATGCGATTTTTATTTATTTAATAAAATAGACTATTCAAGTATTTACTAGCTGAATTTCTCCAGAGTCTGTTTTTATTATCTTTTTAATATCTGTGGAATCTGCAGTAATGTCCCATTTTTAATTTATGTCATTTGTTTCTTCATTACTCTTGTTGGAGTCTTATCAATTGTATTTCTCTTCTCCAAGACCAATATTTATCACTATTTATTTTCCCTATTGTACCTTTGTTTTCTTTTTCATTTATAGCTGCTGTTATTGTGTCATTTCCATTTAGCAATTTTCTTTGAATTTCATTTTCTGGTATTCAATAACTTTTCTAAATGAAAACTTATATTAATTTCTAGGCCTTATTTCTTTTATATGAATTTTAATCTCTGTTTTTTCTAAGATGATTTAACTGTATATATCAAGGATTTTTTTCATGCAATACTTCAGTTATTATTCAATTTTTAATGCCCTCATATTATCTACTTTAGCCATATTGTTATGTAGAAGTAAAAGACTTACTTTCTAAACATCTAAGGGTTTTCTAGACATCATTTTGTTATAGATTTCTAGTTTATTTCTACTTTTATTAAAGAGCATCTTTGAGGATTTCTTTATGTTTCAGCATATGGTTATATTTGGGTAAATAATCTATGTGCATGGATGTGTACTCTTGACTTTTTATGAGTCCAGTATTCTTTCCCTGTTGCAGGCTGGATACTTGGGTTGGGAAGATCCCTGGGAGAAGGAAATGGAAACCTTCTCTGGTATTCTTACTTGAAACAAATCCCATGAACAGAGGAGCCTGGTGGGCTATCTATGGGGTTGCAAAGAGTCAGACAGGACTGAGTGACTGAGTGCCTTCTTTCCCTATGATTTTATATCTCCCTATAACTTCTGACTTTAAATTATCCAGTGCATACAGATTTAGAATATCTTTCTGAAAGATTGATCCTTTATTATTTTGAAAATAATTTGCATATCTAATAATGTTTATGTCTCAGTGTCTCCTGTGTCTAATAGTACAACTGTACTAGCATTTATTTGGTTAGTGTTTTCATGCAATACATTTTTGCATTCTTTTTAACTTTTTCATGTTCTTACATTTATGTTATATGCAATACGATGTTTTCAAATCTGAACATTTAGTTCATTCACATATAATTGTACATATATTTGGAATTAAATGTTTCATACTATTTCTTCTGTGCTACTTCTATATTGTTTTGCTGTATTTTGACTTTTGTGAAATAATCAATTATTCTGTAAAATTCTGTGTTTCTCTATTGGCTTTGTAGTTGTATATATTTTTTTATAATTCTTTTGATGGTTACCCATTAGATTACAACATATATCTTTGATTTATTAAAACTTAAATTAGAATGTTTACAACTTTACTGACAAAACAAGAACCTTTACAACACAGGTCTACTTATCTGCCTACAGCTTTTGTACTTTAGGGTCATGGATTCTAATTCTTCATAAACTTGTAACCCATAAAATTAATATTATTGTTTGATATAGTCAATAATTACTTGTATTTAACCACATGTATACCATTAAAATCTGCCTTCATTTTTTTGTATTTCCATTGAGCATCCATTGTATTTCCATCTACTACCCAAAGAATTCACTTTGTGCCTTTATTACATCTTTTACTAAGATTCACCAGGTGAAGAATTCTCTGTTTCAGTTTTTCTTTTTTTCTGAATAGGATCTTCCTATGGCTTTTTTTTTTTTTTTTTTTTGGCCACCTTGTGGCTTCTAGGATTGATTTGTAGTTTCCCCTAGGAGGGATCAAACCTGGGCTATTGGCAGTGAAAGTGTGGAGTTCTAACCAGTGGACTGCCAGGGAATTCCCATGTGGCCTTCTTATGAAGAACTTTCTCACTGCATATAGAATTCTAGTTTAGCAGTTGTTTTCTTTCAGCACTTTAAAGAAACTATTTCTTGTTTTTCTGCCTTCCGTCATTTTTGTTAGAAAGTAAGCTGTGAGTTTCTTGTTACTCGATTAAGGCAGAGTGCCTGTTTTTTTCTTTTCAGTTGCTTGTAAAATTTTCTTCTGTCTTGAGCTTTAAGTAGTTTAACTCTGTTTTGTCTAGGCATGCTTTTCTTTGTATTTTTCTTTGTTATGACTCGTTGAGCTACTTAAACCTCTAAGTGTATTTTTTCTTCTATTTTGGAAGATTTTTGCCCAGTATTGTTTCAACTATTGTTTTTATCCCATCCATTATTTTATTTTCCTTTATAACTTCTTTTATAGGTATTTTAAAACTTCTCGTCTCTCACATGGTCCACAAATCTATTACCTTCTTTTTGTTAATTGGTCATACCCTTCTATCTCTGTGTTTCAGTGTGGATATAGTCTATTGAATTATTATTAATCAGTTGACTTTTTCATCTGCTACATGTCAATTTTTTAAAATCTGTATACTACATTTTCATCTTCAGTTATAGTAATTTAAGTTCTAAAATTCACATTTGATATTCTTGTTATGAGTCCTCTGAAACAGTTTTCTACCTTGTAAGTTATTTCATTTAACATATTAATCATAACTACTTTAAAGTCCAATTTTGCAACTCTTAATATTTAAGTTACTTTTGAGGCTTAATTTTATAGTGTTCCAACTTCCACTCACTCCATGTTATTTGGTCACGTATTTCTAACAGCTTGTATGTGCATGATACATTATTAGTGTCAGATTTTTAAAATTTTAGTGGTAGAAGTGTTTTGTGGACTCTGGATTTATTTTTAGGTTATTTGCTGTTGTTGAATGCTGTTTATCAATTTAAGTAGGGCATTCTATTATTAGTTTATTGCTAATTTTAAAAATTATTACTGTATTAAATTTCATCAAATATTTATTCCTCATCAATTGAGATAACTTGTAATTTTTCTTTAATCTGTAGTGATTCACATTAATAAATTCTTATACTTTTTTGAAATATAAATTACAAAATTCAGCCTTTTAAAGTATACAATTGAGTGGTTTCCAGTTTATTCACAATAATTTACAACCATCATCACTGAATTCAAGAACATTTTTCTCAGCTCAGAGCTTTCACTCCCTGACAACCCTCTCCCAACCTTCATCATGACTGATCTACTTTCCATTTGTATGGATTTGTTATTCTGGACATTTCAAGTAAGTAGCATCATGCAATTGTGGCCTTTGGTGACTGGCTTCCTTCATTTAACATAATGTTTTCAAGATATATTCATGTTGTATCAATACTTAATTCCCCTTTTCTTTGTTTAATCTTTTTCTTATTATTTTCCATTATGGTTTATTACAGAATATTGAATATAGTTTTCTGAACTATACAGTAGCACCTGTTGTTTATTCTTTATATGTATAATATTTTGCATCTGCTAATCCCAAATTCCCAATCTATCCTTCTCCTTCCCTCTTCCCCCTTGGAAACCAATAATCTGTTCTCTTTGTGAGTTTCTTGCTATTTTTAAGTAGATAACTTAATTTTTTATCTAATCTTTATCTAATTAAGTAGATAACAATTTTTGTCATATTATGTATTCCACATATAAGTGATATCATATGGCATTTGTCTTTCTGAATTCACTTAGTATGGTATTAATTTTGATTACTGAATAATAGTTCATTCTATGGAAGTACCATATTTCATTTCTCCATTTATTAGTTGAAGGACATTTGAATTATTTCCATGTTTAGGTTACTATGAATAATATTGCCATAGTATTTGTAAATGTAAATTTTTTAAAATTATGACTGTGCTTTTTTAAAACAGTTTGTTTTACAACAAAATTGGGTTGAAGATACAGATATTTCTCATATAATCCCTATCCCCCGTACATGCATGTCCTCCCCCATTGTTAATATCACTCACCAGAATGGTAATATTTTACCAAGGGTGACTTATAATGACACATCATAATCACCCAAAGTCCCGTAATTTCCCTAGGGTTCCCTCTTGTACATTCTTTGGGTTTGGAAACTGTACAATGACATTTCGTGTGTAAGTTTTGTGTGGAGATACATATATATATATATATTTTTTTTTTTTTCTTGTTATGTACTGAGGAGTGAAATTGATGAGTCACATAACTCTTCATTTAACTTTTTGAGTTACTTACTACTGCCCTACACTTTTCTAAAGTGGCTGCATTATGTCACATTTTCAACAGAAATATATGAGAATGCCAATATCTTCACAATCTTATCAGTACTTGTTATTGCTTGTCTTTTGATTACAGCCATTCTAGTGGGTGTGAAGTGATATCATGTTGTGGTTTCGAATTATATTTCCCTGATAACTGACGACTTTGAGAACCATTTCATGTGTTTATTGGCCATTTGTTTATCTTTGGAGAAATTACTATTCAAATTCTTATAACATTTTAAAGTTGTATTATTTGTGGTTTATTGTTGAGTTGTGAGAGTCCTCTGTTGTCTTTGTTCTAGATATAAGCCCCTTATTAGATTTATGATTTACAAATATTTTCTCTTTCTGTGACTTCCCTGGTGGCTCAGACAGTAAAGCATCTGCCTACAATGAGGGAGACCCGGGATCAATCCCTGATTTGGGAAGATCTCCTGGAGAAGGAAATGGCAACCCACTCTAGCTTGCCTGGAAAATCCCATGGACAGAGGAGCCTGGTAGGCTACAGTCTATGGGTTCACAAAGAGCTGGACACGACTGAGCGATTTCACTTTCTTTCTTTCTTGTCTTTTCTCTTTCTGTGGATTACCTGTTCAATTTTTTGATAGTGTACTTAAGCACAAAGGATTTTAATTTTGATAACATCCAACTTATTTTTGTTTCTTCGGTTTCTTGTGCTTTGGTATAATATCTTAGAAACAATTACTTATTCCAGGCCACAAATATTTGCCATGATGTTTTATTATAAAAAATGTATAATTGTAACTTCTATATTAAGGTCTTTGATTCATTTTAATCTTGCTTTTTGTGTATAGTGTGGGTTAGGGATCCAATTTAATTCTTTTGCTTGTGGCAGTCTTGCTGTTCTATCATCATTTATTCAAAGGACCATTTTTCCATTTGAACGATCTTAGCACACTACTAAAATATCAAGTGGCCGTAACATCTGGGGTCATTTCTGGACTTTAAGTTCTGCTCCACTGATCTATGTCAGTGTTTGACCAGACCCATTCATCCTCATCGCCACAGGTTTTTGTAACTTTTGAAATCAGAAGTGTGATTCCTTCTACAATTTTTTTTTTTAAGATTATTATGTCTATTCGGGGTCCTTTGAAATTTCATATAAACGCTAAAATAAGCTGATCAATTTCTATAAAGAAATGAGTTAATATTGTGTGAAGGAGTGCATTAAAGTTGTAGACCACTTTGGGGAGTATTGGCGCATTAATTGTATTAAGTCATTCTCATTCTACACAGGATGTCTTTTGATTTATCTAGGTATTTAATTTCTTCCAATGGTATTTTATAGATTTCAGAATATGTCTTACTTTTCTTTTAAAAATTTATTTCTAAGTAATGTATTATTTGCAGTTCTATTTTAAATGGATTTTTCATTAATTTTACTTTCAGATTAGCCATTTCAAGTGTATAAAAATGCAAGTGATTTTTTTTGTTTATTTATCTTGTATCCTAAAATTTTATTGAACTCATTTATTAGCTCTAATACTTTTCTTTTTATTAGATTTCTTAGGATTTTCTATATTATAGGGCATATAATCTATAAATGGAGACAGTTTTATTTAGTCCATTTTAATCTGAATGCATTTAAAATTATTTTTCTTGCCAATTGTCTTGCCCAGGGACTGCAGTACAATGCTGAATAAAAGTGGTGAGAGTGGATCCTCATCTTTTCTTAATCATAGTGGAAATACTTGGATCTTTTACCACTAAGCACGATGTTAGTTTTGGAATTATTTTTTTTTAGATGTCCATTATCTGGTTGAGGAATTTCCCTTGGTTCCTAGTTTCTTGAGAGTTTATTTCTCTTTTAATTATATAAGTATGTTTGATATTATCAAATGGTTTTTCTATGTCTCTTTACTAATCTTACAGAATGAGTTGGGAAATATTTCCTCTCTTTTTACTTTTTATAAGAGTTTGTGAAGGATTGATATTTTCTGCAATAATTTTCATTTCTAGTAATGCCCATTTTTTTCATTCCTGATTTTAATAATTTGATTCTTTGCTCTTTTTCTCTTGTATAATCTAGCTATAGCTTCATCACTTTTGTTGGCTTTTTATAGAACCATCTTTTGGGTTTGTCTATTTCACTTGTTTCTACTCTAATCTTTATTATTTCTTTCCTCTTGCATACTATGGGCATAATTTCCTTCTCTATTTCTAATTTCTTAAAGTAGAAGATTATTTCTTATCTTTCTTTTTTTCTTTTTTAATATAGGTGTTTACAGCCAAAAATTTTCCTCTAATCTTTCATTTACTGCATCTTGTAAGTTGTTATGCAGTGATTTTGTTTCATTAATCTCAAGGTTATTTTTTCATGTCCTTTGTGATTTCTCATTAGCTCTCTGATCTTTTATCAGTGTGTGTTTAATTTAAACTTATTTGTGAATCCCAAATTTCTGTCTGTTATTTATTTTTAATATCATTTGTGGTGGTTGGAAACTTTATTTTGTATGATTTCAATCCTTTTAAATTTATTAAGACTTGTTTTATGGGTTAATATGTAGTCTATACTAGAGAATGTTCTCTGGTATTTAAGGATGTGTTTTTTGCTCTTGCTATGTAGACTGTTCTATATATGTGTGCTTGGTTTAGTTAATTTATAGTGTGGTCATGTGCTCTTCATCCTTTTGAAACTTCTCTGTAGTTGTTCTGTCCATTATTGAGAGTGAATCATTGAATTGTTCAACTATCCCAGTTGTTTTGCCTGTTTTTTCCTTAAATTCTGTGAATTAATGTTTTATGTATTCTTTTTTTAAAGATTTATTTATTTGTATACTTATTTTTTATTTTTGGTTTTGCTAGGTCTTCTTTGCTGTGTGTGTGGGCTTTCTCCATGGGCAGTGAGCAGGGTCCACTCTCTAGTTGAGTTATGCTGGTCCCTCATAGTGGTGGCCTCTCCCTTGGTGGAGCATAGGCTTCAGGGCACGAGGGTGCAGCAACTGCTGCTTATGGGATCTAGAACACAGGCTCAGTAATTGTGGTGCACAGCTGCAGCCGCCCCACGGCCTGAGGGATCCTCCAGGACCAGGGATCAGATCTATGTACCCTGCATTGGCAGATAGATTCCCGAACACGGTACCACCAGGGAAGCCAGAATGTTTTATATATTTTGAGGGCTCTATTTTAGGTGCACATTTGTTTATAATTGTTCTGTCTTCTTGATGAGTTTACCCTTATAAATTAACAATTTATAATATTTTTTAGTAAATTTTTTTGTCCTAAAGTTAATTCTATCTGATATTATTTTAGCCGTTCCAGCTCTCTATTGCTTACTGTTTGCATATTATATCTTTTTTCATCCTTTTACTGTCAAAGTTTTCCTTTACATTTATGTTGAAAGTAAACTTGTATTTTCCTTTAATCCATTGTGCCATTGTTCATCTTTTTTGAGGAGGATTAATCCATTTATATTTCATGTAATTACTGATAAGATTTGATTTAGGTCATGCCTGAATGGTCTAGTCCTTTTCCCTACTTCAGTTTAAGTCTGAATTTTGCAATAATAATTAGATTAAGGGATTATATCTGATTAGATTAGATTCAAGGGATTAGATCTGATAGAGTGCCTGAAGAACTATGGAGTGAGGTTTGTGACACTTTACAGGAGGCAGTGATCAAGACCATCCCCAAGAAAAAGAAAGGCTAAATAGTTGTCTGAGGAGGCCTTACAAATAGCTGAGAAAAGAAGAGAAGCTAAAGGCAAAGGAGAAAAAGAAAGATACACCCATTTGAATGCAGAGTTCCAAAGAACAGCAAGGAGAGAAAAGAAAGCCTTCCTCAGTGAACAATGCAAAGAAATAGAGGAAAACAATAGAATGGGAAAGACTAGAGATCTCTTCAAGAAAATTAGATATACCAAGGGAACATTTCATGCAAAGATGGGCACAATAAAGGACAGAAACGACATGGACCTAACCGAAGCAGAAGATATTAAGAAGAGGTGGCAAGAATACACAGAAGAAGTATACAAAAAAGATCTTCACGACCCAGGTAATCATGATAGTGTGATCACAGTTCTGTGATGTGAAGTTCTTCTTTGCTTTCTGCCATAAGGGTTGTGTTCTGCATATCTGAGGTTATTGATATTTCTCCCTGCAATCTTGATTCCAGCTTGTGCTTCATCCAGCCCAGCATTTCACATGATATATTCTGCATATAAGTTAAATAAGCAGGGTGAAAATATACTCCTTCCTTGATTTGGCACCAGTCTGTTGTTCCATGTCTAGTTCTAACTTGCTTCTTGACATGCATACAGATTTCTCAGGAGACAGGGATAGTAGTCTGGTATTCCCATCTCTTTAAGAATTTTCCACAGTTTGTTGGAAAGAATGTTCAAACTACCACACTCATATCACGTGCTGGCAAATTAATGCTCAAAATTCTCCAAGCGAGGCTTCAACAATATGTAAACTGTGAAATTCCAGATGTTCAAGCTAGATTTAGAAAAGGCAGAGGAAACAGAGATCAAATTGCCAACATCTGTTGGATCAACGAAAAAGCAAGAGAGTTCCAGAAAAACATCTACTTCTGCTTTATTGGCTACACCAAAGCCTTTGACTTTGTGGGTCACAATGAACTGTGGAAAATTCTTCAAGAGATGGGGATGCCAGACTACCTGACCTGCTTCCTGTGAGACCTATATGCATGTCAAGAAGCAACAGTTGGAACTGGACATGGAACAACAGACTGGTTCCAAATCAGGGAAGGAGTATATTGTCACCCTGCTTATTTAACTTCTATGCAGAGTACATCATGTGAAATGCCGAGCTGGATGAAGCATTATCTGGAATCAAGATTGCTGGGAGAAATATCAATAACCTCAGATATGCAGATGACACTACTCTTATGGCAGACAGTGAAGAAGAGCTAAAGAGCCTTTTGATGAAAGTGAAAGAGGAGAGTGAAAAAGTTGGCTTAAAGCTCAACATTCAGAACACTAAGATCATGGCATTTGGTCCTTCCTATCACTTCATGGCAAATAGGTGTGGAAACAATGGAAGCAGAAGCTTTATTTTTTTGGACTCCAACATCACTTCAGATGGTAACTGCACCCATAAAATTAAAAGACTCTTGCACATTGTAAGAAAAGCTATGAGCAACCTAGACCACATATTAAAAAGCAGAGACATTACTTTGCCAGCAAAGGTCTGGCTAGTCCATGCTATGGTTTTTCCAGTAGTCATGTATGGGTATGAGAGTTGGACTGTAAAGAAAGCTGAGCACCGAATAATCGATGCTTTTGAACTGTGGTGTTGGAGAAGACTCTTGAGAGTCCCTTGGACTGCAAGGAGATCCAACCAGTCAATTCTAAAGGAAATAAATCCTGAATATTCATTGGAAGGACTGATACTGAAGGTGAAACTCTAAAACTTTGGCTACCTGATGCAAAGAACTGACTCATTGGAAAAGACCCTGATGCTATAAAAGATTGAAGGCGGGAGGAGAAGGGGACGACTGAGGATGAGATGGTGGATGGCATCACCAACTGGATGGATATGGGTTTGAGCAAGCTCTGGGAATTGGTGATAGACAGGGAGGGCTGGCATTCTGCAGTCCATGGGGTTGCAAAGAATCAGACATGACTGAGAGACTGAACTGAACTGATATGATAGGATTTATATCTGTAATATTCCTATATTTAATATCTTAAACATTTTTCTTCTATTCCTTCATTACTAGTTTCCTTTGTGTTAAATAGACATTTTGTGTTGTACCATTTTTATCCTCTTGTCATTTTTTTCCACTATTTTTTAACTGTTTTACAAAGCTGAAGAAAAAAATCATTTTTTTTTTGGAATTTATAAATAATATTTTGATGTTTAGAAATCTGATTTAGATTGATAACTCAAATTTAATAGTATACAAAACCTTTTGTGAAATAATAGGAAATATATATATCTGTGTCTATCTCTAGTTCCTGGCATAAATCTCCTAAAACCTTTATAATTACCTAAGTGATAAGAACACTAGGAACATCTCTTTTTCTCATATTTGCTCTTTGACACTGATTGCTGACATTGAGCTCCTAAATTCCTTGGAATTTCCTAGATTTTAGGAATGTCCTTTGTTCTTTTGTTAGGAGTGGGCTCCTGAATGGTTCCTGTATAGACTGGTCACCACAAAAACAAAGCCATGCTTACAAGATTGGAATTTTTAGTCCCTCACCCCGTTCTCCAGAGAGAAGAAGAGGCTGGAATTAGAATTAGTAGTTGATCATTGTTTTAATCAAACTTTGGACATTCATTAGTTATTTCTTCAATATTCATTTGTCCTCTTCCTCTCTCTTCTTCTAGAGCTTCCATTATGTGTATCCTGATATGCTTGGTGGTGTCCTGTGAGTCTCTGAGGCTCTGTTGATTTTATTTACTATTTTTTCTTTTAACCTTTGATTGGATAATAAATTACACTATCTTGTAGTTAACTGATCCTTTCCTGTACCTGCTGAAATTTGGTGTTGAGTTTCTCTAGTGAACTTTTCATTTCTGTCATTTCATTTCATCTCTTTGTTGATATCGTCTATCATTCTCATATATTCCTATATTTCTTAAGATATGGGCTCCACTTTTAAAACATATTTTGAAAAGCTGATCTAAAGCCTTTGTCAAATAATTCCAACTTCTGGGCTTTCTCAGAGACAGATTCTGATTGCTGGTTTTATTTCCTGCAACACGGGCCATATATTCTTGCTTCTTTCCATGCCACATAGTTTTTTTGTTTGTTTGTTTGCTTTTGTTTTTTTCTTAAATTGAAAAGAGGAAACTCTGAAAATAACATTGTTTTCCTTATCAGGGTTTTGCTTTGTTGTAGTTTGTTTAGTGACTTTTCTGAACTAATTCTGTGAAGTTTGTATTATTTGTCAGGTGTGGTTACTAAGGCTTCTGCTCAGTTAGCTTAGTGGTCAGATAATGATTGCACAGAGATTTTTTTAGATGCCTGGAACCAAGAAGTCTTTCAATGTTTGTCAAAGTGCTCTGTGTACATGTTGTTGCTCAGTCACTCAGTCATGTCTGACTCTTCATGACCCCATGGACTGTAGCAGGTCAGGTTTCCCTGTCCTTCACAATCTCCTGGAATTTGCCCAAACTCATGTCCATTGAATCAGTGATGTTATCCAACCATCTCTTCCTCTGTCATCCCCTTCTCCTCCTGCCTTTAATCTTTCCCAGAATCAGGGTCTTTTCTAATGAGTCGGCTCCTTGCATCATGTGGCCAAAGTATTGGAGTTCATCTTCAGCATCAGTCCTTCCAATGAATATTCAGAGTTCATTTCCTTTGAAGTGAAGTGAAGTGAAGTCAAAGTCTCTCAGTCCTGTCTGACTCTTTGTTACCCCATGGCCTATACAGTCCATAGAATTCTCCAGGCCAGAATACTGGAGTAGGTAACCTTTCCCTTCTCCGGGGGATCTTCCCAACCCAGGGATCGAACCCAGGTCTCCCACATTGCAGGTGGTTTCTTTACCAGCTGAACCACAAGGGATGCATTTCCTTTAGATTAACTGATTGATCTCCTTACTGTCCAAGGGACTCCCAAGAGTCCTAGCACCACAATTGAAAGCATCAGTTCTTCAGCACTCAGCCTTCTTTATGGTCCAACTCTCACATCCGTATATGACTATTGGCAAGATCAGAATAGTGGAAAGGGTTGCTATTTCCTTCTCCAGAGGATCTTCCCAAACCAGGAATAGAACTCATCTCCTGCATTGGCAGGCAAATCCTTTATTGCTGAACCACCAGGGAAGCCCCCATCCTCATTTGGGGGCATGGAAATTCACTATATTGCTGTGAATTCTAACCCAAACTGAATATGTTATATCTTTATGGAATAAAAACAAAGCATAATAGTCATTCTAACAAACCTTGATGTCCTATTTTTGCTTATACATGTTAGTGAAGCCTTTGACACTCAGCCAGGGAGTTTAAACCTGCCTTAGCTTTCATTTCTTGCATTTGCAGAGCTTCAGGTCTAACTAGTAGTGAAGAGTGTAGGGACCTTTTCACATCTGTCCTGAACTAATTCATAGACCTGGGAATGTGTAACATCCTACATGCATGGCATTCTATATTACCAGAAGTATATCAGGGATTTGCCAAACTCCCTATTAACATCTTATGCTTTACTCTTTTAAGCTTTTTAGTGAGCCTCTTGTGTATAATCGTTAGGTCACTTTAAGTAAAGAAAACTTTGCAGGTGAGATATTCCAAGGAAATACCAGACCAGTCAATAATAAAAATTCTCTGCAAATGGGCCTTTGAAATAGCCCCAACCCGTTATGGCCCCCTTTAATGATTACTAAGTTATTCATTTTTACTGTGACCATAGGCTTTTGGTGTTCAAAGATACTACAAAGCTTAGGAGGAAGGGAAGATAGGATTAGGGCAAGTTAAATATTGTAAACTGTTTTTGTGCTGTTTTTCATGAATAAATGATCTTGTTTTTCTGCTAGTCTTTGGTTAATTTGTGGAGTGCTGAAGTTTATTCTGATTTTTTTTTGGGGGGGGCTGGTGTCATTATTGTTTTTTGTGGAGTAAAGAAATTCTTTGAGGTCCTTGCTCCCCCATTTTCATTGATGTCACTCCTAATAAATTCTTAATATTATGTCAACAAATCCTAGACTAATCTCAATGTGTAGTCTATGAGTATTGGAGAAGGAAATGGCAACCCACTCCAGTATTCTTGCCTAGAGAATCCTGTGGACAGAGGAGCCTGGTGGGCTGCTGTCCATAGGGTCTCACAGAGTCGGGCACGACTGAAACGACTTAGCATGCATACATGCATTGGAGAAGGAAATGGCAACCCACTCTAGTATTCTTGCCTGGAGAATTCCAGGGATGGAGGAGCGTGGTGGGCTGTCGTCTATGGGGTCTCACAGAGTCGGACACGATTAAAGCAACTTAGCAGGAGCAGCAGCAGCAATCTATGATTATTGCTGCATTTAGGTTTTAAAATATTTCATTTAGAATTCTTTTATTCTCTTTTATGCTGTGCTTATCTGATATCATTATCAAGGATTTCTAATTTTATGTGGTGATAATAAACAAATAAAACTAAATGTATGCATTCTCCTATGTCAGTATGTATTCAGCTTAGTTGTCTATCTACAATTATGTGCAATTAAAATGGTTGTTCTGAACAATGACCTTTAGTTCTGAAACAACCAAGTCTTCATGAATACCTTTATTAAGGGTAGTATGAAGAACAGACTTCTAGATTTCTGAATAGTTTTTGTTAGATGTTGACATAAATATTTCCAGCTAATGTTATCACTACATTTTCTAGTATTTCACTTGATCAGCTAACTGGGCCCAGTAAAGATTACTGCATCAGTACCCACGGCTAGATAGCATATTAAAAAGCAGAGACATTACTTTGCCAACAAAGGTCCATCTAGTCAAGGCTATGGTTTTTCCAGTAGTCATGTATGGATGTGAGAGTTGGACTGTGAAGAAAGCTGAGTGCCGAAGATTTGATGCTTTTGAACTGTGGTGTTGGAGAAGACTCTTGAGAGTCCCTTGGACTACAAGGAGATCCAACCAGTCCATCTAAAGGAGATCAGTCCTGGGTGTTCATTGGAAGGACTGATGTTGAAGCTGAAACTCCAATACTTTGGCCACCTCATGTGAAGAGTTGACAAATTGCAAAAGACGCTGATGCTGGGAAGGATTGGGGGCGGGAGCAGAAGGGGACGACAGAGGATGAGATGGCTGGATGGCATCACCGACTCCATGGACATGAGTTTGGGTGGACTCTGTGAGTTGGTGATGGACAGGGAGGCCTGGCATGCTGCGGTTCATGGAGTCACAAAGATTTGGACACTACTGAGCGACTGAACTGAACTGACTGAACCCATGGCTAAGCTACTAAGAATGTTTAAAAGTACTGAGTAGTACTTATTATTGAGTATATTTTCTAAATCTGAACATTTCAAACTCCAAGCTCAACCCTTTGAATTACCACAAAACCATCTTTTTGGTATATATATACCTTTATTGTATGTATAAAATAAAATTAGTTTGACCTGTCATAATTTGAAAATATACTGGGAAAGCATATTAGTAGTAAGATTACGTTTCCCTGGTGTTTATCCATCAATACATACATTAATTCATACATTTTTTTTCCTTTCTCTCAACAAAATATTCCATTTTGACCATGTACTAGACATTACATGAATTAATGATTATATTATAGTGAATTACACACAATTGTCTTTCTCTTCAAGGAATCTACATATTAGTAAGGAAAGGTACATAAACAAAATCTTGTAATGCTTTGGAATCTGTGACATATATAAGTTGATTTTCCCAGAGCAGTCTTAGATTATATTTGTTGTCCTTATATAATTATTAATAGCAACTTCTCTGAATTTAATAAAAGATCCAATTTCTATCATAAAATATTCTACATATCTATAATATACAAAATGTGATGAAAGCAAAATTGAGGGGAAGATGGACTATCATTTTTGGAAAAAATATAACTTTTCTAGTTTTTTCCCTCTATTTTTCTGCAGACTTATTAAATGTTGTTCCTTTTGCTACAACATCTTAGACCCAGGCTGATTCAGTAATTTCTTATTAACCAACTGTCTTTGGACTTTATTTTCTCTTCCCTGAAGGTCTGGGATTCATCAAAGTCAGAATTTAATCACACAGGCTCAGGCCAGACATACTGTGAGAACATGTTTCGTTTGTTACTTGGCTTTGCCAATGCACATAAATCTATCCTGTCTTAAGACTGCTTTGTATCAGAGGCAACCATCCACAAAGGAGTCTCAGATCATTCTAATAGGACCTTGGCTGAGATCATCAGATACATCTGCCAGTGGGTACTTGGTTTCCATCCAGACCCAGGTTCCTGAAATAAAATTCTCAACATCAAAATCTCTATGCTTATGGAAAGTTTAATATAGTCTATGAAATATATTAACTTTTCTTTGTATTTTTTCATTTTAAATTGCAGTAATTCAAAGAAGATAAAAAACATTTGTAAACTGCTTTTTTTTTTTTCATCTCTCAATAAAATCAGATGTCCTTAAAATATAGGGGCTGAATAGGACATTATAAACCAGGACTCTTCTTAGGCTAAAATCTGTAGTCAGAGGAAGCAGAAAGAAGACAGGAAAGTAATTTTAGGTGTTGGAACACCTCCCAAAATATGCATGAAATATTTATGTCAGTGATTTGGATTATTATCTGGGATTAAGAATTACTTTCATTCAGGGTGTGCAGTTTATTTTATTTTTGTCTAAATTGTGTATATTATATTTTTGAATAGGTAATACATATACTTGGTAGAAAATCCAAACATTACATAAAAGTATTTAGCAAAGCGTCTTCAATTCTTCTTTGATTCCAGCCAAGTAATTCTCCCTGCTATAGGCAAACAGTATTTCTGCCGTTTAAATATTTTTCTAAAAATATGTTAAGCATCTACAATCAAATACATACATATATAATTTTGTAATTCTCCTATGGTTTCTTCAAATAATACTATGGTTTTATTTAATTATTATTTACATGTTTAGCTGTAAATGTTTGCTTTATTTGGATCTTAACCTGGATAAAATTATTGTTTTTATATAGATTTTTAACATACTTTGTTAAATGATTCAGTTTTCTTCTTTTAATTTCGATACCCACTTTATCATATTCCTATCTGGTTGTAGATCTGTTTCTATTGATATAATTTTCCATTCCTTTGATGTATATATTTTACATGAATAAAATCAGTATTCTTTTGTTGTTTAATATTTATAATATCATTATATATCTGCTTAAGCTAATTATTTCTCAATATTCTTCTTTTTCTTATGTTCTCTGACTATCCTTGCTCATTTCCATATGACCTTGGCATCACCTTGTATGTGCTCTTGACATTTTAATTGTGATTGTGTTAAATTTCAGGGCTTCCCAGATGGCACTAGTGGTAAAGAACCTGATAGAGTCAATTCCTAGGCAGGTTGATAAGAAGTCTGGGGTCCCTAAGGATGAGGAGAAAGGGGTCTGGGGCTCTCGAGGATGTCTGGATAAGAGTCTCAATTCTCAAGGAGGAGGAAAGGACAAATGTCTTTTTTCCTCTACATTTCTTAGTCTTAGTCACATAAAAGGTTTTTTCTTTAAGCCCAGAATTGATGATTACACAACAAACAGTTCAGTTTAAACTCTGTACTAAGGATATGGTTCAGTCAGTTCAATTGCTCAGTCACGTCCAACTCTTTGCAACCCCATGGACTGCAGCAGGCCAGGCCTCCCTGTCCATCATCAACTCCCGGAGTTTACCCAAATTCATGTCCATTGGGTCGGTGATGCCATCCAACCATCTCATCCTCTGCTGTCCCCTTCTCCTCCTGCCTTCAATCTTTCCCATCATCAGGGTCTTTTCTAGTGAGTCAGTTCTTTGCATCAGGTGGCCAGAGTATTGGAGTTTCAGCTTCAACATCAGTCCTTCCAATGAACACCCAGGACTGATGTCCTTTAGGATGGACTGGTTGGCTCTCCTTTCAGTCCAAGGGACTCTCAAGAGTCTTCTCCAACACCACAGTTCAAAAGCATTAATTCTTTGGTGCTCAGCTTTCTTTATAGTCCAACTCTCACATCCATACATGACTACTGTAAAACCCATAGCCTTGACTAGATGGACCTTTGTTGGCAAAGTAATGTCTCTGCTTTTTAACATGTTGTCTAGGTTGGTCATAACTTTTCTTCAAAGGAGTAAGTGTCTTCTTATTTGATGGCTGCAGTCACCATGTGCCGTGATTTTGGAGCCCAAGAAAATAAAGTCAGCCACTGTTTTCACTGTTTACCCATCTATTTGCCATGAAGTGATGGGACTGGATGCCATGATCTTAGTTTTCTGAATATTGAGCTTTGAGCCAACTTTTCCACTCTCCTCTTTCACTTTCCTCAAGAGGCTCTTTAGTTCTTCACTTTCTGCCATAAGGGTGGTGACATCTGCATATCTGAGGTTAATTGATATTTCTCCTGGCAATCTTGATTCCAGCTTGTGCTTCTTCCAGCCCAGCGGTTCTCATGATGTACTCTGCATATAAGTTTAATAAGCAGGGTGACAATATACAGCCTTGACGTACTCCTTTTCCTACTTGGAACCAGTCTGTTGTTCCATGTCCAGTTCTGTTGCTTCCTGACCTGCATACAGATTTCTCAGGAGGCAGGTCAGGTGGTCTGGTATTCCTATCTCTTGAAGAATTTTCCACAGTTTGTTGTGCTCCACACAGTTGAAAGCTTTGGCATAGTCAATAAAGCAGAAATAGATGTTTTTCTGGAAATATCTTGCTTTTTTGATGATCCAGCAGATGTTGGCAATTTGATCTCTGGTTCCTCTGCCTTTTCTAAAACCAGCTTGAACATCTGGAAGTTCATGGATTATATAACAAGATTTATAACAAGTACTAAGGATTATATAACAACATGTATCCTGCTTGAGGAAGGTTTGTCCTTCTTGAAAAACTGACTAATCCTGTTATCTTAAAATGTATATTATGGGAGTGGGTCTAGTAAGATCTTTCTATTGTTAGTTGTAATCCTGTCAACTTGAAATGTAAATTGTGTGAGCGGGTCTGATAAAATTTTTACAACTGAAATTTTTCTATTTTTTTATATTTTTATATTTTTTATATTCTTTTGATTTATTGTAATAAGTAATTTAAAAAGTATATAGTTCCCTTGCCAAAGTCTAGCAAGGGGGGCACTCTCTGTCCTCCTTCTGATGTCTATGTCAGAAACTTACTCTGTCCCTTTTTCACTATACTAAAACTCTGCTACACAAAAGCTTTTGAGTGATCAAGCCTGGTCCCTGGTCCCAAAGCTAAATCTTCTTCTTTGATGATCATCATTCATGCAAGCTGTCAAACCTGCCTGTCAATGCAGGAGATATAAGAGATGTGGATTTGATCTCTGAATCAGGAAGATCCCCTAGAGGAGGTCATGGCAACTCACTCCAGTATTCTTGCCTGGAGAATCCCCATGGACAGAAGAGCCTGGGGGGCTGTAGTCCATAGGGTTGCAGAGTCAGACATGACTGAAGTGACTTAGCATGCATGCATGCTTTAAATTTAAAGATTATCTTAAAAAAAGCTTTTATTTTTTATGATGTTGAATTTTTCCATTTAAGAAAAGATGAAATGTTTCCATTAGCCTTATTTTCAATCTCTCAGGAAAAATTTCAAGCTCAATCCATATAGATCTTAAATATTTCTTAATCAATTATGCCTAATATACTTCAACCTCTTTTGTCTACCCAAAGTGAACATTTACTTTATCTTTTAAATTCTTGCTCTCTTAATACATGGCTGTTAAAGGTTTCTGTGCATGAAGTTATTATCTACTCACCTTATGGAATTATATTTGTTACTGATTTTCAGTAATAGTTCCCCTTTCTGGATATAGAATTTGGTGACTGAATGTAGAGATAATTCCACACCATTCTCCTTTCCTAACTTTGTAATTTCAATACTAGTATTCTCAGAACAATGCTAAATAATAATAGTGACAATGGACATCTTACTTTGCTTCTAAGTTTTGGGGGAATGTTTACTCATTATGCATATGCTGTCTTTGGAGTTAACTGTATAAGTCATGTTAATAGCATCATCCTATTTTATTAAAATTTTGAAATCAGGGATGGATGATTAATACTACTGATATCTGTTAATGATCTGTAGAAATTACTTAATTTTCCTGTTTGCACTATTAATGCATTTAATTAAATTGTATAAATAGTAAACTATTATTTAATTATATAGATAGATTTCCTTTTTCTTTCTAACCACTTTTGAGCTTCTAGGAAAAAAAATCCCACTTCGTGTTAATGTTTCTTTTGTGTGTGTGTGCTGCTTGTTTTTGTTTTCTAATAATTTATTTAGAATTTATTACTAATTATCATGGTGATATCTGTTTACATTATCTTGTCTTTGTAGCTGTTGATACTTGTAACTGTTGTTTTTAAATTATCCTCATTTCACACAAAAAAATTTGGAAGCTTTTCTGTGCTTTGGAAAAATTTAAATAGCATTAATTTGTCTAGTCTTGAGAAATGTAGATCTCTTTTTAAAATCGTCTTAGCTTTGTGCTTTTTGAGGAATAGCTCTGTGGCACCTTTTCTTTTGTTATGGTTGTCTTTCCTGATTTTCTGTTTCTTTAGAGTAAGTTTTGATAGATATAAATATTTCTCTAAGGCCACACAGCTTTGCTTATAAATTCTATCAAATATTTAAGGATGAAAAATACCAGTAATAGACCATCTCAGAAAGTAGGAATGGTGGGGACACTTCCCAACTAATTTTATATAGATATACAACTTATTGTGCATTCAGGTCACCTGCTTTCTTAGTTTTCTTTTTTTTAATATTTATTTGCTCTGTTATAGACTGACATTAGTGAAGTAAAATATTTTGCTAAATGATTTTTTTGTTATAACTTATTTTTGACTCCTATAATCTTTGCTTTAAGGTTGTCAGTGCTCTGTTATGGTAACCATGTCTGCTACTTCATCATACATTTAGCTTTAAGTTTTTGCAAGTGCCTTTCTATGATTACTTAATGCCTTTAAATGAATGCATCTTTATCTGATATGCAGATCATACCCGCTGTTCTTTTTTATTTGTTTGCACTTTACTAATATTTCTTTGCAAATCCTTTTGCTTACTTTTCCAAATCACTTTGCTTTCAGTTGTGTCTTAAAAACTGATGGAAACAGTATTTTTTATTTGTAAGGTAATGTGAATGTCTTTTTCTTTTACTAAATGAATATAAGCCATTTTTGTTTATTGACATTCATATGTGTTTAGGTTATCTTAAATTACTTTAAAATAACTGTTTTGGTAGCTTGTAAAAATCTTTGATTTGGCTCTTTCTCTGTTTTGTTTTTTAATTCAGATTTCCTTTGATATATTTATTTTTGCCATAATAGTATTTTTATAACTACAATGTTATATTATCCTCTATATGGTCTATTTCTTCAGCATTATTTATTAATTATCTATGATACCACATACCTTGTTTGCCCCTCCAGATTCACTTTCCGTATTTTTACTTGCTCTCTTTGGTCCAGAAGTCTGACCCAGTGGATTATATAAGTATATTCCATGACATCTGTCTTTTGGTTGTGCTCAGCCATTGATGACCCGTGGCAGGAAATAACATGGATGAAGGAGAGAATAGCTATGTCTCTTGACCTACCATCAGTCTCTCTTATGATGACTGATTCTAAACAAATACTCTGTAGTGCTTCAGTCATTCTTTCTAGGCTACAGGTAGGAACCCTGGTTCTTGCTCTCTTCCTTGTTATTTCATTAAACCTACACTTTTTAAATTGTTCCTTTGAAAATAAACCTACATCAAAATTTTCTGTTTTTAGTATGCCATCTATTTCCTGCTGGGCCCCTTGACTGATATGCCTATTATAAGCAATGATAAAATTAGCATAATTACTTTTCTCTTCTCTCTCTCACTCTCCTACAATGCCAGGTTTTAAGTAATTATGAGATTTTTCTCGGTGTCTGTTGTTGTGCTATTAACTGTGGTTACAGCTCTGTTGCTTGAATGCTCATGCTCGAGCTCAGTCACTCACTCACGTCTGACTCTTTGGGACCCCATGGACGATAGCCGGCCAGACTCCTCTGTGCATGAGGCCTTTCCAGGAAAGAATAGTAGAGTGGGTTACAGTTCCTTTCTCCAGAGATTCTTCCTGACCCAGGGATTGAAACTAAGTCTCTTGTGTCTCCTGCATTAGCAGGCAGATTGTTTATCACTGAGCCATCGAGGAAGCCCTGTCACTTGAATACTCACCTCTAACTTATAAATTCTGATTCCTGGTATAGAAAATGAAGAATTCTGCACATTTATGCTACCACTCACTTTTCACACCCCTTTGTGAGTTATGTTTGCTACATAGTCAGGGAATATACTGTTTTAGTAAACTATATCAGTATATATGTATATGTATATGTATATACATATATCACTATATTTTATTATCTTGCCATTTAAAGATAATATTTATTTATTTATGGCTGTGCTGGGTTTTTGTTGCTACATGGGCTTTTCTCTAGTTGTAGCAAACTGGGGCTACTTTCCAGCTGCCATGCACGGGCTCCTCTTGTTGAGCATGGGCTCCAGGACACGTGGGCTTCAGTAGTTGCAACACATGGGCTCAATAGTTGTGGTGCACCAGATTATTTGCTCCACAGCATATGAGATCTTCCTGGACCAGGAATTGAACCCATGTCTCCTGCATTGATTGGCAAGTAGATTCTTTATCACTGAAATCCTATCCTAGTTTTATGATTATTTTTCAGTTGGCTAGAGTTCCACCTCTAGTACATAGCTTAAATTACTGCTCAGAAAGTGTGCCACATAAAATAAAAAATGTCTAGTTAAATTTTGAAATTCAGATAAACAAGAAATATTTTTCAGTGTAAGTATGCCTCAAGCATTGCATGAGACATTTTTATTTGCTAAATCTGGCAACTTTATGTCTGGCATATAGCTACTAAGTAACAATCTTAGTAAGTGATAGCTTATTTGTATAATTTGGAGTCTGTGAAAATTATAAGCTGATATTTTAATGGCAGTTATTTAGGTTCTGTTTTTCCTAGAACACAGAATATACTTTCAGTATATTAAATAACATTAATTTTTCAGTATTATTTTCCTGAATTATGTTCTTATAGTGTAGTAGATTGAAGATGGCTATAGGTCTTTGCCACACTCTGCCAAAACTGAGTGATGGCAGTATCATCCTTCTCTTTGAATGTGGCTCTGTGTCTGTCTTTGACTAACAGAATTGATGGGACTGATACTGTACAGCTTCTAAGGCCAGGCTTCAAGAGACTTGCAGCTTCTGCTTTTATCCACCTTAGAAATGTTGAAAGTCATCACTAAGCCAGCCACCTGGAATAGGTCAGACTACTTTGGGATGAAGCCTGCATTAGCCATGTAGAAAGACAGGCCAAGAATAAAAGTCAGATGTATTTGGAACTTCTTATCCAGCTCAGACACTAGTCAACTGCAGTTGACAGGACAGAGAGCTAAACTGTCCAGTACAGTCCCTCCTCTCTCATGAATCTAAGCAAATAAAATGTTTTTTTTATTCTTTTCTGTTCTTACAAAGATAGATTTTAATGGCTTAAGCCTTAGGATGGACCTTTCAACTGCGGGGAGTATAGGCTGCTGATTTTTCTGTTATGATTAGTTTCAGTGTTTGCTCTTCTCATTCTCCCAAGAACATATCTGCCTGTTTCCATTGCATATGGCAGCACTTCCTCCTCTGTGATGCTTTGAGTATTCTTTATCTGTGTCCCTTACACATAGCCAATGCACTGTGTAATTTAAAAAAAATTATTGTAACACTTGGATAAATTCAAACTAGAGATTGTGAAGTTTTTATCATTATCTTCAAATGGGAATCTCCATAGGAATGTTAAAAGTTGTCATTTCATATTTGTTTTTATTTAGTGACATTTAGTTTTCATCCAAGGTGTAAAATGGATGAATAATCTAAAATATAATCAGAGTTAACGCCATCAGACATCAGCATGAGAAAGACAAGAATGTGACTAGTACGGAAGTTCCATGCGGCTCCTTCCATGAACAGATCCCTCTCCATCCTCCGGTTGCTTTTCTTCATTGGTTTGCCATCTACATCATGTCTAAGACAAGAATTTTGAAATTTTGTCTGTTCTTTTTTTCATTTTATATGAATGACTATATGGGACATCCTATTTTGTGGCTTGTATTTTTTATGCCTTGCTATGCCTTTGAGAATCACCATGTACATCAGTGAATCATTCTTTCTATTGCTGCACTGCATTTCTTTGTATGAACGTATAACAATGTACATATTGTACTCTTGATAGGCATTGAATTTTCCCCATGTTAGCTATTAAAGATAATGCAGATAGGAACATGTTTCCTGTAGCACATAAACATATTTGTCCAAGGAATGTGCATAGGTGTGGAATTTTTAAATTATGATTAAACTCATCTTTATATTTATAAGATATTTCAAAATAATTTTCTAAGTGTATCACACCAATTTATATTATTATAAATAGTGAATGATAGCTCCTGTTGTCCTACAACTTGATCAGCCTGTATTCTAATCGTTTACTTATTGCCAATATATTAGCTATCATTGTGATTTTAATTCACATTTATTCAATTCTTAATGAAGTTGATCATTGCTTTCATATATGCATATATATATATGAAGCACAGGTAACATATAAACTATACGTGTAACATATATATTATGGAATTTGAAGTGAAAGTCGCTCAGTCATGACTGATTCTTTGTGAACCCATGGACTATACAGTCCATGGAATTCTCCAGGCCAGAATACTAGAGTGGGTAGCCTTTCCTTCTCCAGGGGATCTTTCCAACCCAGGAATTGAACTCAGGTCTCCTGCATTGCAGGCGGATTCTTTACCAACTGAGCCATCAAGGAAGTCCCTAAAGCTTAAAGATATCTTATGATTTTCTAGTCCTTATTGTTTTTCATTCCATTATTATCTCAACCATCTGGAATTGATCTATTTTATGGCTTGAGATGGAGACTTAATTAATTAATTTTTTTCTACAAAGATAACTAATTTTCTTGGTAATTAAGGTAAATGCCATTCTGACTTTTAACAGTATAATTAATTTTTCTCCTTTCTGTACTTTATGCAAATGCAATAATGCATATATACTCTTCTGGATCTTTTGCTTAATATTATATGTATGCTAATGGTTCATATTGCTACATGATGTTAGAAGTAATTTATTTTTGTTACTGTACAATATTTTATAGTGTGAATATACCACACTTATTTTATCCATTCTCTGACATATTCGTGCAGTTTATAATTTGAAAGTATTGCTAAATTATAAGCTATGAACATTCTAGTCCATGGGTTTAATTTAAAAAGCTGCAGTTTTATGATTTGTGTATGTCTGCTCTGATGTAAGAATGAATTTAAAGGGTATTAAAGTTTGTATATTTCCAGATTTAGTCTGCATTCTAAGCTATCAAGTGGTTGTATCAATTTGTACCCCACATCATCAGTGTAAGAGAGTTCTGACTTCTTCACACCTTCGTTGTATCTACCCTTGGCCTCTCTCTCATGTTGTCTAATTTGCCTCTTAAATATTTGTTTCACAGTATGATTTTAACTAACATTTTTATAATAATATGTGAAGGCAATGGAAGTTAAAGGTCATAAGGACACTGTTTATATATGCCAAACACATGAAATACATTAGCTTCTCAGGATAGAGACTAGAGTAGAGAGTGTTGAAGAATGAGTCTGGAGGGGCAAGTAGAAAACTTCTGGCACAAGAATTCCAGTAAGTAACTGGGATATTCTGGAGCTTAGAGAAATGATCAGGACCAAAAATACAAATTTGCTAAGTATACTGATTGTATTTGAATCCATAGAACTCAATGTAGTATTAGTTTATGACTATAGACAGAGGAAAAAAAGAGATCCAGAAGGACATTCTTCTGCTACTGTTAATGGGACAAGAGACACTGATAAAGAAAAAAAAAAAAAAAACAGATGTTGAGGTATGGGTAAAATCAGAATATCAAGTCCTAGAATCCAAGTAAAGAAATTATTTCAAGGAAGAAGTGACCAAATGTGTCAAATGATTTTGATAAAGGACATAGATCAAAGTCTAAAAATTTGCTGTTGTATATGGTAAGATAGAGTCATTTTGAGTATGACAAGAATTGTTTCAGTGGAATAGTAACAAAGAAAAACTAAATTAAGCATGAATTAATTTAAGAGTAAACATATTGACAAGTTGGAGATATTTTAAAATAAATAGTAACAGAAACATGAGCATACATAATTCTGTGAATTTTCTCCTTTAAACATAAGGAACTTCGTGTTTTAATGTGTTGAATTTTATGACTTTGGTTATACTTTTTTTATGACTTTTGGGTATACTTTTCTAATGAAAATTATTGACATGTTTGTCTTCATGAAAGATAAGAAAAACTGTATTAAATATTAAATATTTCTTGAGACAAAACACAAATAATTCCCACACAAAATTAATAATTCAACTCAGCTCTTCTTGTTTTTTTAAAAGTGTAAACAATATGTAATACAAAATCTATTATTGAGTGACTGCTACATGAATTTTGAATCAAAATAATTTATAGGAATTGTCACTATACAATGTTCACCATAAATATAACAACAAAGTTCTCTTAGCATTGTCTTCCATATATACATCCTTTCATTATGTCTTGGTGAGATATTGTCAGAATTTATTTGACACAGTGTTTAGAATTCCTTGGTAATTTTTATGGATTGTGATGTGACAGTATATGTGCTTGAAATTAACACTATTTACTATTTACTTGATAGATTAATAACCCCTCTGTAACATCTGTGCTCCATTTTATGCTGAAATTTCATGAAGTGTCTATGACAAAGATACTAATACTGATAGGACAATATTGAAAATATTTTGACAGAAGTAAAAAATAATTATGTTGCCTTCATTTTTAAAAAAAATTATGGTTGCATTTGTGCAATTTTGTGGATAGTTTAAGAAGTTAATGTTGTGTACCTGACATAAAAACATTTTGCTTCTGGGTCATAGTATGGTTAATTGATTGAGCTCTGTATTGTTCACTGGAGATCACAGATACTTCATAAGTGAAGGTAAATGAACTGAAGATCACACATTTTAGAGTTTGCAAAGTATCCTCTAAAAACTATTTTCTTTGGGTACCTTATATACGCTGTGTGCTACTACTTAAGCCATAACCTGGTTCTCACTCTGTTCCTCGTGCTTTTTAAAATTTTTTTCTTTGTTATATTTTTATTTTTTCTTGCTTAACTTGGCAGAAGTGAAAATAAATGTTGATGGTGGTAGCTGACAATGCAGCTCCTATTTCTCACTGTGAAGACTTTCAAAATAAGAGAAATCTTATGCTGAAATGAAAGGAATATTTTGTTATAGTACTTGAATACTCTCAGAAGATTTTTATAAAAAAGACAAACATCTCTAATTATCTGTATCTATGCAGAATTGTTTTTCTGAGGAATTATATATGGACACTTCTGAAAGAATTTTTTATGGAATTTGTCCTTAAAATGCCTTCAGTTATTGTAAGACATGTTTGTCTGGCTTCCTTCCAGGGATAAGTTTTCTTTTAAAGTGAATGTAAATCTGATTGTAAACCTATACTTTCAAAGAAACCAAAGTAACCTGTGTCTGCCATTTAGCTTTGGTGTTCTTCCTGTAAATGTTCAGTATTTTGAAGTAAAAAGCATATCAAAAAAATATCTTCAGGAACTTCTTACATTATTTTAAAGTCTCTTTCATTGATCTTTTAGTGATCACTTAAAAGTTCATTAGCTAATAAATTTTTAAAATCTTGTTATGGATATTTATATGTCAACTTCTTCTCATTCAAAAAGCTTTGTTGTCATCCCTTGGTGCATTATCATCAAATTGAATCCCTAGAAAAGCATTCATTTTTCAGTTATTCACTTGTGAATTAAACATGTGTTAACACAATATTTTGTGTATTGTGTTTACTCATCTCCTGTGTTTTCACAGGTTTTGCATGGCTGTCATAAAAGTTTTTGCATGAGAGTTGAATGTGTATATTGTATTTATTTTATTCTCTGTAATCAAGCCCATACAGCACTTTGCATTATAATATTACAGTACACTTAGGCAATGATAGTGTCAGTACACTGTAGTAACCACATAAAGTTGCTTCAAGCAAACAGGCTGGGGGCTTTAGCCACCCAGAGTCTAGCATATCAATGATCACTATCCTGGGCCAGGCACTGCTGTGCATACTGGAAACATGGTAGTGAACAACAGAGGCAAAGTCCCTGTCTTTGTTGTGTTTACATTGTAAACGTGGATAATATACTTTGAACAAATACATAATACGTCTATAGAGGGCAAATAGGGAAAAGAGATAAGGAGTTGATGAAATAATGAGATAAGGGGGTACCATTTTAGGTAGGGCTATCTGAAAAGTTTCTCTGTGAAGGTGGCTTTTTTTTTTGTTGTTGCCCAGCTTTTCTCTAGTTATAGAGTGTGGGGGCTACTCTCTGGTTGTGGGGTGGGGTCTTCTCATTGCAGTGGCTTCTCTTGTTGCAGAGCATGGGTTCTAGGGTGCACCAGCTTCAGTAGTTGTGGCTTGTGAAGGGTTGTGGTTTCCAGGGTCTAGAATGTAAGTTTAGTATTTGTGGCACACAAGCTTAGTTGCGCTGTGGCATGTGGAATGAACTGGGGAAATGTGAGAGAAGAACACTCTAGTCAGAAAGAACATGGATACAAATTTAGAGTGTTAACAGAGAATTTTGAGAAATGTAGAGATCAGAGAAGCTAAAGTGGATTGGATGAGGCAAGAGTGGGAAAAGTAGGACATAGAGCAGGAGGCAATGACATGAACATGTGGCACCTTCTAAGACATGGCCAGAAGTTAGGATTTTATTTTGAGTGACATGGAAAATGATTATTACAAGGTTTTGAGCAGAGGAGTTACATGATTTGATTCATATTCTAAAGGAACCATTTTAGCTTTTATAGGATGACTAGAGGCAAGGAGATGAGAAATTTGAGAGATTAGTTAGGAAGTTACAGCAATAGTTGAAAGAAGAGATCATGGTGACTTGATCTGAGAGTCTAGGGTTTAAATGGTAGAGATAGCAAAATGTGATCAGATTCTGGATATATTTTGAAGACTGAACCAATGAGATTTTATGATAAATATGTTGATAAATTTTTATATATGAGAAAACAAATGCTTATAAAAGTTAACCAGAAGCAAAGGAATGAAATGTACAAAATTAAAAATGATAGCCATATTCTACATTTTTCTTTGTATAAAAGGCTCATGTTTTAACCTGTGGTCTAATGGTTATAATTCAGTGCTTTCACTTCCATTGCCTGGGTTCAATCCCTGATCGGGAAATCAAGATCCCTCAAGCTGTGTTGTGCAGCCGCCAAAAAAAAAAAAAAAAAAAATTAAAAAATGAAATTAAGCTTTAAAACAGGTAAATATTGTTTCTTTATATGTCTTAAAACTTATGTAAATATTATGTCTTTATATGTATAAAATAACACATTGAATTTGATATTTTAAAGTTGAATACCTTTCCCATGGTTTTTCAAGTTAGTATGTAGTGCTAGCAAGATTGAGAAAAGTAGAAAGTGGATATGGAGGGCAAAAGGCAATTATCTAGCACATCTCACCCCTATTCCTTTCATTATACACTCATCCTGAACTTACTCTGATAAAAAATTTACATACCCAACACAGGGAGCATATAAAGTCATGTCAGTTACCATATCATCATGTAGTGATATCAATTCAGTCATACTTCTGTCTAAAACTGAAAAGCTTAGCTGCCACATTTATATAATGGAAAAACCAAGGATCATAAAACAATCACCATAAACTGTAGCTGCTGCTACACAGACCATTGCTACCATTTCTGCAGCTAGTGAGAGGTACTCCTCCTCAACAATAATACCTATACTCTTCCAACACTCATTCCATATTGCCCATCCCCATGCCCATCCCAGCATATCAGTTGAACAGTGATACTTACCTGTTAGGTGACACAGTGGTTCATTCCTGCAGGATCTGAGTTCTTGATGCCCTTATGTTTACGAGGTTGCTGCAGTTTCCCATTTATTTTGAGCTGTTGAGAAAGGGAATACTATCAATTCCCTGGGATCCAAACAGTATTCCTTATGTTCATTACACAGCATCAATATAGTTGTACCTAGTAATCTTGATCAACCACTCTGATCAGTCAAATGACCCCCTTCTCTGAATCTTGGTTTACATTATGAACTGAAATGGCCAGAAATGGCTGCAGCATCCAAATCCCTTGAACCATGATAGTGTTTGGTAAAAACATTCTTCCCTTGGGCTTTAGGATCTGTAAATCCATTGAGCTCAAAGTTGTAGAGACAGGAATCAGATTCTTCAACTGGGTTAACAGGAATAATAAGAAGAAAAATCAGTTCTTCTTGGTACTTAGGCTTCTAAGGAGAAAATAGAACCATATTATGGTTCCTATTCTAAATGGTACATTGTATCCTACAAAACAGTACCACAAACCCGTAGAGTTATTTATGAAGTGAAGTCGCTCAGTCGTGTCCAACTCTTGGCGATCCCATGAACTGTAGCCTGTCAGGCTCCTCTGTCCGTGAGATTTTCCAGGCAAGAATACTGGAGTGGGTTGCCATTTCCTTCTCCAGGGGATCTTCCCAACCCAGAGATTGAACCCGGGTCTCCTGCATTGCAGGCAGACTCCTTACTGGCTGAACCACAAGAGAAGTCGAGTTATCTATATGCTGGTGCTATAAGTAAACTTTCAATAGTACATCATTTCCCTCTTTTATCAAATCAAAAACTCAAACAATGGAATATGCTTTAAAAACAATGAATTCTGTGGCTATTAACTTGTTGCTTTTTTTTTCTCCTTAAAATCTATCTGTTAGCTAATATATCATTAGTGAGAGTCAAAGCATACCCAATTTCCAATCAACCTTTGTATATCCAACTTCTGAAATTAAATGTGCTATGCTATTTGCCACAAGATGTGTTTTTACCACTCTAATTAATAGTGCGCATGGTCTGTGTAACTAGCAATGACATATAACAAGAGTGAATTTGTGTTTGGTCTATCGCTTTACAACTTAAATCATTTGGCCCAAGTACATTAGCATGAAAGTCACTAAAAGTCACTAAAGGAGGGAACTTTAAGTCAATTACTATAAAATCTTTAGTTATTAACTAACTCAGGGAGCTAAGGAAGGTTTTATTTTTTCTTTGAGAAAAGTTAAGAAGGAAAATTGGAGCATACGTCTAATTCTGCACAAGAATAGAATATGAATGTTCTAGAACACATCAATGAGGCTCAGTCTCAGTTTCACTGTATCTTAGAAGTTGAGTTCTTCTAACTTCCTTTGACTTTTTTTCTTTTATAGTCTGAGAAGACCCTACTATTATTAATGCAGGTTTTGACTGCAAAGACAATAATGAGACCCTTTCCTGTCCATGATGGAATTATCTAAACGACATTCTTTATACTCATCTATAAATTTTTTGTTGTTGTTGATATGGGCATTAAAAAATGACAGTATTTTCCTGGAGTGATTTGCAGAATCTTACTATAAGCATCAAACATATCAAGAAATGCCAGTGAAAAGTTTAGGAAACTAAACCACACAAAGCTAGACTTCTGTATGAATTGAAGTAGTTCTACCTTAAATAATTTATATCACAACATACTGGAATGAATAAGGTGTTACTTGAATCTTTGTGTTTTATAGGTTTCACAAGGACAAAAATATAGTGTAAATATATTTACAAATCCCCTCTAAGTTGCAGATAAGGTAAAGAGCATCAGTTAGACTTTAATTCCATATAAAAATGTATTTTTAATATAAGTATTTTCAAAATATCTCTTTGGGGCATACTTATACTAAAAATAATTGTTTTTATTTGAAATGCACATTTAACTGATCTCTTGTATTTTTATTTGCAAAACCTGGCAAGTCTCTGTCCCTTCTACCAAGTTTTCCTAAGAAGATTCTTTTTATGATCTACTGAACCCTTGGATTTTATTGTTCTGATTGGGGTTTTGCATTGAAGAGACTAAATAATTAGTAAAAGGATGCATTCACTATAGAATCGAAAGAATGTGAGAGTCCTTTCTGAAGGGCTGAATAGATGTGAGGAGGTGTTAGAGTAAGAGGAGTGGGGTAGAAATAGAAAGTAATGTTGAGAAGAAGAGAGTGTAGGAGTAGGTACCAAGTTATGAGAGCATTTTAGACTAGACTTAGATACGATTTTTGGAAACTTTTGCTCTTTTTAACATAACATAATTTTTCTTTTGGTTTGTTGTCAGTAGGCTTCAAGAACTACATTGCGTTATTACGTTGTTGTTTTCTGTTTGATTTCTTTTCTGGTGTGAGGGTAAGGTGTTGATATTAGTTTCTTTAAGTTTTGGTATCTGGCTGGCATTGGCCAACCAATGGCCTAGTTTAAATTAGGTCACATCAAAGTTCAGTGCATATTAATCATTCTCAAATCATGGGGACTGTCTTGTCAAAAGGCAAAAATGCTTCTATGGAGGTTTCAAAAAAATTGGAAAATAGCAATTTAATATTGACCAAATGGTTTGGAGTGGTTTGTGAAGTAAGGAAAATTCTTTTTCATAACTGAAGCCATAAGGTAGACAAGTGTCAATTTCCAAATTAAGGAAGTCATTTCAGTGAAAGAGCCTTGTTGCGGTGTGTTTTGTCTAGTTCTTACAGACATACTTGTCAGTTCAGTAGTTCTGCTTCAGGGATTCCCATTAAATTCTTGAGTTATAGGCCCATGTCTGGCTGCCCCTAATTATAACTGCAAAATAAGCTGTAGTTAACAATGTCATTTAGTTCCCATTAGCATTTATATCATTACAGAAGAGTTTTGAATTCCTGACTTGTGAGCACCCTTGAAGTTTCAAAGCAGATTGTAAACTAAGAAATAGTAGTAGCCATTTCTCAGGCTGGCTGAATAAAGCAACATGCCTTGTGGCTTAAACAATAGTGAAATTTGTGAAGATGAAGAATATATGGACTTAGCACACACACACATATATATATATATATATATATATGCTAAGAATATATGGACTTAGCAAGAGGCCCAGTTTTAAAAGAGAGAGGAAAAAATATAAAGGATAGACTTTCCCAGTGGTCCAGTGGTTAAGAATCCACTTGCCAATGCAGGAAACACAGGTTCGATCCCATGCAGAAGATTCCACATGCTGCAGGGCAACAAAGACTGTGTGCCACAGCTACTAAAGACCATACTCTAGAGCCTGTGCTCCACGTGCAACAACAGAAACCACCACAATGAGAAGCCTGTGCATCTCAACTAGAGAGCAGCCTCTGTTCACTGCAACTAGAGAAAGCTCACGTGTAGCAATGAAGACCCAGAAAAGCCAAAAATAAATTAAAAAAAATTCAAGAATAATATAATAAATATTCATAGACCATACATCCACAATTCTTTGAAAAGTTTAGCATTGCTGCTTTATATCTAAGATTTTTGATAAAAGATATAAAGTAGGTAGGGAAGCCCCTGAACAGTGGTAAAGAAACTGCCTGCAATGCAGGAGACATAAAAGATGTGGGTTCAGTCCCTGGGTCAGGAAGATCCCCTGGAGTAGGAAATGAAAACCCACTCCAGTATTCTTGCCTGGAAAATTCCCTGGACAGAGAAAAGTGGACAAAATACTGTGAGTGTTTACTCTTCCCAAGTAATAGGCAAAATTGAGTGGTCTGTGACATCTCTAACTGCCCTTGGCTAATCAAGAATCACGTGGTTGTTTAGAGGCATGAAATACTATCTCAATTTGGTAATTACATTTTCAGGTCTTCTTGGATCATTAGAGTTTCATGTAATAGTCAGAACTCTAAATTTGATTTAATGCTGAAAATTCTTTCCACCTCTGTTTTGGACCAAGTGCATAAATAAAGTCTAAGGTTGAGGTGGAGCACATATGGTCTGCTGCTTCTCTCCCTCTGCCTTGAATTTCTATGGGGCTTTCTGTGGCTTTTTAATCTTGTGTTTGAGGCCGCCAGAGTTGCTTACTGTGTCAAAGTCCTGGCAAGGAACAGGATACACATACAAAAGGAGCCATTACCAACAATTTAATGAAGAGAGTGTTTTAAAAGGAAAGGTGGAACACCTCATGGCTAGGAAGAGTGAAGAGCCACCACCATACTTGGTCACCTATTAACAGCTTAGGCCTGAGGTGGAGAAATACACACACTGCCAAGCCACAGTGAAAGTAGAGAAGAAACTAAGAGAATAACTAAACCAAGTTTTGTTTCATCCCACTCTCCCTAAACCCCCAAATATCCTGTGGGTTTTTCCCTCTGACTGAAATCAATCAACAGCTAAAGGCTTGAAGTAACTCATATGGGTGAGCCTTCAGGATTATAAAGCAGGAGCAAATCTGTAGTGCTAAATCTCTCACTTTGACTACTTTGATGGGTCTCCAAATATTTTCTCTTTTCTTTCCTTCAGCCCCACCTAATTTGTGGGAAACTCCCATCTGCATTTTGTAAATTAGGGAGAATGTCTTCTGATTAGAGCTTGTTGCTGTTTCTTTCTTAAATGCCTGTCTATCTAGCTATATGTCATCTTTCCAATTCTAAATATGTTTATTCCTCCAGGAATGTTCTCTCTTCTGCATGACTGACATCCAGTACAAAGGGGTCCCTCATGCATTTGTGGTCCTGAAAGACATTGAAGTCTATATTGAAATGGCATACCACTTTACTTTCAGCATGACCTTCACATCGGGAGGTCCACTAGTCTCCATTCCTTTATGATTTTTCAGATTAGATTCAGAAACTGATCCCCATCTTTAGGGGCACATGTTAGTCTTTTCTGAATGTTTAACTTGAAGACTTACTGTTATCTCGTACTATTTTTACAGTTCCATTTCATTTTTTAAATTGCCTGTGAACATTTAGAGATCCTTGGTCTCAATGTCACTTTTAAATAATCTAGTAGTTCTGGTATAGAATTATCTAGTATTTCATAAATGATGGATTGTGATTTTTTTATTATTAAATTAGTTTATTTATCTATTTTTTAACTTTACAATATTGTATTGGTTTTGCCATACATTGACATGAATCCACCATGGGTGTACATGTGTTCCCCTTTCAGAACCCCCCTCCCACCTCCCTCCCCATCCCATCCCTCTGGGTCATCCCAGTGCACCAGCCCCAAGCACCCTGTATCATGCATCAAACCTGGACTGGCGATTTGTTTCACATATGATAATTTACATGCTTCAATGGCACTCTGCCATATCATCCCGCCCTCGCCCTCTCCCTTAGAGTCCAAAAGACTGTTCTATATATCTGTGTCTCTTTTGCTGTCTCGCATACAGGGTTATCTTTACCTATTTACTAAATTCCATATATATGTGTTAGTATACTGTATTGGTGTTTTTCTTCCTGGCTTACTTCACTATGTATGATAGGCTCTAGTTTCATCCACCTCATTAGGACTGATTCAAATGTATTCTTTTTAATGGCTGAGTAATATCCCATTGTGTATATGTACCACAGCTTCCTGATCCATTTGTCTGCTGATGGGCATCTAGGCTGCTTCCCTGTCCTGACTATTATAAACAGTGCTGCGATGAACACTGGGGTACACGTGTCTCTTTCAATTCTGGTTTCCTCAGTGTGTATGCCCAGTAGTGGGATTGCTGGGTCATATGGCAGTTCTATTTCCAGTTTTTTGAGGAATCTCCACACTGTTCTCCATAGTGGCTATACTAGTTTGCATTCCCACCAACAGTGTAAGAGTGTTCCCTTTTCTCCACACCCTCTCCAGCATTTATTGCTTGTAGACTTTTGTATAGCAGCCATTCTGACTGGAGTGAAATGGTACCTCATTGTGGTTTTGATTTGCATTTCTCTGATAATGAGTGATGTTGAGCATCTTTTAATGTGTTTGTTAGCCATCTTTATGTCTTCTTTGGAGAAATGTCTGTTTAGGTCTTTGGCCCATTTTTTGATTGAGTCGTTTATTTTTCTGGAATTAAGCTGCAGGAGTTGCTTGTATATTTTTGAGATTAATTCTTTGTCCGTTGCTTCGTTTTATGGTACTGGCACAAGGACAGAAATATAGATCAATGGAACAAAATATAAAGCCCAGAGATAAATCCATGCACCTATGGACACCTTATCTTTGACAAAGGAGGCAAAAATATACAATGGAGAAAAGACAATCTCTTTAACAAGTGGTGCTGGGAAAACTGGCCAACCACTTGTAAAAGAATGAAACTAGAACACTTTCTAACACCATACACAAAAATAAACTCAAAATGGATTAAAGATCTAAATATAAGACCAAAAACTATAAAACTCCTAGAGGAAAACACAGGCAAAACACTCTCCGACATAAATCACAGCAGGATCCTCTGTGATACTTATTTTCTATGTAATTTGCAAGTTATAAAAGTGACTTTAAGAGATGATTTCATAGTTGCTGCTGTTGGGCCCAATATATTTTATTGATTAGGCTATTTTATGTTAAATGTTTGTCTTGAGATTCCACACCACAAGGATTGTGTGTTTTGGCCCACTCATGGATGTGGCACAGGAAGGAACTTCAGTGTTCTTGCTATGTACTTTATTTCTACCTATGCCCCCAGAAGGATGGCAAACCTCCTTGTTCCCTTTATAGATCAGTAGGTAGATAGTCTTTCTATTGTTTATTTTTGTGTAGAGAAATGCTTTGGGATATCCTGGCTTTAATCATATAAAGCAGGTGCTTAGCTTAGACTCCTCTCTTATATGGAATGGATTCTCTTCTAAATCATTGGTAAAACATTTTTGGTACCTAGATATTTTTCTTCTTAGTTTCAAGCTTAGTTCTATTATATAAATAGCTTTCTATATTTTATCTGACGTTTCTATATATTGGTATACATGTATGGTTGTGACATATCAGCTTAGTCTTACTGACTGGACATAAATTTGGTTTAAAAAGGAATTTTTATGAAAAATGGGCATTTTCATTTCTGTGTAATTTTAGCACCTGTAATTTCAGTAATGCAGTACAGGATGCATAGCATAATTTCTAACTCAGTTCAATCCATTACATAATAGCTCTAAAATTTATAAAGACAATACAAATATATATCAAGGAAGGAATTTTTTTATTTGCATGTAAAGTCAATCACAAAATGTAATATTTCTAGATTTATTATAGATTACAAGTACAATTATATCCTACTGTAAGTAGTGATTGAAAAGATCAATTATTTCCATTACCTATGACAAAAATTAAAGATAAGGTAGCATGACAGTTCATATTTTGTTTTGATGTAAGATAATTATTTAGTTCTTTCAAAAACTGAGAAAATATAGTGGAACTTTTATGTACATTATTTGTTTTTTTCACCTATCAATATTTGGTTATGTGATTTCAAACACATGAGGCATCAAGTCTTGGAAGCAGATAAGCAGTGAAGTTTGCCAAGAATTTATTAAGAGCCTAATATGATACATTTGAAAACTACTTGTGGTTTATCATCTAATATCTCAAAATTCACACTAGACAGGAAAATATAAAAGTAAGAACTGTATCATAATTATAGAAGCATATTGAAAAGAGAATTTATTCATTAAGGCTATAAATCCCACTACTGGTTTAAATGTTTTTTTTAAATATCTCTAACATTACTGACAGAAAAGGACTGGGTTACTATGCATTAGACCAGAAAATGCATGATTATGCCCATTCTGGTCTACACCTGTGGGTAAGATCATTTAAGTCATTACATAGGAATAAACCAGATAGTCATGGTTTTGAACATAAAGATTTACATCATTTTCCAATCCATGTCTTGATTAACATCTTAGTTTTGGAGAGAGCTTAGTAGAATATCAATGAGAATTAGGTTGTTATAGGGAAATTATATAATAGTTCACTATTTATAAGAAATGGGAAAATGGCTACAGTTACCAAATGTGACCTTTTTTCTCTGTCTGAAGGTCACATGAGGCTTTACTTCATAAAATATTATTAAGATATAGAAAGAAATATTTTTTTGAGAACTTTCTGCTTTATATTTATGGTAATAGCTTTTTGAAATTGAAGGCAGTGTCTGATAGCATGCTATGTTAGGATGATAAACAATTATATTTGCACCTGTTAATTCTTTAGCACATGTTATTTTTCTGAGACATGAAGGAGGTGTGTGTGTGAGGAAATGGGTGGATGGTACTTAGGATGAGGAAGATAGATTTATCATGGTTTGGATTTTCTTCTCATGAAACAGACCTGTGGATTAGAGATAAATAAATGAGGATGATAAAGTTTGGTTCTTCTTTTGTCACCTTCTACTATATCCTCAAATCATTTTATTTTGGATTACTCCACAAAATTACAGCAAAATCAATCTTTTAGATTTGCCTTTTGTGTTGTACAACTTTTGTAATGATCCTTTAGTAATCTTCTTAGTTGAATATTCATTCTTTTTCAATGGAAGGGAAACAATCTCTAGCCTTGGTTTCATTGACTCTTACTATCTTGAAGTTTATTTTTCTCACTCTGAATTCTCATCCTCTGTCTTCAATTTTTAGTTTAACTGTTGATTTAACACGCAATCTAAATCAACAATAAGATATTACCTTTTTGTAGGTAATTAACCAGTCTTTTAGACTGCAGGAGAAAATTAGATTATCTTAGTAGATTCAGGGAAATAATTTGATAGGATTCAGCAATGTTTATGATGAAAACATTCAGAAAACTAGAAATACAGGCAATAATCTTTAACTTGATACAAGTCAAACACACCTCTCTCTCATACCTCATAAATCAGTCTAAAAATTAATAAAACAGTTCTCTTTAATAAAAACATGCTGTAAAGCTCATATATAGTATGAATCAATAGCTTAAATTATTCATATATTGGGTTGGCCAAAAATTTCCTTTGGTTTTAAGGTAAAAATAAAAGACACAATTTTCATTTTCACCAAGAACTTTATTGAACAATGTATTCTCCATTTTGTCCCACTACCTTTTGCCATTTTTCAGGTAATTTGATAATTCCGTCTTACCAAAATGTTTTATTTTTTTAAGCAAAGAACTATTCTAGGTGCCTTTTACAGTCTTTCACAGAATTGAAATTTTTTTCCATTAAGAGAGTTTTGTAAAGACTGAAATAAATGGACATCTGAAAGTGCAATGTCTGATGAATATGGTGGGTGAATCAGAACTTCCCAGCCAAGCTGTAACAGTCTTTGACTGGTCATCAAAAAATATGCCATCTTGTATTATTCTTATGGAAGATTAGGCATTTTCTGTTGACTAATTCCAGATGCTTTTCCTTGAGTGCTGCTTTTAGTTGGTCTCATTTGGAGCAGTACTTGTTGGAATTAATCATTTGGTTTTCCAGAAGAAGCTCATAATAGAAGACTCTCTTCAATCTCACCGTAAACACAACATCACCTTCTTTGGTTGAAGACCAGACTTTAGTGTGGTTGTTGGTGGTTCATTTTGCTTGTCCCACAATCTCTTTCACTCCACATTATTGTGCAGTATGCCACTTTCCATCACCTGTTACAATTTGTTTTTAAAATGGAACGGTTTTGTTTTGTTTAAGTAGAGAATCACATGCGGTAATATGGTCAAGAAGATTTTTTTCTCTTAACTACTGTGGGACCCAAACATCAAAGCAATTAACATAACTAAGCTGGTGCAAAAAAGTTTCAACACCTGGTTTGGATATTTTGAGTGTGTAGGTTATCTCCCACGTGGTATGACATTGATCTCAATAAATGTTTTGATTTGATCGCTATCAACTGGTCAACCCTACTGTGGAATGTCAGCCAGCAAGAAACTTCACAAACCACTTTTGACATGTTCGATCAGTCATAGCACCTTCTACATATACTACAAAAATCTGTTTTTGTGATTCAGTTGTGTTTACCTTTCTTGAAATAATAAAGCATATTAAGCCAAAAATGTCCTTTTTTTTTCCATCTTCATTATTAAAATGGCTACACAAAAATTCACCAATTTTGGTAAGTTTTTTAAAATGCACACTGATATGACAGCTGTCACAATACAGTCTAACAAAATTGTTTCAAATGAAGCTTTTACATTAAAATATATATATATATATTTGGCCACACCACTCATCATGTGAGATCTTAGTTCCCCTACCAGGGATCAAACTCATGTCCCTTGCATTGGGAGTATAAAGTCTTAACCACTGGACAGAAGGGAAGTCCCTCAAAAGAAGTTAAAGATGACTAAACACTACTATGGAAAAAAACAAAAGGAACCTTTTGACTAACCCAGTATAACTTAAGATTTTCTGGTAGCCATATTAAAAAGGTAGAATGAAGCAGATGAAATTGAATAATTCACTCCTAAATAACTTGCTAGAAAATTCTCCAGTAAAGTTTTTAAAATAGCTCAGAGTGAATGATAATGAGAACATCCCATATCAAAATTTCTATTGGATGCAGTTATATCAGTCATCAGAGGAAATTTATAGCCATATGTATACCTCAGAGAATGTCTCATCTCATCAATAATACAAATGTAAAAAATGAAGAGTTCTGTCTAAAGGAAAGACCACTCAAGAGTGCATATAGTACATTAATAAAAATGTAAAAGTAGAGTAAAGAGACATACCGCCTACATATAATGCTTATCCTTGGTTCGATTTCATTTCAAAAACTGGGGGTATATTGTGGAAGAAGTCCTTTTTTCTCTATGGACTTGATCTTTTCATCAACTTCAGTTCTAAAAATAGAGAGATTCTCTTCAAATTTAATTCAACCTTTAAGTAAACCAACTATTTATTCTTCCAGGATTATACTCAAAAAAAACTTGAGAATTTTTTCTTGCTCATCAAGATGAGTCTAGATTATTTCTCTTTTATTATAATTTTAGAAATTGCTGACTACTTAAGAGACTACCCTTTTGTTGAAATTAAAGTTAGATGGAACTATACTTTCAGAAAACTTTTAGGTAAATATTACTTATACATTAATCTTATGTATGAGTTTTTTATATTTTAATTTTAATTTCAATTACTACTCCCTTATGATATCATTTACTGGAGTATTATATATATGATCTTAAAAGATGATGCCTTTAAAGTGCAGTTCATCATAAAATATGATGCTGTTAAAGTGCTGCACTCAATATGCCAGCAAATTTGGAAAACTCAGCGGTAGCCACAGGACTGGAAAAGGTCAGTTTTCATTCTAATTCCAAAGAAAGGCAATACTACAGAATGTTCACATTACCACACAGTTGCACTCATTTCACATGCTAGAGATAAGAAAGCCTTCCTCAGTGATCAATGCAAAGAAATAGAGGAAAACAATAGAATGGGAAAGACTAGAGAACTCTTCAAGAAAATTAGAGATACCAAGGGAACATTTCATTCAAAGATGGGCTCAATAAAGGACAGAAATGGTATGGACCTAACAGAAGCAGAAGATATCAAGAAGAGGTGGCAAGAATACACAGAAGAACTGTACAAAAAAGATCTTCACGACCCAGATAATCATGATGGTTTGATCACTCACCTAGAGCCAGACATCCTGGAATGTGAAGTCAAGTGGGCATTAGAAAGCACCACTACAAACAAAGCTAATGGAGGTGATGGAATTCCAGTTGAGCTATTTCAAATCCTAAAAGATGATGCTGTGAGAGTGCTGCACTCAATATGCCAGCAAATTTGGGAAACTCAGCAGTGGCCACAGTACTGGAAAAGGTCAGTTTTCATTCCAATGCCTAAGAAAGGCAATGCCAAAGAATGCTCAAACTACGGCACAATTGCACTCATCTCACACGCTAGCAAAGTAACGCTCAAAATTCTCCAAGCCAGGCTTCAGCAATACGTGAACCATGAACTTCCAGATGTTCAAGCTGGTTTTAGAAAAGGCAGAGGAACCAGAGATCAAATTGCCAACATCCACTGGATCATCGAAAAAGCAAGAGAGTTCCAGAAAAACATCTATTTCTGCTTTATTGACTATACCAAAGCCTTTGACTGTGTGGATGACAACAAACTGGAAAATTCTTGCAGAGATAGGCATACCAGACCATCTGACCTGCCTCTTAAGAAACCTGTATGCAGGTCAGGAAGCAACAGTTAGAACTGGACATGGAACAACAGACTGGTTCCAAATAGGAAAAGGAGTACTTCAAGGCTGTATATTTTCACCCTGCTTATTTAACTTATGCAGAATACATCATGAGAAACACTGGGCTGGAGGAAGCACAAGCTGAAATCGAGATTGCTGGGAGAAATATCAATAACCTCAGCTATGCCAATGGCTCCATACTTATGGCAGAAAGTGAAGAAGAACTAAAGAGCCTCTTGATGAAAGTGAAAGAGGAGAGTGAAAAAGTTGGCTTAAAGCTCAACGTTCAGAAAACTAAGATCATGGCATTCGGTCCCATCACTTCATGGCAAATAGATGGTGAAATAATGGAAACAGTGGCTGACTTTATTTTTTTGGGCTCCAAAATCACTGCTGATGGTGATTTCAGCCATGAAATTAAAAGACGCTTACTCTTGGGAAGGAAAGTTGTGACCAACGTATACAGCATATTAAAAAGCAGAGACATTACTTTGTCCACAAAGGTCCTTCTAGTCAAGGCTATGGTTTTTCCAGTAGTCATGTATGGATGTGAGAGTTGGACGGTGAAGAAAGCTGAGCGCCGAAGAATTGATGCTTTTGAACTGTGGTGTTGGAGAAGACTCTTGAGAGTCCCTTGGACAGCAAGGAGATCCAACCAGTCCATCCTAAAGGAGATCAGTCCTGTGTGTTCATTGGAAGGATTGATGTTGAAGCTGAAACTCCAATACTTAGGCCACCTGATGTGAAGTACTGTCTCATTTGAAAAGACGCTGATGTTGGGAAAGATTGAGGGCAGGAGGAGAAGGGGACAACAGTAAATAAGATGGTTGGATGGCATCACCAGCTCAATGAATTTGGGTAGACACCGGGAGTTCGTGATGGACAGGGAGGCCTGGTGTGCTGCGGTTCATGGGGTTGCAAAGAGCGACACGACTGAGCAACTGAACTGAACACATGCTAGCAAAATAATGCTCAAAATTCTCCAAGCTAGGCTTCAACAGTAATTGAACTGAGAACTTCCAGGTGTTCCAGCTGGATTTAGAAAAAGCAGAGGAATCAGAGATCAAATTGTCAATATCTGTTGGATCAAGGAAAAGGCAAAAGAGTTCCTGAAAAACATCTACTTCTGCTTTCTTGACTACAGCAAAGGCTTTGACTGTGTGGATCACCATAAACTGTGGAAAAAATCTGAAAGAGATGGGAATACCAGACCACCTTTGTCTCCTGAGAAACCTGCATGTAGGTCAAGAAGCAATAGTTAGAACTCGGCATGGAACAATGGACTGATTCAAAATTGGCAAAGGAGTGCATCAAGACTATATATTATCACCCTGCTTATGTAACTTATAGGCAAAGTACATCATGCAAAATGTTGGGCTGGATGAAGCACAAGCTGGAATCAAGGTTTTTGGGAGAAATATCAATAACCTCACATACGCAGATGATACCACCCTTAACAGCAGAAAGGGAAGAGGAAATAAAGAGGTTTTTGGTGAAAGTGAAAGAGAAGAGTGAAAAAGCTGGCTTAACATATTCAGAAACTAAGATCTTGGCATCTGGTCCCATCACTTCCTGGCAAATAGATGGGGAAACAATGGAAACTGACAAACTTTAATTTCCTGGGCTCCAAAATCACTGCAGATGGTGACTGCAGGCATGAAATTAAAAGACACTTGCTCCTTGAAAGAAAAGTTTTGACAATCCTAAACAGCATATTAAAAAGCAGTGACATCACTTTGCCGACAAAGGTCCATCTAGTCAAAGCTATGGTTTTTGCAGTAGTCATGTATGGATGTGAGAGTTGAACTACAAAGAAAGCTGAGCACCAAAGAACTGATGTTTTGGCACTGTGGTGCTGGAAAATACTCTTGAGAGTCCCTTGGACTGCAAGGAGATGCAACCAGTCCTTCCTAAGGGAAAGAAGTCCTGAATTACCATTGGAAGGAGTGATGCAGAAGCTGAAGCTCTAAAACTTTTGCCACCTGATGTGAAGAGCTGACTCATTAAAGACCCTGATGCTGGGATGGATTGAAGGCAAGAGGAGAAGGAGACAACAGTGGACAAGATGATTGGATGGCATCACCGACTCAATAGACATGAGTTTCAGCAAGCTTTGGGAGATGGTGAAGGCCAGGAAGCATGGCTGCCGTCCATGTGGTCACAAAGAGGCGGACATGACTGAGCAACTAAACAACAGCAAATATATATGGTTTATCAATAAGTAAAATTTCAAAGATAATTTTTGGTTTCATTAGCTATTTACTGTAGATAAATGACAAATGTAAAAGCAGCTTGATTTTTGTTAATACTTTAATAATGATTAGTTTTAAAAATACAGTTGAAAATACCACATTTCATAACTACAGGATACACTCAAATAGAATGCATTTATAGAGGACAATTTATAGATCTCTATTAAAAAGAATAAATGATAAAATTTATTAATTATGTGTCTCACCCAAGAAAGTAAAAAATGGATACAAACCTGAAATAAATGAGGAGAAAGAATGTAAAGATAAGAAGAGTAATCAGTCACCTATAGAGCAAAAGATTCAAGAGAAGACTAAGAGACAAAAGTTATTTCTTATAAAAGACTAAGAGATAAAACTTAATTGACACTTCCTTTATTAACCAGAGGAAGACACATATGATATTAGGAAAGATAAGAAGAAGCTAAGCATACAAATTGCAGATTTAAAATATATACTATAAGCATAATTATAACTTATTTACATAAATTTAAATACCTAGAAACAGTAAATAATAAACAGAGATATTGGGGAAAGATTATTGAATGAAAAAAGTATTAAAGGTATGAGATTTATGGTACAGCTTTACTTAGTTACATTAGAAACATACACATGAAACGCCATTATACATAAGATTATACACATTTTTTATTTTTTAAATTACATTTATTGAGTTATAATTCATAAACAATATAAATCACCCATTTTAAATGTACAGTTTGTACTGTATTGTAAGCTCTAGAAATTATTCAGCTTATAATTCTTTGCTGGTGCCAGCTGCTTGCAGTCTCACCATATGCATACAATTTATGGTCTGGAACAGACTCAGGGCTTTCAATTCACCAATTTCTGGAACTATCGTTGCTGATTTCCCTTCCTTTCTCCACCCCATAAATTCCAGCCACCTTAGTCTCTCCCCCGTCCTCGTCTAGTCTCTGCTCAAGCTCCGTCTTTCTTTCACAGACCAGAATCGTCTTCCATGTGGAAAACAAGGATGATCATAGAATTCACTTCATTTGTTTCTTTCTCTCAGGAATCACTGCCCTGCAATAACTACAGTCAGATTATGTTGTTTAATATATTTTTGTGTCATTTCTAATTGTTTATGGCACGAGGACAAGGCAGTTGTTCTGCACAGCAGAAGCAGATGTTCTATATGTGTACATTGTTAAGGATCTTTGTGAAATATAACCTGATAGGTGACTGGTAGCATGCTTTGGGGCTAAAGAGTTTAAAAAGTAAAGGAGAGGCCTTGCCTGAGTTAATGATAAATGTTCTATGAACTAAGAAGTATGTATTAATAAACTCAATAAGTACATAAACAAAATTAAAGTTAAAGCATAGATGTATTCTGGCAGAACTCACAGTAAGTAATCACTAGACTATATGGTTCCCTATTTTTCAGAATGTTTTGTAAGCGGAATTAATAAGTGCTCAGAACTGTGGCAGCAGGCTTCACCAGGGCTGGAGGTAACCGGGGAATTAGTTATGGGTAAAGGAATGTAGAAAGGCACAGTTCTGTATGAGAGGAATCCTTGGGTATAAAAATACTGAACTCGAAACCAAGTTTTGATAAACATCGTTCCTCCTTGTGTGAAAAAATACCCTAAGGAAATTCCTAGTTGAAGCCCCAGAGGTTCATTTAGCAAGAGAATGGCATCTTGCTCTAGCACAATGACTGCAGGTGTTTCACATGAAATTTAAGGAGCAGAGGCAGCTCCAGGAAAAAACTCCCAAAATATCCCCACATGAAAGTTTAAGGAGCTGGCCTGGCTTGAGTAGTGAATGTCATTCCTGGAGGGATGACAGGTACTCTTCACAACAGGTCAGCAGCTGGAGCAGCTGGATGTATATGGATTCTTTTGGGAGGTAGGTTGACTTGGTCACCTTTTCCTGGAGTGTTTGTTCCTAGGATGCAGTCATGCCCACCATCGCTGAGCACTGTTCTTTCCAAAGACCTGGTTACACAACGGGTTTTCTGTCTTTATTCTGCCTAGTGTGCTGACCCTATCCAATGCCATTGGATGGTTTCTTGGTGTTTGATTGTCCTTAAATGTTCTTTAGTATTCTCTTTCAAAGATCTGAATATTTAGAGAAATATGATGAAGTCATCTCTAAAGGGCAGCCTGGTGTTTCTGCTAACTTCATATAGTGCTGTAATTCTAGATGCAGCTTGCTCTCTGGACCCAGGTACACCAGCTATTTTGCTGGCTCCAAAACAAGGCCATTCCCACCATTGATAGTATGCTTTTCAGGTGAAAAGGAACAAATGTCAATTGCTTAGCTGCGTCCAACTCTTTGCAATCCCATGGACTGTAGCCTGCCAGGCTTCTCTACCCATGAAATTCTCTAGGCAATAATACTGGGGTGGGTAGCCTATCCCTTCTCCAAGGGATCTTCCCAACCCAGGGATTGAACCCAGGTCTCCTGCATTGCAGGCAGATTCTCTACTATCTGAGCAACAGGGAAGCCCCAGGTAACAGTAGCTAAAATGCTACTTTTTGTTGATCAAATTCTTATTCTTATTATTTTATTATACCTATATAAATTTTTGATAAACATCAGTTGACATAATTATTCCCATAAACTACTTGCATAAAAATAAACAGGTTAAAGTTTTCTGGGAAGAAATTTGTCAGTTCAAATTAAGAGTACGTAATATAATCATATTATTTAAAAATATTTCTATATCAAGGAGTCTACCCTAAACAAGTAAAACTTTGTCATAGATGATTTTTCAAATTATTTATTAAAGCGTAACTTTAGTAGTAAAATTATGAACAAATCAATTACTCCACAATAATAGAGTGAGTAAATTATTTATGACAAATTCATTTCAAGTGATACTGGTTAGGTATTTTTCAGAGTTACCTAATATAATATGAAAATGCTTATTTCATAATATGGATACCGATCACATATGATTTGATTTCATTCTTGTAAAAATGCTTACACATAGAAAATTGTGAAAGGCAATGCACTAAAACATCAACAATGGTTACTGCTTTCTGTCATTACAGAGAAAATCATTATTTTGGTCTATACTTTCTTAAAAATTATCTTTGATGAACATATATTATGTACTAAAAATAATTTTCTGGCACTTTTTATACATTTATTTTGCAGTTTCCTAGAGTCTGTAATTATATCAGAATAGAAAATTTTGTCTGTCTTTAAAGTTAAATCCTGTAATAATTCTCGGCTGTGTTTGACTCTCCTTGGGTTGTTTAGATCTTCTTGTGATAGGAAATAGGACCATTTCATTAGAAAGATGGCAGAGACAAACATTTTTCCCTCTTGGGAGATTATCAGGCAAAAAGAAATCTTTAAAACAATTTTCAGTTCATATGTATTTATTTATTTAATACATACTTATTAAGTGCTTGTTGTATGCCAGGTGCTGTGCTATGTACTGGAAAAAAAAGCATGAATAAAAAAGACTAAGTCCCTTCACTGAATATATTTATATTATTGTGGGGGATTAGATAATCCAAAGGTATAAATTATGATAAGTGCTATAAAAAAGGACAGAATATACTAAGAGAAAATATAGCACCAAGAGCTGATCTAATCTGAACATCAGTTATCTTACCTGCAAATGGTAGAGACAGCACTGACCTCAAAGGAATTTGTGAAAAATAAATAACATGTAAATTCATCTTGGCTCATGATATGAGTTCAATAAAAATCATCTATCATTAGCAGCTGATTGATATATAATGAAGATAAGAGTAATAATAAAATAAATAATAAGTAATAATAAAAGATTGAGATATGGTATCAAATTGTTTCTTTCACCAATTACTACAGTAGTGTATACTAAGGAGAATACAGAGATAATTAGTTCTGAGCTCAGTAAAAGCAAATGCAGAATGATTAAAGACAAAGCAATAGAACAAATAACCAAATGTAAAAATATTTTATTAACTTAATAAAATAGAAATAGTGTTAGCAGTGTTAAATGTTAAGTTGCTCAGTCATGTCCAACTCTTTGCAACCCCTTACACTGTAGCCCACTAGGCTCCTCTGTCCATGGGGTTTCCCAGGCAAGAATACTGGAGTGGGTTGCCATTTACTTCTCCAGTAGTGTTAGCAATGAAAAACTAAACACAAGACTGAGAGATAGTCAGATCTAATACTGTTGCAATATGTGTAATGCTTAACTGGAATCTTTTTTCAGATGATTTTCAGTGTCTATGTTTTATACCTTCAATCTCATTACAGAAGACCTGTAATACCACCACCCTGAAACTGTATTTATAACAAAAATTATGTCCTTTTCCAATCTATGGCCCATAAAAATCTTGTTCTGATTAAAAAGAAAAAGACAATGTAGAATATTTAATAAATGTTTTTGCTGGTTGTCGTCCATGTAGCCTTCAGTTTCTAAATTGTGAAGACACGTAGTTTTATATCATTAGCACTGCTAGTGAAGAAAGGAAGTCTGAACTCTTATCCATTTGATAACTGAAAAGAAAATGTTGGAATATGTGGGGATCATAGAATCCTTGTGGGACTCTACAGAAAAGTGACCCAATGAGTAAACTTAAAGTAATAGTATTCCTATATCTGGTAAATTGGACACTATCTTCTAGTACAATGAGAAGAAGGGGAAACATTTGTTGAGTGCTAATTTGAGCCATCCTATATTCTAAGCACTCATTCAACTCTTAACAACTTTAGAAAGTAGTTGCTAATATTCTTCAGCATTTCACAGATAAACTGAATCAGAAAGAAATCAAATAAGTTTTCTAAGGTCAAACAGCAAAGCATTTAAAACCATATCACTAAGCTGCAGGCTCTAGGCTTGCTCATTTATATTTCTATTCTCTATTGCTAGAGATTTAAAGAAAACAAACAGAAGATAAACAGCATTTGCCAATTTTAATAATTAGTTATTAATTGTATAATCAGGACTTTTGCCTAACCATGAAATATCATGGTTCAACTAGAATAAAACTTAAGGACTTATAGAAAACTCTCTACCAAAGCTCCAAAGGTTTAAGGTGGGTCAGGAGGTAAAAAAGTAGATGTGATAATTTCCTTTTCCTTCTCTATATTCATAATGTATGATAATAAAGCCAATAACAATGCAGATATGATCACGAAACCAAAAATAGCTAATAACACCCAGAACAACTTGTAAATGAATGGTTAATAATTGAATATTTCTTACATGCCAGGGAAAGTAGATCTTATATAAACAGTTTAATAGTATTTTATTACCTTATTACAACTGGAGAAGGGATAGGCTACCCACTCCAATATTCTTGTGTTTCCCTTGTGACTCAGCTGGTAAAGAATCAGCCTGCAATGTGGAAGACCTGGGTTTGACCCCTGGGTTGGGAAGATCCCCTGAAGAAGGGAAAGGCTACCCACTCCAGTATCCTGGCCTGGAGAATTCCATGGACTGTATAGTCCATAGGGTTGCAAAGAGTTGGACATGACAGCGACTTTCACTTTCACCTTACAAATGATGAAGATTAAGTGACTTATTTAAAACTGTTTTAAAGTGTGAAACTAAGAATCAAACACAATTTCTCTGAATTCCTACAGAGCCTTCTACTTCTAAATTTTCTACACAGATGTTAAACCTCTCTCTATATCTCCATATTTTGCAGGCTGGAAATAGAAATTCTAGCAGATACTGATCTTAAAAAATAGTTGTTCTTAAAACCATCTAACTTGTTTTAAATTTGCTGTAATGGCTATAATAGCTTTTTATGTCAAAATAATATGTGTTAGCACTCTATGTAATATGAAAAGCTCTACGATTGATAGCTCTGAAATGGGTTTTTGAATTTAATATCTAGCAAGGCAGAACACATCATTGGTGGTAGCAAGGATAGTCTCTGGAATAGGATAGCATGCAGTTGTCAAAACTTTTGTCACTGGTGAAATGGAATGGTATACTAGTGAAATGAAGTGCACTGATTGGTGCATTATACAAAATCTTTGAGAAGTACAGAAGTATAAAGACTGTGTGATCAAATGCCACTTGCAGCAATCAGTATGTCAGGTATGTGTAAGGACTATTTTGGTGCAGATAGCCAGTAGATAATCGGAGTTCAAGAGGGAAGTTGGTTCAGAAAATAGGCTTTTATAAAATGTCTACCTATAGAAAGAACTTGAAAAAGGCATTTGCTGTAAAAAGAGACTTCAAAGGACAGTGACCTCTAAAAAATAAACCTTAAAAGGGGTAGCAGGATGGAAATATTCTGACTAGAATACGTTTAAAAGTGAGGAGAAGAGCTAGGAGAGGATAGTGTATCAAAAGCTACGGGAGCAGAGGTCTTACCTGAGGAGGGGATGATCGATCGTGTAGGACTAATAACAGAATTTGCTTTTGTTGTTGTTTAGTCACTAAAATAGACTTGGGCCATTAAGAGCTCATTGCTGATGAAATGAAAGACAAACTAAGGAAAAACAAAATCATCCTGGGAGTGAGTTGTAATTGAAAAAATAAGAAACTAATGAACATAAACCACACTGTCAATAAATTTAGTCAAAAGTGTGAAACAAGAGAGAGACTTAAGAGTAGGAAGCATGGAGTTTCAAGGGAAAGAGTTCCTTATGGAGAAGAGAACATTTACTAAGATACCAACATTTTGATGATTTAATGTCAAGAATTTGGAGGAGCATCCTGTGGACAATTTGGAAGTTCCAGAGACACAAAGATTGAAATTTCAAGAAGAGTTAATCTTTTAAAAAAACAAGTACCAATGAGAAAGGCTAAACATAAAATATGTCTGCAAGTCATCACATTTTAAAATATTAATTCCCTAAAAGAAATGTTAGTTGAAATACGAAGTAGCATAGAAAAAGTTTATCTGAAAATAGTAAACATGGTACTAGAATCATATCACCAGTTTTTTTTTTTATATTTCATGAATGGCTTCATATTTAAAAAAGGGATTATTAAAACTGTGGTAGCATAGAACCTATATAAATACTCAGTGTGTTTGCAAGAATGGAATGTTCCTGTATTTGTTTTCTGAGAAAAATTTTTTTGTAATAATATTTTTTGATAAATGAGATATAATAATATGTTAAAGGATTTGGATTTCTATAAACAAGGCCCTATATAAATATTAGGTTTTGTTTGCTAAATTAGGCTTTCTTGGAATTCATTTGGAACAGCTGAATCACCTTAGAGCTTTGCAAGTTTAGTGTGTTTCAGAAAAGAGTTCAGTGTCAACAACTTAGATTTTGGAGTGTTAAAACTTAGCAGAAAAATCTTACACCTTAGAAGGAGAACATGGCTACAAGGTCAAGTTTTCTCTACTAAAAGTCAAGAATCCTTGTTTGACCTGGTGAAATTATGGACTAGATTGTGGCCAGGTTTCCCCAGAGCAGGTGGTTCTCCTATCACAATTTTTATGAAGCACACAGAGAAGATCAGTCTTGAAGGCCAGAATGTGACACATTCTTTAATCCCTCTCTCTGGCTCTCCAGGCTCACTCACTTGTACACCTAATCAAAATCTAGTTGTGCAGTTGAAGCACATGTGGGAAGTTGAAAAATCCTTATGCTACTTCATAGTCAAAGAGTACAACCTTACTGAATTCATTTACTTGAAATTAGCAAAATTATTTTTATGCACTCAAAAAAAATTCTTACTTCCAACATGGTTATGGTTTTTCTTGAAAGGCCAAATATTAAGGATATGATGTGATAAGTCCTTTGATCAACTGTGGTGGTGGTGGTGGTTTAGTCGCTAAATCAGCCTGACTCTTGTGACCAACTGTTACAAGAGTTGAGCTTGTTGATCAACTGTAAACACATTTTAGACTGCCAATAATTTTTAATATATTTTAAAATTTTCTGTTGTTTCTATTAAAGTGTCTGCTTCAGTTCACAGTGCTGATCTAGGTCAAGTGGGAACAATTTACCTTTAAATAAAATAAAACAAGAAAACATATTGGACATTATGTGGTGTCAGGTTCATATTTTCTAGTTTTATTGTATGATCTTCCAAGTGATCTTCAAGCTTTACGTGTAACACTTGGATGTAGCATTTGAATAATGTTTGTATGTTTAGAAAAGGATAGAGCTCTTCCAAAGCACACAATGGTATTCAATTCTTTATTAATGGTTTTTCATTACAAAGAACTTCTTACATTTTCTGTCAATCAGCAGTTTTTGTTATTTTTGGACATTTTGTTTCTAAGACCCTCAAATTTGATATGCAAGAGGTTTTTTTTTCATGCTTTATTCTACAATCAGTGTGCAAAATTAGTATTCTATCTGAACCTTCACTGAACTATAAGTTAGAAGATGTATTCAAGTTCCAGATGCACTCAAGTTCATTATAACTTGAGAAGCTGGGGAAAAAATCAACTCCTTCGAAATTTACAAACCATTTACCCTTAGGATTGCTGTGAGAATTAAAATAGTCACTGTGTAAAAGAAATCTGCACAGTGATTCTTAGTGGAGATTCAATGACAATTGGCTTCCCTTCTCTACTTTTTCCAATCCTTTCTGATTCTCAGTTTCCTCACCTGTTATATATTTTTTCTGAAACATCTCAGTAAAGTATGTATTTATATTTATGGACCACAAATATAATATCAAAAGAAATTGTGATTGCTGTTCTGCACTGCTTCATGGAAGGTGCACAGAGAGGCGTCAGAGAATCATAATTTACTGAAGGATCATTCCCACAGATAGAGATACAAGATTAGTCCTTCTCTACCAAATATTAAATTTAACTGAGGTTCTCTCTCTGTCACAGTAATTTGCTTACAACTGTTGCCTACAGTTTTCCTGCCTCTTATTCAAGCTCAAATGAAGCAATCAAAAAACTTTCTGAGCAGAAACTGTGACCTGAAAAAGGAATTAGGTAATTTAAGAACAGAAAAAGTATGTGATGTGTTTCCTCACTCCTAAATTTGTTATATTCCATGTGTGAAGAAAACAAATAGACTTTAAATTGTCACTATGACAGAATAGCTTGTATCAGATTAACTTTCCAACTGAGGGAACAGGAAGTGTAGTAGTAGGTGGGAATACAGAAATGGGAGAAAGTAATTTTAGGGGGAAAAAATATATTGAAAAACAATGGAGAGCAACCAGTGCAGGCAATGCTTTATGGTCAGTGATAAAAAAAGAGACGGAGATTTCCATTTTTATCCCAACTTTATCTTCTAAGGGCATTTTCCAAACTGTGCTGCCAGGGAAAGGAAATATGTAGAATTAACTGACTGAGAAGACAGTTCAGATCTGTTGGTACTTTACAGACTAAATTCTGGACAGAAGGACACTTCCAGTAAAGACTCTGAAAAATCTGCCTGCATACTCCTGTGAATCTTCAGCTAGTGCTTAAACTATGTGTATATAGGGTAAATCACTTTAGGATTCAGTAAATATGACATATAGAATGTTGAAAAGTTGACCAGAGACTTTAATATCTATGTGGTGCTGTGGAGACAAAAGTTGGAATTCAAGCATTTCAATTAAGGGGGCTTCATAAACACATTGAGCTTCCGGGTGAGATTCCAGAAAGGCCATGTCATAAGAGTAAGGGCCCACACCAAAGGAATAAGATTAATAGCTTGAGAGTAAGGGAAACTCTGAAGAAGAGCAGTCCTAAGGAAGCCTAAGGCCTCTATACAATCACAGTGCTCTGCCAGAAGTCTATCTGCTTGTCAGAAAAATCTTAACCCTCCTTGGAGGGAGATGGTATTGTCAACAGCCTTTATGATTTTTAAAAACTTGTTTTATGGAGGTGTATATTAAATGTTATAGATTGATTGTATAAAAGGCATTAAGTGTACAGCTTAGTAAATATCTTCATATTTACAGCATTGTATTTACAGCAGTGTAAATACATCCATTTACATTGTAAATGCATTCATATATTACCACTCATTTTAGATATAGAGCATTTCTGAAGCCTGGAAGATTCTCTCATCTTTCTGGGGTATTCAATATTCTTACTTATCCCACCATCAGTTAGTATTGCTTGTTCTGAAGTTAATATAAATGGAGTAATTTGTATGTTTAATGCCCAACTCCTTTTACTCAACATAATAACCATGAGGTTCATCTATATTTTTGTATGTATTCACAGTTTCTTTTTATTTCTTTGTAGAATCCTACTGTATTAGTATTCCACAGTGTATTAATCTACTGCTGATAGAAATTAAGGTTGTTTCCAGTTTGGGGCTATTATGAAATATTCTTGTTTATGCTTTTGTGAGAACTTATCCACTCATTTCTCTTGTGACTATGGTATGACTAGGAGTGATATAACTTTAGCAACTGTTGCTAAAGTATTTTCCAAAATGATGGTAAATATTTACACTCCTAACTGATTTGTGAGAGTTCCAGTTACTCCACATTCTTGCTGACATTGGTATTGTGACTCTTTGGAATCTGAATTTTCAGAGGAAATGTGTAGTGATGTGGCACTATGGTTTTAACTTGCATTCCCTTTGTAGGTAAAAATGTTGAGCACATTTTCCTATTCTTACTAACCATTTGAATTCCCTCTTATCAAGTCCTTGTTCAAGACTTGCCCTTTTTCATTGTGTTTTTTGTTTTTTCAATTGTTTACAGGATTGATTTATATATTCCAGATATGTCTGTTGTTGGAAATGTGAATTGTAGTATCTTTCCCTGTCTATGAACCATCTTTTCACTTGGTTAACGGTGTCTTTTGATTGATAAAAATTTTTAATTTTCACAAAATCAAAGGATTATTTATCTTATTTTTAGTTAGTGGTTTGGGGTTTTGTTTAAGAAGTCTTTTGCCTTATCACACCAAAGATATGAAAACATTGTCCTCTTTCCTTATAGAAGCTTTATTGTTTACCAATTGCAGGTAGTCTTATGATCCATCTTGAGTAAACTTGTACCTATTCTATGAGCATGTAAGGTAGGAGTCTATGTTCCTCTTTTTAATCTAATAAATAGGCAGTTGTTCCAATATAATTTATTAAAAAGACATCCTTTCCTCCAGTGAATTAGAGTTGGAACCACTGATGGCTCTACATTTGCAGATCCATTAATAACTTATCTATTCAGTTACACTAGTCTATGTCTCTATGCATATGCCAAGCTAGGCTCTCATGTTTATACTAGTTTTAGAGTAAGTCTTAAAATTTTACGGTGGAATTCCTCCAACTTTGTTATTCATCATCAAGGTTGTCTTGGCTAGTTTACGTTCTTTCCACTTATATCTAAATTTCAGAATCAGCTTTTCAGTCCTGTCCCCAATATGCTATGTTTGTAAAGAATTCAGAGATAAATTTGAAGAATTTTCATACTAATCATATAGGGTTTTCTAATCCTTTAAAATTGGCCTATTAAATTCTTTTTGAGCAGTGTTTCATAGTTTCTGGTGTATAATTCTTGCACATATCATATTATATTTACTCTTAGGCAAACCAGTTTAGATGATACATTTTTAAAAATTTCCTTTTATAATTTGCTGCTGGTATATAGTGTATAGTGTTAGTCGTTCAGTCACGTCTGACTCTTTGCAACCCCATGGACCATAGCCCACAGGCTCCTCTGTCCCTGGAATTCTCCTGGCAAGAATACTGGAGTGTATTGCCATTCCCTTCTCCAGGGGAACTTCCTGACGCAAGAATTGAACCCAGGTCTCCTGCATTGCAGGTGGATTCTTTAACATCTGAGCTACCAGGGGAAATTTGCTGCTGGTATAGAGAACTATTATTTTTGAATATTGACTTATATCCTGAAACTTTCATTACTTAATTATTTTCAACAGTTTAAATTCTTCTGGATAATTTTTCTTACATACACAATCATGTAATCTGCAAATAAAATTTGTTAATTTACAAAGTTTATATTTTTATTCATTTTGCAGCTTTATTTTGTGTTAGTTGAAGATCCACATACAGTTGTAAGAAAAAATATGGTACAATTCCATAGACCCTTCATCCAGTTTGCTGCTACAGTTAGATCTTACATAACTATAGTTCAATATCAGGAAACTGATATTGATACAACCCATCAATTTTAGTCAGATTTCAACAGTTTGCATGTGCTCATTTGTATATGTGTGTGTATGTCTGTATCTGACTCTTTGTGACCTTATGGACTGTAGCCCACCTGCGGGGCTCCTCTGTCCATGGTGATTCTCCAGGCAAGAATGCTGGAGTGGGTTGCCATTCCTTTCTCCAGGGGATCTTCCCGACTCAGGAATCAAACCTGCCTCTCTTATATCTCCTGCATTAGCAGGCGGGTTCTTTGCCACTGGTGACACCTGGGTGTCTGTGTATTTTATTCTATGCTATTTTATCATATTGTGTGACCACCATCACAGTCAAGACAGAAGAGTTTTGTTACAAGGATACCTTGTGCTACCCTTTTATAGTCACAGTTGCCTAACTCTGACTGTAACCCCTTACCTGCCCTCAGCTCTGGCAACAGTTGTTCAATGAACCGGTGTTCATTTCTATAATTTTGTTCATTTCTATAACTCATTCATTTCAAGAATGTTATATAATGGAATGAAAACTTTGAGACTGTTTTTTTTTTCCTCTCAGCTTAATGATCTTGTGATAGACCCATCATACAATATGCAAGTTGTTTCAAAGTTTATTCCTTCTTCTTGCTGATATTGTGGTATGGATGTATCATATTTTGTCTGACCATTCCCTAACCATAACAGCAAATAGGTTATTTCCAGGTTGGGTCTATCATGAATAAAGCTGCTATGAACATTCATGTACAAATTCCTGTGTAAAGAAAAGTTTCTAGTTCTTAGGGATAAATGCCCAACAATGCCGTTCCTGAGCCGTATGGTAAGCTTATGTTTAATTTTTTTTAAGAAACTGCCAAACTATTTTCCAGAGTGTAGTTGACATTTATGTCATCAATATATGAATGATTAAGTTTCCCCAGATCCTTGACAGCGTTTTGTATCGAGGTTTATCCTACTTTGGATTTGCTCTGCTTCTTGAATCTGTAGAATTAAATGTTTCACCAAGTTTGGAAACTTTTCAACTACCGTTTCCTTGAATAGATTTTCAGTTCCACTCTCACTCTTCCCTTCTTACAAGATTTTAATTGTACCAATGCTAATTCTTTTGTTATAATCCCATAGGTTCCTGAGACTCTGGGTTTGTTGTTGTTGTTTTATCTTTCAGTCTGTTTTTCATTTTGTTCAGATTGGGTAAATTCTATTGATATGTCAGTTTCACTGATTCTGTTCTCTGTCATTGCTCCTCTACTATGAAGCCCATCAAGCAGGTTTTTTTTTTTTTTTAGTTTTACATTTTCAGTGCTATAATTTCCAATTTTTCTCTTTTCATAATTTCTGTTTGTTGATATTTTCTGTTTTTATTTGCTTTAAGAAGATTCACGGGAGGGAGGTGGGAGGGGGGTTCAGGATGGGGAACACATGTAAACTCAGGGCTGATTCATGTCAATGTATGGCAAAAACCACTACAATATTGTAAAGTAATTAGCCCCCAACTAAAATAAATAAATTTATTAAAAAAAAAAAAGAAGATTCACAATTGCTTCTTTAAGCCTTTTCATGGTGGATGCTTTAAAATCCTTTACACATAATTTCAACATATGATTTATATTAGTGTTGTATGTTCAGGTTGTGATAGCATATTTAAAAGCAGAGACATTACTTTGCCAACAAAGGTCCGTCTAGTCAAGGCTATGGTTTTTCCAGTGGTCATGTATGGATGTGAGAGTTGGATGGTGAAGAAAGCTGAGCGCCGAAGAATTGATACTTTTTAACTGTGGTGTTGGAGAAGACTCTTGAGATTCCCTTGGACTGCAAGGAGATCCAACCAGTCCATCCTAAAGGAGATCAGTCCTGGGTGTTCACTGGAAGGACTGATGTTGAAGCTGAAACTCCAACTAGCCGTGCCTGTCCCAACAATCTCATCCTGCCTCGTAATGCTAGGTGAGGTGGAGGCTCAGCTATCTGCTGGGCCCCACCAGTACTAGGAGATGGCCAGGATTCATATCAGTTAACCTTACTTTGAACGGCCTCATTCATTCTCATTGCTTCTGGGTGGGGGTGAAGGTTCAGCTCCCTGTGGGAACTGGTAAGAACAGGGTGAGGAAAACTTAGAATATTGACTAGTCTTAACTCACACTGCCTATACAGTCTCAGTGCTGTTGAAGAGGTGGAGGCTCAGCTTCTGGCTGAACCTCACTGACACTACCGTGGTGGAATTATTTTAGTGCCCCCTGCTTCCGGGTGGGAGATCAGGGAATTGGCACATCTTTCATCCTCCATAGGCATACAGAGCACAGAAGATGAGCTTCAGACTCAGAATGATGATACTATTTTATCAGGAAATTAGAGTGCTGCCAGCTTTGGCCAGTTTGGGAATGAAAGTTTAGCTCCCAGCTTGACCTCATGCATACCACTGGGGAGAGAATTGGACAGCTGCTGCCTGGTTTCTGCTGGGCTGGGATAGGGTTGGTAGATGATTAACTTCCTGTTCAGCCTCTGAAATCTTGCAGTGAGTGGTATACTTTTTTCTGTTGGTATTTGACCAGAGTAGATTGGGTATTGCCACTAAAGACTTTTGTTTTGAGGCCACATATTTCTGGTCCTTGGACTAGTAAAATAGGCTTTTCTTGGAGCTTGTTTTTGATTTTGTTTTCTGTTTGTGCCTGTTGTAGGTCTTGGGTAGAAGGCTTCTGCATCACCTTGCTGAGATGTATGGCAGTCAATAAGAAAGCCAGCGAACTCACTCTTTTGCCAGTCTCAGGTTCCAAGGTCCCTATGCAGTTTGCCTTCGTCTTTCCATCTTTCTGGGCCTTCTGGGGCTTGTCCTTTCCATGTCCAGAGTTTTCAGTTGGAAGAGGCAATGCCTGGGAAGAGTGGGGCTATTTTATCTTAATCAAAACCAGAAACCATTTTTTGGCTTTTTTATACTGGCAGAGACTTCTGGTATAATGTGTGAAACAAATCAGTATAGTTGACACTCTCGTTTTGTTCCTTGATCAAGGTAAATTTTTCAGTAAGTTATTAGATGCTGTTTTGATAGGAATTTTTGTCTGATTAAAGACCTTTGGAAAATTCTCAAAGAGATAGGAATACCAGACCACCTGACCTGCCTCTTGAGAAATCTGTATGCAGGTCAGGAAGCAACAGTTAGAACTGGACATGGAATAACAGACTGGTTCCAAATAGGGAAAGGAGTATGTCAAGGCTGTATATTCTCACCCTGCTTATTTAACTTACATGCAGAGTACATCATGAGAAATGCTGCGCTGGATGAAGCACAAGCTGGAATCAAGATTGCTTGGAGAAATGTCAATAACCTCAGATATGCAGATGACACCACCCTTATGGCAGAAAGCGAAGAAGAACTAAAGATCCTCTTGATGAAAGTGAAAGATGAGAGTGAAAAAGTTGGCTTAAAGCCCAACATTCAGAAAATTAAGATCATGGCATCCGGTCCCAACACTTCCTGACAAATAGATTGGGAAGCAATGGAAACAGTGACAGACTTTATATTTTTGGGCTCCAGAATCGTTGCAGATGGTGACTACAGCCATAAAATTAAAAGACAGTTGCTCCTTGGAAGAAAAGTTACGACCAACCTAGACAGCATATTAAAAAGCAGAGACATTACTTTTCTAACAAAGGTCCATCTAGTCCAAGCTATGGTTTTTCTAGTAGTCATGTATGGATGTGAGAGTTGGACTATAAAAAAAGCTGAGTGTCAATGAATTGATGCTTTTGAACTGTGGTGTTGGAGAAGACTCTTGAGAGTCCCTTGGACAGCAAAGAGATCCAACCAGTCCATCCTAAAGGAAATCAGTCCTGAATATTCAATGGAAGGACTGATGTTGAAGCTGAAACTCCAATACTTTGGCCACCTAATACGAAGACCTGACTCATTTGAAAAGACCTTGATGCTGGGAAAGATCGAAGGTGGGAGGAGAAGGGGGAGTCAGAGGATCAGATAGTTGGATGGACATGAGTTTGAGTAAACTCCAGGAGTTAGTGATGGACAGGGAGGCCTGATGTGCTGCGGTCCATGAGGTCGCAGAGTCGGACACGACTGAGCAACTGAACTGAATTTAACTGAGGATCTTTACTTATATTCCTAGTTTGCTGAGAGTTTTTACAATAAATTAGATTTTATCTTTTCTTTTTTTTTTTTCCTGTAATTGAAGTAACACTATGGTTTTTCTCCTTTTCCTTTTTTTTTTTTTTGCTAAGGAAGTGAGTTGTAATGATTGGTTTTCAAATGTTAAATCAAACTTGCATTTTTGGAAAAAAAATTCATTTTGTCATGATGTGTTTTCCTTTTAATTTAGTGTTGGATTCAATGTCCTAATATTTCATTAATAAAGACTTTTGCTTTTATGTTATGAGAGAGATTACCTTCTTAAATTTATTCATTGGATCCTTCATTTATATTTATTATTTTTTAGTTATAAAAGCTTTATTTTCTTTCAAATCTATATCCCTTCATATTGTTACAATTTTCAACTTACTTACTATGTTAAACTATGTGAGGTGTAATTCCAATATCTGAGCCCCTGTTACTCTGTTTATTTTGTTTTTTGCTTCCTTTAGTTTTTGTTTATATAGTCTCTCTTTCTCTGTCTCTTTTTAAATTAGAGCTATGATCAGGGAGATATGGTTTCAAATCCTCCTGGCTTTGCCATTTACTCACTGTGTGATTATGAATAATCAACAAAATAATGTTCCTGATGTAATATGTGAATAAAAGCACTTTTCGTGTGGTACTGAAGTGAATAATAAGTGAGATAACTATAAAAGTGGCCAATATTCTTTTTGTTTAGTCTTTCTTGACAGATTTGTTCCTTTTACAATTTTCTTTTTGTAATTTTTCATTTCTGTAGAAGGCAGGACAAGAAATATTTTCACTTACTACCTCATTTATATTTATTTTAACATTTTAAGTCAGATATGGTGACTCCAAAACAAATTTTAAATATTATGGCTTTTGTTTGGGGCACATACTGATAAAAAATAATAGCTATTTTTGAGCACCTTAGTGATGGAAACACTATACACAATTATCATGAATCCTTACAGAATTCATAGGTAGTTGGTGCTAACAACATGCACAATTTATGGATGGAAAGCGACATAAAGTACCTTGCATAAGGACATGAAGCCAGAATCTAAGCCCAAGGAATCTGATTCCAGTCCAGATAACACACTTGCCTGCTTCTCCTTTTTTTCTCACCTACACATGTTGATTAAGAGGCAATTTATTATATTGATTGAAAAACAGACGCTGCAGTCACGTTGCCTTAGTTTGAAACCTACTTCTGTACTTGTGGGCTTCCCAGGTGGCACTAGTGGTAAGAACCCACATGTCAATGCAGAAGATGTGAGAGTTGTGGGTTCAATCCCTGGATCAGGAAGATTCCCTGGAAGAGGGCTTGGCAACCCACTCCAGTATTCTTTCCTCGAGAATCTCATGGACAGAGTAGACTTTCAGTGTGAGACATCAAGCAAGTTGCTGAAAACTGAGTTTTGTCATATATAGTAATGTGTATTATGATCTGTGTTAAGTGATAGGTCATTCTTGTAATCTTATCTCCTGTAGGCTTGATCATTTTGATTGTGTAACTGACATTGTATTTGGAAATTTTTTTGTAGTAATCATTTGAGGATTAGATCAGTGTCATAATTCTACATGGAATACTCATCTTTACTTCTGCTAAGTGTCTGGGGACACTAGCAATCTGAGATTAATTTAATCAACTCCCAGGCATTTTTTAAAATTATTTTTAATTGGAGGATAATTGCTTTATAATATTGTTTCTTATTTTCTGCCATGAATCAATATGAATCAGTCGTAGGTATACATATGTCCCCTCCCTCTTGGACTTCCCTCCTAGGCACTGAGAATATTTGAAGCTTTTTTTTCAAAGTTTCTCTGTGAGCCTACTTAGTTCTATTTCCAAGTCATTCTTTCACTAGGTTGCAGCCTTTTAGAGTCCTCATCCACAGTGTTAGAATTACTAAGACTTCCATATTTTTTGAACCCTAAACTTCAAAGATTTATTCCCTGCCCCAAGATGTTTTCAGAAGTGCTTCTCACATTCTCAGCATGTCAGACACTACCAGCAGAAAAGCTGCTCCAAATGCTGTCTTTAGATTTCTACCATTAAAATGTCTTCATTTTATTAGTGCTTAAGGATATTTATATACCTTTATATCTTCCTATCTATCAAATTGTTCTAGTTGTCCTTGGTGAGAAGATTGATCAAATTGTTTAATCTACTATTAAAAAGCAAATGATTTTCACATTTAGATTCAAATGGTTAATAATTCTTTGAATGCCAATTTTCTCATTTTTTCACTTTACTTATCTTTATCTTCTACAATGAATAGGTATTGCTTGTGCAATAAGACATTTATTTAAAAATATAAATTGTAAAAGATCGAAATGGGAGAGAACATGTTTGATAGTAAGTCATATGGAAGTCATGGAAAGAAATCTAACATGAAATCACAGAATTCATGAATCATAGGCAATATAAAAAACTATGGCCAGATTTACCTGCTCCCCATATACTGCAGTATGCTGGTCTTAGGAGTACTCAGTTTAACTCAACCAAAAATTTTTTTAGTGTTGCACTGATGAATTGTGATGTATTCAGAAGAGAACAGAAAAGTCTTAAGTTTCCAATTGCAACAAGGACGAGTTGGATAAATGAAAAATTTACTGAGACAATATATGATTGTGATAACTATCTTCAAATATGTGAAAATATATTATGCTGGGGAAAGAGTTTATTTAGAACATGTTGCTTTAAAAGGCAAAAATATGGGGAGTTAAATGAAAATAAGAAGGGAAGTTATCCAAATAATTAGAAAGTTTATCAGTGATGCATAGTATGGAGAACTTTGCAAAACAACATTACCTGTCATTAGAAGATTTGAACCAATGGGTAGATAGCTACTTCTCAAACTTCCCTTAAATGAGTGTATCCTTTACAAATCTAAAATATTGTAAAACTTTATGTTTCTAGGGTTGTTCTAGCAACAACATGTGGGTTGTAATACAGGGGTAAGAGTTTAAGATCAAATAGACTAGGCAATATGAAAACTAAATTACGTCTTACTTGGGCATGATTGTTGACAGTGGATATAGCAAAGGCATGGAAACAAGAAGGATTCCCTGAAAAATTATCAAATAATTTTGTGGTCTACAATATATGGAAGAGAGAGTAGAATAATCAAGCAATTCTAGGAAAAATGTAGGAATAAGTGGAATGAATAATGTGAAAAGTCACATTATAAATTACAAAATATTTTTAAATATTTTTAAAACTTATTATATAAGTTTTTATATAAATTTTCACTTCCTGATTTCTACAACTACTTCTTTTCTTGAGAAGCAGTCATTTGCTCTACAAAATTTTCTACCCCTATATCTGTCCTGCTTAAAAATTACAACAACCCATGTGTGAATAATAGAAATTTTTCATTTTTTCTGCCTAATTCAATTTTTAGCTTTCCCATTTTAAAGGAATTTCAGGCTCATTATCCATCCTGCAAAGGTAGATTTTGCTGATATAATATTACTTTAGAATGGAATTTTTAAAAAATGGTGTAATAATTCTTATGTCTGATAAAAATAATCATTTTTCATTATCTCTCTATTATTTGCATAACTCTATACAACAACTTTGAGTTATACCAAGAAACAAGGTCATTTAACCTTATATGGTTTTCTTTATGTACTTGTTGGTAAACAGAATTAATAGATAACCCAAGATATCTAAATCTTAATCACCAGAAACTGAATATTCATCAGAAACTGAATTTAACTTACTTGGCTAAAGGAACTATGCATGTGATTAAATTAAGAACCCCAGTGTAGGGAGATTGTCTTGGATTGTCCTTGCCCAGTCTAATCAAGTGAGTCCTTAAAAGCAAAGAACCTTTCCAGGCTGGAGTCAGAGAGAGAGGTAACTACCAAGGAGTGGTTTTGAAGATGGAGAAAGTGGGCATGAGCCAGGGAATATGTGTGGCCTTTAGAAGCTGGGAAATGGAAAGGAAGCTCCCCAGGGTTTCCAGAAAGCAATATAGAACTGCCAACACCTTGAGTTTAGCCCAGTGAGATCTACATCAGATTTCTGACCTAAAGAAGTGTAAAACAACAATCGTTTCAAACTACTGAGCTGGTAGCCACAGCAGCCATAGAAAACTAATACTACCAAGTTCTTATGTTTGGTACAACCATGGATTTTATTACTCATCTTATTAGTTTGGGATGTAGGCAGAAAAAAATACTGAGTCCAATAACTACTGACTTGAACAGAGAAAGTTTCATTTTTCTCATGTAACAAGAAATCCAGAGTTAGGCAGCCCAAGGCAGGTACTACTGTTCAAGTGTGTCATACTGACCCAGACTCATTTTAGCTTCCTGCTCTGTTATTCTTAGCAGATGTTTTTCATTCTTATTGTTGTAAGATAGCTCCACTCATCCTCATGCTAAGAAGGAAGAAGATGAAGATATGAGTGAGCAGACAGCAAAATGACATCTTTGCAAAGCTTTTCCAGAAGGCCCATTCAGCCATTCCGGATTTATGTTGCCCAGATAAGTTCATATTGGCTATGCTAAGTGGTAAGGTAGAACTTGGAATTCTTAGCCAGGTACATTGCTACTCTGAACAAATTTGGGATGCTGTTAGTAAAGAACATGTATAGTGGATTAGAACTCATCATTGTCTTTTACTTGTATTGCTACATATTTCAGGCAGTGCAGAGCCTACTGCTGGAATCAAAAGGGCATTTTGGTACTATAAAAAAGCAACTATGACCAAATTTATAAAGGGTTGGAACACACAGTTCCTGAGTCAGAGACATGGAATATAATAATTAAGAGGTAGAGAAGAATTACTATGAAAAGGGATTTATGATTAAGAAGATTTCTTCATCAGCATATTCATATAGCCAGCCTCTATTTTATCCTTCCATTTATTCTTCCTGGCTTGTCATCATAGCAATATTCTAAGAATTAAGTTTAAGACTTATCTTTATGTTATTCTCTATGAAAGGCTTCTACTAATAATATCAAATACCTAGAGTTTGTTTTTTTTAGTATATCGCTAAGGGTTAACTTGGGCTTCCATGGTGGCTCAGATGGTAAAGAATCTGCCTGCAATGCGGAGACTCGAGTTCAATCCTTGGGTCAGGAAGATCCCCTAGAGAAAGGAAAGACTACCCACTCCAGTATTCTTGCCTGAAGAATTTCATGGACAGAGGTCCCTGATAGTCTACAGTCCATGGGGTTGCAAAGAGTTGTACACGACTAAGCAACTAACACAGCACACTAAGAGTTAACTTGACCAAGTAAAAGGAATGTCCTTTCACTTTTCCCACTATTCCCTAAACAAATTATTAGCAAACTAGACTTGCAAGCCAAATCTGCCTCATCAAACTAAACTTTTATTTAGTTTTCTAAATAAAACTTCATTGGAACACTTATTTACATACTTCTTATGATGGCTTTGTGCTACAATGGCCATTTTCGATACATGCAACAGAGACATATGTTTCACAGAGCTTAAAATACATACCATCTGTTGCTACAGATAATATTTGTCAATATTTTCCCTAAGTTAGTAATAATTATTTTGTGATATGGTGTTGAAGTGGGTATAGAAAAGTATTATCAGTAGAAACTGGATTCTAATCTCTATAAAATGCTTTTTGCTCGTCTTGGGAGTTTATCTCCCATCTTCTTCTGACACTTCATTCAAGGGCATCACTCATTTAAGTTTTGCTAAAACACCTTATTGTTTTGATCTCTTCCTCTTATTTAGCATTAATGGGTAAGCAAATAAACACTCTGAATTTTTCATCTTGAATATCAAGTAGACATGAAGGGGAAAACAATCTGAAACAAAGAAGTCTAGGTTAGTACGAGATGATTCTGTTTGTTACAATAAAAATCCATGAAAATATCTTGCCTAATCCTGGAAATTCTGTAACTCCAGACTTCCGTAGTACATTAAGTCCAAAATATTATTCCAATTGAAATCATACTAGCAAGGTAATTCAAGCATAATGTGATATATGCCATAGAACAGGGTGTGTAAAGTATTCACAGAGGACAAAGAGAGCATTTCTCAGATGAAATTGAAATGAGTCATGAAGGATGAATGGAATTTTACCAAGGAGACAACACATGGGAAAGAATCTTAGCTGAAGGGCAGAGAACATTTAATAAATATTGTGTTGGACAATATTAAGTGAATTTAATCAAATGAATTAAGTCAAATGAATGTTATTTTGTTATTAGTTTTCTAAGGCTTCCATATGAAAGTACAGTAGACTGCATGGCTTAGGTAAGAAGAATTTATTTTTTCACAATTCTGGAGATCAAGGTGTTGACAGGGTTTGTTTCTTCTGAAATCTTCTTGCTTATAGTTGGCTATCTTTTCTGTCTTCTCCTGTAGGTCTTTCCTCTATATATGTCTATGTCCTAATTCCCTTTTCTAATAAAGATACTAGTCATATTGGATTAGGGACCACCCTAAAGACTTAATTTTAATTACCTTTTTAACACCCCTATTTCCATATATAGTCACCTTCTGAGGTGCCCAGGGTTAGACCGTCAACATATGAACTTGATGGTGATAAATTTAGTGCAAACATATATTCATGGATTTACAAGCATTTTGATTCAACTATAGGATAAAGTGATGCACCAGGAGAAATGGTGAAATATGTGACTATGAAGGTACTCAAAATCCGAATTTGGATAATGTCATAGTAAAGAGTTTGGAATTATTTTTCAGATAATGATGAATCAAGGGTGAATTTAAACAGAGAAATAGCATGATCAGAATTAAATTTTAGGAAAATTAGTCTTTATGGTAACGGAAAAATTTGTAACGTGGGTAAGATTAGAAAAAGAAGCAAGACTAGGAGGTTAGTTTTTGCAATAGTCCATTCCATTGAAGATAGATATCTGAAAAGGCAGTGGAATGTTATACAGAAGGGAGAGGACATGAAGCTTGGGCTGGTGGGTTGGCAGTGACTTTGTTCATGGAGATACAGGAGCTATAGGATAGGACTATAGGATATGGAGTCCTATTTCCATAGGAATGGAAAAGGTCATTTCAGTTTATAATGTTTTACTTTGAAGTAATGATTTTCAAGTGATTTTTACTTTGTGATGATTAATTTTATGTATCAGCTTGACTGGGCCATAGGGTGCAGATACTCAGTTAGACAGTATTCTGGGTGTGTCTGTGAGAATGTTTCTGGATAATATTAACCTTTGAATCAATAGAGTAACTAAAGCAGATCATCCTTCCCAGTGTAAGCAGCTTTCATCCACTCCACTGAAGGCCCAAATAGGACAAAATGCTAAGCAAGAAAGAATTCACTATCTTTTCCTGATGGTTTCTGTTGTGGGACACTGGTCTTCTCCTACCTTCAGGTTCAGACTGAAATTTACACTTTTGGCTTTCCTGTAATCAGGTCTTCAGATTACAGATCTTTGGACTTCTCAGCCTCCATAATTTCATGAGCCAATTATTTATTAGCTATCTGTCTGTCTGTCTTTCATCTATCTATCTATCAATCTATCTATCTTGTGCTCCTGCTCAGTCACTAAGTCATATCTGACTCTCTGATCCCATGGACTGTAGCCTGTCAGTTTTCTCTGTGCATGGAATTCTCCAGGCAAGAATAGTGAAGTGGGTACCATTTCCTTAACCAGGGGATCTTCCTGACCCAGGGATTGAACCCTAATCTCCGGCATTGGCAGGCAGACTTTTTACCACTGAGCCATCAGGGAAGCCCATCTGTCATCTATGTATCTATCTGTATATCATCCTATTGGTTTCAGATTTCTGGAGAGCTCTGTTACTCATGGGGCATCCAGTAAGGCACTGGGAAAAATCCTTGAAACAGCTAAAAATAGAGGTATAATTTAGAGAACAAATTTGTAAATCATTAATATTTATAAAAGTTAATTAAAGTACCAGTCAGGAAAATAAAAATCACCATTCAATAATAAATTTCAAATGCAACTTTGTATATGGTCCTTCAGAACTCCTCAGGCTGTGCCTTGATCTTTGCTGTTTTCACAGCTTCCTTTGAGCTGAGAACTATCTTAGATCCCCTCAGAAGTTGGTGCCATGAAAATGTAATAGTTACATTTACACTTTTCTAGTTCATGAGATGATGTAACCTTTCATTAGCTGTCATCATCAAGGAAACCTCTCCTTATCTCCTGATTAAATTAAAGCAAACCATTCAAATTGGTTTCCTTGCTTTACAACTACTCCATCTCCAATCCTTCAAATACACATCTGCCCCGTATGCTTCCTAAGCTTTTAGTTTGTTTCATTGCTCCATCTAGATTCCTTAGCCTGGTGTTGAAGCTAGGAAGTCCAAGGACAAGGTACTGACTGGTTTGATTCCTACTGAGAGATCTCTTCCTGTCTTGCATATGACCTCTTTCTTGCTGTGTACTCACAGGATCTTTCTTTGGTGTGTGTGTGTATGTAGAGAACTTTCTCTCTTTATCTTCTTATAAACCCCCAATTCTATCAGATTAGGAGCCCACCCTTATGACTTCTTTTACCTTATGCTGTTTAGTCACTAAGTTGTGTCTGACTCCCTGTGAACCCATGGACTGCAGCACGGCAGGTTCTCCTGTCCTCCATTATCTCCTGGAGTTTGCTGAAATCTCAAATTCATGCTATCTGTCTCATCCTCTGCCGCTCCCTTCTTTTGCCTTTAATCTTTCCCAGCATCAGGGTCTTTTCCAATGAGTAAGCTCTTCCCATCAGGTGGCCAAAGGATTGGATCTTCAGCTTTAGCATAAGTCCTTCTAATGAATATTCAGGGTTGATTTCCTTAAGAAATGACTGGTTGGATCTCCTTGTAGTACAAGGGACCGTTAGTCTTCACCAGCACCACGGTGAAAGCATCAATTCTTCGGCTTTCAGTCTTCTTTGTGGTACAACTCTCATATCTATACATGACTACTGGAAAAACAATAGCTTTGACTGTATGGACCTTTGTCAGCAAAGTGATGTCTCTGCTTTTTTAACATGCTGTCTAGGTTTGTCATAACCTCCCTTCCAAAGAACAAGCATCTTTTAATTTCATGGTTGCAGTCACTGTCTGCAGTGATTTTGGAGACCAAGAAAATAAAATCTGTCAGGGCTTCACTTTTTCCCCTTCTATTTGCCATGAAGTTGATAGTACCAGATGCCAAGATCTTAACTTTTTCATGTTGAGTTTTAAGAAAGCTTTTTCACTCTCCTCTTTTACCTTCACCAAGAGGCTTAGTTCCTCTTTGCTTTCTGCCATCAGAGTGGTATCATCTGCGTGTCTGAGGTTATTTACGTTTCTTCTTGAAATCTTGATTCCAGCTTGTGCTTTATCCAGGTGTCATTTCACATGATGTCCTCTGTGTATAAGTTAAATAAGCAGGGTGAAATATATAGCCTTGCCCCAATTTAGGACCCTTCCATTGTTCCAAGTCCATTTCTAACTGTTGCTTCTTGACCTGCATACAGGTTTCTCAGGAGACAGATAAGGTGGTCTGGTATTCCCATCTTTTTAAGAATTTTCCATAGTTTGTTTCAATTTACATAGTCAAAGACTTTAGCGTAGTCAATGAAGCAGATATTTTTCTGGAAAAATTTCCTTGCTTTCTCTATGATCCAACAAACATTAACAATTTGATCTCTTGTTCTTCTGCCTTTTCTAAACCCAGCTTGTACATCTGGAAGTTCTCATTTCACATACTGCTGAAGCCTATCTTGAAGGATTTTGAGCAGAATCTTGCTGGCATATGAAAGGAGCGCAACTGTATGGTAGTTTGAACATCACAGCCTTGTTGTGGTAAAGGGGCTTATGTAACTCAATGAAGCTATGTGTCAGGCTGTGCAGAACCTTTAACCTTACATATCTCCTAAAGCTCTATCTCCAAATACAGAGATCATATGAATTTTGAGTGGAAACATTTTAGTCAATAGCATGTGGACACTTAACTGAGTTATATTTGTATATATCTTATCTCTTTAGCTAGACTTGAACTTCTCTAAGGAAGAGCCCCTGATTTATATTTGCTTTTCTATCTTTATTCAGTGTTTCCCATCTGGTTGTTAGGCATCTAGTCACAAATACAAATTGATGAAATAGTGGCAACTGGATCATGTCTCTTAACATACACAGTGTCCCTTCCTATTTTGCAGAGTCTCACTTTCCTATGATGGTCCAGGTTTAGGTTTCCAAGTAGTGCATATTCATTCCTGATGTAGTTTAGCTTGACAAATGACTAACATTAAGAATTAAATCCCATCCAGTCCTAAATCTTCTCCTTGGGATGAGCATAGATTTTCACACACTAATCCCTCTATCCTTCTTTGGTCAGTGACAAATAAGTCTCAGGTATTATTTTCATCAGTTCTCCTTCCACTTCCCTCTTTTTTCCTCTCCCTTTTTCTTTCTCCCCTCTCCCTTCCTTTCTTCCCCTGCTCTTTCTTTAGTTCTCATTTTTTTAAAGGTCTGTGAGAAGATCATGAGGAAGAAAGAGCCAACTTTTACCTTAACTGTGAACAATGTCTTAAACTTTAAAAAAGAGAAGTGTAAAAATGAGCCCAGGCAAATATTGAGTTTTCTTTTTATGCGTTAATAATGCACTTTTTAGATCATTTGTATCTTATAATCTATTAAATCAAAGCCTGTGGGTAGACTCTAATCCATGCATTATTGACAGCAGCGCCAGTAGTGTGTCCTTTGAGGCTCTTACAGTCTATATTCTAAAAGCCTAAGTGGTTTTATTTTTTAGTGTGGTTCAATAGTGGTTTACTATGCCAATGAAGTTTAGAGTCAGACTCTACTCAGGAACAACATAAAGGTTCATTTAGCTCACAATTTTTGAGGGAATGATAGTCTAAATTAGTGATATGTGAATTTATGCAATTTTAAGAAAATGTTTTTTTACAAATATATTTATATTCTATTCTCACCAAAGAAGATTTTCTAATTTTATTTTGAAATAATAACAAGCTTTTAAGATCTTGATGTAACTTCTTAAAGGATATACTCACCAATGATTTCAGTACACAAAGTAAGAAATGGCCCAATGTGATAATAGGATCTTCGGAGGCTAATTTTTGTGGAACTGAATTTTTGCTTTTTATTTTAACAACTCTAAGGTGACCTCCTGCATTGCCCATTTTCACTTTGTTGCCCCTCACTTATTCTACTGATATCTTTCCCAACATTAGTGCTTTGGTCCCTACTACACACATATGAACATATACCTGATAATTAACAAAATGTGCTTTTAAAAATTCTGTTAGGCTGTACGTGAGTTTGCACATCATTTAGAGTTTCTTTGTATGTGAATTTATTAATGTTTTAATGCTATGACATGAGATTACACGTGGAAAATGTTTTGTAATCTTAAATACAGAAATAATATTTCAGAATAATAAAAAGCACATGTGTCAGTATTAGACAGACTTCTCTCTAAGCCCTGTTTGCGCGTTAAACCTTTGGCTTGAGGCAAATTGCTTTTAGCTGTTTAAATTATAGTATCTTAGTCTATAAAACAAAATAAGGATGTACCTACCTGCTATGTTTATTGTAATAATTGTTTCATAATGCAGCTATAGTGATAGCTCATATTTAAACAGTCAATAAAAATCAGCCATTCTTAATATAGATTGGCACCAACACATTCTCTCCAAGTCACTGATACAAGTCCCTTCTCTGTAACCCTGTCTTTAAAATCATTGGTACCTATATGAATACTAGCCAAAATTAAAATATATCAGGCTCTTATCAGGGGTCATCCTGACATTTTAATGATAAATGAACATCACATGCTATTCTTTACTTGCTTAATTTTTTAAATAATTTTTTTTGCAAATGCTCTTGGTTAAGAACCTTGAAAAATAACCTAAGTTGATATGAGCTATCTATGATAACATTTTATTGCATTTTTTTGGTGGTAAACCCTTTCTAAAAGTAAACTTCTGTCCAGTTTGGCTCCATATTATAATAAATTCAAAATTAATGGAGTCTAAATAAAGATTTTTACCTTATTTTATTTCATGGGATATAATTGTCACCACTGATTTTGGAATGTCAGTTCTGCTTAGTAGCTCTGCCTTTCATAGCAAAAATTTTTTTTCAATGATGAGACCAAGAAAATCTTATCTCATTTCCATTGTCCACAACAACCCAAGATTTTAGTAGACCAGAAAAAGCTTAAAAGAGTCTCGCTCATTCACTGCATTGTTTACAACATAAACCAAAATAATCCCAAGTAAAAGAGATCTCTCTTCAATAATATGAAGGCTATTGAAATGATAACAGTCTAGTCCCTGAACACCCACATATCTCCATTGAGCATTTACTCCATGTTCAGGCTGTGTAATATGCTTGCTACTTCAAGGGCAGAAATGAGCTCTGCAAGTGGTCAGGAGGAACCTCTTCAGTGTGGCAGTCAGAAAAAAGCCTCAGATAGGCCTTTTGATGTGTATTTTCTGGATGCTATTTTCTGGAGTCAAGAAATCCATTTGCTGTAAAGCGTCTTCTTATGTGCCCCATTTACTTGACTCTACTTGAAGAGATAGTTGCTGTAATTATCAAAGAAGATCCTCAAAAAGAAAGCGGTTTAGTAGATTCCAGTTCAGGGTCTACATTGCTACATTTCAAAGCTCCAAAAGATGGCTGGGATGGGAGATCTTGGGAATATCTAATGGGAAAAACAATAGGAAATATAATCCCTGAGGAATGAATCCTGACTTCCCTCACCAGAGTTCCTCACTACAAGTGTGTTCCCAGCTCTATAGCCCTGCTGCATGCCAACATCTGTTTCTGAGCTGGCAAATTGCAGGTCCTTTTGAGTTCGAGAGAATGACGCCACTGTGTGCCCACTGACTTACCGCAATACTGACTTGTGCCATAGCTAAGGATTTTAAGTGACAAGGTACCTCACATGAGCCCAGAATATAGAACATATTTTTAAAACCATTTTATTGAGATATGAGTGACATACCAAAAAACATATTTAATGTATATGACTTAATGATTTGGGAGATAAGTATACATCTATGAAACTGTTACCACAATTTATGCCATAAACATGTCTATCTCCTCCAAAGGTTTCTTCCTGTCTTATTTATTTATTATTATTATTTGTGATAAGAACAATTAAGATTTCACCTTTTAGTGAAATTTTACATTTATGAGAAAGTATTATTAACTATGGGCTTCCCAGGTGGCTCTATGGTAAAGAATCCACCTGCCAATGCAGGAGACATAGGAAACTAGGGTTCTATCCCTGGTTTGGAAAAATCCCCTGGAGAATGGAATGACAACCCACTCCAGTATTCTTGCCTGGGAAATTCCATGGACACAGAAGCCTTTCTGGCTATAGTCCATGGGGTCTGAGAGAGTCAGACATAACTGAGCACACAAGCATATTATTAACTATAGGCACTAAAATGTATAGTAGATCTCTAGTACTTAGAGTATATCTTTAACTGGAACTTTGTACTCTTTGAGCTTTTTTGATATCTGATTTAAGTTATTTCATAATATCAACTTCTATTCAATTTAATAAACATTCTTAGAGGATGTGTCAAGAGCAGGGACCTGTGCTGAGGATTGTGAAGGATATAGGGTTGAACATCAGGCTTTCCCTCAATTTGTATGTGACATATTAGTCTTGACAGCATGATGCAATTAGATGCTTAAAATATCATTTCCTAAAAATATATTTGATTTGCAATTAAGTATTTGTTAAAATATAACATGATAGCTAAAATGTAAGCAAAGAGAATGGTCCTAATGAATCAGAAATGTTGCTTAAGTTCCAAACTTCACTAGAATGTCAATGTATTCTTTGAATAAATATGAAACAGAGGGGAGATTCTCAAGGCATTGATTTAAGTTCATCCCATGAATCAACTTGTTGTTCAGTCATTCAGTCATGTCCAACTCTTTGTGACCCCATGAACTGCAGCACACCAGGCTTTCCTGTCCTTCACCATCTTCCAGAGCTTGCTCAAACTCATGTCCATTGAGTTGGTGATGACATCCAACCATCTCATCCTCTGTCATCTCCTTCTCCTCCTGCCTTCAGTCTTTCCCAGCGTCAAGGTCTTTTCTAATGAGTCAGCTCTTTGTAACAGGGGGCCAAAGTATTGGAGCTTCAGCTCCAATGAATCAACTAAGTACAACTTAAAAACTGCTTTCCTTATTTATAGGTTGAAATGGGAAATTGACCAGGGAATTAATATACTTCTGATAGTTTTTGAGGAAATTCATGTGGAAAATAAGAACCTGCATAGTTTGTGGTAAAACATCAGATCAATGTTATCAGTTTAAGCCTGAAGAAAGACCAGTGTCACCTAGAATTTCTCCCATTGCTGTGCGTTTCTCCACTGTAGTTCTTACCACATCCATGCCAGGAGTTAACTAAATCCTATATCTGGCCACCTCTGCTTCAAATTAAATAAATATTTGTTATTGAACAAATACATTTGGGATTGTCTGGCAAAGGATTCTAATGCGTAACCACCTCTATAAATAACATGAAAAAGTGTTCTTAAAAGTAAAAAATCATCCATGACACATTATAGTACTATTGTAATAGTGAAAAGATAAGCCTTTCCCTTGAATTATTGGATAAACTTATATTCCTTCCCCTCCCATAACATCTCATACTCAAACTATGCAATGGAGTCTCATGGTTAGAATCTCTGGAGTCAGGAAAGTTTGTGTGTAAATTCCTACTTTGATCACAGCCTATCTGCTTGACCCTAGTCATGTTATCCAATCACTGTATGCCTCAGTCTTCTGGTTTATGTAAAAAGTGAGTAATCATTATATGTACCTCTTGTGAGCATTGAAGAAGATATAATGTGATCATGTATATGAAGCCCTTGGTACAGTTCCTGACATAGAAAACACTCAATAAGTGTATAAACATATATGATATCTAGAGATGACTTGCTCACTTTCTCTTTCTCCTGACATCTTCATTTTGGTGAATTAAGATCAATATCCTTCTAAGTGCTAAGGCTCAAAATCTTAAGCATCATCAACTCCTTAATTTGCATTGAAACAGCCTATCCTTTTTTAGCCTATATGACCAATTGCTCTAATCTGGCATTTCTTTCATCCACCATATTGTCTTTTGGATAAATCCCTTTCATTCCATCCATTCTCACTAAAATTAGGCATTAATTATCATCAAGGATGTTGTGATGATTTCCCCACAAAGGATGGCCCTATCTCTTCTCATTCTAATCCTTCCTTTGTAGAACTTCTGATTAATCTTCCTAAAGTTTTATTTTGACAATGATGAATATTTACAACAAACTTAATATGATTGTTATTCATTTATTCATGTAATGAATATTGATTGATCAAATGTTACAATCCATGCAATGTTTTAATCACTAGGGATATAGCAATAACTAACATAAATAAGTCCTTGTCCTCAGGAAACTTAAATTCTGGTGAACACACCTAAATTCTACAAATAATATTTTGAAGTTAATATTAATTCATATAGTTTCATAAAATATAAATTCCAGTGAATGTTTATTTATACTGATTACTTTGTTATGTGCCTAAATACTGCCAACCATAATGATACATATTTCATATATATTGACTGTAAACTTTAGACAGCCCTGAAAATTAGATTGTTGTTGTTGTTCAGTCACTATGTTGTGTCCAACTTTTTGTGACCCCATAGACTGCAGCACACTGATTTTCCCTGTCCTTCACTACTTCCTTGAGTTTGCTTAAATTCATGTTCAAAACCAAGCAATTTTCATTGCAAGTTACTTCTCTTCTTGGTTTCAAAGAGGCAGAGGAACCAGAGATCAAATTGCCAACATCCGTTGGATCATACAAAAAGCAAGAGAATCCAGAAAAAAAATATCTACTTCTGTTTCATTGACTATGCTAAAACCTTTCACTGTATGGATCTCAACAAACTGTGGAAATTCTTAAAGAGATGGGAATACCAGACCACCTTACCTGCCTCCTGAGAAATCTGTATGCATGTCAAGAAGCAACAGTTAGAACTGGACATGGAACAATGGACTGGTTCCAAATTGGGAGAGGAGTACTTTAATGGTGTATATAGTCACCCTGCTTATTTACCTTATTTGCAGAGTACATCATGCAAAATGTCAGTCTGGATGAAGCACAAGCTGGAATCAAGATTGCTGGGAGAAATATCCTCAGATATGTAGATGTCACTACCCTAATGGCAGGAACTGAAAAGAGGAACTAAAGAGCTTCTTGATGAGGGTGAAAGAGGAGAGTGAGAAAGCTGGCTTAAAACTCAATATTCAAAAAAAGCTAAGATCATGGCATTTGGTCTTATTACTTCATGGCCAATAGATGGGGAAATAGTGGAAGTAGTGACAGATTTTATCTTTCTGGGCTCCAAAATCATTGTGGATGGTGACTGCTGCCATGAAATTAAAAGACACTTGCTCCTTGGAAGGAAAGCTATGACAAACCTAGACTGTGTATTAAAAAGCCTAGACATCACTTTGCTGACAAAGGTCCATGCAGTTAAAGCTATGGTTTTTCCAGTAGTCATGTATTGATGTGAGAGTTGGACCATAAAGAAGGCTGCTGCTGCTGCTGCTGCTGCTAAGTTGCTTCAGTCGTGTCCGACTCTGTGCGACCCCATAGACAGCAGCCCACCGGGCTCCCCCATCCCTGGGATTCTCCAGGCAAGAATACTGGAGTGGGTTGCCATTTCCTTCTCCAATAAAGAAGGCTGAGTGCCGAAGAAATGATGGTTTTGAATTGTGTTGCTGGAGAAGACTCTTGAGAGTCCCTTGGACTGCAAGGAGATCAAACCAGTCAATTCTAAAGGAAATCAACCCTGAATATTCATTGGAAGTTCTGATGCTGAGGCTGAAACTAATCCTTTGGCCACCTGATAAAAAAGAGACGCCTCACTGGAAAAGACGCTGATGCTGGGATAGTTTGAAGGCAAAAGAATAAGGGGCGGCAGAGGATGGGATGGCTAGATAGGATCACAAAGTCAATTGACATGAATTTGAGCAAATTCTGAGAGACAGTGGAAGACAGAGGGGCCTGGCATTCTGCAGTCCATGGGATTGCAAAGAGTTGGACATGACTTAGTGACCGAGCAAGAACAAGAAGAAATTCATTTAATATTGACTAATACACCTATCAGCCCTCTCACTGAACCCTTATATTTTTTCTAACTTTATTGCCTACTTCAGTTCTCATATCCTCCCTTCAAGCCCTATAAGACCACAAACTACTCCACTTTCTGCCCTCTGTATAATGTCACCTCGAGTTCCCTAGACCTAAGATATTTTCTCTGTACATGTCTCTCTCTCCTTCCCTCTGTCCCCTATCTTTCACTCCTAGTATCCAAAATCCAAGAAGCCAATAAGCTTTCTATATCTCCCCACCATAATTCAACAGTCCTCAACAGTCACTATTGAATTTTTAACACTCTTAAATGACGTTAACTTTAAGCTACCTTTTATTGTAATAAAAATTAAAATTCTATAGAATTTGAATAAATTTTATTATTTTCAATTAACTAGACCCACTCTTTGATGCCTGTATTACTTTGTACTATGAAGTGTTTATAATAATGTTTTGCATATTCTCTGAGTCCAGTATATTGAATGGAAATTTGGGGGAGGAAACAAGTGATCCTTTAATTTGCATGAAGAGGTGGCTGCCAACCACTCTGTATTTAGATGGGCCTAGTTGTTGAAAGCTTTAAAATTTATAAAGGATTAATAATTATGGCTGAATTATAGTAAGTAAACACACAAAGACACATTAGCTTGATTGAGTTAGAAGAAAAGTGATGTAAAAATGATAAATGATTGTATGGATTGTTAAAATGACATGTCAGATATTGGCTTGAATCCAGCTTTCTTCTTTTTTCAATGGCTTCTTGTCCAGGGTCTGATTATTATGGGATTTTCAATGACTTCCTAAATAAAGACTACTAGTATTTTAGGACTTATCTTTGGATACACCCTTGGGATAATTTCAAAGGCACAGGAAATGTTTAAATTGAAGGGACAAAACAAGCAATTGGCTTTTCATAACCTTACTCTACAGATTGGTATGTTTTAAAATAGTGGGAATTTTTAAAGGATAGTCTTTTCTGATAAAGTGAGACAGGAAAGCCTTAGGTCAGAAACATCAGCTTTATAAAAAAAATGCCTTGAGGGAGGCCCAGATGCATTATCTAGAGGCCTTTCACCTCTTCCTCTAGCCCTGGTGCCTGTCACAGCACCATCAATCCATTTCTAGCATTTTACTTAGCTTGAACTTCCTAGAGTGACAAGAGAGTGATTCATAATATATAGTAAGGCTTCCAGGAAGCTTTTTTTCCTTTAAGCTACAGGGCAAGTGAATCAGCCTTTTGCTTTCTCGCAGGAACTGCTTATCTTCAATCTTTCAATTAAAGGTCAAAAAATGAAAGAAGACACTCTGGTCGTCTATTATGGTGTTTTGTTCCCATTGTCAGAGAATCTGTTCTTTTGTAGTTGTCTTTCAACCTGTCCAAGACTTGTGTTTTTCTCCCCCTCTTCCTGATTTACAAAGTGGGAAATCTTCTCAGGAGGTCTGGAAATCTTTGTTACAGACACACAAGACATGGATAATTATAATCACTTTCAAAAAGGAAAAAAAAAAGTGCCTCCCGTGGTAAGCATAATGTTTACTTAAAGCCTTTGCCAAGAGATTAAAGGCAAAAATTTATGAATTAAACTAAAATATTTTTTAGGAAGTTAAAATCATGCTTCTTAGTATCTTGATCTGTGCCGGCCTAAGTGAAGAGAAGGCTAAATAAGTTTATGCAATAAAAGCAAAAACAGTTAATTATTAGATGCTTACAACATAGCAGGCTTTTCATGAATTGATGTATTTAATCCTCAGATCAACATGATGAGATAGCTTTATTACATCACTAACCTACAAGTGAGAACTCTGAAATACAGCAAATTGCCCAAGGTCAAAGAGCTAGTAAGGAACAAGGCAGAAATTTGATTCCATGAAGTATGATTTCAGAGCCCATGCTCTTAACCATTGTGCATTCTCATTCTCTAATGCAAGAAACCGAAACAGAAAGTTCAGACCCCCAGCAGTAAGAATGGGTTTGGAATCTGAAAGATTTTAGTGACTCGTCCACTCTTCATCTGATCTATATATGCTACAAGATATTTTGTAAGATATTTTGCTGAGCATATTATTCTTAGTCTTTAAAATTCCATTAAGGAACTATCAAATATATCCCTTAATCCAAAATCAATTTATATTTATTGAATATCTCATGACCTATTATGGATATTAAACAAGGTACAGCAAGTTGTTGGAGAAATGTGTGAAACTACAGTTTAACCAGCTTCTACTATCAGTCTTCATGTGTCAGTCACTGTGCTATCTTATCTAAACCTCAAAATGCACATGAAAGATACATTTACCCCAACCTGTTATGAAGCTGAGGTCACAGATGTCCAAGAGACTGAATAACTCACTCTAGGTCAACAGATTGGAAGAAACAGAGCTGACATTCTGAGTTCTGATAATCTCTGAGGCCCAAAAGTTTACCAGCAATCCAGTGGTATAAATCACCTTTAAAACACACACACACACACACACACACACACACACACACACACACACTATGCTAAAATACAATTCTTTCATGCCTGATGTAGAGTGTTGAGGGAATTGTTTAAGGGATAGCCTTCCAAATAACAAAGCATAAGTTCTAGTAAAAATTATTTAATGTATTATACTAACACACTTGTGTCTGGCGGATTTAAAACCATCCAGATAACACATTAACTTCATAGTAATAACACATTAACAACATTCCAAATACTTCTATTTCTAGGGATTTCTAACTTCCCAGAATCCTGAACCTCAACTCTTAGCAATTGAAAGTCTTAAGAATGTGCAGTACAATTCCTTCTATATCTCAATTCATTTGTATATAATTAAAAGTTATTATAATTGCTTTCTGTAAACCTTAATGAATTATAAGATTCCTAATTAAAACAAAGATGTTAAAAGATAGAAAAAATCTAGAACTTAGATTAAGTGGCTTATCCCTGTGTTGAGGGATGCAGGAGGGCGCATAGACCTGAATAAACAGTTGAGGGGCTATAATAGGTTGCAAAGAGTTGTACATGATTGAAGTGGCTTAGCATGCATGCACGCATAGACCTGAATAAAGTTATAATAGTTCTGTGGTCAAAATATCAATGGAAGAATGGTGACTTAGACAAAGGGAAACCTTTAGATATTTCAAGTTGTCTAGAACACTGTTCAGATGATGAAATTAGCAACTTCTTTGGACACATCTGCTATTCCATAGGCAGTGTATATGTCAGGTGGTCAGAGTTTGATGCCACTATTTTTAGGGGTTTTTTCCCCCCTAATTTTATTTTTTTGTTCTAAGAACTTTTAACATAAGATCTATTCTCCAAGTAATTTTTTTTTTACTTTGCAATATATGATTGTTGAATATAACTGCAATGTTGTACAGCAGATTTCTAGAGTTTATTCATCTTACTTAACTGAAACTTTCTCTGTTGACTCTTGACTACCCACATACCCCTCCTCCTAGTCCCTAGAAACTACCATTCTGCTCTGCTTCTATGATTTTGACCATTTTAAATACTCATATATGTTGAATCAGGTAGTATTTTCCTTTCTGTGATGACTTATTTCATTTATCATAATGTCTTCAAGGTTCGTCCGTGTTGTGCCATACTGCAGAACTTCCATCTTTTTGAATGCTGAACAGTATTCTATTGTATTTATGTATGTATGTGTGTATATATATATGTGTGTGTACACACACACATACCATATTTTCTTTATCCATTCATCAATTGACAAGCGTCAGGTTCTTTCCACATTTTGGCTGTGCTTTTGGTGGCATATTCATGGACCATATCACCAAGTCCAATATCAAGGTTGTTTTCTCTTATGTTTTCTTCTTAAGTTTTAGGTTTGGATCATTAGTTCAGTTTGAGTTGATTTTTGTACATGATGTAAAATAGGCGTTCGAATATTGTTTTTCATGGGAGTATATAGTCTTTCTATCATTATTTGTTAAAGATACTGTCCTTTCTCTTTCCTGTGTTCTTGGTACCCTTTTTGAAGATCAGCTTTCCATATGTATATGGATTGAGTTCTGAATTCTCTATTCTGTTCAACTGGTCTATATGTTTGTATGCCAGTGCCATACTGTTTTTTTGTTTGTTGGTTTGTTTTACTAAAGTAGCTCTCATGTCTGCTGGTTTATAATTCTGAATTTTCTTATTAACTGCTTCAAGAAATACTTCCTGGGATCCTTCTGATATCTAATCCAAGATTAAGCAGTATAAAGTGTAATCCAAGGTAGATTATGTTCCCCCTATCCAAGTTATTTTATTGATTTATTGATTTTAATTTTTATTTATTCTTTAAATTGAAGTACAGTTGATTTACAATGTTGTATATAGTTTCAGGTATACAGTAAAGTGGTTCAGTTGTATATACATCTTTATTTTTTCAGATTCTTTTCTCTTATAGGTAATTACAAAGTATTGAGTATAGCTTCTTGTGCTGTACAATAGGCTTTTGTTAATTATCTACTTTATATATAGTAGTGTGTCTATGCCAAAGAATGTTCAAACTACTGTACAATTACAGTCATTTCACATACTAGCAAGGTAATACTCAAAATCCTTCAAGCTGGGCGTTAGCAGTACGTGAACTGAGAACTTCCAGATGTTCAGACTGGATTTAGAAAAGGCAGAGGAACCAGAGATCAAATTGCCAACATCCACGGGGACATAGAAAAAGTAAGGAAATTCCAAAAATCATTTACTTCTGTTTCATTGACTATGCCAGAGCCTTTGACTGTGTATATCACAACAAACTGTGGAAAATTCTTAAAGAGATAGGAATATCAGACCACCTACATGTCTCCTGAGAAACCTGCATGCAGAATAAGAAGTAACAGTTAGAACTGGGCATGAAACAATGGACTGGTTCAAAATTGGGAAAGGAATATATCAAGCCTGTATATCGTCACCCTGATTATTTAACTTCTGTGCAGAGTTGTTGTTCAGTTACTCAGTAATGTCCGACTCTTTGCAATGCCATGGACTGCAGCACACCAGGCTTTCCCATCCTTTAATATCTCCTGGAGGTTACTCAAACTCATGTCCATTGAGTCAATGATGCTTTCCAACCATCTCATCCTCTGTTACCCCACTTCTTCTCTTGCCCTCAATCTTTCCCAGCATCAGAGTCTTTTCCATTGAGTCAGCTCTTCACATCAGGTGGCGAAAGAATTGGGTCTTCAGCTTCAGCATCACTCCTTCCAGTGAATATTCAGGGTTGATTTCCTTTAGAATTGACTGGTTTAGTATCCTTGCTGCCCAAGGGACACTCAGGAGTCTTCTCCAGCACCACAGTTCGAAAACATCAATTCTTCAGCACTCAGCCTTGTTTATGGTCCAACTCTCACATCTGTACATGACTACTGGCAAAACCATGGCTTTGACTATATGGACCTTTGTCAGTAAAGTGATGTCTATGCTTTTTAATATGCTATCTAGGTTTGTCATAGCTTCTCTTCCAAGGAGCATGAGTTTTTTAATTTCATGGCAGCAGCCACTTTTTCCGCAGTGGTTTTGGAGCTCACAAAAACAAAATCTGCCACTGTTTCACTTTTTCCCCATCTATTTTCCATGAAGTGATGGGACCAGATGCCATGATCTTAGTTTTTTGAATGTTGAGTTGTAGCCAGCTTTCTCACTCTCCTCTTTCACCGTCATCAAGAGTTCTTTAGTTCCTATTCAGCTTCTGCCATCAGAGTGGTATCATCTGCATATCTGAGGATGTTGATATTTATCCCAGCAATCTTGATTCCAGCTTGTGATTGATCCAGCCAGGCATTTCACATGATGTACTCTGCATATAAGTTAAATAAGGGAAGGATTTACTGTTTGATTTTAGCTGTTTATGATAATTTTTTGGTCTTTTGTATATTTTCTTTTTTATATGTCTTCCTTTGTATTTTGTTAATGTTTTGTATTGATACTCTTTGATTCCTTTCTTTTTTTATTTTTCTTTTGTGGTAAACTTGAAGCTTACATAAAATATCTCTCAGTTTAATAGTTTATTTAATCCAATAACAACTTAATCTCAGTCACCTACAAAAACTGTGTAAACATTAGACAAAGCAGGCACCAGTCCCATTTTCATAAACTGGCCTTGTACAGGTGAACACCCCCATGAATCAGCCTGACTCAAGATTCTGGGGGTCTCTACCAACTTCTTCTTCCCCAAGGATAAGCAGGCAGCTGTGGTTTCTTCCACTCATTCTGTATTGATTTTAGGTGGAAAGGAGCTATAAACCACCACCTGTATTCTTCTCCAGATGACTAAACTATGCTATACCCATCAGAGCTCCAAGACTGGCAAGTTAGATACCAGTTCTTTGGGCAGCCCCAGGTAAATTAGGGTGCAGTATGCATGGATCAAGTTTTTCCCACTAGGGGAAGCTAAGAGCTAAGAATTTTCATACACATGCTCTATGCCATCAGTAGGCTGAGGCATAATCTATGGTGTCTACCAACCCAAGTCACTATTGTTTTTCTTCTTTAGGTGGCTAGACTATGCTGGACCCATTAGAGCTTCAAGAGTGGCAAAATTTCTTCAAGCATCTCTGGAAAATTTGGAGTTTGAGATATGTGGATCAACTGTTTCCCTCCATTGGGGTAAGCTGAGAATTTTGATTTTTCATTTTCTTTACTGTGCTAAGAAGGGCGAGGATCTATGGTGTTTAACAGTCCAAGCATTTCCCTCCCTGGGAGAAGACTGTGGCTAGGTTGTGCTGGGTTCAACAAAGCTCCAAGGATTGGCAAGACAGAAGCCAGTCCTCTAAGGCGCCCCTCAGAAAAGTCAGGACACTGGATATGTGTACCCAACCCTTGCCTCCCCTCAGTGAAGATAGGAGCTAGGAAGTATTTTGCTGATCATATGGTGCTGTGTGTGGGGCAGGGACTCTGGTGAGAGGTTTCTCCAGATCTCCCTACTGGCTTTGATGATGAGTCTGGTTTCATATTCTTCTGGAGTGCAAAAGCCTTTCAGTTAGTTTCTGGAATTTTCACAAATGGGATTTATCTATGAATTTTTGCTGAATTGGTATGTTTGTGGGTGAGAAGAGGTACAAGGCTTCCCAGTCTGCTATCTTGCTGATGTTACTACCGTTAAGATTTTTCTCAATGTTTCATTTCATACATGTTGAGGCAGTACTGACACACTGCACAAATGCAGCCCAATTGGCTGCTAGGTCCTGCTTTGTGCAGAGACCACAGGTCTGCTGGTGGTTGGGCCCATGTTCTATGGTGTCTTGCCATGCAGCCTGGGGGTCCTTGAGATAGTTCCACTCCTTGGTGGCCTGTACTTTATCCTGGGGTGACTGGGTGCGTTGTCTGGGGATTCCCGGTGTTCATTATAGGCAGGGTTGAATCCCCAGGTGGCTACCTGCAGGGTTTGGGGATTCCTAGGGCCACACTTTCCATAAGCTGAGTAACCATATGGGTGTCTGCTCAGCCTGGATGTCTGCTCAGTGTGAGGTGTCTAGTTCTGGTGCCAACTTGTTGGTAGAAAGATAAGCCCTGGCAGTAATAACCTAAATGGAGGATTCCAAAATTTTGCTTGCCAGTACCAGTGTCCTCATGGTGAAACGAACTCCCAGAAATGGCTGCCGCCAGAGTCTTGTTTCCAGGGCAATTCCAGATTGTTTCCTGCCTTTCCTGGAGGCTTGCCAAAATCAGCAAGTATCCCAGTTCAGTACAGTTGCCCAGTCATGTCGGACTCTTTGCAACCCTATGGACTGCAGCACACCAGGCTTCCCTGTCCGTCACCAACTCCTGGAGCTTGCTAACTCATGTCCATCAAGTCGGTGATGGCATCCAACCATTGTCGTCCCCTTCTCCTCCTGCCTTCAATCTTTCCCAGCATCAGGTTTTTTCTAATGAGTCAGTTCTTTGTATAAGGTGTCTGTGGATCTCTGTGGGTCTTGGAGCACATGAGGTTTTCTCTAAGTCCTTTAGGAGTGGAGTCTCTGTTTCTTTCAGTCTTCTGGCTCTTCCTTATATGAGACCTACTGATCTTCATAGCCAGAAACTCTGGGGACTTTCCTTCTCTGTGAAGGACCTCTGGGCTGGGAAACCTAATATGGGGTTCAGAACTCTCACTCCTTGGGGAAAATTTTTGCAATTGTGATCATTTTTCCATTTGTGGACCCCCTAACCAGGGGGTGTGGATCTTGACTATACTGCACCTCTTCTCCTCTTATCCATAATATTCTGTTCCCTTCTTTGTATATTTAGTTGTAAAAAAACACTTTTCTGCTAGTCTTTGGGTTATTATCATTGATAGTTGCTCTGTAAATATTTGTAATTTTAGCGTGTACATGGGAGGAGGTAAGCTCAGCGTCTTCCTACACTGCCATCTTGGTCATACCCTTTATTTTCTTTATATACATTTCACTTGGTATTATAGTATTATTGGCCTCTTAGAATATAGGACAAATGACAAGTGTGAAAAGTGTTGCTATCTCTATTTCCTTATATTTATGAAATACTTGGAACACATATTTTTTAGGTAAATTACAGATTTCATAAGATAATTTCTCTGGGTCTAAACTTTTTAGTTTTTCTGGCAAGGAAAATTTTCATCACAAATGCTATTGCTTAACTACTTATAGATTTATTCAGAGTTTTCATTTTCTCTTGAGTCAGTTTCAGCAACTGTTTCTAGAAATTTGCCCATTTCATCAGCATTTCCTAATTGATTGGCATGAATTTGTAGGAATATTCTCCAATAATTCTTTTAACTTCTGTAGCTCAGGAATAATGCCTTACTCTTTCATTACTGAGTTTGGTAATTTGTGGTTTCTCTGCTTTATAAATTGATCAGTCTAGCTACAGTTTGTCAATTTTTGTTTATCTCTTAAGAATAAACTTTTGGATTGACTTTTTTTCTTGTTTTTGTTTCAATAATTTCTGCTTTAATCTTTATTATTTCCTTCTGCTTACTTTTAGTTTACTTCTGTTATGTTAGTTTCTTAAGATGTAATCGTAAGTTTTTGTTTAAAGATTTTTCTTTTTTGTTATTATAAGCACTGGAAGACATAGATTTTTCTTTAAGAACTGCTTTAGCTACATCTGAAATTTTAATATTTGTGTTCAATTCAAAATATTTTCTGAGTTTCAATGGGATTTTGTTTTTTATTAATGGATTATTTGTAACTGAAATATTTGTATGAGTTTTATTTAAAAAGTTAAAAGGAAACACATTCTCTATTCAGATAATGCAGTTTATTTTCTGAGCAACTGGTCCATTAAAAACTAAAAAAGCAATTACTGTGATTTTGGTTGTGATGCCCAAACCCAGAAATCAAAAGGCATCCAGGTAGCTATGTTCAATTGAAAGTGTTTTGTTTAAATTGCACTGTTTAACATTTTCAATGTCAAAATTTTTAGAAGGCTATGTTCTACAGACTATCTTATTTTCCACATTGTGTATCATTACATCAAGTTGGCTTTAACTATCACTGTTTCTTAAATGACCTCTATGCCCATAACAATCTGAGACTCCTGACATTGTACTACAGCAATAAAAAGTAGAAAGCCTCTTTAATGATTACTAAGGCTATTTCTCTTGAGAGAATTTTTGATTCTCCATAACTACATACTAATACTTTAACAGAGTGGTAACCATATCTCTTTACACTACAACCTGAGTGAATACAGCTGTATAGCCTACCTTAAAAATCCCAAAGGAATATATCTATTTATAAGAGGAGCTGAATAAGAGATTTCTCATGGCTTATTAAAAGCCTTAGCAGAGCCTTCTTTTCTGTGTTTCAGTATCTCTATTCAGTTGCTTCAAAATACAAGTTCGCAGTTCTTCCAAAGAAAATTTTCACTTATGTTCTTCTATAGAAGATGTATTAGAGAAGCAGCCAGTACTGTGAAGCCTACTTTAGCCTCTTCCTCCAGTCAAATTGATTTACAATGCTGAGAAAGAAAATATACCTTTTCAGTATTGAAATTCTGCAATATTTTTAAAATTTTTGAAATTATAAAACAGCAAAGAGAAGAAAACTCTATTACCAAGAAATAAATAATATTAATACTTGGTTGTTGAGGTAAAATTTTCATACAATAAAATTCATTTGTTTCAGATCCTTTTTTACTATGAAGTTTGACAAATTTGTAAGTCATGGAAATATCACTATGCTCAAGATATAAAGTATTTTAATCACTCCCAAGTTTCTTGGCATCCATTCATGGTCACTTTTATCCTCCATCCAGAGGCACTGGCAACCGCTGATTTGATTGTCACTGTAGATTTGCTTTTTCCAGAATGCCATATAAACAGAACCATAAAGTGTGCTGCCTTTTAGGTCTGACTTGTTTTATTGTGCATAATGTTTTTGAAAGGAATCCATGTTTCTGTGAGAATCAGTAGCTTGGATTTTTTATAGCTGAATAAAATTTTGTAGTATGGATGTACTACATTTTATTTATCTTTTTACTAGTCAAAGAACTTTGCTTTATTTCCCATTTTTTGCAATCAGGAACAAAGTCTCAAAGATTATCCATATGTAAATTTTTGTGTGGATATTTTTTTCTGTTTCAAAGTGACTATAGCATTTTGCATTCCCATCAACAAAATATGAGCTTTCTAGTTGCTCTGTATCCTTGCCATCATTTTGTATAGAAAGATTCTGTTTTCTTTTAATTTGGGCCCTTCTAATAGATAAATAGTAGTATGTTATTGTGGTTTCAACTGTATTTCCTTAATGATGCTTTCATATGATCTTTTCTATTTTGCATATATCTTCTTTGAAGAAGGTTCTTTCAAAATCTTATGCCCATGTTTTATTCAGTTTTTTTTATATTGATATTTGAGAGTTCTTTGTATATTCTTGTTTTGCAATATTTTTTCTGTAACTTGTCTTTTTATTTTTTAAACAATGTCTTTCTAAGAACAAAGGCTTTAATTTTGTTGAGGTTTAATTTAACAATCTTTTATATTTACATTTGTGCTTTTTGCATCATGTCTAGGAAACCTTTGACCAAACCTAAGTCATAAAAATTCTCTCTCTTTTTTTTTTTTTTCATGAGTTTTGTAGTTTTAAGTTTTACAAAAGTCTGGGATCCACTTTGCTCTGAAGTGGATCCACTTTGGTGTGAAGTTAAGGTTTTTTTTTATTTATTTTAGTAATTAATTTTTGGTATGAAGATGTCCAATTGATCCAACATGTTTTGTTGAGAAAACTATCCTTTCTCCATTGAATTATTTTTGATCACTTTTATAAAATAATTGACCATCCATGTTTGGATCTATTTCTGGATGCTTTACTTGGTTTTAGCAATTAACATTTTGTAATATAAGTATAGGTACCTGTGGTTTTACAGAACGAAGATCACATTGCACTTTTGGTTTTAAGCCAATATTTCTGTTATTATATATCTCTATTTATTAAATTCTATTTGAAAACATGATTTTTTAATGTTAAATATATGTCCATGTAAGAGTTACAGAAGAAATATCAGGCCGAGATATTAAGGAGGTAGACTAATTTTTAATTGAAATATACTTTCTTCATCTTAAGTAGGACCAAATAAGAGTTAAATGGTTCTGAAAGCATTTAGTAATAAAGTCTAGCATAAGTAATGTACACATGCAGAATAAATCCATTTACAATTGTAGATTGTTATAAGCAAGTCTGATTGAATTATCTAGATCTACACCTGAAAAAATAACCACATTTGTGTGCTTGTCATAGGATGTCTGGAGTCTTAGTTCTTTAAAAACAAACAAAAAAACTACCTCATTAGCAACAGCTGCAACACTGAGAATGAGAGCAAGCAATGCATTTTCAGCCTGTCTTCAGTAATAAGAGTACAAGTCACATTATGTGGGCTGTTTGTCAACTTCTGGGAACATTCCTGCCACTAGAAAGAGGCTGTAGCTGTCCAATAGTCACTTTGCCCACAGCAGAAAAAAAGATGTTATAGTAGAGGCCATACTGCAAAGGAAACTTTTCATGTTTATCAGAATATCAGAAAGCAGCTCAACTTTTTTTGATTTCCTTGTTCAGAATTGTCACTTTCTCCCTCTCTGTGTGTACTTCTGCTGCAAGTGGTATTTTCGTTTAACAAAAGAATCAAGCAGTAACACCAATGTGGAGTGACTCCCTGTCCTAAAAGTGCATCTCCAGTACACTTTGATCACGGGCTTTCTACATTAGCATTCTGTGCAGAAGTAAAAGAAAAGCTATTCATACTGCCAAAGAGAAAACTTCCCCCATATTTTAATGAATTTCCATGTTTATTCAACAGTCGTCAAGTGTTTCAAATTGTTCTAATGATAGAATAGTATAATGTATATTTTATGAGTGACGGTTAAACCTAAAAACAGAAATAAATGTGTGCTTACATAATATACTACTGTATATTTTGGAAATCTGAGCACATCTGTAAATTACAGTTAAAATGAACTCAGTGAAACCTGATTTAGAGTCACTTGCTTTGATTCTCCAAACATCTTAGGAATTCTTCCCTAAAGTTCCACGTTAGTTAAGATGTTGAATGCAGCTTTAGAATGAATGGTAAAGACACTTACAAAGAAAACTAAGTTCACTGTAGGGCAAAATAGAACTATAGTCATTCAATTACTGTTTTCTTTCTTTTAACTCAAAAAAGCTTGGGTAATTACCAAGGCTGATGTAGGCACAACTATGTTTTGGGAATCATTGAGAGCTCACAGGGCAATAAAGGCAGCAAAGAATGGCATTTGAAATGTGGCTGATTATCTCTTAAATCAATTTGTGGAAACTTGCAAACCAGGGTCTCACTGTAGGGAACCAAGGGTATCCATGCAGTATGCTAGAATTGCATCTCCTCCTGAAAATTCAGTTTGATAATTGTGTTAGACATGCTTAGAAATGTATTCATGAATTGGAGATTGTTCAAGATTTAGTTATTTGAGCTTTCTTCATCTATAAACTTTACTTTTAAAGTAATTCAGATTGTAACTTCTAAATTTCACCTGAGAGAGTAGAGAGCTGGGAAAAGTATCTCTTCCAAATATGCAAAAGAAATAAGCTAGACAAACTGTAAGTTTACCGTATTTCTTGAGCCTAAAATGGGATACCAAACAGATTAGTCTTACAGATCACTAACATAATTACACTGAAAGGGGTAGGGAAGAACAGAATTCATGTAATTAACTTTGGAGAACATTATTTAGACTGTACACTACATTGCAAGGCTAAAGACTATAAGAACGTATAAAAATAATGTACTCTAGTTAGTAAATAGGTTTCTCTCTTTGAGGGGAATCAAGATATTTGTATAGTATCAAAGTGTTTTCCTTAAGATATTTATTCAATATTAAGAAGAATTTTACAGTACAAAAACATGCCACCAATTCGAATATTTCTTATTACCTCATTCTTTATAATATTTGCAGAGCACAACATCATATGAAAGTGCATTAATTTATTTAAAAACACTGTATTAAAATGTACATATTTTAAGTTTATATGTACAGAGTACAGTGATATCAGGGCTTCCCTGGTGGCTCAGATGGTGAAAGTAACTGTCTGCAATGTGGGAAACCTAGGTTCAATCCCTGTGTTGGGAAGATCTCCTGGAGAAGGGAATGGCAACTCACTCCAGTGTTCTCTGCTGGAGAATTCCATGGACAGAGGAGCCAGGCGAGCTACAGTCCATGGGTGTGCAAAGAGTTGGACATGACTGAGTGACTAACACACACACACACACACACACACAGAGTGATATCAATCTACTTATACATCTTTAACAATCTTTAGGTGAGTTTATTACACATACTCAAAAATAGAACTGATACAGATCAAAAGGCATGCTCATTAAAATGTGTATGTTCTCATATGTATTTTTGTACCATCTTGGATTCTCTATCTTATATATATATATATATATATATATACACAGATAGATGATAGCTAAATAGGAAGATAGATATCAAAATGCCTTTCAAAATGATTTTACATATCAGTCTCAGAGTGCATGAGAATTTTGTATATTAATATTTCTTAACATTTTATTGGTCTCATTGGTGAAAAGTGCTATCAGAAATGTTCACATTTGCACTTCTTTGATTATGTGTCAGTTGACTCATTTTACTCATTTGCTTTGACCTTTTTTGGTATCTGAGTCTTGGTCATTCAAAAAAGATTAAATATTGAGAAAATTTGGTCTTTTGTCACATATTTATAATTTATATATATATCTCAGATGCATATCTCATGTGCATATGTATAGTTTTTATCATATTTTTAAAATCACATTTTAGCCTTATTAATGAAACTGAAGTTTTGTTGTGTACAATTTAACATTTTTCTACAATTAAACTTATCAATTGCTTTCCATTTTGGTTCTGAGATTTATGAAAGACCTTATCTAATTTAAGAGCATAAAATTATTCACCTATGGTTGTTCTCACAATCTTGTAGTATTTATTTTTAAATTAATATCTGCTGTCTCCTTAAAATCTATTTGAGTATGAGGAGTGAGATATGGATTCAAATTTAATCATGTTGTTCAAACTATTAATGTTAAACGTATCCAAATGTTACTTTGTGAAGTGAAAAATCCTTACTAGATAGTGTGAATACTATATCATATATTAATTTCCCAAACATATTTTGTGCTATTTCTGGAGTTTATATTCAGTTCTATTTATCTATCCATGTGCCAGTACCAAACTTTATAAAACCTGTACTATTGAATATAATATCTTTATGACTACTCCTCTTATACTTCTGATTATAATATTCTCTGGTCATTTGTTCATCTTTACTTTTTCAGGTTAATTATTAAAACCATTTTGTTAATGTCCCACTGATTCTTGTAAGAATTTTCATTTCTATTAATTTTACTATAGCGAGAAACTGCTTTAGTTTGCTTTTTAATTTTGAAGAAACAGTCTGTCTTCATTCATTTTAATTAACTATTTACTAAATGTATCTTTATAGTAAAATTCTAAAGAATAAGTAATTATACGGAATTAAGCATAATTTTTTTTCTTCATGTCCTCCACCAATTATACTGTTTTTCCAAGGGTACTAAAAGCAGCAGTTTGCTATCCAAGTTGTCATTCTATATTTTTCTTGTTTGAACTTTGTCAAATTTTGTTAATGTGTTATACTAAATTTGAAATAAATTACTATAGAAGATTTACTTTTTCTCTACATTCTCAAATAATTGATTATTATTTAATCTGTTCATCCAATAAACACTTGAATGCCTAATACGTGCTAAACAACTTTTTATGTCCTAGGAAAATACAGTGGTGAATGAAGCAATATAGTTTAGGATTTTGTCACACGAGTGTATGCTCCTCGGTTCTGTCACGTCACAACAAAGATTTGGAGTGACGGACATTAGAGCCCTCGGCGGGTCACGGCTCTCGGGTCTTGGACAGACCATGTTATAGCTCTTAGACAAAGCAGTGTTACAGCTCTATTTTATTTAGATAATAGCAGGAAAATCCATCCTTGAAGCATGAGGGCCTGCCGACCGTCGACCCAAAGACACGAAGAGAACACCCCAGTGCGCGGGAGAGAGAAAAAAAGGGAGAGAGAGCACTTTGGCTCCGCTTTTTGTATGTTCTTTCCTCCCCCTGAGCCTGCCCTTTGTAAATTGGGCTTAGCCAGGAGTGCTGTTCTACCTGAAGTTCTCACTCCGGTCCTCGGACCTTCCTTTGACCTTTCTTTGTTCCATTTTCGCGGGCTTTACCCTTTCTTGTCTTTGGCCACCGCCATTTTGGACTCCTGTTTCCTATTCTAACTACCTAACAGATTTTGTATATCATATGTTTACAAATGATAAACAAGTAAATCATATAAGTAAATTATCATCAGTCCTTGTGAAAAAACTAAAAGATAAAGGGATTGGTAGTATGCACATAAGCTGTTCTATTTTAAACAGAGTAGTTAAACTGGGGTGGTAGGCAATATGACCTCCCAAGGATGTGCACACACTAATCCCTGAAACCTAGGCATATTGTATATTACATGGCAAAAGGATCTTTACAGATATATTTAAGGTTATAGACTTTACAATGGAAAGATTATCTTCAGTTATCTGGGTCTGAATTTGATCACATGAGCTCCTAAAAAAGAGAATTTCTCCAACTCGAAGTAGAGGCGATGTGGCAGAAAAAATCAGAGGGATTATAATTGTGAGGAGAAACATACTCTTGTTGATTTGAAGATGGAGAAGCTAAGGTAAAGAGGAATGCAGGTGATCTTCTCTAATTTAAAGAGACGAGAAAGCTGTTGCCTGACAACCAGCAAGAAAACGCAAATCTCAGTCCCATAATTACAAGGAACTAAATTCTACCAACCTGAGCAGCATGAAATTAAAAGACGCTTACTCCTAGGGAGAAAAGTTATGACCAACCTAGACAGCATATTAAAAAAGCAGAGATGTTACTTTGCCAACAAAGGTCCATCTAGTCAAGGCTGTGGTTTTTCCTGTAGTCATGTATGGATGTGAGAGTTGGACTATAAAGAAAGCTGAGCACTGAAGAATTAATGCTTTTGAACTATGGTGCTGGGGAAGACTCTTGAGAGTCCCTTGCACTGCAAGGAGATCCAACCAGTCCATCTTAAAGGAAAGCTGCTGTGCTGCTGCTGCTAAGTCACTTCAGTTGTGTCCGACTCTGTGCGACCCCATAGATGGCAGCCCACCAGGCTCCTCCATCCCTGGGATTCTCCAGGCAAGAATACTGGAGTTGGTTGCCATTTCCTTCTCCAACGCATGCACGCATGCATGCTAAGTTGCTTCAGTCGTGTCTGACTCTGTGTGACCCTATGGACAGCAGCCCACCAGGCTCCTCTGTCCACGGGATTCTCTAGGCAAGAATACTGGCGTGGGTTGCCATTTCCTTCTCCATAAAAGAAAGCAGCCCTGAATATTCATTGGAAGGTCTGAACCTGAAGCTGAAACTCCAATACTTTGGCCACCTGATGTGAAAAACAGACTCATTTGAAAAGACCCTGATGCTGGGAAAGATTGAAGGCGGGAGGAGAAGGGGACAACAGAGGATGAGATGTTTGAATGGCATCACTGACTCAATGGACATGAGTTTGAGTAAACCCTGGGAGTTGGAGATGGACAGGGAGGCTTGGCATGCAGCAGTCCATGGGGTCACAAAGAGTCAGACACAACTGAGCGACTGAACTGAACTGAATCATGTTGGAAGCATATTATCCCCAGAGACTGAAGGTAGTTATCCATACTAGCTGACACCTTGAGTTGGGCCTGATGAAACCAGGGGAGAGAAAACAGCCTAGCAACCCCAGACTTCTGACCTACAAAACCGTGAAGCAAGGTTATGTTGTTTTGAGCTGCTAAATTATGATAATTTGACATGACAGTAAAAGAATACAAATACAGTCTCACTGAGACAGTGATGTTTGAACTAAAAAAGGTGATGGAGTGAGCTATATGTGTGTGTATATATATATAGGACAAGGACATTCCAAGGAGAAGGAAGAGCAAATGACAAGACCCTGAAGCCAGAGAACGTACTTTGCATGTCACAGGAAGGATTGTATAGTGGTGCAGCTAGAGTAATATGAACAAGAGGGAGAATGATGGGATATTAAAATCAGAAAAGTAATAGGAAATCTGATCCTTTGGGCCTTTGGATGATTGGAGTGAGATATGAAAACTTTGGAAAGAGACCAGACAGGAAAATATTACTTTCTGACTTTTTGAAGAACAACATTCTTGCTGTTTTGTTGAAAAAGACTGTAGATGAACAGGTGGATAAAAACAATTTTTTTTTATAAAAAGAAGAATAAGCGAGAACAGAGGTGGGAGAATCAATGAGGAGAGTACTCAATAATCTGGACAAGAAATGAAGGTGGTTTACACCAGGATGTTATGATGAGGAGAATGATAAGAGGCTAGATTTCAGGGAAATTGGATATATTTTGAAATAGAGCAAATAGTATTTACTGATGGAGTAGATGTGCGGTGTGAGAAAAAACAGAAGGATAAATGATGATGAAGCTTGTTGGCTTGAACAAATGGAGAATATAGTTCCCATTACTTGTGATGAGAACCAACTCTGATGGAGAAGGCTAGACTAGGGTATAAGTGGGAGGAGCAAGCAGGGCCAACTCTGCCACACCTTGCTGATACATCAAGTAAAATGAGGACTGCATAATCTTGTGATTATTTTATCCTTGAAGTTTAAAGTCATAGAACCTGGCTTAAGTCTGTGGTTTAATCCTTTAGAAACCTTCTCAATTTTTTTTATTCTCAAGTGTATATTCAGGTTTTATATGTTTCCTTGCTATCTTTTTGCTAATTTGTATTTACAAGATAAATGATCTATTTTGACCTTGTGTTCAAATCTGTTTGCATTTTATTGTAGAAACTATTTTCGTTCATGAGTGTATGTGTGTGTGTGTGTGTGTGTGTGTGTGTGTGTGTGTGTAAAACATTTTCTCTTTCAGGTGATGTTCCACATTTCATAAGCAATTTTTAAGGTTATATTTTCTCCCCACTTTTATATTAGTTAATATGAATGATTTTTCTATTTTATTATTTGTTTTTGTATCAGAGATCCCAATATATTAGAACTATTATGTTTACTTCCTTTATTTTCTAACTCACTAATTTGTATTCACATCTTTAGTAATTCCTCTTCTCTTTTTCTAAATTTTGAATTGATAAATCAATTCATTCTTTAGTCTTTTCTGCTTATTAGTGGATTTATATATTTAATAGAGTATTTTCACTATAGTTATTTTCTGGATATTCTACAAGTTTGATTTTGATTCTGATTTCTATTTAAGAATTGGTTAAGAAAGGGTATAAAAATAAACTGTATAAAAATATTTATATAACATTAGAATTTATTAGAATGAAGGATCTTTAAAGTGTATTCCATTTTTTTTAGAAAAAAATATATCACATTTGTATGAACCATCTACCTTTCCATCTATTTGTATAGCTAATATTAGTAATCACTTTATTCAGGTCCTCTGTCTTTATTTATTTTAAGTTGTCAATGGTATAAAAAATGAGTTAATCACCATTGTGTTTCAATTTATTTCTTCCAAGTATTTCCTGTATGTATGGTTTATGTGAGTGCCAAGTCACTATAGTCGTGTCCGACTGTTAGCGACCCTGTGGATTGTAGCCTGTCAGGCTCCTCTGTCTATGCGGTTCTCCATGCAAGAATACTGGGGTTGGTTATGTGCCTAAATTTGTCTTCAGTGCTCACTGCAGTTCATTCAAACCAACCACAGGTTTTCTGTGCTCTGAGTTTTTATTTTTATTCATATGTTAGCTTTGTGAATTATAGTTTTTAAATTTTTTTAAGCCAGGTTAATGGGTGGTAGATTTACTGAGAACTTTGTATCTCATTGCATCTTAATGATAACCTCAGGTTGAAGAATAAATAATTTGAAATAATGTTCTTGTGACATATTTTTTCTTTAAAATATTGTAAATATTCTTCTATTTTCTGGTACCAAAATTTAGTATGAAATAATAGGGAATCAGCCTAATGTTCCCCCTATGGAGACAATCTACTAATTCTGTCTCTATTTCCTTTGGACTCTTTCTTTTAACTTGAATTCAGTAAATTTATCACAATATGATTAGATTAACATATTCTTAGTCATTTGTTTTCTATAGTTTTTGAAGTTACTATTCAGTTTTTCATTTATTTTGCTTAGCATTTGAGAATATATTTCTTATTTTATTTATCTATTTTGTTCAAGAGTATTAGTAATGCATATGCTGGACATTCTTTGTCTCCCATTTTTTTTTTATCATATTCTAAGCATTGTATATCGTTCCTTTTTACTTTAGATTTGGATTTGATAAGTTTCATTCATAAAATCTTTTAAGTCATAGACATTGTTTTCAAAAATACCTGTACACACTGTATTTCACTTATTCAGATATGTTTAGTGAACACTATTGTGTTGCCCTAATCTCCATTCATCAACTTCAGAAATACAGTACTCATTCCTCAGTTTTTGGGAACTGCTCTGTTTAAGAGAGGTTTCCAATGTCTATGAAAGTATTCAATAACTGGTAACGTCAAATTATAAAAGGCTGATCCCTTGTGCCAATTGGGACAGCTGTGTAGGGTTGCTCCAATTCCTGAGTCACTCTGAGATCAGTTCATACCTTTGTTGTGAGTGTGTAATGACCAAACTTCTCACTCTGCCCAGTATTGCTTTTTTCATTTCCCCATGGATGATGATTCCCAAAGCACGCCACAGCAAATTTCAGTCTTCTGTGTCCTATGTCTCAGGAACCTACCTATTGTCTTCAAATTTTATTCTATGGAAATGACAGAAATCACTTGGTTAAAACTTGAGGTGGCAATCTTGAAATTCATAGGTTGTTTGTTGGTTTTTTTTTGTTCTTCTTTGATATGTTGAGTGAAATCTGGAGATAATATTTGCTTGCCTCTTTCCTCCCGTTTAGTTTTTTCATGTTTATAAAATTTTATGGTTTAGGATATTATTATTTTTTAAATAAATGTGACTAAGCTGGGCTTTTCTTTCTTTAACCCTGTCTCTCCTGTTGATCTTCCCTCTAGAATCATGCACACTAGAAGTTGTCATCTATTCTATGGTTTTCCTACCCACTGTCCACCTAATTTTTTCAAGAAAAGGATTAAAACCTTGATGCTCAAAGTCCCATATAAATCTTTTAGGGAACTACACGTGCTATTTGAATTATGAAACATTGTGTTGAGTTTTAGGATCTACCTAGATTTAATCCAAAGGGCATAATATTTGATAGGCATTTTTGACAAACTGTGGTTTGAGGTTTGTAGCCATTTTTAGTCTCACTGTAGCTAAAATTTTCATCTCACTTTGTTCTTATTTATTTTACTCAGGGAGAATAATTTTAAAAAACATGACTTTACTCCATCACATATTATTGAAGGTTATTGTCTTTCTGTGTTTTAAGCTATTGTCCATTGTATGATATTTCTCAGAAAATAATAAAGAATTGCTGTGACTTTAATCATTGAAGATATTAGGAGATTTTTCTTTCTCTAATTATTCACATTTTAAATTATTCATATCTTAAAATTAGTTTTGTTGAAATATTTCAAATCTGTGATATTGTGTGTGCCATCAAATCATAATCTGTATTCAGAAGTATGCTTTTTTCTCTCCAAATTACTCAGTTTTCATACTTTAAAAGATAAGAATATGCAAAAGTATTTTTATATTTTGGGGTCATTAATCGCAACATTTGCTGAAAAATAAACTGAGGATTCGTGGATATCAAGTTTTGAGGAATTGAAGAAAAATATAATAAGCATTTACCAAAAACATTATTTTTGGTAAATATAATTTGTATTTTGAATTGTGTACTTAGGGATGTCTTGATGGTTCCTTAGTTATAGAATAATTCAATGCTTCATGGGGACTTAGCTTCTCATTCATTGCCTGCTTCACACTACTTTTTGATCCTGCATATTCAAGGAATTCTCTGGAAACAGCTGGTCCATGCTGTGGCATAGGACAGCCATTTGAAGTTTGTATTTTACATCCAGTTCCCATGAGAAATGCCCCTTTGAATTCAACTTTAGGAAATCTTTGTATATTTAATGGGGGCAATCATGAAGCCCCTTCAAGTTCCCTTCAGGAAATCATTATATGCTCAAAGGAGTAGCTAAAGCCAGCTTTGCATCTCATTGCTTACCTTTGGAAATCCGGAAAGACCCTAATGTAGTGAAGTGAGATGTGTTCTGCTGAGACCATGACTTAGTCTATTTTTTTTTCTCCCTCTCTTGATGCTGAGGCTGATTGTATGTGTGATCTGATGCAAATGTGTACACATACAGCGAACTTCCTGCTACACATTCAATTGCTTATTAGTCTATTAATTTGCTTCTTGAGCAAGTATTTATTGAGTGTCTGCTTTCTGTAAAACACATAACTGAGTCCTCAATATTAGTCTTTAATAATATTAGTCTCCTAGGATCTACTATTTCAGCAGTCAAGTATCCAGAATTATAATTCAAAGAGATGCATGTCATAGGAAAATAACGGTCACCATAGTTTCTTGTTTGGTGTCATCCACCTTCTGCAAATGCTTCGTCAATAAAGAAACAGCAAGTATATTTTCAAGCAAATAATTACTTTGTCAAGGCTAATGTTAGAGGAAGAATACATTTAAGTAGCAAAAGTCATCTCAGTTGTTAGTGAAATAAAATCAATGACCAGGATCTTGGTACCAATTCCCAGGTATCTCTCCTAGCTCTACAGGAAGGTATTTGCCCTTAGAAATGATAGATCAAAGAAAAGTACAGCTTTAGCAAATTATCTAACTATTGTCTGATGGCATCCTGATTAGAAGCTACAAGGACAATATTATCAATATATAGATCTATATCAGCACTTTTCTTTTTCCTATCAAAGACCCGAACATGAAACTGAGTTAATACATAAAAATAATTTTGAAAATGCAGTACTCATTTAGTACTTTATAAAGTTTCATTTATATTTTCATTCACTTTATCATTTACTCATTCAATGAGTATGGATGGATTGTGCATTTATTTAATTTGATACACTGAGTAGTAATAGAAACCAATGTTCAGGGCTTAAAATTTAATTATTCTAAGTCATACAGCTATAGGTAGTGAAGCTATTATTTAAACTGGGCCTGTATAATCCAAAGCCTTGTGATCAAAATCAATATATTCTACAGCCTTGGAGTGAAACTCTATAGTATTTAGCTACAATTGTAATTCTGAGATTTTTAGCTAGTTTGTAAGGAGGTCTTGGTTTGAAAACCTAGATCTAAATTCACAGTCACATGCATACAGGGCCAGTGGTGGCATGTGTTGTGGTAAAGAAGGACCGATGGACTACCAAGCCTTTTTGAACTGTCTTTCAGTTCAGGAATCTTTCACTTTCCCTTCACCTCTACTGTAGGATAACAAAGCAAGTATAACATTGAAGTGTTCCCTGACAGGGAGACAATAGAGAGGAATGGGTTGTGCAAAAATGGATATGTGGGCTGACACAGGGGAGCAGCCATCATTCCTTCAGCCTTTAGGAATCATGGCAAAATGAGGGGATAATGCTGCCAGATCATCTGATTTTTCCATAGAGGCCAGAAATAGGAATTATAACGTGAAATCTGATTTCTGAAGCAGCTCAGCCCACGGTAGGCCTCGAGCCTGACACCCTGCATTTGAACCCTGACTCTGCCACTTACTAGTCTTTGACTCTGCTGTCACTCAGCTGCTCTGTGCTTCAGTGTTCTAACCTGAAAATGTAGCTCAAAATAGTGCTGTCTTAGATGCTATAAAGTCCACACCAAATTGATTATCTGGGGGTGGGCGGGGGGAAGGTGCATTATTGTAGTGCTGCCTACCTCATAGGATTTTGTGAGGACTAAATAAGTTAAACCCATATAAAGCCCTACATAATAAACAATAATTGTCAGAAATCATTATGTTTATTGTTTAATTTAGGTATGTTTTAAGGTAAACAACTGCATGGGCTGAACAAAAATGTTCAATTTGCAACTTTTGATTAAGTCTTACAGATATTCTTTTATTCTTACCACTGTCTACATAGTTTCTATAAGTATCTACCAGGTAGTCAGTAGTCTCTGGATTAAGTTTTATAATTTAAAATAAAAAAACAGCTTCTCATAAGTATGATACCTATATTTTATGCAATATAACATTTTCCCCACTTGAGAATGTTTTCAATATAAAAACAGAGCTCTTAATTTAACAAAACAAAACTATTATTTTTGTAGCTAGGGTCTTTATTGGCCTATAAATGAAACTGGACACAGATGATAATGGAGGATCAAGAGAAGCTCACTCACATGAGAAATGAGAAGGTCTTGGAACAATGTACACTGAGTGTATAAGTATTTGAGAAGGCAGTGGTTATGTGTGTAGTTCATATTAGCTTTTTGATCCAGATTTTAGTGCCTTTGGGTTCATATCTAAGTTCCATAAAAATTGGAGCATTTATAAGCAAAAAAGTCTGAAACCTCTGTAAAATATTGATCTAAAAATAGAGCATTCACAGTGCATTCTAGTGTAGTATAAACCAAAGGAGAGAAAAGCAGTCTTCTCCATTTTGCAAAAGAACACTATGGAGGTTTATCATCTTGGTGGTGCTAATGACTCGGCCGTGGAAGATTATAGCATCTGGCAGACTAGGAGGTACTCAGTGAAGACTGACAAGAGATGATAGGAACTTGGCAGAATAGTGGCACCCAGATGAGGCCAAGCAAGTCTGCATCTGTGCAAAATAAAAAATAATCTATTTCTGAGTATACATGACACTTCTTAAGTTCTTCTAGAAGGCAGTGAAGACAATTTTTCCAGGGAACTGGCAACCCTTTGCAAATGGGGCAAGTAGGAGTCATACGCTCTTTAGACCCGAGGAAATGGGATATGCTTGTGACCTATCTTATATTGCAAATATAAATTTTATTTCAAAATAAATATTATATGTCTAAAGAAACAAAATCAGGGCATAATTAAAATACAAACTCCTATGTGCAATTAGATAACTATTTTGTAAGAAGTTAATAGGTATAAATTGATTGTTTCCTACATTTTTAACTCTTTCTTTCACTTATAGTACTTTATGTTGAGCTCTAGATTGATATCACACAATTTAATCTTTGTATTGACTATTTCTAAGTTTCTTACTTGGTATCTATGTAAAATTCTTTCCTCCTATTTGTACATCTAACAGAATCAGTACAAGAAAGCCTATTTTTATTTGTTTTTCTAAAATATAATTAGTGTCCATTTCTCAAGTTGCATAGAATACTTGTCCAGTGTAATTTCCCATCACTGTACTTTTTTAATCATGAGATTTTTATTGTTTATGGCTAACCATTTCTGTACTTGGACAAACTTTCTGTTCTGTGAATGTAGAACTATGGATAATTTAAATTACAGATAATTGTTTGTTATACATATTGGCTACTATCTGTCCTTGCTCCCTTTAGCAATTGTGTGTTCTCTCTGGCAGTGTTTCTTAAAATGTGATGCTCAGACCACCTGCATGGAATCACCTGAGTAGCTTGTTTAATATATGACTTTCCGAACCTATTGAAGGCCTCATAAATGCAGTTCCCTTTGACTTTGTCCCCTAAAGTTTGCAAAATATTGCTATTGGCTTCATTTTGAAGATTCTGTTCCTCTTTCTAAAAAGGGATTTTTCCTCTTTTGAAAATGTGCCACTTATATCAGCCAATATATTTTGATTCCAAAAGATAGATTACTGAATTTAAAAATGTTACATACAATCCAGTAGAAATCTACAGAGTCATGTTGGTAATATGAAAGCACAAGGAAGATTAAGAAAAGTGCAAAAAAAAATAATCAGTATTGATAGCGTGCCATGAGGGTTCAGCAGAGACACCAGCACATATTGGAAAAGAATAACAAAGGATTTGTGAAGGAGGCACCTTTGACTGGGGCTTGAGATGACTTGGAAATTTAGAGGTGGACATAAGGAGAGTCTACCAGTAAAGCCACAGAACAAAGGCACAGGTATGGAAAGATGACTGTGAAAATAACATTTCATAATTCAACAAGCTGAAGATAAAATAAATTCCTGGTGTTGGTAGGTGACAGGGCTGCAGATGCAGTAGAAATGGTACAATGGAGGGTCTTGAGGGCCATACTGAATAACTGGTATGTATTTGTCACCTCCTGAATGTTGGAACATTTTATATGGGCTGTAGGCTTAAAGAAGGAAGTCACACATTTCGTGCATTGACAGACAACATTTCTGACTTAATTTTTGCAAAGTCTAATTAGAAGTAAGGAGGTCACACAGAGGAGAAAGTTACAGTAAATCTCAATGCAATTGCTTGGTCTCCAGAGAACCGAATGGTGGAGCATAAGGGCACATAGAATGTGGATGGCACTCTCTTTACAAGTCCTGATGAGTTCAATTCTTACTATGACACAGTCATTTTCTACTTTGGCATTGCAGCATGATTTATAAATAATTACACAGGCAATGTGTTTCCATTGAATAGTATATTTGAGAAACAGCAGTTTCTTTTGAACCAAACTAAGTGCCAGCAAAACCACATTTTCATCCTGGGCATATGAGAGGATTACTTCATAAGGAGAAAGCACAGGTAGGGAACAGGGTGTCTAATGAATATCTCTGCCTATCATCTTCCAACATACTAGAAAATCAATTTCTTTGCAGTCCAATACCTAACACATTTACTATCTTCTTATCTTAAATTCTGATCCTAAATTTGGTCAACATTATATAATAGAATCATTCCTCTATAACGGTTTATCCTATGAGATACCTGGGAACTGTGGGACCTACAGGGAGCAGATTAAAAGGAACAGAGAAGTCAGCCAGGTCAGCCATTCCTGGGAAACACTATTGCACACTAGAGAGGCTGAGGTGAGGGCTTCAGACTGTATGTTAGACTCTAAAGAGACAAACACTGAAAAGCAGAGAGGGAAGCATTCAAGGAAACCTCAAAACTTGACCATCCCTCAAGAGTGTGGTCAGTCTTTGGGGAATAGCTACAGAATCCTCCAAGAATATCTGGGACATGAAAGAAACAGTTCAGTTCAGTTCACTTGCTCAGTCGTGTCTGATTCTTTATGACTCCATGGACTGCAGCACACCAGGTCTCCCTGTTCATCACCAACTCCCAGAGATTACTCAAACTCAAGTCCGTTGAGTCGGTGATGCCATCCAACCATCTCATCCTCTGTCATCCCCTTCTCCTCCCGCCTTGAATCTTTCCCAGCATCAGGGTCTTTTCAAATGAGTCAATTCTTCATATCAGGAGGCCAAAGTAATAGAGTTTCAGCTTCAGCATCAGTCCTTCCAGTGAATATTCAGGACTGATTTACTTTAGGATGGACTCCTTTCCGATCACCTTGCAGTCCAAGGGACTCTCAAGAGTCTTCTCGAATACCACAGTTCAAAAGCATCAGTACATCACCACTCAGCTTTCTTTATAATCCAGCTGTCACATCCATACATGACTACTGGAAAAACCATAGCTTGGACTAGACAGACTTTTGTTGGCAAAGTAACGTCTCTGCTTTTTAATATGCTGTCTAGGCTGGTCATAGCTTTTCTTCCAGGAGCAAGTGTCTTTTAATTTCATGGCTGCAGTCACCATCTGCAGTGATTTTGGAGCCCCCCAAAATAAAGTCCGTTACTGTTTCCATTCTTTCCCCATGTATTTGCCATAAAGTAATGGGACTGGATGCCATGATATTAGCTTTCTGAATGTTGAGCTTTAAGCCAACTTTTTCACTCTCCTCTTTCAATTTCATCATGAGCCTTTTCAGTTCTTCTTCACTTTCTACCATAAGGGTGGTGTCATCTACATATCTGAGGTTATTGCTATTTTTCCTGGCAATCTTGATTCCAGCTTGTGCTTCATCCAGCCTGGCAATTCACATGATGTACTCTGCATAAAAATTAAATAAGCAGGGTGACAATATACAGCCTTGATGTACTCCTTTCCTGATTTGGAAGCAGTCTGTTGTTCCATGTCCAGTTCTGACTGTTGCTTCCTGACCTGCATACAGATTTCTCAAGAGGCAGGTCAGGTGGTCTGGTATTCCCATCTCTTCAAGAATTTTCCACAGTTTGTAGTGATCCACACAGTCAAAAGCTTTGGCATAGTCAATAAGCAGAAGTAGATGTTTTTCTGGAACTTTCTTGCTTTTTTTGATGCTCCAGCGGATGTTGGCAATTTGATCTCTGGTTCCTCTGCCTTTTCTAAAACCAGCTTGAACATCTGGAAGTTCCCAGTATTGTTGAAGCCTGGCTTGGAGAATTTTGAGCATTACTTTGCTAGCATGTGAGATGAGTGCAATTGTGTGGTAGTTTGAGCATTCTTTGGCATTGCCTTTCTTTGGGATTGGAATGAAAACTGACCTTTTCCAGTCCTGTGGCCACTGCTGCATTTTCCAAATTTGCTGGCATATTGAGTGCAGCACTCGCACAGCATCATCTTTCAGGATTTGAAATAGCTCAATTGGAATTCCATCACCTCCACTAGCTTTGTTCGTAGTGATGCTTCCTAAGGCCCACTTGACTTCACATTCCAGGATGTCTGGCCATAGGTGAGTGATCACACCATCGTGATTATCTAGGTCATGAAGATCTTTTTTGTATAGTTCTTCTGTGTATTTTTGTCACCTCTTCTTAATATATTCTGCTTCTGTTAGGTCCATACCATTTATGTCCTTTGTCAAGCCCATTTTTGCATGAAATGTTCCTTTGGTATCTCTAATTTTCTTGAAGAGATCTCTAGTCTTTCCAATTCTATTGTTTTCCTCTATTTCTTTGCATTGATCACTGACTGAAATGCAAAGTAGGAAGTCAAGAAATACCTGGAGTAACAGACAAATTTGGCCTTGGAGTACAGAACGAAGCAGGACAAAGGCTAATAGAGTTTTGCTGAGAGAACGCTCCGGTCACAGCAAACACAATTTTCCAACAACATAAGAGTAGACTGTACACATGGACATCACCAGATGGTCAATAGAGAAATCAGATTGATTATATTCTTTGCAGGTAGAGATGGAGAAAGCTCTATACAGTCCGAAAAACAAGACTGGGAGCTGACTGTGGCTCAGATCATGAACTCCTTATTGCCAAATTCAGACTTAAATTGAAGAAAGTAGGGAAAACCACTAGACCATTCAGGGATGACCTAAATCAAATCCCTTACTATTATACAGCAGAAGTGACAAATAGATTCAAGAGGTTAGATCTGCTAGACAGAGTGCCTGAAGAACTATGGACAGAGGTTTGTGATATTGTACAGGAGGCAGTGATCAAGACCATCCCCAAGAAAAAGAAATGCAAAAAGGCATGGTTATCTGAGGAGTCCTTACCAATAGCTGAGAAAAGAAGAGAAGTGAAAGGCAAAGGGGAAAAGGAAAGGTATATCCATTTGAATGCAGAAAGTCACAAAGAAAGCTCAAATACAAGTGTCAGCGTAGGAGTCAGAAGTCTTGTTTTTACGCTTAGTTGGAATTTGCACATGTTAAAGTTCTGTCTTGGCATATAAGCTATATTTTATATTAACTATAAGTGGGATATAACCTTTAAAAATTGTGAATCACTATGGTGTACACCTAAAATTTACATAATTTCATACATCAACTATACTCCAATTTAAAAAAAAAAATTCTATTCTGGGTTCCTGACATATGCTTTCATAGATAAGAGGTAATGTGGGTCTGAGTTAGAGTGGAAATTTAAAAAAATAATTGGTAAAAATGAATCTATGGAATTCATCTTCCAATGAATATATATATAAATATATAAATGATATATATTTATATATATATAAATATATATATATTTATTTATTATGTCAGGGGACAGATGAGAAGGTGGTGGAACTCAATGTACACATTGATTTTGAATATTCTTTAGGGAAGCTGGGGACTGAGAAAGAGATTTGGTCTAGAAATATGTACTTGTAGTAGAAATCTCTAAATTGTAAAATACACTGAACCCTTCTCTTTTTGCTTTTAAAAAAGTTAAAAGGGACTGCAAGTCAATATATATAACCTAAACATAACCACATTTGTAGCATAATTATTCTATGAGTAGCCCATAACATAGTCTAAAACTAAAATCACATATAGAGATTCCCCCTTGCTGGAATACTTTGCTGAAGGCAGTGTGAAATGCTGCTGGAATGCACATCTTAATGGCTGAGAAACGTCATCTTGGCATGTACACCTAGTCACAGTAAGTGAATTAGCTGTCTCTCTGACAGCTGCAACTTTTTTTTTTATGATACCCTTATAAAGTAAGAGAGTGATATGTGTAAACTTCCCTTGATGGCAGATCTCTCATACGATTCCTTATACACTGATGCATTTGGCAGAATCAAACACCTTAGTGATGCCCAAATACACAATTCACCAATCGCCACACTCTGCCCTTTACTGTTCCCACTATTGTCTAAGGGAAGTTACTATACCACAGACAGTTCCTGGACTCCCATGAAGCTGCCACTGCATTGGCCAGTATAGGCCCCTGACATGGATGACTTAATACCTTGCTGAAAACTATGTGTGAATATGTCAGATGACATGCATTATATGGAGACAAGTCTTTCAATCTATATGGACTACTCTTTGGTATACTTACACAACTGGAATAGGGAAGAAGTTTTCCTGTAGGAAATGCTAAACATGAACTCGCCTTTAAGTAAAAACATGTGAGTCTTTGAGATGGAGATCAGATTTTTCATCTGTAGTAAATGAAAGCAAGTTCGCACAGGGAAAATCTTGCTTTTCACACTAGACCTGTGTGTGTTAGTTACACAGTCATGTCCAATATTTTGTGACCCCATGGACTGTAACCCACCATGTTCCTCTGTCCATGGCATGTTCCAGGCAAGAATACTGGAATGGGCAGCCACTCCCTTCTCCAGGGAATCTTCCCAACTGATGGATCGAATCCACATCTCCTGCATTGCAGGCAGATTTCTTACCATCTGAGTCACCAGAGAAGCCTCAAACTACTCTAATTCTTTACTAGAATTACCAGTCCATAATAGTAGTTCTCCTTTGATTTTCTTTCTTGTGATTTGTTTATTTATTTGTTTATTTACTCATTTTACTGATTAGTAAATCAGCAAGTATTTTTGAGTACTTTATGATAATCTAAGCATTCTTTGAAGTATTTATATACATGGATGTATAGGATCATATTTTCTGTCCTCAAAGAACTTGAAATATAGTGAATAAAGTGAACAAGTAATTCAGAACTTTCCATCAGTAACTACTGAAAACTATAGCTATGGGAGTAACTACCATATGAATGTATTCATATTAAAAGCACATCTTATTCAGATTATGTGCAGAGAGGTATGAAGGAAGAAATTCTAGAGAAGTTGAGATTTAACCTACTAAGTGAAGAATGAGCAGTAAGCTGATCAGTGAAAGAAACAGGGGCTTTCTAGGTAAGAAACTGCACAAAGGCAATCAAAATTGAAAAAGCAGAAACTTACTTGATATGTCTACAGCATAAGAGTATACCCTGAGATGAGACTAGGGAGACAAACTAAGACCAGGTTTTAAAATCAGTTCTGTATTAGCAGGGAGGTATGACATTTTCTCACTGAAAGCTATTGAAAGGTACTGAGGTTTGACTGATTAGCAAACTGAATATTTTTCACAGAATTTGCATCCCTATATGCTTTGGGATTAGTGTTGCCCATAAGAGAAATTTGTGTAAGATTTAAAAGCCAAAGTGAAATAACAGTTCCCTGGTGGCTCATCAGTAAGAAATCTACCCGCTGTGTAAGAGACCTGAGTTCAATCCCTAGGTTGGGAAGATCCCCTGGAGAAGAAGGAAATGGCAACCCATTCCAGTATTCTTACCTGGGAAATCCCATGGATAGAGGAGTCTGGTGGGCTAAAGTCCATGCAGTTGCAAGAGTCAGGCATGACTTAGGGACTAAACCATATTGCAAGTCAGTATGGAAGGTAGACACTACCATGGATTGCTTGTATGTGAAGACTCATCTTGTTGGCAGTGTCACAGCTCCTTCACCTCCCACCACATCTCATCCTTCAGTTTCTGAGTCCTAGGCCAGAATGTGTACAGGTGTGTGTGAAGGATAATGGCTTCATCTGCAGGTCACATGTGTTGTCAAGGTTGAAATCAGTGAGAGGCAGATGTAGGTTACCGTTTGGCCTTGTGCAGTACATTTTAGTTGTCCTCATGGGCTTATTTTTCTCACTCTCCCTACAGTTTTTTCTTCCTGACCACCAATCAGTGACTTTAGCTCACCAAACAATGCGTAATCAACAACCTTCTATAGACTTCTTTACCAGTTTCCACAGTAGTGTAGGCTCTAATCTCTTTAATAAATCTGTTATTCCTTATCACTTATGGCTTTGTTTGCTTGAACTATAGGCAAAAAAATCCCTAACTGTTACCAAGGCTATTTATCAATGAAAATGATATAAGATTTTCACATTAGCATGATATCTATAATCTGGAAAATGGATTAGATATAGAATAATTATTTATACATTCTAAATAGCAGAATCTTTACTTTTCAAATGAAATTTATTTGAGACCTTAGATGTAAAGAGATGTACTTGCTTGAAATAGGGATGAAGAACATAGGATCTTATTGTTCTGCCTGCCTTCACCCTTCCCTCTTTCAGTACAGGGAATATCCAATGTTTGGAGAACATAGTTTAACAAATGTCTGCACTATAAAAACTCCTATAGTCATTCTGGAGAGAAATGAAGTGGCTCAATGCTTTGTGTGAGTGATATGGAAGATGCAGAAATCTGGGATGTTTTAAGACCAGTGGATTTATTAACAGTATCATTTTTGAGGAAATTACCACAAATGAACTTGCTAATTTGAGAACACTGATGAATTTTTGGCTTGTTCAAGTCATGATTTGCAATAGGATTAGAGCTCAAGAGAGAGATCTGATATAGAGACATGGTTTTAAATTATTGTAAAAGTGAGTCAGTTCTAGATTAGGAAGAATAGACAGAGAACAGCTAAGACCAAATATAGCAACATTAATGTGGTCATAGAGGCGAAAAGCACTTGGGTTGCCATAAACATAAGAGAATCAGGAAAGAAGAATCTATGGGCTATAGAGAAAGGGAACATTTCCAGGAGAGGCTGTTTAACAGCACGCCATGACAAGCATACCAATGTCATAAAATATTCTTTAGATTTAGCAATCATAAAGTCACTGAGTAATATAAGAGGCGTAAGAGGGAGTAAGGATTGCTTTAGAAATGAATAAGAAAAGCTCACGAGGCAGTAAATACTTTGTGAGTGAAAAGTGTAAGAGATGAGATAAAGAAATGAATATGGGGTCAAGGATGTGACATTTTGAAAGTGGCAACTTGAAGGGAAAGAGTAATTTGAGAGTAATGCATTGTATACTCATCTGGGAGCCATTCACTGTTTTCATTGAATTTCTATCCTACTACTTTCATCTACGAATATTTTTCCTCTAAGATCTGTCTTGTTCTCTTAAATAGCAGAAAACTCATTAAAACTAAAAAACATTATATTATATTTAACCTTCTAAAAACATTCAGTATTCAGTCTTTTATTCTTCTTTAGCCCACATATTGGCCTACTCTTAAGTTGTACCACTTGAAGGGAAATCAGGCTCCTGAATGTTCACAGTTCCTGAAATTTCTGTACTTAACCATCAAAGGTCAGGACTGTGATTCCCCTCCATTTCTAATCCTTTCTTCTGGTTTTGACATTTTCCTTCATTGGATTTGTACGAAGGCACAGTTTTCAAGGAAATGGCCATAAATAGCACATTAATTTTTCTTTTTCCAGTTTTAAGAAGGGGGGTGTAGTTCTTGATGCCATGTTTAATATAATCACTTAGCATTTATCTATTCTCACACCAGATACTATTTGCATTTTTATTTTATTTCTCACAACAGTGGCATATGAGAGATATTACCATACTCTTTTTTACAGAAGGTCATGGGGTCTAGAGAGCTTAAAAATTTAGTTCAGGTATACAAAATTCATAAATATTAGGACAAGAATTAAGTTGACTATAATAATATAAGCATAGTACCTGGTGTATAGCAAACACTGGAGATCATGTTTTATCACTAATGATACTTCTTGCAGTTTTTATAATCCATATCCTATATCTTTTTCCATCATGATACAATTTTCTTTTTCGTAGTTCAAAAAGATACTAGCAAGGATTCACATGATATCAAGACATAATAAATGTTAGCTAGTGATCTGAAATTAACACAGTTAAGCATCAGAAACCTTGGAATAGGATGAAAATGTGAAATTGGAGCACAGTGGTTTGTGACATTTCTACCATTACCAGTACTAAAATTGGGTTGGAGATTAGTTTCTAGTAATAAATGAATATAAATTTGATAATTTCTCATTCTGGTTGATGAATGGTGATGAATTTTGTGATAATGTATTTAATAAAGCATTAGGGAAGACATGGACATTGGAATTTCTCTAACAGTCATTTTCTGAATATGAGGGATCTGAATTCAATTGCTTTTTAAGTCCTTTGTCCACAGATTTCTTCTAGCTATTTTGCTTATGTTTGAAAGAATTGCTACAAGAGCAGAATAAATGAAAAGGGAAAAAGAAAAAAAAAACAGGTGTTAAAACATTTTTCAGTGTTATAGTGTTGATCAATTCTGATAGGATACCTAATACTATTAAAGGCCCTAGTGAAAGAAAAAAAAGTAATAAGAAAAATAATAGCTTTAAGATTTCACAATCAGTCAATAAAAATAGTACAAAGCTCTATGCTTGAAACCCAGGTTCGTTTGACTCTGATGATGGCTCTGAACCAACACAGAGCCCTGAATTTCTGGTTCTTCAGTAATCAATTCTCAGAGACAGCAGTCACCTTCTGGCTCCCTATTAATTATCATTTTAGCAGCCACAGACAGGAGCAGTATGCCGTTATGGTTTTCACAGTAGGAGTGATTGCCTTGATGCTTTCTAACCCAAGCAGTTCTTTATCCTGCCACAGATTCCCTTCTTCCATCTGTAGCTGAGTGGGTTCAGAAATCCTCATGGGAACTGTTGGCCACTGCATTTGTGGATGTCAGTAATTAAGCTATCTACTGCAGCTGCAAATTGTTGGACAACGTGGATAGTAGAAGGGCACAACTCTGCTGCAAAGACTGGTCATAATGAGACAGAAAGGTCAGTGCCCTCTGGTTGGTTTTGCCATGCCCTGGGGACCTTGGGTTTGCCCCATGGTTTTCTCATCAGTCTTGTATCATTTTTTTATAAGAAAGTGGTATTTGCTACAAGCCACCTGGCCTGTAAGTTGCTTTTATGCATTTATAGTGTCTATACACAAACAACTGTTCTCTGCATCTGCTGTCACTGCTTCATGCTGATTCTATTATGGGCCTGCACTTTGCTTTATAGCTTGTCCCTGACCTGAACTGGGATTGGTCTCAGGTCACTCATAATTAGTTATATTACATTTCCATGATTTCTATCAAAATCAGATCTGTCTATACCCTTTGGAATAGAGAACATTTGTTACACATTTAAAAATTTTTAGTCTTTTTAATCATTGAAGTATAACTAGAGGAGTGAGAGCTTCCTGTAAAGTATCCCCTGGGATTATTTCCCAATATATGAGCCTCCATGCCTCCATGTATAATGTTTGCTAGCTGGCTTTAGGTATTTTCAATAATGTACTTTTCAGTCACAATTGAAATATACTGATGATTGGATTTGCAATCAGTGCTGATTGTGTCTTATTATCATTGTATCTCCAACATCTAGCATGCATCTGCATATTTGCATATAGTAAGTGCTAAACAAGGTACACTGAATGAATGAAGGTGTCCATTGATTGCATATTCCTGTTTTCATAATGCCTTTACAAGTAAGGCCCAATTTCTCATCTTTTCATTTTGATGCAGATTCCTTTCTTCATTTATTCAACACAATACATATTGTTCGCTTACTATTTGCCAATCACTTTCCTCAAAGGGATCATATCTATGGTGTGCATGTGTGTATGTATCTGTGACAGAGAGACAGAGAGATATTGAGAAAAAGGGTGAGCTTTGAGTGGGTTGTAAACAGACATGTAAACAGGCAGTCATAATCAGTATGCAAATTAAGGACAGGTATAGTGCAGCACAGACAAAACATCAAATTCAAACCCAGAACTATGGATGGTTTCCTGAAAGAGATGATGATTTTACTAGGCTTTTGTTGTTGTTGTTGTTGTTTTAAAAAAAAAGCGAGGTATCTAGGACAAGGCATGTGGAGAAAAGAATTACTGGCTGAGTCAACAACACATAGAATGTGAGCAAGCATGTGAGTAGTGAGGTGTGACTGTAGGAATGAGGTGTTGAGTGAGACTTGGGGCACTGCCAATTCTTAACACCACTGATACACTATATTCTAAGCCAGTATCATTTTTTGCTTACAGTAAAAACCCTTCTACATGGTCTCCCTGATTCTACTCTTCTAATAGTCTCATCAGACAATAGCTGCCTGAGAGACTTTTTAAAATGCAAGTCATGTCACTCTTTTGCACAAAACTCTAAGTAGCTGATCATCTCATTGGAATGAAATCAAATGTCTTCAAAATGGCATACAAGTGTCTGGATGCTTTTGCTCTTGGCTTCTCTCTCTGTTGTTGTTTCCTGTCCATATTCCCATGCTCACTCCTTTCCAGCCATATTCACAAAACTGTCTCCCAACTCAGGATTTTGTTGTTGTTGTTTCTTAAAACATTCTCTTCTCCAAATATCCCAGTGAAACTGTTCATGCTCAGATGTCACTCAGAGAAGTATTCCCTGACTGTGCTGTGCTCTTTGCTCAGTTGTGCCCGACTCTGTGACCCTATGAGTTGTAGCCCGCCAGGCTCCTGATTCTCCAGGCAAGAATATTGGAGTGGGTTGTGATGCCTTACTCCAGGGGATCTTCCCAGCCCAGGGATTGAACCCAGGTCTTCTGCATTGCAGGTGGATTCTTTACCATCTGAACAACCAGGAAAGCTTGAGAATACTGGAGTAGGTAACCTAACCCTTCTCCAGGGGATCTTCCTAACCCAGGAATCAAACCAGTATCGCCTGCATTGAGGTGGATTCTTTACCAGCTGAGCTACCAGGGAAGCCCTTTCCCTGACTGCACTATCTAAAATTGTACCCACCCTCTCTTCTCTTACTCACTTCTGCTTTCTTTGATAGCCTATCCTGACCTGTACGCAATACCTAGTTGTTGACTGTCTGTCCCTGCCCTACTAGAATACATGGTACATGAGAACATTGTCTGCTTTTCTCACCATCTTAACCCTGATACCTAGAACCGTGTTTCACATAGAACAGACCCTCAACACATATTTGTTGAATTAACACACACACGAATGAATGGGAATTTATCTTTTTAAAGAATCTCTCCTCCTACATGATTATTATACATACGAAAGAAATTAGATTTTTATCTTGAAGGTAATGAGGAATGATTGAAGAATTCTAAGCAAAGAGTTACATCACCCAAGGTGTACTTTAGAAAAATTATTTATCATCCAGGAGGAAGATGGATAGAAGGTTTTAAAGTAGTTAAGGCAAGAAGATATGAAAATAGAACAAAAAATGTGAAAGTGATGAAAGAGAGGATGATTAACTTTAAAGAAATATTCAATTGATGAAGCCCCCGGGTCACCCTTAAATCAAAAAGGTGCATTGGTGTAAGAGGAGAAAACAGCATGACCAGTTTGCCCACAATTCTCCTAGTTTCAAAACTGAAAGTTCTGCATCCTGAGAAAACCCTCAGACCTGGGTAAAACAGACTGATTGATCACTCTAAAGTCAGAAATACTTCAAGAACACAATCTTTTCCTCCATTTACATTTAAATAGTAGCAATGTTTCCCACAAGAGTTATTGTCTTCTCTTAAGAATCACTTCAAATCCCATGTTGCCCTACATATTCACATTTACTTTCCTTTCTACCCCCAATCCCAAACACCTCACAGTCTTATATTTTCTCCCTCTTATGAAGGACCACATCATTTGTTAATTTCTTCCAGAACAAGTGACCTAATCTGCTTAGTGTAATATATTCATTGACCATATTGCACATTTACCTTTTAGACTCAAAGCTTATATAACATAATGACCAAGCTTTATTCATCCTATTATCCTTGCCAAACATGTAGTAGAGCTATGAATTCATGTTTTTTAAAGGACCTGATACAGGCATGTGTATATGCTACAAATTTAGATAAATAGAAGGTGAGGTGTGACAGTGTTGATCTTTGCTTGGGAAAAGGAAGTGAAGCGACCACATACTAGCAGCAACCTAGAAATATTAATCAACAAGCTGGCCACCATCTTTGAAAAGGGAGCAGAGAATACAATAGTTATCACTGCTCACAAGAATAATTCTCAGCACAGCCAGGACCCACACATCTAATCACATGAAGACTGACTGCTTTGTGTCCCATCTTGGGCCTATTGACTCTAAGATTCCAAAAGAGGAGGAGGATGGATATTGTGAACTGGGTTTCAAAGTCTTTAGACAAGCAATAATACATATTTTAACCCTATGTATATATAGAGCAAGACCTATAACATGTAAATTTAGAGTTTTGAGCATAGCTATGTTGACCAGCAATTTGAGCCAGAATTTATTAGATTGGTGCAAAAGTAATTGCAGTTTTGCATTGTTGAACTTTGACATTTGGTATTAGAATATATTCATAAATAAATGTGGTTATGTTATACATCATTTCAATGCACATTTATCTTTTTATGCTTTTTTGCTTATCATTTATTACTTGCTGTTTATTTCATATTTATTCTAGACTAGGGAAATGATGTTAGGCAAAAAGCAAATTCAAGCAATTTTCTTATTCAAGTTCAAAATGGGTCCTAAAGCAGCAGAGACAACTTGCAACATCAACAGCACATTTGACCCAGGAACTGCTAACAAATGTACAGTGCAATAGTAGTTCAAGAAGTATTGCAAAGGAGACAAGGGCCTTGAAGACAAGAAGCACAGTGGCTGGCCACTGGACATTGACAATGACCAATTTAGAGCCATCATCGAAGCTGATTCTCTTACAACTACACAAGAAGTTGCTAAAAAATTCAACATCGACTGCTCTACAGTCATTCGGCATTTGAAGCAAATTGGAAAGGTAAAATAGCTCAATAAGTGGGTGCCTCGTGAGTTGACCGGATATAAAAAAAAAAAATTGTTTTGAAGTGTTGTCTTCTCTTACTCTATGCAACAACAATGAACCATTTCCTGATCAGATTGTGATGTGTGATGAAAAGCGGATTTTATATAACAACCTGTGATGACCAGTTGAGTGGTTGGACCAAGAAGATGCTCCAAAGCACTTCCCAAACCCAAATTTGCACCAAAAAATGGTCATGGTCACTGTTTGTTAGTCTGCTGCCCGTCTGGTCTACTGTAGCTTTCTGAATCCTGGCAAAACCATTACATCTGAGAAGTGTGCTCAGCAAATTGATGAGATGCACCTAAAACTGCAATGCCTTCAGCCGGCATTGGTCAACAGAAAGGGCCCAATTGTTCTCCACGATGATGCCTGGCTGTACTTCGCACAACCAATGCTTCAAAAGTTGAGCTAATTGGGCCACCAAATTTTGCCTCATCTGCCATATTCTCCTGGCCTCTCGCCAGCTGATTATCTGGACAACTTTTGCAGGGTAAAAGTTTAAAGCGTCTTGACAACTTTTTGGAGAGAAAATGCTTCCACAACCAACAAGAGACAGAAAATACTTTCCAGTTCAGTCTCTCAGTAGTGTCCGACCCTTTGCAACGCCATGAATCGCAGCATGCCAGGCCTCCCTGTCCATCACCAACTCTCGGAGTTTACCCAAACCCATGTCCATCGAGTTAGTGATGCCATCCAACCATTGCATCTTCCGTCGGCCCCTTCTCCTTCTGCCCCCAATCCTTCCCAGCATTAGGGTCTTTTCCAATGAGTCAACTCTTTGCATGAGGTGGCCAAAGTATTGGAGTTTCAGCTTCAACATCAATCCTTCCAATGAACACCCAGGACTGATCTCCTTTAGGATGGACTGGTTGGATCTCCTTGCAGTCCAAGGGACTTTCAAGAGTCTTCTCCAACACCACAGCTCAAAAGCATCAGTACTTTGGCGCTCAGCTTCTTTATAGTCCAACTCTCACATCCATACATGACCACTGGAAAAACCATAACCTTGACTAGACAGACTTTTGTTGGCAAAGTAATGTCTCTGCTTTTAAATAAGCTATCTAGGTTGGTCATAACCTTCCCTCCAAGGAGTAAGCATCTTTTAATTTCATGGCTGCAATCACCATCAGCAGTGATTTTGGAGCCCCCCAAAAATAAAGTCTGACACTGTCTCCACTGTTTCTCCATCTATTTCCCATGAAGTGATGAGACCAGATGCATGATCTTAGTTTTCTGAATGCTGAGCTTTAAGCCAACTTTTTCACTCTCCTCTTTCACTTTCATCAAGAGGCTCTTTAGTTCTTCTTCACTTTCTGCCATAAGTGTGTTGTCATCTGCATATCTGAGGTTATTGATATTTCTCCCAGCAATCTTGATTCCAGCTTGTGCTTTTTCCAGCCCAGAGTTTCTCATGATGTACTCTGCATATAAGTTAAATAAGCAGGGTGACAATATACAGCCTTGACGTACTCCTTTTCCTATTTGGAACCAGTCTGTTGTTCCATGTCCAGTTCTAACTGTTGCTTCCTGACCTGCATACAGGCCTTTAAAGAGACAGGTCAGATGGTCTGGTATTCCCATCTCTTTCAGAATTTTCCACAGTTTATTGTGATCCACACAGTCAAAGGCTTTGGCGTAGTTTATCAAGCAGAAATAGATGTTTTTCTGGAATTCGCTTGCTTTTTCGATGATCCAGCGGATGTTGGCAATTTGATCTCTGGTTCCTCTGCCTTTTCTAAAACCAGCTTGAACATCTGAAGTTCGCGGTTCACGTATTGCTGAAGCCTGGCTTGGAGAATTTTGAGCATTACTTTACTAGCATGTGAGATGAGTGCAATTGTGCCGTAGTTTGAGCATTCTTTGGCATGGCCTTTCTTTGGGATTGGAATGAAAACTGACCTTTTCCAGTCCTGTGGCCACTGCTGAGTTTTCCAGATTTGCTGGCATATCAAGTGCAGCACTTTCACAGCATCATCTTTTAGGATTTGAAATAGCTCAACTGGAATTCCATCACCTCCAGTAGCTTTGTTCATAGTGATGTTTTGTAAGGCCCACTTGACTTCACATTCTAGGATGCCTGGCTCTAGGTGAGTGATCACACCATCGTGATTATCTGGGTCAGGAAGATCTTTTTTGTACAGTTCTTCTGTGTATTCTTGCCACCTCTTCTTAATATCTTCTGCTTCTGTTAGGTCCATACCATTTCTGTCCTTTATCGAGCCCATCTTTGCATGAAATGCTCCCTTGGTATCTCTAATTTTCTTGGTCTCTAGTCTTTCCCAATCTGTTGTTTTCCTCTATTTCTTTGCATTAATCTCTGAGGAAGGCTTTCTTATCTCTCCTTGCTATTCTTTGGAACTCTGCATTCAGACAGGAATATCTTTCCTTTTCTCCTTTGCTTTTCGCTTCTCTTCTCTTCCCAGATATCTGTAAGGCCTCCTCAGACAGTCATGTTGCTTTTTTGCATTTTTTGCATTTCTTTTCCATGGGGATGGTATTGATCCCTGTCTCCTGTACAATGTCCCAAACCTCTGTCCATAGTTCATCAGGCACTCTGTCTATCAGATCTAGTCCCTTAAATCTATTTGTCATTTCTACTGTATACTCATAAGGGATTTGATCTAGGTCATACCTGAATGGGCTAGTGATTTTCCCTACTTTCTTCAATTTAAGTCTGAATTTGGCAATAAGGAGTTCATGATCTGAGCCACAATCTGCTCCCGGTCTTGTTTTTGCTGACTGTATAGAGCTTCCCCATCTTTGGCTGCAAAGAATATAATCAATCTGATTTCGGTGTTGACCATCTGGTGATGTCCACGTGTAAAGTCTTGTCGTGTGTTGTTGGAAGAGGGTGTTTGTTATGACCAGTGCGTTCTCTTGGCAAAACTCTATTAGTCTTTGCCATGCTTCATTCTATACTCCAAGGCCAAATTTCCCTGTTACGCCAGGTGTTTTCTGACTTCCTACTTCTGCATTCCAGTCCCCTATAATGAAAAGGACATCTTTTCGGGTGTTAGTTCTAAAAGGTCTTGTAGGTCTTCATAGAACCATTCAAGTTCAACTTCTTCAGCGTTACTGGTCGGGGCATAGACTTGGATTACCGTGATATTGAATGGTTTGCCTTGGAAACAAACAGAGATCATTCTGTCATTTTTGAGATTGCATCCAAGTACTGCATTTCGGACTCTTTTGTTGACTATGATGGCTACTCCATTTCTTCTAAGGGATTCTTGCCCACAGTAATAGATATAATGGTCATCTGAGTTAAATTCACCCATTCCAGTCCATCTTAGTTCTCTGATTCCTAGAATGTCGATATTCACTCTTGCCATCTCCTGTTTGACCATTTCCAATTTGCCTTGATTCATGCACCTAACATTCCAGGTTTCTATGTAATATTGCTGTTTACAGCATCAGACTTTGCTTCTATCACCAGTCACATCCACAGCTGGGTATAGTTTTTGCTTTGGCTCCATCCCATCATTCTTTCTGAAGTTATTTCTCCACTGATCTCCAGTAGCATATTGGGCACCTACTGACCTGGGGAGTTCATCTTTCATGGTCCTATCTTTTCACCTTTTCATACTGTTCATGGGGTTCTCAAGGCAAGAATACTGAGGTGGTTTGCCGTGCCCTTCTCCAGTGGACCACATTCTGTCAGACCTCCAAGAGTTCATCAAATCCCGAAACATAGATTTGTACACTATAGTAATATGCAAACTTATTTCTCATGGACAAAAATGTGTTGATTGTAATGGTTCCTATTTTGATTAGTAAAGATATGTTTGAGCCTAGTTGATTTAAAATTCATGGTCCGAAACTGCAATTACTTTTATACCAACTTCAGATAAAAATAAAACCCTGGAGAATTACTTTATACATGATGGCGCATTCTTGGCAACATCGCATTGACACCAGATATTTCCTCATGATCTCTAGCCTCCTGATGCAGGGATATATGTGCACACCTCAATCTCACATTTCTTTAGACCCTAGTTATGTTTAGGACTTAGTATTATCCCGTAGTAGTTAAATACAAGTCTATATATTTGTGTCCATATATCATACATGGAAACCAATTGAGAACTTATGCTTGGCTTCCAAAGCAAAAGCCAAAGTGGTGGGAGCCACTTCATATGGTTTGAACAGTCATGTAACAACATTCCTTGTTAAAACACCTCACACAGAGTAGGAATCATACTGGACCTTTAGGTCCAACCCCTCAAAACTCACAGGCATAGGATATAAAGAGTATATTTATCTATTCTTTTTGACTTTTTTTTGGTGTGAGGACTGCTTGTTTTCTATGTTAGTTGTTAAAAGCTTTGACTTCAGTTGGCTAGATACTGCTTCCTTCAGCAAGCCAATCGAGCCCGCTGCTTCAAACAAAGCTAGTCCCCTCTTTTTGATATCAGATTCTCCCATAGCTAGTCCTCTAATCTTTTCTTTCTTTCCTCTTCTGAAAGAAAAAGAATTATCTGTTTTTCTCAATATCTACTTGCATTATAACAACAGTCTGAATGGAGGATTTGAAATGCCAGTGCTTCTGGCACTCTATCCTGGGAAGATATAAACTTAAGAACTATGGGAAAAAATTTCTCAAGAATATCCTTCAGAGTTAGAATGAATTGCATTGATATAATAGTAGGTTGGAATTGATCAACAGTAAACAAGTTCCAGGCATTAGAATGTCACATGATTTCGACACTAATATGTATGAGATGATCCTTCAGGGCTATGCTAGTCTCAATTTATATTCTAAAAATCATCTAAATATTCAAATAAGCATCTTTCAGATTAAACCATGAAGACCAGAGATACCTCTTAATCCAAAATTTCCTTCTTAAACATAGAAAATGTTACTTCTACATATTTGAATTTTTCTTATAACTTAGGATAGTCTTTTCACTTGAGCATAATGATATAGGATGTAATAATGTGTTTTAATGATATGTAGATTAAAATAAAATAGGTGGATATATGACAATTTCAGTACTAGGCCAGAGTTCTAGTGATTCTAAATACTTGTCATACTCATGCCAAATCTAGAATCTATAATATTGATTTATAGTCATGTTTACCTAACACCTTTCCAGCTTGAAAAGGGATGAATGTATTAAATGGTCTTTGAGCCCAAGGATTCAGTGATTAAATCACATAATGTTTTAGTGCAGTGCTTTTTGGAAAGAAGATGTAGTGGCCTCAGCAGGAGTCTCTGCATAGCCAGGCAGGCTGGCCTGGAGTTTGCATCACACTGAGGGAAGTAAGGAAAGGTCTAGCCCTTTTGACTTCATCGTCACTTGTCTCCACTTTAAAATTGGGCATTTTTTTGGCTGTTTTGAGGGGCTCAAAAATGAAGTAGTGGCACGCACACTCCTGTACTCACCGAAGATCTTTCATAATGATGACTTTCCTTGCCTGTACAGAAAGCTTTATAAACCACAAAGTTCTTTTGAAGTCATTATTCTTTGCACTTTTCTGTAGGGCTAGATAAATATCTTCACTTGTAAATGGGAAACTGAATCTGAGTGATTATCTTGCAACACAATAAAAATTCAGTTATTCAACATGAGTATGGGATGTGTTATAGTTGATTATATTCTGTTTAGTAATTATGTACTAGGTCAGGTATTACTTACCAATTTTCAAAATATATTAACATATATACAAAATGTATAATGATCATAGTTTAATCCTCATTGGTAATTATGGAAGACAAGATGTACAAAGCACCTTGTACTTGTACTTAGTTGCTAAGTCATGTCTGACTCTGCTACCCCACGGACTGTAGCCTGCCAGGCTCCTCTGTCCATGGGATTTCCCAGGCAAGAATACTGGGGAGGGTTGCCTTTCCTTCTTCAGGAGATCTTCCCAACCCTGGGATCGAACCCATGTCTCCTCCATTGGTATATATAGACTTTATCAGTGAGCCACCTGGGAAGCCATACAAAACACTCTCCCCCACCCACCACACCCCCCCCCCCGAAAAATGTGTATTGAGTACCTATAGTCTCTAGGACATTGTGCTAGACACATTGTTGACATATAGGGTTCTAAAGAGATCTAGGTTGTGATAAAAACAATGATAAACTCTTTTACTTGTAATTTTATAAAATTGACATTTCTTTACAAATGTCAATAAGAGATTTTGCTGAAATAATAGGATAATACTTAAGGAAACCAGTAACTTCATTAAAGTATCCAATTAGTGAATGGTGTAGAAAATTCAGTGGGAAATGCCTCATCCAAAGAGAGCATTGACTCGTCACACAAAGCAGTTTGGTTGGGCAAGCATTTTACAGAGTGATCTGACTCTCCAATTCTGTGCAGAGAAAAGGTATGATAAAATGGATGATTTTTAAAACAAAACGTCCTTGGCTGTGGGCAGAGTTCTCAGACAGTGTTTTGCCTTCATTATCCCCAATCTAATCTCTTATAACCACACACAAATTTCTGTAAAGCTGATGTCTCAAATTTATAATTCAATCAATACACAGTTATTGAATGTCACTGTGTGCAGAGCAGGTGTGTAACTGTTGTAATAGTGTACCAAAGGAACTTGACTGTCACTTTTCTTTTTCATATGTTTACTCCTCACTACTCCTCCTCAGGAAGAGAAACTTAATTCTATGTGAAAAATCTACTTATATAGCTCTAAGCTATATAGTACATTCAATTACTAATTTTCAGTTTCCTCAGTGAAATGATCATGAGCCAAGCATAGGAATGAAAGGTAAATATTAATTACACAGTTGCTGAACTTTTTATTTTGGCCGATAGAATCTGACAAAAAAAATCTGGAGAAATCTATATATCATATACACAAACTGTCAATCCAATGTTTTGAGATACTTACATTCTGCCTAAGAAAATGTTTAGGGTGAAAATACCCGAGGAACTTTTGGAAGTTTTAGAATTGGAAGGAAAGATGGGAGCCTAAAAACAATGCTGTCTTGAAGGCAATGTGAAAATGTAACTTTTCTCTAATTACCTAATTAAATTTTACAACTTTTAGATAGATTCAAGGCTCCTTTGTTGTTCCAAGCATGGAGGTCAATTAAAGGATTTGCCAAGGGAGGTTCATTCACACACTGTTGTTTCACAAACAAAAAGAGGTCGCTTAAGGAAACCGAGTATGGTAGAGAGAATCAAACTGTTTAGAATACACTTTAACAGTGGCTTCTTTCTACTACTTACTCTCTTTCTTCTGTGTACTTGAAGCTGACTATTCTTTTTAGGAGATATAACAAAATACTATTATTTTCTGTATATATTTTTGCTGATTCACGAACAGTTTTAATGAAAACTGCATATTCCCAAAGACTCTCTTTTTTCCCTGTACACTTAGCAATATTTTCATCATTCAAAGATAAATCTCAATATCACCTCCTCTGTGAAGATCTTCTGTAATCTTCTCCAATGTTCCATTAAGTCACTGTCTTACCAGGCTTATATAATATTTCATATCTATCTCCACCAATGCTAACTCACTATTTTTTGCATTTAAAACTGTCTCCTTTCATGGACTGAAAGACCCTACAGGAGAAGAACCACTAGAGCAGTTACCTCCTTTATACTGGCTAGACAAACAGAAGGGAATAGACCATACAATTCATTAGTTCATTGCAAAAATATTAGGGTTTTTTTTTTGCATTTATGTTCTTATTTTGTATTTATGTTCTTACTTCTCCCTTAAATTGGGCTTTCTCTCCATAGGCCCTGTTGCTTATGTTGCACGTGGTTTATCACATGTATCAAGAGATTAGGAACATTAAGCAGGGGACAAATATCAACAATGACCTGGGGATTTATTGTGATCAACCAATATGCTCAACCTTGTAATTGCCCAGAGCTTTTTGCTCCGTAATTATTTGGTTGCCTCAGTGTAGCCATTCAATGATGTTATAATTAGTGGGTGATTAACTAAAGCATTTACCGTGATGCTGTAGAGCATGAAACATGTGTGCAAGCTGATAACATCAGGACTGATAAACTACTTAGTCAACAATTTTCTAAAACCACTTTAGCAGATCCTTTCAAACCTCACCAATTGTAAACCCTTTCCTCTTTCAGACTTTAGCTTATTCCACAGATGTTTTGTGTGCGATATCAAATGTAGATTGGGGCCATCTAAGCCCTGCCTTATTGCCTTTCCCACTGTACCTGCATTTCCACATACACCCTTTCCCACTTCCACAAAACCTTGATCTTCATAGCAATTACCAGTTCTCAAATTGTCTGAGGTAGATCCTGCAGAGTTTTTTGCTTAACCATTGCCCAGGGTAAGAATAGTGACCTCATGGTTGGTCTGAGTCTCTTTTTCTGATTGCTTCATCTCACTTCAACATTCCTCTCTGATAGTGTTTTTTTTTTACTAGTAAACTAGTAACCCTGACATCCTTGTCTAAGAATCTGCCCTTGGGGCAACCCAAACTAGTTCGATCACCATGAGTCTCCTGTCTCACTTCCTCTCATCTTGGCCTTCCTCTCTTAGGTTGCTTTTCATGGTGGGAAGCATGACCACCAGTGGGACTAGTGCCATGTATAATACATATAGGTCATGATGCAAGGGAATAAGAGAGCCATCTGTTCAACTCTAGTTCTGAAAAGTCCCGGGAAGAACTTTTGTCTATCATGAGCTAGGTATCAAGGGAGGTGTAGTGCTCTGCTTTTCCTGACTTGACAAGCCCAAACAGGAGTCACAGGGTGCTATGATTTGTGGCTTCTCAGAAACTCAGAGAGTGAATGAGGAGAAATTTTCAATTGGAAGGGGAAGAGAATCACTATTATTAACAAGAGAACTAAGCAGTGTGTTCAGCAGATAAAAACAACAGATGCTCAGTATAGATGTATAAAAATAGCACACTTACTAAATAAAAGTTGTCAGTAATGATATCATGCCATTTCTCCAGAAATGGAGAGAACTGTCAAAATAGTATGTCCAGTCCCACTCTACCCCTTGCTAGATGTGTCCTCAAACCCTGGCTCCCAGTTTCAATTCTCCTGGACTCTACCTTAGAGCATCAGTGTGAGATACAGCCAAGCAGGCTTTTTATCTGCCTGATTCACCGAGGTGCCACTAGTGAATGGGCACTGGACTAGAGCTAGCAAAACTGGTTAGCCCCTGCTGATCCGGAAGCCTTGAGTTTACTTCATTAGGGCTTGACCTCGTGTTTCGATTAGAGATGCCTGAGTACCAGAATCAAAATTACTCTATTGTGGGCCAATGAGAGACAATCTTCTTTGTGTTGTCATTCTCATTAGGATTAAATAATGTTCATTAATACTAGTTTAAAAAGTTGACAATTGCTCATAATTGAACAGATAGTAAATCCTCTCAATAATAGTTTTAATCATAGTTTACAATGATAATTTTAATCATAGTTTCTCAATAATAGCTTTATTGAATAATTAGCTTCACTGTTGCCTGTCTTCCTAACTCTATCTTCCCTACTGTCATCAGTGTTCTGTAGAAAAAAAAAAATTAAAACAAACAAAATTATAAAAGCAAATCAATCATCATGCCATTTTCCTACTGAAACACACTACTGCTCTTTGGTTCCAGGATAGAAAATAATTGTGTTATCTTGTAATTAAAAAATAATAATAACAGATAAAAGAAACCTTTACAATTTCACCCAAGCTACCTCTCCAGATTTCCACGTGCTCTTCACACTGTCTCTCCTAATGTCAACATTTTGCTTAACCACTATGCATTCATCACTACTAAGATATTAATATTTGTTGAATAGTATTAACCAAACTACAGACATTATTCAGATTTTGTCAGTTTTTTCCATTAATATTCTTTTGTGTTCCAGAATCCAATCCAGGATATCAAATACTGCATTTAGTTATCCTGTCTCCCTAATTTACGTTTATTCTTTCCTCACCTTTCATGCCCTTCTCTTTTGAAGTGTATTAGAAAGGTATTTTATATACTTTTATTATCTTTTACCTTGTAGTATTTTGGCAAAACATGATTTTCCAAACTTATTTACGTCTTCTTTTTTCTTACTATCTCCTTTGGTGAGGTTATGTCACACATTTGCAGAACAGACATGTTTAAACAGTCTGTATCCTATCCAGAGTTCTTCCAACATCTTAGGGATTTTTTAAAAATTGCATACAGTAGAATTAACTCAGTGATGTGCAGTTCTGTGCATTTTGATAACTACATAGAGTTGCCACAGTATCACACAAAGCTATTCTTTCTAAAACTTCCTGTGCAACCCCTTGGTACTCAAAGTACCACCACCTTAAATCCATGGGAACAAACATCTGTTTGCCATTCCTATAATTCTACCTTTTGTAGAATTTCATACACATGGAATCATATAATATCAGAAATCAGCCTTGAAGTCTGATTTCTTTCTCTAAGCAAAATTCATTTAAGATGCATCCATGTTGATATATGAATCAATGTCTGTTCTATTTTTTTTAGGAATTGGTCCATTAGATGGATGCACCATGGTTTGCTTATCCATTCACTTCTTAAAGGATATTTGAGTTGTTTTCAGGTTTTGGCTCTTAAATAAAGGTGCTAGAAATGCTGGTGTACAAGTTTTTGTGCTAACATAAATTTTCAGTTCTTGTGGGTAAATTCCTAGGAGAAAGGATGCTCAATCATATTATAAGCATTTGATTAACTTTATAAGAAACTGGAAAACTATTTTCCAAAGTGGTTGTGATATTCTGCATTCCAGAATATGCAAAATTTCTGTTGCTCTTTATCCTTTTTACCACTTAAAATCTTCAGTTGATTTATTTTAGTCATTCTAATAGGTATATAAAGGTGAACTTAAAAAAAAAAAACTTGCAATTCCCTAAATGCCCTAATAACTAATGATCAGTGCATTCTCTCATGTTTATTTTCTAGTTATGAATAGTTTGTGGTTGTGGACAATTCAAATTTACTATTTTTTTCTGTTGTTTTCTTGTTAAGTTTTAAGTAGATTATCTTCTGGATGTATATCCTTTAGCATGTGTGTGATTTACAAATATTTTCTCAGAGTCTGTGTCTTATCTTTTTGTTTTCTTAAAAATGTCTTTCACAGATCAGAAGTTTTGGTCAAAGTCTAATTTACTAATGTTCTTTTATGAATTGTGCTTTTGAGTTAATCTCTTAAAACTCCTAATCAAACTCAAGGTCATGTAGATTTTCTCCTATTTTCTTCTAGAAGAGTTTTTAGTGTTACATTTTACACTTTAGGCCCATAATCCATACTGGTTTGGTTGGTATAAGATATAAGACATATGTCAGGGCTTATTGCTTTGTAAATTGTGTTCAGTTATTCTAGTATCATTATGTGAAAAGGATATTCTTTCTCCACTGAATTGTATTTGTACTTTTGTAAAAAGTTAGTTCACTGTAGTTGTTTAGAACTACTTTTGAGCTCTCCATTCTGTTTAATTAATCTATGCCAATCCTTTCAGCATTACTCTGATTATTGTAGACTTAGTAAGTCTTGAAGTTGGCTACTGTGGAATTTCTAACCTTATTTTTTTTTTCCTCATACTTATTTTGGCAGTGTTACCTTTTATGTTAATTGTAAGGTTCTTTCTCTGGTTTTGGATGGTTCCCCCCACACAGGGTCTGGTCAATATTCTGCTGGTTACTTCAGGGGGCTGCTATTCAGATTCCCAGACTTTTCTCTCTGTGAAGCTCTTTTCTCTCTGGCACTAAATCCTCTGAATTCTGATATCTTCTTCTTCCCAGAAATCCCAGCTTTGTCTCCGCAAGTCAGGCAATACCTAGCTCTGTCTGGGTTCCTCCTTTTCTGTGCTACATACTGGAAACTCTCCAAGGTAGTAAGCTGTGCCAACCACAACAGTCAGGCTCACCTCAATTCTTCCCTTTTCTTCTCTTCTGTCGTCTCTGCAGCTCTCCTTTCCTCTCCTCCCTCCCTTCCCACCCATCTGCTCCCCTTCTCTTCTCCCTCTCTTTCTCTCTTTCTTTTCGGAGTGTTTAGAGGGAATTACTGTATATTGGTCAGAAGCAAACTTCCAGAGAACTACTTTTAGTTTTATTTTATGATAAAAATTGTATATATTTAAGGTGTACAGCATAATATTTTGATATACATGTGCATAGTAAAATCATTATAATCAGAAGATTATTATGCTAAGTAAAATAAGCCAGACATAGATAAGAAAACACTGCATGATGTCACTTATATGTGGAATCTAAAAAAGTCAAATACATAGAAGCAGAAAGTAGAACTATGGTTATCTGGGCCAGGAAGGTGGGAGGAATAGGAGATATTGGTCAAAGGGTACACAAGGTATAAGGTTATGTAGGAAGAGTAAACCCATATATCTGATGTATAGTATGATGATTATAGATAATAATACTATATTGAATACTAGAAATTTTCTAAGAAAGTAGATTTCAGATGCTCTCATCATAATGAACCACTTGTTTTGTTGTTTTTCTTATTATTCCTATTGTTGCATTGTTTTTATGGCATTATTTTCTACTTCTTTCTTTGTTATTGCTTTTGGTCAGTTTATTCTATTTTTATTTTATTAACTTCTTGAGATGGACACTTGACTAGTTAATTTCTAGTTATTATTTTCTAATGTGAGTATTTAATAACATTTTCATTACTTTGGTACATCATGTTTTAAATATTATCCAAGAACTAATATTTTATAATTCCTATCATGATTACTTCTTTCACTGGAGAGTTATTTTGAACATTATTATTTTTAAAATTTTCAAATATATGACTTAATTACAGTTTTATTTCGGGTTTCTAATTTAAATACATTTTTAACAGAGAATATACATTCTGCATGTTTGAAATTCTATGGTAAGAATTGAGATTTTATCTGTGATCTACTTTTGTTTGAGCTCTTTGTTGATGTTTAATAAAAAGTTGATAGATATGAATTACTTGGTGAATGCTCAGTTAAAGAGAACTGAACACTATACACTTTAGATTGTTTTGGTATTTTACCCTGGGTACTTAGGAAATACTGCATAATCATGCAATAAGATGATAAAATAGAGTTCAATCTAATTATCTTAATAACATCATACCTTGCTTATTTTATTGAACATTTTGAATTGTTATTTTAATTTTAAGTACAATGATAGCAGATTAAAATACTCAGGATACAACTTTTTAAATATTACAATAATAAAATTACTTAAATTCTTACTGTATATGCACATGTTGTAGAAGGATTTCTCTTATAGATCACAAAATGAATACTTTTGGAGTAATAGTTCAAAAAATTTAAATTACCTTTTAAAATATATTATGTCCACTTTTAAGTTCAGTTAATACTTACTTTAGTCTAAGATCCTCCTTTTCTTTCATTCCTGTAAAACCTTGAAGAACTTGAGTGGATTTTATGGAATTGCCTATGTTTAATGACATGAGATATTGGTTAGGTCTGTGTGCTCTGAATTGGTTTTCTTAAGTGAAAAAAAAATAGGTTTTATAATTATAATGCCTGAAGTTTGTGTATTATAAATATATGAAATATAGACTTTATTTTCAAAATGACTCTGTCAAATTGAATTTGACAGGAACAGCCAGTTTAAGTTATGAGTTCTACCAGCACTGGAAAAATACTGCCTCTTTGGGAAGCTGTGAAAAATTGTGAAGAGATAAGAATTGCAGCTAGGTCTTCTAAATAAGGAACTGTCCTTTCATTTCTTTATTTTGTTTTTCATTTTTTGAATGCAAATAGTGAATGTGGTAGTATTTAATCTTGTCCATGGCAGATAACTTAATAAAAATTCTTCTTTTGGGAGAAGTCAGAATGAATGGATAAACCACATCTTAGCTGACTTCACATCCCTTCTCAGCTTGAGTTGAATCAGTCTCTCTCTCTTTCATTTTTACTTTGGGATGCAGCTAAAAATTCACACCAATAATACCATGGGTCTGCAAAATAATTAACCTGCATTTACTACTTTGGTTCTGGATTAGACAAAAAAGGAAATAATAATTCAGAGGCTACAGCTACTTTGATAAATCTTTTGAGAATAACATATCAAATAATTAAACTAATTATTCTGTTGGGATCATATATAAATTTTATATCTTTTCCTGGATGGCTGGAAGTAGCAACAGAGAAAGTAAGTAAATATTAGTGATCTTGGGATTCCCTACTCTGTCTGCTTGTTTCTGTGCGAGGAGTTGCCTACCAATTTCTGCATGTCCATGACCCTTGCACTGCATCTCCTCTCTTCTACCCCCACATAAAGGAGGGAAAAAAAGCCTAGCCAGAGTAGAGGAGCCAACCACCCCTCAAGTAATATCTAAATTATTTTTTATTTTTTATTAAGGAATGCTATGCAGTTTTAACCTACTTTGTCTTGGTATACTTTATGAGAAAATTAATGAGAAAATGAAAGCAAACCTGGACTGTGACAGATTATTTTTGCTTGACATAATTCATGACCTCCATTTAGGAGGTAATTATGATTTCTGATAAACACTTGTATAATGTTTTCATATAACTAAATGAGTCTAAGAAATTCTGATAAGCTAAGGTTACCCAAGGGGACAACAGAGGATGAGATGGTTGGATGGCATCACCAACACGATGGTCATGAGTTTGAGTAGGCTCCGGGAGTTGGTGATGGACAGGGAAGCGTGGTGTGCTGCAATCCATGGGGTCGCAAAGAGCTGGACACAACTGAGCTACTGAACTGAACTGATTTGAAGGTTGCCCATGCAACTGGGTAAAAATCATTAAAATGTTTCATTAGATACATGTTTCTAATCTATCTTAACAATAATTATTTAGCAATTTTTCTTTCTTGTTAAATGTCTCCTACAGTACATAAAATTTTGAATAGTCTTTAATAGGCCTATTCTCTCATGAAAAGTTTATACAAACACTTTGACAATGCTCATAATGAATTTGTTCAAGAAATTTGGTTTAACAGGAACAACAAATCTAAAGAGTAATGTTTTCTAGAATACTGATTGGTATGTGGCTCCTATAGTAATTTAATTTAAAGTGTGTATATCCTCTACCTGTTCAGAATCCATGGATAGAGGAGCCTGCTGGGCTATAGTCCATGGGGCTCGAATAGAGTTGGACACGACTGAGAGACTAACATTTTCACACTTTCTGTACCTGGGCTCCCTGGTGGTGCAGCAGTAAAGAATCTGCCCACCAATGCAAGAGACATGAGTTCTATCCTTGGGTCAGGAAGATCCCTTGAAGAAGGAAATGGCAACCTGCTCCAGTATTCTTACCTAGGAAATCCCATGGACAGCAGAGTCTAGCAGGTTACACTCCATGGGGTCACAAAGCATTGAACATGACTGAACAACTAAACAACAACAATAGCACTCTATACCCGAAGTGATTCTGGAATATGGGAGGTCTAAAGGTAAATAGCAGTTTTTGTATTCTAGAAACCTTTAGAGCAGGATAGTATATCACTTCTTAACTGGCTCTTTAGGACTTCCTAGGTGGCTCAGTGGTAAAGAATCTGGGTGCCAATGCAGAAGACCCCAGAGACATGGGTTTGGTCCATGGGTCAGGAAGATCCCCTGGGTAAGGAAATGGCTACCCACTCCAGTAATCTTGCCTGGAGAATCCCATGGACAGAGGAGCCTGGTGGGCTCCAGTCCATAGGTTAACAAAGAGTTGAACATGACTTAGCACATGTGTGCACACACACACACACACACAACTGGGTCTTTTATTTTACTTCTTCAGGTATAAGAAGGATATTAAGTAGGGAATTATGTCTGAAGACTGGCAGATTTTAAGCCCTCAAGTCAACTGCCAAGAATAATATATTATCCTTTTTTAATTTCAGTGGCAGGCCACATATAAACATTTTCCTTCATTTTCATGTACTTTGATCTATTCCTGGATATCCTGTTTCCAAAGTGCAAACAAAACATTAACTCTGTGATAAAAGATATATAGGTCATCTGAATAATTAGAAGAAAATTCCTCATTCTTAGATAGGGTATAATAATGTAAAAAATATATCACTACCAAACTCCCGATATTTTAAGTTACAGTTCATATTTACTTTAGCTTAAAACCCTCCATTTTTTTTTCATTACCATAAAGCCATGGAACTTGAGTGGATATTATGGAATTGCCAGTGTTAATGACGTTAGATTAGGTCTGTGTGCTCTGAATTGGTTAAAAACTATTCTTATAATTTTAATACCTGAAGTATGTGTATTATAAATATTGTATGAAATAGAAACTATTTTCAAAGTGATTCATTGAATAAGTTTATTTCTAGAAAATTAATATTTTTATTTTCTCTAATGTTAAGCATACTTTTCACTATAATTTCCAGTTGGTGTATGTTGGTATGAGAAAAAAATGGTCCTTTTATTTTTGTTGGCTTTCTAGTCAACAAATTGCTAAAGTCATCAACATTTTCTAATACTTTGCTTGTTGATCTGCTTGTTTTTTATATGATCGTATTACCTTACAATAGTGACAGTTTTGTCTGCCCCCTCTCTATTTTTTTTAAATTTTTCTCTCCGTATAACATTGGTCAGCATCACTGGTACTTTGTTAAATAAAAGTAGTTGTAAAATTTACATCCTTATATTGTTCCTGATTTTAAAAGGAATCCATCAAAAGTTATTTCATTTGATATAAACTTTACATAGTTAAGGAAATACAATTGTATTCATAGATTGTTGAGAATTTATCAATATGTGTTAAACTTCATCAAGTAATTTTCAACATTTGAGATAATCATTTAAATTTTGTCAGTCTATCCAAATGGTGAATTACAACAGTTTTTTTCCCTGATATAGAACCATCTTTGAAGTCCTAAAACAAACTCCAGTATAAAAATGATACTGTGTTTAAGTTAATATTTTTGAGAATTTGTGCATGTATGGTCATAAATAAAATTGTCCAATAACTATTCTTACATAATTGTAATAAAATATGGTTTTAGAATAAGGTTACATACATAGTTTCTAAATTGATTCAAGCAATAATAGTTATCAAATGATTGATGATTTGATGAGTGCATTGATGAATGAACAGATTAATAAAAGAAAAAACATCCTATAGGTTTTATATAGTTTTTGATGTAAGACACCTGAGGAAATTATGTAAACTGTCTTGAGGGTCATATATACTTTGTATTTTGCTTTGATGAAGAAGTTGACTTTATACCCTTTATACTCACATATTTGCTTTGCTGAAGTTTTCAGGAATAGGAAGCTATGTCTAGTCAACTGTACAATTCCTAGCAGAAAAAAAACTACTTTTTAGCATTTCATCTATGGAAAGAGATAAAATAAAATAACTCACAATTTAACAAGGATTAGTGACTTGCTGACAGCAACCATGATATCAGAAAATGATTGTTTCTTGGCAGGAAAGTGATGACAAACCTAGACAGTGTGTTGAAAAGCAGAGACATTATTCTGCTGACAAAGGTCCGTGTAGTCAAGGCTATGGTCTTCCCAGTGGTCACGTACCGTTGTGAGAGCTGGACCGAAAAGAAGGCAGAACACCAAAGAACTGTTGCCGTCAAATTGTGGTGCTGGATGACTCCTGTGAGTCCCTTGGACAGCAAGGAGATCAAACCAGTCAATCTTAAGGGAGATCAACCCTGAATATTCACTGGAAGGACTGATGCTGAAGCTGAAGCTCCAGTAATTTGGTCATCTCATGGGAACAGATGACTCACTACAAAAGTCCCTGATGCTAGGGGAAGATTAAGAGCAGAAGGAGAAGAGGGCATCAGAGGATTAAATGGCTGGACGACATCACCGATGCAATGAACATGAACTTGGGCAAACTCTGGGAGGTGGAGAGGGACAGGGAGTCCTGGTGTGCTGTAGTCCTTGGAGTCACAAAGAGTTAGATTACAATGGGGCAACTGAACAACAACAAACTTAAATTTCATATTTGTGTAGAATATTAAACAACAGTAACCACATTGATAGCAAAAAAATTAATTTCAGAATTTGATATCACATAAACTCCTGAGCATTATTGACTTTCCAATACAATGTGAATATACTATCTTTTTACCATTAACTATTTATAACAGAAAAACTTTTTTACAATTTAAAAAATTTGTTAGTTTATTGCTAGAAATAGAAGTAGTACTTTATTTCTAAAATTTTATTATAATGTAACCATTGTTTTTTCCTTATTTTAGCTGTGCCTGCAAACTTGTGATTTTCTATGATATATAGAGCTTAAAAACTCCTAAAATTAAATTTTGATTAAACCTGGTCAGGTAAATATTCAAGGACAACAGCAAGTTCTGCATTTAAACATAAATGTTATTAAAGTTCAGGGTTATCTAACCATAGTCCAAACTCTACTTGGGAAATGTCTGAGAGAGCTGGAAGTACATCAAAGATGTCATTCTGTTGACACATGTAAATTTGCAATAATGCAAGCATAATTCAAGGTATAAAGCACCATATGTGAGAGAATGATTTCTAGGAATGGAAGACATGCTTTCTTTAGTTTTACCCAAATAGTGATTTTTAAAGGTCTTGTTTTTCTAAATAATGCGACATATACATGAGGGCACACTTAAGTAGTCATGGTTGTGGGCTTGTGGACAATTTACTTATACTCAAGGTTAAGGTTTTATATCTTTCATTTTATCTGTTTCATTTTATCATTTCATTTGATACAACACAAATCTGGGTTATAGTTTCAGTCTCTTTAGCATATATAGCTCTATGAATTGGACATGTTATCATCCATAAACCAACTTTTTCATCTCTGAAATGAACATGATCATACTTTCCTTGCCATTTTATCAGAGGGATTACTGTGAAAATGGACCCCCATTACTTATCAATGGTTTTGACTCATATAAGATACTCAACTTCATAATTTACAGAGTCACTGTGAGGATCACATGATATAAAGCAAGTGAAAATGTTTTGAAAACACTGAAGCACTATACAAATATATCAATATTTTAATTAGGGTTCAATTAAGATTGTAGCAGTAAATTTCTTAAAAATTGTATTTATACAAATTCAATTTTCCAGAAAAAGAAAAACATTTTAGTTTTTCAAAGAACTCGATGATGAGCCACGACATCCTTGTACATACCAAAATAATAGTTTGTTGTCATTCTATCCATTAACTTTTGTCAAAAAATTTTAAGAAAAGAAATCTGTTGTAAAGAGAGAATACAGACACACCTAGGAGACACTATTTGCCTGAGGAAACTTGGACAGAAGCAGAAAACTATTCTAAAGAAAGAAAGAAAGTGAAGTCACTCAGTTGTGTCTGACTCTTTGCAACCCTGTGGACTGTAGCCTATCAGGCTCCTCCATCCATGGGATTCTCAAGGAAAGAATACTGGAGTGGGTTTCCATTTCCTTCTCCAGGGGATCTTCCCAAACCAGGGATCAAACCGAGGTCTCCCACATTGCAGGCAGATGCTTTACCCTCTGAGCCACCAGGGAAGCCGTAAACTATTCTAAAGACAGGATGAAATATAAACTCTTAACAGAATAGAAAGAACATGATGTTGAGGCTTCAAGAGAGGTATAATACATTTGATTGAGGCAATAGGGAAGGCTTCAGAGAAACTGTTGAATTGGAGCCAAGTCTTGAGATAAAAATAGCCCATTATCCTGCATGGACAAGACTGGAGACATGACAGGTTGTGTGCTCAGCCTAAGAAATGGTCCAGTGGTTTGCATGCAGGTAGTGTGTTTGGCACAGGCCGGCAGTCTAATGGAGTTGAAGAGTGTTGTGTATGAGAAGTATGGCTGCCAATGAGGAGGCCACTTCATCACTGACCTGAAATTTGCCAGTATGCCTTGGATTTGGCTGTTATGAATGGGTGGCATATACTCAAGACACTTCAGGATCAACTTTTATTTCCAGAATGTTCTATGATTGTACTGAATGATCAGTGTAAACTACCTGTGTAAATTAGTCATGAATTCCCCCATTTTACAGATAAATAAAATGAGACTTAGAAACTTTTAGGACCCAGGTCTGCCACTTTTTCCCCACATTATTATAGCTGCATCCACAGTGAACTCTAAAGATGTCCTGAATAGCTACAAAGTCTTCACTGGGTTTAGAAGACATGGAAATATCAGTCACATCTCAAAGAGATCTAACACTCAAGGGATGAGGCCAATGACTTTTGGCAGCATAATGTATAGGCAAGTGTGGAAAGGACAGCTCAAAATAAAGTTGGAGTCCTAGTCTGGATCAGAATTGGGACCTGCATTTTTTCTTCTTTGCAGAGAATTGAATAATGAAGCGAATAGTAAACTGCCAAGGTGAGTTCCATAGAGGTAAAAACTTAAGGACAGCGCTGGGTTAGGGCCCTAGAATCTGAAAATGTGAACTCAATAGAGATTATATTACAGAATAAATATGCACAGTAAAATAGAGGCTTCCCTTTGGTGACATTCATCACATACTTAAAGCCATATTTTTTAGCTTTTCTCTAACTACTGATGTATATTTTGGAAAATATGTATAACACACAGGAGTGGAACATATATTTATTTATGCTTTATTTTAAACATTTTCAAAAGCTTTCTGTAGAGAACTAATCTTTTCATTTTTTTCTTAGTGCATCATTATATCATATTTACATTGTTGTTTTTGTTTAGTTGTTAAGTTGTGTCCAACTCTTTTGTGACTCCATGGGATTTCCCAGGCAATAATACCAGGGTGAGTTGCCATCCCCTTCTCCAGGGCATCTTCCTGACCAAGGTATTAAACCCACATCTCCTGCATTCCAGGCAGATTCTTTACCACCGAGCCACCAGGGAAGCCCAGTGGTACATGTACTTACTTAAACTGCCTTTCCTCATTTAATGACAATTGTAAAGGCAATGTAGCAACTTAGATAAATATTCTTGACAAAACAGGACATGAAAACAAGGTAGAAATTGATATTGGTATTGCGATTACAAGGATGAATGCATGCAGAAAAATAATAACAGCTAATATAGAAAATAAGAGTTGATGCCCTATTTGATACGAGATGGTATGCTTCTTTATTTACATTTTTATTTTATAATCCTATTTTTGTAATCAACATGTAAGGATCAATCTTTACGTAAAATGCAGTTAAAATTTCTAAACTTTATGTAGGATGTCTGAAATACGATATATAACATTTTTAATTAGACAAGAAAGTCTCCCCTTCATTTCAAATTCAGTTCATTTTCACCTGAAAATAAATCTGCCTAAGTATTTGCAATGAAAGGAAGATACTAGGACAGTAAGGAAAGCTGTGTGACTGCCTACTGAGTAGGGGTGGAGGGATCTATATATTACTAAAAAAAATTCAGAGAAGTATTTTGGACAGAAGGTTCACACTATCTGTGTTAAAATGGAAATTGTAGTATTTTACATATTTCAAACATTGCAATGGAAATTCATAAAGTTATTGTTAAAATGTTGAATTATAACGTGAAACATTGAGGGAAAACGAGAGAAAGCTGCTATCTACGCTGCAGTCAGAAAAAGGAATATTCCTCTCAATCAGGTATCTGTGAGGTGTTGATAGCCAAGCATTAAGTTGTTTTATATACACACACACACACACACACACACACACACAGTGTTTTATTTTTGTGTTTTCTTTAGCAGAGAAAGGCCACTGTGTTATGATAGGGATGAATGAAAGTACAGTAAGCGCAAATAAGAAGATAACAATATCTCAAAAATAGAGCCTAGAAAGGAAATAGAGAAAAGTCCATAGGAAAAAAATGAGACATACAATAATAATAACAGAATAAAGATGAGTAACTAGTGATTTATTATTCCTGGGTGAAAGGACTGTGCCTACCTCACAGATTAAAAATGAGTATTAACAGGGGTTCCTAGTGCAGGGGACGTGAGAGTGACTGGATATAGAAAGTGACAAGAGTGGATGACCTTACACTTCCAGTGAAGAAATTCCTAAGTATCTATTTCATTCCAGTCACAATGCTAGGTACTTTCACAGATGTGAGCCCAGAGAATCTATATCTGCTGCCATCCAAAAAGTAAAAAAATAGTGTATATGAGTAGTGGTGTGACTGCGTGTATGTGGTGAAGGGGTTTTGCCCAACAAGAGACACGTATTAATAATGACATAATTTAACCTTTGGCAAAGATGAGCTAGTAACATGATTGATTGTCTAAAACAATTTACGTTTATACAGTTGATGCATAGTAGAATACAAAAAAAGATTTCTTTTATTTGTATGGTACTACACAGGTGAGAAAATATCCTTCCAAGTTATAGGTAAATTTACTATGACTGCCATGGTGTAAAAGGTGTAGCAGTGGCTCTTTGAACACTGCAGAAAATAGTTACCAAGTGTAGCTCTGGATGGAGGGTAAATAAAGATGAATTAAAAGTCCTGGGTTGGCCAAAAAGTTTGGGTTTTTCCATAAAATGTTAGCAAAACAACAAATGAAAATTTTGGCCAACCCGATAGTTGCTTGACTTCGGAAATTCACAACCTAGCTTTGAGAATGTGTAGTAAACTGTACCTGGTGCCTTTAATCTGATGTTGCTGTTGCTTCTGGCTTTTAGATTGATCTTGAACTTGCACTTGGGGAACTAGTGAGCCAACTATGATGACATTGATTCTCATCAAGCTTTGCCGCAAAATGCTCCTCTCATTTGGTTGTAGCGACGCTGGTTGTTTTCTTTCTTGGAGTGCTGTTGTGAGATAGCTTTTATAAGGTGCAGCAGGTGACTTGGGAGCCCTTTGCCAAATCCTTTTAGCCCAGCTGACATCAGCACAGTTGTACACAGATTTATCATGCTATCGGCCTTCTTCAAATAAGCCATTTTGCACTTTTCTCTCAGGCCTTTCTCTGCCTTGCTTTGACATTTCCTAATACCAAATAGGATGTTATGTTACGTCAAATTCCAAACCTGCCCTTGGCTATTAGTTGAGCTATGAAGTGGGGTTTCAAAGCCATATCCAAAGAGACTTTTCATCTAAAGATTATAAAAATATTAGTTGGAAATATGAGCAAGCAGAAAATAGTATCTGACCAGGATGTTTGTACAGTATGAATAAGGAGAAGAAAAATGTATGCATTGTTGTTGTTGTTGTTCAGTCACTAAGTTGTATCCAACTCTTTGAGACTCCATGGACTGCAGCATCCCAAGGTTCCCTGTCTTTCACTGTCTTCTGGAGTTTGCTCAAATTCATGTCCATTGAGTTGGTGATGCCATCGAACCATTTCATCCTCTGCTGCCCTCTTGTCCTTTAGCCTTCAATCTTTCCCAGAATCAGGGTGTTTCCCAATGAGTCATCTCTTTGCACAAGGTGGCCAAAGTATTGGAGTTTCGCCTTCAACATCAGGCCTTCCAATGAATATTCAGGGTTGATTTCCTTTAGGATTGACTGGTTTGATTTTGCTGTCTCAGGGACTCACAAGGGTCTTCACAAGCACCATAATTTGAAAGCATCAGTTCTTTGGTGCTCAGCTTTCTTTATGGTCCAAATCTCACATCCGTACATGACTACTGGAAAAACCATATCTTTGACTATACTGAGCTTTGTTTTCAAAGTGATGTCTTTGTTTTTGATATGCTATCTAGATTTGTCATAGGTTTAAGAGTTTCATTTATGACCAGTGTAACCTAGGAAAAGCTCAAAGATTTAATACTAAAATTAATACAGGCAGACAAGTTTCCATTCTGAAATCAAAAGAATATTCAATATTCAGAAATAAAGAAGTTGATTGCCATAAAATGATTTCTTTAATGACTGGAATCATGAAATAATACTTGAATTTATGCTGAGGAGTATTACTAGAAAAATAGAAGGCAGATGTTAAACACAAGGAAGAAATGATCAGAATAAGAAAAATTCAAAAGATATAGAAAACATCAGAATACAGGGCAGATACTAAGGCAAAGGAAGCACAAGCAGAACAGGATGTAATAGCAAAAGGAAACATTTAAAAAAAAATCTAACACATTGAAATATCAGAAAGTAGCTCTATATAACTGGTTAATTGAGCCTGGTGGACCCTGAATATGTCATGCAAAAATAAACTGTGTATTAAACAAGTTTTGCTGACTTTTCTTCCCCTCACCTGGATGAAATCTTAAGCAAATCCCACTATGGCAGCAGATCTTAGACTTTGGCTTGATCAAAATCCTCTGGAGGGCTTGTGAAAACCAGATTTCTGGGCCTTACTGCAAAGCCTCTCATTTAATAGGTCTGGAATGAATCTGAGAATTTGTATTTCTATCAAGTTTCCAGATGATTCTGATGCTACTTAGGAGGGTTGAAGACCACACTTTGAGAACCATTGCAGTATGGTTTCTGGTTACTCTCAGTTAGTTGTTACATTTTTGATGTATTAAAAACTAAAGAATGATCTATTAATATAATTATTGCTTTATTTCATCATCTGATTCATTACATTTTTTTACCCACTATTACTGTCACCCACCCACTCCCCCAACAAAGAGAAACTACTTTAACTGCAATTTGGTTTGGAAGCTTATGGTCAGGAAGAAGGGTGTATTAGGCTTCCCTTTTCCTTCTGGATAAACACTTATTCTACTTGTTACCTATTGTTTTTGCCACTTTAGACTTGGTAAGGGAGGGATGGGCATAGTCTTAAGTGCTAATGCATTTTTAATGGGGCCCCTTGTATTTATAATGTCAAATATTGATGCTTTTTTACCTGGAAAACATAGGAAGCTACAAGGAGCATGTTCAGTTGTGGATGATGTTGCCTCAATCTAGCCAAATCATCTTCTGATCAGTTTCTGGCTTTTTTCCAACAGGACCCACTGACTCCCTCTGCTGTTGTCACATTTCCTTTCTAAGCAGTCCCATTTCATAGCTGAGATGTGGAGTCACACACTGGTATCACAAGTTTTTAACCAGTCCTGCATGCATAATTTTCTAGGGTTTTCAAACCTTAGAGGTGCTCCTGAAACTCAAAAACATCAAGAAAATGTGAATTTAACATTCCTTAACTGTAACATATAAAATGTTTAGATATGTTCTACATTTTAAAACCATATTCTCTATAAAAATATATACAATTTTGTGTCATCACTCATAAATTAAAATCGGACTGCCAACTTCCATCTTGCATTTGTTATTGAGATTCCACTGTCTCTTAGAGTTAAACCAGTATTTAGGCAGAAAATGAGAGTAAAACTTCTAAAATAAAGACAGGACTTTGACTCTCAATTTTATATTGATTGCTGCTGATATCCTCCTGGAGTAGGAAATGGCAACCTGCTCCAGTATTCTTGCCTGGAAAAATTCTGTGGACAGGGGAGCCTGGAGGGCTATAGTCCATGGGGTCACAAAGAGTCAGACACTGTCAACTGAGCATGCACATACACACACAGACACACACACTGATAACCTAATCATCTGAGTTCCCAGAGATCCCTTTATTCTGTAGCTCTTTAGTTCCAATTGCCACATATTGGACAGTGAAGGGGTATTTAATGATGTGGAAAGCTTGGTGCAGCTGCTCTGTAGGGGTCTTATCACTTTCCTGAAGACAGTGCCACATAGGGAACAGAGGCACTTTAGGGGATGGAGTGGAATCACAGTCAAATAATCATTCATGTTGGTGGAGAATGAAGTGCTGGTATGTAGAAAGGCATGGGGCAATCAAAGGACATGATGATTTGTTCAAAGGACACAGTGTTTACTAATGATGGTGATGATAATAACAGTTTGGGTTAACTGTGGCTACCATGGAGAGCCAATAAGATGAAAATGCTAAGTTTAAGGCCTTGTACACCCAATCTGGGCTTCTCTTGTGCTCAGCTGGTAAAGAATCCACCTGCAATGCGGGAGACCTGGGTTCAATCCCTGTGTTGGGAAGATCCTCTGGAGAAGAGAAAGGCTACCCACTCTTGTATTCTGGCCTGGAGAATGCCATGGACTGTATAGTCCATGGGGTTGCAAAGAGTTGGACACAACTGAGCCACTTTCACTTTCACTTTTCACACCCAACCCAAATCTTCACTAGTGGTGAATCAGAATGCCTCTAGGTTGTTGCTAAAGGAATCCCTTATCATTTATAGCTGCAAGGTAGACATGGCTCAGGATCAGATCCAGAACTTGATTGTAAAAGTTATAGTGTTATTCCCATTCCTTTTCATTTAGAATCAGAATAAAGTTGTATTTCAAATATCTAAAAAAAAAAAAGTTATAGTGTTGTAAAATCATTTAAACCCCAACCTGGCCAGGTCTCTCATGCTAAAATAAGGCAAACAGGAAATAGTGGGATCCTGAGACTTGGGATGATAACAAATTTGGCCTCCTGGAGTGGTTGAGAATTTTAAACCAAAAATTACTGCAAAATCTTCCTTACGTGGGAAAGCGGTTCTTCTTTCACACATTTTTCAAGAATTATAAGTGAGGATCAGGATTCATAAGATTTAGAGTATCTTCAGGACACACACTCATGATAAATAGTATTCTAGTAGAGCCCTAATGAAGTATGTGTTTTATCAAAGAGGACATAATAGAGATACTGAAATAGTGCAGAATCTGGCTGATTTGTATCTGTAAGAACCGAGGGAGCATGTATGGAAAAGGTTTGAAAGGTGTTAGTATGAGATGACAAAATGGAAAGTTGACTTAAGCCTATTTTAGTGGTATGAGTGTACTCACATAGAAATTGTGATTTATACTGTTAGCTCAAGCATCTGACTGTGGCCCTGGCCTTAAATGTGACCAACTTTTAAGGGAAGGGAGATGATGGGACCTGTCAAGTATAATCTAGAGAAAACTCAAGGAGATGTGAATCTTGAAGTGGAGCTCTTATGTGTTCAGTCATCTTGTAACCTTAGGAAAGTCTAAAGAATGCTCCCTTCAAGAGGGCATTAAAAAGCAAAAAAAATCCATAAAACATTTTTGGAGCCTTTCCTCTCAAGGCCAGAGATGATCGTGGACAATGCCAGTATGTAACTGGCTTTCCCCATTATAGTAGGAATAATTAGATCAAGAGTAATGGAGGATGGGTGGTAGCACTTCAGCACAGGTGGGCCCAGTTTTCACAAGTGATTAACTGAATCGAATGTGGAGTGTTTGACTCTCAGGCTACAGTGTTGGTGAATCATCATTTGATCAAGGGAAAGAACCCTATTAATGAAATAGAGAGTCAGCCTTAACTTATATAAACAGATAAATTCTAAATTATATGAGAAGAAACCTAATTCAAGTAACAGTAGTGGTGATTCACAGCCCCTTACTCAGTTTGCAGACCTACAGTTACTTAATTAAGGAAGAACCTTGTCCCTTTGTGATGCAGGAACAAGTGTATAGTATAACTCTTCTCCCAAGCTTTCATGATCTGTGGTCATTTACCAGGGTGTGTGCATAGGAAAAAGGAAAAATTTCAGGTTTTCAGAAGGTCACTAGGACTTCAAATGAAAGCTGGTTCTTATCCACCCCATTTTACCACCATAGTCACTGTAGCTTATAGATATTAGATAATAGAAAGTGTCTTGGCCAGAATTTATCTCAGTGTAAGTCTAGTTGGTACCACAGAAATATTTGTGGTTATTTACTCATTTTGGGTGTATATGGCAGAAATCAACTGATCTCTCTCTTGTTTTATTGATCTGCATAGTAATTGGCAAAATCCCCACACTGATCCATGAAATTAGAGCTATAATTATGTAGGAAAGACCAAATTCATATTTCTGGTGCTCACTGCTTGCTATGATTGTAACATGATAGTAAAGTAACATCACTTCTGAAGGAAATACAAAAATTAGTGCTGCTGTCAAAGACTTTAAAATGCAGAAGTGTTTGTTTCAGTCACACCTTTATTTAATTGCCTGTGTGATCACGCTCACAGCTTATATATTTTGGGGAGTAACTACAGATAATCTTAAACATCAAATAAGAGGAAGTAGCAGTACCTGTCCTAGGCAAACTTCTTTAGAATTAGAGGAGAAGGGACAATTTCCTAACTTATTATGAGACAAGTATTAATCTTATGCTTTCTGCCAGTACCTGTTAAATTGCAGCAGGCTAACGTCATTAACTTGAAAATGGAGTAAAATCTCAGACCCTTCACAATTCTTTATAGGAATTTCCTCAATCTGATAAAGGACATCTACCAGTAACCTACATCTAAACATCTAACCTAGTGCTGAATGATTTAATTCTTTCCCACTAAGATCAGGGACAAGGCAAGGGTATTCATTATCACTACTTCTAGTCAATATTGTCCCTAAGTTGTAGTCAGTAGAGTAAGGAAGAAAATAAGTAGCATAAAAAGATTAGAAGATAAGTAAAACTGTCTTTATTTCAAGATAACTTGATTTTTATGAGAATGTCCCATAGATTTTAGCTGGGTAGTTTAGGAAGGAGAAGGTACAAAGTTGAAGAATTCAAGACCAATACACAAAAATTAATTGTATTGTTACATACTAGTGACAAATAATTGGCGATTGAAAATATAAAAGCAATAACATTTAGAATAGCATAAAAATACAAAAATATGGGATACATTTGAGAAAAAGATATAGAAAGCATGCAATAAAATTACAAAACTTTGCTGATTGAAGTTAAAGAGAATCTAAATAACTTGAGTGTTATGCCATGTCAATCAAAACTTTAATGTATTAAGTAATCAACTCTCCAAACTGATATATATAGGTGCATTGCAATCCCAATCAAAATATCAGCAGACTGTATAGAAATTGACAAGCTGATTCATAATTTTTGTGGAAATGAGAAAGAACATCCAAGACAACTTTGAAATAGAACAATGAAGTTCAAGCACTCATATTATTTAACTCAAGTCTTTTTATAGAGCTCAGATAATCAAGAGAATAATTCATTGGTATAAAGACAGATAAATTAATGTAACAAAATAGAAAATTCAGGTTTAGAATTCTCAGCTTTTCTTTCCTTTCCATGACCTTGACATTTTTTTTTTCTTGGTTTTGTACTCACGGTTAGGATTTATTACAGTGAAAGGCTATAAAACAAAATTAACAAATGGCAAAGTACATGAGGTGAAATCCACAGGAATCCAGACACAAATTTCCAAGAGTCTTCTATCAGTGGAGTCACACAGGATGCACTTAATTCTTTAGGTATTTTATAAAATGTCTTTCAATTGATGTTTCTTCATGATTAAACTGTGGTTTTTTGATTTGGGGGAATAATAGTACAGAGATAAGTACCTTCTCACCATATCTTATCCACATGTATATTATAATAACATGACCATACATTTTCTTCAGTGAGTTGTCTGAATTGGCATTTTAAAGGTACTTACTATTATTATCAAGAATGTTTTAGATCTTTTAAATCATGCTGATATTATTTTATACCTATCAGTAGCATTTGGAAACTTATTGATTTTGAATGTTTTCTCAGATAAGTTTGACAAATGTTTTAATGTGTATTTCTATGTAATTTATATTTTTATCACTTTATCATTTTACCCATTAACAGATGGGTAAACATATAACAGATTATTATATGTCTAAATGAAGAACATTTATTTAGCTACTTCACTGGACTATCTTATAGTTTACAATGGTTTTGAATTGATTGTTTTTAATATTCCAGATATACTGAATATAATTTAAAAAAATAATAGCATTCCCTCATCATGGAATAATATGTTTTTAAACAATTTTGAAACTATTATACACAAAAAAGTTGTATCATTAAGTAAACAAAGCAGAATAGTAATTGCTGGATTTCACCTAGGGTTGAATTTACTTGAGGCACTTGCTGTATGGAGTGCTGTCCTCTCTATTCCAATGATATTGAATTAAAAATTGAGGGAACAAAACCCAGATTTCTGCATTATCAGTAAACACCCCTGGTGGCTCTGATATGTATAGAAAATTCACAATAAAACCTGGATATGTAATAAGACATTTGCATAAGAAAAATTTAAATTTATGTACTTATATAGTAGTAAATTTAATAATAATTTTCAACAACCTCTGTATTCTCTGGCCATCATACTATCTCCATCTCAAAAATAAGATTTGCTGGGATTCCAGCAATGGCATAAGAAATTTTTCTGCTTCAATATTAGTAGTAAATTTATAATGTCTTTTGAACTTTTAATTACCTTAAGAAGTAGCATCAAGTTGTAGTTTTGGGTGTGTTTTTTGAATGGTAGTGGTTCTGTGATAAAGAGATAGAGATCCTGTGGAAGAGGGACTGCGTTGCTGGTTGAAGGAGGATCAACAGTAACTCACTTAAAAATAAGGATCAGGTAAATAATTTGTGAGGCCAAGTGTGAAATTAAAATATGATGTCTTGTGTGCAAAAATCATGAAGAATTTAAGACAGCAATGGAAGAGAATCAAACCAAATACAAGGCCTTCCTAAGGATAGGGTGCTTTGTGACTGCCCAAGTTGCATGCCTGTGAAGCTGGCTTTGTTCCTGATACTCTAAGAGCAAGTTGCAGTTTAAAAAATAATTGTAGTTTCTGCTCTTCATGTACATGCTATCATTTTTGGAACCATTATATGTAGAGTTTTGAGCAGGTTTGCAAATGCTAAGTCTTTATAAAAGACATTCATTTTCAAATACTTTTCCCTCCAGTGACCTAAGTACTATATTTCTTTTTCAAATGTAAAATATTTCTTCCTTAGTGACTTAAGTGTATCCCATGGAAATTCACTGCTCCTCTAAATAATCTTTTAAAAATAGTTTTATGAGTCTATCGAGTGAATCATTGTAAATAATAAGTAAATGCATATGAGGGTAATGATAAACATATATTTTGAAGTCTTTGGAAAAGATAAAAAACATTTTTAGCCGATCGGTATTGCTTTTTTTTTTTTTTTAATCTTCAGTTATTCTAGGAAACAAAGAATGTTTTGATCTTTTAGGAATATTCCTCCTAAGAGGTTAAAGGGTTTGAGCCTTAGAACAATTTTAACTCTCTCAAGTTCCTTTCACTGTAGGATTCTTTCCAGTGGAAGGAAAGATTCTTTCTTATTATAATGTTGTTAGTGAAGTTTTCTCATTTCAACTTTTACCACTGGTAGCAAATCTTAATGTCTTTTGAGTAATAGGAGGAAGTTTTTTTTTTTTTTTTTTTTTTTAATGATAGATTCAGGTCCTTTTGTGGTTATTCTAAATTTTAGGGCTTCAAAAAAGTAGATAATGAAGCTTAGTTCACAAAAAACTGTGTTCTCTCACTTTCCTCACACCTGCATGCCTATTTAGTGTGAGAGTAATAGAGTCTGATTTTCAATTGTAATGGACGTTGCTCTATCTGAGAGTATTCAAAGAGAGTTTCATCTAATGGAAATGTACAGTGGAGTCTTTTAAGTCACATTTCTAGATTCTCAATGTTAACAAAATTCTTGTGGTATTTGGGTGATATGTTATAGGCCAGTCTGGCTATTTCTTAAAGACTTAATGCAGCAATAGGAGTATTCTTTGTGGGTTTGTTATTGTTTTTGTTTTGCATCAAATGCAATATATGAAAAATGAAGACATCTTAAGTAAAGATAAATTGTAAAATTTAATTCTACAATCACGCAATTATAAATAGGCATTAAGAAGTAACATTTATTAACCATTAAATTTAAACAGCATTAAAATACACCTAGAGTTGACTTATGAAATGAGTATCATTCCTATTACACTGAGGCTTAGGACAATATGTCCTTCTGTAAGGCAGGAGTACTTTCCTTGAACATGATCTTCTGTCTCCATATCTCAAGATTATTCCACACACACTGTAGAAGTCCAAGAATAGAGGTGCCTAATGCTTCATCTTCACTATATTCTTCCTTCTCCTTTACTTCAACACCTGATATCTCCGTATATTTCAATAGTTCTATCACATCTTCTCAACACATTCTCTGCCCATAGAAAAACTGGATAGTTCACCTTAATTATCTTGGATCTAATAGTCTTGGTGTTTATTTATGTCCATTAACTATTCTTATCATATTCAAAGCCCATGTTTCACCTCAGAATTATTCTCTAAATCCAAACCAGGTAGAGTTTTTGGCTTTTTTATAAGAACATAATTTGTATTAAGTGCTAGTGTGGTGGTCAGTTGTATTGAAAAGACAATGAATTTAGAGGCAGAGAACCCTGAGTTTCTGACTTACATGTTCTTTGATATCTTACAAGAGATACTATATTTCAGTTTTCTCAACCATCAATAGAGCTAATAGTGCATCATAGTTTTGTGAATATAAACTACCAAATACAGTAATGGCACATGGTTTCTAAGAAACATTATTTCTTAAATTTTTTTTTATGTTGTATTCAGTGAACTCTTAATATCTATAATGAAGGCAAACAATACATTCAAATCACCTGTTATTTTAATCTAGCACTTGAACATTTGATATTCACCAAGGGATGCGGCAACACCAGTATGTCAGAGAGGGTATTTCAAATAAAAGACAAAAATGTACATGTATATTTTATAACAGTCTCTTTCTACTAAACTGCATGTAAAGGAAACTTCAGTCCAAATAAGAACAACATCTATATTTTGTTGGGCTTAATAGTGTTTTAAAACATTTTTAACTAGTGAGTCATATTTTGTTTAGTCAACCCTACAAGAAGGTGAGGCCTGGTGGCCTGTCACATCCCTAAGACAGTCTTGGTCACTTATTTGATTGGTACAGACAAGATTGCTGCACTTGCCTGGACCCATTGTTGGAAAGTCTCTTCCTTCTTTTGTCCAATGTTAGAGTCCAATTCTCTGGGTATCACTTCTCTGACACTTTCATAATGTAATATATCTCTCTGAAGTGGTTAGAAATCATTACCTTTAATTGCCCTTTATCACTGGGAATCCTCTATTTTTCTCAGAAAAGAATGAGAGCAGCATTTTAACTTGTTTATTTTTTGTTGTTGTTGTTTTCTGTTTTCGTTTTTGTTTTTTATCGTGCTCTATGAAAGGAATTCTTATGTGGAGATCCACTCATTTAGAAAGGGGAATAAGTAACCTAGCTCAAAGCCCTACCTGTAAAATTAAAACAATTAGTCTTTAAAAATAAAAATGACACATAACTCTATTAATGAAGTATTTTCTTATAAAATGCTACACTGACCAATATAATCACTGTTGCTATTAGAGGTAAAGTATATTGAGGAGGCATGTGTTATAGGGTGTGAGAATGTACCCATGTCACACTTGCCAAAATCTCTAGAGAGGCTTTGCATGTGTCTCATTGACTTGAGGTGATGAGTCATTAGTCTCCCTGACTCAGAGAATTCTGTTCAGTGAGCCATTCTCTCTCAGCCTCTCTTTCACATTGGCCTAACCTCCAGAAACATTGTGTGTTACTCACTCAGTCATGTTCAACTCCTTCTGAACCACTAAATTAAAGTAATATTGTTTAAAGAAATCTTTTCTCAAAACTACATACAGTAACCCAAAGCTGAAGAAACCAAGACTACATACCCCTTTTATACAAATCTAAATAAATTTAGTTTCTGTGAATTTTTAAATTATCTAAAAGTTTTCAGAACCATTTATTTTTTTCAGTGATCTTAATGAGGGCTATAAAATATAGATTTCTTTGCCACTGTCACAAGTTTTATATTTTATGGCTAAGGGCCACAATAATAATTAATTTAATTAAATTTAACTTGTGATGGATAAATATATACAATACCAAAATGATGACTTTACTGAAAAACACACTCTCATTTTTTTTTTCTTCAGTGCTACTGTAGTTTGTAATTACTCTGTTACCTCCTAGGCACTTATCTGCCAAGTACTCATCAATGCCTTTATTTACTTTTAGATTATAAAGTCCATGCTATTAGGTACTTATCCATGGGGATCTCGATTTCTAATCTTCATTCATCCTAATGCAGATCTTTTTATTGATCAACTGAGTATCTAGCTCAACAACTATGATAAAACCAGATTTTTAGAAAAGGAATATAACTTTGTCCAGAAATATGTTTTTTCTCCCCATGAAAAATCTGGGTTTTGTTGTTGTTGTTGTTCTTACTGGCATTTTACACTGATATAAAATTGTTTTAATTGTAATAACGACTTAAGTCAAGTGGAACTTAGGAAGCATCACTATGAACAAAGCTAGTGGAGGTGATGGAATTCCAGTTGAGATAGTTCAAATCCTAAAAGATGATTCTATAAAAGTGCTGCACTCAATATGCCAGCAAATTTGGAAAACTCAGCAGTGCCCACAGAACTGAAAAAAGTCAGTTTTCATGCCAATCCCAAAAAAAGGCAGTGCCAAGGAATGTTCAAACTACCACACAGTTGCATTCATGTCACATGCTAGCAAAGTAATGCTCAAAATTCTCTGGGCAAGGCTCCAATAGTACGTTAACCTAGAACTTCCAGATGTTCAAGCTGGATTTAGAAAAGGCAGAGAAACCACAGATCAAATTGCCAACATCTGTTGGATCATAGAAAAAGCAAAAGAGTTTTAGAAAAACATCTGCTTCTGATTTATTGACTACGCCAAAGCCTTTGACTGTGTGGATCACAACAGACTTTGGAAAATTCTTAAAGGAATGGGGATGCCAGACCACCTGACATGCCTCCTGAGAAACCTGTATGCAGGTCAATAAGCAACAGTTAGAACCGGACATGGAACAACAGACTGGTTCCCAAATTGGAAAAGGAGTACATCAAGGCTATATATTGTCACCCTGCTTATTTAACTTATATACAGAGTACATCATGAGAAACACTGGGATGGATGAAGCACAAGCTGAAATCAAGATTGCCAGGAGAAATATCAATAACCTCAGATATGCAGATGACACCACCCTTATGGCAGATAGTGAAGAAGAACTAAAGAGCCTCTTGATGAAAGTGAAAAAGGAGAGTGAAAAAGTTGGCTTAAAACTCAACATTCAGAAAACTAAAATCATGGCATCTGGTCCCATCACTTCATGGAAAATAGATGGGGAAACAATGGAAACAGTGACAGACTTTATATTTTTGGGCTCCAAAATCACTGCAGATGGTGATTGTAGCCATGAAATTAAAAGATACTTACTCCTTGGATGGAAAGCTATGACCAACCTAGACAGCATATTAAAAAGCAGAGATATTATTTTGCCAACAAAGGTCCGTCTAGTCAAAGCTATCATTTTTCCAGTAGTTGTGTATGGATGTGAGAGTTGGAGTATAAAGAAAGCTGAGCAGTGAAGTATTGATGCTTTTGCACTGTGATTATGGAGAAGACTCTTGAGAGTCCCTTGGACTGCAAGGAGATCCAACCAGTCCATCCTTATGGAAATCAGTCCTGAACATTCACTGGGAGGACTGATACTGAAACTGAAGCTCCAATGCTTTGGCCACCTGATGCAAAGAACTGACTCATTTGAAAAGACCCTGATACTGGGAAAGATCGAAGGGAAGAAGAGAAGGGGACGGACAGAGATTGAGATGATTGGATGGAATCACCAACATGATGGACATGAGTTTGAGCAAGCTCTGGGAGTAGGTGATGGACGGGGAAGCCTGTCGTGCTGCAGTCCATGGGTTCTCAGAGTAGGACACAACTGAGCAACTGAACTGAACTGATCTTATGAAATATGAACACCAGAAATCTTCCCATTTTCTGTTGTCTAACACATATCTTGCAACATAACATTGGCTCATTATGATGGATGAGATAGGAAAAAAAGAACTTTTTCTGCCAGCAGTTGATTGGAAACTTCAGTTGTCAGAATACTCTATTATACATTGGAGAATATCAGAGTATAAAACACTGATTTTACAACTGAACAGAATCTGGATGAGATTCTAAAGATGAGAAAGGTAAGTAAAGCTAAGTTTGCTTTACTTTAGCCCTGAAAATATTTGTGAAGCTATTAAGTAAAGTTGAATCCTTTATTTTAAAGGAAAATTAAAGAACACAGTCAATCATGTTCTCTTCATAGCCTATGGATATAGATTTCTAGTCTAGTCTATGTTCATTTAAAATTGTTTTAAAGTTTCTATTATAAAAGTATCAATTTTGACTAGCAAAGGAAAAATTAAAATTTTGTTAGAATTATTTCAAGTATATGTCCTTCTTAATATTTTAATATTATAAAATCATGGCAGAAATGATGAAATCACTTTTGGTGATTGGACATGAGGTGAATTGAAAAGCATTATAACTTTTGTAGTGTACTTCAGACACGACTGAGCGACTTCACTGTCACTTTTCACTTTCATGCATTGGAGAAGGAAATGGCAACCCACTCCAGTGTTCTTGCCTGGGGAGTTCCTAGGGACGGGGTAGCCTGATGAGCTGCCGTCTATGGGATCGCACGGAGTCAGACATGACTGAAGCGACTTAGCAGCAGCAGCAGCAGCATGGACACAACTGGTATAGGAAATGGAACCCACTCCAATATTCTTGCCTGGAGAATCCTGTGGATAGAGGAGCCTGGAGGGCTACAGTTCATAGGGTTGCAAAGAGTCAGACATGACTGAAGCCACTTAGCATGTGGACACTACTTCCAGAGTTCAAAACTGAACAAAAAAATAAAACCATATCTTAGGACTCTTAGGACAATAAAGGGTCACCTCCAGAGTTACTGTCATTATTCCACACAATGAGTGGATGATTAACCCTAAGCACACACGCAGGACAGCAGCAACAATAATAATATCAGCAATAGCAGCTAAAGGAAATCAGATACTTGATACACCTGGATATGTTAAAGATTAATTAATAAAGGAAACTTTATAAAAGTTGTTAGGAATGTGAAAGTTATTATTATGTCTATGTATAGTAAGACCGAAGTATGTCTTTTTGTGCAAAGGAAGAATAACAGATTTACAATATTATTTACAGATTTACAATATTTAATATTTAATAACAGATTTACAATATTATTATAATAGATTTACAATATTATGTTAAGCATAAAGAAGGTCTGGTGTTCTGGATATGTTTCTTTTGCACCTTCAGATCTCCTTTCTATTTTACCTTCACTCATCTCAGTGCTGACTTATATGGATGGCATTACAATTTCTTTCGTCTTTGGGCTTCCAAATGGATTTTGGCAAGGAGAATAACGAGAGAGTCATATGCCTGAGCTAAGAGGGGAGAGTGATATCAGCATATTTGCCCTCTTGGCTTCCTCCCTTTATGGTCACCTTATGCTGGTTGTGTGTCCCCATCAAAAAAATCTCATAGTGTGTACACTGTGTACATATGTACACACGTCTGTCTCAAACTGTGGTCATCCTCTCTCACTTTGAAGCTTCCTTGTGGCTCAGATGGTAAAGAGTATGCCTGCAATGCAGCAGCCCCAGGTTCAGTCCCTGGGTTGGGAAGATCCCCTGGAGAAGGAAAGGGCAACCTGCTCCAGTATTCTTGCCTGGAAAATTCCATGGACAGAGGAGCCTGGTGGGATCACAAAGAGTTGGACATGACTGAGCAACTAACACTTTCACTTTCTCTCCCTCTGTCCTTCAGGTATAAGAGTTTATTGGCCTTCACTGTTACTAGCCAGTAGCACAAGTAGTAGCCTCTTCTTTTCTCTTTACCTATTGCCTATGACTTTGCAAATATACCCTCTATTAAACTCCTCTCCTATTATCATTACTTGAGTATTCCATCTATTATTGCCTCCTGACACTAGATCTGAACATCAAGTGCATAATCTTATGGCCCTAGAAGCTCATAGTTAAAAATATGTATGATTTGTTCCCCTTAATTGTCTCTGAGTCTCCAGATCAGAAATTTTCAAGAACAAGAACTAGTGTGAGTTTGTGGTCAATTGATCTTCCCTGGTGGCTCAGTGGTAAAGGATCCACCTGCCAATGCAGGAGACACAGTTTTGATCCCTGGGTTCAGAAGATCCACTGGAGGAGGGCATGGCAACCCACTCCAGTATTCTTGCCTGGGAAATCCTATGGACAGAGAAGCCTGGCAGGTTACAGTCCATGGGATTACAAAAGAGTTGGACACTATTTAGCGATTAAACAACAACACAACAATAACATCTACAACAAAGGAGGCAAGACTATGCAATGGGGAAAAGATAATCTCTTCAAAAGCAGTGCTAAACAGCTATATGTAAAAGAATGAAATTTGAATATTTTCTCACATCATATACAAAAAAGATAAACTCAAAATGGATTGAAGACCTAAATGTCAGACCAGAGACTATAAAATTTCTAGGAGAAAGCATAGAGATGACTCTTTGATATAAATTGTAACAATATTTTTTGGATATGTCTCCTAAGGCAAAAGAAAAAAAAAGAATCTAATTAAACATAAAAGCTTTTGTACCGCAAAGGAAATCATCCACAAAATGAAAAGATAACCTACTGAATGGGAGAAAATATTTGTGAATGATGTGACTGATAAGGGGTTAATATCCAAAACATATAAACAGCTCATAAAATTCAATATAACAACAACCCCAACAACCCATTTCAGAAAACCTACATAGACTTTTTTTTTCAAAGAAGACATACAGATGGCTATGAGGCATGTGGAAAGATGCTCAGCATCACTAATCATCAGAGATATGAAAATCCAAGCCACAATGAGATATCACCTCACATCTGTCAGAATGGCTATGATCGAAAAAATCACAAAGAACAAATATTGGAGAGAATTTGGAGAAAAGGGAGCCCTAGTACATTGTTGGTAGGAATTTAAGTTGGTGCAGCTACTATGGAAAACAGTACAGAGGTTCCTCAAAAAACTAAATATAGAACTACAACATGATCCAGCAATTCTACTTCCGGATATATATCTGAAGAAAACAGTAACACTAACTCGAAAAGATATGTGCACCCCAGTGTTGATAGCAGCATTATTTACAATAGCCACCACATGAAAACTACCCAAGTGACCATTAACAGATGAATACATAAATAAGATGTGATACACACACAGACATATACATGCTGGAATATTCAGTTCAGTTCAGTCACTCAGTTGTGTCCGACTCTTTGCGACCCCATGAATTGCAGCACGCCAGGCCTCTCTGTCCATCACCAACTCCCAGAGTCTACCCAAACCCATGTCCATCGAGTCGGTGATGCCATCCAACCATCTCATCCTCTGTCATCCCCTTCTTGTCCTGCCCCCAATCCTACCCAGCATTAGAGTCTTTTCCAATGAGTCAACTCTTCGCATGAGGTGGCCAAAGTATTGGAGTTTCAGCTTCAACATCAGTCCTTCCAATGAACACCCAGGACTGATCTCCTTTAGAATGGACTGGTTGGATCTCCTTGCAGTCCAAGGGACTCTCAAGAGTCTTCTCCAACACCACAGTTCAAAAGCATCAATTCTGCGGTGCTCAGCTTTCTTCACCGTCCAACTCTCACATCCATACATGACCACTGGAAAAACCATAGCCTTGACTAGACAGACTTTTGTTGGCAAAATAATGTCTCTGCTTTTAAATATGCTATCTAGGTTGGCCATAACCTTCCTTCCAAGGAGTAAGGGTCTTTTAATTTCATGGCTGCAATCACCATCAGCAGTGATTTTGGAGCCCCCAAAAATAAAGTCTGACACTGTTTCCACTGTTTCCCAATCAATAGATGAAGTGATGATGGGGACTTCACTTTCCCCATGAAGTGATGGGACCAGATGCCATGATCTTAGTTTTCTGAATGTTGAGCTTTAAGCCAACTTTTTCACTCTCCTCTTTCACTTTCATCAAGAGGCTCTTTAGTTCTTCTTCACTTTCTGCCAGAAGGGTGGTGTCATCTGCATATCTGAGGTTATTTATATTTCTCCCAGCAATCTTGATTCCAGCTTGTGTTTCTTCCAGCCCAGCATTTCTCATGATGCACTCTACATATAAGTTAAATAAGCAGGGTGACAGTATACAGCCTTGACGTACTCCTTTTCCTATTTGGAACCAGTCTATTGTTCCACGGCCAGTTCTAACTGTTGCTTCCTGACCTGCATACAGGTTTCTCAAGAGACAGGTCAGATGGTCTGGTATTCCCATCTCTTTCAGAATTTTCCACAGTTTATTGTGATCCACACAGTAAAAGGCTTTGGCATAGTCAATAAAGCAGAAATAGATGTTTTTCTGGAACTCTCTTGCTTTTTTGATGATCCAGTGGATATTGGTAATTTGATCTCTGGTTCCTCTGCCTTTTCTAAAGCTAGCTTGAACATCTGGAAGTTCACGGTTCACATATTGCTGAAGCCTGGCTTGGAGAATTTTGAGTATTACTTTACTAGCATGTGAGATGAGTGCAATTATGTGGTAGTCTGAGCATTCTTTGGCATTGCCTTTCTTTGGGATTGGAATGAAAACTGACCTTTTCCAGTCCTGTGGCCACTGCTGAGTTTTCCAAATTTGCTGGAATATTACTCAGCCATTAAAAAAAATGAAATTTGCAACAATGGATGAACCTGGAGTGTATTATGGTTAGTGAAATGTCATAGAGAAAGGCAAATATTGTATGCTTTCAATTATGTATGGAATCTGAAAATAAAACGAATTAATATAACAAAACAGAAACAGACTCAGAAATAGAGGGCAAACTAGTGGTTACCAGTGTAGAAAAGGAATTGGGCAAGATTAGAAGGGGGCTTAAGAATTAGAAACTACTATATAAAATATATAAGGTACATGGATATATTGTATATCACAAGGAATATAGTCAATATTTTATAATAACATGAAATGGGGTACAATCTGAAAATACTGTATGTTGTACACCTCAAACTAATATTAAAAATCAACCATACTTTAAAAAACTAAAATGTTAAAAAAGTCATTTTAATTCCTTTATATAAACATTTCTATATTTATACTCTAAACAATAATATTTGCATACAAAAATATGAGCTACTTGAAAATATTCCAAAACTCCTGTTGACAATGTAGACTTATATACATGTGAAAATTAGCTGTTTTGGCTGCACTGAAATATCAGAATGGACTCACTCCCATAATTTGGTTTGAATATTGAGACTGATGACATCATACAGACACCCAGAGGTTATAATTACACAATTGAGACTTTTCTGGGAAGAACAGTGTAAACCTCCCAAAGAGGTGCAAAAACAGCTTGACAGGACAAAGAAAGAAAACTGGCTAGAGGTTTTTATTGTGATTTTGGAGTGGAGCCAGGGAAAGGGCTCCTAAGCAGTTTGACAAAGGGCTTGCAGGGCTTGAATTTCCCTCCAATGCCAAAGGATTTCTTATTTGCTCCCTCAGTTGTGGGACAGAGGGAAAGAAGGCGAAATAAAGTTTAAAAGTTATTAACAGTTAAACATAAAAAATGGAATCTGTGTTATATTAACTAGTAACTAATTTTAATTTAATTATATTCTGCTTCAACATCATTTCTTTAGCTCATTTCAAACTATCAAACTTACAAATCAAGATCCTTTGTTAAAAGATTTTTTCATAGAATATGTCTCAGTTTTTAGACATGTTTTAGTTATTTTAAAATTAATGTAATTATATTTTAATAAACATCTTCTGCATAAAATCAGAAAAAGAGGAACCAAGGCTACTTTTGCCCAATATTTCATTCAAAAACTATAGCTGAAGATGGGACAGAACCACTGAAAATAACTCACCCCTGGGAATCAAGAATCTAGTGGCCCCCTAAGACTTAGGCTAAATCAGAACAATAGTGGACACATCCTCTCTACACTCCACCACCAGGCTAAGAAACATCAAGTGATAAGACACAATAGTTTTCTGCTAGACAAAGTCCAAGAGCAGGTAAAGACTCTTTTTGACTGAGGCACAATACAAAGGAAAGACCTAAAGATGAGGATGAGCAAATACTGAGATAAAACCACTGGCAAACCAACTCCTACCCTAAAAATAGGATATAATTTGAACTCTGTACTATGCTGAAGGAAACCATGGTAACAACAAATCCCAAATACATAGCAACTCCTAACTAGGACTCCCAACTCCTGACTCAATTCCCATAAGAATAGCTTAGCAGAAGGAAAGTAAGCCCATTTACAATCCAATAAGGAAAAACAAAACTTTATTTCAATTCACTTCAGTCTCTAGGGCACAAGGCATACGAAAAAAGAAAGTTAAAAACAACATACTGTCAAAAAAGAAAGAAATCAACAGAACTAAACTCAGGACATAGATTTGGAATTATAAGACAGATAATTTAAAATAATTAAGATTAATATGCTAAATATTCCAATTAAAGAGATGGATAAAGTGAAATACCAAATAGGTGATAGGTCTGTATGTCAGCTTGGTTAGGATGTAATAATCAGTTTTTTCAGTTAAACACTAATTTACATGTTACTATGAAGGTATTTTGTAGATGTAGATATAGAAGCTCAAGGAACATGAACAAGATAAATACAAAACAACAACCAACTCACCTAGGCATATGACAGTCAACCTGCTGAAAAATCAAAGACAGAGAAAATCTTGAAAGAAAAAGAACGTCACATACAAAGGAATGGAAATAAGAATATAGAAGATTTCTCATCAAACTATACAGTCCTACTGATACTGGAGGGATTTATTCAAAATGCTGAAGTACAAATTCAAAACAAATAAACAAAATCTATTAACTGAATATTCTATACCCAACAAAAAATGTTTCAAAATTGCAAAGAAAAGATTTAGTTTTACAAACAATAATTTGAAGGATTTATTGCCAGCTTACCTATAAAAAATGTTAGCGTTTTAAAGGTAGAATGAATATATTCAGAGCAAGGAAAGTTACCATGAATAAAGAGAGCTATTACATATGATAAATAGATCAATATTTGTATGTGATTTTTTTTAACCATTCTTTTACTTTTAATCTACCTATATTATTGTACTTAAAATAAATTTCTTATAGACAGCATATAGTTGGGTCTTGTATTCTTTTTTTAAAACCTATTCAAATAATCTTTGTCTTTTGATGTTACTATATCATTTGAATTTACTATAATTATTGATATATTTTTCTGTAGGCATACCATCGTGTTGTTTGCTTTCTGTTTGTTTTCCTTTTGTTTTTCTTCCATGACCACCCCTTTCCATTGTCTTTCATATTAAGTGAACATTTTTGGTATTCCATTTTAGTAGCCCATTTTACCCATTGTAATGTTGACTATATCTTTTGTATTATGTTTTTGCTAGTTGCTAAAGAAATTAAACATGCCTAGATTTTCAGTTTGCTTGATATTTTACCATTTCAAATGCAACATAGAAACCTTCCTACCATGTAAGTGGTCAGATATCCTGTCCCCCTTAGTATCATATTATCAAACTTCACAAGACAATGTTAGATTATTTTGCTTCTAACCATAACACATATTTCAACAAAATTAAGAAAAGAGAACAATTTATTTTACTTACCCAGATGTTTACAATTCCTTTTGTTTTTACAACAGTAAATTCTAAGTACTTCTGGATTTATTTTGCTTTCATCAGAGGACCTTCCTTTAGTATTCCTTGTTGTTTTGTTTAGTTGCTCAGTTATGTCAGACTCTTGTGAGCCCATGGACTGTAGGCCACCAGGCTTCTCTCTCCACAGGATTTCCCAGGCAAGAATACTGGAGTGGGTTGCCATTTCCTTCTCCAGGGAATCTTCCAGGCCCAGGAATCAAACCCATACCTCCTGAGTCTTCTGCATTGGCAGGCCGATTTTTTACGACTGTGCCACAAGGGAACCCCTTGGTATTCCTTCAGTTCAGTTCAGTTCAGTCACTCACTCTTTGCAACCCCATGGACTGTAGCACACCAGGCCTCCCTGTCCATCACCAACTCCCAGAGTTTACTCAAACTCATGTCCACTGAGATGGTGATGCCATCCAACCATCTCATCCTCTGTCGTCCCCTTCTCCTTCTGCCTTCAATCTTTCCCAGCATCACTTTTCAGTTAAAATTTACATTTGACAATATCATTTATTTCTCAAGACTTTTGGCTCAGATGGTAAAGAGACTGCCCACAATGTGGGAGACCCGGGTTTGATCCCTGAGTCAAGAAGATCCCCTGGAGAAGGAAATGGCAACCCACGCCAATTCTTGCCTGGAAAATCCCATGGACAGAGGAGCCTGGTGGACTACAGTCCTTGGGGTCGCAAACAGTAGGACACGACTGAGAAACTTCACTTTCACTATCTCTTTTCATTCAAGTGTATTCTTTCTTACTTCTTGAGCATGATTATAAGAGCTGCCTTAAAATCTGTTTGATAATTACAACAGCTGAGTCATGTCAAGGTGTACCTCTATTGTTTTTCTTTTCTTTGAGAGTTATTAATTTTTTTCCAGTTATTTGTCACATAAGTTTAGATTGCATTCTGTATTTGAATATTATGTTAAAATATTCTTGCTGTCATTTAATTACTGCAGGGAATGATTGATTTTAGTTGTAAATCAATCCAGTTAAGTTCTCACACACATTCTGTCAGTTTGTCTATGAGCTTGCTATATTATTTCCATCTCTATGACATGTGTATCATTTGATGACTTGTCTGGAATCTGGGTGGTCATGAGCATATTAGTTTTATTCTCAAAGAGTTTGATATGCTGTTTACTTCATAAACATGTGCATGAAACTTGAGAGTGAGCCCAAGTATTTATACATAGTACTATGGTATCTCTTTCCTGAGTGCCTTACTCTTAGTGATTTCTCCGATACTTACCAGTCCCCAGGTTCTCATTTCTTGGTCTGCAGGCTATAAAACTGGACCATTAGTTACTCCACCCAGCCACATAAATTCTAGCACTGTCTTTCCTCTAGGGCCAAGAAAAGATTGTGTGTATGTGTGTGTGTGTGTGGAGAGAGAGAGAGAGAGAGAGAGAGAGAGAGAGAGAGAGAGAGAGAGAGAGAGAGAGAAAAGCAGCAGTGTGGATTCTTCTCATGCTCTCAGGATCACAGTTCTTGTGGTCACAGAAAACATACTGTCTCTCAGAGTTGTGGATTCTCGTCCAATTGCACTGCTGTCATTTTGCTGCTGCTGCCCCAAAATTCCCTCAAGGCTAGAGTGAAAGAGAACAACAAAAATTCCAGGAGATTTTTTCCATTTTTTCTAGTCTTTAAGCTTCCCTCTTTCCTGTTATTCAGAGCAGAAAGTTTACCTTCTTTTGTTACTCTTTCTCTCTGCAACCAATAAAGAGTTCTGGGTTACATATTGACTTGGAATATAGGATGAGAGCCGGGAGCAAGAAATGGGACAGTTTGTTTTAAGTTCTCATTTCATTTTCCAATAGATATTGTACTAAATATTCTTCAGAGTCCAGATATAATTATTTCATGTCCACGGTTTTGAGAGCCATTCTGTGGGAAAGACAGAGAAGAATGTAATTACTCCATCTCGAGTGGAACTAGAACCTTTGATTGTAAATGTTAAAAAACTTCACTCATGCTTGCGTTCTTGCTCAGTCACATCTGACCTCTTTGTGACCCCAGGGACTATAACCCACCAGGCTTCTCTGTCCCTGGGATTTTCGAGGCAAAATTACTGGAGCAGGTTGCTGTTTCCTTTTCCAGGGAATCTTCTTTACCCAGGGATCAATGGAACCCACTGGCTTCTGCAATGTAGGTAGATCCTTTACCACTGAGCTACCAGGGAAGCCTTGTCAAAGAGATTCATGGAAACCAAGTTTATTTAGCATATATTTATGTCTCAAAATATTTTGTTTTTACTAAATTGTAGTTGTTGGATAACCGTCATCATTAGAATAATAATAATCAAAATTCCCAACATTTACGTTCTCATTTACAAAGAGTTTGCATGTGCACCATATCATTTTTATTTTTTCAGCAGTTTTGGATGGTATTATTACTAATCTTCTTCACCAAAAGGAAATCTAATTTAGAGGATTTGTTTCCTCTCAGGTTCACCCAGCTTGTACCTATCAAAGCCAAATCACAAACCAGATTCTTTGACCAGATATTAGTATTCACTCATGAATGTTTTCTGAAATGTTAAAGAAGATAGAAAGCAGTGATATAGCTGGCAGCAATCATAAAAGCCATAGTGAATCAAAGTCTTATCATAACCAATCAGTATTACAAGTAGTCTTCTAATCTAGTAGTTTGAAATCCAGTTCCTTTTAATAAGCTAGAGAATAAAAAAGCATATCAAAACACCTTAGGAGAGTTAATACAGGTTTTTGACTAGTAGGTAGTAAAACTACTTACTAATATGGTAAGAAGCTACATGAATTATCTAAACTTCTTATTCAGAAACTGAGTTCTGTTTAACATCTTGAAGAAGAAAATACTAACGTTGGTAGATTGGCCTGTCAAGTCTCTTAGATCCAATGAGACACTTTTGGAAAAAAAGAGACTTATTTCATATTTAAATAAATAAGTGCTCTTAATAAATCTTCAGATATGTGTAACTGTCTTATATGAGATAATGATAATTTTATATTTTAAATTTAAAATTATTTATAAAATCATATGTTAAGTTATATACAATTGTGTATAAAATGGAATATATATATATATATATATATATATATGGTACACACACACACATACACATGCACACACACAGATGTCCCTGACTTAATGTTTCAACTTACAAGTTTTCAACTTCACAATGGTATGAACGTGGTATGTACGCAGTAGAAACCATACTCTGAACTTTGAATTTTAGTCTTTTCCTGGACTAGTGATATACAGTACAGTATGACAGTCTCTTGCGATGTTGGGCAGCAGCAGTGAGCCACAGCTCCCAGTCAGCCACACAAACAAGAGAGTAAACAACTTACAAGTATTCTGTACCCAAACAGCCATTCTGTTTTTAACTTTCAGGACAGTATTCAATAAATTACATGTTATAGTCAATACTTTGGGGGCTTCCCAGGTGGAACAGTGGTAACGGATCCACCTGCCAATTCAGGAAACACAGGAGATGCGGGTTTGATTTCTAGGTCAGGAAGATCCCCTAGAGAAGATGGCAACCCACTTCATTATACTGACCTGGAAAATCCCACGGACAGAGGAGCCTGGCAGGCTACAGTCCATGGGGTCACAAAGAGTCAGACACAACTGAGCACACCCACACACGTTCAGTACTTCATTATAAAATAGGTTTTGTGTTAGATGATTTTGCCCAACTGTAGGCTAATGTAAGTGTTCTGAGCATGTTTAAGGCAGGCTAGGGTAAACTATGATATTGAGTAAATTAGGTGTATTAAATGAATTTTAGACTTACGGTGTTTTCAACTTACTATAAATTTGTTTGGATGTTACCTCATTATAAGTTGAAGTTCTTATTAACAGCATTTATTTTGTAGTAAAAATCTCATCAAAGTATCTAAGGAAACAAAGAAAGGCTTTTTTTGTAAATATCTAGAGATATCTTTCTCTTCCTAATATGTCCCTGCATGAATTAAAAGACTGAAATTCACAGGGGGAAAAATAGAGCATTAAATAATATGGACTTGTGATCACATACTGCATGCCAGAGGTACTACTGACATACCAGGTGTTGTAGAAAAACGTAGGGGAATAGCTCTACAAATCATGCTTTCTTGAGTGAATAGTCACATCTATATTCCATCAGTTCAGAGAGAAAAAGGCAGGAAAAAACTCCACTGCAATCAAGGCGAGCTGCACTGGATGAATGCCTGTGAGGTGCTGAATATTGAGCTAGGAACAAGCTATTCTAATCAACTTATCTTCCAGGTAAAGATTTGGAAAATCTTGCAACATCAAGCAATGGAATTATTCATTGTCAGTATTTTAAACATAAAAATCCATTACATGAGGTGTTTGGATATTGAGCATTTTATAATATGACATATACATGAGCTTTTCTGTGTGTTAGCTTATGCTGTATGGAATTTCACTGATTCGCTGCACACGTGAAAGAACATGAACCTAGAGCTTTGTTCCTGTTGAAACAATCTGGCCACTATTCTGAGTGACCTGTGACCAGACCCAAGGACATGTTACTTATCCTGTCTCTTAGCAAAACCATGTATGGATAAATATTTCCTTATTTAGCAGTCATTATGGGTTGGAAGGAAAGTTATGACCAACCTAGACAGCATATTAAAAAGCAGAGACATTACTTTGCCAACAAAGATCCATCTAGTCAAGGCTATGGTTTTTCCAGTAGTCATGTATGGATATGAGAGTTGGACTTTGAAGAAAGCTGAGCACTGAAGAATTGATGCTTTTGAACTGTGGTGTTGGAGAAGACTCTTGAGAGTCCCTTGGACTGCAAGGAGATCAAACCAGTCAATCATAAAGGAGATCAGTCCTGGGTGTTCATTTGAAGGACTGATGTTGAAGCTGAAACTCCAATACTTAGGCCACCTCATGCAAGGGTTGGCTCATTGGAAAAGACCCTGGGAAGGATTGAGGGCAGGAGGAGAAGGGGACAACAGAGGATGAGATGGCTGGATGGCATCACCGACTCGATGGACGTGAGTTTGGGGTAAACTCTGAGAGTTGGTGATGGACAGGGAGGCCTGGCATGCTGTGATTCATGGGGTCGCAAAGTGAATTGTGTTTCTCCAAAAAGATATATTGAAATCTTCACCCAGAATGAAAGCATACTTGTAAATAATGTCACAGCAGATGTTAAGATGAGATCCTGGGGAAGTAGTGTGAGCCCTTAACCCAAATGACTGTGTTGTTATAAGCAGACAACTCAAAGACAGACAAAAACACAGGAGGAGAACCCCATGTGGTGACAGCGGTAGAGAGATCAGAGAGAAGCAACTGAAAGCCAAGGATTGTCAGCCCCCACCAGAAGCTAGAAAGAGACAAGGAGGGATTCTAATCAGTCTCAGAGGTAGTATTACCCTGATTTTGGATTTTTAATCTCTGTATCTGTGAGGAAAAACAAACAAACAAACAAACTCTGTGGTTTTAAACCACTCAGTTTGTTTTACTTTGTTGCAGCAGCCCTAGAAAGCTAATAGGGAAGTGGAGAAACAAAATGTTATGTGATATGTAAAAATTAACTCTAGTGAAAGAAACATCTTTCAAACTCACAGATAAAATACAGTTTTTAAAGTAGGAATGGATTAAAATAACCTTGTTTTTCTTTTATCATTTACATCTTCAATTGAGGGCAACAAGATGTGGCTTCTAAAAAATGCAGACATTTATGAAAGGAAAATCTAAGACAAAAGTAAAGACACAAAAGAAGAGAGTTGATAAGAGTATAATGCGATAGGAAAACCCAAATTTCAAAACAAAATAAAAATTCACTTTGGAGTGAATAGAAAAAGAATTGAGCTGAAAATCAAACCAGTGAAATGCTTAGTCATTAAAATTCCCCAAGATTCAAGAAATAGTGAGAGAAGATAAGAGGAAAAATATTAAAAGAGAACAAACATAAAAGCTGTCATTCTTCACAAGATAAAAAAAAAAGCTTAAATAATAGAACAGAATCAACAATAACATATTTGAGAAAAATGACATGGGGCTGAATAGATATTGAAATAAATCAATGCATATAGAGAAATATTAACACTCCTCAATATTAATTTTAGATTAAGTGGAATTTGAGGGGAGAACACTACTATATGAGACAAAGAAAGACTTTTATATAGATACTATGTTAAAAAATCACCATAATAGCACCATGACACATATCTGTAAAATAATTTTGGATTAAAATGAAAATAGAATAAATTAGGTCTCATTTGTCACTGGATTGGATTTATCTTCACATTATATGTAGGTTTGAAACTGACAAGAATGCATGATGCGACTTTTTTCAGGTATTGTGTAGCAGAAAGATCAGAACACATATTTACTGGAGAAGGTTTGGTCAGGGACCTGAGTGAAACCTGCATGCAGATTTTAAGAGCTCCTTTTTTTCTTGTAACTTTGACCTGCAAATTCCAGTTGCCTTTTCTGGCCCAGATTCCAGCTTCTTCCTCTGGCGAGACTGTTTCTTTTACAAAATGCAGCCACTAGTCTTTTCTTAAACTTCACATCTCTCCTCTGTAGTTTAGAAAAAACCTCCAGGCAGAAAGCAGTGTTGTTATTTGTTGGAGAGATTGGAGAAGGGGAAGCCTTTAAATTATGGTCTGCATTCAACGTTTTGTATGTGTGGTCAAACTGTCATCATGGTCCTTATGTGGAGAATGTCTGCCGTGGCAGTCTGTTTCTCAATGGAAAACTGGTAAAATCTAAACAGTCTGGAGTTTAGTTAGCAGTGCTGTGCCAATGTCAGTTTCTTAGCTTTGAAAAATATTGATATAAGATGTGAACAATGGTATAAAGTAGGTAAGGGGTATATAGGAACACTGTATAATCTTTGAAAATCTTCATATGTAAGTCTACAATTTTCCCAAACTTAAAAGTTTACTTAAAATATATCCTTATTTTTGCTTCACTGTGTCAAAAGTGGTACATGGAGTTACTCATTGCCCCCATGTACCTTTTCATCATCTCACAAGAGATTTTTATAGGAATAAGGTAAGTGAAATACAAAATTCAGCAGACAACTAGGAGGATGAGTTCATCCACACTACTGAAGTCAGAAAGTGTTCATTGATGCACGAAAGCTCTCAAAGAAAAGAAAAGAAAAGGGGTGTGGAATTTATAGAGGAAGATAACAAGGGAGTCATGAGGGAGAGCAGACACTGAGTCTCCTCTGAAGTGTGGAATACTAGTCTTAGGTCTGGATACATGAGGGCAAGGTGGTCCTTTGGGTTAGCTTATCTCAGAACTCTACACTGTGGGGGAATTTCTCAACCATGGCTTATTTTCCAGGACACAGAGCTTAGGTTAAATTCAACACAGTCAGGAGTTTTAATGCTGATGCTGCTCTATTTGCTTCCCAGGAAAACATATTTTCAGACTCATTGTTAAGGGACTGAGAGGGAATCACAGGGTTTCATCTTAAAGCTCCTGCAAGCCTCTCTAGAGGCCCCTGGGAGAGGAAAACAACAGAACAAGGACTCTCTTAGGGAACAGGATTATACATCATAACTTTTGAAAAGAAAGGCTTAAAGATTGACAAAATACATGAGGAAACTCCAGCAATGGCAATATGGGAGTATTACAATTGTCTCTCAGTCCAGCTGACCAAACTAACTTAGAACTGTCAGCCCAATTTTTCCCATTTTGTATCCCTTCAAGAGAGGAAAGATTCCTTCAAACTACTGTTGTCAATCTACTTAATAAAATACTAAGCAGAAGGAAATGGTGAGGAATGAATATGAAAGAGGCAGAAGGAAAATAGAAAGACAGAAAGGCTGATGGTAGCAATGGTAGAAGGGAAGATGTTATTAAGTGTTTGAAAACACAGATGAAAAAGTTTTGGAATGTGAGAGAATACATAGGAGAGGAAAAATATATTGTAACAGGTTTTTTTTAGAAACTATTTAATTTCTCCTTAATTTTTTTACATACATAAACATTGAAATTTCTTTTTAATGACTTCTGGCTATTAGTCTGTTTTTCTTGAATACAATATCGTTCTGAGACTAAACTACATGTATCCAGTTTTCTTTCTAAAATTGTACATGAGAAAGGATGTTCACATTGGTGCTGCTAACAATTGAGGCTTAGTTTAGTGGTTGTAAGTCTTGGATGCTCATTGGAATCATCTGAGGCAACCCTAAAATACTGATTACTGGACTCCATCCCCAGAGATTTTGATTGAATTGGTCTGAGTGTGGCCTGAACTCAGTACTTTTAAACTATCTCCCAGTAATTCTAATGTGTTCACTTTCACTTTTCCCTTTCATGCACTGGAGAAGGAAATGGCAACCCACTCCAGTATTCTTGCCTGGAGAATCCCGGGGACGGCGGAGCCTGATGGGCTGCCATCTATGGGGTTGCACAGAGTCAGACACGACTGAAGCGACTTAGCAGCAGCAGCAGCCACAGTTGAAAATCACTGAGTACTAGATGGATACAAAGCTGACAGTAACATGTAACCCATGCCTGCTGACAGAATCATTGGTTATTGTTTTTACTTCAAGTTACGGCCAGTCCTGTGATATCTTCCTGATGAAGTAGCCGCCATCCTTGCAAATATATGTAATAGGTGGGAGCTAACAGAGCACATCTTTCATATTGCTTTCCTCTATCTACTGGCCATGTCTATCCAGTCCATCACAATTTCCTCTTTCCCACCATTGGGGTCATACTCAGTAACACATGTAAAGAGGATGCAGCAATGGCAGATGGCATGGAATCCAGGAATGTGAAGATTACCTAAATAAAACTTTGTTTTTACCCAATTGTCCAAACTAATAATTCACAGGCAACTTTCCAAGTTGGTAGCTAATCCATAGAACTAGTTTGAAGCATGTATAATAATTACTTAGTATTTATTTTATTCTTTTAATAAGGACTGGAAATACCCAATAGCATTTTATGTGATCTTGACTCTGTTTAAAGAGAAACTATGAAACAGATGGATGTCCTGCTGACAGCCACCCAGGAGGCCAACATCTAAGAGATGTGGGAAGCTGCAAACAGTTTCAAAGTGATGAGAGGGAGTAGCATAAATCCTATTAGCAAATAATGGAATTTGTACATCCCCTGAACCTCCAAAGAGGAACTCTCTTGCCTGCTTTTTCTTACTATTTGTTTTCACTTAAAAGGCTATTAAAGCCTTCTCTACTCTTGGAATAGAGCACATCTTCTCATTGTGCCCATTATCAGCCACAATAAATAGATTTGAGCTCAGAGACTCAGGCACTTTAATTGCCACTATGTACTTTTCTCAAGTAATAAAAAGAAAATATCAACTTTTATGTGTCCCCTTTGATATAGTCTATGTATAGTGTCAGCTCTTTATTCCCCCAAAGTCTCACTCCCTGGAAGAAGAAAAACTGGTCTGATGCTATTATTTGCCTTTAAAGAAAATCAATAGTCAAACTTAAAACACAATCTCACTTGGAAGTAAAACATAGAAGCTATTCAATGTATTAGATACACTTGGGCAGCAGTTTATTTCCTTTGGTTACAAGGGACCTAAAAAGGAAGTTACTGAAATAAGATGGAAACTTACCTAAAGATATATTCTGAGACCTTATTAGTCTTCTCTGGACAGAACCAACCTCAGGATTTGGCTGTATTGCATAATGTAAATGGCATATACTTTAATATAAAGAAAATATGGATTTGAGTCTTGACCTCATCATACAAGTTGCATGGCATTGGGCAAATTACCTGACCTGTCTGTGCCTCATTCCTATAGGTGTAAAATAAGAATAATAGCATCTATTATATATTGAAAGTGTTAATTGCTCAGTCATCTGCAACTCTTTGTGACCCCGTGAACTGGAGCTGCCAGCTCCTCTGTCTGTGGAATTCTCCAGGCAAGAATTCTGGGGTGTGTAGTCATTCCCTTCTCCAGTATATTGCATTTTGTATATTGCTATATTGCTGTTATATTAATGAGACATTGTTAAGTATAACACCTAGCATATCATATTGTAAGTACTCAACAGAAAAATAGTAGATAAAATTTCTTGCATCATTTTCTTCTCTATTATTCAAGCAATGCCAAAAGTCTTGGAATTTTTTAAAATACCTTCAAATAAATAATTCTTAATCTTTATGAGTTGTGAACTTTGAAAATAGGCTGAACACTGTGAATTCTTCCTCTCCCTGCAAACTTTTCATATGCACTACACTTTATATACCAATCAGTTAAAATCTTTGTCATACAGCCAATCTTCTCTATGACAAATCCCATAGCACTCATTTTTCAGAAAGTATCCTGAGTGATCTTACTTGGGAAGATAATGAGGAATGAGTAAGAGGTCACAAGGTCAATGGAAGTGATTTCCATTCACAAGAAGTGCTCAATAGTCTTCCTTCTGATTCAAGAGGAAAAGAGCAATCCAATTATTTCTCTAGGACATGATATTGGGAATGTGAATTGTTATCCTGCATGGTTGAAGTTGGAAATTTGAAATGACAGAAACATCACTTGAACTACAAGCCTTCAAAGTGTGATCATTATGCTGGGAATATATTGTTCTCAGTTGATTAATATCTGACACTGTAGGCAATTTTTTAATACATAATGCCATGGCTGAAGCCTTCATTTTTGTGTAGTAATATTTAATTATCAGAATTTTACAATAATAACATTAAAGGTGATGGGATTATTTGGTCCATAAAAGATAGCCATGAAAATAAGAATTGAGATAGAGATGCATAAGATAGTCTTTTTGCTTGCTATTGTTTGAGAAAAAGATATTTTCACTTTTATCTCTCTCTTAACAATAGAGACTAAGCAGGGACCATGCAACAGTATGCTGCCTGGGACTAAGCTCTACTGATTTATATGTTGCATTCAGTTACTATTCTTCTGGGTTTCACAATTGGCTCAGTGGTAAAGAATCTACCTGCCAATTCAGGAGACTCAGGAGACATGGGTTCTATCCCTGGGCCAGAAAGATCCCATGGAGAAGGAAATGACAACCCATTCCAGTATTCTTGCCTGGAAAATTCCATGGGCAGAGGAGCCTGGCAGACTACAGTCCAGGGAGTCACATAGAGTTGGACACAACTGAGCGTGCACACTACTAGTCATCTATTGCACTACTGTGTTTTTCATTTGTGATTGAATTAAGGAAAGTGTTAGTGAGAAATCTATTTGATACTGAATAAAAAGTATAATTCATTTTTTACCCAATTATTTAAAATGTGAGGGTTTCTATACTTCCTTCATCACCCATTGAGGCAGTCATGCATCGACTATATAATGATACCATACGATGCTTTTTTTGAAAGGATAAATCTGTGTTAATAAGGAATAATCCAAAGATATCCCTGCTTCTTTTCATATCTAATTTAAATATATTACCCTTTTTTCTTTTATTTATATTAGCATATTCTTAAGAGTACATATTTACTGATTCACTTACTTGGACCTTGAGCAAGTAGGAACTGAACTAGGTAGACAAGATTTCCACTATTTGCCTTTAAAAAGCCCCAGACTAGTAGAAGATAATTAGATATGTAGTATTTATACATATGTTTTATGTGTATAGAGAACCTAGTATTTATCATTATAATAAATAATATTTATGGTTTTGTCCAATATGCTATACTGTTCCAGTTTAGTTATTTCCTTTTGTTTTCATCCTGACTCCTAAATCCTTGCTTCTATAAAACCAAAAGTGTATTTTATAGCCAAAGGACATATCATTTCAAGTTATGTTTTCAATGGGGCTCCATTTGAGCCATTGTTTTGAAGCATTTAAGTCACAGATATGGATTAAGAGAAGCATTGGGTCAAGCACTCTTTTATAAATATTTGGTTAAAATGAGCAATACAGCAAAGAAGAACAACTGCCTTCTCTTTATGACCAGTTTCTTCCTGGTTCTCTAAAATATAACAGCTAATCTGCTATTACACTCAGATCAGAGATTTGGTGCTTGAAAACTGACTCATTATTTTAAATCAAACCTCAGTATTCCTCTCTAATACCTTAGAGGAACCATACGTATCTTCAAAATAGATTGCATTTGTGGAATAAATTCCTTTCTGTGTATTTAATCAGTCATTTGAAGTGTATCAGGTCACTCTCCATCATGTCTGCTACTCCATATCTTCCATTAATAAAAACTGACATTCAAACTTCAGCTGCTATATACCTAAATAGATATGCATTATATAAACAAAAGAGCAACTACAGAAATCTCCTCTCTTCATTCCGCCATGTGGGGCCTTCTTAAAAGGATTTATTTCAGTTGGCTTCCCAGACATGATTGTGCAGAATTTTTTTTCACATCCTCTCAAGAATATTAATAGCAAAATGGCAGTGTTCTTCTATGTATTTATATTCTAGAAACATCAGAAGATGCTGTGATTAGTAATATGTGATCACAGCTTGACCTTTTGCCTTCCCTGTGGAATTTTATTAATTTTTACATAGATTGGGAACAAAATCTGTTTGTAAAAATTCACACAACTCAATAAAATTACATTCTTCTGAGATGTGACTTACTCTGCAGAAATGATATGAGAAATTATATACATTCATTTTACAAATAGCAAATTTAAAGTAAAATACAATGCATACAGAAATTGCTAGGAAAGTTCAGTGAAAGAAGATATACAAGTCAAATGTGGATTAAAATGATTTAATATTCATACATATATTCACTTATTCAACAAATATGGATTCTCTGTAATGTGCCAAGTAAGAAGGGAGCTAGGTGAGATTTTCAACGGTAAATTTGTATCTTATACAACATGGCAGGTGCTATCAGTAAGTACACAGAAACAGTTAACTAAAGTGTATAAGGACCAATGAATGAGGATCTCAGATAATATAGGAGGAGCATGACAAACCTAGACAGCATATTAAAAAGCAGAGACATCACTTTGTCTACCAAGGTCCATCTAGTCAAAGCTATGGTTTTTCCAGTAATCATGTATGGATGTGAGAGTTGGACCATAAAGAAAGCTGAGTGTCAAAGAATTGATGCTTTTGAACTGTGGTGTGGAGAAGATTCTTGGGAGTCTCTTGGGCTGCAAGGAGATCAAACCAGTCAATCATAAAGGAGATCAGTCCTGAATATTCATTGGAAGGATTAATGTTGAAGCTGAAGCTCCAATTCTTTGGCCACCTGATGCAAAGAACTGACCCATTGGAAAAGACTCTGGTGCTGGGAAAGATTGAAGGTGGGAGGGGAAGGGGGCAACAGAGGATGAGATGGTTGGATGACATCACCAGCTTGATGGACATGAGTTTGAGCAAGCTCTGGAAGTTGGTGATAGACAGGGAAACCTGGTGTGCTGCCATCCATGGGGTTGCAAAGAGTTGGACATGACTGAGATACTGAACTGAACTGAACTGTAATTTATAATTCATCCTAAGGAATCAGAGAAAGAGCCCAGAAAGAAAATAAAAGCTTGCCACAGACAGGAAGTGGTTAGAGAATGCAGTACTTAACAGACAAGAGAAAACAGGGCATGTCCAAAAAGTAGAACTCATTCAGGATGGTTAGAACACAAGTGTTCTACTATAAAGAACAGGAGTGGTAAAAGATGAAACTTTACGTGGTTTTGGTGCTTTGTATTCCATATTATAATTTATCTCAAGACTTTGACAACCATTAAGAAGTTTTAAGCAGAGGAGAGCCATGATCATTTTAGATCATGAAAAATCACTTTGTATGCAGTATGGGGGATTGATGATGAAACAAGGAGGAACAACAGTTAAGAGGCTATTACAGGAATTTGGGCAAAAAAATAATGTAGATAAAATTGTGGTAATAGTACCATGAATGGAATGGATGAATCAAGAGATAAAGGATATAAAACTCAGTGGCTAATGAAATGCACAGAGTAAGGTAGAAGGAAATGTTAATGCTTATATTTTGGCTAGGTAATGGGGTAGTTGGTGGAATGATTTAATGAGATAGGAAAAAGGAAATGAATGCAGGGGGAAATGATTGATTGAGTTTTTGGTATAAATGTGACAATCCAGAAGAGATGTCCAATAACAATTAGATTATTAAAGCTCAGAAAGAAAACTAAGTTGGAAATAAAGTTTTGAGAATCAGAAACACAGAAGTAGGTATGACTTTTCTAAGATAAAATATACAGTGAGAAGGATAAAAATGTGGGGAACATCAAAGTTTAAGAGACCATCCTTAGAAGACTGCCCCATGGAAGAAACTTAGAATTAGGTGGATCATCAGAGTCAAGGAAATAGCAGTAAAGAAAAATCAACAATGTCCAATTCTAGTTGGAAGTTCTGTAACATGGGGACCACACGTAGACATGTTGAATTTCATCACCTAAGCTTGATGCCCCTAATATCCTGAGAACGTAAAAAGTGAGCAGTAGTAAAGACGTTGCAACACATTTTGCATTGAGAAGAAATCATTCAAGAAATAACATCTTCCACATACCTATTTAAATCTCTCTGTTTTTTGAAATATTAAAGTTTGGGATTCCAATTAATTTTGAAAGGTGGGAGTATGTTTAAGGAAGAAAGCATTATCATTCGTGTCAATGACCCTAGTAAAGGGAGGGATTCTAGCTTCTGATATTTGGTTTCTTGGTCTCTAGTCAACTTGAATGTTGTCCCACTGTGGTAATATCATAAATTCTTCTTGTTCAAACTGTCTTTATTTATTTGGAAAAAAAAAGTACCATTTTAACTATCTTACTTGTCTGAGTTTCCAACTATTAAAAAACACTATTTTGTTTTGTTTTTCCTCAAGCATTTCCAGTGGAGAATCCTGCATTAATTGCAGCTAGTAAAGGGCATGATATGCCTAAACTAAATATGGTTTTGTTAATTTATTCGGCTGTTGGTTTTTCTCATCTTTCCCAGTTTCCATACTCTACTTGACCAATGAAGTTGGATAAAGTCATAATGAGTGTGATTCTCAGGGAACCACAAAGATTCATGAAAAAATAGAAGTCAAGAAAGATTTACTCCTCCTGCAAGGAGTGTAACCAGAACTTTTCTATACAGAATAGAGCATTTCATATTATAGCTATAGAACAGAGTTCTTACTAATAAACCAAAGTGGCCACTAAGAAAATAGACTTGGCTGGGTTTCACTGATGTGGCCCTGACTTCCTGGTGCACCAAACTAAAGATCTGTTTCTAATCTGAATGTTCAGTTGAAGTATGCCACAATCTTACAGAAATTCAAATGAATGAAACTATTCTATATGACACATTTTTTGCAAATACTGAAAATGATTTCTGTTTCATTTCTAAGATTTGTTAATGTTTTCATAACATTAATAACAGAATAAAAGGGAGGGAGATTCAGCTGTAATTTGTTTTTCTCAGCCTTCTCCAGTTCTACATGAAAATATCTTCTACGTGTCCAAGAGCAACTGCTTTATATCTACAGTATAGGAGAAAACAAGCAGGACATTGGAAATAGAGTTATTTAAAAAACAATATTGACTTCGCACTATTTTGAAAAAAAAAATTTCCCAGAATATTTTATTTAAATTATCTACTGCTGAAAAAACAAAGCAAGCAAAAAAACACCCTCTCCTTTATTAGAATTAATGTATGTGTATTTCACGAATCTTCTGGAATTTTATAGAGTACATCTCACAGCAGGGATCAGGCTTAGCAGGTCTGTCAATATGATTACAGATCCAATGTAGCCATAGCAAATTAACCTAGAATTTCAAATATTCCTTCGAAAATAAAGGTGTAAATAGATGCACAAATCTTGAATTACTTAAATATCCTATTACAGTGATTCAGTTTTGAAACCCTTAATATCAAAATCAAGAGTAAACTAAGAAAAAAAATGTTAAAATAATTAAATAATTAGCTAAGAACAATGCATTTGCCCTGTGATACAGTCATGTTTCATAAAAATAATAAGTATTTGGTAATTGTTTTTCTTTGCAGAATTTTGAAGTGCCAAGTAATGAAAGCAGTTTTATTTCAAAAAGCACAGCTTTAAAGTTATGTAAAATTTAATGGAGATGGAAATGGTAACCCACTCCAGTATTCTTGCCTGAATAATCCCATGGACAGAGGAGTCTGGCAGGTTACAGTCCAAGGAGTCACAAAGAGTCAGGCACAACTGAGCAAGCACAAACACACAAAGTTATTTAATTTTAATGGGAGACTTGGAGAAAGGATGGGAGAAGCTAAGGTTTAGCCACTAGAAATAAGTTGATAAAACTATGGCCCCACAGGATTGAATACAATGAAATCACTAAAAAGAATGTTGTGTATGTATCATTTACAATAGTCATAGTTCCATGATATATTGTCAAATAAAATAGTTTCAAAAATAACAATTAGGATATAATCCAGTTTAGTTTTTTAAGAAAACTGTATTTGGACCTATCTACACTGCATATCCAATGTGAACTTATATATTAAAAATTGTCTAGGGCTACAAGTGAAAATGAAAAAGTGTTAGTTGCTCCGTCATGTCCTCCTCTTTGTGACCCCAAGGACTGGAGCTCTCCAGGTTCCTCTGTCCTTGGAATTCTCCAGGCAAGAATAGTAGAATGTGTAACCATTCTTTTCTCCAGGAGATCTTCCCGACCCAGGAATTGAACCCACGTCTCCTGCATTGCAGGCAGATTCTTAACTGTTTGAACCACCAGGGAAGCCAAGAACGATCTCCAAAAGTTTAATGGCCAATATGTCTAAATAGTAGGATTTGATCAAGATGACCTTAACATTCCCCTCAGATTGACTAAACTTCAAACAAGTTTCTTCTTTATTATATAGGCCCCAGAGCTCTCTTTTTTCTTAGAGCATTTCCCCTAGAATATTTGCAATTATAAATTCTTTCTTTGCCTGCTTAGAAAGTAAATTCTCTCTGTTTTTACTGGTTTTACAAGCAGGAATGATTTTCTTAGAGACCTTGGAACCATCCCTTTGAAATGTCATCATTAAGGGAGACAGAGACTCTGTCTGTCAGTCTCTGTAAGAGAGTAGAAGCCCAACTTTTATAAAGTCCAAATAGCAAACTCAGATGCCTAATCACATTGACCATCCTCCCCTAACACATCCAGTGCTTTTCCCACAGCTCACTCCATCATCTAGGAACTTTTCTGCCTTTTATTTCAGCAGAATTGATTTCAAACTCTGGCATTGCAGTAGTCTTGACCCCTTTTGCAAGTCTTGAATAGAATTTTCTTGTCTATTTAATTTTGTGTGATGCAATTTTTCTTTGACAGGCTTAGGATATATATATCTGTGATCTTTATTATAAGTATCATGTAATATAATTTGAAGCAACTGAAAAGCCTCAAAATAGAAAAAAAGCACTTCTTATTATTTATGATATTGCCATTGGAGTTCACCAGAAAATATTTGTCTTTTAAATTTAACATAAGATGTTTCTGTTTAGATTCTTCTAAGGTTGTAGTGTTTGTTCACCTAGAAACTTTTTTTCATCATTGCTCTAGTTCTACTCTCCAAACTTCTCTTAGCAGTTTCTCCTCCTCTCAGTGGAGAAAGAAATGGCAACCCACTCCAGTATTCTTGCCTGGAGAATCCCATGGATAGAGGAGCCTGGCAGGCTAGAGTCCATGGGGTTGCAAAGAGTCGTACATGACTGAGCAACTAACACCCTCCTGTCAGTATTTCCATTTTTTTGTGTGTTTTTGTTTTGCCTTGCAAATGATGTTGTCCCTAGACAAATACTAAGACCACAATACCTTAATACCTTACATTTAATTTAACAAAAAATGCCTGTGAGAGTAATCTTAGGCATTACTTTACTGGACTTCTGACTTCCAAATCTAACTCCAAAATTTGCTTAAGAGCAGATTCATTTTCTTAAACAAGGAAATCTTCATGTCTCCTATTGGTCATGAAAACATCTTCCAATTGCTGCTTTTCTTCCCTGGTCCGTGTCGCTCACTTTGTAGTAGATAATACTGCAAATCAAAAAGCAATCAGAATAATGAGCTGTAACCAGTTGGAGTCATAGTTGGTGCTGCAGTTTGTCAAAGATTGTTCACACTAATCAACTAATAATGGCATTGCTGCTTTCATCACACTAAACAAAATTCCCTCAGTTGTGCAACACAATTACTACTAATAACCTCTGAAACCTTTGCATGCTTAAGGAGACTATTTCAGAGATCATCTGGAGACCTATCAGAGAATAAACCAGGGAAGACAGAATCTATCAGATGGAGATTCCTCTTTAGTAATTAACTAGACATTGCTCCTTTGGGTCCATAACATTTTGTAACATCATGAGGCATTTCCTTTAGCATAATGATCCGTCTGTATTAATATATTAGATTGGGAACAGCTAGGAGATAGTGTTAAATATTAAACATTTCATACATGAATTATATTATTAATAGCCTTTCTTTAGCTTAAAAAAGTATGCTTAAGTGACAGTCAATAAACAAATTTAGAGACATTAATATTAAAGGGAAGCCAATGAATTTAGACGTGACAAAATGCATATTGGTTCATTTCTCAAGAGAGACATGCCTTCATGATTATTAATATAGCCGTTAGAGATTTACTTCAAAATGGAAAAGCTGAAAATACCTTAAGTCGAGTTAAGACAGTGAGTCTTATGTTCAAAGCATTGGAATTTACCACCTAAGAGAACTAGTCCCTTCCCTTGTCCTTACCAGGCTGCTCAGAAGCATAAGGTTAGATGACAAATGAGCCATGACATCCTCTGTGACACAGACATTGTACATCTTGTTTCAGGAAACATTTGAGAGGAGGGGGTGGAGATCTCTCAAAGTTTCATTAGGTTAAAGAAGCCATCCCTGCATTTGTCACTGTTAAAATTTGTGATGAAAAGCGTAAAAACACGTTTAGGTTCGAGCTGAATGATTTCAGACAGGCTGACAGACAGCTGTGTTTTGCTGGTTTTGAAATGCAGATTTGGGGTGAAACATGTGGTGTCATTATTTCAGGCCTTATAAGGCATTTTTGTCCAAGAGACAGCTGGTTGCCTCAAGGTCATTTTACTAATAGTCCAAGGTGAGAGCCTTAGTAACACTGAAGCTCTGCAATGTTTATTAACCCTTTAATACTGATGGGAAACTTGAAGTACCCTAATTGCACAATTACTAGGAGTATTTTACAGAAATTTCTAATTTAACTGTCAAAACTTTCTCTCAAGTTTGAGAAAAATTGAGACTTAAATAAACCCATCACCAGGAAAACCACATTAGAGATTGTAGAAAGATATTCAAAGGATAACCATTTCATCAATATAGGGGGAGTTATGATATCTTCCCTAAAGACTAGAAACAGCTGTGGCAACCTTGTGTGGCTTGTCCTAGGAACTCGCAACTAGGAGTGTGGTCCTTGGGCCAGGGGCATGAGCATACCCTGATCAGTCAGTCAGTTCAATTCTCAGTCTTGTCCGACTCTTTGCGACCCCATGGACTGCAGCACACTGGGCTTCCCTGTCCGTCACCAACTCCCAGAGCTTGCTCAAACTCATGTCCACTGAGTTGGTGATGCCATCCAACCATCTCTTCCTCATCATTCCCTTCTCCTCCTGCCTTAAATCTTTCCCAGCATCAGGGTCTTTTCTAAGAACCTGAGTCAGTTGTTCGCATCAGGTTAGAAATGCAGAATCTCAGGAACCACCATAAACCCACTGAGTCAGAATCTGCATTTTAACTAGATTCCTAAATGACTGGTATGCACCTAAGTTTGATTATCACTCTTTTGGGACACAAAGCTAGTAAGGGACAGAGTGTACTCTCAGATCCAGCTTAGTTTAGCAGCACATGAGTGCCATTCTATTTACAATAAGGTATGCTATTTTTTATTGCATATTTTGTTGTTCTTGGTTTTAATTCATAGGTTTTGTTTTTGTAAATCTGTTCTTCAACAAGGTATGAACTGGAACTTAAAGACTTTTTGCAGTCAAGACTTTGTTCAAGTTTAGATCTCTGTTGGTTCCTTTTCCTTCTCAAGTACCAAATTTTGGTGCTTCAGGTATCTGGAGTCAGTGAAAAATAGAGTTCAGTTTAGGAACTAGAGGTTTAAAATATAGCTCTACCAAGTTATTTGCATAAGATTGGATATGCAGGTGTGAATCTGTGTGGCAGAGGCATGATTATAAATGCAAAAACATGAAATACCGATATTTATATTTTAATGCACCCTTGAATGGGATACAGGAAATAATTGAGAGTTGAAGCCATTGAAAAATTCCTGACAATTCAACAAACATTACTGCGTGCTTCATGTTTTTTAACCAGTCATGAGATCTTCTTTTTTTATTCTCCTTTGTTCACCTTCCCTTTCTGTCTTCAATTCTGATTTGTTTCTTTATAAATTTGACAAATATTCTCCATTCCTATTTACACACAGATCCTAAGAGCTTAGTTGTCTGTACTAGAGACTTGCAAATATTATTTACTTTTAAATTTCAGCTTTCACTTAAAAGAAAAAAAGTGATATTTTTTTTGGTCATGGTAGATATTAGACATCCAGGTCAATTTGTTTCACAAACAGTTTATTAATTAAAAATGTCCATTCCCATATAATCACAAAAGCTTCCAACTTGATCAAAGGTAAAGCTAATTTCTGTCTTTTCTAGCTACAACCAGTTACTTCAAGCAAGGGGCTGTGGCCATCTCATCTTTTGTTCAGTTCCTCCCTAACCTTATATCTACAACCTTGAACCCCTTCAAGATAACAGGGAACAGGTTGAGAGAGGAGAGTTAAAAGATGTAAGAGAATTCTTTTTTGACGATACTATTTTCAATTGGCTTTCTGCTCTATGGCCTGGGAGATGCTTAATGTTCTTTTTCTCTTTTGGTTTGACACTTCCATGGAACCTGTGGAGATCATTTCCACCACTTATACATGTCATTTGCTCACCTACAAGTTCCTCAATCTGGGCAAAGGCACTCTATTCTAAAGGTCACTTACTCCTTCCTCGGAAACTAGGAATTCAGTCATTTAATTTATCATAAGCTGTGCCAACTCTAGCTTCCATAGGCTTATCTTAACACATCAGCAACTTTCCTTCACACTGTCATGAAAGCTGCTAGATAGCTTATCCTCGGGCTGCAGATTTCCTAGGCAGGAGCCAGACACCAACCTAGTGTGTCTTATAACTACTTGGGATACATATCAAACTCTCTGAATGGTCAAAGAAAGTACTTGTTCCCACCTCTTGCCTGAGTGTGTATGTGTGTGTTTAGGATGAGCTGCGGTGAGGGGGAGGTATTAACTATATATCAGCAGCTTTATTGAAGATTATCTTTATAAGAATCCTCTAATGCAACTCCTTTACCACATCCAATGTACATCACACTTTTATAAATTAGTTTTTTTGTTATTTTGTTCAAAAGCTACTGAACTACCTTATATTAAATCTTTGCAAATTTTATATGTGGTTGATGCAATTTGACATGGAGTTTAAATTGAACCCATCTATCCATTGTCATGCTCTTTCCAGCTTTATAGAGAAAATTAGGTCAAAGGATAGTTTGAGGAGATTACTCAGCCTAGGTTCACAATGATTTCTGAAATATAAATATCATTTAACCAGTCAGAGAAGGCATCAATCATTCTTTTTATATATCCTTTCAGTTCAGTTCAGTTCAGTTGCTCAGTCGTGCCCAAGTCTTGGTGACCCCATAGACTGTAGCACGCCAGTCCTCTCTGTCCATCACCAACTCCTGGAGTTTACTCAAACTCATGTCAGTTGAGTCAATGATACCTTCCAACCATCTTATCCTCTGTTGTCCCCTTCTCCTTCCGCCTTGAATTTTTCCCAATATCAGAGTCTTTTCCAATGATTCAGTTCTTCACAGCAGGTGGCCAAAGGATTGGAGTTTCAGCTTCAGCATCAGTCCTTCCAATGAATATTCAGGGATGATTTCCTTTAGGATGGACTGGTTGGATGTCCTTGTAGTCCAAGGGACTCTTAAGAGTCTTCTCCAACACCACAGTTCAAAAGCATCAATTCTTTGGCACTCAGCTTTCTTTAGAGTCCAACTCTCACATCCATACATGACTACTGGAAAAACCATAGCCTTGACTAGATGGACCTTTTTTTGCAAAGTAATGACTCTGCTTTTTAATATGCTTTTTAGGTTGGTCATAACTTTCCTTCCAAGGAGTAAGCATCTTTTAATTTCATGGCTGCAGTCACCATGTGCAGTGATTTTGGAGCCCCCCAAAATAAAGTCAGCCACTGTTTCCACTGTTTCTCCATCTATTTGCCATGAAGTGATGGGACAGGACACCATGACTTTAGTTTTCTGAATGTTGAGCTTTAGGCCAACTTTTTCACTCTCCTCTTTCACTTTCATCAAGAGACTCTTTAGTTCTTCTTCACTTTCTACCATAAGGGTCGTGTCATCTGCATATCTGAGGTTATTGATATTTCTCCTGGCAATCTTGATTCCAGCTGGTGCTTCATCCAGCCCAACATTTTTCATGATGTTCTCTGCATATAAGTTAAATAAGCAGGGTGACAATATACAGACTTGACGTACTCCTTTTCCCATTATGAACCAGTCTGTTGTTCCAGACTGTTCCAGTCCAGTTCTAACTGTTGCTTCCTGATCTGCATACAGGTTTCTCAAGAGACAGGTCAGGTAGTCTGATATTCCCACCTCTTGAAGAATTTTCCATATTTTGTTGTGATCCACACAATCGAAGGCTTTGGCATAGTCAATAAAGCAGAAATAGATTTTTTTTCTGGAACTCTCTTGCTTTTTCTATGATCCAGTGGATGTTGGCAATTTGATCTCTAGTTCCTCTGCCTTTTCTAAAATGAACTTGAACATCTGGAAGTTCACAGTTCACATATTGTTGAAGCCTGGCTTGGAGAATTTTGAGCATTACTTTGCTAGCGTGTGAGATGAGTGCAATCGTGCGGTAGTTTGAGCATTCTTTGGCATTGCCTTTCATTGGGATTAGAATGAAAACTGACCTTTTCCAGTCCTGTGGCCACTGCTGAGTTTTCCAAATTTGCTGGCATATCGAGTGCAGCACTTTCACAGCATCACCTTTGAGGATTTGAAATAGCTCAACAGGAATTCCATCACCTCCACTAGCTTTGTCCGTAATGATGCTTCCTAAGGCCCACTTGACTTCACATTCCAGGATCCTGGCCCTAGGTGAGTGATCACACCATTGTCAATATTTCCTTTGGTCAAATCCAATTATACTTTCTTATTTGCAGCCCCATTTTGTATCTATAAACAATATATTCTTCAATGAGATTGATCAGGAATTGAAAAATGGGATCTCCCGAAATACAAAATTTCAGAAGTGTAAGCATATTAAAAAAAAAAAGCTACAGAACTTGTGAATTAGACAGTAGTATAGGAAAATTGGCTACCTTCTTGAAAAGATGCCATATGGATGAATCCACAGCTCTGGCAGAAACAAAAATACAGTGAAAGTAAAAGAGAATATACAATGATGCATTTAGGATAGATTTTTAAACTGTTCAGGGAAGTATTTCTTCCATTCTCATGTAATCTAACATGGCAGATGCCAGAAGACATTAAGAATAAGAACAAGTAATGATATAAGAATTTCACTAGGACTCCTGAAAGCTGCCAATTTACTAAGACAGCAGGTGAAAAAATGGATAAAGGAAATAAAGAGTATGGAAAGTAGAGGGGGAAAAAGTGACATTTTGGTGCACTTGTGCACAATTAAGAAGGAATAATGGCGCCATTTAACCTTCAAAACTTCTGAGATCTGGATCACATTTAGTCTAGGACACTTCTCCCAGTGCATTGAACATTGCTTCAAGATCTATTTTTCTTATTCCCTTTTCTTCATCATTTTTCCTTTTTTTTTTTCTTTGTTCAGAGACTATATAAGACCTACCCAAAGGTTCAGATTCAGAATCATATATATATACTATTTGTATGGAGTAACTTCATATTTTTACAGCTTAATTCTTTATTTTTCTTGAGGTATAATTGACATATAACTTTATATTACTCTCAGGTGTATAAATAATGATACTGAAAAATGATCACAAAAATCTAGTTAACGTTTATCATATTCATAGTTACAGAATTTTTTTCTCATGATGAAAGCTTTCTACTCACTTAGAAACTTTCAGATATACAAGACAGTATTACTAAATATAGTCACCATGCTGTACATCACATCCCCGTGATTTATCTATTTTAAAACTGGAAATTTGTACTTGTAAATGCCTTCTCCATTTTGTCCCTCCCCAAATGCCTCTCTGCTTGTTTTGTTGGTGGTGTTGTTGTTTATGTTTTTGCTGATAAATACAAGTTTAATGATATAGCACTCCTCACAAATGGCTACAGGGCTGTCAACTGTAACCCAGGAATATGCAACCATGAAACACAGACCAATTAGCTAGACCTGAAATAAACTGGCTTCTAATAACTACCTTGAAAACTTTCAATCCTTTCTTCTATCCACAAATGACCCTACTCTTACATGAAAATACTTATTGTAGGGAAATGAGAAAGTAAGCTTTGTGGTCAAAAGTAAAAATGAAAGGAAAAATAGCAATCCCATAGTTAGTTGGTGAAAGCAGGAAATATGGTGTATTTACTGCACTGCTTTATTCTTCTTACTCGATCTTTTGGCCCTTCTTCAGGTCTGTTCTTGGATCTATGACTTCAGGTGTTTTGTGTGTGTGTGTTTCTTCAGATTCTACATATAAATGGGATTATATGATATTTGTGTTTCCCTGACTGACTTATTTTACTTAGCACAATGCATTCAGGGTCCATCCACATTGTCACAGATGCCAAGATTCCTCCTTTTCTATGGTTTAATAATATCACATTGTTTATTATATACCACATTTCTTTATTTATTAATTATGACACCACCCTTATGGCAGAAAGTGAAGAAGAACTAAAGAGCCTCTTGATGAAAGTGAAAGAGGAGAGTGAAAAACATGGCTTAAAGCTCAATGTTCAGAAAACTAAGATCATGGCATCTGGTCCCATCACTTCATAGGAAATAGATGGGGAAACAGTGGAAACAGTGTCAGACTTTATTTTGGGGGGCTCCAAATTCACTGCTGATGGTGATTGCAGCCATGAAATTAAAAGACGGGGCTTGCTCCTTGGAAGGAAGGTTATGACCAACCTAGATAGCATATTTAAAAGCAGAGACATTACTTTACCAACAAAGGTCCGTCTAATCAAGGCTATGGTTTTTCCAGTAGTCATGTATGGATGTGAGAGTTGGACGGTAAAGAAAGCTGAGCGCCGAAGAATTGATGCTTTTGAACTGTGGTGTTGGAGAAGACTCTTGAGAGTCCCTTGGACTGCAAGAAGATACAACCAGTCCATCCTAAAGGAGATCAGTCCTGGGTGTTCATTGGAAGGACTGATGTTGAAGCTGAAACTCCAATACTTTGGCCACCTCATGCAAAGAGCTGACTCATTGGAAAAGACCCTGCTGCTGGGAAGGATTGGGGGCAGGAGGAGAAGGGGACGACAGAGGATGAGATGGTTGGATGTCATCACCGACTCGATGGACATGGGTTTGGGTAAACTCCAGGAGTTGATGATGGACAGGGAGGCCTGGCGTGCTGCGATTCGTGGGGTTGCAAAGAGTTGGATATGACTGAGCGACTGAACTGAACTGAATCAATAAACACTTAAGTTGCTTCCATGTTTTGATTATTATAAATAATGCTACAGTGAACATGGGTTATAACATCTTTTTGAGTTAGTGTTTTTGTTTTCTTTAGATGAATATGCTATAAGAGGAATTGCTGGATTATATGGTAGTTCTAAATTTGAAGAACCTCAATACTGTTCTCCATAGTGGTTGAACCTGTCTACATTTCTACAATGCAAAAGTGTTCATTTTTCTTCCTATCCCCACCAACAGGTTTTATCTCTTGCCTTCATGATATGAGCCATTCTAACAGGTTTAACATGATTTCTCACTGTGGTTTGGATTTTTATTTCCCTGATGATTAGTGATGTTTAACACCTTTTCATGTTATGTGTTAGCTACCTGTATGACTTCTTTGGAAAAAAAGAAAAAATGTCTTCTCAGATACTTTTCCCATTTAAAATTCAGATTGTTTGCATTTTTGCTGTTGAATTCTAAAAGTTCTTTATATATTTTGAAAATAAACTCCTTATCAGATCTATGATTTTCAAATATGTTCTCCCATTCTGGAGGTCGCCTTTTCATTTTGTTGATGGTTTCCTTTGCAATGCAGATGCTATTTAGTTTGATGTAGTCTCATTTGTTTATTTTTACTTTTGTTGCCTTGGCTTTAGGGTCAATTCTAAAGAAATCATAACCAAGACCTGTGTTGAGGTGCTTACCACCTATTTCTTCTAGGAGTTTTATGGTCTCACATCTTAGGTTAAAGTCTTTAATATATTTTGAGGTTTTTTTTTTTTTTCATCAAGTCGGTGATGCCATCCAACCATCTCATCCTCCGTCGTTCCCTTCTCCTCCTGCCCCCAATACTTCCCAGAAGCAGGGTCTTTTCCAATGAGTGAGCTCTTTGCATGAGGTGGCCAAAGTATTGAAGTTTCAGCTTCAACATCAGTCCTTCCAGTGAACACCCAGGACTGATCTCCTTTAGGATGGACTGGTTGGATCTTCTTGCAGTCCAAGGGACTCTCAAGAGTCTTCTCCAACACCACAGTTCAAAAGCATCAATTCTTCGGCGCTCAGCTTTCTTCACCGTCCAACTCTCTCATCCATACATGACTACTGGAAAAACCATAGCCTCGACTAGACGGACCTTTGTTGGTAAAGTAATGTCTCTGCTTTTAAATTGCCTCCAAACATGTAGAGTTGGAGAGACGTATCAAATAACTTGACAAAAGCAAATAACTTTCCTAGTGCCAAATCAGATTTTGGGTGGAATAAGGACATAAAAACCTGAGCTATTTTATAAAAGAGCTAGAAAGCTATTAACCCAACAACAGGCAGCATGTAGCACTATTCAGCCCATGAAAAATCAGTTTAGGTGAGAATTGTAAATTAATTCTGTGAGGTAGGGAACAGAGCCTGGTTAGAGGCTAGATGTTGGAGTTTAATGAAAGATTCCAGGCATACACACACACACACAAACCCAAATAATCAGAAACTGGAACCAAGTAACTAGAAAATTACAAAAAGTTCTAAATAACAGAGTAACAACAACATACCAGAGGTATTAAGAGGTTATTCATAGAAAGCCAATTCCTTCACTAGCAGATACATCTCTCCTTCATTTTAAGGTTCCTAATAGTCTTGGAGTGTGAATGAGTTAAGTCCACCAACAAATCTGACCAAAACTGAGATGTGAAACAACATAATATGGATCTGAGAGCAGGTCTCCAAATTTCAGACCTTTGTTCACTTAATTATTTCCTTTAAATATCCATTGGTTGAGAAGAAATATCTAACTTAATAATTTTCTATTATAACTTTGTTTACTCATGAATTTTAGCATCTTTAAAATATATTTTAGTATTGATGTTACAAGTTTAAGGCAATTTGCAGAATATAAAAGTCGCAGATGATGTTAAAGTATCAAAATTCTGCTTACATGCCATTAAATGATAACATTCAAATGGAAGTTTCAGTGATTATAATAAAAATCATTTTTTAAAGTTTGTTTGCTTTTGTTCCCCTCGTTTTGTCTACATTTCAAATTAATACCATAACTTGAAGGTTCTACTAAGTAGGAAGAAATATGGCATATATGTTTCTATGATTTAAGGACAAAAGTTATTTGCAGATCTCATTAAGGAACAATAAATTCCATGTTTATCTATAGGAAGTCAAGGGAGGCAGCATGTGATAAGGAAAAAGAACAAGAAAATTACTCAGATCCAGTTACACTTTAATTATCTATAGGGCTTTGTAGAAGATGCTTTCTCTATTTAGCCCTCATTTCTATCATTACTCATTACCTGAAAAAGAGGGACAGAAGATCTCACCATTTCAAAGCTGACAGGAATTATAACCTGTGTAAAATACAAAAGCATGTATGAACTTCCAGTTTCAGCTCCAACAGGTAGTTTGGAAGTTGTCACCCCTTTCCTTATAGTAAGAAAAAAATGGAACAAACTACAAATTAGCTTTGTTTTGACCCATCAGAGAACATACGGTGTGGGACAAAACATGATGCTGAAACCTGAAGTGACAGGCAAATCCAGAGGCAGAGCTGAGATCTGCTTTCTTGAAGCATAAGTCACTAGAATCACAAACTGTTAGGAACATTTAAATGGTTATTTTGACAAATTGCTGAAGACTGAGACTAATTGCATGAGAGTGAGAAATTTCTGGGTGCTGCAGGCTTAGAGGAGCCCATACTTTCAGGGCCTTTAATTTTAAGAACCCTATAAAAATCTCATGTTTAAGATTTTAGAGAGAGTTTCTTCTGGCTCCTGACAGTATAAGGGGAAGAGTAATCATGGCTAAATGGGCCCATAGTATCCTCCATAACAAAGACCTTCTCTCCATGGAGCAATACTTCACCAGAGATTTATCCCACCTAGAATATGGGCATTCTTCAACTTAAGACCTCTTCAGTCTTACTGTCTTATTTAAGGAGGTGGGGGGGGGCGCAGGCGGAAATAGCTATATCAATGGAGAAATCGTGTGAAAATAGAGACAAAGACAGAACATGAGGAAATTTGTAATCTCCACTCTAATCAATAAACACAATGTCCTAACCAGATTAACATAAATCTTCAGACTAAAGACCTACTTAACTCAGTTCCTATTATCCAATATGATATGTCCAGCTTTCAACAAAAAAAATTACAAACCATATCAAAAGAAGAGATAACACAACCAGAAGGAACAAAGAAAACATCAGAATCAGACTCAGATAAAACAAAGATATTGCAATTTTAACATAGGACATTTAAAAAACAAAAAGAAAAAAAAGCCCCCAAACATACCACTTTTTATAGTCATTAACTGAAAAGTCTGAATTTGACAATAAGGAGTTCATGATCTGAGGCACAGTCAGCTCCTGGTCTTGGTTTTGCTGACTGTATAGAATGCTCCATCTTTCGCTGCAAAGAATAATCAATCTGATTTTGATATTGACCATTTGGTAACGTCCATGTGTAGGGACTTCTCTTTTGTTTTTGGAAGAAGGTGTTTGCTATGACCAGTGTGTTCTCTTGGCAAAACTCTATTAGCCTTTGCCCTGCTTCATTCTATATTCTAAGGCCAAATTTGCTGTTACTCCAGGTGTTTCTTGACTTCCTACTTTTGCGTTCCAGTCCCCTATAATGAAAAGAACATCTTCTTTGGGTGTTAGTTCTAAAAGGTCTTATAGGTCTTCATAGAACCATTCAACTTTACTGTTTGGGGCATTACTGTTTGGGGCAGAGACTTGGATTACTGTGATATTGAATGGTTTGCCTTGGAAACAAACAGAGATCATTCTGTTGTTTCTGAGATTGCATCCAAATATTGCATTTCGGACTCTTTTGTTGACTATGATGGCTACTCCATTTCTTCTAAGCGATTCTTTCCCACAGTAGTAGATACAATGATCATCTGAGTTAAACTCACCCATTCCAGTCCATTTTAGTCTTCACTGATCTCCAGTAGCATATTGGGCGCCTACTGACCTGGGGAATTAATCTTTCAGTGTCCTATCTTTTTGCCTTTACATACTGTTCATGGGGTTCGCAAGGCAAGAATACTGAAGTGGTTTGCCATTCCCTTTTCCAGTGGACCAAATTTTGTCAGAACTCTCCACCATGACCGGTCCATCTTAAGTAGGCCTGCAAGGTGTGGCCCATAGTTTCACTGAGTTAGACAAGACTGTGGTCCATGTGATTAGACTGGTTAGTTTTCTGAGATTGAACTCTTTACTGCCAAGTTCAGACTGAAATTGAAGAAAGTAGGGAAAACCACAAGATCATTCAGCTATGACCTAAATCAATCCCTAACAATTATACAGTAGAAGTGAGAAATAGATTCCAGGGATCAGATCTGATAGACAGAGTGCCTGAAGAACTATGAACAGAGTTTTTGACCTTGTACAGGAGACAGGGATTAAGACCATCCCCAAGATAAAGAAGTGCAAAAAAGTAAAATGGCTGTCTGAGGAGGCCTTACAAATAGCTATGAAAAGAAGGGAAGCAAAAAGCAAATGAGAAAAGGAAAGATATACTCATTTGAATTCAGAGTTCCAAAGAATAGCAAGGAGAGATGAGAAGGACTTCCTCAGTGATCAGTGCAAAGCAATAGAGAAAAACAATAGAAGGAAAAAGACTAGAGATCTCTTCAAAAAAATTAGAGATACCAAGGTAACATTTCATGCAAAGATGGGCTCAATAAAGGACAGAAATGGTATGGACCTAACAGAAGCAGAAGATATAAAGAAGAAGTGGTAAGAATACACAGAAGAAATGTACAAAAAAGATATTCACAACACAGATAATCATGATGGTATGATCACTCACCTAGAGCCAGACATCCTGGAATGTAAAGTCAAGTGGGCCTTAGGAAGCATCACTATGAACAAAGCTAGTGGAGCTGCTGAAATTCCAGTTGAGCTATGTAAAATCCTGAAAGATGATGCTGTGAAAGTGCCTCAGTCAATATGCCAGTAAATTTGGAAAACTCAGATGTGGCCACAGGACTGGAAAATGTCAGAGTTCATTCTAATCCCAAAGAAAGGCAAAGGAAAAGAATGCTCAAACTTCCGCATAATTGCACTCATCACACACGCTAGCAAAGTAATGCTCAAAATTCTCCAAGCCAGGCTTCAACAGTACGTGAACTGTAAACTTCCAGATGTTCAACCTGGATTTAGAAAAGGCAGAGGAACTAGAGATCAAATTGCCAACATCTGTTGGATCATCGAAAAAGCGAGAGAGTTCCAGAAAAACATCTACTTCTGCTTTCCTGACTATGCCAAAGCCTTTGACTGTGTGGATCACAACAAACTGTGGAAAATTCTTGAAGAGATGGGAATAACAGACCACCTGACCTGTCTCTTGGGAAATGTGTGTGCAGGTCAGGAAGCAACAGTTAGAACTGGATATGGAACAACAGACTTGTTACAAATCAGGAAAGGAGTAACAAACAGAGTCTGAAGAGACAAAGCAAACAACACAGTAAACAATCACACAAATAAAGCACAGACTCAGATATGGCAGAAATTTTGAAATTATCAAAACAAGAAATTAAAATAACTGTGATTACTATACTAAGGGCGCTAATGGAAAAAGAGGACACCCCACAAGAGCAAAAGGACTTCCCTGTTGGCTCAGACGGTAAAGTGTCTGTCTACAATGTGGGAGACCTGGGTTCGATCCCTGGGTCGGGAAGATCCCCTGGAGAAGGAAATGGAAAACCACTCCAGTACTATTGCCTGGAAAATCCCATGGATGGAGGTGCCTGGTAGGCTATAGTCCATGAGATTGCAAAGAGTCAGACACGACTGAGCAGCTTCACTTCACTTCACAAGAGCAGATTGAAAATGTAATTAGATGAATGGAAACTCTAATAAAAAAAAAAAATCAAAGGAAATGCTAGAACAAAAACGTTGTGATGGAAGTGAAGTTTTCCTTTGATGGTATCAGAAGTAGGCTGAACTCAGCTGAGGATAGGATCATGAGCTTGAAGATATGTCAAGAGAAACTGAAAAAAAGGATGGAAAAATTGAATACTAAACAGAATATTTAAGAACCTTGGAACAATTACAAAAGGTGTAATATACACAGAATGGGAATGCCAGAGGGAGTAAAAAAAAAAAAAGGCAATGGAATAACAGAAGAAACTTAAGTAATAATGACTACTTATTTTCCAAAATTAACTTTAGACACCAACCCACCCATCCAAGAAGATCGGCAATCACCTAGGAGGTAAAATACTAAAAACTACATCTAGAAATATATCCAAACCAGGAAGTCAAACAAAGAGAAAATTTTGAAAGAAACCAGAAACCAAAAACCAAGAAAAACAAAAAACAAAGAAAAGCCTACCTATGAAAGAATAAGGAAAGTAATTCCATTAGACTTCTTTTCAAAACTATGCAACCAACAAGAAAATAGAGTTGAATAGTTACTATTAAAAAAAAAATGCCAGAATACTCTGTATTCAGTGAAATTATACTTCAAACATAGGAGAGAAATACTTTTGCAGACAAAAATTGAGCATATTTGTCACAGGTAGACCTGTGTAGCAAGAAATGTTAAACTAAGATCTTAGAAGAAAAGGAAAATGATATGTCAGAAACTCTGATCTACATGAAAAAGAAGAGTATTAGAGAAGCAATAAATAAATAAAAGTAAAATCAAGTCTTGTCTTTTTAAATTTAAATTGCTCTAACATTTGAACAGTTTGTTTAAATGATATTTAGAACAGTGTATCAGGTGATTACAACTTATGGATGAGTGAAATGAACAATAGAAATGTAATAAGGGAAAGAGGAAAGAATTGGGAATACTCTAAGTTACCTACACTCCCCACGAAGTGGTATAGTGTTATCTGAAAGTGGACTTGGATATGTTGTAAATATATATTTCAAATTGGCTCAAATGTTAAAGAATCTGCCTACAATGCAGGAGACCTGGGTTTGATCTCTGGGTTTGGAAGATCCCCTCGAGAAGGCATTGGCAACTCACTCTAGTATACTTGCCTGGAGAATTCCATGGACAGAGGAGCCTGGTAGGCTACGGTCCATGGAGTCACAAAAAGTGAGACATGACTGAGTGACTAACACTTTCACTTCCAGAGAAACCATGAAAAATATTTAAAAGAGAAGTACTGATTATGTGCTAAAAGAGGAGAGAATTGTAGTTAGGCAAAATTGCCTAGTAAAATCAGAGAAAGCAGAAAAGAAGACAAAAATAAATCACAGATGGAGAAAAAAGAATCCTCCTACACTGCTCATGGGAATGTAAATTGGTACAGCCACTATGGAGAACAGTATGAAGTTTCCTTAAAGAGCTAAAAGTAGAGTTACCATATGATCCTGCAATCCCACTCCTGGTCATATATCATGAGAAAACTATAATTCAAAAAGACACAGGCACCCCAATGTTCATTGCAGCACTATTACAATAAGCAAGACGTAGAAGCAACCTAGGTTTCCATCAACAAATGAATATATAAAGAAAATGTGATACATACAGAAAATGGAATATTACTCAACCATAATAAAACAATGAGATAATTGCATTTGCAGCAACATGGATGAACCTAAGATTATCATACTAAGTGAAGTGAACCAGACAGAGAAAGACAAATATCATATGATACCACTTATGTGTGGAATCTAAAGAAAAAAGATACACCACTTTTGTTCTTTGGCAATAAATTACAAAAGCTTCCAAAATTTGTCAATCTATTGACCCAAGAATTATATTACAGAGGGATGGGAAGGGGAGGGAGGTAGGAGGAGGGTTCGGGAGGGGGAGCACATGTGAACCCATGGCTGATTCATGTCAATGTATGGCAAAAACTACTACAATATTGTAAAGTAATAAAAAAAAAAGAATTATATTACTAAGAATTTAACTGGAAAAGTAAAACACAAATACATAAAAACATACCTTTAAAGTTCATAGCACTATTTCTCTTAAAATTAACATTTTTGGAACATCTACATACCCAATAGTATGGATTACTTATTTTTTTTAAATATTCAGAAAGAGAAATGCTATTCATCCAATAAACAACAGATGTAGATTCTCTCTAGGTGATGTGGAATATTTTTATAATACATTATTAAGTGGCAATTAATGCATTTGTTTAAACTATAGCTATTGTTTCTCTGTTATAATGGATGATAACATTTATAAACTTTCCTTTCTCATATCTTCTATAAACCAGTTTTGATCTTAGCATTTACTTTGGTACTATAAATTTTGTGTAAAATTCTCATATATGATTTGTCACCTTGGATTGATACCTCTTGGTTCGGAAACACTATAGAAGTGATAATAAGCAGCCTACACCATGTTCCACTTTCTTTATCCCTCCCCAAATATTGGTTGGCTATATCATTTCTGTGGTATCCAGGCATATAACACTTTTATCCTACACTCTTTTATATTTTTATTTAAAATTTTAATTCTATCTTTTCATTTTAATCTTTATTTTACTCTTTGTTTTGAAGTTAAAATACAATTTATGCCTACCATCAATCCTTTTCCACTAGTTTTCAGAGTCATTTATTAGTTTTCTGAAGCTCATTCTTGAATAATTTCCTCAAGGACGAACTCATAATAAAACATTCCTTGACTTGTGGCAAAAAAAAAAAAAAAAAAAAACAGTTTGTCTTCAGTTTATCTACCTGAATATTGGCTTGACTGAGGATAAAGTCCTTGGTATACACTGTCTTTTCTTAAGCATTTTGTGGCTGGTAGTGGTGGTTTAGTCTCTAAGTCATGTCTGAGTCTTGTGACCCCATAGACAGTAGCCTGCCAGGCTCCTCTGTCCATAGGATTCCCCAGGCAAGAATTCTGGATGGGTTGCCATTTCCTTGAACATTGTCTTTTTTGTTGTTTTTTTAAAGCAAACTTTAAAAATATTATCTTTAAATACCTGTTTTGTTACATTGTTTTAATTTGCTCTTTAGTGGTATTTTTTTATTTCTCTTTTTCTGTCTGGCCTTTTAAAAACCTTTATTTCCATTTGTTTTGACCACTTCTCATATTTTACACCAGATATTTCATACAGAATATAGTGTCCTGTTTGTTCCCTTAAATTTTGTCTTTCTTTTAAAATTAATTTTTTCACTTTTTTTCCTGCTTTTTGTCAATTTATATTTCTCCATATCCTAAACTGATGTTCTTTATTATTTATGGTACTTTCTCATGAAGCAGCTTCTTTATAAAGATACTTAAGAAAGTTAATGGTAAAATAGTTGCTTACAATTTTATGTGCTTCATGAAAATTTTTTTCTTCAACATTCTTTTTTAAAAAAAGATTCTGCTATTCTTTATCATCTTTTTTTTCTTACTCTGTGTTAATTCTATACCAGTTTGTTTGTTATTCAGTTTAGTTCAGTTGCTCAGTCTTTGCGACCCCATGAACCGCAGCACACCAGGCCTCCTTGTCCATCACCAGCTCCCGGAGTCCACTCAAACTCATGTCCATTGAGTCGGTGATGCCATCCAACCATCTCATCCTCTGTCGTCCCCTTCTCCTCTCGCCTTCAATCTTTCCCAGCATCAGGGTTTTTTCAAATGAGTCAGCTCTTCGCATCAGGTGGCCAAAGTATTGGAGTTTCAGCTTCAACATCAGTCCTTCCAATGAACACTCAGGACTGATTTCCTTTAGGATGGACTGGTTGGATCTCCTTGCAGTCCAAGGGACTCTCAAGAGTCTTCTCCAACACCACAGTTGTAAAGCATCAATTCTTCAGCACTCAGCTTTGTTATTACTCATCACTAAATAAATCATTTATTTTTGAAACAATTATATATAGAAAATATTGATGTATAGAGGTACTTTTATAGTCTCTTAGGCTTCACCTCCAAAGAGATCGTTCCTTCTTTACTATCACAAGAACAAAGAGCTTCCTTCAAATAATTTTTTTGGATTTTTTTTTAGCATACTTATATAAACTCTCCCCCTTAGCCAATCTCGATGAAACAAAGTTCTGACAGTTTTTGCTGTTAGTCATTCTCCATCTCATTCCTGCCTCTGTTATTGCAATGAAGAGATAAACTTCTGCAATCCAAAGTGAGTCCCTGTATATGTTCATAATATAATTTAAATTCTTTGATAACATAACAATAAAATGAGTATAAAATCAAGTATCTCAGACTGAAAGAAAGGAAATGTGTCCTGTGCTAAGCTTCCTTTCTTAGTAAATGTCAAGATATTTTGATATTATCAAACATTTCTCATATGGAATTTGTATTTTTCAAATATCTCATTTTACTCTGAGAGGTAAATATCTCTTGTTCTCTTGAATTACCAAGCTATAATTACTTTGATCAGATTGTGAGCATTAAAAAGCTTTTAGATCTGTGGTATAGCTTCTTCTCTTGTGACATTTAAACATGTTCCTCTCATTATCTTTGAGGTATAATCCACCTTGTCAGGAGAATTGATCAGATTCTTTTTATATGTTTCAAATATTGTTGTACTTCAAGTCACATTTAATATGAAGAGACTTTGACTTGCTTCATGGTCAACTCTGCACCTTTTGACCCACTTATCAGTGTGTATAAAGTCTTTGCTCAGGTTATTTTTTTTGTCTAATATTTTCAGAAGTTTTGTGATTAAAAAAATTAACTGTATTTTTATGAATCTAGATATATTGAGCAAGTTATACTGGGCTTTTTATGCAAACAAATAGAATCTCCTGACTAAGGTCCTCAAAGTTCCAAGTGCTTTAATCCCTTCTTTTAAAGGGATATCAATATTATCACTTATTTTATTTTCTTAATTAAATGACTAATTTTATATTATTTACAATGTATAAGCACTGATTCATTCTGTGGGTGTTACAAAGTTGAGTAAGACATAGGAGTAGATTTTCAAAAGCACATAATTAAGGAGACACATGTGTTAACACAAATATGAGGCAAACTGTGATGAGAGATGGAATAAAATAATGAGTTGCTTTGCAAATATAGGGATTGAAGAAGATACTTTTAACAGAATGGATGCATACAGATGTCTTTCATATGTAAGATGTCTAGTTTAAAGGCAAGGATGTCTCATGCCTTGATAAGCAATGAAGATGACTGCAACACAGTGGGAATGAGATTCATACTAGGGAATAGTTGGTGTTTACACCAGCTAATTTTGCTATTTAGCAAGACTGCATTGTAGTACTAGCAATCCTTTTGACAAAAGTTGGTTCTAGTCACAATGAAAGAGCACAAAGCCATCTCCCCTGCCAGAAAACAAAAGATCTACTTCTGATAATTTGGACATGGTGGCTACAGCTTTATGTATGAAGGATGTAAGTTTGTTCACTAGGTTGATGGCTCCATTTGTCATACTCTATTGGCAATATTGCATTGACCTGATGACAGTCAACTATAACTACATGTCTCACAATATCATCATGACTTCAATGGAGTTTTCTAAAAGTTAAAAGAGACAATATACAGTAATCAATATTATATTTTAGGAACAGTATTTGATTAAATTACCTTTGCTGAGTAAAGGATGCCTTTGTACTGTTTGATCATTTCTAAAGTCAGATTCTTCAGTTAGCCATTACACTAACTCTTAGCAAAGAGGCTAAAGCTGATAATTCTTTTTTGCAAATTTCAGGAGTTTATCACTTAATGATGCAATCTCAGGTATACAGTTTAATTTTTCTTTTATTCTACCTCACACTTAAGATCTACACTTAAGGCAATAAGAGCATGAGTCCTAGTCATACCACCAAACATAGCTATAATCAGTTAATATAATCTGTCTCAAGCCAGCTAAATGAAAGTTCAAGAAAAATGGAAAAATGGGTTTCAGAAAATAGCTGACTTCAGGAAAGCTAAGGTTAAAGGAAATGCATTTATTCTGAAAAGCATCTATTAATCAGGACTCTGCCTGTTTGATTAAAAGCTCTTTTGGTAAAAAGCAACAGAAATCCATTTAAACTAACTTATGTATTAAAGGGAATTTATTTTAAGAGCAAGAAAGTATGCCCTAGTCACACCAGTACTGATACCAGGAAATGGGAAAATCTGGCATGAAGGCAGATATTCTTAATCTGTTGTGTCTTTCTGTATCGCTTCCTAATTATCTCTTGCTTTTGCCTTGGCATTCAGGCTGCTGTCTTTTAGTGTGTGATTTGATGTGCACAAAATGAAAGCTGACCGCACGGCAGTGACACTGTTGGTTATAAATTTGTTTTTCTTCCAGGTTCAAGTGGTATTAGACACTGACATGTGTGACCTAATCCCCAATTTTTGGAAGATCCTAATTGGCAGATTGAGAATCAAATATCTATCTACCCCATGTCCTTTCAAATATGGCTAATTGTACAATCTCACATAATATAAGTACAACTGCACATGTGGGAAGTTCCTACAAAAATCTCCCCTCCTTGAGGACTGTGCTTGAAAATTCCTATCATACTGTTGCAGCAAGGACTTTTCTCGAGGGAAATGAGAATCTACATGAGATATTAAACATCATACAGCACATAAATGGCAAAACTAGAATCAGCCTTAGGTCTGTCTCACTCCAAAGCTCCTTTTCATTGCCAAATTCACAGATGAAAGAAAGATACTAAGGTTTATTATTTTCTGCTAGTTTTAAGAGAGAGGTGGTTCACAATGGTATGGGTGACAGTGACATTTCAGGAGAAATTTTACATTGTAAGGAAAATTTTTCAGAACATCTTTGAGAGTGTAGTGAAGGCTAGGCTCACACACACTAAGAGACCTTGAGAATGTGCCCAGAATACTGCTGAGGAGAGTATAGGAGACCAGTGTCCCTCCCTGAATCCAACTCTGAGTTTTCACAGGGGCCAGGCTCGTCCATCCTGTCCCCAGTTCATGACTGAGCACTTGAAGAAGGTAACCAGTGGTGTTCATTCCTACAGCAGGGGTCCCTCCTCTAATGGTCAACATTGACTTAATACCTCCTATCAGCCTGAACATCTTTAGAACTGTGCTTCAGCCTGAAACTCTTGGCACCTGGTATTCCTTCCTGGTTTCTCCTTTCACAGATATCAAACCTGCATTTCAGCCTGGGATCTCTCCTTGCCTATACCTTCTTAAAATTAAATAAACTATTTGTATCTTTTTCATTTTATTACTCTTATGATGTCAACACTTCCAGTGTCACTAAATCTATATTTTATTTTCAACTGATAGCAGATTTATATTAAGGATCTTTTAGCAATTTTTCATTATATCCTACTTTATATTCTTAGTGACCCTTCTGGACAAGTAGGGGATATGATTGTTAAAAACAGATGAAAATAAAGCTACTGGAATGGGACACACTGATTTTTGGTGTTATAAGGAAAACACTGACCTGGCATCATGAGTGAGGGTGTGGTGATGGAAACCTAAGAACCACTAGAAATATGGAGGGAGGAGAGGCATTGATAATCTTTGTCTTTTAGAAATTCCCTAAAGTCTTCCTCCCTGAGGAAAGTGCCCTGGTGAGGCTCTCCCAAATTGTAGCAAGTACCTTAAATATAACTGATTACTGGATCTGCTGTCCCCCTCCAGATGGCTCTGGTCATGATTTGATCACCAGTTCCCTTAACCTTACTGAGAAAGTCTATTGGAAGTAGCAAGGAAGACCCTCTTTTCTTTACTGCCCATGGAAAATACTTCCTAATGATTCCTCCCCCAGACACAGTCATTCTCTGAGGGAAACAAATGTCCCCTCTCCAACCCCTGGTGGGATGAACTAATAGGACAGATTTAAACTGACTACCTAAGGTGGTCCCTTCAAAAAGGAGGACAAGACTCAACTATTGGAACTGATTTGGGATTCCTAGGGCCTTCAACCAGTGGTAAGGTCACATTGCGAGCCTTGTCCACCTGCACATCCCAGGTTAGTTATAAACAACACTTTCTTTCCAGGGGTATGCTGTGTGTTCCTGAGAAATTTGCTTCCTCTGAGGGAATCAGGCTCAGCTCTGGAAGGTCTTCAGGTCAACCTCACTGATTAAGCTTATAATAAGTGACAGAATTGCCCTAGACCTCCTCTTTGTGGGTCAAGATGGATTCTGTACAAGTCTCAATGCATCTTACCATATCTAGATTAAGGCCCAGGCCAAGTGAAAAAGTCAAAACAGAAATTTAAGGACAAATCCCCTTAATTTTCTAAGATGGACACTAATGGTTTATGAGATTTATTCAGCTGGAACTCTTGGAGGTATGACTGAGGTCAATACTGGCTTTTGTTTATTTTATGTAAATTATGTAAGCCATTTAGGATACTACAGCTTCAAGTTTTTATTTATTTATTTTTTTTTTAGCTTAAGAATCTTGATAAGCAGCTTGGACTACATCTTTTGGCTGTTTAGGTTATGGAATTTTACTTTCCTGCATTGGAAGATACCACTATGCCAAAGCTAGCTGTTGTTTAACATGGGTCTCTGTGGTATAGATTCTAACTGGTTCATTCTATGGATGTGTCTAGATTTCTTTCTGGTACTGGTACTCACATATTAGGGAAATTTCTATTAACTCAGAAGATATTAGGAAGTTATTTTCTTGAGGTAGTGACTTTTCAAAATCAGAATATGTTCCAATGTAAAGTAAAAAGTTAAAAAAATAAAATAAATGCAGTGAGAGACACAAAAAGATAAATAAGTACTCTCAAGTGATATAAATCTTCAACGTGCTTCCTAGGGATGAATAAGGCTTCCAAGTTTTTCAGGCCTGGAATAAGAGGATTTGTCAGTGGAGTTCTGCCAATATTTTTCTGAGTTTCTCTTTAAGGGGAAATTTGGGGGATCTTCAAATTTTCTGAATTGTTTTCCTTTCGGTTGCTTTATAATTTATATAAGTTTCTGGAGGTGAGAAAGGCATTATCAAGTTGCTGTCTTAAACAGAACTGTGATGTTGCCTATGAATCACTCTATGTTGCTAGATGTTATATTAGATGTGAACGAAGCAAGTGGAATGTATTGTCCTGTGAAGTGGCATCATATGTATGTGAAGGCCCCTGCCAGAATAGTCACTCCTCCCTTAGTCTGTTAATGGCATGCCATTCTGGATCTCTAGAGAGAGTTCCTGAAGTGAGACTTGTCAGAGCTGTGACCAGATGCAGTGAACCAAAAACCGCAACACATATTCTGTTTAGCTGTAGGTGTGGGAGGCAGGGTGTTGTACCTCTCCCAGATGTTGACAGTTTTCATGAAAACTACTGAGTACCTCATCCTTGCTTGTTTCTGTAATAATCAAATTGCATCCATCATTTTTCACTCCCCATAAGACTTATGATTCTTGATGTGCAAATAAGGAGACAGGCTTGAAAATAAGTCATTTACACAAATCATACAGTTTGGAGCTGGTGGAACTCAGATTTGATTGAGAAAATGTCTAGCTCTCAAATTCATGATATCTCTACAGGGTAATGTGATAAAATACATAAAGAATTAATAATCAGTCTAGCCAAAGATCTCACTTTAAATAGATTTGTACTGATATTGGCAAGCATTCTTGATAAGACTAAGAAAATTATAAGTACACATGTTCAAACCCTGATAAAGGATAAAAGCCAGATAGTAAATGAAGGACATAGAGAGAGGGAGAAAGGTCATAATATTGAATGTACACTCATCAATTTGAGTATCTGGAAACTGAGTATCCCAGAAGAGAAAAAGTCAAGTAGATACTTCATAAATATTGAGTAATGATGCCAATGAATTTTTATAGTCTGGGAAAGTTTTGAAGTCACAGTCTATAGTAAGTGACTTTTATGTCAAGTACTTAGAAAAGCTAAACAACAGTAAATTAGACTTGTGATTAAATGTTAACAAGGATAGAAATATAATTTAGTAGACGACAACAAGAACAGCAATAAAAGCTAGAAGAGTAGTAGTCTTGCATATCCAGGTAATTACTGAAATTAAATTAGTCCTGTTTTACTCTACTAACTTTTTAGGTTTAGATTCTCAGAGACTGAGCCTTTGAACTTATTTGTAGTATTCATGGAAATGTCTGCAGCTTAAGGTTTATGAGAAGTCAAAGCTATGTTATTAATTTTGAAAGACAGATTTTAGTGATTTTTATTTGATTTAAAGATAGTGAAACCTAGATATATAAAATAATTAATAAGAACATTTTATAAAACACAGAAACTGATAAAACATAAAACAAAGAAAACTAAGTTACAGGAAGCTAAAGATTTAATGATTAAGGAACATGGAAACAAAAGGATTCCTCCAGAGATATTAATAAATAAGAAATCTGTAACTATATCTTCCCAAACTTTGATAACTGACTTGAATTTGACTTAAACAGAAACCAAACTTAGTAATTATATTAGTTGAATACTATTTATATCTTCCCAAACTTTGAATATTGACTTGAATTTGGCTTAAACAGAGACCAAAGTTAGTAATTATCTTAGTTGAATACTACTTATATTGTGCTGTAAAATGATGTATCAGTTCTGATTTGAAGTTTAGACTTGTTTAAGAGGTCAAAGAGCTAAATGTGTTAATTACCTAATGCAATAATATGTCGATACATTTCCAATCTAATTTCATCAATTTTAAAAGATTATTTTACTTAGTCATCATAATAATCCTGTATAATATTTATTTTCTGTTTTATTGGTGGGGAAACTGTAGTTCAGAAAGAACTAACATGCTGTAACCCAAAAGTTAGAAATCAAATTTGGCTCTTTTAATTCCCAAGCCAATATTTTTTCCATTTTACCACAATATTTTCCAATCATTGATTCTGGCTATTAAGAATAATATTATTAGAAATATTTGCATACATGTCTTTGAGTGAGCTTATGTTATATTTCTTAAATATATATCTAGAAGTGGAAATGCTGAGTCATATAATACTCTCCAAAGAGCTCCATCCATCATTACTTATTTTATGAGATCTTTTCATTTTTTGTGATGAAAACATGAATTATTCTTCACCTGTATGAGCTCCAAATATTGTTTAAACCTTTGCCTTTCAGTGGTTCTTTCAATGACTTTGGGCAATTTCTTTCTACACATGCACAACTCTATACTCAGCCAAAGACATGAGGGGACCCTCTGCAGATCTCTAGTGCTTTCTCTCTTGTGTTCTGTTCTTCTAGTACATTTCCCCATGAATTTGAACAACCTTGCCTGTCTTCTGATCTCTTTCTCCTGTACTTAACAAGGATGCTGAGTACAGTTTGGGTTCCCCTGTCCCATACTTCCTATGGAAATCTGCATTCAGTCATTAAGCTGTGGAAAATACAGGTTTTACCTTATTTATTTGTGCTTCTTCTATAACAAATCATAGTCTTCTGCCATTTGCTTCGCAAAGTCTGAAAATTGTTGTTTCGTATATTTTTACTAGTGTTATAATTTTTTGAGGTGAAAGGGTGAGTATAGTTTCCTGTTACCATGTTGTGATAAGAAGCAGACATCTCTGAGTTTCATCAATTTAAAGAGTAAGTTTAAAGAGTAGACTGAAGTTCAGAAAATATATTCATCAGTCATTACTAATATACCCAAAGACAGATCTATCATCAGAACACAGGCTTTCCAGCTCAAGGTGTTTGAAAACAACTTCTGAAATATTTAAAACAAGAATGGTCATATAAACAGAAGGTGGATTATTGATTAACAGGGGCTGGGGGTAGGGGTATGGGGTTTCCTCTTGGGGGGCTGAAAATGTCCTGGATTTAGATAGTATTTATTGCTGTACAACTTTGTAAATATACTAAAAGCTACTGAACTGTACACTTTAAGAGGGTGAACAATACCTACATGAATTATATCTCAATAAGGCTATTTTTAAATGGCTATTTCTAATTGTATGAGGTGTTTGCCACACTAGATTAAAAATAAGAACCAACATATTCTGTCATGGCAACCCACTCCAGTATTCTTGCCTGGAAAATCCCATGGACAGTGGAGCCTGGTGGGCTATAGTCCATGAGTTGGCAAGAGTCAGACATGATTAGCAAATAAACAACAATAACAATATATTCTGTCTATAGGAAACACATGTTATGTACCAAAGATACAGATAGGGTAAAAGTAAAGGGATGAAAAAAAGATATACTATGTGATAGTAACCTATTATTTTTCATTTTTATAGTTATTAGTCTTCCTTAATGCCTCTAATTGAAAGAAATAAAATTCCTTTGAAATGTAGATTAATTTGAAAGTCCTCTATTGCAAACGTTTTACAGATGCTCTTTCAATTGTTGTTGTTTAGTTGCTAAGTTGGGTCCGACTCTTTTGCGACCCCATAGACTGTAGCCCCCTAGGCTCCTCTGTCCATGGAATTTCCTAGGCAAGAATACTAGAGTGGGTTGCCATTTCTTGCTCCAAGAGATCTTCCTGACCCAGGGATCAAACCTGCATTGCAGGCAGATTCTTTATCACTGAGCCACCAGGGAAGCCCACCCTTTTAGTACTAGGTCCTTTGCCCTCCATTTCAAGGCGAGGAATAATGCAGTTAGATGTTTTCCCATGTTCCTGCTATAAGTCAGTATGTAATAGGCATCCTTCGATTTGTTTGGTCAAAGAATGATGACCCTCCTCAGCATGAGGATATTCTGGAATCCGCATGGTCCTATGGAGCTTGTTTTCTATGTCTTACCTCCCTCTGCACCTCTTGACTCTAAACCTCCAGGGACAGGGCTTCCAGTCTGATACACTCTCCTGTAAGGCCAGTCACAGAGTTCACAGTCACCAAGCTGATCTTGTCCTTGGTTAAACCTTTCTCCAAAGGCAGAACTGATGAAGATGTGTCAGCATGGCAATACCTGTGTGGCATGTAGCAGTCTCTCACCTGGATTTTAAGAGGCAGAGTTCATGGGGGTGGAAATCTAAAATCAGGGTGCCAACATGGTTCAGTTCTCTTACTGGCTTACAGAGAGCCACATTTAGATGTATGCTTTCAAGGCATAGGACTACGTCATCATTCTAAAAGTGAGGACTAAAGGGGAATAAAGAGATAAGATTACATGATGAATTAATAATTCTGTAGTCTTAAAAGTAATGCTGATGCATTGCTTACTGAGAATACAAAACATGTCTTAGCTGATTTGAATAGCACTGGAAAATTATGAACACAGTGACAGACAAGATATATATTTGTAGTTCCCCAAGTGGGAAGCCTGCTTATAAGTGTTCTGTAAGGGGAAAGCTCATATTCTAGCCAGTCTGTTACTCCCAATTGGCTTGTCTTTGAGTCAGTCCTTCAGCTGACTTTTTGCACAGAAAATGTTTAATAAAATCATTTGGGAAGCATTTCATGAAAGTATCACATGGATTATAATTCTCCCTGAGCCTGTATCAGCAGGATAAATGCGTTTGGAAACGGCTGAAATATTGACTACCAGCTTTTCTCTGTATTCATACTGAGTGTATTCATACATAAGAAATTGTTGATAGGAAACTTCAAGGTAAGTTGAATAAACTGGCAAAGAAATCCTGTAAACCTGAGTACAGTGAGTCAGTTGTACTCCTTTAAGTCATATTTGCTTGAAAGTATCTAGGCAAGGCAGAGGAACATATAGTGCCCATGACTCACTAAAATGTTCTCGACCCATGGTTGGTAGACTCCAAGCAGAGCAAAAAGGAAAGGCTGAGTACTAAATGATGCTGGCATTTTTAGGTTTCAGCATATAATCCTACATACTTCAGAGCCTGAACTGTTGATCAAATGTTCTAGGTCTAAGTCTTGTATGACCTTGAACTACTACGTAACTCTTCAAACTTCATCAGTGTAATAGGGATGATAATAAAATTACCTCATAGGGTTATGGGAGGTTGAACTGATCTAATCACTTGTAATATAATACAGAGCCTGCTTCTTGGTGAATACACTTAAATATCAGATACTGTTGTTATTGTTATTATGTTATCATTATTATTCTAGATCCATAATCCCTAATTTACATTTATGATACCTGAAATCTCTTAAAATCAAAATATTTTTCATAAAGTTATCACAATCTCATTTGATAGCAAAGCCTGATCTAAAATGGTGTTAGTTTATTGGTAGATTTTTTAATTCCCTTTTGATGTGTATGTCCACTTGTTTTTAAATTTTAGATAAATTTTGAACGTCTTAAACTTTATAGAAACAATTATACATTCCCCTCAGGAGGCAGATGACAACATCACAGGCATTTTTTATTGTAATAACTGGGAGGAGGTGAACTACTGGCTAGGAATGCTCTAAACATACTTCAATGTTCAGGACAGCCCCCTACAACAATATGCCAATAGTGCCAGTCAATCAAAGAAACCCTTATCTAGGGGTAGAGGTTAATGTAAACATTTTCATCCAACAGAGGTGAAAATAGTTTACCAGTAGAAAAACTATTACCAGTTTAACAATTTAGTGCCCAGTTGGACAGTAACTTTATGTTCAACAGTGCAGTCTTATCTTTACAATTCTTACTTTGCCTTGAATGTATTTGGAACTAATCTCTTGCTGCTTTTTTCCATTACTTAAAATCTTTGATATGTGTTCATTTTTTACTTATAATGCTTGTTATTTTTTAACCTTTTGAAAATTATATTTTAATAATTAATTGGGGTACTAGCTAGAAGTGTGGAAAACTTCATAAGTGAATTTAATACATTGCTTGGCTTTCATCAGTTCAGTTCTGTTCAGTCGCTCATTCATGTCTGACTCTTTGCAACCCCATGGACTGCAGCACACCAGGCTTCCCTGTCCTTCACCAACTCCCAGAGCTTGCTTAAACTCATGTCCATCGAGTCAGTGATGCCATTCATCCATCTCATCCTCTGTTGTCCCCTTCTCCTCCTGCCTTCAATCTTTCCCAGCATCAGGGTCTTTTCCAATGAGTCATTTCTTTGCATCAGGTGGCCAAAGTATTGGAGTTTCAGCTTCAGCATCAGTCTTTCCAAAGCATATTCAGGACTGATTTCCTTTAGGATGGACTGATTGGATCTCCTTGCTGTCCAAGGGACTCTCAAGAGTCTTCTCCAACACCACAGTTCAAAAGCATCAATTCTTTGGCACTCAGCTTTCTTTGTGGTCCAACTCTCACATCCATACATGACTACTGGAAAAACCAAAGTTTTGACTAGTTGGGCCTTTGTGGAAAGTAATGTCTCTGCTTTTTAATATGCTGTCTATGTTTGTCATTGCTTTTCTTCCAAGGAGCAAGCATCTTTTAATTTTATGGCTGCAGTCACCATCTGCAGTGATATTGGAGCCCAAGAAAATAAAGTTTCTCACTGTTTTCATTATTTCCCTGTCTATTTGCAATGAAGTGATGGGACCAGATGCCATGATCTTAGTTTTCTGAATGTTGAGTTTTAAGCTAACTTTTTCACTCTCCTCTTTCACTTTCACCAAGAAGCTCTTTAGTTCCTCTTCACTTTCTGCCATAAGGGCGGTGTCATCTGCATATCTGAGGTTATTGATATTTCTCCCAGCAATCTTGATTCCAGCTTGTGTTTCCTCCAGCCCAACATTTAGCATGATGTACTCTGTATATAAATTAAATAAACAGGGTTACAGTATACAGCCTTGACGTACTCCTTTGGCTTTCATGGAAATGGTGAAATGTCAGACATTGCCATAGTCGGTGTTACTTAAAATAGGTTGATTTTCACCAGTCATTTCTGGTGTTGCAGATATCATTGCTAATTAGATTATGCAATTCTTTGACCCTGAACTTATCTTCCTACTCAGGTAACTGCCCTAAATTTTATGCTAAAAAGATACCTTTTTTTTTTCCCCACAATGCTTTTATTCTTAACTGTAAACTGAAGTTCAGATAGCATTGGATCTATTTCCTATATCCTGCTCTCCCTTCATCTTGATGTCCTGAGTAAAAGCCTTTTGGCAAAAATGTGAGATTTTTTCCTGTAGAATAAGATAGACAAGGATCCTGTACTCAATGAGTTTATCTTCTAAACAAATTGTTTTAACTTATCATAGTCATTTTATGTTAACTAGAGCTAACATAGTGATGTAGCTCAGTTATATTTCAATTTTAAAAATTGTATACCCTGGGTGGAAATACATCAGTGCTAATGATGGTTACCTTTGGCGGGTGGGGATTATGAGTGATTGTTAATTTTTACTTTATCCTTTTTTGTATTTCTAGTTGTCTGCCATGAACATGTATTGTTTGTAAAATTAGAAAGAAAATAATAAATGTCATTAAAAAAAAATAGGTTCCAGTTGTTCCATGTACGTTCCTGATAAGTTACTTCAGTCGAGTCCAGCTCTTTGTGACCCCATAGGCTGTAGCCTGCCAGGCCAGGGGATCTTCCCAACTCAGGGATCAAACCCATGTCTCTTGTCTCTTATGTCTCCTGCATTGGCAGGTGGTAAAGGACCGGCTGCTAGTTCTTTGCCACTAGCACCACTTGGGAAACCCTGTCCCATATGGGTAGGTTTTGCCTGACACCTTTATCTGGGTCTCCAGAGGAAGAGTGTTTAACATACAATAGGCTTTAATTAGGGCCTGATCTGCTGGGCTGAGAGCTTCTACCACCTGGAAACCAGCTATTTTATATGACAAGTTAACAAAAGGAAACCACAAAAATACACTTGGAGATTTGAAGTCATGGAAATAACTTGACTGTTATACCAAAATGTTTCAAGTCCTGGATCCACCCTTTATTAGGTGTTTGACATTTGGTAAAGTACAGGTGGTCTCTGAATCTCTGTTTCTTGCCTGTAAAGCTTCTCCAGCAGAGTTGCTGTGATAATAAACGATAAGGTGAAATGTGAATTATAATTCATAAAACTTGGTATTTCTGGTACTTGTTAGATAATCGATAATTATATTTTTGTTAACTACATCTTTGATATTCACAAATAATAATAGATTTTCTGGAATGCTGCAAGCATGGTTACATTAGAGAATATAATTTTTGTCATGTAACATTACAATAACTGTTCCAGAGTTTGTCTTTCAGTGTCCTATCTTTTTGCCTTTTCATACTGTTCATGGAGTTCTCAGGGCAAGAATACTCAAGTGGTTTGCCATGCCCTTCTCCAGTGGACCACATTCTGTCAGACCTCTCCACCATGACCCATCCGTCTTGGGTGGCCCCACACGGCATGGCTTAGTTTCACTGAGATAGACAAGGCTAATCAAGTTTTGAGAAAGGCAAAGGCTAATAGAGTTTTGCTAAGACAACGCACTGGTCATAGCAAACACCTTCTTCCAACAACACAAGAGAAGACTCTACACCTGGACATCACCAGATGGTCAACACCGAAATCAGATTGATTATATTCTTTGCAGCCAAAGATGGGGAAGCTCTATACATTCAGCAAAAACAAGACCGGGAGCAGATTGTGGCTCAGATCATGAACTCCTTATTGCCAAATTCAGACTTAAATTGAAGAAAGTAGGGAAAACCACTAGACCATTCAGGTATGACCTAGATCAAATCCCTTATGAGTATACAGTAGAAGTGACAAATAGATTTAAGGAATTAGATCTGATAGACAGAGTGCCTGATGAACTATGGACAGAGGTTTGGGACATTGTACAGGAGACAGGGGTCAATACCATCCCCATGGAAAAGAAATGCAAAAAATGCAAAAAAGCAACATGACTGTCTGAGGAGGCCTTACAGATAGCTGGGAAGAGAAGAGAAGCGAAAAGCAAAGGAGAAAAGGAAAGATATTCCCGTCTGAATGCAGAGTTCCAAAGAATAGCAAGGAGAGATAAGAAAGCCTTCCTCAGAGATTAATGCAAAGAAATAGAGGAAAACAACAGTTTGGGAAAGACTAGAGATCTCTTCAAGAAAATTAGAGATACCAAGGGAACATTTCATGCAAAGATGGGCTCGATAAAGGACATAAATGGTATGGACCTAACAGAAGCAGAAGATATTAAGAAGAAGTGGCAAGAATACACAGAAGAACTGTACAAAAAAGATCTTCACGACCCAGATAACCACAGTGGTGTGATCACTCACCTAGAGCCAGACATCCTGGAATGTGAAGTCAAGTGGGCCTTAGAAACCAACTCTAAAAACAAAGCTAGGGGAGGTGATGAAATTCCAGTTGAGCTATTTCAAATCCTCAAAGATGATGCTGTGGAAGTGCTGCACTCGATATGCCAGCAAATCTGGAAAACTCAGCAGTGGCCACAGGACTGGAAAAGGTCAGTTTTCATTCCAATCCCAAAGAAAGGCAATGCCAAAGAATGCTCAAACTACTGCACAATTGCACTCATCTCACACTCTAGTAAAGTAATGCTCAAAATTCTCCAAGTCAGGCTTCAGCACTGCGTGAACCGTGAAATTCCAGATGTTCAATCTGGTTTTAGAAAAGGCAGAGGAACCAGAGATCAAATTGCCAATATCCGCTAGATCATCAAAAAAGCGAGAGAGTTCCAGAAAAGCATCTATTTCTGCTTTATTGACTATGCCAAAGCCTTTTACTGTGTGGATCACAATAAACTGTGGAAAATTCTGAAAGAGATGGGAATACCAGACCATCTGACCTGTCTTTTGAGAAACTTGTATGCAGGTCAGGAAGCAACAGTTAGAACTGGACATGGAACAACAGACTGGTTCCAAATAGGAAAAGGAGTACGTCAAGGCTGTATATTGTCACCCTGCTTATTTAGCTTATATGCAGAGTGCATCATGAGAAACGCTGGGCTGGAAGAAGCACAAGCTGGAATCAAGACTGCTGGGAGAAATATCAATAACCTCAGATATGCAGATGACACCACCCTTCTGGCAGAAAGTGAAGAAGAACTAAAGAGCCTCTAGATGAAAGTGAAAGAGGAGAGTGAAAAAGTTGGCTTAAAACTCAACATTCAGAAAACTAAGATCATGGCATCTGGTGCCATCACTTCTTGGGAAATAGATGGGGAAACAGTGGAAACAGTGTCAGACTTTATTTTTCGGGGCTCCAAAATCACTGCTGATGGTTATTGCAGCCATGAAATTAAAAGACACTTACTCCTTGGAAGGAAGGTTATGGCCAACCTAGATAGCATATTTAAAAGCGGAGACGTTACTTTGCCAACAAAAGTCCATCTAATCAAGGCTATGGTTTTTCCATTGGTCATGTATGGATGTGAGAGTTGGACGGTGAAGAAACCTGAGCATCGAAGAATTGATGCTTTTGAACTGTGGTGTTGGAGAAGACTCTTGAGAGTCCCTTGGACTGCAAGGAGATCCAATCAATCCATCCTGAAGGAGATCAGTCCTGGGTGTATGAACTGGGTGTATTGGAAGGACTGATGTTGAAGCTGAAACTCCAATACTTTGGCCACCTCATGCGAAGAGTTGACTCATTGGAAAAGACCCTAATGCTGGGAAGGAATGGGGGCAGAAGGAGAAGGGGACAACAGAGGATGAGATGGTTGGATGGCATCACTGACTCGATGGACATGGGTTTGGGTAAACTCCGGGAGTTGGTGATGGACAGGGAGGCCTGGCGTGCTGCAATTCATGGGGTCGCAGAGTCGGACACGACTGAGCAACTGAACTGAACTGAACTATGTTTCAATGCCAGTATTGAACATAGCGGATACTATCTCCTTCCTTCTGGAGCAGTCTTCTGAAGAAAAAGCCATTTAATAATTTCTGAGTGGCTCAGATGGTAAACAATCTGCCTGAATTGCAGGAGACCTGGGTTTGATCCTTGGGTCAGGAAGATCCCCTGGAGATGGGAATTGCTACCTACTCCAGTATTCTTGCCTGAAGAATTCCATGGACAGATGAGCCTGGTGGGCTACTGTCCATGGGGTTGCAAAGAGTTGAACACCACTGAGCAACTAACATTTTCACTTTCAGATATACATGACACACTTCAATAATGGTGTAAAGGAAAGGAATTGTTACAGAAAGTCAGGCTTACTGAGAATCTAATTTAGATTGGGAGAGTCAGGAAAAGCCTCCCTGAGAAAGTGACATTTTGCTAGACTGTAGAGGACAGCAAGCTAAGGACTCTGCAGGATCTTATAGAGAGGAAATAGAATATACAAAGACTTTATGCTGGGAAAATAATTGGGAGTATGGGTAATATATTGAGCAAGAAGAGAATGTCTAGAAATGAGCTGACTAGGTAGGCAGAGACAAGATTTCACAGGAATTTGAGGCTCTTATTCTAACACTTATATATTGTGATTCTTGATTACTCTGATCTCCCACATTTAAACGTTAGCTTTAAATGTCAGGATAATGGCAGAGATGGAAAGCTTGAGCTCTCATCTAGCTTAATTGCTTTAATTTCAACTTGAAGAAAGTGAGGTGCAGGATGGTTACCTAGGTAGGTTAAAGTTGTACAAGGCAGCTCTGTGTCAAGAACCAAATTCTCCAGACTAGAACACTGCCCTTCTTCACACATGGCAGTGCCAGTCACTAAGACTCCAGTGGCTTCAGAAGGGATTGCTTCCTGAAAGCATAGTCAAACAAAGGGCCCATGGGTTATTCTGTTAAACTGCCCCCCCTCCCCAGACCAGCCTTCTTGGGATGCCCAAATGGCCAGTCGTCTGGGGACACAGAGGAATTCCAGTCTCTAGGAAAAAAGATCCCCTCTTACAGAGATAAACATCAGATTTATGTTTAAGGGAGCCCTCATAGCTCATCTCACCACAAAGAAAAGATCTGAATTATAAAGTCTCACTTCTACTTTTTTCTCCATTCGAAACTTACCAACCTCCTCAAGGTCTTCTCAAAGTGGAAATTTTACTGCCGAGAGAAATATTAAGAATGACCAAGAAGCTATTGAATTCTCTCTAGTTGATGAATAAAAATACTTTCATTTCAAAATAAGCTAATTTCTTATTTTTGTAGTAATGTATATTTCTTAAGAATTTGTAGTTCACTTATAATTTGTTGTCATTTTGTAAACTGAGAAGCTTTTCTGTGACTTGAGTGGCTTCCCCCACCCCCCCCCCAGCTGAACATAGATAAAAGTGATCCTACAAATACATGTTAAGGGAGATGTTACCATGTCATTTAGTTGCATTATGTTTTTACTTTGTATTATAGAATTCTCTGATGTTATTTTTCTAAATGATAAAATGCAGGCTCTCAAAGCTGAGACTGGGAAGGAGAGAATATTTTTCTGCTAAATGTCTGTTCTGAGTGGCATGATGTTTTGTTGCCTCAAAAGTAGAGTCTAAGCTAACAAACACCAAAAAAAAAAAGATTCCAACTTTATCCCAACTTCCTTTCCTACATCACTATAATCTAGTCTTTACATAGATGCAGAAACCTAGTTTGTCAGCTGTCTTTTAGACAGCATTTTTTTTAGTTAATTTATTTAATTGGCTGCTAATTACTTTACAATATTGTAGTGGTTTTTGCCATACATTGACATGAATCAACCATGGGTATACATGTGTCCCCCATCCTGAAACCCTCTCCCACCTCCCTTCCCATCCTATCTCTCAGGATTGTCCCAGTGCACCAGCTTTGAGTGCCATCCTTCATGCATTTAACTTGGACTGGTGATCTATTTCACATATGGTAATATACATGTTTCAATGCTATTCTCTCAAATCATCCCACCCTTGCCTTCTCCACAGAGTCCAAAAGTCTGCTCTTTATATCTGTGTCTCTTTTGCTATCTCAAATATAGGATCATCATTACCATCTTTCTAAATTCCATATATATGCATTAATATACTGTATTGTTGTTTTTCTTTCTGACTTACTTCACTCTGTATAATAGGCTCCAGTTTCATCCATCTCATTAGAACTGATTCAATGCATTCTTTTTAATAGTTGAGTAATACTCCATTGTGTATATGTACCACCGCTTTCTTATCCATTCATCTGCCGATGATCATCTAGGTTGCTTCCATGTCCTAGCTATTGTAAACAGTGCTGTGATTGGGGTACACGTGTCTTCAATTCTGGTTTCCTCGGTGTGCATGTCCAGCAGTGGGATTGCTGGGTCGTGTAGCAGTTCTATTTCTAGTTTTTTAAGGAATCTCCACACTGTTGTCCATAGTGGCTGTACTAGTTTGCATTCCCACCAACAGTGTAAGAGGGTTCCCTTTTCTCTTCACGCTCTCCAGCATTTATTGTTTGTAGACTTTTTGATAGCAGCCATTCTGACCCGTGTGAGATGGTACCTCACTGTGGTTTTGATTTGCATTTCTCTGATAATGAGTAATGTTGAGAATCTTTTCATGTGTTTGTTAGCCATCTTTATGTCTTCTTTGAAGAAATGTCTGTTTAGTTCTTTGGCCCATTTTTTGATTGGGTCATTTATTTTTCTAGTATTGAGCTAAATGAAATGCTTGTATATTTTTGAGATTAATTCTTTGTCAGTTTCTTCATTTGCTATTATTGTCTCCCATTCTGAAGGCTGTCTTTTCACATTGCTAATAGTTTTCTTCATTGTACACATTTTAATTTTAATTAGGTCCCATTTGTTTATTTTTTTTTTATTTCTATTACTCTAGGAGGTGAGTCATAGAGGATCCTGCTGTGATTTATGTCAGAGAGTGTTTTGCCTATGTTTTCCTCTAGGAGTTTTATAGTTTCTGGTCTTACATTTAGATCTTTAATCCATTTTGAGTTGATTTTTGTTTATGGTGTAAGAAAGTGTTCTAGTTTTATTCTTTTACAGGTGGTTGACCAGTTTTCCCAGCACCACTTGTTAAAGAGATTGTCTTTTCTCCATTGTATATTCTTGCCTACTTTGTCAAAGATAAGATGTCCGTAGGTGTGTGAATTTACCTCTGGGCTTTCTATTTTGTTCCATTGATCTATATGTCTGTCTTTGTGCCAGTACCATACTGTCTTGATGGTTGTAGCTTTGTGGTATAGTCTGAAGTCAGGCAGGTTGATTCCTCCAGTTCTATTCTTTCTCAAGATTGCTTTGGCTATTCAAGGGTTTTTGTATTTCCATACTAATTGTGAAATTATTTGTTCTAGTTCCCTGAAAAAATACCGTTGGTAGCTTGATAGGGATTGCACTGAATCTATAGATTGCTTTGGATAGTATACTCATTTTCACTATATCGATTCTTCTGATCCATGAACATGATATATTTCTCCCATCTATTTGTGTCATCTTTGATTTCTTTCATCAGTGTTTTATAGTTTTATATATATAGGTCTTTTGTTTCTTTAGGTAGATTTATTCCTAAGTATTTTATTCTTTTCATTGCAATGGTGAATGGAATTGTTTTTTTATTTCTCTTTCTGTTTTCTCATTGTTAGTGTATAAGAATGCAAGGGATTTCTGTGTGTTGATTTTATATCCTGCAACTTTACTATATTCATTGATTAGCTCTAGTAATGTTCTGGTGGAGTCTTTAGAGTTTTCTGTGTAGAGGATCATGTCATCTGAAAACAGTGAGAGTTTACTTCTTCTTTTCCAATCTGGATTCCTTTTATTTCTTTTTCTTTTCTGATTGCTGTGGCTAAAACTTCCAAAACTGTGTTGAATAGTAGTGATGAGAGTGGACACCCTTGTATAGTTCCTGACTTTAGGGGAAATGCTTTCTATTCTTCGCCATTGAGGATAATGTTTTATCTGGGTTTATCATATATGGCTTTTATTATGTTGAGGTATTTTCCTTATATGCCTGCTTTCTGGATGGTTTGGGTTTTTTTTTATCATAAATGGATGTTGAATTTTGTCAAAGGCTTTCTCTGCATCTAATGAGATAATTACATGGTTTTTATCTTTCAATTTGTTAATGTGGTGTATCACATTGATTGATTTGTGAATATTGAAGAATCCTTGCATCCCTGGGATAAAGCCCACTTGGTCTTGATGTATGATCTTTTTAGTATGTTGTTGGATTCTATTTGCTAGAATTTTCTTTTTTAATTTTTAAGTGATTAATGAGAATTACATTGTATATTTAATGTAGTGTGATCATTATTATTCTTTCTGTAGTGATGCAAATTTCAGTTCTTCTTTCATCCTTTCAAGAAGAGAAAATGCATCTGTGGTCCCCCCTTTTAAGTGGGAGAGAAGTCAGTGTTGTCGTTCCAACACACTTGTCGTGTCACTTAAAAGATTTGCTGCGCAGAGCTCCTCTCTTCATTTCAAGATGCAATACTTGGTTCTCACGAGGTCCCAGTGGCTACATATACAGATCCCACTCACGTATCTGCAAAGGCATTATGGAGTCTTGATGGCACAAAGTCAAATGCACAAACCCTAGGGCCTATAATTTCATAAACCTTTAAGGAATCTATTGATACCATAGGGGTAATTATCTTTCAGGAAAGATTATTCTTTATCTCATTCAATCCCTGGAAATCTTGCATCCCATCAGTGTGCTTCAGGACCACCACCCTTTAAGGCTTGCCAGACCCTTGCCTGACCTTCAGGGGTGTCTGAAATCCTGAACTCTCTCCTTCAGTCCCTCACCTGACCCCCAGGCTGGAGCACTCACTCCTTTGGACAGCCATGACTCTTTGGACAGTCCATGAGTTTGACAGAAATCAAACAGCAATTTGAAGAAGAAAGCCCACCCTATTCAAAAAGGTAAGGGCAGTAGAGTGATGGGGAAGCAGCCTGGGAAGGAAGGTCTTCAGAAACGTGGATGAGCCCTTCACATCATGCTAAAGAGACAAGCATTGTCACCGGGTGCTGAATTTGCCCACAGAGCCAATGCCTATATTTTGAGTGGGTTGGGTGGAACAGATGAATAGGGAATTTTCTAAGAATTCATCCATTTCTTCCAAGTTGTCCATTTTATTGTCACATAGTTGCTGATAGTAGTCTCTTATGATCCTTTGTATTTCTGTGTTGTCTGTAGTGATTTTTCCATTTTCATTTCTAATTTTGTTGATTTGATTCTTCTCTCTTTTTCCTTGATGAGTCTGGCTAATGGTTTGTCTATTTTATTAATCTTCTCAAAGAACCAGCTTTTAGTTTTGTTGATTTTTGCTATAGTCTCCTTTGTTTCTTTTTCATTTATTTCTGCCCTATTTTTTATGATTTTGTTCCTTCCACTAACCCTAGGGTTCATTTCTTCCTTTTCTAGTTGCTTTAGGTGAAAGGTTAGGTTATTTATTTTATTTTTCTCTTGTTTCTGGAGGTAAGCTTGTATTGCTATGAGCGTTCCCCTTAGCACTGCTTTTACTAAATCCCATAGGTTTTGGGTTGTCGTGTTTTCATTTCATTTGTTTCTATGCATATTTTGATTACTTTTTTGATTTCTTCCATGATTTGTTGTTTATTCAGAGGCATGTTGTTTAGCCTTCATATGTGTGTATTTTTAATAGTTTTTTTTCTGTAGTTGACATCTAATCTTACTGCATTGTGATCAGAAAAGATGCTTGAAATGATTTCAGTTTTTTTGAATTTACCAAGGCTAGGTTTATGGCCCAGGATGTGATCTATCCTGGAGAAAGTACCATGTGCACTTGAGAAAAAGGTGAAATTCATTGTTTTGGGGTGAAATGTCCTATAGATATCAATTAGTTATAACTGGTCCATTGTATCATTTAAAGTCTATGTTTCCTTGCTAATTTTCTGTTTGGTTGATCTATCCATAGGTGTGAGTATGGTATTAAAGTCTCTCACTATTATTGTGTTGCTGTAGAACAGCATTTCTTAAAGTATGGTTTCAAGACCACTTACCTTAAAGTCAGTCCAGTCTCACCCGAGTCTCTGTGTATTAGAACCTGCATACCAAATATTGAAGATCAATGCTCTAGGACTACTCACTTTCATACATTATCAAAAGAGCTGCTACACTGCAGCTTCCTTGGGCTTCTCCATTAGAATACAAAGTGAATACAAATAGAATACAATATAATACAATGCAATACAAATAGCTAATTTTTCATTGACATTCCTATGTAGACCCATTTGACTGAGCATTTTAATTTAGTCTCTCAAAAAAGAAAGATTTTAGATGTAGTGGGTACATTAGGATGCAGTGACATCAGTTGTAGGTCTTCCAAGTATATAACCCATGTCCCCAAAACAGGGCACGTTCACAGTCCAGGTTTCCTTCTTTGAAATCTTGTGGTTCTTGTTAGATGTGAAGATTGTGACTCCTGGAGGATGATATCAGAGTCATTTATTGGATGGCACCAAGAACTGAGCCAGGATGAAGTATGTCTTCAAAACTAGCAAGATACCTACTTACATTACACTAGCTTATAACTATAGTTTAGCCACTCTTGTCCAAGGACATTAGAAAAAAGGGATATATTCCTTATTATCCCATCCATCCAAAGTTATGTGCAAAGAGAATAGGTTGTCTTTTATTGGCTTAGTTATTCTGAAGATCTGCTCATTATAGGCAGCAGTCTAAGTTTTATAGACTCAGTCACTTAATTTAACAAATATGCAGATGACACCACCCTTATGGCTGAAAGTGAAGAAGAACTAAAGAGCCTCTTGATGAAAGTGAAAGAGGAGAGTGAAAACGTTGGCTTAAAGCTTAACATTGAGAAAACTAAGATCATGGTATCCAGTCCCATCACTTCATGGCAGATAGATGGGGAAACAGTGGCTGACTTTATTTTTCTGGGCTCCAAAATCACTGCAGATGGTGATTGCAGCCATGAAATTAAAAGATGCTTACTCCTTGGAAGGAAAGCAATGACCAACCTAGATAGCATATTAAAAAGCAGAGACATTACTTTGTCAACAAAGGTCCATCTAGTCAAGGCTATGGTTTTCCCAGTGGTCATGTATGGATGTGAGAGTTGAACTATAAAGAAAGCTGAGTGCTGAAGAATTGATGCTTTTGAACTGTGGTGTTGGAGAAGACTCTTGAGAGTCCCTTGGACTGCAAGGAGATCCAACCAGTCCATCCTAAAGGAGATCAGTCCTGGTTGTTCATTGAAAGGACTGATGTTGAAGCTGAAACTCCAATACTTTGGCCACCTGATGCAAAGAGCTGACTCATTTGAAAAGACTCTGATGCTGGGAAAGATTGAGGGCAGGAGGAGGAGGGGATGACAGAGGATGAGATGGCTGGATGGCATCATTGACTCAATGGACATGGGTTTGGGTAGACTCAGGGAGTTGGTGATGGACAGGGAGGGCTGGCGTGCTGGGGTCGCAAAGAGTTGGACATGACTGAGCTGAACTTAGTGCTATACACTGAAATATTTTGTGGTCTTTAGTACAAATTGAAATGCATTAGTGCATGTAAGTTATGAAAATGTATTAGTAGGTGTGTAAAAATGTATTAGTGCTATTACACTGAAATATTTTGTGGTCTTTAGTGCAAAATGCACAATTGCATTCATCTCACATGCTAGCAAAGTAATGCTCAAAATTCCCTAAGCCAGGCTACAGGCATGAACTTCCAGATGTTCAAGCTAGATTTAGAAAAGCCAGAGGAACCACAGATCACACTGCCAACATCCACTGGATCGTCAAAAAAGCAAGAAAGTCCAGAAAAAAATCTACTTCTGCTTTATTGACTATGCCAAAGCCTTTGACTGTGTGGATAACAAAAAATCTGGAAAATTCTTCAAGTGATGGGAATACCAGACCACCTGACCTGCCTACTGAAAAATTTGTATGCAAGTCACAAAGCAACAGTTAGAACTGTACATGGAACAACAGACTGGTTCCAAGTCAGAAAAGGAGTACCTCAAGGCTGTATACTGTCACCCTGCTTATTTAACTTATATGCAGAGTACATCATGAGAAATGCTAGACTGGATGAAGGACAAGCTGGAATCAAGATTGCCAGGAGAAATATCAATAACCTCAGAAATGCAAATGACACCACCCTTATGGCAGAAAGTGAAGAAGAACTAAAGAGCCTCTTGATGAAAGTGAAAGAGGAGAGTGAAAAAGTTGGCTTAAAACTCAACATTCTGAAAACTAAGATCATAGCATCTGGTCCTGCCACTTCATGGCAAAAAGATGGGGAAACAATGGAAATAGTGTCAGACTTTATTTTTTGAGGCTCTAAAATCACTGCAGATGGTGATTGCAGCCATGAAATTAAAAGACGCCTGCTCTTTGGAAGAAAACATGTGACCAAGCTAGATAGCATATTAAAAAGCAGCAACGTTACTTTGCAACAAAAGTCTGTCTAGTAAAGGATATGGTTTTTCCACTAGTCATGTATGATGTGAAAGTTGAACTATAAAGAAAGCTGAGCACAGAAGAGTTGATGCCTTTGAACTCTGGTGTTGGAGAAGACTCTTCAGTGTCCCTTGGACAGCAAGGAGATCCAACCTGTCCATCTTAAAGGCAATCAGTCCTGAATATTCATTGGAATTACTGATGCTGATGCTGAAACTCCAATACTTTGGCCACCTGATGTGAAGAACTGACTCATTTGAAAAGACCCTGATGCTGGGAAAGATTGAAGGTGGGAGGAGAAGGGGACAACAGAGGATGAGATGGTTGGATGGCATCACCGACTCAGTGGACATGAGTTTGAGTAAACTCTGGGTGTTGGTGATGGATAGGGGGTCCTGGTGTGCTGCAGTCCACAGAATTGCAAATAGTTGGACGTGACTGAGTGACTGAACTGAACTGGTTGATCAACACTAAGCTTTGTGATCACAGGCCACATCTGTGTTGTTTTCCATTGAATCTCTAGCATACCACAAACTCTGTGTCTAGCACTTAATAGATGCTTAAAAAGTATGTGTCAAATATATGGATGTAAGTGGCATTGTACAGAGAAAAAACATGTAGTGACTGAACTAGTCAAGCAATGGATGTATTGAGCAGCTAAATCATGATCATCCCATTTTTTTTATGAGTCCCTCTGTCTTCATAGTGTAAGATACAGCTGTTTCTACACTACTGCTTGTACAATGTTGCTGAAAGGCACAGGAACAGAAGCTGTCTAGGCAAAAATAGATTAATTTATGTGCAATCTTGACTGGAGCTTCAAAACTAGCTGACTTAGCATTTGGGTTTTGTTTTCAGATATTTGTTTCCCTTTACCTCTTCTAAGCACAAATCAGATGAAATGAATGTGGTGCTCTAAAACTGTGCAAAATCAGAAAAAGTAAGCTAGCTGTTTTGCACTGAGCAGCACAGTTCTCATCATGTCTGTGTCAGCAATCCAGGCCATACTGAGCCTCCTGGGAATCTCAGAGGTCAACAGAACACACTTCATATGGCAGGATTTACTTTTGATGCTCAGCCTTGGCTGGGGTTACAGTATCCTCCACAGTTTGCTACATAATTAACATACACAGTATTGCACCTCTACCCTCTCAGCCTGGTTCAATGTACAGTATGCAACATACAGTTAATGTATAAATAGGAAAATATCACAATCGTACATTGATTGAACATAAAAGGGAACCAAAAATTCTGGGGCACTGACTATTTGCCAAATATTGTGCTAGGTACTTCATAAACATTGCTTCCTGTGATGCTCTCATTAATCCACTTGAAAAGGAATGTGTTACCCCCATCATACAGATATGCATGAGAGTTCTATATAGGACCAAACAACAAACTCTACAAGCAGCAGGGATATGTCCTAGGATTGTTCAAATCCCAGGCCAATGCTTATTTCATGATTTCTAGTTTTTCAAAATACATCCAGGAGACAGTGTCTGTGTCTGAGTGTCTGGGTCTTGGTCAGACCCAGTGAAGTAGTTTATTTTCTGAAGTTCTCTGAACCCTTTCTTAGTGCTTGAGATCCACCAGATACACCTTTCCCAAAGAAGTATTACTGCTTCTGAGTAATGAGAGATCAATATTTGCCTACCTAAATTATACATATTCTTGAAGACTGAGCTTAAATGTCCCTTTTGTATAAGGACATTTCCTTCCTTCCTTAAGGCTTCTAGAGAATATTAATTACTTGACTTTTGTCATTTTTATTTATTTTTTTTGTTTACTGTTCTTCATTCAAATAGACCAATTATTTTATTGTATATTTTTCTAAACATGGAGAATATAGGGAAAAGTAGAAAAATCCCTCAATCTGTGGAACAGAAAGACATACCTAGAAATAATTGTTCATTATGCTAAAAGTGTTACATAGAAGCAGTTGTAGATTACACTGGAAAGAGTGTCATGCAGTTACTAATTGTCACTGAGGGTGAGATGAGGGATAGTGAGGATATTTTAAATGAGTTTTGGCGGTTAAATAGGCTCTTTACTAGGCTGATAAAGAGATGGGAAAGCATCCTGGGAAGGAAGAGCATATGCAAATACTTAGAGATGTGTGAAAGAGTATGGTTTGGAGACTGCAAATAATACCACATAACTGGAGTACAATGCATGCCAAGACTTACCGGCAGAGTAAACATGAAAAAATATCCCAGAGACAGATCTTCAAGGCATCTGTAACCAGTTGAAATTATTGGACATTTGCTTTTTCTGAAGATGAAACAAAGATCTGAGTTGCCCTTAAATATGTTTGATGATGTTTGTATTTTAGAAAGACTATGTTGCAAGCAGTAGGGAGAAAATTTTAAGTGAGAGAGGGTACTATTAAGGGCCAGGAGACAGTTAGTTTGGGTGTTTACTATTGATTTCCAAAAAGGTTTTTAATAACCTCAGTGCCAATAGTATCTAGAGTCAAGGAGAAATTTGAAAAATGTTTGGGTAACTGATACCAGAGATAATGCTTGATGAAATAAGGGAATAGGAGAGGGAGAAGAACAGGACTTTAAGCATTCTAATTTAGGAAGCTAAAATAGGAAACACTTAAAGAGAAGGTTATATTGTGGGGAAGATAATTTCATTTTTTAAAAAATATGTTAAAGTTCCATTTAAATAATGTACAAAAACAAACACATATAATCTGTGGTCACAAAGGTCAGAATTTTATTTAACTTTGGTAAGAGCATGGTTAGTGACTTGGGCAGAGCACAGTGAAGGTCTCTGGGGTTCTAACGATATATTTCTTGATTTGGGTGGTGGTTACATGGCTTGGCTCACTCAATGAAAATTCATTGAGCTGTACACTTGTTCATATAATTTATTTACTTAAACATAATTTAAAAATAAACTCAATGAATAATTTTAAGAGCAGTGTAAATAAGGTTGAAAAGAGAATCAGTTAAGTGGAGGACATATTTGAAGAAATTATATTGAATGCAGGATATGTTTTCTCTTGCACTTCATAGTAATCTTTCTCAGTTCTTCTGCCTTCCCCCTTTCACTGGCTTCTTCTCATTTCCTTATTTTTGGTACTTTCTAGGATTCTATCTGTGGCTTTGTCCCTTTCTTAATTATATATATTCATTAGTATCAACTCAAAAAAGCAATGTTTTTCAAAAAAATACACTTATCTGAGGTGTATGAAGTTGGTAAAAATACAAATTAACTGATATCTGTTTAGTATCAGACATGTTTGAAATATTTAAAGAGCCTTTTAAGAACATTTCCTAAGTTTTTTGCTTTATGGTTTAAAGGACATGATTTATCCCAAATGAATTGATTTTATGTAGAATTTCTGACAGGAAAGTAGAGTCATACAAATTTTGTCTTAACAAGGTAGAGAAAATTAAGTCTTTTAGAATATGATTCATGCAGAGGTTAATTAAAGATTTAGACGGAAGGATGCTGTTACACTATGCAACTTAATTTTTAAGAGCAATTTTCTAATTCTAGGAACTAAAGTTTCTTTTTATTTTGCTCTTCTAATTTATTAAGTACTACCGAAACAAATATGATTAAAATTTTCATTATATTTAAAATTTTGAAATTATTATAGATTCACACGTAGTTACAAGAAATAATTCAGAGAGCTTCCACGCATCCTGTACATAGTTTGACCTAACAGTTACATCTTGTAAAACTGCAATATCACAACCACGATATTGACATTGATACAGTCAATGTTTCCAATCCCAAAAGATTCCTCATCTGGCCGTTTTCTTAAGCCGTACCCACCCACCTCTCCCCACCTCACCCAGCTCCCAACTTCTGGGAACCTCTAATATGTTCTCTCTTTCTAAAATTTTGTCATTTTAAGAATGTTATATAAGTGTAGTCATCCTTTTGGAATTGTAATTTTTCCACTCACTATAATTAACTTCCTAGAAATTTGCCCAAGATTTTGCATATGTCAATATTTCATACTTTTTTATTGCTAAGTATTATTCCTTGGTATGGATGTACCACAGTTGCTTTAACAGCTCACCTATTAAAGGTCATCTGAGTCATTTTCAGTTTGTGGCTATTATGATTAAAGTTGCTATGAGCATTCATCTGTAAATTTCTGTATGAATATAATTTTTCATTTTTCTGGGATAAATTCCCAAGAGGGCAATCTAGGTCATATTATATTTACAGGCTTTAAAAAAACTGTCAAACCATTTTCTAGAGTGGATATGCCATTTTACATTCCCACCTGCAATGTGCAAATGACCCAGTTTCTTCACATCCTCACCAGCACTTATTTTTTCCTCAAGCAATTCTGATAGGTATGTAGTGATAACTCACTGTGTTTTGATATGCACATGCCTAATGACTAATGATGTTAAACATATTTTTAATGTAGATTGCCATCAGTTACATTTTGAAACTTTGAAAACAACCTGCTGATGGATCTTTTGGTCTGGGATGTATACAAGGAAATTATAAATAGCATTCCCCATATAAGGAGAATAAAGTTGGCTGGAGATAGAAATTTGGATGCAGTGGACCAACAGGGAGTTTGTGGTTGGATGGGTCAAGATAATTTAAAGAGAAAATCAGAATATGTATGAAGTTTGGTAAGAAAAAGAGAGATCTCTGATAAAGCCAGTATTTAAGGGCATGGAGACTCATAAAACCCTGGAAATCATAGAAGAGCTGGGGTGAGCTGTCATGGAAACAGTAAAAAAGTTATGGTTTTTAAAGCTTCAAAATCCTAAAACTTCAAAATTTATGGAAATCTAGTTGGAATAGGAGTGGAAAGTAGTTTGTGAGTAAGAGTTTCTGATGCTGGGATCACAAACAAGTAAAACAAATTTCCAGTGAGACATACTTGAGAAATACAGAAATTACAACAGTCTGGATCCAAAGTTAACAAAAGGAATTGCTCAGATAAAGAGGAGGTGCCTTCCTCTTTAAATCAGGCTAGATACATTTCCTGAACAGATTTTTGTTTTTCATCTGAAGGTGTAGGTTTTCACACTTGGAAATAGTTCATTCATTTATAAGCATCTTACAAAACTGGGTTCTTGCATGGAGAGACTAAGTAAAGTCTAGGGGATGAGCCCATATACCTACTATTCTTTACTCTGCTAAATAAGAGTGCCCAAAGGGATTCACTGGACTAGAATAATAATGCTCCATTTACTATTTATCTAAGAGGGTGCTGTAGACTCCATAAACCCGTTCCCAACAATATATGCTGACCAAGGAGCCCCAGCTGCAATGAGAAGCAGTCCATGTTCAGTCAGTTGATTATGATTCACCACTACCTCTCTTTCCTGTTTACTTTGCTCCCCCATTAGGGGCCCGGGGTAAATCTAGCATTATTGATTAGCTTCTTGCTGATAAGAAAGAGATAGACAAATATAAAAATATAGGAAATGGTTAGGGCTAATTTGTAAGCCTCCAGGATTGGTCTGTGATTAAAAAAAAAAAAAAAAGATGATGATGTTAGAAAAAGAGAGATGACAATGAAAGATCTACCTATATGTGGATTTGAACTGCTTAAATAATGCCTGAAACTGCCTCTGAACTCCTTGTTGTTAGAAAAACAAATCACTATTTGCTTAAAAACATTATTAGTCTGGCATTCTATTATTTGAAACTTTGAAAGGATTCCCATTTATTCTGACACTCTAGACCAATGACAGAGAGACTGCTAGCTTATTTTTCTCTATATACTACACTCCTGGTCTCCCAAATCTTGATTTAACTTTTAGACTACACCATGACAGAGAATCAGTGCAGGTGTTACATCTGACCACATACATGGAGGAAACAAGAAAAATCCTCATGTATCCTAAGTGCGGAAGTCTGAGAAAGATCCTTTGCCTCCAAAATTCTCCCACACCCAGGTGCTACAAGTCTCAATTCATTTTTGTTTGTATTTTCTCCATTTGTTGCTTTTGAAAATTTCATTGATTCTCAGAAAAAAACGTAGCAAATACATACACATGTGGATTATGGGATAAAATTTCCTTTTGGAATGAGAGAACTTCATAGTTTGAAAACTCTAGGAATTTGAGAATATTGGCAGACAGGGCAAAAAGAAAAAAATAGCCAGTAAGGCCAAGTGAGGATGTATACATTAAATTCACTTTGTTGTGCCCTTTCTTATGAACAAATTCAGCCTTGGTTGGTCTATTTACTAGCCTTGACTGGATGGAACCTCTGAGCCTAAAAGTGGTGAAAGTGACCACCTGGTTAGGCTCTCATCATAAAGTGACAATTTAAAAACACATTTCAATTACATTCTTTGTCCTCTTACCTACTAAGCATTCCAGCTTTGCCTACCATGCTGCCAGAGCTTCTATGCATTAGCTACTGTCCACCCTACTCTTGACATAGGCTCTGACATGCATTTTAGCCTGTGCATCCCAGCAGGATGGGCCCAGGATTTAGGGAGTTAAAAATTGATAAATCAGCATACTTATCTTATTGGTAATCAGTTTGGGGAAGAACTCAAGATAATCATAGTAGCCCTCTTAATATCCCAACTAATATAATGCCTGTGACCAAGGCATGTAAGAAAGACCAAGACATACATAATGAGCTCTATACCCTGTATTTTGAAAGGAATTATACTTAGTTATGAAAGGTGCTTAAAGGTCAAAGATGAAAAGAATTTTTGATGTAGAGATTATTTCTTTGTCATAGTAGAACACTTGCCTCATGCAACTTCAGAGTTTATCCCAATATAGGAATGATTAAGATTACTATTAATCTGCTACTCACCTGTCTCAACATGAAATTCTTACTTTAACTAAAAATAAGGCTGTTTCTGCTCCTTATACTTCCAGTTGGATAATGAATATATTCCCTAGCAAATAACAAGCTTCTAAGAAATTACCCTAATCGACAAATACCTTTACTCCAAACTGCTCACAGCGAGTGGTAAAGTGAATCAAAATCAATTTCTCTGTCCTCAAGCCATAATAGAAGCAGATAACAAACATGATGCACTGAGCTTTTCTGCAGTTAATTTGGAAGAAACTGTTATACCTGAAGAAAGCCTGATGGTGCTTAGTTGGTAGAAACAAACACAAATGCTGTAAATGTGGGATATTTGAGGGAAGGATGTTTTGAATGTCTTTAAGTATTAATGCCTGGAGAATCCCATGGACCGAGGAGCCAGGCAGACTGCAGTCCATGGGGTCACAAGAGTCAGGCTACTATCTAAACCACCACCACCATGAAACATCCTTTATCAGATCAGAGAGGTGACAACCAGATTTGGGCAAAGCAAGGTTTCTTTAGCACCTTTTATTTCTCTATTTTATGTTTTACATTTATGCACCTCAAGTTCTTAAAGAAAATGAAATTAGTTCACCAAAGGCTTAATTATATCCTCTTCACTGGGCATCAATACTATTGGCAGCCCTCACAGGGATATTCTCTTGACAAATCAAGTTACTGTCTGAAGCATGAAGTGTTAGATTATGATCCAGCCAGCGTGACACCGTGATTCATGGCTACTCTATTACTGAAGGAAAGTGAGATTTCTATTTCATAATGACTTTGAATTTCTGGTGAGACAAGTGAATCCTTTTGTTCAACCTCAGTAGTTTAGCTTTGGTATCATAGAACAAAATTGTTTTACAGACTCAGACATGTGAAGACAGAGGGGTATTAAATAATGATGCAGGAGCACTTGTTCTCCTGCGGCAATCCTTTGGAATTCTAAAAGGGACCCAAAGTGAACTGAGCAATCCAAATAACAAGCAGTAAACGTTGAATCTATCCATTGTAGAATTTAATGTTTTAATGGATGTTTTTAGCATTCTGTTTTTTATATCATTGTTACTAGTCCACAGTAGCTCGACTTTGCTGGTATGAGTAGTATTCATTTTATTAGAGAAAATTCTCAGCTTAGCAGGTTTTCATAGACTTCTTGTTACATAAATGCCTGTTTTTCCAGTATGATTTTTAAGGCTATTTAGTTACTTTACATAATGTAATTTTATAAAAGAAAATATTTGTTATAAAAATATGTTTAAATAACAGGAAAATACAAAGAACTAATTTTTGAAGATTACTTTCTTATGTCCAGGAGATGTATTTTATCATTTCTGTATATTTATTTTCAGTCCTTTAATATATACAGAATTTAACAGAGCAGTCTTATAACGCTACATGTTGTTTTGCAAAACTAAATTTTTTATTTAATGATGTAGTATGAACATTTTCCCATTAGCAGTCAATCTTTTTAATGAAAATGCTATTTTGGCTGAATGTTTATGCAGGAAACTGTAGCTGGATACCGGTGCAAAGTTAAATATTTTAAAATAAAGTCAGAAATAATTTATAGATTGCTAGGTTTATTTTCATAATTGTGGTGGGAAGTATTTCATGCCCTCTCTTTGTTTCATATCACAGACACATATACTAATGCCCCTGGCCCTGATTACTGGCTTTTTTCCCCATGATTTTCTCATTGTGTAGGTTGGCAGACTGAGGAGACAAAGGACAAGAGGTAAGAATGGGGAGTTGCTTCTGTTTCCGAAGTGTAGAAGTTAAAAAATGTATATTAATAATGAGTGCCAAGGAGCAATTCTATGCACATTCTTTCCAATCCTGGTTCTCAGACTTCTCCAAATACTTCCATAGTGTCAAGGCAAGAGAATGTAGAAAGTCTGTCTTTCAGTAGGAGTGTAAAAGAAGGAGAAACTATGACTTGAAAGAGTATACAGCTGTCAGCCTGTGTTCCTTTGCCCCCGCCTTCATAGGCTCCATTGTTGTGGTTTGGATTCAGCCTCTGTCACTACATATAGATTTTTGTTAATGTTCTTCATCATAACAATACTGCCAGTTCTAATTAGGAAATGTGGACATTGAGACAGCACTCTGAAGAAGTCATCTCTTTTTTGGTATACCAAAACAAAACAAAAGAGACACCATTAAAAATAATTATAGGCAAAACCATAAAACTTCTAGAGGAAAACAAAGGAGGAAATATAGGTGACCTTTGGCAATGCAAGCAATTTCTTAGATTTGACACCAAAAGAATGGCCCCCAAAAGAAAATATTGATAAATAGAGTCATCAGCCCCGAAAAGAAAATATTGATAAATAGGGTGTCATCAAAACTAAAATTATTGCTTCCAAAAAATACTGTTAGGACAATGAAGAGACAGCTGCAGTACAGGAGAAATGTTTTCAAGACACATATATGATAAAGGATTTTATTCAAAATACTTAAATTCTCAAATCTTTATAGGAAAATGAGACACCCAGTAAATAAATAGAAAAAAGATTTGAACAAATACTTCATCAAATAAGATACATAATAAGAAATAAGCAAATGAAAAGATGCTCAATATCATTAATGAAGAAAATGCAAATGAAAATCATGATATGATATTGCTATACAACTATTAAAATAACTAAAATTAGAAGACAGTATTGTTTCGAATGTTGGTGAGGATGTGGGAAAACTAAAACTCTCATACAATACTCTCATAAAATCACTTTGAAGAAATAATTTGACAGCTTCTTATAACAGTAAATATACATCTACCATTTGATCCAGGCTAGGGATCCAGGCTAGGGCTTCCCAGGTGGCTCAGTGGGAGCAGCCATCCACCTGCTAAAGCAGATGTGGATTTGATCCATGATCCAGGAAGATCTACTGGAGAAGGAAATGGCAGCCCATTCTAGTATTCTTGCTTGAGAAATCCCATGGATGGTGGACCCTGGCAGGCTACAGTCCATGGGGTTGCAAAAGAGTTGGACATGACTTAGCAAGTAAAAACAACACGGGATTTACCCAAGAGAAAAGAAACAATATACTCACTTAAAGATGTACATAAATGTTCGTAACAGCTTTATTTGTAATAGGCAAAAACTGAAAACCAAATTTATCAAGAGATGAATATTTAAACAAATGGTTGTATATTTATACCATGGGATACTACTCACTCATAAAAAGGAATAAGCCATTGATATACAGTAGATGAATATCAAAATAATTATGCTAAGTGAAAGAAGCCAGACAACAAAGAGAACATACTATATGATTTCATTTATGAAAAACTATAAATAAACTAATCCATAGTGACAGAAAGCTTATGAGTGAATGAAGTTATGGAAGTGGAGGTAGGCTGAATGAGTGAAGAGAATGGAAGAATTACAAAAATATACAAGAAAATTTCACAGATTGATGGCTGTGTTCACTACCTTGATTGTGGTGATGGTTTCATGGGTGTATAGCAATGTAAAAATTTATCAAATTGTATACTTATAAATGTGCAGTTTATTATGTCAGTTATACTCAATGAAGCTTAAAATATCTTAGAAAAGTACTTGTGACTAAATGAATAAACACCATAATTTTTTAAAATACTATATATTTTCAGACTTTGTACGGGCTTAACTTTAGAGTGACTCATATTTTAACTTAATTACTCCTTTAACACAGACTATGAAATAAATTGAAATCTATAATACAAAGTCTCCATATGCAGATGACACCACCCTTATGGAAGAAAGTGAAGAAGACTTAAAAAGCCTCTTGATGAAAGGGAAAGAGGAGAGTGAAAAAGTTGGCTTAAAGCTCAACATTCAGAAAACTAAGATCATGGCATCTGGTCCCATCACTTCATGGCAAATAGATGGGGAAACAGTGGAAACATTGGCAGACTTTATTTGGGGAGGCTCTAAAATCACTGCAGATGGTGACTGCAGCCATGAAATTAAAAGATACTCCCTGGAAGGAAAGTTATGACCAACCTAGACAGTGTATTAAAAAGCAGAGATATTTCTTTGCCAACAAAGGTCCATCTAGTCAAAGCTATGGTTTTTCCAGTAACAATGTATGGATGTGAGAGTCGGACTATAAAGAAAGCTGAGCACCAAAGAATTGGTGCTTTTGAACTGTGGTGTTGGAGAAGACTCTTGAGAGTCCCTTGGACTGCAAGGAGATCTAACCAGTTCATCCTAAACGAAATCAGTCCTGAATATTCTTTGGAAGGACTGATGCTGAAGCTGAAACTCCAATACTTTGGCCACTTGATGTGAAAAACTGACTTGTTGGAAAAGACCCTGATGCTTGGAAAGATTGAAAGCAGGAGGAGAAGGGGATGACAGAGGATGAGACGGTTGGAGGGCATCACTGACTTGATGGACATGAGTTTGGCTAAGCTCTGGGATTTGGTGATGGACAGGGAAGCCTGGCGTGCTGCAGTCCATGGGGTCGCAAAGAGTCGGACACGACTGAGCGACTGAACTCAACTGAACTGAATTAGAAGGAGAGAAGGAAATGAGATATCAGTACACATTCAAGGGCAGAGACTGAAGTTCAGAAGATGAGTGGAAGGAATTTGAGAGATTACAGCTGTTACTGGAAAAGAAAAAGACTTAAGTTGTTTATGAAACTTCACGGTGAGGACAACGTAGAAAAGTTAGCTAGGTTTAATGCATAAGGAGAAAAGGAAATATGATTTTTGTTTATGAAACCTCAGAATTAAAGAAATACTAGCTATGTAATATCATTAATTGGTGCTTACTCTTTCAGGTATTGTATGAAGGACTCCATTTGTTGTTGTTGTTCAGTCAGCAAGTCGTGTCTGATCTTGGCGACCCCATGAACTGCAGCATGCCAGGCTTATCTGTCCTCCTCTATCTCCTGGAGTTTGCTGAAGTTCATCTCCACTGAGTCGGTGATGCTATCTAACCATCTCATCCTCTGCCACCCTTTTCTCCTTTTGCCTTCAATTTTTCCCATCATCAGGGTCTTTTCCAGTGCATTGGCTCTTCATATCAGGTGGCCAAGGTATTGGAGCCTCAGTTCCAGCATCAATCCTTCCAATGAATAATCAGGGTTGATTCACTTTTAGGATTGACTGCTTTGATCTCCTTGCAGTCCAAGGGACACTCAAGAATCTTCTCCAGCATCACAATTCAAAAGCATCACTTCTTCAGTGTTCAGTCTTTTTTATGGCTCAACTCTCACATACGTACATGACGGCTAGAAAAACCGTAGCTTTGACTATATGAGCCTTTGTCAGCAAAGTGATGTCTTTGTTTTTTAATATGCTGTCTAGATACTATTTAATCTTTACAAGTCTTTGCTTTCAAAGCAAGCATTATTGTTTACATTTTGTCTGTGTCAGTTGAGTCCAGCTCTTTGCAACTCCATGGACTGTAGTTTGCCAGGATCCTCTGCCCATGGAATTTTCCAGGCAAGAATACTGGAGTGGGTTGCCATTTCCTTCTCCAGGTTTACATTTTACAAATGAGTAAATACGGCTTGGGAAGATAAATCATTTATCTCAAGTTCACACAGCTATTAGTGCTGAGTTTAAAAGACAAATCTAGGACAAACTCCTAAGCAGTGTTTCATGGAAAACTCAACTTTGAACTAAAGCTGAAAAGATATGCTCCCTTTGAAGACTAGAAAACAATGTAGTTGACATAAGGGTAAAGTAGTATATATTTAGAGAAAGAGTCAGATTGGGCTTCCCTGGTGGCTCAGATGGTAAAAAAGCTGCCTGCAATGAAGGAGACCCAGATTTGATCCCTGGGTTGGGAAGAGTCCCACGGTGAAAGGAATGGCTTCCCACTCCAGTATTCTCGCCTGGAGAATTCCGTGGACAGAGAAGCCTGGTGAGCTGCAGTCCATGAGGTCATAAAGAGTCAGACATGACTGAGCGACTTTCACTTCACTTTGTTTGATATTTTACTATTTGCAAAAGCCTAGTAATGTATTGTTCTATTTGTTTACTGTGTCACTGGAGTTTATTGCTGTTCTTTGCTAGCCTGTACAATGATATGCCGCTGAAGGAGTCTCAGGAATAGCAAAATGACACTGGGTAAAACTGGAGGGTAGGGTGATGTTTTATATAGCTCATTATAGAAGGGGCATTGATTCTCAAGTATACAGAGAGAATTCTGCATCTTATCACACTGGGTCATATCCCTTACCATTAAAAGGTTCTTGTACTGTCCTGTATTTTCATTTTATGTCTCATTAAACACCAATCTTTACTTCTTACCCTGAACTCTCATTCTGAATGACCTAGTTCATTACAAACAAATAAAAATAAAACAACCATTTCAAGTTGAAACAATTCAACAGATCATTTTCTTTTCCTTCATTGTATTTTCCTAAAAGACATTATAAATTTTGTGCACATAGTTAATCACAATATATAAAATTAAAACAATAAGCTATGACTTTTGCATAAATAAAAACTGATAAACATATCTATTCTACTATAGCTTTGTTTTTAAAAAGAATTAGAGACTTTGATTGGAGAAGGCAATGGCACCCCACTCAAGTATTCTTGCCTGGAAAAGCCCATGGACGGAGGAGCCTGGTAGGCTACAGTCCATGGGGTTGCTAAGAGTTGGACATGACTGAGCGACTTCACTTTCACTTTTCACTTTCATGCACTGGAGAAGGAAATGGCAACCCACTCCAGTGTTCTTGCCTGGAGAATCCCTGGGAAGGCGGAGCCTGGTGGGCTGCCGTCTATGGGGTCGCACAGAGTCAGACATGACTGAAGCGACTTAGCAGCAACAGCAGCAGAAACTTTGATCAACAGAGCAGTGTTATTATGGTCCATCTACAGTCTAGTTTTTGATCCATGGAAGTATCTTTAATCAAAAAATCAAAGAACTGAAATAATATTACCTGAGTCCCTTTATAAAATCTCTCTCTGATCTGCTTTCTGTTTTATTAAGCAGATATATTTCTTATTCCCTGACCTTCTCTTGTCCCATTCTCCTTTTCCTACCTCATTCCATAATGTATTAGTCAGCTCAGGTCACTATAACAAAATTCCATGGACTGAGTGACTTAAACACAGACATTTATTTCTCACATTCTGGAGGCTGGTAAGTCCAAGATCAAGGTGTGGATGCATTAGTTCCTGGTAAGGACCTTGTTGGCTTTCAAACAACTGCCTTTTTACTGTGTAGTCACATGGTAGAGAGAGAGAGTTGTGATCTCCTTTTCTCTTCTTATAGAGTACTAATTCTATCATAGAGGCTCTATCCTCAAGACCATATCTAAACCTGATTACTTCCAAAAGGTTCCACTTCCAAATAATATCACATTGGGGATTAAGGTTTGAATATATGAATTTTGAGGAGTGATAAACATTCAGTCCATAACATATAACTACATTATTCTATATCAGCCATTCCATGGCCCTTCCCACTGTGTCACATGTTAACATTCAGTTTGGACACACAGACTTAATTTCAGAGACGTCAATTTCCTATCCTGTTAAAGGAAAACACAAGATACCTTTACTACCCTTTAGAACACACAATGGATTATTTCAACCTCTGAAAATTCAACATCTCTGATTTTTTCTCAAAGAGTCATGCAGAGTAAAACAAAAAATTATTAACATTCTTCAAATTATGAGACTAGAGAGATTATTTGTTTCTTGTGTCAAGATAATCTCTAAACTCTGTCCTTCTATCTATAATGTATCTATAATGTACACTGTTTGGTTTGGGGTGTTTTTTTTTTCTGTTGTTGTCCAGTTGCTAAGTCATGTCTGACTCTTTGTGATTCCATGATCTGCAGCACTCCAGGCTCCTCTGTCCTCCACCATCTCCCAGAGTTTGCTCAAGTTTCCGTTGAGTTGGTGATGCTGTCTAACCATCTCATCCTCTGCTGCACCCTTCCCCTTTTGCTGTCAATCTTTCCCAACATCATGGTCTTTTCTAATGAGTTGGGTCTTCACATCAGGTGGCCAAAATACTGGAGTTAGCTTCACCAGCAGTCCTTCCTATGAATATTCAGGGTTGATTTTTTTAAAATTCAGTAGTTTTTAGTATTTCACGGTGTTGTTCAACCATCACCATTATTTAATTCCAGAAAATTTTCATCACCCTAAAAAGAAATTCCATACCCATTACCAGTCATTCCCCATCCTCCTTCTCCCCAGTTCCTAGCAACCACTCATTTATTTTCTTTCTCTGTGAATTTACCAGTTCTGGATATTTTATGTGGCATTTTGTTTTTGGCTTTCTTTACACAGCATAATGTTTTCAAGGTTCATCCATTCTGTAGCATGTGTTAGTACTCTATTCCTTTTTATGGATGAATAACATCCCATTGAATGTGTCTGCCATACGTTGTTTAGACATTCATCAGCTGATGGACATTTAGATTGTTTCCATATTTTGGCTTTTATGAATAATTCTGCTATAAATACTCTTTGAGCATATGTTTTTAGTTCTGTTGGGTATATAACTAGGAGTGGAATTGTTGGGTCATATGATAATTCTATGTTTAAATTTTTAAGAACTAACTTTTCCACAGCAGTTACAGCATTTTACACTCCCACCAGCAGTAATGAAGGTGCGAAATTCTCCACATTCTCAACAACACTTATTTTCCTTTTAAAATTTTTATTAAATCTACCCTAGTAGACATGAAGTGATGTCTCATTGTCATTTTGATTTGCATGCCCTTAATGATTAATGGTATTGGGTATGTTCTCATGTGCTTATTGGCTATTTATTCATTTTTTAGGAGAAATGTGTCTTCAAATCCTTTACCTCTTTTTAACTTAGGCTATCTGTCTCTATATTTTTGGATTGTATGATTACTTTATATATCCTGGATACCAGATTCTCATGATTTCAAATATTTTCTTCCCTTTGGTGACTCTTCGCTTTTCTGACAGCATCCATTGATGCCCCAAAGTTTTTAACTTTGATGAAGTCCAATTTATCAAATTTTTCTGTGGTTGCTTGTGCTTTTGGTGTCATATCTAAGAAAACATTGCCCAGCCCAAAATCACAAAAATTTGCACCTAACATTTTTATAGTTTTAGCTCTTGCATTTAGTTTTTTATGCATTTTGTGGTAATTTTTTAATATCACATGAAATAAAAGGTCCAATTTCATCCTTTTGCATGTGTACATCCATATATTCCCATCCTTTTTTAACAAAAAGACTTCTTTTCCCAGTGAATAGTCATGGCCTCTTTGCTGAAATTCAGTTTCTGTTAATGTACAGATTTATATATGGAATTTTAATTTTATTCAATTGATCTATATGTCTATGACAGTACTACACCATCCTGAATATTGAAACTCTGTACTTCTGAAGTTAGGAGATATGCATCCTCCAAATTGGTTCTTTTTCAAGATTGTTTTGGTTATCCTGGGTTCCTTGCATCTCCAAATAGTTTCAGAATCAGCTTTTACATTTCGCAGGTGTGGCTCAGTTAAGGATTACAAGAGGTGAGCGCAACATAATCCTAAGTGTCCTTATAAGAGGGACCCAGGGGGAGACTTGACCCTAGGAAGCAGAGATTGAGATAATGTGGCCACAAACTGAAGAATGCAGTCAGTCTTAATGTGGCTCCAGAGACAAGGAAGGGATTCTCCACAGGAGCCTCCAGAGGAACCAGCTCTGCCAGCATTCTGATTTTAGCCCATAAGACCAGTGTTCTCGGTGTTCTCTGGGGATTTATGACCTCCAGAACTATAGGAGAATATATTTGTGTTGTTCTAAGCTACTGAAATGAAGTAAATTTTTATAGCAACAAAATGAAAACTAAAACAAGGAGTATTGCCAAGATAACAATATTGTGTTACAAGGCATGAATACAGAATGGTTTTGCATTTATTTACATTTTCTTTAATTTCTTTCAGGACTATTTTCAGTGTAAAAATCTTATATTTCTTTGGTTAAATTTATTTCTAAGTATTTTGTTCTTTGTAATGCTATTTTAAATGGGATTTTTTTTCTTAATTTCATTTTCAAATTTTTCATTGCTAGTGTATAGAAATAAACTGATTTTTGTATATTGACCTTGTATCGCCCAATAGAAATTTAATTTATTCTTTTGACTTGGAATGTAAAGTTTGTCCAAAAACTGGAATTTGTCTGTCCATGTCTCTAAGCTGTCTGTGTCCAGCATCTCCAGGGCTTCATTTTTCTCTTGAAAATAAATACCAGCCTTTGTTGGCCACATATTCATAATTTTCTTTCTATATGCAGAGAGCTGTAGACCTTACTTTGCTGTCTTGACTTCACCATAAAGTTGAAATCATATTTAATTTAAGATCTGAATTTTAGTGTATATAAAGTGTCAATAATCATAAATAGTAATATTTCCACATAAGTAAACAAACTGTCCTTAGTTCTTTCCTGTTCTAGATTATACTAACTTTTCCTCTCTTTATTCATAGAAATTCTGTAGTTTTGCTACTTCCTTCAAATGTGATTCCAAACGTTGTCAGCTGGTGAGCAAAGAGTAGCTCAGATAATCAACTAGGAGAGTTATTAACATTGTCAATTCTGTATAATCAAATATCTAAGTAATAAGAAGCCCTAAACGAACTGGCATTTCCCCCATATAGCTGGCATTTGGAAAATGTGGCATCATAGACAAGATAGCTGATATACAATATTAGAAAGAAATTTTTTACTCCAGGATAGACAGTGTGAAGCCTTCAGACAAAAGACAGGAAAAAAAAAACTTGCATATGTTCATTACAGCCATATAAAGCTTAGCATTTCACACCTTGTCAGAGTTATCAGGTACAGAGGTGTCTTTGAATCTAATTTTCATTCCAACCAAAATGTGAGAAGTCAAATCACTGCATAGTGAAAAATGGAAAGATTTCTTCACTGTGCAGTTTGCTACAATCATGTCTAAGGGGAACTCAGAAAAAAATCATACATTAAAAAACATTAGGTTGTATTTGTTCAATGCAAACTGTTTTACTTGATAATGACAAATATGAGCTCTAAATTGCCCATGTTTAGAAAACTTACGTTAGTAAACGTCTCATGCAACATCGTTCTAACTTGTTTACTGACACAGTCTAGTGTATTTGATGATTTAAAAATTTTTAACCTCTTAGATTTTGAAAGTGTTATGAAATTCTAATATATGTTAGAGAAAGGACTAGGAGAGTACTAGTACTTATGAAGAAGGTATATGCGCAAATTTGTTGTGTGAAATCCTATTTTTATTTTCAACCTATAGATAAACCTACCAAAAAAGAAGAGAACAAGAAAGGATGGTAAAGTGAGCTAATTTCTTTAAAATTCCACCTGGATTAAAAAAAAAATCCTCCTTTTAGGATCATTTACTTTCCCAAGGACTGAAAACATAAAGGGTGGGGATTGTTGTTGGATAAATTTTGTCTCTTTTTTTGGTTTTTATTTATTTATTTTTTGTTATTATAAATTTTGTTTCTTAACTTGAGTGCTGCTTTCACTGTGGTTTTACCTTGTGATAAATGCTTGAGCTGCTAAAAATAATCACATGATTAGGTGAATTGATGGTTGGATAAAGGGACAGATAGGTAGATAACTAAGTGATAAAACAAATTATATAGAATGTTAATGATAGAGTATAGAAGGTGGGTACATGAATGTTTAATATAAAATCCTTTCAATTTAGCTGTGTGTTTATATTTGCCATATAAAATATTGAAAAAAGTAGTAAATAAATGCAAGTCATAATCTTAGATTAGGTGGTCATGGAGAAGAAAATTCTAACTCAGTTTTCCAGTATACTGTACAGTAAACTCTACATGGGACATGACAAGAAACATGAGAGAACTGTCAAAACAACACAGAATTACCCACATCAATTGTGAATTTTCTTATGTTTGCTTGGTGACTGGATTAAAACGTCACACAATTTTTTTTCCAAGATAGAAAATATAACTAAATATATGTGGTGAGTAGAATCCTATTGAGATCTACTGCTGCCCAAGTAATTTGAGCTCTTACAAATATTTTAGTCATGCCAGGACTATGATAAAAGAGAATTGTGAGATTAAATCAGTATTCAAGAGAGAAAAGGCTATTTTGTTTATCTGGACTTTCTCGCAGGGTGATTTGTCTACATAACATCAGAAGGCACCTTGCATGTGTGGCTTCTATGAGGAGTATCTTAGAGTTAGTGATTGCACAGTATGTGACAACCCTATTTTCTGGTTAACATATCTTTTCATGGGATTGTTTAAAACAGTGAAAAAAGAAATCTTAGTAGCAGCATAAACACTCAGTTCCATCTTCATGCCTCCCCGCAGTCACTAATTTCTGCCCCTGCCAAAGGTAAAAAACCTCTTGATATTTTTGGTTACAATTCACTTGAATTTCTATATAACTTATTTTCATTGCTATATACTATTTCACTGTATGATTCCACCTCATTTATTTGTCCTTTCTAATATTAGCAGAAATTGAGTTACTTTTATTTTGGAGTTAATAAGAATTTTATGATGAGGCACATTCTGATCTATATACTTAATGTATTGATGAGGCTCCTATTCTTTTAGTATTAAGTAGTATAATTGGTGGTGGCTTCCCTGATGGCTCAGATGGTAAAGAATCTGCCTGTAATCCAGGAGACCTGGGTTCGATCTCTGGGTCAGGAAGATCCCCTGGAGAAAGGCATGGCAACCCACTCTGGTATTTTTGCCTGGAGAATCCCATGGCCAGAAGAGCCTAGTGGGCTACAATCCATGGGGTCACAAAGAGTCAGACATGACTGAGTAACTAAGCACACACACAGTACAATTGACTTCTAATCAATTAGTTTTGGTAAAACATGAAAAAGGATAATTAACCTGATATTAACACTATTAACAAATATAATTCTAACTATATTACTTATATTTATTGCCTTCTGACTCCTCAACTAAATGTTTATTCAGGAAAAAACAAGTCTTTATGAGTGCAGATTTGGCCCTATAGGATCAGCTCATCTTCCTTTCTCTATATAATAATTTTTAGTAGCCATTACATTTCTTCTTTTTGATTTAGAAATTGTGCTCCTCTTACCACTCCCTTGATCATCACAAACCAATAATTTAAACACTAACTCATTATAGCCCTATTTCTAATTTTATTATTACAGTAAGCCTAGCCTATAAATGAACTCAAAAAAGACTAAAATGAGCCAAAGATAGTATTTAGTTCAAAATAAATGATTTTGACTCATTAGATTATGATTAAATGCATAATTACCAAGTGGCTTCAGTATATATAAATATTATCATAGCATTTACATTTTCCCTTATAGGACTATTAATATATTGATATTATTTAATATCATCTTATGCTTAGGAGGCATGATATTATCACTATCCATTATAGCAACCATAATAATCTTAAATGTACACTTTAACTAGCATAAGGCCAATTGTATTATTAGTATTTGCAGCCTGCAAAGCAGCGCTTGGGTTGTCTCTACTAGTAATAATGTCAAATACATATGACACTGACTATAAATAAAACCTCAATTTACTCTAATGCTAAAAATTATTATTCCCACAGTTATACTAATAACCCTAACTTGATTCTCAAAAAATAGTATAATCTTATATCAATACTACAACTCACAGCTTACTAATTAGCCTTACAAACCTACTCCTCCTTAACCAATTCAACACTAATCATCTTAATATTTCATTACTTTTTTCTCTGACTTCTTATCAACACCACTACTAATTTTAACAACATGATTGTTATCTCTTATATTAATAGCTAGCCAATATCATGTATTAAAAGAATCATTAACCTGAAAAAATTATATATTACTATACTAATCATACCACAATTATTTTTAATCATAACATTTACTGCTATAGAATTAGTTCTCTTCTACATTTTATTTAAAGCAACACAAGTCCAACACTTATATTGTTACCCAATGATGTAATCAAACAGAATGCCTTAATGCATTGTTTCTTACTTTATACACTTGTATCCCTCCCCCTTTTAGTAAAACTAGTCTATATCCAGCATATCACAGAATCACTAAATTTCCTGATACTTCAATACTGAACCCAAATAATATCCAACTCCTGACCCAATGTTTTTGTATGATTAGCATGTATAATAGTGTAAAATACCTTTATAGTAAAAATACCACTTTACAGTCTTCATCTTCGATTACCTAAAGCACTTGTAATAAGCCCCTACTACAGATTCCATAGTACTTCTAGCCGTTATTACTGAAACTTGGAGGCTATGGCATATTATGAATTACAATAATACTAAATCCATTAACTGACTTTATAGGATATCCTTTTATTATATTATCCTTATGAGGCTTAATCATAACTAGTTCAAACAGACCTAAAATCACTCATCACATATTCTTCTATCAGCCATATAGCACTTGCTATTGTAGCTATCCTTTTCCAAACACCTTGAATCTGCATAGGGGCTACTGCTCTAATAATTGCTCATGGCCTTACATCATCTATATTATTCTGTCTGGCAAATTCGAATTACAAATGAATTCATGGCTGAACAATAATTCTAGCCTGAGACCTACAAACATTTCTCCCATTAATAGCAACCTGACGATTACTACCAAGCCTGACAAACTTAGCCCTGCCCCCAACTATTAATTTCATCAGAGGGTTATTTGTAGTAATATCATCCTTCTCATAATCAAACTTCATAATTATTCTAATAGGAATTAATATAGTAATTGGTGCCTTATACTCCTTATACATACTAACTATAACTCAGGTAAATAAGACACATCATATCAATATTTCACCATCCTTTATATAAGAAAATGCCCTCATATCACTCCACATCTTATCCTTCCTACTCCTATCATTAAACCTCAAAATTATTGCAGGCCCTTTATACTGTAAATGTAGTTAAAAAAAAAAAACACTAGATTCTGAATCTAGTAACAGAAGATCATATCCTTCTTTTTAATGAAAAAGTATCAAGAACTGCTAATTAATGCATGCTCCCATGTCTAATAACGTGGTTTTTTCAAACTTTTAAAGGATAATAGTTATCCATTGGTCTTAGGAACCAAAAAACTGGTGCAACTCCAAGTAAAAGTAATAAACTCATTCTCCTCTTTCACACTGGCCATGCCACCTAGGAAGCCCCTATTTATATTAATTATACTAATTATAATAACAAGCACCAATATCTATAAAACTAACATATATCCATCACATGTGAAAACTACTATTTCATAATGCCTTCATTAAGAGTCTGATTTCAATAATAATATTTATTCACGTGTTGTTTAGTTGCTAAGTCATGTTTGACTCTTTTGCCACCCCATGGACTGTAGCCCACCAGGCTCTTCTTCTGTCCATGGAATTTCCCAGGCAAGAATACTGGAGTGGGCTTGCCATTTCCTTCTCCAGGGGTTTTTCTTGACCCAGGGATAGAACTCCGTCTCCTATATTGGCAGGCAGATGCTTTACTGCTGAGCCACCAGGGAAGCCCAATATTGATTTTATACAGGCCACGAAATAGTTATCTCAAACAGACACTGAATTACTGTTCAAACTCGTAAATTATCATTCAGCTTCAAAATAGATTATTTCACAATAATATTTGTAACTATTTGTCACATGATCATAGAATTTTCAATATGATACATGCATTCAGACCCTAATATCAACCGATTTTTAAATATCTTTTCCTTTTCCTCATTGAAATATTAATTCTTGTTACTGCTAACAACCTCTTCCAACTCTTCATCAGAAGAGAAAGTGTTCATTGCTCAGTTGTGTCTGACTATTTGTGACGCCCTGGACTATGTAGCCAACCAGGCCCTACTGTCCATGGGATTCTCTAGGCAAGAATGTTGGATTGGGTAGCCATTCCCTTCTCCAGGGGATCTTCCTGACCCAGGGATCAAGCCCAGGTCTCCTGCATCAGATGAGGAGTAGAAATTACATCTTTCCTACTTATCAGATGATTATATGGATGAGCTGCTGCTCTACAGGTAATCTTATATAACCATATTGGAGATATTGGATTTATTACGGCAATAGCATGATTCCTATTCATCTTAAATGCATGGGGTTTACAACAAATTTTTATACTCAATTTAAATGATTCAAATTTACCTCTAATAGGACTCTTACTAGCCACAACTGGAAAATTTGCCCAATTTGGCCTTCACCCATGACTGTCTTCAGCAATAGAAGGCCCTATTTCTATCTCAGCCCTGCTGCACTCAAGCACAATAGTGGGAGTAGGTATCATTTTACTTGTTTGCTTTAATCCTTTGACAGAAAATAACCACCTTCTTCAAACAGTTATGTTTAGGAGCCATTACCATATTGTTTATAACAATATATGCTCTTACCCAAAATGATTAAAAAAAACAAAATCATTGCCTTTTCTACCTCTAGTCAACTAGGCCTTATGATAGTAACAATCGGCATTAACCAACCTTACTTAGCATTCCTTCTTATTTGTACATATGACTTCTTTAAAGCTATCTTATTCGTATGCTCTGAATCTATTATTCACAGTCTGAATGATGAGCAAGACTTCTGAAAAATGGGTCTATTTAAACAATACCTTTTACCACAACAGCCCTCATCATTGGCAGTCTAGCACTTACAGGGGTACCTTTCCTCACTGGATTTTATTTTAAAGACCTAATTACCGAAACTGCCAACACATCTTATATCAATGCCTGAGCCCTTTTAATAATTCTAATTGCCACCTCCCTCACGACCCTCTACAGTACCTGCATTATCTTCTTTACACTGCTAGGACAACCCCCATTCTCTGCCTTAGGTATAATTAATGAAAATAATTCCTTTCTTATTAATTCTATTAAATGCCTGTTAAAATTTGAAGCATTTTCACTGGTTTTATTTCCAAGAATATTCGTTCAACAACAATTCCATAAATAACTATACCTTACTACCTAAAGTTAACTGACCTTCTTATAATCATTCTAGGCTTCACTCTAGCACTTGAAATCAATAGCATTACATAAAACGTAAAATTTGGTTATCTATCAAGTATATTCAAATCCTCCAGTCTCTTAGGATATTTTCCCATTATTATTCACTGTCTAGCACCTTACATAAATCAACAAGCCAAAAATCACCATCCTCCTTAATCTGATTAGAAAACATTTTACCAAAAACCGCTTTCCTTATTCAATTAAAAATCTCTATGTTAGTATCAGATCAGAAAAGCTTAATTAAATTATATTTCCTTTAATTCTTCATCACCCTGCTCCTTAGCATGATTCTATTTCATTTCCATGAGTAATCTCCATAATAACCATAACACCAATTAACAATGACCAGCCGGTGACAATCACAAATTAAGTACCATAATTATATAGCACCACAGTCCCTTTAGCATCTTCACTAAAAGATACAGAATCCCCCATATCCTAAATTACTCAATCCCCTAAACCATTAAATGTAAACACAATCTCCACCTTCTCATCCTTTAAAGCATTAAAGACTATCAAAAATTCCATAATTAAACCAGAAAGAAATGCCACCAGTACAGTCTTATTAGAGACCCAAATATCAGGGTAATGCTCAGTAGCCATAGACATTGTATAATCAAACTGCACTAACATCCCCCATAAATAAATTAAAAATACTATTAAACCTAAAAATGACCCACCAAAATTTAATACAATACCACAACCAACACCACCACTTACAATTAACCCAAGCCCACCATAAATAGTTGAAGGTTTTGAAAAACTCCCACAAAACCAATCACAAAAATAATGCTTAAAATAAATATAATGTATTATCATTATTTTTACATGGACTCTAACTATGAGTTACAACATGAAAAACCCTTGTTGTTATTCAACTACAACACTAATGACCAACATTCCGAAATCACACCCCTAATAAAAATTATTGACAACATATTTATTGATCTTCCAGCTCCATAAAACATCTCATCATGATGGGATTTTGGTTTTTCGCTAGGTATTTGTTTAATTCTACAAATCTTAACAGGCTTGTTCCTAGTGATACATTATACACCAGATATGATAACCACCTTATCAGTCACACACATCTTCTGAGACATAAATTATGGGTGAATTATCCAATACATAATGCAAATAAGGCTTCCATATTCTTTATCTGCCTATTCATCCATGTAGGATGTGGCCTATACTGTGGGTCATATGACTTATTAGAAACATGAAACATTGGAGTTATTCTATTATTTACAGTCATAGCCACAGCACTTACAGGTTATGTACTGCCTTGAGGACAAATATCATTCTGAGGAGCAAGCAACAGTAATGACTTATCTCCTTTCAGCAATCCCATATGTTTGTACAGACCTTGTGGAGTGAATCTGAGGTGGATTTTCAGTAGATAAAGCAACTCACATGATTCTTAGCCTTTCACTTTATCCTTCCATTTATTGTTGCAGCACTAGCTGTGGATCCACCTATTGTTTTTCCATAAAACAGGATCTAGTAATCCAAAAGGAATTTCATCTAACATAGAAAAGATCCCATTTTATCCATATTATACAATTAAAGATACTTAGGTGCCTTATTACTAGTTTCAATACTAATAATATTTAGTCCTGTTTTCACCTGACTTGTTAGGACACCCTGAAAAATCCCTTCAATACACCACCCCATATTACCCCAGAATGATATTTCCTATTTGCATATGCAATCCTCTGATCAATTCCTAGTAAACTAGGAGGGGCTTTATCCCTAATCTTTTCTATCCTGATCTTAGTACTAAATACCATTACTCCATAACACCTAAACAAGGAAGCTAACATCCTGACACCTTTGCCAGTGTCTAATTTAAGTTCTAGTAGCAGACCTATTAACACTAATATGAATTGGAGGGCAACCATTAGAACATCCCTTCATTATCATCAGACAATTAGCATCAACCCTGTATTTTTTCCTAATTCTATTACTAATACCAGTAACTAGTACCATCAGAAATAGTGTATTAAAATGAAGAGTCTTTGTGGCATATTTATTACCCTGGTCTTGTAAATCAGAAAAGGAGAATAATAAATCTCCCTAAGACCCAAGGAAGAAGCTATAGCTCCACCATCAGCACTCAAAACTTAAATACTACTTAAACTATTCCCTGGAATTTTGTTATAGTATACATTTATAAGATTTTTAAGTACTGTATCAGTTATTAAGGTAGCCCAATTTCACCAACCCCCTATGTACTTGCAAACCTGTATCTCCACATTACAACCACATATATATTATACCATGCATAATACATCACATGCATAATTGTACATTAAATTATTTACCCCATGCATGTAAGTGTGTACATAATATTATTGATATTACATAGAACATATAATTATTAACTGTACATAGTACATCTTATTAAATAAGTCCTTGTCAACATGCATATCATATCCAATAGATCACAAGGTTAATCACCAGACCATGTGAAACCATCAACCCACTTGGCTGGTGCACCTCTTCTTGCTCTGGGCCCATGATCTATAGGGTTTCTATTAGTGAAACTTTATTAAACATCTGATTCTTACTGCTGGGCCATCTTACCTAAAACTGCCCATTCCTTCCTCTTAAATAAAGACATCTCAGTGGACTAATGACTAATCAGCCCATATTCACAAGTAACTGTGGTGTCATGCATTCGGTATTTTAATTGTGGGGGATGCTTGGGCTCAGCTATGGGCGTCTAAGGCCCTTACACAGTCAAATAAATTGTAGCTGGACTTCAGTGAAGATTAATTACCAGGGTAATGAGAAGCAGGGTGATTTTCAGTCAATGGTAACAGGACATAGAGAATTATATATGTATGTATACACTAAATATACTTCACCTATCCTTCCCTCCTAAAATTCACAGTATACTTAAATATATTGATCTGTATATGTCACACATGGAAATACATTTCTTTAGGATGTACCAAAGAGTTGAATTGCTAGGAAGATCTTCAGATTTAATTTATAATACTTAATAGTTTATCAAAATCATATATTTATGTTCCTATAAACTGTCTGAAAGTTCCCAGTTGTCTATATTCTTGCTAACATATGATCTTTTTGTTTTAGCCATTTTCTTGTGTATTAAATGATATCCTACAGTCTCCATTTTTATTTGATTAATCAGATATAAGCAAACTATGGCCACTTTTGTGAAATGCACACTCAGATGTTTTGGCCATTTTTATATTGAGTTGTGTGTAGTTTTGTTTTTTTATTTTTAGGATTTCTTTATATATTTTTAATAGAATTCCTTTGTTACTAAGTAATGTGGGTTGCCTTCTCTGATTCTATGTATTTCCTATGAGCTATTTTATTGATGGAAATTTTTAATTTCTACTTCTAGTTTTATTATTTTGAATTTTTAGTATAGTCCAATATTTAAATTTTTCTCAATAATTAGTTTTTATATCAACATTTTAAAAGTGATTCTATATCATAAGATTATGTAGCTATTGTTCTATTTTATCTTCTGTAAATATTATTGGTTTTATTTCATCTTTCTTTTTAAAATTGATCTAGAATGGATTTTTGTTTTATTTTTTCTCAAGTGAACATTTTATTTTCTAGCAATATTTTTAATAAGACATCATTTTTCCGTAATTCTACAGTGTCATAGAATGGTGATGTTTCTGTGCTCTCTGTTGTAGTCTATTCATTTATTTGAACATTCAAAAATAAATAGCTTACATATTTAATTACTATAATTTTGTAAATCTTGACATCCAGTAGCAAAAGTTCTTATACCATGTTTTCTTATTCAAGATTGTCCTTACTATTCTTGACCCCTTGCACTTCCTCATAAATTTTAGAGACACTGTCCATTTCCACAAAGTGAGATTATATTAATCTGTATATTAGTTGTAGAGAATGGCATCTTTATAACATCTTTATAATTTGATCTTTTTAAATCCATGTTTTATATAGTTTTCTTAAAGAAATTTTGCCCATCTACTATTATAGCTTATACATGAATATAATATCAAAAAAAGCACATAAATTATTAGTGAACAGTTCAATATATTTTCACAAAATATTCTTGTAACCAGCACCAGGTCAAGAAATAGAATATTATTAACATCCCAGAAGCTGCTCTACTCTCCTCTTCCAATCTACTTTTGAACTTTAAATAATGTGAATCATTCAGCAAGTATTCTTTTATAGCTAATTTATTTTGACAATTTCAAAAAGTGAATATTTTATTCACTCTTTCTTATCACTGTATACATTGCATTTTGTGAACACATGAATTATTTTACCCATCCTACTATTTATGGATAAAATAATTTTATATATTGGCTTTCCCCCACTGCCACTTTGGAGAAGTCTCTTAGAGCTATCTGAGATGCTGCCTCCCTGGCTGCAGTCCTCATTTTGCACCAAATAAAACTTAACTCACAACTCTCAAGTTGTACATCATTTTTTAGTCAACAGTTATGATGACCGACGAAATGACCCAGAGTGGACTTCCTTCCTTCAACTGGACTCCATGAGGAACCAGGGCTTTGGTACCAGCAGTGACCACTTGTGCCCATCCACCTCCCTGGGGAGTGCAGACGAATTTGGGTTTAATATAAGTTAAATATTATATGGCGGAGGAAGATTTGGAGTAGAAGGACGTGTACTCATCTTCTCCTGTGAGAACTCCAAAATTACAACTTGCTGCTGAACAACCGTTGATAGGAAAATGTTGGATCCCACCACAAAAAGACACCACAACCACACATCCAAGGGCAAAGGAGAAGCCCCAGCAAGATGGTAGGTGGAGCATAATCACATTTAGAATCAAACTCCATACCCACGAGAGACACTCGGAGGGCTCAAATAAATCTTGTGTGCTCCAGGACCCAGAGACCCCACATAGACTGAGCCAGAACTGTGTTTGAGTGTCTCCTGTGGAGGTATGGTTCAGCAGTGGCCTACCACAGGGGCAGGGGCTCTGGGTGCAGCAGACCTGGGTAAGGCATAAGCCATCTTGGAGGCGGTCACCATTAACCCCACCATAGAGTCACCAGAACTTACACAGGACTGGGGAAACAGAATCTTAGAGGGCACAAACAAAAGCTTGTGCATACTAGGACCCAGAAGAAAGGAGCAGTGATGACAAAAGAGACTGACCCAGACTTGCCCATGAGTATTGAGGAGTCTCCAGCAGAGTCAAGGGTCAGTGGTGGCCTGCTACAGGGTCAGGGGCACTCAGTGCAGCAGTGCACGCATGAGACCTTTTGAAGGAGGTCCCATTATCTTCATTACCTTCACCATAGTCTGGCCTCATGTCAAAAAAAGAGGGAGGGAACACAGCCCTGCCCATCAACAGAAAACTGGATTAAAGATTTACTGAGCATGGCCCCACTCATCAGAACAACACCCAGTTTCCCCCTCAGTCAGTCTCTCCCATCAGGAAGCTTCCATAAGTTTCTTATCCTTATTCATCAGAGGGCCAACAGAATGAAAACCACAATCACAGAAAACTAATCAAACTGATCACATGGACCACAATCTTGTCTAACTCAATGAAATTATGAGCCATGCCATGTAGGGCCATTCAAGACAGATGGGTCATGGTGGAGAGGTCTGACAAAATGTGGTCCACTGGAAAAGAGAATGGCAAACCACTTCAGTATTCTTGGCTTGAGAACCCCATGAACAGTATGAAAAGGCAAAAAGATAGGACACGGAAAGATGAACTCTCCAGGTCGGTAGGTGCCCAATATGCTACTGGAGATCAGAGGAGAAATAACTCCAGAAAGAATGAAGATATGGGGCCAAAGCAAAAACAACACCCAGTTGTGTATGTGACTGGTGATGGAAGTAAAGTCTGATGGTGTAAGAATAATACTGCATAGAATCCTGGAGTGTTAGGTCCATGAATCAAGGCAAGTCGGAAGTGGTCAAACAGGAGATGACAAGAGTGAGCATCGACATTCTAGGAATCAGTGAACTAAGATGGACTGGAATGGGTGAATTTAACTCAGATGACCATTATATCTACTACTGTGGGCAAGAATCCCTTCGAAGAAATGGAGTAGCCATCATAGTCAACAAAAGAGTCTGAAATGCAGTACTTGGAAGTAATCTCAAAAACAACAGAATGATCTCTGTTCGTTTCCAAGGAGAACCATTCAATATCACAATAATCCAAGTCTATGCCCCGAACAGTAATGCTGAAGCAGCTGAAGTTGAACGGTTCTATGAACACCTACAAGATCTTCTAGAACTAACACCCAAAAAAGATATCCTTTTCATTATAGGAGACTGGAATGCAAAAGTAGGAAGTTAAGAGATACCTGGAGTAACTGACAAATTTGGCCTTGGAGTACAAAACAAAGCAGGTCAAAGGCTAACAGAGTTTTGCCAAGAGAATGCACTGGTCATAGCTAACACCTTCTTTCAACAACACAAGAGAAGACTCTACACATGGACATCACCAGATGGTCAAACCCAAATCAGATTGATTATATTCTTTGCAGCCAAAGATGGAGAAGCTCTATACCATCAGCAAAAACCAGACCAGGAGCTGACTGTGGCTCAGAACATGAACTCCTTATTGCCAAATTCAGACTTAAATTGAAGAAAGTAGGGAAACCCACTAGACCATTCAGGTATGACCTAAATCAAATCCCTTACGATTATACAGGGGGAGTAACAAATAGATTTAAGGGACTAGATCTGATAGACAGAGTGCCTGATGAACTATGGATGGAAGTTCATGACATTGTACAGGAGGCAGGGATCAAGACCATCCCCAGGAAAAAGAAATGCAGAAAGGCAAAATGGTTGTCTGAGGAAGGCTTACAAACAACTGAGAAAAGAGAAGCTGAACGTAAAGGAGGAAAGAAAAGATATACCCGTTTGAATGTAGAGTTCCAAAGAACAGCAAAGAGAGAGCAGAAAGCTTTCCTCAGTTATTAATACAAAGAAATAGAGGAAAACAATAGAATAGGAAAGACTAGAGATCTCTTCAAGAAAATTAAATAGACCAAAGGAAAATTTCATGCAAAGATGGGCACAATTAAGGACAGGGATGGTATGTACCTAACAGAGGCAGAAGATATTAGGTAGAGGTGGCAAGAATACACAGAAGAACTATACAAAAAAGATCTTCATGACCCAGATAACCACAGGGTGTGATCACTCACCTAGAGCCAGACATCCTAGTTTGCCAAGTCAAGTGGGCCTTAGGAGGCATAACTACCAACAAAGCTAGTGGAGGTGATGGAATTACAGTTGAGCTATTTCAAATCCTAAAAGATAATGCTGTGAAAGTGTTGCACTCAATATGCCAGCAATTTGGAAGACTCAGCAGTGGCCACAGGACTAGAAAAGGTCAGTTTTCATTCCAATCCCAAAGAAAGGCAATGCCAAAGAGTGTTTAAACTACCACACAATTGCACTCATCTCACATGCTAGTAAAGTAATTCTCAAAATTCCCCAAGCCAGACTTCAACAATATGTGAACTGTGAACTTCCGGATTTTCAAGCTGGATTTAGAAAAGGCAGAGGAACCACAGATCAAATTGCCAACATCTGCTGGATCATCAAAAAAGCCCGAGATTTCCAGAAAAGCCTCTACTTCTGCTTTATTGACTATGCCAAAGCCTTTGACTGTGTGGATCACAACAGACTGTGGAAAATTCTTAAAGACATGGAATACCAGACCACCTGACCTGCCTCCTGAGAAATCTGTGTGCAGGTCAAGAAACAACAGTTAGAACTGGACATGGAACAACAGACTGGTTCCAAATCGGGAAAGGAGTCTGTCAAGGCTGTATATTGTCACCCTGCTTATTTAACTTATATGCAGAGTACATCATGTGAAATGCCAGCTTGGATGAAGCACAAGCTGGAATCAAGATTTCCAGGATAAATATCAATAATCTCAGATATGCAGATGATACCACCCATATGGCAGAAAGTGAAGAAGAACTAAAGAGCCTCTTGATGAATTTGAAAGAGGAGAGTGAAGAAGTGGGCTTAAAACTCAACATTCAGAAAACTAAGATCATGGCATCTGGTCCCATCACCTCATGGCAGATAGATGGGGAAACAATGGCAACACTGAGAGACTATTTTTTGGGGTCTACAAAATCACTGCAGATGGTGACTGCAGCCATGAAATTAAAAGATGCTTGCTCCTTGGAAGAAAAGTTATGACCAACCTAGACAGCATATTAAAAAGCAGAGTCATTACCTTGCCAACAAAAGTCCGTCTAGTCAAAGCCCTGGTTTTTCCAGTAGTCATGTATGGATGTGAGAGTCGGACTAGAAAGAAAGCTGAGCGCCGAAGAATTGATGCTTTTGAACTGTGGTGTTGGAGAAGACTCTTGAGAGTCCCTTGGGCAGCAAGGAGATCCAACCAGTCCATCTTAAAGGAGATCAGTCCTGAATATTCAATGGATGGACTGATGCTGAAGCTGAAACTCCAATAGTTTGGCCACCTGAAGCGAAGAATTGACTCACTGGAAAAGACCCTGATGCTGGGAAAGATTGAAAGCAGGAGGAGAAGAGGACAACAGAGGATGAGATGGTTGGATGGCATCACCAACTCGATGGACATGAGTTTAAGTAAGCTCCAGGAGTTTGTGATGGACAGAGAAACCCAGCGTGCTGCATTCCATGGGATCACAAAGTGTCGAACAGAACTGAGTGACTGAACTGAATGAACTATTGATGAACATTTTCGAGATTTGCAGTTTGGGGCTGTAATGAATAGTACTGTTATGAACATGTGGATGAGTTTTTGTTGGTATGTATCTGGAAGCAGGACTGCTGAGTCTTAGGAGATGTACTTAATTTTTTTAGTAGATTTTGCCAAGCAGTTTTCCAAAATGGTTGTGTAATGTTGACATTTTTCCTCTACTTTTAAGTAATCTACTAAAAATGCTTAATTTCCATTGCTTCTGGTGAAGAGAAATGTAATTTATTTCTATTTTATAATTGCCTCATATCTGTCCATGTTATTAAGATTATTTATCAATTTTAATAATTTTATTTTACTTTCTTTTGGATTTTCTGCATATATAATTATGCTGTTTGAAAAGAATAACAGTTTTTTTGTTCCTTTTCATTCTGATAACTTGGCTTTAATCTATTGCATGGTGTATAATAAAAATAGTATTAATGACATCTTGTCTCCTTCCTGATCCCAGGAGAAAAGTTGATAATAATATACCAATAAAATTGGTATTTTCCATGAGTTTTGCTACATTTTTTTTGCTCCTAATTTTCAAGTGTCTTTATTGTGATTAGATGTTGCATTTTATCATGCATGTTTGTTTCTACTGCCGTTAAGTTGGTCATATGATATATTTTCTTTTTTCTGTTAATGTGGATTAATTAATTGGCACATATATTAATCTAATCTTTCATTTCTGTAGTAAATGTAACTTGATTACTATGAATTAATCTTTGAAAATTTCTGGATTCAGTTCATATTTTCTTTTTTATATGTTTTATAATTTTAGCTTTCATCAACTTTTCTTGCTTCATACCATTTCAGAAGGTCCTTGGAAACAGATTTAAGAAAGAAAATTCATTTTAGTAAACTGTCAAAGGCCTTTCTGTCTGTATAAACTAGTGCAGTCTGAAACACCAAAATCTCAGAAGTAAAACTCAACAATATGCACATGCTTTCTAATCCAAATAAGTGTTCTAACTTCAAAGCCTCCACAAATTATGAAAACTCAGTTTTCTTTCAGACCCTTGTTGAACAGGGTGAGAGTGTGTCATTACAGGTTAGGTGGTTTAGGAAGCAGACTCTGACCCAGATTGGCATCCTGGAGATTTATTGGACAGTGAATGGGCTTGTGACCAAACCCTTGTTTAAAGGAAGGGAAGAAAAGGGTAGGGAAGGGAAGAGGAGAGGGAAGGAAGCAGATTTGTGCAGATGGATAAGGTTGGTTGTGATATAGTTTAGTAGGTGTCTCACTAATCCTGTGTAGAGTTCTCAAGCTGGAATTACCTTTATATTTGTCCTAAGATATGGTGGGATGACTGGGCCTACCTTTGACCATAATTTTCAGTCAAGGCTGCTTCCAGTGTATATATGGTCCTTGGCAAATATTTTTGGTGAGATCTTGCTCTCTATAAGCAATTTGACTTCAAAAATGGATTACAGATTTCACAGGTCAATGATCATTTGATTATTGTCCAATTAATTGGTGAAGAATCTACAAAGTGTTCAGGCTTCAAATCTTAAGTTCCAGAAATCATAATCTGACCTTCCTGGCTTCTTTCTTTTCATTAAAATTTTTATTTTATGTTGGAGTTTAGTTGATTTACAATATTGTATTAATTTCAGGTATACAGCAAAGTGATTTAGTTATGCATATTCATGTATCTGGGCTTCCCACATGTCTCAGTGGTAAAAAATTCACCTGTCAAACAGAAGGAGTGTTTTTGACCCCTGGGTTGGGAAAATCCCGTGGAGGCGGGAAATGGCAACCCACTCCAGAATTCCTGCCTGGGAAATCCCATGGACAGAGGAGCCTGCTGGGCTGCAGTCCATAGGGTTTCAAAGAGTCCAACACAACTTAGCAACTAAACAACAACATGTGTGCGTGAAGTCTTCACTTGAGTCATGTCCGACTTTTCGATCCTGTGAACTGTAGCCCGCCAGGCTCCTCTGTCCATGGGATTTTTCAGACAAGAATACTGGAGTGGGTTGCCATGCCCTCATCCAGGGGATCTTTCCAACCCAGGGATCGAACCCACATCTCTTGTCACCTGCATTTGCAGGCAGGTTCTTTGCCACTAGTGTCACCTCAAGCCCAAACAACAACACAATTCATAGATCTATTCATTTTCATATTCTTTTCCCAGATAGGTTATTACAGAGTATTGGGTATAGTTCCCTGTACTATATAGTAAGTCCTTGTTGACTATCTATTTTATATATCATTACTGACTGCTTTCTCATTACCCACCCCCATCATCTGTGAGAAAAAGGAAACAACACTGTTATTCAATGCCATGACTTTTTGAAATCAGTACTGAAACAATATAAATCTTTTCCTGTAATTCTCTACATAATATTTTGCTAATATATTTCTATAAAAATATTTAATTGATGATACATATTCTCTAAAATAAAAATCAAAATATATGTATAATATATAACCATATAAATATATAGAGAGAAAAATTTATTTTTATTTTAAATCATCATAATCATGGATTTTAAGCTTTGGAAAGTGTCCTCTGAATTGATTATTGTTGTGTTAATTAATGGCATAAACTTGATAAAAATAAGTATATTAAATTTTATTAATTAATTTTTAACACAAATTTATTGGAAGTCAACCTGTTACTGATATGGTTGGAGCTTTTACTTTTCAAATTATCATTTATTAATAGAAAAATACTACTTTCCATATCAGTTCTATTTTTGTGTCTGGTTGTTGTCAATATAAATACTAAGAAAACTCTTTTGCTTAAATAATCAGGTAGAAATCGAAGTCTTATTGTAGTGATGTCACTTTCTTTCAACTTCTGAGTTTTATGTCTTCCACCTAAACAGTCACAAATTATCTAGCATCAGAAATTATTTTATGAAATACAATTTGTTCCTTCTTCAATGTGTTGAAAGGGAAAAAAAAGCCACTGGAGTTTTATAAGAATATGTTATTTTAGCATTCTGTTTTTCAGCATCTATAGTATTATTTAGACTACCCTATGAGTGAGTGAGCGGAGAAGGCAATGGCACCCCACTCCAGTACTCTTGCCTGGAAAACCCCATGGACGGAGGAGCCTGATAGGCTACAGTCCATGGGGTCGCTAAGAGTCGGACACGACTGAGCGACTTCACTTTCATTTTTCCCTTTCATGCACTGGAGAAGGAAATGGCAACCCAGTCCAGTATTCTTGCGTGGAGAATCCTAGGGACAGAGGAGCCTGGTGGGCTGCCGTCTATGGGGTCGCAGAGTCGGACACGACTGAAGTGACTTAGCAGCATGAGTGAGTGAGAGTGTGTATACGTGTGTGTGTATACATGTGTGTGTGTATGCTAGAGGTTATGCTTTTAATCTGCAATGAGAAGAAAGATGATTGATTTAAAATGTGGCAGTGGGAAAAATGGAACCAAAGGAGCAGTATTCTTCTTAGGTGGATCAATACCAGTAATGAGTACAAATAGAAGTTGAACATCTGTAAAGTAATATACTTAAAACCATTTATGTCTATATCCTCCATGTAAAGTCTTCCTATTTTTCAAGGATACTAGTACCTCAGAATGAAAACTACTAATGTAGTATAAATTAAGTGCTTGTTTGTGAAATGAATGAACAAGTGAATGAATGAAAACTAGTATGTTTAAACTTATTTAGTTAAGAGTAAGTTATTCAATTTATAGTTTATGATTTATTACAATAAGTGTGTAATTTTTAGCAATCATTATATAAAACATATAAGCTACAAAGTATTTTCAATGATATTATTTGTGATGATTGAAATTAATAATATGAAGTTGTAATGATGTTACAATTGGCAGACATAGAATTAAAAATTAATTTTAATTTTGGAGTTTCTTTCTTCTTTTGTACTAAGTGAACATTTTTCTAGAAACTCAACACATTTTCATAGGCCTTTGAAAATCTTATAGTCCCTAAGCACTCTGTTTTTTGTGACTAACCAATAAAGTATCCCTAATCCAGCCTTGCATCCACTGAGAAAGAAAGGGGAGACATTACATTATATTACATTACAATAAGCAAGGGCTTCAACTTTAGAACTTTTTTTGAACTGATCTTGATCATGGCTAGTTAATAATAGGAGTTGTCTCTTCTGCCTCAAACAGGCTTGCCTAAGACTGAAGTCCTACCATAGAGATCGGTACACCTAAGACAGGCCTTTTAGGAAAATTCATATAATAAACTTCATATTTGTAGGTATATGTGATACACGCCAGTCAGTCAGTCAGTTCAATTGCTCAGTTGTGTCTGGCTCTTTGCGACCCATGAACCGTAGCACACCAGGCCTACCTGTCCATCAGCAACTCCCGGAGTCCACCCAAACCCATGGCCATTGAGTCGATGATGCCATCCAGCCATCTCATCCTCTGTCATCCCCTTCTCCTCCTGCCCTCAATCTTTCCCAGCATCAGGGTCTTTTCAAATGAGTCAGCTCTTCGCGTGAGGTGGCCAAAGTATTGGAATTTCAGCTTCAACATCAGTCCTTCCAATGAACACCCAGGACTGATCTCCTTTAGGATGGACTGGTTGGATCTCCTTGCTGTCCAAGGGACTCTCAAGAGTCTTCTCCAACACCACAGTTCAAAAACATCAAATCTTCGGCGCTCAGCTTTCTTTATAGTCCAACTCTCACATCCATACATGACCACTGGAAGAACCATAGCCTTGATGAGACGGACTTTTGTTGGCAAAGTAATGTCTCTGCTTTTTAATATGCTGTCTAGGTTGGTCATAACCTTCCTTCCAAGGAGTAAGCGTCTTTTAATTTCATGGCTGCAGTCACCATCTGCAGTGATTTTGGAGCCCCAAAATATAAAGTCAGCCACTGTTTCCACTGTTTGCCCATCTATCTGCCATGAAGTGATGGGACCGGATGCCATGATCTTAGTTTTCTGAATGTTGAGCTTTAAGCCAACTTTTTCACTCTCCTCTTTCACTTTCATCAAGAGGCTCTTTAGTTCTTTTTCGCTAGTTCTTCTTCGCTTTCTGCCATAAGGGTGGTGTCATCTGCATATCTGAGGTTATTGATATTTCTCCGAGCAATCTTGATTCCAGCTTGTGCTTCCTCCAGCCCAGCGTTTCTCATGATGTACTCTGCATATAAGTTAAATAATCGGGGTGACAATATACAGCCTTGATGTACTCCTTTTCCTATTTCGAACCAGTCTGTTGTTCCATGTCCAGTTCTAACTGTTGCTTCCTGACCTGCATACAGGTTTTTCAAGAGGCAGGTCAGGTGGTCTGGCATGCTAATCTCTTTCAGAATTTTCCACAGAAAATTCTGTGGCTGGTCTAGCTTTCCTCACATTACTGGAGCCCCACACTCTTCCCACAACCCTCACTAGTGATCCTCTCTTTCTCTCTCTGAGATCCCATTGCTTTTGGCATATACAATGGTCATAGCACTTAATCATTTTGCATCCCATCCATCTTATAATTGAGATAATTAAACATAAAAATGTCATGTGAGTAGTCTAAGGTCACACAGCTAGTAAGAGGCAGAGACATTTAGAAGTCAAATTTTCTAAATCCAAATTTGCTGCTGTTTCTGTTTCGTCAAATAGCTCTCTTAGAAGGAAAAACAATTTTCCATAATAAAAAGCTCCAGAATCTCAAGGTGAATGGAGAATCTTCAGAAGAACATAAAGTAATTATCTAACAGTTTAGAATTATGACCACTTTTCTCTTTCCACGTTGCTTCATTAAATTAAAATAATCTGGCATCATATCAGTTCACAAAGAGGAACTACATTCCTTCAGTAGCTAAAAATGCCTTCTCTTGGGTTAAATGAAATAACTGGTCAGAATGGGAATTTCCCAGAGACTTCACGAGCAATAGTGTTTTGTTTGTTTACTTTTATGCTTATTGCATTATGTGCATTCACCTTCTGTTTATTTTCCCTTGGTATTTAGGGAAGTCTGACATAGTTAACACTCTCACTTGCAAGAGCTGGTAAAATATATAGGCCTGCGGGGGTCACTGCAGATGGTGACTGCAGCCATGAAATTAAAAGACGCTTACTCCTTGGAAGTAAAGTTATGACCAACCTAGACAGCATATTAAAAAGCAGAGACATTACTTTGCCAACAAAGGTCCATCTAGTCAAGGCTATGGTTTTTCCAGTGGTCATGTATGGATATGAGAGTTGGACTATAAAGAAAGCTGAGCACCTACGAATTGATGCTTTTGAACTGTGGTGTTGGAGAAGACTCTTGAGGGTCCCTTGGACTGCAAGGAGATCCAACCAGTCCATCCTAAAGGAGATAAGTCCTGAGTGTTCATTGGAAGAACTGATGTTGAGGCTGAAACTCCAATCCTTTGGCCACCTGATGTGAAGAGCTGACTCACTGGAAAAGACCCTGATGCTGGGAAGGATTGAGGGCAGGAGGAGAAGGGGATGACAGAGGATGAGATGGTTGGATGGCATCACTGACTCAATGGACATGGGTTTGGGTGGACTCTGGGAGTTGGTGATGGACAGGGAGGCCTGGCGTGCCGCGGTTCATGGGGTCGCAAAGAGTCAGACACGAGTGAGCGACTGAACTGAACTGAAGAGGGTAACCTCTAAGATGACTTCCAACAATCCTTATCACTGGGTATTCACAGTTTTGTGTAATCCTCTCTTCATTAGTTTGGGCTGGACTGACTCATTTCTCACAAATAGGATACTCTAGTACTTACAGGTTGTTGCTTTCAGTATTAGGTTATAAAAGGACTGTGACGTCCATCTGGGATCCCTCTCTCCTCTCTCCTCACTCTCTGTCTCTTTTTCTTGCTGTTTTCCTCTGAAGCTTGCCAATAACTAAGTGAGTAAGCTTGGAAGCTGATCTGTCACCTTGAAATTTGCCTCTACTTTTCATAATCTTTCTCCTCAAAAAAGTAGTAGATTTCTTAAGGGCATAAATCGTGTCATATTTACCTGTCTATCTCTCACACTGTCTAATGTTTTATCTAGTACACATTATGTATACATATTACATCATGATGTTTTGAGTCAGTGATTCATAGTATATGCTTCAATCAAGATACCCTTATTGAATAAAATACTATTTGAGATTGTTTCTCTTATAAATTTCAATCAATGCATTTATAAGCCATCATTCACAAATCAACATCTTTCAGGAACAAAATGAATGAAATGATACACAGATAGAGAGGCTACCTTTTTATTTCAAACAATGTATTTGTGGAATTTTCAGAAGTCAAATAAAGAAAAACACCCCAAACCTTCACTTTAAACTATCATTAAGCCTGCATAGAAGTGTATTTCTTGCACTAATATTATTAATAAGAACGATCAAATGGTTTATAAATCCCCAGGTAGCAGGCTTAAAAGTATGATGCAACGGTTATCATAAAAGACTTTTGTTTATTTAATTTAACAAAAAAGATCTCTGACTCAATATCTTTTGTGTTCTATATTTTCAGTTTTAACAATTAATGTTGCATAGGGAATTCTTTATGCTAATGTTATAGCTCCTTGGTTGAGCCCTAACACCATTATCTGCTGTAATGAATAATTCATTCCCTGTTGAAAACTTAACTATATCATTTTTACAGGATATGAATGAAACTTTGAAGTGCAATTTAGTTAAAAGAATTGAAGATTGTAGAGAATTCCCATAAACCATCAAAAAGTGCTGTGCTGGCAATATTACCTAGCACTCAAGTGTAATCGCTTTACAGAAAGCTCATGTGAGATTCTAAATTTTGTTTCTTTTGTAAAAACTATTGATGGAGTTCATTTCTTACCAAACTTTTACACTGTGTAGTGACTATTTCTGCCTCTAAATATCTAAAACAATATGCTTTTTTTATTTCCAGTTGTAGCTCGAGGACCTGGAAAGTCATTGTAATAAAAAGCTGACATTTGCCCTTCCAGTGTTATATTTGCCATGGAGAGAAGTATTTTCTAGTAAAAAACCCCAACATGGGAAATGACTTAAAAATATCAAGAAGATTTACCAGAGGAATTAATGGACTTTCAGTTTATTGCATTCCCAAAACTCAATAGATGAAATTGTGGTAACCCACTCTAGGAAACAAGCTAAACAGTGTAATTGTCTCAAAGTCTTACCGTTTGCCAACAATGAGAGCATCTGCCCTTCCTGACCCTGGAATCAGGGATGGGCTAGGATATATATGAGGATGAACATTTTCCTCAAAATTGGAAGAGGCTAGTCACCTTGGCCAACATGGCAAAACATCTTAAAACTGGAAAAGCATTAGGTTTACACCATGCCACATAAACAAACAGGACAACTTTGTAACACTTCATAAACAAACAAGCTATTGGGGAAATAACAAAAAAAAATATTCCAATAAGTAAATTTGCTTATGTTCAATATACATCCTGTAAGCACTTATTTCTCTTCATTGTTTTATCCAAGAGGAAGCTCACATTAAAATTTATAGCCAACTTGAGCATAACTATCTAAAAATATTTTCTATAATCTACATAGCTGTGGATCCTATTAACCTTTGTCTTGTTTTCTGATTAACTGGGTATTTTTTCAACTTTGCTTTTAATGTCTATTTGCTGTTTTAGTTACATTTTATGTATTTATGGAAGCAATTGAAAGGATTCATTAAACTAGATAGAGAAGGAATAGAGAGGAAAAGGGGGAGGGAGGAAGAAGAAGGGAGAGATGAAGAAAAGGAGGTGGAAGGAGGAAAGATGAGGAAGGATGGAGGAAGAAAGAGGGAAGAAGAAAGAATATAAGGAAAAGTGGGAGTAAAAGGGAGGAGAAAGAGAAAAAATGCAGGCAGAAAGGAATGGAGGAAGTGAGGAAATAAGATGTTAAGATATTATTCTGGGGTGAGAAATCCTTGAAGATGTATTTAAACTTGGCCCAAACCCTACTCTGTTGATGTTTGAAAAGCAAAAGCCCTCTGCAGACTTTAAAGACTTACTGTCTCGTGCATTTCTCTGGCTTTTCGCTCCGGGTCCTGTTGTTGATGACTTGTACAACAGAACCATTGATGGGTAGTCAGCTACTTCATCGATTTACACTAGAATCTGCTTGCTTTGAGATTTTTCTAAAACTTTATTGAACATTTTGGAGGGGATCTGTTGTGATATTCACATTGTGTAACTTGGGTAGTCCACAATCTCACTTTTTCACATTCTCCAACTCCCTCTTCTTCTGCCATCTCTCCTTTCTTGATGTCAAAATAATTCAGAGCAATTAATGACTCCTTTACTTCTTATGAGAAACAATTATTCTCATTTGCAGACATTGCACAGGCCTACAAGATGACTCTATATACACGTAAAGAATTTTTCTCTTCCTAAGGAAATTATTTGCCAGTTATTAGTATATTAACACATACATAGCTATATGCATACACACATGTAAATATGTACATATTTCTGAAAGGAAGGAAAAGGGAAACAGTTCTAGTCAAAGCTATATGCATACACACATGTAAATATGTACATATTTCTGAAAGGAAGGAAAAGGGAAACAGTTCTAGTCAAAGCTATATGCATACATACATGTAAATATGTACATATTTCTGAAAGGAAGGAAAAGGGAAACAGTTCTAGTCAGAGAACAACACTTAAGATATAGATATAAAATACTAAAGGAATCAAAAGGCAGAATGTTTCAGCAGTTAAAACTTTCTGGGATTCCCTGGTCACCCAGATGGTAAAGAATCTGTCTGCAGCGGGGGAGACCTGGGTTGGGAAGATCCCTAGAGAAGTAAATGGCAGTCCACTCCAGTATTCTTGCCTGGAAAATCCCATGGACAGAGCAGCCTGACGGACCATAGTCCCATGGGGTCGTAAAGAGTCGGACACGACATTTCACATACACATGTGAAACTTTGGCTAGATTGAAATAATGGCTTCACCTACTGACTGGCTTTGAAACCTCAAGCAAGCTATTGAACTCAGTTTCTTCATTTATGAAATTGGTATATCAGCATTAGTATTTAGCTTATGGACTTAGAAAGCATCACTATGAACAAAGCTAGTGGAGGTGATGGAATTCCTGTTGAGCTATTTCAAATCCTCAAAGGTGATGCTGTGAAAGTGCTGCACTCGATATGCCAGCAAATGTGGAAAACTCAGCAGTGGCCACAGGACTGGAAAAGGTCAGTTTTCATTCCAATCCCAAAGAAAGGCAATGCCAAAGAATGCTCAAACTACCGCACAATTGCACTCATCTCACATGCTAGTAAAGTAATGCTCAAAATTCTCCAAGCCAGGCTTCAGCAATACATGAACCATGAACTTCCAGATGTTCAAGCTGGTTTTAGAAAAGGCAGAGGAACCAGAGATCAAATTGCCAATATCCACTGGATCATCGAAAAAGCAAGAGAGTTCCAGAAAAACATCTATTTCTGCTTTATTGACTATGCCAAAGCCTTTGACTGTGTGGATCACAATAAACTGTGGAAAATTCTGAAAGAGATGGGAATACCAGACCATCTGACCTGTTTCTTGAGAAACCTGTACGCAGGTCAGGAAGCAACAGTTAGAACTGGACATGGAACAACAGACTGGTTCCAAATAGGAAAAGGAGTACGTCAAGGCTGTATATTGTCACCCTGCTTATTTAACTTATATGCAGAGTACATCATGAGAAACGCGGGGCTGGAAGAAACACAAGCTGGAATCAAGACTGCTGGGAGAAATATCAATAACCTCAGATATGCGGATGACACCACCCTTATGGCAGAAAGTGAAGAAGAACTAAAGAGCCTCTTGATGAAGGTGAAAGAGGAGAGTGAAAAAGTTGGCTTAAAGCTCAACGTTCATAAAACTAAGATCATGGCATCTGGTCCCATCACTTCATGGGAAATAGATGGGGAAACAGTGGAAACAGTGTCAGACTTTATTTTGGGGGCTCCAGAATCACTGCTGATGGTGATTGCAGCCATGAAATTAAAAGACGCATACACCTTGGAAGGAAGGTTATGGCCAACCTAGATAGCATATTTAAAAGCAGAGACATTACTTTGCCAACAAAAGTCCATCTAGTCAAGGCTATGGTTTTTCCAGTGGTCAATGTATGGATGTGAGAGTTGGACGGTGAAGAAAGCTGAGCACCGAAGAATTGATGCTTTTGAACTGTGGTGGTGGAGAAGACTCTTGAGAGTCCCTTGGACTGCAAGGAGATCCAATCAATCCATCCTAAAAGAGATCAGTCCTGGGTGTTCATTGGAAGGACTGATGTTAAAGCTGAAACTCCAATACTTTGGCCACCTCATGCGAAGGGTTGACTCATTGGAAAAGACCCTAATGCTGGGTAGGATTGGGGGCGGGAGGAGAAGGGGACGACAGAGGATGAGATGGTTGGATGACATCACCGACTCGATGAACATGGGTTTGGGTAGACTCCGGGAGTTAGTGATGGACAGAGAGGCCTGGCGTGCTGCAGTTCATGGGGTCGCAAAGAGTCCGACACGACTGAGTGACTGAACTGAACTATGGACTATTATGGGCCTTAAATGAGATAATGTATACTGTACTGAAAACACTACTCAGAAAGTTATAGATAAGTGTTGACTATCGTTATCACAAGTGTGATAATAATAGAAATAAAGACAAGATAATAAGATGACAAGAAATGTATAAAGTCAGATGGGGGCAAATGGCCTGAAACAATGATTCAGTAAACATAGTAAATATTAGATTTATTAGATAATTGTGCTAAAAAGAGTTTCTCCACTCTGGATAAAAGCATTTTTCATAGCAGAATTGTGATCAGAAATGAAAGAAAGGAAATGGTAGAAGAGTCCTCTCTTCTTTCAAAGCTTTAAACACTCTGATTTATAAATCAGTGTCCAGGTATAGAGAAAACACACTTGAAAGCAAATTGACCCCTTCAAGACTGAATTTTTTAAAGACCTCAGATATGAACAAAAGGCTGAGACACTGCAGATCACTGATGGGATCTCACTATCTTTGAGGGAGATTGTGTTTTTTGTGTATTAGTCCCCTTCTCCAGATTTTAATTTTTAGCAGTTTATGAATGAGAGTAAGAGGAACTTTAAAACCACCACCTGTGGACTTTCAGATTCTCATTCTCTTAAGTCACAAATTTAAAGGATGAGTTTTTTGAGGGAAATTAAAGCCTATGGTAGTATCACCAAGAAGATAAAAAGTAATAATCTTTTGAATTTGCTTTTGTGAAGATAAAAAATGCAGTCTTTCCATTTCTCTTAGATATTATTTTCAAGATAAAAGCACTGAATTTCCAAACACTTCTATTGCCAGCTTTCTGGCATGTAACCCTTTCTCTTGAAAAATAAAAAAAGGCAGCAATGGGCATAGATGCTTCTTAACTTGATTCTGAGGACATGGCACTGCACTTTCTCTCTTAAATATCATTTTATAAAACCAGGATTTGCTTCGTTTATATTCCCTACACATCTCTCCCTTTTTGTCTGCCTTAGGTCTTTTAAATTTAGCTTCAACAAAAGTGCTGTATTATGGAATCAAGTCCCCTTATCTTTCTTTCCGAAAGAATTGTGTGCAATATTTATTTCCCTTATGTTGCAATTTAAAGTTCATAGGAAACTGTGTTGAATACCATCACTCCAATTCTCATCTCTCTGTCAAGATATACACATTTTTATACACATTTTTACATAGTGTATAATGAAGTGAAGCTATACATTTCTTCATTTTCTGCATAGCCTACCAGAATTTAGACTTCTAAACCCAAGGAAGTATTTCCTTGTAATACTCTATGGGGTAAATATTTTTCATGTTTGACAGGGTGAATAATTACAGAGTTCTATGTTTTTAGAAACATACAGTTCCTACCTAACTTACTCCTGTGAATTGTTATTCCAAGGGTTAAAGAATGTGTACATACTTATGATGGTTTGCTCACAGTTGGCATTCAGTAAGTATTTAAAATTTGAGGATTGAGTGGATGAAGATTTCTCAATTCTAAAGTATCCCCATGTAGTCAAAATAGTACATCAGTTAAACTGCTTAAAGTAAAGATGTTATTAAATTTTTTTCATGTTTTTTTCTCTAAAAATGAAAATTGAGACTGCACTTCTAGGGTCCATTTCTCAGGAAAACTCGGTATTTTTGATAAGTTTATAATGACCTGTCATTAAGTTTCATGAGCCATTTTTTCCCACAAAGGATTGCTGGTTCTCTGAATGAAAAAAATACAGTCAGCCACATGATTTTTAAAGGAAATTTTTAGGCAAAATAGCTTACCCTATATACAGACTCATTGATCTAGTTTGTTTGTTGAATTTATATCTTGAATTGGTTAATTTTCAAAAACCCACTCAGGAATTAAGTGTTTCTTTTAAATCATCCAAGGAGTTTAAAGTATGAAAAATATTTCTTAGTATTTCTCTTGAAATTATGCTTGATAATTGATAAGAGAAAAAAGAGAATAGAGAAAGACATAAAAATTAAATTCATTGATTTGAAAAACACATAAATTAGAATCACAAAGTAAAAGCAAATCTTCTATTGTCACTACAGTCACCTTTAGGAATGTTTTCAGCACTCAGAAATATCAATGACTATATGAACCACATAAATCCTTTAGGAATTAAGAATTGGAATGAAAATGTTATAAAAAAGGCATTTTGGGGGTAGTTAGTGCTTCTGTCATCAGTTGCAAAAGTATAAAATTTTCTAAGAGCGATAACATTTGAGCTCTAGAGGTTTCACCCAAGACAGTTAAAAAAAAAAGTGAAAAATAGTTTTCTGTATATTTTTTAGAAAATTAATTTAGATAAATGTGGCATACCTATAATTAGTATGCCTTGTTTAGGTGTAATTCTCTGAAAGTTGTGTTTTTTACCTTTCTGCCCATTATTAGTCCTGAAATACTTTTAGGGATTGTTGTTCAGTTGTTAAGTCATGTCCAACTCTTTGTGACCCCATGGACTGAAGCACACCATCTCCTGGAGTTTCCTCAAGCTCATGTCCATATTCATGTTCAGTTTCAAGTACTTCTCTTTAATTGTAGTTAAAAAGAAAGTTTTAAAGACCTGTTTAAGAAAGAAATCCATGCACTTATGATCAACTGATCTTTGACTAAGATGCCAGGAACACAAAATGGGGAAATAATAATAGCCTCAATAAATTGTGTAAGAAACATTGGATATCCACATGCAAAAAAATGAAATTGAACACATCTCATATATTTAAAAATTGACTCAAAATGGATTAAATTTTGGGCAAGGGACCTAAACACATATTTTTCCAAAGAAGTCATGTAAATTACTAACAAGTACATGAAAAGGTGCTCAATATCATAAATCATCAGCGAAATGCAAACCAAAACTGCCGTAAAATATCACCTCACATCTTATCATCAAGCTATAACAAGTGTTTTTGCACTTTTGCTTTTGCATGCAAACATTAAGTCAAAGTGGTATTGCCCTTGAACAATGAGTATAATGTCAACTGTTTCGATTCTCAGTAGTGATAGGATAAATAAATTCTAAGAGAGACAAATAAGGCTTAATTAAGTGAATTTAGAAGTAAATAAATTCAATTTATTTAAATAAAAGTAATGTTCCCAATGAGAGAAAGGAGTTAAGTATGACTTAGAAGAAATTTAATTAACAAAGTAGAATATATATTATCCATGAAGTAATTTTTGTAAACTTTTTTGAATCCTAGAGAAACTTGTGCTAACAACTAAATCAGCTATAAAAGTTTTTCTGTAATATGCAAATTTAAGCTAGTTTTCCCCAGACAGAGTATGAATCCTTCCTAATAATAGCTGAGTCTAGGTCTACTGACCAAGATTGTACAGATCTAGAAAATATTGCAGAAAATACCATATTGGATAGCAAAGAAAATAGACTTGTGAGTTTGTATTTCTCTGAGGGACTCAGTATACTTACTGTAGTAAATAAGTAATCCCTCAGTCTGAAGAAGACTTTTTAATGTTTTTAAATTTAGTATCATCTAAAATAAATATATGCATGGGTAGTAATGTAAAAGCAGCTCAATTCAACAAACATCACTGAACTCTGTGTACAAAATATATTTTATGTGGAAAGATAGTATCAGTTCAGTTCAGTCACTCAGTCATGTCCGACTCTTTGCAACCCCATGAATTGCAGCACGCCAGGCCTCTCTGTCCATCACCAACTCCCGGAGTCTACCCAAACCCATGTGCATCGAGTTGGTGATGCCATCCAACCATCTCATCCTCTGTCGTCCCCTTCTCCTCCTGCCCCCAATCCCACCCAGCATTAGGGTCTTTTCCAATGAGTCAACTCTTCACATGAGGTGGCCAAAGTATTGGAGTTGAAACTTCAATGATGTTGAAGCTTCAACATCAGTACTTCCAATGAACACCCAGGATTGATCTCTTTTAGGATGGACTGGTTGGATCTCCTTGCAGTCCAAGGGACCCTCAAGAGTCTTCTCCAGCACCACAGCCCAAAAGCATCAATTCTTCGGCGCTCAGCTTTCTTCACCGTCCAACTCTCACATCCATACATGACCACTGGAAAAACCATAGCCTTGACTAGGTGGACTTTTGTTGGCAAAATAATGTCTCTGCTGTTAAATATGCTATCTATATAGCCACATACAAATATATGTCATTTTAAGGCCATATATTTTTTACTTTTGTCATGGACCCAAAGCAACAAAGTGTTAGTTGCTGGGTTGTGTCTAACTCTGTGTGACCCCATGGACTATAGCCTGCCAGGTTCCTCTGTCCATACAATTTTCCAGGCAAGAATACTGGAGAGGGTTGCCATTTCCTTCTCCTGGGGATCTTCCCAATCCAGGGATCGAACCCAGGTGTCCTGCATTGCAGGCAGACTCTTTACTGTCTGAGTCACCAGGGAAGCAACAAAACATGTGTGCATATGCTCACTCTTTAATTTGTTTAATTGTGTGCCTGCTTATGGGGATGAATAGGACCTTAAGAAAATGAGTGTTTGTTTCTTTAATAATTCATTAGCAAATTGAGGATCATAGATCTTTCTAAATTTATTTGAAAGTTGAAAGCCAAATATATGACTCCAGAAGATATTAAATGTTATAAAAAATGAAATGAAATAGAAAAAAAATGAGTTAAAGTTGGAAAAATCAGCATTTATTTGGAATTTTTTATTTTGAAAGCGACTGTTTTTACAATCAGTGGTGAGATAAATAAAGTGGCATGTCATCCTTAGTTTTGGACAAATAAGTGAGGTAATGTTCTAGGTATAGATAAGGTTAAGAAAATGTGATGTTTAAGGCACTTAGTTTATTAAAAGTCACTTATACGGAGAGTTTGATGAAATGCAGTGTATGATAATAAACTATCTGAAAGTTACTTATAATTTGAAGCTTGACAAATGAGTTTAACTTGACCTACTTTATATAATTAAATTTTGTACTTCAGATCTAATTAGTGTGAGCTTACAGATATACTTTCAATAAATAAAAATTGATTGAATTTAAAATTTTATGAGGGAAAATTGAATGTAAATAAGACTGAAAAAAGTCTAATTGGAAATATTCATTGTTCTCGGATTCATTTGTTTGATGATATCAATTATAAGAACAGAAATTATCAAGAATTAGACTATTATTATTTGATCTTACTTCATTCTAATTAATGAGAAATAGCTACACACTTTTGCAGAAGTAATGAACCTGTTATAATACACTCCTCTCTTATAGTATCAAATGTAGTCATTGTGTATTATAAATTTGGAAAAGAAATACATAAAACATCAGCCCATATGAGAAGGTCAAGGATAGTTGTACCTGGGAAACAGTTAGAGGAAAGTATTTAAATTTGGACAATATACGTGTTTGGTTACTTTGTTTAGACCCCTAAATAAATGAAACTTTTTAATGATGCCCTAAATGTAATTTTAACAAGAGTGAAAATGTCTGAGAATAAATCTAACAGCAAAGGAACTAAAAGCCTCAGTACTGGACAGCTGTAGTTTGAAATTACTCAGATGCTATCTGAATAGTTACAAGGGAGCTTTGTTAGGTTATTAAGACTGTACAGTTCTTAAGTTTGGTAAGTTTTCACAGTTATATATGCCTGTGTAACGACTACCTAGACACTCGAAAAAGTCACCTCTTGCCCCTTTTCAGTCAGTTTCCACTTTGCCATAGGTCTGACACCTTCTGACTTCTATTATGTATGATTATACCTGTTCTAGGACTGTATGCAAATAAATCCTGTAGTATGGATTCCTTTGTGTCTATTTATGTGGCTTCTTTCACTGAATATAATGATTTTGTGATTCACCCATGTGGTTGCATACATGAGTAATTTATTCCTTTTTTCTGAATATTACCACAATTTGTCTATATTTCTATTCATGACCATTTGGGCTGTTTCCAGCTTTAGAATGCTGTAAATAAAGCTGCTATGAGCATTCATGTATAAGTCTTTTTGTGAACATATGTTGTCATTTCTCTTGGGGAAGAACCTAGGACTGGAATTTACTGGGCCACAGAGTAGATATATATTTATGTTTGTAAGAAACTACCAAACAATCTTCAAACCTGTTTGTCTGTTTTCTATTTATTGATTACTTTGTCAGTAGTGCTTTTGTGATTTTAAAAATAATCAGTTTCTAATCAGTTTATGTTAATATGTAATTTCTACATGATTGGACCTGGTTTATTGTATATTAAAAGCTGGCAGAGATAATTAGAAGCCAAATGTCGTGGCATAATTACATCCCCCTAAGGAAGTTCACATCCTAATCCCTAGAATCTGTGAATATATTTTATATGGCAAATAGAAATTCAGGTTGCGGGTGGAATTAAGTTTGCTAATCAGCTGACCTTAAAATGGAAAGACTATTCTGAATTATCCAGATGGGCTCAGTGTAATTGCAAGAGCTCTTGTAAGTGGAAGAGGGAGTCAGAAGAGGGAGAACCAGAGAACCAGAGAGATGGCGTGAGAGACTCACCCCGACCTTGCTGATTTTGAATGGAGGAGTGAGGATATAAGAAGTCAAGGAAGGAAGGTGATTGCTAGACCTCAAGAGGGCTTCTGGATAAAAAAAGCAAGGAAATGAATTATTCCCTAGACCGTCCCTAGAGCTTCCAGTAGGAACACAGGCTTACTCACAGTTTGATTTTAGCCCAAGACCAGCAGAACTGCAATATAATAAATTTGAATTAAGTCACTTAATCTGTGGTAATGGGAAATACACCTATGACAAGATAAAATAAAATTAAAACATGATTTTGAAGCTTCAAATTGACATTAAGGGTCTCAAGCTGTAGTTATTTTATACTGTTCTGATATGTTTAGCTTGATCCACATGTTTACCATTTTCTTGGCTCTGTATGCCATATTATGGTTTATGTCTGGTGGTAGAAAAAAATTATAATTTTGCTCTTCTTGTTGAAAATTAGTTTTGTGAATTTAGAATTCTAACTTGACAGTTATTTTCTCTTAGCATATTGAAAATGTCATTCTTTTTTCTTTTTTCTAGTTTCCAATGTTGCTGTAGTGATATCAGCTGCCAATTTAATAGTTTTCCTCTAGAGATAACTGATATTTTCTCATTGGCTGATTGTAGGATTTTCCCATCTGTGTTGGATGTTCTTTAGTTTCTCTTGTTATGTATCTGAGTGAAGCTTCTTTTTAGTTTATCATAGATGAGATTTTCTTGTCTTCTTGTATGTAAGTATTGGTATTTCTGATCTGTATAGGAAACATTTCAGCCATTAGACTAACTGAATATTGCCTTCTTTCCTTGCTTCCTTGCTTCCTTTCTCCCTCCCTCCCTCCTGCCCTCTCTTCCATCTTTCCTTTCTCCCTTCCTTCCTTTCTTTTTCATTATTTTACACTGAGATTTTAATTGTACATGTATTAAAACTCTTCAGTCTACCCTCTATATATGTTAACTTCCTTTTATTCGTGCTTTCTTCTTTTTCTGTCTTATTCAAGTTCTGAAGATTTTCCACATAGCTCAATCTTGAAAGGGTTCTCAGTGTTACAGAAAAATCAATTATGCTAGGACTTTATTTTTCAAGTCTCAAAAAATACTTTTCTCTCAAAGTTCTTATTGTAATTTTGGGCTTCACGGGCCTCATTTGGAAGTCTTAAAATTAACCTTGATTTCTTTTGGCATTCATGTTTATAATCAAACTGTTCCTGAGACAACACATGCTTCTGACAATAGAGGGAATGTTATAGACAAAAGTATAAAATGGGAGGCAAAGGATAAAATTTCAGGACTTTATAGTAGTATTTCTCTTTTTCTAGTTTATTCATTCATCAGATATATGTGTATTGATTATTTCTCATGTTCCAAGTTCGGTGCAGGTAACAGTAGATACGATTTCCTGTTTAATGGAGCTTACAACCTTTGGGGGATATAAGAGACTAGATAATAAAGCAATATCTATTGATTTTTCCCCTATTACAAATGAGAACTCAGGTTAGTGAATGTTTCAGGTGCCCCCGACCTTCTGTTTAATATGGCATGTGTTTTTGCCCCTCCTTCATTTTTACCTTTGCAGTATATTATTTTCAAAGAATGGGCTTTAGAGTGAGACAGCCTGAGTGTAAATGTCATTTCTGACAATTAACAACTCTGTAACTTTGGGCAGGCTATGTTGTACCACCAAGTATCTGATTCCTCATTTATACAATAAGGAAATGGTACTTTTCTCAAAGGGTAGTTAGGAGGATCAAATGAATTAACTTAAAAGTACCCAATAAATATAAGCATATGCTGCATTTGTCCCAAGAACAAAACCATATCTCTCACATAGGCCAGACTTATGTCTATATGTTGCTTCTCCTTCTTAAAGAAGTTCTTCTGTGTCTAAAAAAGTACAAGTCAGTTTTAAGAAGCTGCTAGACTAATTGTAAGGGCTTCTCAGGTGGTGCAGTGGTAAAGAATCCGCCTAACAATGCAGGAATCTTTGGAGATGAGACTTTGATCCCTGAGTGAGAAAGATGCCTTGGAGTAGGAATTGGCAGCCCATTCCAGTATTCCTGCCTGGAAAATCCCATGGACAGATGTGCCTGGCAAAGAGTAGCAAGACGTCAGACATGACTGAGTGACTGAGCATGCACACAGACCAGCTATCAATGTCAAGGGATGGGCATTTGTTCTAATGGCCATTTTTGCAGAGAGAGGTTGCTAATCCCTAAAAATTATGTAACTTTTCAAAATTTATTTTGCTTACTGCCAGCAACACTCCTTTTTGAAGAAAAGTTATATACTAGCTCCTCTCATATTCCATATTTTGGACCCAAATACATAATATTAATTATATAATAGGTGTTAAAAATTGCATTTAAAAATTGATGACATTCAATGACAATTAATTTTAGTATTGGTGTCATCTCATTTTCCAATCCATCTTTCTTCCACTCCCTTGAACATCATTTTTGCTTACTTGTGCTATTTTTTATGAGTTTGAAGTCTAGGAAAAAAAAAATACTCAACAGATATCTCTTGTTTGCGAGTGTTATGAAATGACATCAATCAGACAAAGGACCATTCTGAAAGTAGGAGTGGTGGTGGTTTAGTTGCTAACTTTTGTCGGACTCTTTGTGACCCCATGGGCTGTAGCCTGCCAGGCTTCTCTGTCCATGGGATTCTCCAGGCAAAAATACTGGAGTGGGTTGCCATTTCCTTCTCCAGGAGATGTTCCCAACTCAAGAATTGAACCTGGATTTCCTGTATTGCAGACAGATTCTTTACTGACTGAGCTAGGAGGGAGCCTAATACAAGAGAAATAGAGAAATAATAATTGTCAGCTGAAGCCTATGACAAACCCAAGATCTATGCTGAGACAAGTGAAGTTAAAATTTCAAAGTTGAAATTTTCAAAGGCATAGAATATAGAGTATCATGTCTGATGTTGTACATAGTTTTATTTGTGATTTACTAATTATTATGATTTTCTTGGAGAGAAGACAGTCTTTAACATACCACACTTTCATTACTTTAGGCCCCTGATATCTTACCACAGTATGGGAATTCCATTTGAATTAAAATATTAGCAAACTTTAATAAAGAATAGAAGACAAGCATAGCAGACCAAATGTGAAGGGGCATTCTATATCCTTATTTTAAGCATGCTTTATATAACCAAAGGAAAAATAGAAATATATATTGTCAGCAGAAATTGGCTAAGGGCAGTAAGGGTCAAATATTGTTTTAATTGTTTTCAATAACAGGGAAGGGAGAAGGATCAGCTGAGGGAATTAAATGAATTTTTGTAATATAACATAGAGAAGAACATAAATGTTTCATCTGCAACCCAGAAAACTGAGTTGTTGCTAAATAATGTGCAGACTTAAAAATTAGAAAAATTACCCTAGACAATTGGAAAGTGAAGTGAAAATGTTAGTCACTCAGTCATATTCTACTCTTTGTGATGCCATGGACTGTAGCCCAACAAGACCCTCTGTCCATGGAATTCTCCAGGCAAGAATACTGGAGTGGGTCGCCATGCCCTCCTCCAGGGAATCTTCCCAACCCAGGGATCGAACCCAGGTCTCCTGCATTGCAGGCAGATTCTGTACCATCTGAGCCACCTGGGAAGACCCTGGACAATCAGAAGCCACCAGAATAAACACAATCATTGTTTATAAACAAAACAGAAAGTGTTTATTCCAGTGGCTTCCAATTGTTCAGGATAATTTTATCCAAATTTGACTGGCTAGTAAGCAGTCTGCCTTTCATGACATGGTCTAGGACAGCCTTTCCCTTAAGTATATTTTTGTACTGTTATCCATGTTTTATTCATTAAATTATGTTATTTAAATTCATTTTCAAGGCTAGGGTACGTTCTTTATTCAGCCCCAATGATCTGAATAAGGGAATGCTTTTTTATATAGGCCCCAGGATATATTTTTGCTTCAAACTGAAAAAATGCATCCTTAAAGGGGCTCAACTACTAGTGCACTAGTGACTGCCGTCTTCTGCTGCAGGAAATCTGATTAAATCTGTTTTCTCTTACATATATTCTTGTCACAACTGTGACAATCAGCTGAAATCATTCATTCCATCGTTGGATGCTTTTCAACACTAATGTCTCAGGTTAGATTTCCTTAAAGAAGAGGTTAAGACAGAGATTTGCATGAAGCAAGTTTACTGGATCAACATCTCTGTGGACATACTGGAAGCAGGAATAATCAGACAGAGAGGATGAACTGCAGTGCAGATGTGACCAAGGCCTCAACAATTCCTAGGAGAGCTGTGAAGGTGGGGTGGCCCTTCAGATTCATCCCAGGTGAAGTCAAGTCAACCATGCATTTGGCGTCCTCTACTGACCCTTAGAGAGGCCTGACCTTGGGTGAAGTTGGCTGTCTCAGCTAAGAGTTGTGGGCCACCACCACTCCCAGCAAATGGGAAATGAATCTTCAGCTGGAGGCAAGAAGTGGTGCCCTCCACTGTTTATTACCATTCACCTCAAAAGCCTTCAATTTCTTACCCTCTAATCTATTCTATTCTAAAAGCTTCCACCTCCTTTCTAATTTCCTTCTCTATGTCCCTGCCCAAAGCGCTTCTGGTCTCCCCTATGAGGTCTCTACATTTCCCTGAGGCTTTGCTACATGGGCCATTGCCTTTTAAAATATTTAAACCCAGAATGTCACAGCGAGTTACTGACACCTCTCTGCCCGATTTAGTGGTTTCAGTAGCTTAAGGAAATGTGATAAATCTATCGGAGAGTTAGTATTAGAACTTGTAGTTCCTGCTTTATCATTTATAGCTTAGCTTAAGAAAAAATCTTTACTCTTTTTAGTAATCACTTCTTTTTCTTAGTCTGAAAATTGGAAAGAAACCACAAAATATATATTCACCTTTGCAGCCAGATTGCTTGGGATTCAGAGATAAGGGAGAAAAGCACTGGCTGTGGTAACACAGGAAAATATCTTTTCTGTATGTTCACATGTTTCCCCTTTCCTCTTCTTTCTTTCTCTCTCTCTCTCTCACTCCCTCTCTCATCTGCCTCCCCCATATTTTCTCTATTCTCCTACCTCCATTAATTGTGAAGTATGTACAGTGACCTTCAGATTTTCTGTTGATAAGGTCAGATAGTCAAGTGTTTAGCTGGGAGAAAACTATTCTTTATTATGCATTTCCATATGCATTAAGTCTTTTAATTTTATCTTTCCAATATAGTTGCAATATAATAAACGCTATTGTATCTAATTTTATAGTTAAGGAAACTAAAGCCCAGTGGGATAAAATGGATCACCCAAAGCACATGGAATTCAAATATGAGTTCTTACCATCTGAAGGCTCATTCTTTGGTGGTCAGAGGCCTGTTTTTTTGTTTGTTTATTTGTTTTTCTTACCACTATTAATAGAATTTACTTTTTAGAGCACTTTTAGGGTCACAGGATAATTGAGTGGAAAGTTCAGACAGTTCTCATATAAACCCTGCAAATACACATGGATGTGAAAATGAAAGTGTTAGTTGCTCAGTCATGTCTGACTCTTTCTGATCCCGCCAGACTCTTCTGTTCATGGAATTCTCCAAGCAAAAATACTGAAGTGGGTAGCCATTCCCTTCTCCAGGGGATCTCTCCCACCTAGGGATCAAACCCGGATCTCCTGCATTGCAAGCAGATTCTTTACTGTCTGAGCCACCAGGGAAGCTCATGCACATACATAACCTTCCCCATTATCAACATTGCAATCAAACTGGAACATTTGTTAGAATTAATGGATCTACACTGACACGTCATAATTACCCAAAGTCCTCAGTTCATGTTACAGTTCAACTTTGGTATTGTATATTCTATGAGTTTGGGAAAATTTATAATGACACATATTCACCGTTATAGTATCATACAGAATAGTTTCACTGCTCTAAACTCCTCTGTAATCTACCTATTCATCACGTCCCCTTTCCTAACCAATGGCAACCATTGATCTCTTCATTTTCTCCACATTTTCCCTTTTCCAGAATGTCATATGGTTGGAGTCATACTGTATGTAGCCTTTCCAGTTTTTCTTTTTTTAACTTAGTAATATCAGTTCAGTTCAGTCGCTCAGTCGTGCCCGACTCTTTGTGGCCCCATGAATCGCAGCACACCAGGCCTCCCTGTCCATCACCAACTCCCGGAGTTTACCCAAACCCATGTCTATCGAGTCGGTTATGCCATCCAACCATCTCAATCCTCTGTCGTCCCCTTCTCCTCCTGCCCTCAATCTTTCCCAGCATCAGGGTCTTTTCCAATGAGTCAACTCTTCGCATGAGGTAGCCAAAGTACCAGAGTTTCAGCTTCAACATCAGTCCTTCCAATGAACATGAGGACTGATTTCCTTTAGGATGGACGGGTTGGATCTTCTTGCAGTCCAAGGGACTTTCAAGAGTCTTCTCCAACACCACAGTTCAAAAGCATCAATTCTGCGGCACTCAGTTTTCTTCATCGTCCAATTCTCATATCCATACATGACCACTGGAAAAACCATAGCCTTGACTAGACAGACCTTGTTGACAAAGTAATGTATCTGCTTTTAAATACACTATCTAGGCTGGTCATAACCTTCCTTCCAAGGAGTAAGTGTCTTTTAATTTCATGGCTGCAATCACCATCTACAGTGATTTTGGAGCCCCCAAAAATAAAGTCAGCCACTGTTTCCACTGTTTCCTCATCTATTTCCCATGAAGTGATGGGACCAGATGCCATGGTCTTAATTTTCTGAATGTTGAGCTTTAAGCCAACTTTTTCACTCTCCTCTTTCACTTTCATCAAGAGGCTCTTCAGTTCTTCTTCACTTTCTGCCATAAGGGTGGTGTCATCTGCATATCTGAGGTTATTGATATTTCTCCCGGCAATCTTGATTCCAGCTTGTGTTTCTTCCAGCCCAGCGTTTTTCATGATATACTCTGCATATCAGTTAAATAAACAGGGTGACAATATACAGCCTTATCGTACTCCTTTTCCTATTTGGAACCAGTCTGTTGTTCCATGTCCAGTTCTAACTGTTGCTTCCTGACCTGCATACAGGTTTCTCAAGAGACAGGTCAGATGGTCTGGTATTCCCATCTCTTTCAGAATTTTCCACAGTTTATTGTGATCCACACAGTCAAAGGCTTTGGCATAGTTAATAAAGCAGAAATAGATGTTCTTCTGGTACTCTCTTGCTTTTTTGATGATCCAGTGGATGTTGGCAATTTTATCTCTGGTTCCTCTGCCTTTTCTAAAACCAGCTTGAATATCTGGAAGTTCATGGTTCAGGTATTGCTGAAGCCTGGCTTGGAGAATTTTGAGCATTGCTTTACTAGCATGTGAGATGAGTGCAATTGTGCGGCAGTTTGAGCATTCTTTGGCATTGCCTTTCTTTGGGATTGGAACAAAAACTGACCTTTTCCAGTCCTGTGGCCACTGCTGAGTTTTCCAGATTTGATGGCATATTGAGTGCCACACTTTCACAGCATCATCTTTCAGGATTTGAAATAGCTCAACTGGAATTCCATCACCTCCACTAGCTTTGTTCGTAGTGATGCTTTCTAAGGCCCACTTGACTTCACATTCCAGGATGTCTGGCTCTAGGTGAGTGATCACACCATCATGATTATCTGGGTCATGAAGATCTTTTTTGTACAGTTCTTCTGTGTATTCTTGCCACCTCTTCTTAATATCTTGTGCTTCTGTTAGGTCCATACCATTTCTGTCCTTTACCGAGCCCATCTTTGCATAAAATGCTCCCTTGGTATCTCTAATTTTCTTGAAGAGATCTCTAGTCTTTCCCATTCAGTTGTTTTCCTCTATTTCTTTGCATTGATCGCCAAGGAAAGCTTTCTTATCTCTCCTTGCTATTCTTTGGTAAGTCTGCATTCAGATGGGAATATCTTTCCTTTTCTCCTTTGCTTTTTGCTTCTCTTCTTTTCCCAGCTATTTGTAAGGCCTCCTCAGACAGTCATTTTGCTTTTTTGCATTTCTTTTCCATGGAGATGGTCTTGATCCCTGTCTCCTATACAATGTCACGAACCTCTGTCCATAGTTCATCAGGCACTCTGTCTATCAGATATAGTCCCTTAAATCTATTTCTCACTTCCACTATATAATCATAAGGGATTTGATTTAGGTCATACATTAATGGTCTAGTGGTTTTCCCCACTTTCTTCAATTTAAGTCTGAATTTGGCAAAAAGGAGTTCATGATCTGAGCTACAGTCCACTCCCAGTCTTGTTTTTGCTGACTGTATAGAGCTTCTCCATCTTTGGCTGCAAAGAATATAATCAATCTGATTTCGGTGTTGACCATCTGGTGATGTCCAGGTGTAGAGTCTTCTCTTGTGTTGTTGGAAGAGGGTGTTTGCTATGGCCAGTGTGTTCTCTTGGCAAAACTCTATTAGCCTTTGCCTATCTCAAAACTCTATTAGCCTTGTCTATTTCAATGAAACTAAGCCATGCCGTGTGGGGTGACCCAAGACGGATGGGTCATAGTGGAGAGGTCTGACAGAATGTGGTCCACTGGAGAAGGGCATGGCAAACCACTTCAGTATTCTTGCCTCGAGAACCCAATGAACAGTATGAAAAGGCAAAAAGATAGGACACTGAAAGATGAACTCCTCAGGTCGGTAGTTGCCCAATATGCTACTGGAGATGAGTGGAGAAATAACTCCAGAAAGAATGATGGGATGGAGCCAAAGCAAAAACAATACCCAGCTGTGGATGTGACTGGTGATAGAAGCAGAGTCCAATGCTGTAAAGAGCAATATTGCATAGGAACCTGGAATGTTAGGTCCATGAATCAAGGCAAATTGGAAGTGGTCAAACAGGAGATGGCAAGAGTGAACGTCGACATTCTAGGAATCAGCAAACTAAGATGGACTGGAATGGGTGAATTTAACTCAGATGACCATTATATATACTACTGTGGACAGAAATCCCTTAGAAGAAATGAAGTAGCCGTCATGGTCAACAAGAGTCCAAAATGCAGTACTTGGATGCAATCTCAAAAATGACAGAATGATCTCTGTTCTTTTCCAAGGCAAACCATTCAATATCATGGTAATCCAAGTCTATGCCCCGACCAGTAACGCTGAAGAAGCGGAACTTGAACGGTTCTATGAAGACCTACAAGACCTTTTAGAACTAACACCCAAAAAAGATGTCCTTTTCATTATAGGGGACTGGAATGCAAAAGTAGGAAGTCAGGAAACACCTGGCGTAACAGGCAAATTTGGCCTTGGAGTACAGAACTTATTAATATAATGGCATTTTAATTCCCTGCATGTCTTTTACTTGTTTGATAGTTCATTCTTTTAGTGCTGAGCAATATCCTGTTGTCTGGATATACCACAATAAACTTACTCATTCACCTATTGCAGAATATTCTGATTATGTTCAAATTTGGCAATTGTAAATAAAGCTGATATAAATATCCCTGTGCAGGCTTTTCTGTGAACATGAGTTTTCAACTCCTTTGGATAAGTATTAAGGGACAAGATTGCTAAATCTTACAACTTTGCTTTCCCACCAGCAATAAAAGGAGAGTTCCTGTTGCTGCACAGCATTTATCATTGTCAGTATTCCGGATTTTGGCCATTCCTGAAGGCTGGCTTTGTGTTCTAAAATTTAAGTTGGTTATTAAGGTGTACGGGACTTCCATGGTGGCTCAACAGTAAAGTATCCACCTGCAATGCAGGAGCTGCAGGAGACACAGGTTTGATGCCTGGGCTGGGAAGATCCCCTGAACGAGGGCATTGCCACCTACCCCAGTATTCTTGCCTGGAGAATTCCATGGACTGAGGAACCTGGCAGACTACAGTCCATAGGGTCTCAAAGAATCAGACATGCCTGAAGTGACTTGGCAGGCACACATGCACATGAATGTGTGTACCAGACAACCAGTTAAGAGATTTTTTTTCAGGTGGTCCTATTTGCTTAAATTGTTAGCTTTCTAGTTTGATGGCAGAAAACTACATGCCCACTATCTACCTTGCATAATTGCTTTGGAAGCATTTCTTTGAGAGGACTCAGTGAGTAAATGATGTATATTTTAACTCCTAAATTAACTCCTAAACACCTCTTTGCATTAGTTTAGGGGTTTGGAGAAGAATTTGTCAAGAAAGATTAGATGCTTGAGAAGCCTATGGGAAGAAACTGTAAAGGATAAAGAAGGAAGGATCATGAGAAGGCTGGGAGATCCTTAAAATTATGATCAGGTTTGACATCTGTGAAAGGAGAGAGGTAAAAAAAAAAAAAAAAAAAGGATGAACTCAGAACTTCAGACTGCAGTGTTTTCCTGAGAAAGCCTCAGCCGGGTTGGTGGGGATCCTTGGATCAAGGATTGTCTGTTAGAGGAGTCTTACGTTGGGCAGAAATGACCCAACCCTGGTTCCTCTGCTGTGCTCAATCTCTGACAGGGAGTAGCCCAGTGAAAGCATGGCCTAAGTATGAACACTAGGGTGGAGCCAAAGATGGGACAGAGAGGCTGCCAGCCAATATGCCCTGTAGCAGGTACTTGAAGGAAGAGCTGGGTGGTGCATCCAGGCCTGCCATATTCTTCATTCTCCTTCCCTTTCCACAGGATTTCTTGCCTTTCCATTCTTAAAAATCTTAATTGCCTATCCCTCTGCAGTCATCTACATTCATATATAATGCACTCCTATAACAAACACATAAGTATTTTTTTAAAGTTTATTTGTAACTTTTTTTTTTGATTCTACACCCAAGCAATGTGGACACTTGTTTAACTTGTCTACAAAACAGAAATAGAGTTAAAGATGGAGCAAGTAAACTTATGGTTGCAGAGGTAAGGGGTGGGAGGGATGAACTGGAAGACTGAAATTGACAAGTGCACACTGCTATGTATAGAATAAATAGCTGACAAGGACCTACTGTATAGCACAGGGAGCTCTGTTTGGTGTTCTGTGATGGCCTGTGTGGAAGGGGAGTCTGAAGCAGAGTGGATGTATATGTGGCAGATTCACTGTGCTATACACCTGGAGCTGACATAACACTGTCAGCTCTATTCCAATAAAAATCATAACAAAATTAGCTTGATACAAAGATAAAAAATTAAACTAAGGAGAATTACTATAATCCTTTTTCTTTTGTACAAATTACCCAATGCTATACACCCAGCCTTCTGTACATGTTCTTTAATTTTGTCTGTTTCCTTCACAATCACTTTCTGATACCTTATGTTGATTTAGTCAGAATGAGGCTAAAGATTCACCATTTCAGTACAGCTCTAATGATTTTCATCTTTGCTTCAATTTTATTGTTTTTTCTTGTCTTTATTGTGTGCACTTTAATTTTTCAATTTCTTATTAATTCTCATAAAATTGTATGGGTGAAAAGCAATAAAATATTCAGATAATTGCAAAAACTTTGCTCTACGAAGAAAAGTGATATTAATATCTAAGTTTAACTGCTGTCTGGAAGTACCATGATAAGATTCTTAAAATGCACATTCAATGATTGATGAACAGAAAGTCCACATTTAGAACACAAAATGGCATTTAGGAACATTTTTGAACATCATTTGTAACTGTTTGTCTTAGATCTGGCTCTCTTAGAAGCAGAGCCTGAGACATGATTCTTCGGTAAATGATTTATTTAGAGAGTGCTCTTAGGAGGAGCTTCAAAGGAAGCAAGGGAATTAGGATAGGGCAGAGAGAAGCTAAGTAAAGACATGATATCAGATGACCTCTAGCCTCAGCCTGATGCCACATGAAAGCTTTTGGCAACAAGATGTTGGAGTTTTTGTTACCACCACCTCCCACCAACTCACATACTCATGCTACTCCATCAGTCAGTCCCAGGCTGCCTCTGGTGAAGCAGAGTGTATCACCCAAGGACAGTCTTCTGGAGAAAGTTGCAGTTGTGGTTGGTTAGCAGCAAAACCTGTACTAGCAATGAAATGAATGGGGTGGGGGTAAAGTGTTGTACTGTGTGTGTCTGCTCAATAGAATTCCTCTTAGGAGAGTCAGTCCTAGAAAGCTTTTCTATATGAAAGTCAACAGTTATTGTTAGACTGTGAAAGCAGAGAAATAGTACCAAACCAAATATCTCTGTTCTTTATTATTTCATGTATCTCCTAATTAACTCCTAGGCACTGAATTCCTTGTGTCTCTAATGTGAAAGGCTTTTGGTTAACTCTTTTGGCCTACTATCCAGAATTTCTGTGTGTTTTCTGTCATTCACTTTACATCATACACATGCATTCACACAGTCTGTCTCTCCGTCTCTCTCATACACACACACACACACACACACACACACACTGGAGCAGTTAGACAATATTGCATGCACGCTCATTTCGTCCATGAAATTGTTTGATCACGTGAGGTTAGTGTACCAGTTTCTTTACTCTTTACAGAGTAAAGAAAAGCCTCATGTTATTAAATTGAGATTAAGTATGCTTTAGTATTACTAGTAGGTTTCCTGAAAGAATCATGTAAATTTACAACATTCATATGTGCATTTGCCTCAATTACTAAAGTGAAACATCGTTTAAGCGGGCGCTTACTCAGCAGGATGATCAAGAACAGAGAAAGAAAATGCACTGAGCGTCCAAAAGACTGTTGCACTCTGATTTTCCATTTCACATGGGGAGAACAAAAATGGTAGAATGTTAAAAGCAAATGTTTTAAATAACATGGTGTCACTGAATTACCAAATGTATCTTTCTTTTTCCTTCCTTTTAACTTTTGAAATTTAAAATGGCTATAAGGAAACCTTATTAAATGATTTTAGCTAGGAAACTTCAATTTGAATTACCCCAAATGGTATATTCAGACACTGCTCTCCTCGTGAGTTCTTTATGTGGGAAAAAGAGACTAGTTTTAGGACCTTGTCAGTGATAAAGTAAATTGATCTATTACCTACCCCCTGAGGAAATTCCTACAGGGCTATCTTGCTCTAGACTGCCTAAGTGTCTCATTTGTACCTAAAAACAAGAAGTGTCATTTTTTTTTCCCTATTCAAGATGTCACAAGCCCAATTTTCTTTTGCTAAGGATCACAGTTATTAGTCTCTGAAGGTTCTAGCACTTGAGGCCAAGTCTGAGGTGATTAAAATGCCTCGGCACTTTGAGGATTGGTGCCCTTCCATTACTTCTCATCTCCAGCTGTTTCCCTGTCTGACTCTCCTTCTGTCTTTCATTATGATCCATCATTATCCATTTTAAGGTCTGTGTAAGTCATGTGAATTAAGGAAAATTGAGAACCTTAAGAAAATACATTTTGACAGACATGTACCACCAGTAAAGAGATGGAAACACTGACCCAATCCCATTATCTCTCCCATTTTATAAATACACTTATTTTGCCTTTCAAATTCCTCCTTTTCTCACTAATGCTGTCTCTCTCTCCCTCCCTCCTTTCCCCTCTCAGTCACACACACACACACACACACACACACACCATCCATTGGCCTAAAGGAGATATAAAGGCCTCATACCAGCTGAGGTTTTGGTTTTAATGTCCTTACAAACACAGCACTGCAAAGGTAGCGCAGTGTTATGTAATTAGCTGAATTTGTGGATTTGTATAATATATAGTTTCCTGGCCAAGCTCAATAAACACCACCTTTACTGCACTCAAGAGAACCAAAGAGCTTTATTCTATAGTTTCCTCTCAGAGACAATGGTCTCAGTGCATTCCAGCACTTCTAAGAAATCCCAAATCAGAAATATATAGAAGTGGGATTATCTACATTTTCATTATTTCCTTCCTTCTGAATTCAGTGCAGAGTGTGATAGAAGACAGAGAAAAGAGATGTTATGAGTATTATAGGGTTTTGAAGTTATTGTTCTTGTTTTTTTTCTCTTTGTGGTGAATTTTAGTTATTTAAGATCACCTCTTTGGGATAGTCGTGTTGTTGTTTTTTAGTCACTACATTGTGTCTAACTCTTAAGACCCCGTGGACTGGAGCCTGCCAGACTCCTCTGTCCATGGGGTTCCCAGGCAAGAATTGTGGGGTGGGTTGCCATTTCCTTCTCCAGGGCATCTTCCTGATCCAGGGACTGAACCTGTGTCTCCTGCATTGACAGGCAGGTTCTTTTACTACTGAGCCACCAGTGAAGCCCTGGAGTAGTCTACACCACAGGTAATCAGTTGTGAGCTTTAATAGAAGTGAGAACATGAGTTCATTGGGCTCAATTCTGCAATATATGATGAGATGGCGGTGAGTAACCTACAACCAGAGACTGAAGAGCCCGGCATATGAAACAAATACCCTAGGAAAGAGATCCTTGGGGAATTGTGGTCATATATGCTAGAGACCAGCAGGCTATGTGCACAGAATAGGACTGCTACTCAATCAGGATGTGTCAGGGAATATGGTCAGGCAAATCCAGTGTTATGATTACTACCAGCACATGCAGTCCTGTAAAGGGGGATACTGAGACCAGCTCCTGAGAGGAAGTGCCTTCTTGAAGCTTCTCTTTTTCTGTTCCTTTATTTACCACTTTTGTCAAGTATGTAGACATATATTTATGCATTCTTGGAGCCACATAAGGAGACTTAAATGAGATTTATATCTGCCTTAAGGCAGAGCATATAGAATCTCCTAAATTAAATGTTCTTTTTAAATGTCTTAAAGGGAAATAGTCTTAATACAAAACCAACAGTTACAGAAACAGAAAGAAAAAACAGCTTTGGTAAGTATAGCAGTGACCGAAAAGACTAAATATTAAAAAAAAAAAAAAAAAAGATTACTAATGAAAGCTTGTAAAAAAGAGACAAATAAATAACTTAGCCCAGTAAGTATTCAGTTCCACTGAAACACTAAATGCGTATATAAAAATAAATTTTAAAAATTATTGCATCTATTCTATATTGACTTTCTCCCTCATTTTTTGCAAAAGAAAAAGCAAATGCCACTTTTAAATGGCTGCTGGCATGAGCCACACTTGGGTAACTGTGATAGAGAGAGAGATTTAGTACATACAAACTCCAAAGTAAAATTTTCATATAAGAAATCCTGATTCCTGTTTCCCAGGTGTTGCTGGGCTGTCAACAGCAAAAAAAAAAAAAAAAAAAAAAAAAACCAGCAATAATTATTGGTCTACAAACCATTAATCCATTGTTTATATCTCAACTGTACACGATTTTATAATTAGCATCCAAGTTAACTGAAACAGAAGTGGGCAAGTAATTGGGTGGGCACAGTCAAGTTTTGGAAACAGAGATAGTGGTTGGAAATGTCTGAAGATGATATTTCTGTTTATGCTACCTGGGAGGTAGAGACTTGAAAGAGAAACTGGAACTTAACATTTTCTTTTATGCCAGTAATCCCTGTACTCTTTGGAATTATCTCCACTTCATAAACAGAACATAAAATAACATCTGCTGCTGCACTTTTCCATTACTTATCACTTGTAGTGATTCAGAAATCAAATATTTAAATATGAAAATCACATGGTTTTCTAATGCATTTACCTCATGTAGAGGATTGAAATAATCAGAAATAATCAGTGCTAATCCATTTCTTCTGTAGCATTCTGACTCAGCTGTCCCATTTTTTTCCATCCCTCAGAATCAAAATCACATGCACACCACACACACGTAAAAATCCATTTTTACCTTGAATAACATAAGCAGTAATCATCACTCACCATTATTACAGAAGATTAGCAGTAACATTAAGGGACATAATCTGCACTATACTTTTATTCATCAAGCAGCATTTATGTGAAGAAAATTTAGATGGATAATTCCACAACCTGGAAATTATAAAGAATGAGCTAATGAAAAAGAGCTGCAAAACAGGTAGCAGTGTGTTTCGTGGTAATCATCAAACACGTAATCCTATGGTGGGGGGACTTTGAGACTGACTGATCCCCGAAAGGAACTGCCCATTGGAAGCGCCACTGTTTACTGCTTCTTAATTCACCAGTATTGGTCTGATATCCATCTGACTCCATTCCTGAAGTCACAGGTGGGGACTACACTTGCCTTACCGGAAGCATGTAGAAATTCCTAGACGAGTTAAAGGGATGCCTAAATTATTAGGTCCTCCTCATTGCAGCTGCTGCTGTTTAGTCACTGTCATGTCCAACTCTTCACAACCTTGTGGACTGTAGCCCACCAGACTCCTCTGTCCAGGGATTTCCCAGCCAAGAATACTGGAATGGGTTGCCATTTCCTTCTCTAGGAGATCTTCCTGACCCAAGGGTTGAACCTGTGTCTCCTATGACAGATTAGCACTGAGCCATCTGGGAAGCCCCCTCCTCATTGCTAGGAGATGGATTTGGGTTTCTTGTTTTGTTCCAGTTAATTTTTTCATGAGCAGCTTACTGACTCTAATCAATTTATCTTTTGAATCACTGATTTCTGATACTTAATCTCTATGCATAGCATCCTACAGCATGGTAGTGAAAAAGAATTAAAAAAATAGGGGTGATAGTGTGGAGGTATCAATAGGAGCTATCTATCGGCTGAATGTAGGAAGTCATGGAGAAGAGGAGTCAAAAGTTTTTGAAGTTTTGAAACTGGCAAAGTAGAATAGTAATTACTTTCACAAGTAAAAAATGAAAAGAAGTGAGATCTAGGGAAAAGATTTGAAATTTTGTTTGGATACTTTTGAGCTAGTCACTGTAAGTAAGCAAATGGTTGTGTATGGAGACTGCAGCTCAGAGAAGTTGACTATACAGGCTGGAGCCTAAGGTCAGGGAGTCATCCACACGTTATGGTTAAGTTATGTGAAAGAATATTTCTATGGGAGGAATTATGAGGAGATAAAAGTTAGTGACTGAGTAAATAACCTAAGGAATGCCTACATTTGGATATGAGGGAAAAGGGAAGCAAAATGACATAGAAGGAATACTCAAAGGTAGAGAGATTAAATTGCACACTCATGATTGATGAATTGATTCATTCATTCATCCATTCATTTAACAAAATATTTTAAGTTCATTCAACGTCAGTCCCTGGTATGAATGCTAGGTGGGAAAAAGTGAGACAAATTAGACATACCACTACTCTCATGGAACGTACAGTTTAGTAGGGGAGACAGACATTAATTAAATAATCTGTCAAACATATATGAAATTAGAATTGTGATAAATTCTCTGAAAAGAGGGGATGGCATCCTCTCATAGTATTCAACGAGAGTAATAGACTCAGTCAGGGAAGTCAGGGAACTCTCTCCTGGAAAACTGATGACTAAAAAAGGAAGCTAAAATATGGGTTAACAAGGCTAGGATGAGGGCAAAATTGTGCAGAGGGACTCTACTTAGTCCATGGCCAGTGGGGAGATTGGAATTGTAAATGAGCATAAAGAAAGTTGGTCTATCTGGAGCTCATGAAGCAAAAGATAACCTGCTGGGTATGAGAGTAAAACAGTGAGGGAAGAGTCTGATCATATTTGCCCTGGCCAGCCATGTTAGGGATGTTTTTCTTTATCCTAAGAGCAAAGGCAAGACATTGATGGGTTTTATGAAAGTGGTATAATCAGGTTTGTATTCTGAAAAGAGGACACTATCCAAAGTGTAATAAAAGCGTGAGACTGGGGAAAGAATGAGTACAAGAAAACGAATTAGGAGCCATTCTTGTCTCAGGAGGTTATAAAAACTACAGTTACATGCATAGCAACCCATATGAGTAGAGGGAAGTTGCTGCAAAGATTTTGTAGGAGGTAAAATCAACATATTTGGCCATGAAGGATACATAGACCCACTTGGGTGCCATGCCACTGGTAAGGAGCAGCATGCATTTTGGGAAGTAGGGATTTGGTGCCATTATCCAATATTATAGAAATTAAGCAGAGAGGACAATTGGATTTAACAATTAAAATGATACTAATGACTTTGATATTTTTTGTGGATTGATGGTAATGGGAGTCAGTATTTAAAGAAAAGTTAAAGATAATGCATATAGACTCTTCTTAACATATTCATTTATTCAACAAAATTATATTAAATTCTTATTATAATGCCATGCTAGGCACAATAGGCGCATGTCCTCAGTTGCTCATTTGTGTCTGACTCTTTGGAGCCCCATGGACTGTAGCCTGCCAGGCTCCTCTGCCCATGAAATTTTCCATGCATAAATACTGGAGTGGGTTGCCATTTCCTACTCCAAGGGATCCTCCCAACCCAGGGATTGAACCCACATCTCTTGGGTCTCCTTCACTGGCAGGTGGAATCTTTACCACTGAGCCACCTGGGAAGCCCAATAGGTATGTGAATATCACACAATTGCTGCCTTGTAGTTTAACTTAAAAGACTGGTCAATGTTTATTGAACTCTTACTGTATGACAGCAAGGTGATTTCATCTATAATGACTCAATGAAGTTAATATTTTTACTTTGCAATTTTTACAGGAGTTGAAGTACAAAAGAGGTTAACTTTTCCAAGCTCACTCAGGTAGTCAGTCCAAGACTAAATATGAATCTCAATCAGTCTAGCACCTGAATCCATCAGATTAAATGGCTTGATTTGCTGAAACCCAGAAAAGGATACAGGCTTCCACAGCAGCGGCTCTAACAGAATTATGGATAGAGAGTTATAGGGGTGGCAAGGAGACAGGGCCCTATTATGGCCTGTGAGGCAACTGGAGTTGTCAGAAGACATTTAGACTAAGCAGATAGAAGCTGGAAGGGGTAGCAGAGTGGAAAGGTTTATGGTTTTATTTTTTGTGACAGAGGGGATTTACATCTTGGCAGGGCTAAGTGGTACAGAGTACAAGCTTTAGATTGAAACAGATCTGACTTTAAATACTAACAGTGCAGCATATTATCAGTGTAATCTCATCAAGTTACTTAAATTCCTGGATTCTTGGATTTTTGATCTGCAAAATGAATTAGAAATGGTGAATAGCACACATGAAGATTTGTAATTTTGAGGGATGTTGAAATAAGAAAACATACATAAGTTGCTTGGTTCAAACTATGTACTCAATTAATCTTAGTTCTCTCTCTGTAGTTCTTATCATTTTTGGCTTCCCTCTCAGCCCATGAAACATGTGTTTAAGGGAAAGAAAGGAATATGAGATTATACAAACAAAAGAGGTTGGTCAATAGAGAAAACTCAGAATGGGATGGGATCTAGGGAGACAAAGGGATTATCTTTGGTTGAGGGGAAGAGCAGTTTTTCCTCTGACATCAGAGCAGTCACTGATGGTACAGAGAAGTAGACTTAAGAAGTAGACTGCTGGTATGCATGCTATCCCTGTGTCCAGCCCTCCTGTGCCCCAGGCTGAGAGACACATACCTTGTACTAGTAAGCTGTACTTGTTCATTTGGCTTTCTGACTATACGCTCAGTTGCTCAGTCATGTCCGACTCTTTGTGGCCCCAAGGACTGTAACACACCAAGCTCCTCTGCCCATGGAATTTTCTAGGGCTGAAAAATTCTGGCTTTAGATGAAACCAAGCAGGATAGCTATATGAAGCTAACATCAGGAAAAAAAAAATGGGGCACAGAAAGGAGGGAAATTCTGAGCTATATGCCCAGTGACCATCTCTGTCCTCTGGTCAGTGTGACCCTTTTACTCCTGGTTCAGCACAAGGAATACAAGGGCTGGGTTACTCTTGAGTCTAGAAAAGAACCATGACCCTCATGGGACTTAGGCCCTCATTGCATCTGTGAGCTCCCAAATGTGAATGAGATGTGACCAGCCTTGTTATCAAAGATGTTTTTAGCAAAGGTGACAGAAAACTATGGGGATCTTTTAATTTTAACAAAGGGTTTTTTTCCTTTTTAACAGTTTTTTTTAAAAAATATCCTTGGTTGATTTTAAAAAACTCATTTATTTTTCCTCTTTAAACCTACAATTATGCTAAATTTAAATAATTTTTTTAAATTTATTCCAAAAATCTTCACATTGGAGTAAAAGACAGGTCCATATGCTATTGTTCTAAACTACCTTGCAGCGATTTAACCCATCAGTCTTGTTCTCATACCACAGGGAGTAACACAAGGTCTCATGCCTGATGGAAAATGCCAGCACAGGGACTGCCAAAGGCTCTACTATAAAATAGATACTTTGCCTTCCATATTTCCAGGAGTCCCTTTCATGCTCTTCCTTTCACCACTCCTCTCGTCTTGGCTTCACCCTGAACAGAAACCGAAGTTCAGACCCTTGCTGTCACCAAATCCTTCAAGCAGCTCCTGCTGTGAGAATAAAATTTGCCCTTGACAAAACTGTGTTTTGGAGAATTTGGGGAAAAAAAAAATCCTATTTCAACATTGGATATCAGTATTGGACTCCAAAATATATTCCAAATCCATGAAAGAGATAAAAATGAAACTATTGCTTTAAAGGGGAAAATAAAATTGTTAGCTGACCTCTGAAAGAGATGGATCTCTCACTTTTGAAGCAAAAAGAACAATTATATATGGAAAGACTGACCAAAGTATATTTAGAATATACTTGAGATGCAAAACTTCACTAAACTGTAAAATAATGAAACAAGTTAAATTATTTGCATCAAGTATAGCAGTCGAAATTGTACTGGGCTTTGTGTGCAAATGGTATTCAAATATAGAAAAACAAAGAAAAATATTCACTATGTAGGCAATAATCCAAGAATGTGGACAAAGCAGTCACACTAGCGAAAATACAAATAGAAAACAAATATATAAGGAAAGTATTTCCATCCTTTTGCATAGTAGGAAAATAGAAATATGTTGACAGTGTTTTCCTATGACTTTTGTACACAACTGAGAGCTCTGTTAACTGATACAAACTATTTGGAAAATAGTGGAACATAGAGATAATCCTGTCCTTTGACGCAATAATCTCTTTTCTTGGAACTTATCCAAGGAATTAATCCAGCAGGTGCTAAATCCAAGTGAATAAAAAAAAATATTTTGTGTGGTATTTTATAAAACAAAGCAAAACCAAATAGCAACAAAATACTAAAAACCACCAAAATATTCAACAATAACAGAATAATTTATTAATTATGGAACATCATCAGGAGATGATTTAGTAAGCCACTAAAATGATAATTACAAAGGCTGTGTAACTAACAGAAACAAATTCTAATAGATTCACAATGTTTCATCACTATATACTGTTATTGCTTTCTGAGCATGTGGAATTTATTATGGGGATGGCAGATTGTAGCTGAATACCTGGATGGTGTCGTAGAGTAGTGGGGAAGGGAAGGATGAAAGGACCTGGATGTTCTGTACAATTGAGGACAGAGAAACAGATGTTTGCAGGGAAACTCAGAAGTTGCAGAACGTTGCCACAGGAGAGCTGAATGGGAGTGGGGCCAACACACAGAAATGTCCTAAAAGAGATGGCATTACCAAGAAGGGATTTCAGAGAATAAAATATGCAATTTGTGTTTTAGATTGTTTTGTTTTGTTTTTTACTATTGTTGCAGTGTAAATCCTTGTCTCTCTCCCTGTCAAAAGTCTGCATTGTTTCCTAATGATTTGTGTGGATAAATTCTTCAGGAACTCCATAATTGAATTAATGAGTGGCTAAAACAAGAGGTCTAAAGCTGTTTCAGACTAATATTGTTGTAGTCTTGGTCAGCTTTCTAAGCCTCTTTGGGCTTTAGATTCCTCATCTATAAAACACAGATAGTAGCCTGTCTTCTTTCAAAAGGTTTTTGTGACAATTAAGCAGCTTGATATGGATAAAGCACTTAGAACAGCACAGGTAGTAAGCCCTCAATACAAATTTGTTATCATCAATCACCATCATCATCACCATCAGAGTTCAGAACAGAGATGGGTTAGGAAAATTCAGGATTGAGGTGACAAAAGTTGTAATTAGAACTGTGGGCCTATAGAAAACATTTCATAGATGTCTGATGTATTTAGACTTCACTTAGAGATTTTTGATAGGTGACTATTTAAAGCAAAGGGAACAATAAGATTACCAAGTTGAACCAAGATCAAAGGAGAAAAGTTGAGCAAAAATTTAAATATGAGAGGCAATGAGTTAGGAAAAAATATTATTTAATCATAAAAGATCATGGATTCAGCTATATATATTTTTCAGATATCTATATAAAATATAGATATAGATATATAATATATATATTATTTTTTCATTATAGGTTATATTACAAGATGTTGAACACTGTTCCCTCTGTTACATTGGTTGGTTAAACAGTAAATCCTTGTTGCTTGTCTATTTTATGTATAGTAGTTTTTAATCTGTTAATCCCATACTCCTAATTTATCCTTCTTCCCCTCCCTTTCCCCTGGGTCTCCTGCATTGTAGGCGGACGCTTTACTGTCTGAGCCACCAGGGAAGTCATCCCTTTCCCCTTTGGTATACTTAAATTTGTGTTCTATGTCTGTGAGTCTGTTTTGGTTTTGTATATAGATTCATTTGTATTACTTTTTAGATTCCACATATAAGTGACATCATACAATATTTGTTTTTCTCTGTAGGACTTACATCATTTATTATAAAATTTGCTTGGTCCATCTATGTTGCTGCAAATAAGCAATATTTCATTCTTTTCCATGGCTGACTAATATTCCCTATATATATATACACACACACCTCATCTTCTTAAACCAGTCATCTGTTGATGAATATTTGGGTTAGTCCACATCTTGATTATTGTAAATAGTGCTGCTGTGAACACTGGGGTGCATGTATCTTTTCAAATTAGAGTTTTGCTTCTTCTGGATATATATCTAGGAGGGGGATTGCTGAATAACAGGGTAACTCTATTCTTACTTTTTAAAGGAACTCCATAGTGTTTTCCATAGTGGCTTCATCAATTTACATTCCCACCAACAAACAGCGTAATAGGATTCCCTTTTCTTGACACCCTCCCTGGCATTTATTTTTTGTAGAAATTTTGATGATAGACATTTAGACCAGTGTGAGGTAATACTTCATAGATCTTGAAAGTTGCTTTCCTTTCCTTTTTTTTTTTTTTTTTAATTTGCCTTTTCTGCCCACACTTGATTGGGTGATTTCCATTATTCTGTCTTCTAAATCACTTATTAATTCTTCTGCATTATTTAGTCTGCTGTTCATTGCTTTTTAGATGGATTTTTACCTTGGCAACTGAGTTGTCTAATTTTGATTGGTTCCTCTTTATAATTTTTAGTTCCTTATTAAAGTGATCTGTATTCCTGTTGATAATCTTTCTTAATTCCTTTAGCATTTTTATTACCTCCTTTTCGAATTCAGGGTCTGGTACACTGGAGAGGCCTGTTTCATTGTTTGTTCTTCTAGGGGACTTCTCTTGTTCTTTTGATTGGGAGTAGTTCCTCTCTGCTTTTTCATTTTACTTAAATTTCTCTGTCTCTATTAATTTAGGAGAAACAGTTGTCTACTGTGGTCTTAAAGTGCTATTTTTATGTGGGATCATCCCTGTATACTATTTGAGTCCCATATGTTTGGTGCCAGGGCTGGTTTGGGTATGGATGCCTGCCATGTCTTTCTTCAAGGTATGCTGACCACTGTCTCTTTGATAAGGGTGTGATTGATGTTGTGGTGACCAGAGCCTTTCCTGGATGTTTAGAGGAATCCTCATTTCTACACGGCTGTCACCTTGTCAGGGTGAAACCCCACTCTTTAAGGTTGGGTTCAATAAAGCTCCATTGCCCTTAAGTGTGTGTTCTGTCCTGAAGGAGGTGATAGCTGAAGCAAGTGAGGCCCATATGGTCACAGTGAACATATGCACTGGCCATACAGGTGCTGTAGTTCTGCCTCAAAGTTGCCAAAAGTCGCATTTCTTTCTGTATTGTGTTTGTTCCAGACCTAGTGCTAGGCTGTTGCTGGGTGCCAGGGATTGAGGTGGTTGTCTGCCATCTGAGAGTTATCCTGTCTCTACAGTGGGGCTCTCCGAGGGCTGTCTACCCCAGATCTCACTCCATGGTGCATTGTGAGATGGGACTGGAGTATTCCTCTAGGGAAAGAAGCCACTGCATACTCCTGCCCGGGGGCTGTCTGTTGGAGATGTGCAGTTCTATTGCTGTAGCCACCCGTTCTAGGAAACAAACTCACTCAGAAGGACAATGCAGATAGTAGAGTGCAGTTTATTACACTGTCGGGCCCAAGGCAGAGTCTCCTCTTAGCCAAGGACCTCGGCCAATTTTTGTGAAAACCTTATATACCCTAAGTGTATGTGCTCAAACCCACCTCCCCAAATTCTCTGAAACTAGTCTGACAAAGGAAAAGAAAGATACAATCAAAGTTAACCCGTGGTTAGTATGCCTTAAACCTGTGATTCATATGCCTTAAGCCTAGGTAGTTAACAGTGGACAATTATCAATAGGCCTGTGGTCATACCCCAATAAGCATAATAGAATTTATGATTCTATTTGGTTACACAGATAATTAGGGTATTCTTTAAGGCGACAGAAAATCTAGGTATGAGCCCTGGGGCTCTTCCATCGGGGGGGCCTGGTTTTCCAGTTGATATTTCCTTTCCATAGATGCTGGGCATATAGCTCAAAGTCCACAGTCCGGCCCAAGATGGAATCCTGCTTTCAAGATGAAGCCCATTCTGTTTCCTCCTTCACTATGACACTGCCTCAGTTTGCTTGCCAACAAAGTCTACTGCTCCCTGACCTGCCCCTGCTGTGGGAGTGCTGACAGTGGACTCTGATATCCATTCTGCCTCTGCATGCTCTGAGCACCCTTACACAACCCACTGCTGCTAAAGCCATGCCCAGCTGTGAGCATGTGGACAGTGGGGCTCCTATGGTGGCCCCCTATACACCGCCCTGTGCGCACTCACAATGGGCTCTCAGGTTAGGCCCTCACTCCATTATAAGCCCTTGGGGGTTTTTCACACAGCTAAACAGATCCTCTCCCAGGGTCCATCCCCTGAAGCCCAAGTGAGGCACCTAGATGCCTCACATACTGGCAGCCCTGCTCAGGGCATGTTTTGGGCTGGGGAGTGCTTCAAGATGGCAGCTGTCACTGCTGGTCTTTTTTTTTTTTTGCCCTGGTTGCTAGCAAGCCAGCACGTTCCCATTCCTCAGGAGCAGAATTCAGGCTCCTTTATTTCCTCTATCTGTCCTAGTGGACTTCCCCGGTGGCTCAGACGGTAAAGTGTCTGTCTACAATGCGGGAGACCCGGGTTCAATCCCTGGGTCGGGAAGATCCCCTAGAGAAGGAAATGGCAGCCCACTCCAGTACTCTTGCCTGGAAAATCCCATGTAGACCTCCCAGAAGGCAAAGGGATTTCCTAGGACAAGGAGCTTTCCTTTCCTCTTTTAAAGCTCCCTCCCTGAGGCACCAGTCCTATCCTGATGCCTCTTTTTGTCCTACCTTGTTACATGGGACCTTTCTTGTAGCTTTGGTTGTATAAAAGATCTTTCTGCTAGTTTTCAGCTGGTGTTCTGTGAGAATCGTTCCACATGTAGATGCATTTTCGATGTTTTTGTGGGGAGAGTTGAGCTCTATATCCTCCTATTCCTCCTTCGTGATCTCTTTCCTAAAACTTTACATTTTAACTTAGTCTAATTGTGGAAGGGCAAGTTACCAGAAATCTGATCATTCAGAAGGCTGATTGGTAATGCCAGGATGTCAACCTGAAATTTTCATGGAATTATGAGAAAATACCTACAGCTATTCTATTAAAGAGAAAAATAAAAAGTTATTTTAGCTTGAATTTTAGTATCTTTCAAATTTTGAAACATTAGAGGGCTTAATGTAATGGAGAAAAAAGGAGAAATTATTATAAGATGACATGAATATGTGATTATGATATAAATTTCAATTTGTCTCATTTACTGTTACTTTTTAAAATTCTGCATTATATATAATTATTATTTTTAAATGTCTAAATATATATATTTAGTTTTTAATAAAAATATAACTATACAGAAGAAATTATTAATCTAATTTTTGAATTTAATTTCAGCATAGAGCTTATGCCATAATCCAGGTAGCACCATTTACTGGTTGGGAGCTTAAGTGGACAGCAGGGACAAATACCTTTTAGGTATTTGTTTCAAATTAAAAACTATTATGCAAGTGAAGTATTCTTAGGCGTAATTTTAATTAGTTAATGAACACAGAAATATGTTCTCGTATCTGGAAATAAGGCTGAAAAGGTTGAAGATGGGCTTGATTCAAATGTGTTTAGACGTGGCTAGATTACAGGTCCTGGGTCCTAGTCCAGATCAATAATTCATACCCACATAGATACAGCATAACTCCAATTGCCTGGCCCATAGAATCCAGTGTCCATCACTTTTCCACTAATGACCACATATATCCCTGATGATGATTATTAAATGTTCAGAAGCATTACATCTGTGATGTGCCTATCTCTGAGCATATCTCTGAGCAACAGGTAAAAATATTTTAAGAGCTGCCCACTCGTTCTTAAATTATGCTGCTATATACAGGTCTGTTATGAATGAGTGGGAGAAAAAAGAAGTAGAGCTGTAGAAAACTTATACTGAATTCCAAATAATTCCCAAACTATCTTATGCGTTTAGTGTTTCCATCCATCTGATCATCCACCATGCATGATTAGCACACATTTTATTTTGTCAAAAAAAAAAATCATCCATAAAATATTTGGTCCATGCCAAAAGGTCCTTGATATTTGGTCTTCCCCAAAATATCAAATATCCCAGAGCTGGATACAACTTAGTGACTAAGTGACAACAACAACAAAATATCAAAAGAAATGTGGTCTAAATTATTTATGATATTTGATTGCATTTGATCATGTTCAAAGCATCCATGGACACACTTGGTCCACACCAAAAGATCCTTGCTATTTATTTGATCCACTCCAAAACCATTTTGGGTGAACCAAATATGCTCATGGACATTTTGGCATGGGTCAGATTTCAAACTCCTTGTGTCATGGACCAGATGTCTTATGGATATTTTGGACAGGACCAAATATTCTACAAGGGTCATGCACAGAAACTTTATCCTTCCTTCAGCTATGCCTCACTCCAAAAAAAAAAAAAAAAAAGTGAACTGCTAATAAGCTAATGCTGCAGGAAAAGAACACCTAGCTTCAAGTCAAGCTACTCAAGCTGTGAGATGCTCACCTGAGTTGGTGCCAGATCCTTTGTGAGTTGTTGGTGTTTCTATGTTTGTTCCACTTTGCAAGAAGGGGTCACTTGGCTTCATGGCTCCAAGTAAAGACAAAAGACATTTTTCACCAATGGTATCTCAGGAAATATCATACCAGGGGTTTTCCTACAAAGGAACTGCAATGCAGACACATGTGGGAGTATTTCTAAGATAAGATTATGCCCTTGGTAGTTTAAACTCAGTGAAAAAGAGGAAAGTTAACTTCCATTTACTCACTTTCAGAACCATCTCTAGATATGTTTGAGCTTTTCTCTGTATTTGATTTCATCCCTATCCCTTTCCAAGCATATCCCAGAAGGGATGCTGTCTTGGTAAACAGCTCATTGATCCAGGAGATGAGCATTTCATCTCTGTCCAGCAAACGACTGGACACCCAGGGTAAAGTTGGCTTAGTGATAAGACCAGCTACATGTTTTTTCCACTTAAGAGCCTGCACACCCTCCCTCCATCTCTAACACACACATAGAATTTCCATTGTGGATGAATTTCCCTTGCTGATGATAGGAACTTGTGGAAAGAGACCAGAGGGTTGCAATTTCTATTTCCACCTTCTGATCCAATCCTGATCCCAGCACTTTGCATAGCTAGGGCACAAGCATGCAATGCACCCTGGGGCATGAAACTGATTGCTCAACTGGAAATGTATTGAAAAGAAAGAAAAAAGAAGTGAGCATATTAAATGCATTTTGGCCTGGGTTTTGTCTTACTGTGTAGAAGGTCCGGAGCCTGCTGGGTTTCCAAAGCTTTGTATAAACTAAATATTACAAGAAACAGTGCATTGCAGCAGTCATTACTCGGTGCAGTTTCTCTTTTTATGCAGTAGAAAAAACTTGTCACTCCATACATCATTTACAACTTGCTGCAGTGATTCCTCAGATTTCAAAAATACTGTGTATAGTGAATAAAAACATAAGGAGGAAAGAGGTTTGTACTATAGGATTTTGCTCACCTATCATCTCTAAGTAAAATGGATCTGATGCCAATAGCAGGAAACGTGAACTGAAACAAATGCCAAAAAAATTTAGAATTACAGAAAGAGCATGTGCGTATGTGCTTTTTCTTTTAGTGCCGATTTTTCATTTCATGTTTAAAATATTATAAAGGAATACAGACATTGTTAACTGTTTTTCATAACTTACAAAACTATGACACCTAACCAGAAGTCAGCCCTCAGACCTTGAGAGCACAGCTTAGAACACAGATAGACAAGAGGAAAAAAAAAAAAATGCCAGGAGACAGATATCCCAGAACCAGCTCCCTCAACCTACTACTTTACTCCCTAGAAAAGCCATTGACCACCATGGGAGACTGATGGAGTCTTACAACACATTCACTCCTATTATTTATATGAGTACCTGTCTTCCAGCCTTAAACAAATTAGAAACATTAGTTTGAAAGAGTGGAAGGTAAGGAAAGGAAAGAAAAAGAATGGGAAGATGGTACTTTCAGCAGGCACTCTGGCATGGTGACTCAACTGAAAACTGCCTGTCCACAGGGGAGGAGCCAGAGAAACTTAAAAGGAGAAATGGAACTACTTGAGGCCATTTAATGGAAAGGAAAGAAATCTTACATGTGTCAAGAGTCTCTAAAGGCATCAGTTTATAGAGTACAGCAAAATCATTGATGCTCTTCATGTGGTATCATTGAGGGTAGCAGGGAGCCTATTCACTACGTTTTGTTTTAGAAAGTCAGGGAATGTAGAATAAACTTTACAGAGACTTCTTTTTTATAATGATATTTCGATTTTCAAAGGGATTTTGTACTTACAATAGTTACATGTAAATTCTCTTTACATAAAAGTGTTTCCCTCAGTGACAATGCCAAGTAAATGAAGGATTACTGAGTATGTTAGTTTGGTGAATACACTGTAATTATATTCCTTTTAATTAAGATAAGTATTTAACAAATCACTGATCTGCATTTATTAACCTGTGTTAATGAGTAAGTGTTGGATGGCGTAGGGAGTCAACACATCATGAAGTTTACACCTGGAGCTTTGTATAACCTCCAAAAGTTCCTTGTGTCTTGAAGAGAGTATGTCCTCTAGCGATTAGCCCTCAGTTCCCCCATAGAGTTCTGTGCCCTCACACATCCATAGATGTATTTTTGTTCCTAAAATCTGCATTCATCTCTGAGTGGACTTTATTAAAACTTTAGTAAATTTTTTCTCACTTCTGAGACACCACTTCAATAGAAATAGATGTTGTAGATTTCATTCTACATTCCACCACTACTCCATGTATATATTGTCTACATCATTGACTCCTCACACTTGATCCCTGTGAACAAATTCCCAAGGAATAAAACCTTTTTTGGTTTTATTTTTTTTTATTTTATTGGTTTTATTTTTTATTTTATTTATTATTTTATTTTATTTTTTTTTATTTTATTTATTATTTTATTGGTTTTATTTTATTGGTTTTTAAGTCCCTCTAGGAAAATATACATAGCTTAGAGACATTGATGCTCTGCTTGATTACCCCAAAAATATTCTCCTGTGGTGTAACAAGTGATCCACATAAGGTAGGTGAGTTATGGGAAAATAATTGTAATCTGTATTTCAAAAACTCAAATTATGAGATTGTGATCTTTCGAGAAATTTTGTTTTATTTAATTTTCACCTTCTGTGCACTTCTTCAGGGCGTGAAATTTACCAAAGCTAATATAATTTCACATCATATGTATTCATAGCAGGGCTTCCCAGGTGGCACTAGTGGTAAAGAACCCACCTGCCAATGCAGGAGACGTAAGAGACAGGGGTTCGATCCATGGGTGGAGAAGATCCCCTGGAGGAGGGCGTTGCAACCCACTCCAATATTCTTGCCTGGAGAATCCCATGTATAGAGGAGCCTGGCAGGCTACAGTCCATAGGGTTGCACAAAATTGGGCATGATTGAAGTGGCTTAGCACACACGCACGTATTCATAACATGTACCTTGAATTTATATGTAGCATGTTTTATTTATATTTTATGTATATGCCAAATTTACATTTTAATGTATTGATTTGTCATATCTCTCTTGATGAAAATGGATCAGTAGCTCCAAAAATTGTTTATTGGAGCATAAAATCTTGACGGAGGAACGGACACTAAACACTGACCCATCTGAATATTCTTGTTAGTAGAATAATAAATGGGACTTCAGTGGTAGTATAAACATGCGTGTATATTTTATATAATTGAATGTTTAATTGTAATGATTTCACAAAATCCGCCAAATAAAAATAGAATTATAAATTATAGTGTTGGATTCATTTGGACCATTAAATAATGTTCTTGGTCCACAATGATTTAATTGTTAATAAAATTTAACAAATGGTAACATAAAGTCATTGAACTTTTCTCATAATTTTTAAGTAATGACAAGATTTTCTATACATATAATAAAAAGTCTTTTTAGTATAAAGTTGATCATATATTAGCACCGAAAAGCAAAACTGACAAAAACACTATCTAAAATTACATTCCTCAGAGTAAAAGGAAATGCAAATAACCTTTACTGTTGTTGAGAAGGTTGTAAAATCAACTGCAAATTAATAACAAGTAATATGCCAGAAATATAAGTCCCTGGCAAAATTGATCTAAAAAATTGTACTATTGAATGCCAATGATATAGTAAGAATGTAAGAAAAAAGATTAAACTTTGTATGAATTGAGGTATTAATATGTATGTGTAGTGTGCATGGCTAAGTTGTGTGTGTGTATGTGTGTGTGGGGTGAATGCATTCCAGCAAATATTTATTACAATTTCTTAGAATTACATACGTGTAATATATATATATATATAGGATGCAATCTCAAAACGTTTTGAGATTGCATCATGAGAAATGCTGGACTGGATGAAGCACAAGCTGGAATCAAGATTGCCAGGAGAAATATAAATAACCTCATATATGAAGATGACACCACACTTATGGCAGAAAGCGAAGAACTAAAGAACCTCTTGATGAAAGTGAAAGAGGAGAGTGAAAAAGTTGGCTTAAAACTCAACATGCAGAAAACTAAGATCATGGCATCTGGTTCCATCACTTCATGGGAAATAGATGGGGAAACAGTGGCTGACTTTATTTTCTTGGGCTCCAAAATCACTGCAGATGGTGAGTGCAGTCATGAAATTAAAAGACGCTTGCTTGTTGGAAGAAAAGTTGTGACCAACCTAGACAGCATATTAAAAAGCAGGGACATTACTTTACCAACAAGGTCCATCTAGTCAAAGCTATGGTTTTTCCAGTAGTCATGTATGGATGTGAGAGTTGGACTATAAAGAAAGCTGAGCACCGAAGAATTGATGCTTTTAACTGTAGTGTTGGAGAAGACTCTTGAGAGTCTCTTGGACAGCAAGGAGATCCAACCAGTCCATCCTAAAGGAGATCAGTCCTGAATGTTCATTGGAAGGACTGATGTTGAAGCTGAAACTCCAATACTTTGGCCACCTGACGTGAAGAACTGACACATTTGAAAAGACCCTGATGCTGAGAAAGATTGAAGGCTGGAGGAGAGGGGGACGACAGAGGATGAGACAGTTGGATGGCATCACCAACTCGATGGACATGAGTTTGAGCAGGCTCCGGGAGTTGGTGATGCACTGGGAAGCCTGGTGTGCTGCAGTCCGTGGGGTCGCAAAGAGTCAGATATGACTGAGCAACTGAACTGAACTGATATATGTGTAGGATATCATCCTTGAGCACTGGTATAGAGCACATAGAAAGAACACATGCTTTGTTTTCTTTTTCACCAAACTCACAAGAATGCAGAAGAGAATGTTTGTTTTGAAGCAGTTAATGATTATTTTGTGAGGTGTGATAAAGACAGGAAGAGGTACCTTTGGAATATGGGGAAAGAACGTTGACATTTTACAGCAAGGAAAACATGTGACACAGACAAAGAAGCTGTCTATGAAAATCACACCAAACATTATTCATTCAAAGAGAATAGATGGTGATCAATAATATTCTTAATTCATTTTTTCTGGAATAACATTGACCAAAAGAACTTTCTGCAGTGATGAAAACTGTTTTTTATTTGATCTGTCAAGTATGTCCTAGACATATATTGCTGTTGAGGACTTGAAACGTGGCTAGTGTAACTGAGAAATTCTAATTTTGTTTACCTTTCTTTTAAATTTAAATGTCCACATATGTCTAATGACTACAGTATTGGACAGCACATTTCTCTGAAATAGGAAACATACTGAATATGATGAAATCACAGCTACAGTAAGTCTGTCTTTTCATTATGCCCTGTGAGTGGACTGCAAGTCAAAGGCTGCTTTTCTACCCAACTTCCCTTGTTTTAGAAGGGTAAAGATTTGAGTTGTTGAGTTAATAAAATAAAAAAAATTTTGTTTATTGCACTGATAATACTAGTAAAGAGAGTTAGTATAACTTGAAGAGACTTACTCAAATAACATATTTCAAGGACATACTCAATATCTTTAACAGTGTGACCCCAAACATTCAAGGGAAATATGATTATTGAGGACAGTGTCAGGATTTCTTTCAGAAACCAAAGGATGGTATGAATAGCTTTCCTTCAAAGGATTTAACTTTTCCCTTAATGCTTGTTTTCACTTGTTGAAGGTAGAAATTGATAAGGTATTACTGAGTTTATTATTTCTCATCTAAAAGAGGAAATAATTTTTGACACCCACAGCAACAAGAGTAGATGAGGGAATTGATTGCTGCTTTTGTCCAAGTTGAAATATTCAGTAGTCCAAATGTACAATGTGACATAGTCATTTGTTTTATATCTGATATAGCCCTGAAAATAGCCTTTAATAAGAAAGAGGACTTATTGCTTTGTAATTTCTAAATCTGTGTTTAGATATTACTAACAAAGGTGTATATATTTTTTCTATTTCCTCAAAATCTATAATTGAAAATTTAATGTTTTAACTTTATAGAGCCTATTGCGTATAGAATTTTCCTACTTGATCCCACTAACTGCGTATACATACATCATAGTAAAGACTTAAAAGCAGTAGTGTATTCACCATAGATATGATGTCAACCTTTTAATTTGTTGATTCATGTTTAACAGTTTTATCTGAGGTATAACTGATAGAAAAAGAAGTGTACATACTTATTAAGTATAATTTAATACATTCAGCCTTATAAATGCTCACAACACCATCAGCACAATCAGGGTACTAGATCCAACACCTTCTGAGTCTCTTTGTGACCCTTTGTGTGTGTGTGTATGTGTGTGTGTGTGTGTGTGTGTGTGATGAGAATACAATATGAAATCTACCTTCTTAAATTTTGAAGTGTGCGGTCAGTGTGTGTCACTCGTCTCTGACTCTTTGCAACCTCATGGAATGTAGCCTGCAGGGCTCCTCTGTTCATGGAATTCTCCAGGCAAGAATACTGGAGTGGGTAGCCATTCCCTTCTCCAGGGGATCTTCCCAGCCCAGGGATTAAACCTGGGTCTCCCGCATTGTAGGCAGATTCTTTTCCGCCTGAGCCACCAGGGAAACCGAGTAATACTGAATCATTAACTGTAGGCACTAGGTTACACAGCAGATTATTAGAATGTATTTATTTAGTATAACTGAAACTTTATATTCTTGGGATGACAACACCACAATTTCTTCACCCCTAGCATCTGGCAGCCACATTGTCAAGAATGGCAGAATTTCTTTTCTTACAGCTTAATAGTATTCTAGTGTGTGTGTGTGTATAATATTTTCTTTGTTAATCTCTCAATGGACACTTGAATTGTCTCCATATCTTGGATGTTGTGAATAGTGCTGCAATGAATATGGGACTGCGAGTATCTACTAGTCATTATCCTTTACCTGCAGTTTCAGAAATCAACCAGAAATCTGAATGTGAATTAAACATCTACCTTGCCCATATATCCCATATAAAGTTAATATCTGAGTTCTACCAATTTTATCTCAAACTGATTCTTTCACTCTCCATTTTCTCCACCTTGGCAGCTACTCTGACTCAGGTATTTGTTTCCTCCCATTAACTGCAGTAACAGTCTCCTAACTAGCCCCTCTATTTCCACTTCTGTTCCTCCCAAATCCATTCTTAATCTGATTACCAGTTTTCTAATTCAAATTCATGTGTTGTGTCTCAGAACAGTTTAAAATTCTGTATTTTTTAATGTTAGCAAAAAGCCCCAAGAAATGACAATGGTAAAAATATTCCCTTAATAACCACCACCACACAAAACAACAACAAAAAATATATATGCATATCTATAATAATGTATATATAATACTTAGGAATACATTTAACAAGAAAGGTGCAGAAAGGGAAGTCTGATTTAAGAAAATATTTTAAAAATCAGAAAAAAATGGAAATAAAATGCCATGTTCTCAGATGGAAAAAATTATTAGAATAGAAATGTCACTCAATATTAATAAATATATTTCAACTCCGATTAAAATACTTACAAGGATTATGGTCTAAAATTATTTTTGAGAATTGACAAATATTTTAAATGGATAAGAAAGAATAATTTCTGAAAATAGCCAATAAAAATAAAAGCAAGAATAGTGAAAAGGAATTTACCTCAACAAATATTAAAAACATTATAAAAATCCTGTAATGTAAAAATAAAATATTCTTATAGAGATAGAAATCAGTAGGATTTAATGGAAAATTCAGACTCAGACCACAGATCACATGAAAATTTAATATATGACAAGGATGCTATTTTATTTCAATAATGTTCACACACTGATTCTGCATTTGAAAGCAAGAAAGTTGGATGCCTATGTTACATCATAAGTAAAAGAAAAATTCAGATGGATTGAAAACTTTAAAGGAAAGAGACAATTTAGTGAAACCTATAAGAGATATACCCATGATAAAGGAGTAGGGAAGATCTTTACAATCAAGATAGGAAATCCAGAAACATAGACTATGAAATAGTAATATCATGCTATAAAATTATAAACCTTTATATGAAAAATTTATATAACAAACCATTTGTTAAATTATGCACATTTGAATTCTATAAGGCAGACAAAATATTAATATTTGAAATGAAGACCAAGTACAAATTCATATGAAAAAGCTAGTGAACAATGAGCAAAAATCACAGAAGAGAAAATGCGAATGACCAGTAAATATATCCCCAAACCTACTAGGAGTAGAAGAAATAAAAAGTATGGTAACAATGAAATATTTTATACAGCCCTGTTGGTGCAAATTATCAGAGCAATAATATCTATTGTTGAGAGGGATATGAAGAAAACAACTTTCTCTTAATCTGCTGATGGATATAGAGGATAGTCTTTCGGGGAAGTGATTTAGCAACAAAATCTATTAAATTTGAAAATACACATACCTTTCAACTCAGTAATTGTGCATTTGGGATGCAGCTCATAAAATTAAAATATTGGTGTGCCAAGATATATGTACAAGGATGTTTATTTCAGCATTGTTATTGTGACATAAAACTGGGAACAAAGATAATAAACATCAGTAGAAGAATGGTTGAATAAATTATGGAACAATGACATAACTACTTTGCAGAAATTAAGAATAATTAATTAAAGCTATATGAGTTAATATGAAAGGATTTCTGTGAGGCCAGCTGAAAATGGTCAATGGAATCTAGTTTTTTTAATATCCAAGCAGACTTGAAAGAGATAATAGATTTAGACATGAATGTTGAAATAGAGAAAAGATAGATGAATATCTACATATGATTCTTTCAACATAGATAAAATTATGGAACAATACAAACCATCAGGTTTAGACATGACAACTTATTTCAGTGGAAGAAAAATGAGAGCTGGTTGCTAGAGGAGGCAGAGAGAAAAAGTGAGAAGAAAATTTAGATAGATGCAAATATATAGATATAGATAGCTGTTTTAAAGCAAAGACAACATAGGTACTATCATCCTTTTTGGGGGAAGAAAAGAGATCCATAATTTCTAGTCTATAAGTGATATCTAGTTGGTAAGTTGGCTCAGTCACTTCAGCTGTGTCTAACTCATTGCAACCCCATGGACTGTAGCCTGCCAGGCTCCTCTGTCCATGGGATTTTTCCAGCAAGAATACTGGAGTCAGTTGCCATGCCCTCCTCCATGGGCTCTTCCTGACCCAGGGATTGAACCCACATCTCCTGTGTCTCTTGCATTGCAGGAGGATTCTTTACTGCTTAGCCACCAGGGAAGGCAAAGATAAGAAAGTTATACAAAGTGATTATATAATAAAATAAAACTAGGAAAAAAATCCTACCATGACACCCAAAAACCTGCAAAAAAAAAATTCAAGCTACTTCCCATGCCATACCACTGACTTTGAGAAAGTACCTGTTCCTGGACTTCTTTCCTGCCACATCTGTCATATATTATACTATAGTAACTCTTCCAACGCTCTTCTAGTGGTACACAAGTACACAAGACACAAACATATTATTTTCTGATATCATGCCTTTGATTATACTTGTACTTTTCATCCCCATGCCTTGAATTATGTCTGGAATAAGATGTAAATGCTTATTGAATAAATTAGTAAATGAATGAACGAAGGTCTCTGTGCTAGGAAAGTCGTTTACTTACTTGTTCATTTGATTGATTCTTTGTTGTTTTTCAGTCGCTAAGCATGTCTGAATCTTACACATCTTTAAATTTTAACTCACATATCTTTTCCAGGGAATCTTCCCTGAAATTCACTGAGATCTGTACCTCCTCCACACACCCATCCTCCTATTTATCCCACCTATCAGGACTTATCACATTCAGTCAGTTCAGTTCAGTCGTTCAGTCCTGTCTGACTCTTCACGACCACATGGAACACAGCACGCCAGGTCTCCTTGTCCATCACCAGCTCCTGGACTTTACCCAAACTCCTGTGCACTGAGTCAGTGATGCCGTCCAACCATCTCATCCTCTGTCGTCCCCCTCTCCTCCTGCCTTCAATCTTTCCCAGCATCAGGGTCTTTTCAAATGAGTCAGCTCTTCGCATTAGGTGGCCAAAGTATTGGAGCTTCAGCTTCAACATCAGTCCTTACAATGAACACCCAGGACTGATCTCCTTTAGGATGGACTGGTTGGATATCCTTGCTGTCCAAGGGACTCTCAAGAGTCTTCTCCAACACCACAGTTCAAAAGCATCAATTCTGCGGCACTCAACCTTCCTTGTAGTCCAACTCTCACATCCATGCATGACTACTAGAAAAACCATAGCCTTGACAAGACAAACCTTTATTGGCAAAGTAATGTCTCTGCTTTTTAATATGCTGTCTAGGTTGGTCATAACTTTCCTTCCAAGGAGTAAATGTCTTTTAATTTTATGGCTGCAATCACCATCTACAGTGATTTCACTGCTGCTGCTGCTGCTGCTAAGTCGCTTCAGTCGTGTCCGACTCTGTGCGACCTCATAGATGGAAGCCCACCAGGCTCCCCTGTCCCTGGGATTCTCCAGGCAAGAACACTGGAGTGGGTTGCCATTTCCTTCTCCAGTGCATGAAAGTGAAAAGTGAAAGTGAAGTCGCTCAGTCGTGCCCGACTCGTAGTGACCCCATGGACCGCAGCCTACCAGGCTCCTCCGTCCATGGGATTTTCCAGGCAAGAGTACTGGAATGGGGTGCCATTGCCTTCTCCTACAGTGATTTTGGAGCCCCCCAAAATAAAGTCAGCCACTGTTTCCCCATCTATTTGCCATGAAGTGATGGGACCAGATGCCATGATCTTAGTTTTCTGAATGTTGAGCTTTAAGCCAATTTTTCACTCTCCTCTTTCACTTTCATCAAGAGGCTCTTTAGTTCTTCTTCACTTTCTGCCAGAAGGGTGGTGTCATCTGCATATCTGAGGTTATTGATATTTCTCCCGGCAATCTTGATTCCAGCTTGTGCTTCCTCCAGCCCAGCATTTCTCATGATGCACTCTGCATATAAGTTAAATAAGCATGGTGACAATATACAGCTTTGACGTACTCCTTTTCCTATTTGGCACCAGTCTGTTGTCCCATGTCCAGTTCTAGCTGTTGCTTCTTGACCTGCATACAGATTTCTCAAGAGGCAGGTCAGGTGGTCTGGTATTCCCATCTCTTTCAGAATTTTCCAGAGTTTGTTGTGGTCCACACAGTCAAAGGCCTTGGCATAGTCAATAAAGCAGAAATAGTCTCTTGCTTTTTCGATGATCCAGTGGATGTTGGCAATTTGATCTCTGGTTCCTCTCCCTTTTCTAAAACCAGTTTGAATATCTGAAAGTTCACAGTTCATGTATTGCTAAAGCCTGGCTTGGAGAATTTTGAGCATTACTTTACTAGCATGTGAGATGAGTGCAATTGTGCCATAGTTTGAGCATTCTTTGGCATTGCCTTTCTTTGGGATTGGAATGAAAACTGACCTTTTCCAGTCCTGTGGCCGCTGCTGAGTTTTCCAGATTTGCTGGCATATTGAGTGCAGCACTTTCACAGCTTCATCTTTCAGGATTTGAAATAGCTCAACTGGAAGTCCATCGCCTCCACTAGCTTTGTTTGCAGTGATATTTCCTAAGGCCCACTTGACTTCACATTCCAGGATATCTGGCTCTAGGTGAGTGTGAGTGATCACACCATCGTGGTTATCTATGTTGTGAAGATCTTTTTGTACAGTTCTTCTGTGTATTCTTGCCACCTCTTCTTAATATCTTGTGCTTCTGTTAGGTCCATACCATTTATGTCCTTTTTTGAGCCCATCTTTGCATGAAATGTTCCATTGGCCTTCATGATATGTCTTAACAAACTATGAAATTAAGGATATCTTCTCAACTTGATCAAGGATGTCTGGGAAACTACAACTAACATTATGTCTAATGTTTTCCCTTTAAGATAGGGAAAAAGAAATCATAGGCCTTAGAGACCAAGACACTATTGCTTTCCCCTTATAGTAACACTCAGAGTGATTTTAGTTTTAAAAGCTTTATGTTACTTGGTATATGTATCAAATGCATTATTTCAGTAAATGTAAAATTTAATTTGAAATAGTGCTATTATTTATGAATGTAAAATAATAAACCAAGGGAAGTGAGCTATATTTTGCCGACATTTCAAAGTGCTTCTGAGTCTGGTGTCTTTAATTTTTTTTTTTTAATCTGGAATCACCATTTCAACATTGAGACCAAGCATTTAAGCAATACATACTTATAAAACTGATTTTCTACAAAACTCTCTATGAAATCCAAGAAAAGTAAATAAATTCCTCAAAAATGGGAAGTGAGTCCACATAAAATGATCTGGTAAAATCCAAATCAAAGCCTTTGCCTCCACTGAGGGTCTAATCTGGTTAGTGGGAAAAGATTTGAAAAACAATATTGCCAAGGTAACAAAGGAAAATAAACCTGTTCTTCCCCAGCTGCCACTTTGGAATAGAGCTGACAAGCTGGTTCGCACTACGTTACTTTGATGGATTACACTTTCACAAATTATTTTTTCTGGAACATGCATTTTAATAAGTAAAAACCCTAAGCCAGTAAAGTTAATGAAGGTAGGATTTTAGGCATTTATGCAGGCTTAGAAGGACTTCCCAGGTGGCCCTAGTGGTAAAGAACCTGGCTGCCAATGCAGGAGATATAAGAAATGTGGGTTAGATCCTGTGTGGAGAGGATCCCCTAGAGGAGAGCATGACAACCCACTCCAATATTCTTGCCTGGAGAATCCCATGGACAGAAGAGCCTGGTGGGCTAACAGTCTGTAGGGTTGCAAAGAGTCAGACACAACTGAAGCAACTGAGCACTCATAGACTTATAAGAGTAATTAAGCAGTTTGGGGCTTTGCTGGAATCACCCAGATTAAACCAAATGGTAGAAATCTACTTGGCCTGTGCATCTTATCTTGGGAAAAGTGTCTGAACTAGATGATGTGAAAAACAGGAAAACAGGCTACTCACTTTCCTGTGGTCCAGCTCCTGGAATTTTGCTCTACTGTGAAATCCAGTATAACCAACATATCATTTTCAATTTTAACTTGTAAATTACTTCTATAAGGGGAATGTTTTAAGAGGTAAGCAATATATTTTCAGAGCAACTGGAAAATCTCAAGACCTAAAATTTTCAGCATCTGCAATCAAGTTTTTACTTTCCTTAATCCATGCATAGCAAGGTATTTGCAGTGTAAAGCAGGTAATTTCATTCATAATCATGAACTGTGTATTTAAGTAATCAGTTCTATGCATAATTATTCATTCTAGCTTTTCTAGGGATATATGCACATTTTTTTCTAGTCCCTAGCTTTTCTCGGGATATATGCACATTTTTTTTCCAAATTCAAAACCAGCCATAAATGCTTCAGAACTTGGTTTTGTACTGATTTCTCCCCATTGATAAGATATGGTGAATGTCTTGGAAACAAATAGCATAGGAAGGGATAGTTCTGATGAAAGAGGAATGTGACTTGTCTGTAGTGCCCACAGCTTGTGACTGTTATATGACTCTGTTAACAATAATGCTCATTAATTCTGTGAGATCAGTAAGTCACCAACATTATTGACAATATTCAGGTTCCTGCGAAGTACACCCCACCCACCCCAAAACCTTCTGTGCAAGTTCCAAATGAATCCCCACTGTGTCCAACAATGTGACTACAGCTGCTAGAGGCTGTTGCTTCCCACTTCAGAGGGAGTCCCCTCTGGTGACTGGGTATTTACTCCTTTTGCCAAATGCACTGAACTATTCTGTAGGGTTTGGCCACTCATGGTCTTGCTATTTCTCTCAGAAAACAGTAACCCTCACAGGTTGCTTCACTAACAGAACATCTCAAAACAGCAGGCACCTAAAAGGTAAAAATGATGCTCACTTCCTTTCAGTATTCACTGCCCTGAAGCAATGTGGTGTTCTGTGAGGAAAAGGCAAGTGCCTACCTCTCTCTGTGCCATTTCCTGAGAAAGTGGTCAAAAGTAGCCCTCTCTCCTGGCTCAAGTGAGAATGTCTTTCATGTTGTACTGAACTAACCGTGTTGTTGCTGTTGTTGTTCAGTCACTAAGTCATGTCCTCCCTTTGCAACCCCATGGACTACAGCATGTCAGGTCTCCCTGTCCGTCACTGTCTCCTGGAGTTTGCCCAAGTTCATGTCCATTGAATTGGTGATGCTGTCTAACCATCTCCTCCTCTGCTGTCCTCTTCTCCTTTCTCCTTCAGTCTTTCCCAACATCAGGGTCTTTTCCAATGCGTCGGCTCTTCGCATCTGGTGGCTAAAGTATTGGAGCTTCAGCCCCTGTCCTTCCAATGAATATTCAGGGTTAATTTCATTTGGGATTGACTGGTTTGATCTCCTTGCTGTCCAAAAGACTCTTGAGAGTCTTCTCCAGAACCAGAGTTCGAAAGCATCGGTTCTTTGGTGCTCAGTCTTCTTTATGGTCCGACTTTCACATCTCAAATTTCTACCAAAGTAGAAACTTAACATATTGTCCCTCAAATTTGGTTTTCCAGTTGAGATTTATTTTTCTGTAATCATTACCACCACTCTCTCATCCATTCATGTTCTTTTTTCAAAATTCTTTGAAATCGATCTGTTCCAGTCTCCATATCAGATGATTATGAAGAGTTCATTAATTTCAAATGGTCTTTTGCATAGTATTTCCTATGTACCATGGATTGATTTATTCACTTACTAGAACTGTATTTCATAAAAAGTAAACTGGGTTAGCACTGCATTAGAGTTTAGATGCAAAAATTTAAATAAGGTATAATAGAAGAGTTGATAAATAATTGTAATATTGTGTAAAAATAATTTAGGTCCTCATTACTTTTTACTTCAATTATTTAAATATTATTTTTGAGAACTAATTAAAGTTATCAAACATTCAGAATCTTCAACTCAATCCAAATTGCTCCAGGTAATCAAATTAGTTTTCTAAAAGCTTGGTTCTGTATCTATACACATTGCCTTAATAACCATGGGATCATTCTTGTTGTATAGTTAATAAAACCCTAAGTCCTTTTATCAGCATTTGGACATTCAAACCACCTTTCTAAACTTTTATTTATCCTTTCTCCTACAAATAACCTATGCTGCAGCCAACTTTGACTAGTAACCATTTCCCTAAAGATTTTGCCTTTTCTTGTTCTTTCATGTATTGGTTATAATGCTGTTGTTTTAGCTAAGAATGTCCTCCATCTTGCCATTTCCAGATATCTCATACCAAACAGAGGTAGAATTACTTTCTTCTGAATTCTTACATTACTTTCCTTGTCATCTGGCATCTCATACATATTGTTTTACATTTTGTTTATTTATGTCCATCTCTAACCTCTCCTAATAGAATAGAGGTTCTGTTACAGAAAAAGGCTACAGCTTATCCATCTTTTATTTCACAAGTCACACAGTATACAAAACAGATTGTATATTCAATTTGTTGATTGCATGAAAATTTATTTTATCAGCAGCAAATCCCTTGACTTATAGCAAAGGTGACTGAATGGAAGTATTTGTCATGGAAATCCTATTTTATATTAACTCCCATTATGTAATTAAAAATAAGTTTGCATGGGGAAAAATAGAAGAAACACATTTAGGAAGAAATTGGTGAGAAATGTGGTGACTGTGAAATACTGAGCAATGTACACAGAGAACATTGTCTAGAAGCTATTAGCCTTCCCTACTTGTTTTCATTTCCTGACACCTGATTCAATAAGTATTTGGTGAATAATTAAATAAAAGAGAGTTTTCATTCCTTTATGGAAGTCAGTTTTTGCATTGAAACTGTTATTTTAAGTTAGGAGTTTACACTGACATATCTGATGGGAAAAGTCAAAGCTAGACTATTAAATAAGTCCAGTTAGGGTAAGCCTCATGGCTCTCATCCTACTTGTTACAGTCTGTGATGACACAATCAAGTTTGGGTAGGTAAGGAAAAAAAAGATGATTTGAGGAAAATTACATATGCATTTAGAAGAAATTCATTTCTATTCAAGTGCAAAATTGCTTAATTAACCTTACTTTATATTATTTGCTGTGTCAACATGGAAATGGGCTCTTCAAACTCCCCATTAAGATAGGACTTGCTGTCCCATCTTTCAGGAAGAGCTGCCAGCTTCGAAATTCTTCAGGGTTTGCCTCAACTGCATTATCCAAAGGCACACACTTCCAGGAACAGTTCATATACAAGAATGTAGTAAGTGATGCTATAATTAAATTAATACATGATAGGGACCACTGCCCCTGCAACATGTAGGTCTTTAATGGTGGCAACTATTATCTGCCATCAATTCATCTCCCTCCTGGGATGAAGTGCTGTTTTTTATTACTCTTTTGGTTAGAAAGGGGGCCATTTTCTGAGGTTTCCATTTGGTCTTCCAAGCCAAGGACCACCTGGGACAGGGCAATAAACACTGTGTGGGTCTGCAAACACAATGAACCCACTATGAGCTAGATGTAACCAGGATTCCATTTATTAGCTCACTCTCACAAAATCTCACTCTAATGAAGGGCAAGAAGGATCATAGAAATTAGGGATAAATCAAATAACTTAGGGATCTAGGTAACAGCTTTAGTTGACATTCCATATCCAATAGTTCTTTAAATTTCTAGGTAACCGTTGTCCACAAATTCAGGCACTTTTAGTATTGCTATTAGTTCAAGTCTTCTGGCAAAACCCACAAACAAAAAACCTGTCTTTTATTATTATCTTCAAATATCCTTATATTGCCTTCTTACATGGGAACAGCATTCCTGGCTGTCAGCTGTTTTCCTCTTTTGTTTTAAAGATAACATTTAATTAATGTCTGATTTACATTACTAAAAATAGCTGTATAACTTATTGTTGCTATTTGATGTCCCATTTTCCCTTCTCTTTTTATTGTTACTTTTCAGCAGTTTGACGGTAATTGTCTCAGGATGCTTTCTTCACATTTCTCAACCTTGATGTGCCTCTAAGACTCCCCTTCAGAAATGTAGGCTATGTTAACCATAGCTGATAGAATTGCTGCTAGCATGACCTCTTCCCCTGCCAATCCTTTTAGGAGATTGCCTTAGTTGAAGAGAGTCACAATGGCCAAGGTTATGTCACTTTCCCAAGGAGACACAGACCCCATGATTTACATAAAGTGTATGGAGAACTGTGAAAGGTCATTCTGTCTTCAAATCCCCCATTCCACTCCCCTCACATACACAGGTTTGACTGAGACTTTTATACAGACTATATCACAGTTCATCTTTTCCCTGTACCCAGTCTTGCTTCTTCCCCTTTACTCCCCCAGTATTGATGACAGAAGGATTCCCAAGTAAATCTCCTAAATGCTTACCAGATAGTTGATGGAAAGAACATTTTGCAGAAACTGGAGTTAGGATGAGATTTTGAAGCTAGATTACCTACTGTCTGGTCAGCAGTGGGGAACTTATCACTTTAGTAGGTAGATGAAAGATGAGCTCTGGCACCAGGCTGTAGTCCAGTTATGTTAAAAATTTCACCAGTAGGCAACCAAATGGTATACCAGTGGAAGGGAATGCATTAGCTGCTATGAAGTGAGAATTATTGGGATCAACAGTCACTGATAGAACAAAGGACTAGCTGGCTGTTGCTAAACTATATTGATGTTTTGAAAAAATGATAAAAGGTTGAATATAAATGATTAGTAAGTAAAAGCTAAATGTGAAAGAAGTGGTAGGGTAGAGGGAGTTGATGACCAAACCTAGGACTTAATCTCAAGTAGAGAAAAGTTCCTGAAAAGTACAAGTCCCAACCAAACAAGGTCTGCAGTGCTAACATGAGGATCCAAGATGAAAAAGAATATAACTCTAACATGTGGTATGAGGATTTTTGGAATGAGGTTCCTGACAGTCTTGAATCCCCAAGTTTCCCTGGAACTAATGAGGCTGAAAAGATGGTCTAGTACTCCACATTAAAAGCTATTATTTTCTAATTGCTGGAAAATTCTGCATGGGCCTTTCCCCCATGTGACCTTTCCAAAATCTGTCTTAATCTCCTTCCCAAGACACTATAGGATTATAATTAAGACTAAAATTGGAGTATAACTTAGCTAGAGATGTGCTGGGTCTGGTAATGGAAGAAAGGCAATATACTCCAGAGTGACTGTGAGATTTAGGTGGGATTCTAAATGTGCTTGATCAAAGAGATGTGAAACATAAGCTGGAGAAGGGATAGTCTAGTAGTCTTACAACACAATACTGAAATAGAATACTTAATAGCCTGGCAAGATGCTGGAGATGGTATAGACACATCACTAGGATGGCTTCTAGAAGCATGAAAAAAGTGATGTCCCATACTAAACTGAGGTGGAAATGCTAAAATTGCCATGGAAGATGGTATACAAAGGCATAATCAGGCTCAGAGAAAATGACATGCTCTCGGGGATATAGTATGTAATATAAGGAAACTCAATGAAGAACTATATTTCAAAGGAGGACCTGAAGGATACATCATTTACCAAAGCAATACGAAACACACGAATGGGTTCCACTTCTGCATAGGCTATAAGTAGCCAAAAGAAAATGCATCCACCCTAACTAGGAAACATTGGATAATGCAATAAATTGCAACATTTTCTAAGTCTATCAGAGAATAAAATAACAAGGTAAACTGAATTTCAAAGGATGATAAGCCCCTCTGAGAAAATGCAGAACCCATATACTCTTTTTCCTTTGGCAGATCATGAGAGGAAGAAGCAAAATTGGTAAAAGCAGAGTTGCAAAAATCCACTGATATATTAATTTTTAAAAAAGTGTCCTCAAGCATGGCAGCTTAGTATCCCTGGGAGCCCAAGCTGTACAGTTAATTCTGCTATAAATTCTTTTCCAGTGTGCTTAGTAAAAAGATTGGGGATTAGGTTCAGAGAGTGTGATAAAGCTCAGTAGGTGGTAACTGGCTGACACTGGAAGACTAGCACAACGATCTGCTTCTGCAATAGGACAGAAGCAAGACATGTCTGCCTCTGGGGGTGGGACATGAAACCTTCCCACCACCAGGTCACAATGACTGATTACTTGTAGGTAAAGAGTACACAGAAAAATACTCTGTTCCTGATCGAGGAGCAGGAAACTTCACTGAGCTCAGGATCCAAGCTGTTACAAAACTGAGGTCTGCTTCTACCAAGGAAGGCCAAGAAATGCTCTCCTGCACAAGACCTACCACAGAGCCAGGGCAGAAGTAGAGAGATATGGGAAGGGGAAGATAGGACACTGTAAAAAAAAAGCCTAGTTGCACAGAGCTTGCTGAAGACAGAAGTTGAACCAGAAGAACAGAGAACACTGTCACTGTGAGCTTGTCACCAGGTAAAAAATCCACTGCTGTGGGTGGATCAAGAATGTATGGACAGAGGCCCCACTGTGGTACATCCAAAGAAGAACTGCTAAAAACTGAGATGGAACGGAAACCCTTTGGTACCACAGGTCATACTGTAAAGCAACCCACCAGAATCATGAGCAGAAGATTATGAAAGGGGTGACAAAACCCCAACCCAGCTCAGCTCCTCACTACACTAACTCAAATCCATTCCCCTCAGAAAACATAATGGTCCATTTCTGGATGTAAATACCCTTTGTCTTAGGCTCTAATGTTCTTATATATACAAAATATGGAGCATAATAAAAACCTATGAAACATACAAAAGATTAAACAGAAAATAAAATACATTGTTAGGAAATAAAGCAATAAAAAAATTGAGAAATGATCTTGATATTGTATCTAGGAGACAGGGACTTTTAAAACACTATGATTACACAATGGAATATTACTCAGCCATTAAAAAAATACATTTGAATCGGTTCTATTGAGATGGATGAAACTGGAGCCCATTATACAGAGTGAAGTGAGCCAGAAAGAAAAGCACCAATACAGTATACTAATGCATGTATATGGAATTTGAAATATGGTAACGGTAACCCTATATGCGAGACAGAATAAGAGACACAGATGCATAGAACAGTCCTGTGGACTCTGAGGAAGAAGGTGAGGGTGGGACGTTCTGGGACAATAACATTGAAACATGTATATTATCATATGTGAAGCAGAACACCATTCCATGTTCTATGCATGGGACGGATGCTCAGGGATGGAGCATTGGGATGACCCAGAGGGATGGGATGGGGAGGGAGGTGAGAGGAGGGTTCGGGAGGGGGAGCACATGTGAACCCATGGCTGATTCATGTCAATGTATGGCAAAAACCACTACAATATTGTAAAGTAATTAGCCCCCAACTAAAATAAATAAATTTATTTAAAAAAAAAAATAAAGGAAAAAGAATAAAAAGGAAATATGACAGTCTAAGAAATTTCAAAAAAAAAAACAAAAAAACACTATGATTAAAATCTGAAAGAAACCAGCAGAAGAGGTAAATAAGACACATTAAAAGATGCAGAATTTCAGCAGAAAGATAAAAAGCATTAAAAAAGAGATCAATGAAAATATAGAAATAAAAAAATGTCAAAGAATTTTTTAGTGTGAAGAAGACCAGATATACCTGATTGAAGTCACTGAACTTAAAGATAGATCAATAAAAATTATCTAAACTGTAACAAAGAAAAATAGCTATGGTACAATATCAAACAGTCTAATCTATGAGTAATTGGAGTTGCAGAGTAAGAACAGAGACCAGGACAGAAAACAATAATTTAAGATGTAATGACTAATTAGTTTTTAAATATTTAATAAAGTGAAAGAATCTTACATATATAAGAAATTCAGAGATTTCCAAGAAATAAAATACAAAGATGAAACACAGTCACATTCAGGCATAGAATATACAAATGGCTGAAAATCAGAAACAGAAAAATACTTGAAAGCAACCAAATAAAAAGAAACACAGGTACAGAGGAGAAAAGGTAAGAATTACAGCACCTTTTTCAGAGTACTTTCTAAAACATAAGAAAATGAAGTTATATCTTTAGTGTGCCGAAATTGAAAACTCAAACAAAAACTGTCAATTCAGAATTAAACATTTAGCAAGCATATTTTTCAAGAATGAAGGCAAAATGAACAATCTTTTCAGAGAAACAGAGAATGGAAGAACTAATTACCAGCAGTCAAAAATGTTGAAGAAAATTTTTCAGTGACAAGTTGTATAATATCAGATGAAAATAAATTTTGATACACACAAAGAAACTGAGGGCCACTAATAATAAATATGAAGATGAATTTAATAGAGATTCTCTGTATATTTAATTTTTATAAAGAATAATTGACTATACACAATAACATTGTATTTTGGCAATTATATATTTGGAAGAAGTAAAATATATGACAATTATAGTACATAAGATAGAAATGAAGAAAAAGACTTATGCCATTGCAAAAGGTTTGCACTATGTTTGATATGATATATTATTAACAGTATTGAAGGTAGGCTGTGATACATTAAAGAAGCAGGATGTAAACTCTAAAGTAACAAATAAAAAATTAAAAAGAATATAATTACTAAACCAACAGTGAAAATATAATGAAATAATGAAAAATAGTATGCCCAAAATTAGGCAGAGAGAAAAGGTGAAAAGGAGGAAAGAAAAAGATATGACAAATAAGAAACAATTAGTAATGTATAACATGACAGAATTATCAATAAATACTTTAAATGTAAATGACTAAACACTCTCACTTGAAATATGGAGAATAACAGTTTGGATAAGAATAAAAGCAAGATTAAACTATATGCAGTCTCCAAGAGATGAACTTTAAATATAGGACATTAAAGGATGAAAAATGAAGTAATGTGAAAACTTTAATGAGAGACACTGGGAGTGTCTGAATATAAGAGAAAGTACACTTTAGAGAAATAAATATTACCAGGGATGCAGAGTATATCACATAATGACAGAAGCTTCTCAGACAGTAAAGAATCTGCCTGCAATGCAGGGAACCTGGGTTCAACCCCTGGGTCAGGAAGATCCCCTGGAGAAGAGAATGGCTACCCACGCCAGTATTCTTGCCTAAAGAATCCCATGGACAGAGGAGCCTGGTGGGCTACAGTTTATGGAGCCACAAAGAGTTGGACGCAACTGAGCAACTAACACTTTAACTTTCAATTATGCAAGAAGACATATATAATTCCTAAATGTATATGCATTTAGAAACAGAATTTAGAAAAAGTATTTGGAATGCAATGAGATAAAAACACAAGATACCAGTATTTGGAGAATGCAGCTAAAGAAGTATCTGGGGGAAATTTATAGTTAAATATTTATATTAGAAAATAATAGATCAGTGTTTGCCAAGGCTCTTGATGAATGTGAAAGAGGAGAATGAAAAAGCTGGCTTAAAACTCACCATTCAAAAAATGAAGATCATGGCATCCAGTCCCAACACTTCATGGAAAATAGATGGAGAAACAATGGAAACAGTGACAGACTTGATTTTCTTGGGCTCCAAAATCACTGGAGATGGTGACTGAAGCCATGAAGTTAAAAGATGCTTGTTCCTTGGAAGAAAAACTATGACAAACCTAGACAGCATATTAAAAAGCAGAGACACTACTTTGCCAACAAAGGTGCCTATAGTCAAAGCTATGGTTTTTCCAGTAGTCATGTATGGATGTGAGATTTGGACCATAAAGAAGGCTGAGCACTGAAGAATTGATGCTTTTGAACTGTGGTGTTGAAGACTCTTGAGAGTCCCTTGGACTGCAAGGAGATCAAACCAGTCAATCCTAAAGGAAATCAATCCTGAATATTTTTTGGAAGGATGGATGCTGAAACTGAATCTCTAATACTTTGGCCACTTGATGTGAAGAGCTGATTCATTAGAAAAGACCCTGATGCTGGGAAAGATTGAAGGCAGGAGGAGAAGGGGTCGACAGAGGATGAGATGGTTGGATGGCATAACTGACTCAATGGACCTGAGTTTGAGCAAGCTCCAGGAGATGGTGAAGAACAGAAAAGCCTGGCATGCTACAGTCCATGGGGTTGCAAAGAGTTAAACATGACTGAGCAACTGAACAACAAGGAGGGTGAGAGGAGTGGGTTGGCAGAGCACAGAGGATTTTTAGTAGAGTGAAAATATTTTGTATTACACTATAGTGGTGAATACACTTCATTGTAAATTTGTCCAAACACAGAAAATATACAAAGAATGTGTCCTAAGTAAACTGTGGACTCTGGATACTAATGATGTGTCAGTGTAGGTTCATCAGTTGTAATGAATGTATCACTCTGGAGGGGGAGTTCAGTTCAGTTCAGTTGCTGAGTTGTGTCTGACTCTTTGCAACCCCATTGACTACAGCATGCCAGGCCTCCCTGTCCATCACCAACTCCTGGAGTTTGGGTAAACTCATATCCATTGAGTCGGTGATGCCATCCAACCATCTCATCCTCTGTCGTCCCCTTCTCCTCCTGTCTTCAATCTTTCGCAGCATCAGGGTCTTTTCCAATGAGTCACTCTCTTTGCATCAGGTGGCCAAAGTATTCAAGTTTCAGCTTCAACATCAGTCCTTCCAATGAACACCCAGGACTGATCTCCTTTAAGATGGACTGGTTGGATCTCCTTGCAGTCCAAGGGACTCTCAAGAGTCTTCTCCAATACCACAGTTCAAAAGTATCAATTCTTCTGTGCTCAGCTTCCTTTATAGTCCAACTCTCACATCCATACATGACTAGGATGTTGATAACAGAAGAGGCTATATTTGTGTGGGTACAGGGTGTAGGGGACACCTTTGTTCTTTCTGCTCAGTTTTACATTAAAAGTTGTGTCAAAAGTTCAGAAATAACAGGAGTAAAACCACAAATCACTGATGTAGTAAGTAGTAAAATTTTATTGTGTATGCACAAAAAAGACAATTTGCAAACTGGAAGCACTCAAACCAAAACATGAAATAAAGCTCAGGGTATATCATTACAAAGGAGCATATATGTGAGAAAATAGTGACTGTGTATTCATTACAGTGACTGGTTTTAATAGTAGAATTTTCAGTGGTTACCTCATATCAACTTGGGGAAACAGTTCAGGTTTTGCTTAAGATTTCTAGAGGTATAACCAAGAAATAACTCATGTCAAGTTAGTCTTGAAAAATAAGTTAAATTAAACTTTATCTGTATGACTAGAGTAGTTTTGTCTGCTCAGGGAATATTTAATTTGTTTGTTTTTTATTTTAATGGTTCCTGTTTGATATTCTCCCAGCAGGCAGAGAATAACCAAGCAGAATAATATCATTCTTAGTTACTACTGTTCTAGTCAGGCCAAAGAATCACATATTCCCTTTTTCCATTAGTTTAGTCTTTACGCTAGAGAGCCATATAGTAATTATCTTCATCGTTTATGTGGTTGTTGTTGATTTCATCCTCTTGTCTGATCCTGATGTATATCACTTGGAGTATGAATGTCTGTCAACAGGCATTTAAAACCTTCAAAAGTATGCAATGCTCTAGAGAGGCTAACGTGATGACTGTGAAGAGAACTATTGCCAAAGGTTGAAAAATTCCCCAAAGCAACCAAGATTTAACCGGTTGAATAAGGGTTTCATTATACATATATATGTGTATATATATATGTGTGTGTGTGTATATATATATATATATATATATATATGTAGGCACAACATAATGTATTAGCAAACACTTATCCCCATGATTACTTAGGATGAATATTGAAGGTAGTGGTGTAGGTGAGTTTCCTCCTAAACTGGGCTTTTGTATGGCATGAGCAATCGGTTAATTTAATGAGGCATTTCTATGGGACAAAAAAGGAAAAATAGGTTAATAGTTTGAGCAAATTATAAATTCGTTTTCTGAGTTTGGAGAGCAGCCAGCTGAGAAGATTCTTAGATGTCAGGTCTGAAGCATTTTCAGATGGAATGAGAGACAGCAGTGGCAGTGAGACAGATTTTCCTGGTTTGCGGTGTGAATGTCTAGGGTAATCTTTCTCAGTGGCTGTATAGTATACCATAGTATAATATAGTACAGTAGAGTATAGTGTGGTATAGTAGTAGTGCTCAGTCATGTCCAACTCTTTGTGACCCCGTGGACTGCAGCCTGCCAGGCTCTTCTGTCCATGGAATTTCCAGGCAAGAACACTGGAATAGGTTGCCATTTCCTCCTCAGGGGAATCTTCCCAACCCAGGGATTGAACAAATATAAGTACTGTCCACAGTGAGCTGTCGTGGTGATTTCTGTAAAGTTTATATCAAGTTGTTCAGCTTTAGTTTGTATGGCTTTGGGAAAGGGGCAGTTTTCGTGTCATAGTGATTCCAGTCAAAATGGTGGGGGGAAATTGGAAATGTTAGTTTGCAGAGTTCTAGCCAAATATTGGAGGAAACGAGAATTCAGGATTCAATCTAGTTTACAAGTAGAAAACCAAACATCAAAGACAACAGTACTAGAATCTGCTACCCACGAAAGCATATCACTGAAGCATAACTTTTTCTTTAATGCTCTCCATTTTCAGTAAAGATAACCATAAGCCTAATTTGTTTGCAAATTGTTTAGTTTTAATAACCTTGGCTTGATTATTTAGGTCAGTGCAGTAAGAATGGTGATAGATAATGTAAACTCTTTTAAAACTGCTTTGCTGGAACTTTGCATAGGGAGTTTTATATTAGACCTGTAAAGTCTTTTTAGGCTAAGAGGTCAAGCTGTGGAATTTCCCAGTTTTATGCTGTTACCAAAAAAAAAAAAAAAAAAACAGATTTTTATTGAACTTATGCAAATACATATATTGCCATGAAAAATAGGAATATTTACTAAGTATTTAAGGAGAGGAGAAAAGGGTCCCTCAAATCTAAAAACAAAACATTAAAGAGCCAGCAATGTTTTAAATAAAGTCATAAAATTATAATTATCTTCATTAGTTCATTTAGTCTCCCATAACTAACACTTCTTGCTCTTTATCTTTTGTTAGCAGTTTTATAAATTTATCAGTTTTCCATCAGAGTTTTAGAAATTCTTTTCCAGAACCGTGTTGCAATTTTAGAGTTATAAGAAACCTGCATTCTAGAGTACTTGTCAGGATCTTTTCCATGAATTTCCTTGAAGATAAAGCACTTTTGCAGGAACACTTTTGCAAAGGCATCAGTGTGAAAAAATAAACTGTCTGTGAATGACAAAAACTTTAAATATGGCCATAGTTAAAGATCTAGTGAGAGTTTATATACACATGCAAAAAAAAAAAAAGAAGATACAATTGACAGGTAAATTTGGTTACTTTTGTGATAAAGATAATAGCTAGAATTATGACTGAAAATATTATATTATGTCAAGACGTACTAGACTTTTAGAAATTTCACACAAATATACCCTAAAAAAAGTGACTTCTTGTTTGCAATGTTTCCTGTGAAATTTAACATATATAAAAAGTTAAAGAGTTGTAAAAAACTTAACTCTTTTAATAGAGAAGAGCCATGGTTTTAAAGCAATGTGTTTAAAGACAGAACACAGAATCTTTGTTTTATAGGCAGATTGCATTAAAGGTAAAGAAAAACCTTTGTTTACAGTTTCTTATTAAGAGCAGATAATATTCTAATAAAACTTTGTCCTTTTGACAGAGAGAAAACCAAATTTTAATTTTCTACCAGTATACTTTTGGTATTAAAATTCCCTTTTTTAAAAGTTAAATAGATCCAGTCCAAATAGATCAAGTCACCTTGATTATACATGAAATACCATTCTCAAGATTCCTTTGCTGCCAGCCTTCTACAACTTTATATATTTATTTAGATTTTGGCCTATTTTTTTTTTCATTCTGGAGCAATTATTTTTTTTAGGACAAAATTATTTTTTTATCCCTCAACAAAAGTTCATCTCCATTTCTCATACCTTGCCCGCAACGAAACATACACACTTCTTTTCATATATATTCACCTTCTTTTACCCTTATGATTTCCTATAGTTTTATAAAAATCCTTCAATCTCTTACAAATAAATTTTGACAAAGGAATTTCTATAGCAAGCTCTATTTTTTAAATAACCCCCTTCCCCATTTTTTCTCCCTTCAGTTCTACAAAAATGCTTTGGTTACCTCCTAGGGTATTTGCATTTCAAAGAGTAATTTAGAACTTTAAGGGACAGAGAAAGAATGTAAACATTCTTCTAGGTTTGGGGGGTAACTGGTATTTAGAAATTTCCTTTGTATCATAGGTGAAATGATATGGGGAGGTTTGTCCATTTCCTAATCAATCACCACATTATCCTCCTCTTTATGCTTACCAGAGATTCCATTTCTTAGTGGAGTTTTGAAATGGTCCTTATCAAGCTTTGTAACAAGCACCTGGATCTTAACCCACAGTATCTTGTGCCCTCCTGACTTTGCAAAATGGTACACCAAGATTTCCAGCTTATTGGCCTACTTGCCAACCGTCTGTGCCAGAAGTGAGCAGAGTCATGGACAATCACATGTCCTTCTCTTATCTCAGTCCTTTCAACTTTCTAACACGAGTTTTAGACTCTAGATGGGCATTGGTGCCCATTTATTTAATTTTTTCTGCCACAGCGCTCTATGCCCAATTCCTGGAACATCCCTGATAAAGCAGCCAGCATTTTCAGGGTATCCCCATAACCATTCAGTGGTCCACAAGCTTCCAACCTATATGCCACCCCTCCCCACATAGAGACTGACGGCCAACATGGGCTTTCCCCCATGGATATTTCTTTCTCAAGACTGGGGAACTTACTTTAAGAGGCTTGCATTCCCCTGATTAGTAAAGTTTTCAATGGGCACAAAACGTTTATTAATAGACACACATATCTTTATGTGTTTTTTAAGGGAGAATGAGGAAGAAATTTAGACCAGGTGGAACCCATCTCTGCCTTTCAGTTCAGTTCAGTTCAGTTCAGTCGCTCAGTCATGTCTGACTCTTTGTGACCCCATGGACTGCAGCACACCAGGCCTCCCTGTCCATCACCAACTCCCGGAGTTTGCTCAAACCCATGTCCATTGGGTCGGTGATGCCATCCAACCATCTCATCCTCTGTCGTCCCCTTCTCCTCCTGCCTTCAATTTTTCCCAGCATCAGGGTCTTTTCAAATGAGTCAGCTCTTTGCATCATGTGGCCAAAGTATTGGAGTTTTAGCTTCAACATCAGTCCTTCCAAGGAGTAAGCATCTTTTAATTTCATGGCTGCAGTCACTATCTGCAGTGATTTTGGAGCCCCCCAAAATAAAGTCTACCACTGTTTCCACTACTTTCCTATCTCTGCCTTTAGATTCCCTAAAACAAATAACCTAGAGGGAGCCAGTAATCCCTGCCCCAAACTATAGTACTGCTGCCTAAAACCCAGAGAATCATGGTTTTTTTCCCACCGAAAAGAGAAAGATGTCTTACCAAGAAGCTTCAACAAACACAAACAGTAAAGAGAGTGGGAGCAATTGGAATGAGGCTGTGCTTACTGGCCTTCAAAGTCTACTGGGGTGCCATGAATGCCATGAACTATATTCTTCATCACCAGAACCCACCCCCACCAAAAAAAAAAAAAAAAAACAGTTTTAAAACTGGCTACCTCCTATCAACCTTGGGAACAATCCTATCAACCTTAGGAACAGTTCAAGTTTTGCTTATGATTTCCAGGGCCATAACCAAGAAATACCCAGGTCAAATTAGTCTTGCAAAATAAGCTAAATTAAATTTTCTCTATATGACTGAAGTAGTTTTGTCTTATCAGGGAATTTTCAAGGCTGGTCTCTGTTTTGATTTTGACAATTGTGAAGCTAAAGTTGCCCTAAAATATAAATACTATTTTTAAAAAAAGGAATGAAAGGACGCCATTAAAGATACTACAGATCAAAGGGATAATGATGGAGTATTATTAAAATATTTTTTCTATAAATTTGATAACAGGTGAAATGGAGAAATTACTTGGAAGGCACAAACTACCAAGGTTCATTCAAGAAAACAGGTGTCCCAGATAGTCCTGTATCTGTTAAAAACAATTGATGTTTGGTTAAAGTGTTTTTCACAAGGAATATTTCACTGGCGAACTCTATCAGACATTTAAGGAACAAATAATACCAAGTCTACATAAGTTCTTCCAGAAAAGAAAACAGCAGGGAATCCAGACACATTTTATGAGTCCAGCAGTTATTACAAAACCAAAGACATTATAAGTAATGAAAATCACTATTTCACTAATAAATATAGGCAAGAAAAAAATCTTAATGAAATAAAAGCAGAACAAATCTAGTAATATATAAAAACAATAATACATGATCAAGTATGCTGTATCCTAGGATTGCAAGATTATTTTAACAGTTGAAAAATGAAACACTATCAAAGCACTATATTAAGAAATTCAAAAAAAAAAAGAATAAATACGCAATTCTCTAAATAGATGCAGAAAAAATTCTATACCCATTCATGATAAAAATTTTTATAAAATGAGGACTAGAAGAAACTACTTGGTTCACTGTATTACATTGTGTATGCTTAGTATGGGAGTTGATTAATGTCTAAAGGGGAAACAACATATGTAAATGAGGGGTTCGTTCCTTGTGGTTCCTTTTTCTCTGGGATCTTGATCCTCAAGCTCTAGCTTATAGTCTAATTTTTGCATGTTCAGCCCAGTATAACACTCCCGACCTTCACCTTCAGATCATTGCTTTCTTCCTGGCTTCTGTGAAACTAGTTGCATATTGGAAAATCTTCTGAGAAGAATGGAAGCAAGTATGTGTGTGTGTGTGCTCAATTGTGTCTGATTCTTTGTAACCCCGTGGACTGTAACCCACCAGGCTCTGCTGTCCATGGAATTTCCAGGCAATAATACTGGTAAGTATAGTGGAGGCAGGGCTTCTTGGGTGGCATTAGTGGTAAAGTACCCGCCTGCTAATGCAAGAGACATAAGAGACCACACGTTTGATTACTGGATCAGGAAGATCCCCTGGAAGAGGGCATGGCAAACCACTCTAGTATTCTTGCCTAGAGAATCCCACGGACAGAGGATCCTGGTGCACTATGGTCCATAGGGTCACAAAGAGTTGGACACGACTGAAGTGACTTAGCATGCACGCACGTAGTGGAGTCAAGTATAGTGGAGGCAACTCACCTTAGAGCACTTTCAGTCTTTCCAGAATTTTATCCCCTCAAGACCTGGCTACCTTCTTTGCTCTATTATACTTCCAAGTAGTTGTTTTCTCTCTTTTGTTCAGCTTTAATGGTTGTTTTGGATAAGAAGCTTAGTTAAATACAAATTACCCCATCACAGAAAAAGAAGTCTCTGCTTAATTTAATCTCTTTTACCTTTAGACATAATCAGCATGCTTATTATATATTCTGTGTAATAACTTCAATATTTGAACTTTTTGTGAGTCTGCTTCTCAGGTCTTTTGTGCCCACTGGATTTTGGTCATGGAGTCCATCTAGCCTACTCATTTAATAGTATTTAACTGTAAACTTACCTTCTTTTGAGAGCTAAAATGAACGTTAGTCTCTCCAGGAATGATTTGCATTTCGTTTTACTACCCCTCTGGATTGCTACTACTGTAGGGATTTTTGAGATTGAAACCTCTATATTCCGAACCAGTAGAATAACATAAATTTGCTATACAAATCTATATGAGAATATACCTACAGTTGGAAGTTTTATTCCCTAAATCATGGATTGAGAAAAGAGGTTTTCCTCTGGTTTCCTGAGAAGAAAGGCAGATTCATTTCTAGATGCCCTTATACCAAGGTTTAGCCTTTGGAAGTTCTAGCCTAATACCATGGCAGGGGGGACCATCTATGAGATTTCCTACCTGAAACTGGTTTTAGGCTTTGTCTTGTGCTTTCTGTGAGGCCATGAAAACTCAATATCAAGTTCATTCAGAATTTGAAAATGTCTTCAGGATGGAACTAAAAGTCCATCTTTGGCTAATCCCCCTTGGTTTCTACTTTTACTGAGTTTTTGACTTCTGATATTCCATTTCTAATAGCCAGCCCTTTACAGTATTTTTTTAATTGAGTTTAAAATATTTTATCCATTCTGTTTAGTTACTCTCACGGAGAAAGTTGCTAAGATTCTGTAGACTCCCCAACTCTAAGAAATAGATGTCTACATTCACTTGTACATATATCATTTTAGTCGATTCTTATGACTATCTGTGAAATAATTATTATTATTGATATCACTCCACCAGGAATAGTGTTACTCAAGGAAGTAGTGTAACTTGCCCCAAATCCACTGTCAGAAAAATAGTTGAGCTTTGCTTCACACCAGATTTTCTGATGCTAGACCCCATTTTTTTCATAATATTTTATTGGCCATCATTCCACCTGTGGAGAATAAATAGTTTGGCCTCCAAAATTGGCATCAGTTGAAAAGTTGGAAAAAGAACACACACACACACACACACACACACACACACACACACACATTCTATTCTGGGTCCCACTTCTCAGTAGCTCTAAAATCCCTTATGATTCATCAAACAAACCCAGTTTAGGAAGGATATAGCTATCATCATTTTTGCAGCTAACTGGCATCACCAGACATTCTCCATCAAAAGAACATCTCTGAACAGCAGCTGCCTCCCAGAGAAAATTAATCATAATACTAGGAGTTAGAAAAATCCAACACAGATTTCAGGAATATTGCATTTTTTTTAACCTAAACTTCACATTCTTCCTGCAGTGTTTCATTACAAAATCTAGGTGTCACACAAAAACATCACAGCTTTACTCCTCACTGTATGTATTTTAATAAAAAATCTTTGATCCATGATATAGGCCCTGCAGGCAAAAACTTCTTTTGTATTAAGAAATACCCTCACTATGAGTTTCACTCATGTTGGTAAAAATATTTCCAGCAAAATCAAGGGGAAAATAGCATACTTAAGCAAAATAAGAAAATGATGTGAGAATTAGAAAATACTTTTGTTGAAATTAAATCTTCTCTCATTTTCGTTCTCTCAAGTTTATAGAAATACATAGTTTGGGGCTACATTTGTTTTTTATGGTAACCATTGTTATCAGGTCTTGTCATCAAGTCTTCCATCTTTTCTTTGTGTGTTCCACTTTAGCTCTTTCAGAGACTGAACAGTCCTTTTGGGAAACCCATATTCTAGACTTAGCTGCCAAGAAATAAATTGCTGGCTTTCAAAATTCTTGCAATTTGGTTCTTGCAAATGTCAGTTGATGTTTTGCACTTTGTTACTGAATTTCACTTCTACATTTTCTTTGCAGATATCTGAATGTGTTCTTGGCCTAATTGGTTTTTTCAGATGCTCTAGTTTTCTTTTTTTTTTTTTTAATTGAGGGTCAGAACACTAAGAGATTTATATACTAAGAAATATATTATGAAATAAAAAGCATTTTATTAGCCATCTGGCTTTATCACATTTATGTGGGGCTTGGGGTTCTAATATAAATAGGCAACAAATGTCATATACTGAGACCTAAGACCACTAATGCTTCCCTAAAGCTAAAGAAAACAACAAAAATACTTTATGTACAGCCAGTGCACAGAAAACCACAGATAAGTTATTGTTGTTTTTCCTAACCTTATTTTCCCCAGCCTTATTAAGATATAATTGACAAATTAACATGGTATATATTTAAGGTATACAAATTGATGTTTTGATATATATACACATTTTGAAGTAATTACCACAAGCAAGCTACTTAGTATACCCATCACCTCATATAATTATCATTTTCCCTTTTTTTTTTGTGGTGAAAACACTTAGGATCTACCATCTAAGTAAATTTCAAATACAAAATACAGTATTATTAACTATAGTGACTTTGCTTTTTTTAAGGTTGCAGGAATAGGGAGCAATTAAGAGACTTTCCCAGATACACATAGCTCTAAAAGAATCCAGGCCTCCTTCATTGTGGCAGTCTATGACTTTATGACAGCATGCACACTGAATGTAATTGTGTCTGCATAGCTTTATGATAGATTACAGGAAAAAAAACACATTCACTTTTGAAAGAGACTGCTTCCTCCCTTGCCTCCGTTGTCTTCTTCTCTTTGTTCTCAATCCAGTTGCTCTGATCCCACAGTTCCATCACCAGACCACCTCATTATTTAGTCAGTTCAGTATCAAACAAATCTTGTGACCGATGTCTTTCTCATCTTTTGACCTATTTCCAATAATTGGTCCTTTTTTTCTTAAAAATGTAGTGTGATAAAAAGTATATGTGTTTTGAATAGCTGGGCTGAATCTCAGGTCTACTACCTTCACAAATGTGACCTTAAACAAGTTACTTAATTTTGGGTGGGTGTGTGTGATTGTATGTGTGTGTGTGTGTGTGTGTGTGTGTGTGTCTTAATTCTCTTTTTTTTATTCTACAAAATGGAGCTTATCATTTATACTCTGGGGGATGTTTCTGATAACTGAATAAAGTGACATATATTAAAATGTTGGGGCATAAAAGACACTCAATAATATTGGTTCCTTTTTTACTGAGAGTCTTGACATAGACAGATGATTCATTCAGAAGTTAATTAAAGATAACTTAATTACAACACTTTATACAGAGGTGTGAGCAGGGTTAAAGGATAAACAGCAGATGGTGAAGCACCCAGGAACTAACAACAAGTGGAAGTTGTTACCACCCTTGACCTGAATTGATAGAGGAACCCATGTTCCTGAATCAGCTGAGACATAATTGGCATGAGTGTGTGGGAGGCTGCTCGACATGTTCCGTGGCTTTCAGCAGGAGAAAGCAGCCGCTGCCAAAATCCCCCTGCCTGAGTAGAGGGAGGGAATAAGTGGAGGCAGAAATAATATATATTAATCTTTCTATTTTCATGTCCTCTGATGTTCTGCTGAGATCTTTTATTGACTGATTCCAGTTGGAAAATAGAGATCAAGAAAGCCCAAATAATGCTGTCCACAGCCATCACCTTCCTGGGACACAGTAGACATAGAAGGGTAAATAATAAATCCAAAAGAGCAAATGGAGAATTATCAACATGGTTGCTTTTCTTTACCTTCCACTTCTCTTGCTCCAGAGTTCTATTTATCTACATTGATCAATTTTCTCCCTATTAGCTGTCAATAGACTGTGAGGCCTTTCAAGGGAAGGATAGTATTTATTCATGACTCTAGCACTTTCTAAAGGATGCACCATTAAACAGCCTGTGTGTAGAAAATGTAGCCTACTCTATACCTCTTTTGGAAAAGCACATTAGCAAGTATAAATGCTCTCAAAGTTCCATAGAAAATGATAGTAATAATAAATATTTTCTCGCAAAATTATTTTTCAAATAATGCCACTAATGTGAAAGCACTACTTCCAGGAAATGCAGTTTTGAAAATTATTGCATCCCTAGTGCCTCATCTAGGATACAGAATATGCTGTACACTCAATAAGCATTTAGTAAATGCATAAATAGCAGGCTTCCTCTATGATTGGATTCTGAATTGGTTTTTCAGAAGAAGTTTTTGCCTTCTTTTCTCTATCCCCCATCCAGAAGCTTTAATCTTATCTCCTAGTAAGAGTCTGATTTACTAGAGTTCTACAACTTTTCTCAAGATTTCTATAGGACTAGCTGCCTGGGGTGATCTAGTTGTATTACGAATGAAAAATGAACATCATCATCATCAAAATCTTCACTTTTAATTTTATCCCAAATATAAGTCATCTTACTGTTTTGGGGAAGATCTTATTACCCTTGAAAGAAATGCCAGGACTGCTGTAGGCATCTGGATCTGAACTCACAAGATGCCACCTTCCAGACACCTGCCTTAGCTTCCTCCCATACTCCATCCCCAAATATGTTCCTTTGGCATTGATCCAGCTCTACTGGATGAGATTATTCTACCTTTGAACCCTCCCAGTGAATGCTGGCCATCATTTTCCCTTCCATACACAGACTCTAGAGCATGGAGCATCATCTGACTTATTCATCTTCTAGATGCAAAAAATATGCAAAGATGGATGCAATGAGATTTCTGTAGAAACTTCCTTGAGGTGCTATCAGGCCCTCTCCCTATCATCATAGAACCTTTTTGTCTTTAAATAACATTAAACTTGAAATTAAACCAAAATTGGCACAGGAGAGTCAAATATAGTGAGTAAAAAGAGGAGAGAGTGAAGATTCTTGAGCAGATTGCCTCTGTTTTCTGAAGAGGGTTTCTGATCTTAGAGAGTAGAAGAGCCAGCATGAATAGATGCCAAGAGAAGAAAGACACCTTCCATGAAGATATAAACCCCTTAATAATTACCCAAGTTCAGATCTTTCCCCTCCTCTCTTCCTGGTATGGTGACATTGGGAACAGACTGGCAGAAGAAAAGGATCCATCATTATAGAGAAATGTATGTATTCTTGATATTTAGAACAGCAGAAACAATGATCTGAGGGCAGCAGAGACTCCAACCATAATGAACAAAGGGTCTAGGGCTTCATTTCCATAAATTCTCTGGATGACAAGACTGCTTTCTGCATCTTAGAAAGGATAATAGTGTGTTTGCATATAAAATTTAGGGTTGTTCCCCTCTGGTCATAGAAACATGTCAACATATGCTGCTAAGTCATGGAGCATATGTCAAAGAATGCATAACTCATGCTTCTTCTGGTTATCAGCTGAAAGGGAATCACTGGCCTAGAAATTTAGTTTCTATTATTCTACCAGTGACGGTTTGATCTGGGAAGCAGAACCATTAGCAGTTGCATGGAAAAAGGAGTCTGTGTAGAGATTAGACAGTACACAATGTGGAAAGTGATACAGAAGTCTGTGATAGCTCTTGTTGAATCTGGCATTGAACCTGAAGTTTCTGTCAATCAGCATGGTTGGCAGTGGAAAAAAAAAAAAAACACCTAGGCATGAAGCAAAGGAAGGTGACAACAAACTGGAAATCAGCAGGACACAATAAAACCCATGTCTGCATAGAATCTCAATGATGTGGTGTTTTGCCAAATAAGCTGGTACTCTTCTCCACTAACCTGAACATGTGCATAGCATAGGACTTAGAGAAGCTGAATGTGGTGAGAAAGAACCTGGAAGAGCTCCAAGCCAGACTGCATTCCCTCCTCAGTCAGACAAAATAGCAGGTCAGTGACAATATGTACCTATCATGCTATCTTAACCTTCAGACCACAATGACTGCTAATTTTCTCCCTCATCTCAAATCTTGCACAGATTTCTCCTATGACCCATCTTAATCCAGAACCATATAAGGAAAGGAATTCTGGAAATCACTGTCCTAACTTAGAGCAGTTGACATGATATAAAACCACAGTAATTATACTCGTGTTAGAAATTTAGAAAGTCAGAAAGGTGTCTGAATAGATTTTAGGGACAATATCTATATCAGCCATGGAATTCAGAGAGTGGGTTAGAACGCAAAGAACTTCATACGTATTGAGGTGAGATGGCCATATGTCTACTTATTCTGAGGCTGTTAGTAGGTGACATATTATACCTCTATTCCCTCTGTAAAACCAAGGATTTCACTGACCTGCAGTCTGTCCTGTGCTTGAAAGCCCTTTTGTTTTTTTACTCAGCAATTAAATAGACTTCTTTATTAATGATGATAAAACTTCTTGTTCTTCTCCTGCCTTGGCATTTGGTTTATTTCCAAAATACTTTTCATAAGGTTTTAAGGAGCTTTGATAAGAAAGGCATATGCAAATTAAACAAAAAAAAATTCTGACAGCTGAAGATTAAACTGTGAGTGCAAATTATCAATCTAAAAATCAAGTGCTTTACTGCATGTAAAATGAAAAAAAAAGGTGTTGATTTATACTTGATTCATGGTATGAGTAGTCGCATTATGAATGATCAATGAATATTATCATTAAAACAATGTCACACTACTACAATTATGGTGCATCAGAAATGCAAACCTAATTGCTTAGTTCTTAATGAAATACAAAAGCCCCATTTTAATAATATTAGGGTTGTGGTTCAAACTGAAAAAAAATTTATATAGTCAAAGTTAGGGTGATAGTAATCTATTTTTAAACCTTGAAATGATATTCTAGAACAGATCATAGAGTGTCCACACATCATTTCCACCCCTTCTCATCATGAATCACAGAGAATGTGTTTTCAAAATCTAGTTGGCTGACTTCCATGGGAAAAAACATGATCCTTAGTCAGGTTGATAACTCATTTTACTTCATCTAGCCCAATATAAAAATAGATAAGCATTTGTAATTAAGGACAAAGAAAATAAAATTTTGCTTTAAATATTTACAAATATTTTACATCAGAATTTAATCTTCAATCAGATTTGCACAAACTGAGACACTTAAGGCAAACCTTTAACTACAGTATCTCTTGGATAACTCTAAGAACATATACACAGAGAGAGAGAGAAAGATAAGTATTCACTGGGATGGCAAATATATGTGGTTATATCTAAAAATGTACAATTAAAAATATTTTCCCAATGGATTAAGACTTTATGTCTAATCATCCAACTGTTGAAAAGTCATCTGGCTATCATATCATCCAATTCTTAAAAAAGTGCTGTCAAGATCAAATGCCTTTGTTAAGACAACAAAAATAGTTACTGAGAGAGATTCTGGGAAATACTGCTAAGTTGGCGTGCTTTATGTTTCCTCTCTTCTTCATTCATTCACATTGCATCACAGTAAGAACTGCTAGTGTAGGACAGAATTCATAAAATCTCAATGGACTTACCACTGGGTTCTGAGTTCACACCCCTGTTCTACTCAAGAGTATATGGCAATTTCCTGAGCACCTTTTATCTCCATAGATTATTCTTAAATCAGCTGTCAAATTTAGTGTGGAATTTTGCTTTCAATGGGCTTTCCTGGTTTCTCAGACATAATGGATCCACCTGCAATGTGGGAGACCTGGGTTCAATCCCTGGGTTGGGACGATCCCTTGGAGAAGGGAATATTCTGGCCTGTACAGTTCCATGAAATGTATAGTCCATGGGGTCGCAAAGAGTCAGACACAACTAAGCGACTTTCACTTTTCTGCTTTCATGTTGCAGATAGCACTAGAAATGTTGAGCATGGTAGCATTTGAATCCATATATTATGTATCTTGCCCATCATTTCAGTAGCATCACTCTTCCAACTCCAGCAGATGTATCTAAGTAAACTGGTTATTTATTTATGTATTTATTTATTTTTGGCAATTTTTCACATGTATATGTTGTCAGAAAATCTGAAAAAGCCCCTGTGAGGATACTGCTAGAATCCCTAATCCCTCTGACCTATTTGCTTCAAAGAATAAATTAGGTGTGGGAATCTAACAACTTCAGTGAAGTCGGTAATAATGAAACCACTTAGTTTTCCTGATAATCTTTCTTCATCTCTAAAGTGCCTTGTACACCACAGTCATCAGCCTTCCCTCACCTTAAATACATTTTATTATTGGCTTAGAATTACTTTTATAAAAATACTTATCAAATTACTGTTTCACCCTTAGGAAATTCTAATTTCCTTATTTTAATATGCTGAGAGAAATTCCCTTTTCCCCACACCTTAGCTACCATTCCACATTCAAAGACCTCTATTCATTTTAGTTTGATACTTACCTAAATAAGAGTTCTATTTTAGTACTTGCTCTCTCTGAATACTGAGTGCATCTCTTCTGGCTCTGATATCTGGGATGCCAATTTAGTTAACACTTTGCAAGTGCTTACTTCAGGCATAAAGCTCTGTTTTAACTTGACCTTCTGGAATTCCATGGATTATGTACTACGGCAGCTATTTCTCTTCATTGTTAGTAGTATTATTACTACTAAGACTACATTTTACTATTCTTAAACTGAAGAATTATAAGGGAAAATGTTTTCCTTATCAAGTAAAATATTGCAAATCCGGATGCTTCTAAAACCATCTTTCTTACAGAAATCTCATGTGTACTAATGAGTTTTCTCTAGTGTACATTGTCAACATCAAGCACAGTGGCATAATCTTCTCCATCCTTAAAATCTTCATCTCTATTCTTAGTCAGGGTTCAAAGTAAATTTTGTAAACCACCAGGGATTAATTCACTGATGTTTTTACCCTGCAGTGGATATCACTTGTCCTTGGTTACTACCTTTGCCATTTCCCCCAGAGGGAAAAGGACTTCTCTGATATCTCAGTTAGTAAAGAATCCACCTGCAGTGCAGGAGACCCCAGTTTGATTCCTGGATCGGGAAGATCCACTGGAGAAAGGATAGGCTACCCACTCCAGTATTCTTGGGCTTCCCTTGTGGCTCAGCTGGTAAAGAATCCACCTGCAATGCAGGAGACTTGGGTTCGATCCCTGGATTGGGAAGATCTCCTGGAGAAGGGAAAGGCTACTCACTTCAGTATTCTGGCCTGGAGAATTACATGGACTGTTTAGTCCATGGGGTCGCAAAGAGTCGGACACAACTGAGTGACTTTCACTTTCTGCAACAGTAGTTCTTCCTCTTTGCCCTGCTCCTGTAATCCTTCACTTTGTCTACTTGGATTTCTTTTGGCTTTTCCAGAATCTGGTTTCAGTCCTGAACATGGCTTTTTACCCTCATGACACAGAGTAGAAACTTCTAACTTCTATATCTAGCTCAGATTTCTGGGATCCACTACCTGAAAACTAATGATATACCAGATAGTCCCAGCTATTCAGAAGGAAATTGCTCCTCTTTTTCCCTGTTTCTGTCTCTCTCCCTCCCATATTTCAAACTATATCATTATCTACTAAGAAGGACACTAGGTAAACATTACTATTCCCTGACTCTAAGAAAACAAAATAGGTGAAGACTGTTTATGGAAGCAGCAATATTACAGATAGAACCAGCTTAGAGTTTCAAATCTTCATTTCCTAATTTGCAACCAAATTTAGGATAGAGAAACTTTCTATTACAGACTGGCAGGCTACAGTCCATGGGGTCTTAAAGAGTTGAATATGACTGAGAGACTAAGCATGCACTTGTGAGAAGAATCCCCTTGTTTCATGGGTGTGGGTGGCTGTAGATGTTACTCACTGCTGTGGGGCGTGTCCCTGTACTGGGGAGAATATTACTGTTACGTAATTGCTACTTTTTACCAAAGAGAATAAAAAGGGATTCCAGATTAATAATATTAAACATTTATAGTTGAGGAGTGCTTGTAAATGAATGAAATAGATTTAAAAGAAATCAAAACATATTATTTTGTATATGAGGAGCAGCTTCTTAAATCATAATTTTGCTGATATCCCAAAGAGACATGCATCCTGTCAACTTTATTACAGTAAACAGTATTATTATTTACTGTTTGTAGAATTTCTATACTGCTCCTTTCCAGTAATAAGTGTCAGTGGACAAGCTATCGCCCTATCTGGGACTCAGTTGCTGCCTTGTAAAAGAGAAGGCTTAGATATGAAGATAACTGAGGCCCCAGCCAACTCTGACCTTTTAAGATTAGTATACCAGCTACTCACTCTGGTCTAGAAACTCTTGTGCAAACTCTGCAACCTGAGCAGCCAGCAGTCAGAGCAGATTTTCACAGTCAGATCTACCCATTCAGGCACCTTGCAATCGGCACTCTAAATTACTGACACACTTGATAAGCTATATCAATAAATTTTCTGTACATGTGTGTGAGGACGAAGTGTGGTCCACAGATATCTCTTTCTCCTGTCACCTCTGGCACCTTCTTGGTCTGATAAACCAAGATCTTGGTCTGATAAAATGTGAATTTCTCTGTGAAACTTTCCTAGCTTTCTCAGAATTAGTTGTCCCTTTATGTCCCTTCATAATATTTTGTTGGTGTTTCTAATATTGGATTTTTCAATGATTCATTGTATTGATTTTTTTTTTTTAGTGTATCTGTCTTCCTGCTGGACTTTAAGCATCTTAAAAAGAGTGTTTGATTTTTTCTTACTACTTGTTCAACACATTGCCTTGGTTTATAGCCAATACACAAATGCTGGTTGGATAATGAATGAGTATTCTTTTTATATTCAATTTAACTTATGCCTTTTAGGAAGAGGCATAGGTCAGAAATGGTCAGAGACACTTTAGGAAGTCTAGAAGTTGGTTCTCCTGCTTAGATACTAAAATTTGCTTATATTCTTTTGCAAGTAACATCAAGGAAAGATTATTAGACATAATATAGAAGTTTTCATTCTGTACTCTTACCATAAGACTCACTGATTGTGCCGAGGTTTACTTTTTCCCAATTATTTTATTTTTTACAGTTTGCAAATTGTCTGTATATTATTACTTTCAATTAACTTCCCTCAGCCAATCAACAGACCATAAACTCAGCTTAAGCATTTATGAACAGAGCTTTGTGATGAGAATCTACCCTTACATTAATTGTTGGTTCATTAAAAGTTAGGGCTCAGGAAATGATAGTAGCTATATTTGAGTTCCTCATTTATGGTTGCATTAATATACTTGAGATAAGACTTTTCAATCAGGGAGCCAAGAATATTAAATGTTTTAAATTATCTTTATCAGAATTCTTAAGATGGCTCTAACAGTAAACACATTCAGGGAGATACTAAAACTTGTTTAATAACTCAAAGTAACCCTGGGTCCTAAAGAAAAGAATCATGTTCTTTTCTGTCACTTGACCCCACTGTGGGTAACTACACTCTTATTTGTGCATATATCTACTTGTAGCCCTCTAACTAAAACTATAATATCAAGCAAGTATGGTTATTTTGAATATATACCCATATCTAGTAGAAGTTGATTGAAAGAAAATAAAATCCCATAGAATAAGAAATACGTGGTCTCTAAGGTCTGAAGCAGAAATTTGATACATTTTGAGGGACAGTAACAAGAAAAGACAGAAGTGAAAAAGAGAACTGATAATGTTTGAACTGTACCGATCAGTAAATAGCGCTGCATAGAGTGTGTGAGGGTTTAAAGCTACTGAGTGCCTTGAAAAGAGAGGTTCACGGTTTCTGAATGAAGGATTGGGAAAGTGAAGAGAATAAGTCTTTGGGGTGTCGCAGGAAAGGAGAGGTTATAAGGGAGATCTGAACTGTAATAAAACCAGCTAGATAAGATTTTGATTTCCTTGGGACTGATAATGAATTTGATAGAACTTAGAAGACTGGTCAGCAAAACCAGCTGAAATTAATGAAGGAAATCTCCCTATGTAAAACTGCACATAATACTGAAGCTCAAAATGTAATCACTTGACTTTTGTAGTGTAGACATTAGGTTACAGTGTTGTTAGAAAGAAGAAAAACAGAAATTCAGCACTAAAAAAAAGATGAGCTATCAAGCCATGAAAATATATGGAAGAACCTTAAATGCATATTACTAAGTGAAAGAAGGGCTTCCCTGGTGGCTCAAAGGGTAAAGAATCCACTTACCAATGAAGGAGACACAGGAGACGTGGGTTCAGTCTCTGGGTCTGGAAGATCCCCTGGATGAGGGCATGGCAACCTACTCAAGTATGCTTGCCTGGAAAATCCCATGGACAGAGGAGCCTGGTGGACTACAGTCCATGGGGTTGCAAAGAGTTGGACACAACTGAGCGACTAGCACACACACACACACACACACGTAAGTGAAAGAAGCCAATCTAAGAAGGGTACATACAGTATGATCCCATCATTAGGCAAAACTACAAACACAATAAAAGATCTGTTGCTGCCAAGGGTGGTAGAGGGAGGAGAGATGAAATAGAACACAGAAGATTTTTAGGGCAGTGAAAATACTCTGCATATCACTATGACAATGGATATATGTCATTATGCACTTGTTGAAATCCATAGACTTGTTGAAATCCATACAATATCGCAAGTAAGCTCAAGTACACAGTGGATTCAGGATGATTATCATAGGTCAGTGTAAGTCTGTTCTCAGTTAAAAAAAATGCACCATTCTAGTGAGTGAAATTGATAGTAAGGGAGGCTATGTATGTGTCGAGACAGGTGAATATGTGGGAAATCTCTACCTTCTACTCAATTTTATTGTACACCTAAAACTGCTCTTTAAAAATTTCTTTTAAATTATTTTAAATAAAGTAAAAAAAAGAAAAACAAGAGAAGACAAAGCAACCAAACTAAACTCGCTAGCTAGATGTTTCACTTGAAAGATTAGGGAGAAGAGGAAAGATTAGCAATGCTTAACATAAAAATAAACCAAACAAAAGGCAAAATGGTTATCTGAGGAGGCCACACAAATAGCTGAGAAAAGAAGAGAAGTGAAAGGCAAAGGAGAAAAGGAAAGATATATCCATCTGAATGCAGAATTCCAGAGAATAGCAAGGAGAAATAAGAAAGCCTTCCCCAGTGAACAATGCAAAGAAATAGAGGAAAACAATAAAATGGGAAAGACTGGAGATCTCTTCAAGAAAATTAGAGATAACAAGGGAACGTTTCATGCTAAAATGGGCACAATAAAGGACAGAAACGGCATGGACCTAACAGAAGCAAAAGATATTAAGAAGAGGTGGCAAGGATACACAGAAAGTGAAGTGGCTCAGTCGTGTCCAACTCTTTGCCACGCCATGGACTGTTGCCTATCATGCTCCTCCATCCATGGGATTTTCCAGGTAAGAGTACTGGAGCGGGTTACCATTTCCTTCTCCAGAAGATCTTCCTGACCCAGGGATCGAACCTGGGTCTCCCGCATTGTAGGCAGACACAGACGCTTTACCGTCTGAGCCACCAGGGAAGTACAAAAAAGATCTTCATGACCCAGATAACCATGATGGTGTGATTACTCACCTATAGCCAGACATCCTAGATTGCTAAGTCAAGTGGGCCTTAGGAAGCATCACTACAAATAAAACTGGTGGAAGTGATGAAATTCCAGCTGAGCTATTTCAAATCCTAAAAGATGATGCTGTGAAAGTGCTGCACTGAATATGCCAGCAAATTTGGAAAACTCAGCAGTGGCCACAGGACTGGAAAAGATCAGCTTTCATTACAGTCCCAAAGAAAGGCAATGCCAAACAACGTTCAAACTACCACACAATTGCACTCATTTCACATGCTAGCAAAGTAATGCTCAAAATTCTCCAGGCTAGGTTTCAATAGTACGTGAACCAAGAATTTCCAGATGTACAAACTGGATTTAGAACACTCAGAGCAACCAGAGGTCAAATTGCCAACATCCGTTGGATCATAAAAAAAAGCAAGTGAATTCCAAAAACAAAAAGTCTGCTTCATTGACTATGCAAAAGCCTTTGACTGTGTGGATCACAACAAATTGCGGAAAATTCCTGAAGAGATGGGTATACCAGACCATCTTACCAGCCTCCTGAGAAACCTGTAAGCAGGTCAAGAAGCAACAGTTAGAACCATACATGGAACAATGGACTGGTTCAAAATTGGAAAAGGAGTGTATCAAGGCTGTATATTGTCACCCTGCTTATTTAACTTCTATGCAGAAGTACTTCATGAGAAATGCTGGGCTGGATAAAGCACAAGCTGGAATCAAGATTGCTGGGAAAAATATCAGTAGACTCAGATATGCAGATGACACCACCCTTATGGCAGAAAGTGAAGAGGAACTAAAGAACCTTTTGATGAAGTTCAAAGAGGAGAGTGAAAAAGCTGGCTTAAAACTCAACATTCAAAAAACGAAGATCATGGCATCTGGTCCCATCACTTCATGGCAAATAGATGGGGAAACAATGGAAACAGTAAGATACATTATTTTCTTGGGCTCCAAAATCATTGCAGGTGGTGATTACAGCAATGAAATTAACAGATGCTTATTCCTTGGAAGGAAAGCTATGACAAAACTAGACAGTGTATTAAAAAGCAGAGACATCACTTTGCCAACAAACGTCCGTCTAGTCAAAGCTATGGTTTTTCCAGTAGTCATGTATGGATGTGAGAATAGGACCATAAAGAGGGCTGAGGTCTGAAGAATTGATGTTTTTGAAATGTGGTGTGGAGAAGACTTTTAAGAGTCCTTTGGACTGCAAGGAAATACAATCAGTCATTTCTAAAGAAAATCAACCCTGAATATTCATTGGAAAGACTGTTGCTGAAACTGAAGCTGCAAAGGTGTTAGAAAAGACCCTAATGCTGGGAAAGATTGAAGGCAGAAGGAGAAGGGGACAACAGAGGATGAGACGGTTGGATGGCATCACCAACTCGATGGACATGAGTCTGAGCATGCTCCAGATGATGGTGAAGGACGCAGAAGCCATATGTGCTGCACTCCATGGTGTTGCAAAGAGTCAGACTGAAGGACTGAACAGCAATGAATTCTGAAATTTAGATTGATACCTAGAAAATAGTAGAATCTCAATAAACATTTTTAAGTAAATTAAGGAAGTGATGAATTATTGCAAAGGAAATATTTTGGGTATGAATGATATGAATTCTCTAGTGTGTAGAAAGGTGAAAACTACCTTTATAATATAAAAATTAATACATATTAATTTATGGGAGTATCTAGGAATGTTTAGGGAGAAAATATAAATTTTAAAGAGAAGAGTGCTTAGGACCAATCCTTGAAAAATCTGCTTGAATTAAAATTTAGAAAGAGCAGGCTGCTCTAGTAAAAAAGAATATAAAGAAACGAGTTGTGAAAGTAGGGGAAAACCTAGCTGAAGGTTTCAGTCTGGAGCCACTGTGCTGCAGCGTCAGCGCTGTTGGGAGGGTATGCTTTACAAAAACAAGGGAGTGATAAATGATCTTTGTAGCTGTATGTTTCTCTGAAAATATGGGAGCGGAAGTCTAATTGGTGAGGAGTAAATGAAAGCATCGTTCTGTTTGAGATCTATTTCTGAGACACAACTGCCATGTGATATTGAACCATAATATCTGCAACCTAGTTTCTTCATACATGAAATGAGAATAATAAAAGAGGTCTCATCAACCTCACAGGGTTACCATAAGGACCGAGTGACCACAGCCAGCAGGCCTTCCTATCATGTGAAATATAACTATGGAACATTTTCTTTGGGGCAATGATATTTCAAAGGAATTCTTTAAAAAGAAAAAAAAAGTTTGGATATTCATTTGTAAGCTTTTTTTCCTAGTAATCTAGGCGTACCTGTAATCAAGGCTGAGTCTGTCAAAAGGCTGAGGGAACTCAGGGCAGGCTGCCCCAAAATATGCCAAGGTGGTGTATTGATTATTTTGAATTAAATTTACTTGAGGAATAGCTGGTATAAGAACACTCTGACCCTCCTGTGTTCGCTTGAAAACAGGAAATAAAGCTCCCGTGTGAAGATATCCTCCCTAGACCTGGAGTAGGGAGAGCATCCTTATTACCAGTGATAGGGAAGCCAAGGCAAAGAAAGCTGTATAAACAAACCTTTTATTTCTTCATTAATTTACTACCCCAAACAAAAGCCTATTTGCTTTGTCAAATCTTCACAAATAATTGACTCTTTTTATAAAAAAAATATATATAAAAACCTGTTTAAATCACTTATTAGTCCCATACCTATGGGGCCTCCATAGATACAGAATTAAATTTCTGTGCTTGTATTTTTCTCCTTTTAAACTATCTTATGTTAATTTGATTATTAGACTAGTAAAAGAACCCGGAAGGGTAGAGGAAACTTTTTTCTCTCTTCTACAAAGCTATTAACTGTTTCCTCCTTATCTTCTTTCACAATATTAGCCTATGGTAGGGAGATACGTATACTACAGGCATTAGCCAAAGACCACACAATTTTTGATACTCAGTCTTAAAAATAATCTGTTATCAGATAATCAGTTTAAGGAGCATGTTTCCGCTGGCTTCAGCCCTGGGTGGCATTAAATCATCTAACTCAATAGCCAAAATTTAATAAATCCAGTCAAATCCCAGTCCCTCCAATCTTCACATTCCGGAAGCATGCAAATATGGATAGAAAGTCCAGGATTCATTAGACCACTTGGAGAATTGAGCAAAAATGCTGACAATAAAGGGAATAACAGTTTCTTTATAGTTAGGTGCAGCTCTGAAAGGTTTGTAGCAAAGTCAGGAGAGGAAACAGGAAACTATTGCTCTGAAAATGGCTTTCTTAATTTTTTTTTTTCCATCTCCTTTATATAAGTTCAGTGAGGTAAGGGGGCTCTGTGGACAAACTTTTTAAGTGTTCTTTTTTTTTTCCCTTCCTGGTTTCTGAGTAATGATATAAGTAGGTGACAAAGTTCTCACTAATTTTGTTTTTCTTATCCACAAAATGGGTCAATGGTATCTACTTTAAAAATCTGCCTGTAGTGATTAAATGACGTGTATATAGTCACCACGTCTCTCATATTCATTTCCGTTTTGTTCACCCTGTTTATCTTTGCCCCTTCCTTGAGTCTCACAACATTTCAAATAACTAACTACTAATGTACTAACTGAAATAATGTGTGTTCTGTATGTAAAAAGCCACAGGATCTTAACAAGGCCATTGGATGGCCAGGGTTAGAATGAACACTGTTTTTTTTACTAGTAAGACAAAAGAAAAGGACAGGGTGAATGTGAAATTTTAGCTTCTTTTAGCCATGTCATTTCTGAAAATATATTGGAGTATAATTCCCTATAAGTCATAAGGAAACATGTTCCCTGTTCCAGAGATTTCACCAGTAAAAGAAAGAAACTAGAAATATGAAAATACGCAGATTTGTAATTGTGAAGCTACAAAACTAAATACATGAGTGCATACATAAGAATGAAATGACCATAGGCTTTGTTTATGGGTAAAATGGAATCAGAATACTCGACCCTGTCTCTTTCAAGGAATGCACTTAGAAAACCTAGACAAGTACATGGAGGATCATTCTGAGGACTCAGAAAAGGCAACAGAAACAGGCAGGTCAAAGAAGACTACTGAACCAGGGGTAGTGAGTTGACTTTTTTTTCCCTCCTCTGGTATCCCCCAGCCTGGTCTCAGTCTCAAATCTGCTAGAAACTGAGAAGAGAGCATTGTCATGAACAGAGAGAAGCTCTAGAAGAACATCTTAGTTCAGGCTCCAAGTGTAAGAAACTGTAACCGTGGTAGCATCTGAGACCCACATGCACCTAAAAGTGAGATGGTGGCAGGGAAACCTTCATTTCCTATCAGAATAGCTGGGATCACAAAGGAGTGTGGGAAATACATATCCTTTGTCCCTTTGTCTCTCTGTGTCTATCTTTTCTGCTTCTGTACCTCAGACAGGGGGTATAGTGGTAGGAGGGCATGATCGAGCGAAATAAATAATGCTCCAACTTTCTGCTCTCAGTACCAATAAAAAAGACCAAGAATCACAGAGTACCAGGGAGATAATGAAGTTACTATATGGAGATGTTTACGAATGCCTAGGTTTACCCTCAAAGATGTGTTAGGTAGTTAGAATAGGAAAAAGGGGTCCAGAATGGCGGTGGCTAAAAGACAAGGAAGGGAAAAGCCGGCAAAAATAGAACAAAGAAGTTCTGAGGACTGGAGTGAGGACCTCAGGTGGAACAAACAGCATTCCTGGCTAGCCCAATTTACATTGGACAGGCCCAAGGGGAGAAAAAAAACATATAAAAAGAGGAGCCAAAAGGCCGGGGCTTGCTCTTCTCTTTGCATCTTTGGGTCAGCATGTCCTCATGCCTCAATGATGTATTTTCCTGTTATTTTCTAAATAAAACTGAGCTGTAGTACTGATCTGTCCAAGAGCTATTACACGGTCTATCCGAGACCTGAGAGCTATAACACAGTCTGTGTGAGAGCTGTGACATGACGAGGGCTTTAACGTCCGTTGTTTCAAATTTTTGTTGAGATGAGACAGAACTGAGGAGATTACACTCCCCTTGACAAATGTTCATATGATAATCCTACACACCATACTAAAGACCTTGAATCAAAAGGTAGACTGCCACTCAGGTCCCAGACTGGCTATGGGTGATGCACACCCAGGAATGATCCAAATAGAATTGCAAAAGCTTTGAAAATTAAAATGACATTGAAACCACTTCCTACAGAAGACTGCTGGTCAGAACTTGTGACCTAAACCTAGCTAGATCATTTTGTCTGATAAAAACAAAATATCAACATACATAATAGGATTTAAACAAGAGTCTCATAAGACAATATTCAAATGTCAAAATCCGATACAAATAGTTTAACATGAAGAAACAGGGAAAAATCTCAGTTTACATGGAGGGGAAAAAAAGACACCCATGCAGAGATAACACAAATGTTGTATTTATCTAATACATTTTTTAAAGTAGCTAATACTCCAAGAAATAAGGGCAAGCACTCTTGAAACAAATGGAAAGATAAAGAATATAAGCAAAGAAATAGAAGACTTAAAGAAGAACCAAAGAAAATTCTAGAATTAAAAACTACAATTATTAAAATAAAATACTTAAAAGGCTCACTAACAGAATGGAAATGACAGAGGATTGAAATGACAGAGAAATTAGTCCTTGAACTTGAAAATATATAAATTCAAAATATATAGTCTAAAAACAGAGAGACAATAGATTAAATAAAAATAATAGGCTCAGGGACCAAGGAGGCAATACCAAAATGTCTAACATTGGTGTCATCAGATTGCTAAATATCCATATATATATATTAATGATGGTTAAAACTTCCAAAATTTGGTAAAAGACATAAACCTGGCTTCAAGAAGCTCAGTGAACTTTTAAAACAATGAACCCAAATAAATCCATGCTCAGATACATCATAATCAAGCTATTGAAAATTAAGAAAAAAATCAGGAAGGTATCTAGAGGAAAATGGCATATTACTCTTAAGGGAATGAGAATTTGAATGGCTAAAGTTTCAAATCAGAAAATTTGGAGGCCAAAAGCAAGTTTTACTAACTACATTTTTAAAGTGCTGAACTTTACAATATGAATTTACACATGTGCTAAAATTCATAAAATTATATCAAAAGAGAAAGTTTTACCTCTATATTAGTTTCACAAGTAAAATTCAAAATAAAATAAGTACTTAAATAAAAAGAATGAAATACTGAAGAAGTGTTCATTAAAAAAATGAAACAATCAGAGTAAAGTAACTTATCTTTGCTATCTTCTCCTCCAAAAGCTTCCACATTCTATATCATTTATTTTTACTTCAAACTCTCCTGGAAGAGGGACCCCATCTTTCAAATCCTTACTCTCCTGCTTTCACTGAGGTCAGGCTCACATAAAATAGTCATTGAAGAAATAGGGATCGTGAAAAAAACCTAAGGAAGTGTACATGGACCACAGTATCCCATAAAATGTGTTTATTTAAATAATTTAGTTTTTAATTTTTTATTAGCATTCTAGTCTGAATTTTAAGAGTCAAATGATTCTATGAAACTAATTAATTATTCTGACTGCTCTCAATTTCCAGTTCCCTATAGGCAGCCATCTTCCACATTTTTAGTTGATTCTTTGACACTTAATATAAGACTTTATTGCTGCTTTTAAAGTTTTCTTGGCCGTAAGAGTTATCTCCTAGCTTCTTCAAGTGTAATGTGATGGTTTAATCTTTTTTCTTACACACACACACACACACACACACACAAATTCAGACACTTCCTGTTTCCCATATTCTCTCAGAATAGACCAAATGTTAAAAGATATTCACTGTTTGCATTATTTTACATTATATGTCAAACAGCTACTAAATGAGCCATGCATATTACTATGGTTATGTTTTTTCTCCTTTTTTTCCTTATCTATGTATTTTCAATTGTCATAGCTTGTTGTTGTTCAGTCACTCAGTTGTGTCCAACTCTTTGCGACCCCATGGACTGCAGCATGCCAGGCTTCCCTGTCCCTCACCATCTCCCAGGGTTTGCTCAAACTCATGTGCATTGAATTGAGATGCCATGCAGCCAGCTCATCCTCTGTTGCCCCCTTCTCCTCCTGCCCTCAACCTTAGGACATGGCTTAGTTAATTTATTTTTCTATGTATTTGTTATGAATCATACCACAACCTTCAAAGTGACACACCTCCTCTCTCTTTGTTTAAACCCACTGGGCTGTCTACCACTTTTAAAAAAGAAAATCTTCTTAAGAAGTATTTCCTGCCTCTTCTAACCTGTTTCAGTGTTACCTGGTAGATCTCTACACCTGCTGAATATTAGTCATTATGGCTTTCCTTTCACCATCCTCCAAAGGCTTTGTCTTCTGTTAGATACTCCATTTCTTAAATCGAATATTTTAAAATGTTCTCACTTCATAATACCCTTTGTGTCATATTAATTTTTTTTTATGATACTCCTAAGCCAAAAGAAATACCTAACATTATTGTTAAGAATTTTAGTCCCAATGAATTTATTCTGGGAGTTTATGTGGTACTAATAATGTTACTGTACCCTCCTTCATGACCAAATACTCTATGGTACCCTGTTATTTTGCAGTATCTTCCAAGGCAAGTTGGTACAGTTTGAAAAATGTGGTACCAGATTCTAAGTCTTTCTCTTTCACAGTTCACTCCTTATCTTTGGTGGTATCTAGAAGCTTCCAGCAAAAGAGTATACCAGTATATTTTGTGTGTGTGTGTGACATTGGCATTTAAAATGCCCATCTTCTGCACCGATATTTGATTGACATTTTGTCTCAATATAGATTTGAGTAGATCATATTATAGATGCATTTTGGAGCTCAGTGTAAGCTTAGGGAGGGCAGTGATATTTTCTGTATTATTTCCAAATACTTGGCAGATAATAGTGAGAGAATCAATAACGATATCCCCATATAGGGCTAAGACAGATTCACCAATGACATCCCGATATGAATAAGTGTCTGTTTTTTTTTTAATGACTTGAAAATATGACCAATTGTTTGGAAAAGTATATCAAATTATCTGAAACTACAGTGCAAAATAGATTAAAATGCTTATATGTTAGCAAATAGAAATGAAAAATTGGAAAAAAATGTATAGTTTTGAACTAAATTATAACATTTAATTATAACACTGTCGCTCATCTTTTAAATTAATAAGATATTGCTTCTGTTTTTAATGATGTTGTCAATACTGTAGTCAGCTTGGGCTCAGTTGGTAAGCTAGCTTATCATAACTTGAAAGTCATCCTATATTTATAGTACATTAAATGCATGAGCCAATAATTCTGAGGCTGGAATAATGCATCAATCCATAATGAGAACTGCTTTTAATTTAGCCATTGATAAGTAAAAGATAATTCAATATTCATCTTCTAGGAAAGTTATTTTAATAATGATCCAGTTGTCCTTTCTCAATAATAAAGTCAACCACTCAAGCAAACTTGCCATGTTCTAATCTCAGTGAAAATGAGCGTGTCTAAGCCCTTTTAGATCAGCACTAATGAGGCTGGCCTCTGAAACTTGAGTCCTTCATGAGTCCCATGGACTCATGCTATATTCCACTCCAAGACAAATTTCATGCAGCTGCAAGTAGGAGAATTAAATGGGAGGTCTATAAATGCAAACGTACCATTATTACAATAAGTAATTCAAATCAGCAGCAGTAGCAGCTTTTATAGCAAGGGCAAGAATATTATATTCTCATTCCATTAATTTTTATTCTGTATCTTGAATTCACACATTCTCAATTTGGGAGTATCCTTTATTTATGGATCTTAGCCTCCCTTCTAATTGTATAGAAATTGAGTTATAGGGTAACTTCTAAGTTGTTGTCCTACTAACATTTAAACCTCAAAAGGAAAAAGGAACCTCTGACTTATGCATAAAGTTCCTCAGTTTTGAAAACAACTATTATCTTCAGTCTCCATTATACATAGGAACAGTCTTCACCCCTCTTTCTTGAATATCCTCTTTTCTTCATTCTTCATATGATACTGGTTTTCAGTCTTTCTCAGAGTATGTTAAGTAAAGCTGTACACAACCCTTTAGGAATGGTCTGACTAGCTGAACAAACAGGGTATTAACATCCTCACCCTATATGAATTAGTCCACCAACACATCCAAAAGTTGCCTTAACTTTTAATGCAACCTGGTTCACACTGGGCTTACTATTGATTGAAACGTGTACAAGTTTCTCGTGAGTCTTCTTGTGTCATAAGCTACTCAGTTTTCCCTCCTCCCAGTCTTTTTGGGAATCCAGGTGCCAGACTCTGTTTATACCTGGACATTTGTATTGACATTAGTACACCAGGCAAATGTTCCTAAAAGTTCACTTTCATCCTTTCACTTCCTGAAGAAACTCCGTCATCTTTCTCTATGGTTTCCCATCCAAGTTTTCATGACTGTATTTGTCTTGATGAAGCCAATCTCGAATTTGGCCCTAATAAATCATCAGAAAGAAGTTCCAGCAGAGTCTATCCTCCATATTAGACTTTGGTTTCAGGAAGCGACAAATGGGTTCTTCGGTAAGTCTCTTCTTTCACCGTACTTCTGGTTTTCTCATGCTACAAAAAGCATTAACTCCTGACATTTCTATTCCTAACGGTTTCTGACTGATCACTTTTGTACTTCTAATTACTTTATTCTTTGAAAGAAGTTTCTACAATTTCTTTTTTTTGTAGGCTACTTAAATTTCAGCATAGAAAGCTAGATATTTTATAGCTATAGCTGAGAGGTTCTATTTCAGACTGTTATAAAATGGAGAAGTTTTAAGTCATAGAGCTGAAGTAAAAGATTATTACTGATTTTATCACATGCATAATGACATAATAAATCTATGCATGTTTGAGGGAGAGGTAAATACCTAAACTTTCTAGTGTCACTCAAAATAAAAATAAGAGTCATGGCATTTATATTTAGAAATGCTTTGTCTAATTCACAAATAATTACTGAATTGCTATTTTTTTTCTTTGCTTTCAAGATGTTTACAATATGTTAATATTTGGGGAGACACTTAAATCTTCTAAAAACATCAGATTAAAACGTATACTAATAAGCACCTTTACAGATAAGATTTTATTTAATCATCACAACAACTGTATGATTCAAACCCATATGGTATTTTAATCATTTTACAAACAAAGAATTTGTGGCTAAAAGAAGAAAGGTACATAGTATGTAAGTGGATAGAATTGTGTCAGCCTCAGGTGTGCTAAGTCCTCATATGGTGTTCTTTCTGCTTTACTTCTAACAAGATCTCTGTCCCATCCCTCTTTTCCAAATTTAGAAAGAGAGTCTAATTAGAAAGTTTTTTTTTTCCTTCAGTAAGTATACTATATTGCAGTTAAATTTCTTACCAGTTTCCCATATTTATTATCAAATTCTTAGAAGCTGAGGTAAGTTCACAGCTATAAACAGAAATATAGGGTGTAAAATATATGTATTATAGATGGTACCAGTCAGTGATTTGCTAATAAGTGTTTAACAGTAGGTTCTTGGGGGAATGGGAATGCTACTTTGTAGCATTTGTCTGTTCCTTGGTGCTCAGAAGGTAAAGAATCGGCCTTCAGTGTGAGATATCCAGGTTCGATCCCTGAGTTGGGATGATCCCCTGAAGAAGGGAATGGCTATCTCCTCCAGTATTCTTGCCTGGAGAATTCCATGGACAGAGGAGCCTGGCAGGCTATGGTCCATAGGATCACAAAGAGTCAGACATGACTGAGTGACTAACACTTTCACTAGTTTTCACTAATTATGGTGTAAATACTCCTACCATGGCTGATTCCAAGCTACCATCAAGATATCTTTGACTGTCTAGCAGTTGTGGAATTGGGAAAAGATGTTCACAGGCTGGTAGGAGCTGCCACCAGCCCTCATTGATTACTTTCTCCACTAGAACATTTTGTTTAAATTAGTCACACTCTTGGCTATCTTCCATCATTTTTTAGTTTTTCCCTTGTGAACTTTATCGAAAAATAATTTACATACAATAAACTGCATCCATGTGAACTGTACAATTCATTGATTTTTGACAGCTGTATAGACCCCTGAAACCACCAACTACGCTAAAGATGCATCACTTCCATTATGCTTCAGTGCAGGATACCCCTCACTCCATTCCTGGCAACTACTGATATGCTTTTAATCCCAACCGATTAGTTTACATTGTATATAAATGGAATTATACAGTAAGCAGTCTTCTGTGTCTACCTTCCTTCTCTCAGGATAATTATTTTGAGATTCATCCATATTGTAGTATGTATTAATAGTTCATATGGCTAACTGGAATTTTCATTGTATGAATATACTACAGTTTGTCTTTCCATTCACTTGATTACATAGTTGAATTGTTGCTCATTATTAGCTATTGGAAATAAGGCTATTATGAACAATGGCATATAAATCTTTGTGGAGAGCATGGTTTTATTTTTATTAGGTAAATACTGATAGCTTATGGTGAATGGTGTTGGTTTCGTGATCTCCAAAGAAGAAAATTTAACTTCGGGACCAGGGACCAGGCTTGATCACTCAAGAGCTTTTGTACAGCAGAATTTTATTAAATTATGAGAAGGGACAGAAACCTTCTGACATAGACATCAGAAGGGGGATGGAGAGTGCCCCCAAGTGCTAGTCTTATCAAGGCCCTATATATTTTTACCAGACCTACTCCCACAACATACATCTTAAATTAACAGGATTAGAGCTAACAATAGAAAGGTCTTACCAGACCCACTCCCACAACATACTTCTTAAGATAACAAGATTAGTCAGAAAACCTTCTTGTTAAGGAGAAACACAGGAAGATGTAGTCAATATAGCAAGATACATTGCTATATTGACTAAAACAAAACAATGTGGAAAAAAAAAGTTTCTCTCCTTTTTCTCCTCCTTGAGAGCCTTGGACCCTTTTCTCCTTCTCAGGGCCCTCGACCCCTTTCTCCTCCTCGGGGACTCTGGACTTCTTATTAACCTTCCTGGGAATTAACCCTCTCAATATCTAGGAGTATAATGGCTATAAAGTATATGATAAGCTTTTTCAACACTGCCAAAAATTTCCAAATGGTTATACCATTTAAATTCCCACCATTAGTCTCTCTTTTTACTTTTAGCTGGGTAGATAATAATATCTCATTGTGATTCTAATTTATATTTGTTATTATTGTTCAGTAGCTAAGTCAACTCTATTCAACACTTTGTGACCCCATGAGCTATATAGCACCCCAGGCTCCTCTGGGTGGCCAAACTACTGAAGTTTCAGCATCAGTCCTAATGAATATTCAGGATTGATGTCCTTTAGGATTGACTGGTTTGATCTCCTCACTGTCCAGGGAACTCTCAAGAGTCTTCTCCAACAACACAATTTGAAAGCATTGATTCTTTGGTGCTCACTCTTCTTTATGGTCAAGTTCTCACATCTGTACACAGCTACTAGAAAAACCATGGCTTTGACTATATGCACTTTTGTAGGCAAAATGATGTCTCTGCTTTTTAATACACCTCTGCTTTTTAATACATTGTCTATGTTTGTCATAGCTTTCCTTCCAAGGAGCAAGAGTCTTTTAATTTCACGGCTGTAGTAACCATCCACAGTGATTTTGGAGCCCAAAAAATAAAATCTGTCACTGCTTTACTTTTTCCCCTTCTATTTGCCATGACATGATGGCACCAGATGCCATGATCTTAGTTTTATCTTTTTTTTTATTTATCTGATAATTAATGATGTTGATCATTTAATCTATTTTTTATTGGCCGTTCATACATATTATTTTCTGAAGTATCTTTTCAAATTGTTCTTCACTTAAAAAATTGAGTTGTCGGAATTCTTTTCATATTTTGGGTACTAGTAAAAGCATTTATAAAATTATAAAAGCTCTATACAGTCAGCAAAAACAAGACCAGGAGCTGACTGTGGTTCAGATCATGAACTCCTTTTTGCCATATTCAGACTTAAATTGAAGAAAGTGGGGAAAACCACTAGACCATTCAGGTATGACCTAAATCAAATCCCTTATGATTATACAGTGGAAGTGACAAATAGATTTAAGGGACTAGATCTGATAGACAGAGTGCCTAATAAACTATGGATGGAGGTTTGTGACATTGTACAGGAAACAGGGATCAAGACCATCCCCAAGAAAAAGAAATGCAAAAGGGCAAAATGGCTGTCTGAGGAGGCCTTACAAATAGCTGTGAAAAGAAGAGAAGTGAAAAGCAAATGAGAAAAGGAAAGATATACCCATTTGAATGCAGAGTTCCAAAGAATAGTAAGTAGAGATAAGAAAGCCTTCCTCAGTGATCAATGCAAAGAAATAGAGGAAAACAATAGAATAGGAAAGAGTAGTGATCTCTTCAAGAAAATTAGAGATACTAAGGGAACATTTCATGCAAAGATGGGCACAGTAAAGGACAGAATGGTATGGCCCTAACAGAAGCAGATGATATTAAGATGAGGGGGCAAGAATACACAGAACTGTACAAAAAAGATCTTCATGACCCAGATAATCATGATGGTGTGATTACTCACCTATGGCCAGACATCCTGGAATGTGAAGTCAAGTGGGCCTTAGGAAGTATCACTATGAACAAAGCTGGTGGAGGTGATGGAATTCCAGTTGAGCTATTTCAAATCCTCAAAGGTTATGCTGTGAAAGTGCTGCACTCGGTATGCCAGCAAATCTGGAAAACTCAGCATGGCCACAGGACTGGAAAAGGTCAGTTTTCATTCCAATCCCAAAGAAAGGCAATGCCAAAGAATGCTCAAACTACCACAAAATTGCACTCATCTCACATGCTAGTAAGTAATGCTCAAAATTCTCCAAGCCAGACTTCAGCAATACGTGAACCGTGAACTTCCAGATGTTCAAGGTGGTTTTAGAAAAGGCAGAGGAACCAGAGATCAAATTGCCAATATTCGCTGGATCACTGAAAAAGCAAGAGTTCCAGAAAAACATCTATTTGTGCTTTATTGACTATGCCAAAGCCTTTTACTGTGTGGATCACAATAAACTGTGGAAAATTCTGAAAGAGATGGGCATACCAGACCACCTCACCTGCCTCTTGAGAAACCTGTATGCAGGTCAGGAAGCAACAGTTAGAACTGGACATGGAACAACAGACTGGTTCTGAAAAGGAAAAGGAGTACGTCAAGGCTGTATATTGTCACCCTGCTTATTTAACTTATATGCAGAGTACATCATGAAAAACTCTGGGCTGGAGGAAGCACAAGCTAGAATTAAGATTGCGGGGAGAAATATCAATAACCTTAGATATGCAGATGACACCACCCTTATGGCAGAAAGAAAAGAAGAACTAAAAAGCCTCTTGATGAGAGTGAAAGAGGAGAGTGAAAAAGTTGGCTTAAAGCTCAACATTCAGAAAACTAAGATCATGGCATGTGGTCTCATCACTTCTTGGCAAACAGATGGGGAAACAGTGGAAACAGTGGCTGACTTTATTTTGGGGGGCTCCAAAATCACTGTAGATGGTGATTGCAGCCATGAAATTAAAAGAAACTTACTTCTTGGAAGGAAAGTTATGACCAACCTAGACAGCATATTAAAAAGCAGAGACATTACTTTGCTAACCAAGGTCTGTCTAGTCAAGGCTATGGTTTTTCCAGTAGTCATGTATGGATGTGAGAGTTGAACTATAAAGAAAGCTGAGCATGGAAGAATTGATGTTTTTGAACTGTGGTGTTGGAGAAGACTCTTGAGAGTCCCTTGGACTGGAAGGAGATCCAACCAGTCCATCCTAAAGGAAATCAATCCTGAGTGTTCATTGGAAGGACTGATGTTGAAGTTGAAACTCCAGTGTTTTGGCCACCTGATGCGGAGAGCTGACTCATTTGAAAAGACCCTGGTGTTATGAAAGATTGACGGCAGGAGGAGAAGGGGACGACAGAGGATGAGATGATTAGATATCATCACTGACTCAATGGACATGAGTTTGGGCAAACTCCAGGAGTTGGTGATGGACAGGGAGGCCTGGTGTGCTGCAGTTAATGGGATCACAAAGAGTCGGACACGACCGAGTGACTGAACTGGACTGAAAAGCATTTAATTTTTATTTTTCACAAAAAATGTGGATGAATATTAGATGAAGTTTGAAATGAATTATAGAAAAATAATAACCCCATACATTCAACAGTACTTTTATGGCATAATTATATACCTTTTTTTAAATTTTGAAAAGCACAAGAGTTCTATGAGGGAAATATAGTAGTTATAATTATCTTGACTTTCAGAATGGGTAAACCAAGTCTCAGGTAGGCAGTAGAGCACTTGTTAAGCATATGGCCTTTGGAATTAAACTACCTAAAATTCAAATTGTCCCTCACAATTTTATTAACTGAGGAATCTTAAGCAAGGTAATTGAGACTCTCTAAAACTCAGCTTTTCACTGGTTCTCTAAAACTCAGCTTTGTCACTGGTACAATGTGAAATATATATATATATAACTAAATTGGATAATTGTAAGGATTAAATAAGATAAGGCTTACACAATTACAAATTTGCACAAGCTATAATTAAAAGAAGAACATAAGTACCAGGAAAACTGTCCATACAGATTAACACAGGGAATTAAATACAAGAATGATGATATTCAGTTGAGAAAATCATGAAGATAAATTATGGGAAACTCAAGCTTCTAGTGGTTGTTTTTAATCACCAGGGAAGGAAACCCTCTTGAAAACAAAGTCAAAATAAGAGAAAGCAGTATCAAGGATTAGAGAGAGAGAGAGATTTCTGCAGATTTGATTTGCACAGCTGGCTTCAACCTCCCCTGTATCTAGATTAACACAGTGTTAGTAAAAATCTACTACATATGCCAGTCTTGATTCAGGATTATTTGGAGAGTGGAAGAGCCACGAGAGGGCTGTCCTGTGATGATGTGATGCAGAAGAGACTCATACCGAAGAAAGGTATCGGTGTGATCTTAATCAAAATTAATCTGATGGAAGTAGACTCTTATTACGTTTTGACCAGATCTGACTTGTCTTTCGCTTGACTATTGGCACCCCACCATACACAGAAATCAACTCTGTTTAGTTAAACACAATGTATGCCTAGCACACCAGCACACACTAGCATCTTTCCAGCCAGGCATAAGGCTTCTGTGGGCAGTATCGTGTTGTAAATCAATATTGTTGTCATCACCTCTCAGAAAGGAAATCCTTCCCAATGTCCATATTCATTATATCTATTATGGAGAGTTTTATTGTTTATTGACAGACTGACTTATTTGATCATCACTTGAAGGAATTTTGACTGGCAGAGATGGGGGTATAGGCATGCAGCCAGAGAAAAGAACAAAACCATCAAGAAAAAAATGTGTAAGAAATTGAAAGATGGGTACATAGTGGAAGAATAGGTAAGTGGCAAGAGTAGAAAGACTGAGGAAAAGATGTAGAGAGCCCCAGAAGGCAAGGTGAGGAGCCTGGAATTCCCTCCCAAAATAAAGGAGAGTCACTCAGAGAGAGTGGGTTTGAGCAAAGAAATAGCTTCTGCAGAGGTGTCAGACAGAGTAAAATGGCTTAATGGAGAGAATCAAGGAGGAAGGAACCACACAAAAGGCTCTGACAATAGTTTGAACAGTAAATAAGAAAAGTTTAACCAAGCATCATAACAGTAGGAATCAATAGAAGAGGTGTCTTGGGGGATGGAACTAAAGATCTTGTCAAATAATTGGTTATGGAGGGTACAGGAAGAATCAGAGGTGACTCCTGGGTTTGGACCAAGACTTCCCTGGTGACTCAGACAGGAAAGCGTCTGCCTACAATGCAGGAGACCTGGGTTCAATCCCTGGGTTGGGAAGATCTCCTGGAGAAGGAAATGGCAATCCACTCCAGTATTCTTGCTTGGAAAATCCCATGGATGGAGGAGCCTGCTACAGTCCATGGAGTCGCAAAGATTCAGACTGAACTGAGCGACTTCACTCATTCACTCAGACTTACAGGAGATCCTGCTGGCATTCACAGGGCAACGACTTGCAAAGATAGGAAAAAATGGGTAGTTTAGAAGGAGAGAAGGATTAATAATGATGGTAGCTTAAATGTGGACTTTTGGAGGTTGAATTATAGGAAGGTTACTCAAGTAGCAGGGAATAGAAAGTGAATATCTGAATCAAGAAAGAGAGGTAAGGACAAGATATAGAAAATCTGCAACCATACGCAAGGAGGCTAGGTTTTAAAAACAAGTGAAGGAAATAAAGCTCTAGAATAGAAGTCAGCAAACTACTGCCTGTGTGCCAGATTTGGCCTGCCAACCTGTTTATTACCACTACAAACCTTTTTATTTTGAAATTGTAGATTCATGTCAAGTTGTAAAAATTAATGAAGAGGTCCCATATAACTTTTACTCAGTTTTTCACACTAGTACTATAAAATCTTGTAGAACTCTAGTCAGAGAATGAGATAGCTGGATGGCATCACCGATGCAATGGACATGAACTTGGGCAAACTGCAGGAGACATGACTGGGTGACTGAACAACAACAATATTATAACCAAGATATTGACAAAATCGTAGTCTACCAATCTTATTCAGATTTCCTTGCATTCATTTGTATATGTATTTGTTTATTTGTGTATGTATAATTCTATGCAATTTTATCACATGTTTAGGTTCATGCATTCACTACTTCAGTCAAGATACAGAATAATTCCATCACTACAAAGGTCTCTTTTGTTGCCATTTTATAACCATATTTACCACACTTCTTCCCCATCTCAGCTCTTGGCAATGTTAATCTATTCTCCAATTTTATAATTTTGTAATTTCAAGAATGTTATATAAATGAATTTATACAGTATGTGACCTTTTGGGATTGACTTTTTTTTCACTCAGCATTAGTCCCTCGAGATTTGTCCAAGTTGTATATGTCAAAAGTTCATGTCATCTTATTGGTGAGTAATATTATATGTTATAAATCTACCACAATTTGTTTAACCATTTACCTGCTGAAGAACATCTGTGTTGTTTTCAGCTTTTGATCACTATAAATAGAGTTGTTATGAACATTTGTGTGCAGATTTTGAGGTGAATGGGTTTCCCTGATGACTCAGTTGTGAAAAATCCATCTGTAATGCAGGAGACACAGGATACATAGGTTTGATCCCTGGGTTGGAAAGATTCCCTGGAGGAGGAAATGGCCACCCACTCCAGTACTCTTGCTTGAAAAATCCTATGGACAGAGGAGTCTGGCAGGCTACAATCCAAAGAGTCAGAAGAGTCAAACATGACTGAGTAACTGAGCACACAAGTTTTCATTTCTCTGAGATAGATGCCCCAGAGCACAACTACTAGGTGATATGGTACTTGCATGTTTAATTTTAGGAGAAACTACAAAATTGTATTTAGAGTAGCTGTACCATTTTTATCAGTAATGTATGAATGTTCCTATCCACTTATTTTTGTACATAAAGTTTTATTGGAACACAGCTGCATTTAGTTGTTTACATATATATCTAGAGTTGCTTTCACACTACAAAGACAAAGTGAATAGTTGTGATAAGTACCATGTGGTTCACAAAGACTTATATACTTACTGTTTGGTGCTCTATAGGAAATAAAGCATTTCTCTAGGGATTAGTGTCTGTCTTACTGGGCAAATACCAGGGCTTAGAACCCTGGTGAGGGGTGGTTAGCCTAGAACAGCAGAGTAAAGCATTGAGGAATGAAGTTTGAGTTTCAAGCAAAGAGATTCGTGGCTACTGAAAGCAAAAGAGACTCTTGTGCATGTCCTGACTTGAATAGTTTGCTTTAAGGGATTTCTGAAAAGCATGTTTATAGATTTTGGGAAATCCAAGACTGAGAAGGAAAGCTGGACGGAAGATTTTCTGAAGCAATAACCTACAATGGGAAGAAGTCATTGATGAAGTGCTGTGAACAAGGAGGGGATAGGAGACAGTAAAAATTCAGTTGAGACCAAGGGGAATTATCGCATTTATTTCATTTATTTAGTTCTAATATCATCAAGTATAAGAAGCATATTTATTTACTTTTAATTAAAAATTTTTATTGAAGCACAGTTGATTTATAATATTGTTAGTTTCAGGTATATAGCATACTGATTTAATATTCTCATAGATTATACTCCATTTGAAGTTATCATAAAATAAAGACTGTATTTACCTGTACTGTACAGTATATCTTTGTTGCTTAACTATTTTATACATAGTAGTTTGTATCTCTTAATTTCTTAGGCCTATCTTGTCTCCCACCCATTCCTTCTGCCCACTAGTATCCACAAGTTTGTTTTGTATATCCTTGAGTCTGTTTCTGTACATATGTGTATCACATTTTCTTTATCCATTCATCTATTGTTGGACAATTGCTTCCATATTTTGGCTTTATAAATAAGGCTACTATCAACTGAACACTGGAGTGCACTTTTCGAAGTAGTGTTTCATTTTCTTTGGATATATACCAAGGAGCATTGCTGGAATTGCTGGATCATATACGGTAGTTCTATTTTTAGTTTTATGAGGACTCTCCATACTGTTTTCCATAGTGGCTGTACCATTTTACTGGAGAAAGAAATGGCAACCAACTGCAGTATTCTTGCCTAGAGAATTCCCATGGACAGGGGAGCCTGGGGGGCTACAGTCCATAGGGTTGCACAGAGTTGGACACGATTGAAGCGATTTAGCACATAGCATACCGTTTTACATCCTTACCAACAAAAATAGCAAGATTTTAAGGGGGTAAATGGTTGGAAGTTTAAAAAAAATAGTTATAAAATGCACCAAGTGAAACTGACACATTTGAAAAATGTATATCTGAGGATGGAAGAAATGTAGATGCATAGAAGTATAGTAGAGATTATAGCTAGAAAGGAATAATGGCCACCATCACATGATATTCAAGTTCAGGAAGTTTATTTAAAGGATAGGCTGGAAAAAAAGATTTGAAACAGATGCTGAAGTTTTTAGAAAGTTGATAGCACTGGCAATCTTATCAGTTGCCACCAAGTATTTAATTTCCAAGAAGTTACAGTTGAATTTCTTTCTATTGGATCATTATCTAACTTAACATTTTGCTTAAAATAGGTGTCATTATCTTAATTTTACAGATATGTAAAGTGGCCAGGTGGTTCTTAGAATTTGCCTGAAGTCGAAAGACAAGGAAGTGGCAAAATATATCCATAAATTCAAGCAAGTATAGCTGCTTGCTGTTATTAGAATGCCCTAAGACTGCAGGCAAAGATGATGACTAGGATGGAGAGTGTGTTATAAGGATAACACAGATTTCACACCCCTTTAGGATAAAATTTCTGCATTTGAATGGGCTGGTAAAGAGAGCACAGAAGAAGAACACTGACTTCTAGCTCTATCTCCTCCCTCCATGTTTCAGGGGTATGACTGTAGGAATATAGAAGGCACTATCATCTGGGAAAGGCTAAGATGTAGGAGATCAGGTGAGGGGGTATGGATGGAAGTAAAAGAACACGCATATAGAGAATCTATTTCCAAATACACGAAGCCTGCTGACTGTAGGAAGTGAGTGATAGGAGAAAAGAGGGCCTTGAGAACATAGATCCTGTCCAGATGGAAACCCCACACCCCGCACATCGCTTCCTTCCTCTTCCACTCTTGTATACTGGCTTGAGATGTGTTAACATCAGAATTCTGCTTCTAACTGCTCTACTCTTGATCAGTTCTGAAGCCAGAGGACCTCTGAAAGCTCATATTTCTTTATTATTCTGCTAAACCACACCAGCTTGCTTAAAATAACCCTGATATCAGGTATCCTGGGTACAAAGGCATGTTAAAGAGTATCCATTTGTTTTCTGTATCCTGAAGCATTAAAACAAAACAATAACATTGTGTTCTTTTCACCCCTCACCATCTTCTCTAGAACCTTCTTTCAAGTCACTGTTACTTTGGGAAAAGGTTTGTGTTTTGTTTTGCTATTTTATGATTTTCCCACACCCACAACCTGATTTCTTTACAAGCCTCTCACAATTTCTTTCAAGCTTTCAGCCCATGGTTTGTGTAACCTGTGTGGTTACATCAGAAAGATGGCCCAGGAAACACAAAGGAGCAGAGAACAAAGTAGAACACTAATCTATAGACAATTAAAGTGGGGGGGGAGAGTACTTAAGAGCTAGCATGGCAACTGAAAGCTTTCCGAAGGGCTTATGAGTTCATAAGGATGACCTCAGATAAATTTGGAAGATGGCCAAATACTAAGAACTGAGCAAGTATTTTAGTTGCTTTCTCTCTCATTCATTCAATAGATTTCAAAAAACATATGAATGATTAATTCAGTCTCAAGAGGCTGGTTATGATCTAATTCACTGAAGCTGTCTGCAAAACAAAAAAGAAACAAAAATCAGAGGGATTTGGGAATTCTAGCAAGGTTAAAATAAAATGGCATATTTGTTTGATTTCTCCTTTTGTTTCCCAACTTGGTAATATCTGTACTATTTAAATGAATCCTCAGATATCTTGGAAATAAAAAAGATGATGATGGCAAAAAGTGGCAAAAAAAAAAATGTGGCAAAAAGTGGCAAAGCCACTACAGTGGTGGTGGTTCTCAGAATATTCATGATATTTATTTTTACTTTAAGTAAAAACATGGACTTTGCTCTTTTGGACATGATTAAAACCCCCAAGCCTGGGTCAGGAAGATCCCCTGGAGGAGGGCATGGCAACCCACTTCAGTAGTCTTGCCTGGAGAATCCCATGGACAGAGGAACCTGACGGGCTACAGTGCATAGGATCGTACAGAGTCAGACACAGCTGAAGCAACTGAGCACGTACGCAAGACCCCCAAAGCATTGTCCCCCCTTCTAGTCTTTGCTGTTTGATTTTCTAGAACTGATTAATAGGTGTGATAATCCTAATTCTAATATTAAATAAAGACAAAAAGGTAAAGAGACACATGTGTGCCCTGAAAAAGAGGTTTATGTAAAACTTATTTTTTCTTTTTTTCTCTCCCTTCTTTTCTTTCCTTGTTTGTATATTTCTTTCCTTCCTTCTTCTTTTCCTCTCATGCGTTCTTCTTTTATTCTTTCCTTCCTTTTTTTATTTTTTGTAGTCACAGAGAAGGTGAGCACTTTAAGAATTTTCTAAAATGAATGTGTGCTTCCACTTCCCAGTGTTGAGCCTTCTTGTAAACTCATGAATATGGGACTGTTAAGAAACCCATGTATTATTAACTGAGAGGAGACAAAGAAAAAACTGAGGGACCTGGTTCTAAGCTTCACGTAATCTATTATGAAAAAAAAATTAAGAGGATGAAACTTCAGTTTAAGAACCAATAAGCAAATGACAGTGGCTGACAAGGTTATTAAAAAGGCAATTTGGGGATGAAAATGGGAATATACTTAGATTATATAACAATTTCAATATTATTGCATATTCTTTTTTTCATTTCTCAGAATTTATCACCCACATTTTTCTAGCTTATAAATAGTTTAATTTTGATTAGTTAAAATGTGCTAGGTAAATTGAATCAGCTATGCAAATTCATTAAACATTTGAGATATATTATTGATATTTCCTGCTTCATCAGCTTGAGGAATAAAATAGAAAAACATTCTTTTATATTCAAATTAGAATAACTCTGAGCCCAGTCCCTTTTTTCTGGGCTCCTTACTAGACCCTCAAGGTAGTTATATAGACTCAAGATATTTATATAGACTTGAAAATCGACCCTTCACATGGCCAGCTGCACCTGCTTGCACAGAGAAGAGGCGCAGGAGGAGCCCCAATGAAACTATACTAAAGACAAAAGAAGGAGTGAAATTCTCAGTACTTCTCTTGAATTTCCCATAGGTTATAGGCATTTTTTGCTAAACACCACATTCTCATTAGCACTATAAACATTCCTATACATATGGGCATCTAGCATTTGACATCAAAGATAGCATTTAAATCTATCCATTATTCCCCCAACATTTAGTGTATCTACGTTAAGAACAAACAAACCAACAAAAAAAACCCAATATAAATTAGTATCCTAACCAACACAACATTTTAAAGCAATTTTGCACCAATTAAAACAAATAAAATAAAAGTAACACACACAGACACACAAATTAATATCCTACATTTGAGGTTTCTGCATGCACATGGAAAAATAGGACTGAAGGATTCAGTATCATTTTTAGATAAGAAAACATAGGATGTTAAAAAGTTTTCTGGGGACTGGGCGGGGGGGGGTCAAGGCTCAAAAGCAAGCTCCTCACATGGTGTCCTGCAAATGAATATGCATCCCCAAGCAGCTCTTACACCAGACCTGAATCATTTCAGTAGGGAAAGGTCTTTATGACATAAGCAGTGGTAGCTCTGTAGATCTTGAATTGCTCATTGCCTTCTACAAGGCACACAGAAGTCTTGTGTGACAATATCAGATTCTGGGGATTGTATCACCACTCTTTGGTTGCAAGGCTTCTAAACTGTATGATTAGGAAGCAGCAGTCTCTCTTCTGATATGATCTATGGTAGAGATATAAGCCTTGAGACTGTAGCCATGTGACTTGGCCCTATGACTTTGGTCAAGATTTTAGAAACTGGCTTTGCCATAAGACTGGCAAGCTAGTAGCTACATGTCACCATGTTAACACTAGCCATGCCCTGGGAATGTGGAAGAAAGTCTAGGGAACTTGATTACAAGTATATTTGTTGACCAGGAAACTTGGGTTATACAAAGCTTCCACTGAACTTTGAAAGAATTCAATTCATATTCTGAAAGACCATCCTGCAGCCAATTTTAAACAAGTTATTTCTTAATAGTAAGTACACCTTCCAAAGATAGCTTCTAATAATATGACATATATTATAAGTGGTATGAGTTAACAACTTGTGCCACTGTACTCATTTTCAGTCAAAGACAGTGCAGTCATTGATGTCATTGTAGGAGACCCTGAAAGTAGGTCAGTACTGACTAGATGACTAATGCCAGGGTGCAGATAATATTTACCCAAAACAGACAGGGAACTGCCATTTGTAAGAATACCCTAGAGGAGTACACTGTCAAGTCCACAGAAAGAAGACTGCATCCTTGGCTCAGGCAAAGATTAAGCAAAGGTGAACTAGTTTCCAAGGCCTTTTCCATGACTGAGGAGCCCGAAGGGAGGGAGAGCTGTACTGTATCTTGTTTAGCCTTTTGAGGACTCTTTGTTGTTGCGTTGTTGTTGTTGTTGTTTAGTCACTAAGTCATGTCTGACTCTTTTGTGATCCCACGGGCTGTAGCCTGCCAGGCTCCTCTGTTCTTGGGATTTCCCAGGCAAGAATACTGGAGTGGCTTGCCATTTCCTTCTCCAGGGGATCTTCCCGACCCAGGGATCAAACCCACATCTCCTGCTTGCCAGGCAGTTTCTTTGCCAATGAGCCACCAGGGAAACCCTTTGATGACTCATTACTGGCTGTTGTTTTCATTGGTCTGTACTGGTGGTATGTCTCTTCAGAGTCCAGCAAAAGGACTGGGATCAGGGTAATTACATTAGCAGGCACTGAACTGACTGCCATCTCTCCTCCTATCACTTCTGGTACTGGATGGCAGGTCTATCTGCATGCCATGCTAGCTGAGGAAGCTCATCATGTGGTGGAAACACATGATGTGGTGAAAACACAATCTTATGTGTTTTGGTGTTCCATTACCAAACTCAATAGTAACAGAATTGTCCATCCAGTCCTTGAATTGTATGTGGAGGCATCTGCTGTTGAACACACTGTGTCTCTGCATCAACCTCTGAGCCACTCGATGACTCTGGAGTGTCAAGGAAGTGTTAGCTAGTATCCCCTGGACAAAGTAGACACCCTTAATACTTAGTCTATCTGTTAGGTGGGACTTTCATCCCTAATCCTCTTGTTTACACTAAAGGCCCATTGTTGGTTTTTGGTCATATGCTTATGACAGTTGTCATGGAAACAAAGGCAAATAACCAAGGGGCACTCTCACAAAGCCTACTGTAGCAGTGTCACTGGGTAAAATCCAATAACTCAAGAGAAGTAGCAGATAAGTGAGCCCCTATTGCCTCTTACGTCCTCATGCTGAGCACAGAGATCAAACAAGGCTGAGTATCAGACTCTGGGCAGGAGACCCTAACTCTTGGTCTATGAAACTTTTAAGTTGCATGGAAAAAAAAAAAAAAGCACAAGTGCATGCTGGTGTGATGAGAGACCAGGATATAATAATCACATAGCCTGGTAAAATCATGTCATTGACCATATCCTGCCAGCTCAACTTTCATTTTTGTGGGTGAGAACCAGCCCCTGCTCTAACATGATCAAGGGACCAGCCTCAAGCCTTGCAGTTGCAATTATATGACATGACAAGCTAGTACCAGAATCCATCACATCAGTGTCCATGGTTGAGGAAACACCAGTCTTATTTTTCAGTTTTGTCAGAGGTGGACTAAGGTCCAGACCATCACTGATTTCCATAAGTACTGGGATGTCTCCTCTTTTATGAAACTAGAAGTGGCCAACTTGCAAGGTATCCATTCTGAATCAATTAACCTTTATCTCTCAAAAGGCTTAAAGCAGAAATTGTAAATTGTCTCCAGAGTTTAACCAAGTTACTTAAGTTAATGAAGTAAAATACATTAAGAGACAGTAAGTTCTATGGTGTACCAGACTGGAGCCATTCATATGAGGAAGTCATTGCCAGCAAGAGCCACTGTTGCCCTGTGGGAATGTGGACCTGTTGTTGCCAAATCTTCCTTTTATCAAGAAAATAAGAAAAATGGGACTTTCTGGTGGTGCAGTGGATAAGAATTCACCTGCCAATGCAGGGGACACAGGTTTGAGCCCTAGTCCAGAAAGATTCCATGTGACGTGGAACAATTAAGCCCATGTGCCCCAGTTACTAAAGCCTGCTTGCCCAAGAGCCACACACCTCAACTACTAAGCCTATATTCCACAATTACTGAGTCAGCGTGCCTCTGCAACAAGAGAAGCTACCACAGTGAGAAGCTTATACACTGAAATGAAGGGAGTGACTCCAGCTCACGGCAACTAGAGAAACCCTGCATGCGGCAATGAAGACCCAGTGCAAACAAATTTTTTTTAAAAGATAAGAAAAATGTCAAGTATGGAATTTGACATGAACTGTAATTATTTTTACAACAGAACTGCTCTTCAGACCAATTTTAGTTCTTAGATCGCTAGTTAGCAACCTCCAATACCCTGTAGCTTATTATAAAGTTATGAAGCACCTAAACAAGGGAGAAAAGAGTAAAAAGAATGAAAGCAAATGCTTATTTCAAGTCCTCTAGACCTCTGTTCCTTAAGGAATTGCTCAGGAAAGCACTCTGTGATTCTATTTGAATAGCCCCCTTTTTAAGCCTAATCAGTGTCTACTAACCCTACAAATATGTCTGTTGCTTTGAGAAATGGCTTTATTTCTTCTTGGAAGACTGAGTACATTTTACTGATGCCAAAATTCCGTATGATATTTCAAAGGTATTGTTTGATGCCTTCCTGTTGCTTTTGCAAGTTTGTTTATGCTACCATAAACATGAACTTGGGACAAAAGAACTGGTTTAGATAAAGTTCAGCCCCCTCGAGCTAAATCTAGACTATTATTACAGGATAGCATAAACAATGCCATTTCATACTTGAGATGGAATAAGAGAGTGTGGTGCACAGTATGCTTGAGTGACAGTTCAATCTCTTCTCATCAGTTTATTAATTTCCTGTGGGTTGTCTCCGTGGTAAAGCAGAATGGTTTTGGAGAAGAAATCGGTCTCCAAATTTGGATTTTTTGGAGTATGCAGTTACTTGCATGATCATCAATAATATTTTTAATTTTAATTGACAACTATGCTAAATTAAAGAGAACATAAGATAAAAACAAACACAAGGGAACAAAAAAGTACAGGGTCCTTTAAAGAAAGCAGATAATATAAAAATGAGTAAAATCAGATGGAGATAGGAATTCAAGGATCATTACCTTGAGGCAGGAGGTGTTATGAATTCAGGGATCATTACCTTGAAGTGGGGAAAGGGAGGAGGAAGGAGTTTAGAAAAAGAAAACATAAGATTGTTTACATTAAGGTGCTGACAAACTATCTAGTCAAATTTGTGCTCCACCCATCTATAGGGTTGAAAAAACACTCATTTCAGAAGGGGGAGAAGGATCTGGGTGACTAGGCTTATACTGGAATGTGTGGTCTTCTCCTGGGCTCTGAATGAACTAATCTTAGCCAGGAAAAGTTAAATTATCTAATTGTTCAAGTCATCAGCAAGAATTTTTGAGACCTTTAGTTTCCCCAACACAATGCTTGGTACTCAGTGTTAAAACCAAAACAAAATAAGCAGGCAAATAAATAAATATCAGGGTTAGTCTCTCTCCAAATGCCAAAGAATGCTCGAACAATTGCACTCATCTCACACGCTAGTAAAGTAATGCTCAAAATTCTCCAAGCCAGGCTTCAGCAATACGTGAACCGTGAAATTCCAGATGTTCAAGCTGGTTTTAGAAAAGGCAGAGGAACCAGAGATCAAATTGCCAACATTTGCTGGGTCATTGAAAAAGCAAGACAGTTCCAGAAAAACATCTACTTCTGCTTTATTGACTACGCCAAAGCCTTTGACTGTGTGGATCACAATAAACTGTGGAAAATTCTGAAAGAGATGGGAATACCAGACCACCTGACCTGCCTCTTGAGAAACCTGTATGCAGGTCAGGAAGCAACACTTAGAACTGGACATGGAACAACAGACTGGTTCCAAATAGGAAAAGGAGTACATCAAGGCTGTATACTGTCACCCTGCTTATTTAACTTATATGCAGAGTACATCATGAAAAACTCTGGGCTGGAAGAATCACAAGCCGGAATCAAGATTGCCAGGAGAAATATCAATAACCTCAGATATGCAGATGACACCACCCTTATAGCAGAAAGTGAAGAAGAACTAAAGAGCCTCTTGATGAAAGTGAAAGAGGAGAGTGAAAAAGTTGGCTTAAAGCTCAATGTTCAGAAAACTAAGATCATGGCATCTGGTCCCATCACTTCATGGGAAATGGATGGGAAAACAGTGGAAACAGTGTCAGACTTTATTTTTCGGGGCTCCAAAATCACTGTAGATGGTGACTGCAGCCATGAAATTAAAAGATGCTTACTCCTTGGAAGGAAAGTTATGACCAACCTAGATAGCATATGATAAAGCAGAGACATTACTTTGCCAACAAAGGTCCATTTAGTCAAGGCTATGGTTTTTCCAGTAGTCATGTATGGATGTGAGAGTTGGACAGTGAAGAAAGCTGAGCGCCGAAGACTTGATGCTTTTGAACAGTGGTGTTGGAGAAGACTCGTGAGAGTCCCTTGCACTGCAGGAAGATCCAACCAGTCCATCCTAAAGGAGATCGTTCCTGGGTATTCATTGGAAGGACTGATGTTGAAGCTGAAACTCCAATACTTTGGCCACCTCATGCGAAGGGTTGACTCATTGGAAAAGACCCTGATGCTGGGAAGGATTAGGGGCAGGGGGAGAAGGGGACGACAGAGGATGAGATGGCTGGATGGCATCACCGACTCAATGGACATGAGTTTGGGTAAACTCTGGAAGTTGGTGATGGACAGGGAGGCCTGGCATGCTGCTATTCATGGGGTTGCAAAGAGTCAGACAGGACTGAGTAACTGAACTGAACTGAACTAGTCTCTCTCCAACGTGTTTGCAAGCTTCTTGTATGAAGTTATCTCCTGCTGATAAGATTCAAGGGATTAGTCTAAATCACATGTGCAAGAGAGGAGATAGTCAGCTATGGCTTTTATACTTAGTCAGCATTACTTTGTTTAGAAATCTTATTAGCTATAGTGAGAGGCAGAGGAAAGGGGTAAAGAGTGGGCAGTTGGAATAGTGGTCATATTTGGGAAGAGGAACATTTAAATTAGGAAAATTTCAAAGATCATAGAGAAGGAAATCTGTAGACTTGTGTTGTTGTTTTAGGTCTGATAGAGTTGAAGTCTTCAAGTCAGTCCATTCCTTATAAAATAATGGGAGTGAGATAGCTAACAAACACATGAAAAGATGCTCAACATCACTCATTATCAGAGAAATGCAAATCAAAATCACAATGAGGTACCATCTCACGCCAGTCAGAATGACTGCTATCAAAAAGTCTACAAGCAATAAATGCTGGAGAGGGTGTGGAGAAAAGGGAACCCTCTTACACTGTTGGTGGGAATGTAAACTTTTACAGCCACTATGGAAAACAGTATGGAGATTCCTTAAAAAACTGGAAACAGAACTTCCATATGACCCAGCAATCCCACTGTTGGGTGTACACACCGAGGAAACCAGAATTAAAAGAGACACATGTACCCCAATGTTCATCACAGCACTGTTTACAATAGCTAAGACATGGAAGCAACCTAGATGTCCATCAGCAGATGAATGGATAAGAAAGCGGTGGTACATATACACAATGGAATATTACTCAGCTATTAAAAAGAATGCATTTGAATCAGTTCTAGTGAGGTGGATGAAACTGGAGCCTATTATACAGAGTGAAGTAAGTCAGAAAGAAAAGCACCAATACAGTATACTAACACATATATATGGAATTTATAAAGATGGTAATGATGACCCTATATGTGAAAGAGCAAAAGAGACCCAGATGTATAGAACAGACTTTTGGACTCTGTGGGAGAAGGTGAGGGTGGGATAATTTGAGAGAATAGCATTGAAACATGTATACTACCATATGTGAAATAGATCTCCAGTCCAGGTTTGATGCCTGAGACAGGGTGATCAGGGCTGGTGCACTGAGACAACCCTGAGAGATGGGATGGGGAGGGAGATGGGAGGGGGTTCAGGATGGGGAACACATGTATACCCATGGCTGATTCATGTCAATGTATGGCAAAAACCACTACAATATTGTAAAGTAGTTAGCCCCCAACTAAAATAAATAAATTAATTTACAAAAAAAATACAATAAAATAATGGGAGTGAATGAACAGCTAATCATAAAAGCACAGAGCAAGCCAGAGAGAGAAGGTAGACCAATTGTATCTAAATAAGCAGTTCACTTACAGAGCCAGGAAGCACATGATGGTCCAGGATGACCAAGGTTGTCAGTGGGAGAAGTGGGAGATGGTGTGATCTGGGTGATGGTGACCTTGTGATTGTGTGACCAAAAGAGAGTATGTAAGGTGACTTGAGCTCTGTTGTTAAGGGGCACATAGGGAAAGAGAAACAAACTGCTTGGCTAGTAGTTACAGAACATGACATGGGAGCAAGTGAAGAGGAAAAATAATGAATTATCACACTTCCTCACTGTAAATAGATATTAGGAAGGAAAAATATGGAACAGAGAAATGAGAAATACAATGAACATGACACTGAGGGGAAAAAATGGCAATCACAGTAGAGATGGCAATCACAAAAGAGATTTTTTTCTCATAGAATGGAAACCCCTTGACATAAAATGGCTAGAATGGAGTAGAATCAAAGGGATGCTATAATATCTACAGCATGAATGAAGAGGAATAGGGATACTGAAGTAGACAGACCAAGGCATGGGAGATTGCAACAGTGAAAGAGGAGGGATAGGCTAATCTAATAGTCAGCCAAGAAAGTGAAAGAGGACAGACTACAGAAGACCTGACTCTAGTCTGGCTCTACCCCTTTCCCATATCTCTTAATTAATTCCTTTATGATTCATATTACTATCTTCTAACACATGCACTTCTTTTTCTCTTAAAAGGTTTGCAGAGTCTTTTGGAAAATGGGTATGTTTAGAGTGGAATTGGGGCTTCGCAGGTATCACTAGTGGTAAAGAATCCGCTTGGTAACAAAGGAGACACAAGAGACACTGGCTCTATCCCTGGGTCAGGAAGACCCCCTGGAGTAGCAAATGGCACCACACTCCAATTTTCTTGCCTGAAAAATCCCAGGACAGAGGAGCCTGGCAGGCTATAGTCCATGAGGCTTCAAAGAGTCGGACATGATTGAGTGACTAAGTGCAGCACAGAACAACAGGGTTGGAGTTGACCTTCACAACATTTGCGTAGGTTACTTGTGTAATCTAGCCTTGCCTTATTTATCTGCATTGTTGTGCAGAAAGAAAAAAAATGTGCCTCTGGATAGTATCCTTATGTCAGGAAACATGATCAGATTCTAAGTGAGGGGAGCTATAAACCTCAGGCTTGTCAAAGGCTCAGAAGATCAATGGATAAAATACGCCCTAGACATAAAGAGCTTTCAGACATTTATTTCCACTACTGGGATAGGAGTAGTGCAGGCATCGAGGGGTCCTTAACTTGCAGAGGACTGTGAATGATACTGTAATATGGAAAGGCTGAACCTGCATCAACTTTTGTCAAAGCTTTCTCCTTTGAGCCACACACCATGAGATCAATAAATTTCGGTAAATTAAAAAAAAAAAATCAGCCTCTTTTCTCTGTACATTGCATCCAGTTGGTTCCCCCTAGAAGGACTGAAGGCACCAGTATAGTTCTTGGCTACAGCATTCCTTGAAAATCCCCACTAGAGAGATGCTGGCAAATGAAATTCTGGAGCTATATAGCTATAATTGCCTGGAATGTTACTGGATTTAGTAAAACTGTATACACTTTTACTTTGTAGGCTGCTTTGGTTATTTTTTAAATGATGTCTTTATTTCTCAACTCCCAAATAGAAAAACGTTGTATATAATATTTAGAGTGGTAATAGAAGAATTCATGAGGATTCAACATATAATTCAGGCATTATAATGTTGGTACCTAAAATTTTCTGAGTCAGAGAAGAGACAGGTTTTACAATTGATGTCTCTGTAGATATTATCTTTGATTAAAACTACTTCTATTTACCAGGTAGATGAGATGAGTAGCTGGAATGGAGTAGGGGATTTTTTAATGTATGCATATAAATATGAATTAATTAACACTTACAATGTTATTTTGGGCAGTCAAATCTGGTTACTAGCAAGTCAAAATCCTGAAATCATTGGCCACCCAATAGCAGATTCAGAACAGGAAAAACATGTCAAGAGTGGTCAGTGACAAGACCAAAGTAACATAGCTGAAAACAAGTAACCCAATTGGACTGAGGTTGGATGCTCAAGGATTCCAATATAAATGAAATTCAGTCTTAGATTCAATTGCATATGAAGAAGAGAATTCAGTAATAAGACCAATGTGAACTGAAAAAAAAAATTCTGGTAGAGAAACTTATTTTGAAACTGCATTTTTAAATAATCATTGTGAAACCATCAGGTTAGTTTACTGGAGCTGCCCTAGGACATGACTTACAGGATCATCATTTTTGGTGAGGACTGTGGGTCTCCCAGTCCTCTCCTCTCTCTCCCCACTTATTTGAAGATTTAGGCATAGTACACAAGTTGTAACTGTTGTTGTTCAGTTGCTCAGTTGTGTCCGACTCTGTGACCCCATGGACTGTAGCAAGCCAGGCTTCCCTGCCTATCACCATCTCATGGAGCTTGCTCAAACTCTTGCACATTGACTCGGTGATGTCATCCAACCATCTCATCCTCTGTCGTCCCCTTTTCTTCCTACCTTCAATCTTTCCCAGAATCAGGGTCTTTTCTAATGAGTCAGCTCTTCACATCAGGTGGCCAAAGTAGGAGCTTCAGTTTCAGCATCAGTCCTTCTAATGAATATTCAGGACTGATTTCCTTTAGGATTGACTGGTTTGATCTCCTTGCAAGGGAGAGTCCAAGGGGTTCTCAAGAGTCTTCTCCAACACCACAGTTCAAAAGCATCAATTCTTGGAGCTCAGCCTTCTTTATGGTTCAACTCTCACATCCATACATGACTACTGGAAAAACCATAGCTTTGACTATAGGCACCTTTGTGAGCAAAGTAATGTCTCTGCTTTTTAATATGTTGTCTAGGTTTGTCATGGCTTTTCTTCTAGGAAGCAAGCATCTTTTAATTTCACGTCTGCAGTCACCATCTGCAGTGATTTTGGAGCCCAAGAAAATAAAGTCTCTTACTGTTTCCATTGTTTCCCCATCTATTTGCCACGAAGTGATGGGACCAGATGCTATGACCTTAGATTTTTAAATACTGAGTTTTATTCCAGCTTTTTGATTCCTCTTTCACCTTCGTCAAGAGGCTCTTTAGTCCCTCTTTGCTTTCTGCCATACGAGTGGTATCATCTGCATATCTGAGGTTATTGATATTTCTCCTGGCAATCTTGTGCTTCATCCAGCCCAGCATTTCACATGATGTACTATGCATAAGAAGTTAAATAAGCAGGGTGAAAATATATAGCCTTGATGGACTCCTTTCCCAATTTTGATCCAGTCTGTTATTCCATGTCTGGTTCTAACTGTTGCCTCTTGACCTGCATAGGGGTTTCTCAGGAAGCAGGTAAGGTGGTCTGGTATTCCCATCTCTTAAAGAATTTTCCAGTTTATTGTGATCCACACAGTTAAAGGCTTTGGCATAGTCAATGAAGCAGAATTAGATGTTTTTATGGAACTCTTTCTTTTTCTATGATCCAACAGATGTTGGCAATTTGATCTCTGGTTCCTCTGCCTTTTCTAAATCCAGGTTGAACATCTGGGAAGTTCCTGGTTCACATACTATTGAAGCCTCGCTTGGAGAATTTCGAGCCTTTCTCTGTTAATGTGTGAAATGGGTGCAATTTTGCAGTAGTTTGATTATTCTATGGCATTGCCTTTCTCTGGGGTTGAAATGAAAACTGACATTTTCCAGTTCTGTGGCCACTGCTGAGCTTTCCAAATTTGCTGGCATATTGAGTGCAGCACTTTCACAGCATCATCTTTTAGCATCTGAAATAGCTCAACTGGAATTCCATCACCTCCACTAGCTTTGTTCATAGTAATGGTTCCTAAGGCCCCCTTGACTTCAGACTCGAGGATGTCTGGCTCGTGGTGAGTGATCACACCATTGTGGTAATCTGGGTCATTAAGATCTTTTTTGTATAGTTCCTCTGTGTATTGTTGCCACCTCTTCTTAATATCTGCCACTTCTGTTAGGTCCAAACCGTTTCTGTCCTTTATTGTGCCCATCTCTGCATGAAATGTTCCCTTGGTATTTCTGATTTTCTTGAAGATATCTCTAGTCTTTCCCATTCTATTGTTTCAAAGCCCTTCTCCAGAGGAAGCTCTTAAAACATGCATTTGGGTCTCTTCATTACACTGAATTATGAAATATCATACATTTTTGTAAAATTATTTTCTTTAAAGTATCATTTAGGGAAAGTTGACACCCCATCTCCCTCTTCACACCTAGCCTCTATGTGCCATCTCACCTACCTTTTAAAAAGTCACACAAAAAGTTTGCTAAGCACATCTATGTCAAAATATTAAGGAAGAATGTTTTCCGTAATTAAGAAGAGAAAATTATTTTAAAACACATTAACACAAACATTAATATGCTTCCTACCAGTGAAGATATTAACTCATGTTGAAAGGGAAATAAGCAAAGGCACTTCTGAATTGGAGATTGGTAAACTCCCAAAGTAGATTGATCACAGACAGGATTCATCGAGAGGCCGGGACAGCTACTTAACTCAGTCCCCTTGCCTCTCTTGATCCAGAACTCTGATATCTCTTACCCAGTGGCTGGCACTGACCTGAAGATGTCTTAATTAAGTGTTTCATGAAACTTTTAAAGCATTTAGGGTTTCAGTTTTTTCATCTTCAGTTTTCCTGTACTGTAGACTGGCTTTTTCATATATTTCTCCATTTAACTTGTTATAGTATAGCACCTAATTCTTTCAGAGGTGTGTGTGTGTGTGTGTGTGTGTGTGTGTGTCTGTGTGTCTGTGTGTGTGCATGTGTGTGTCTAAACTTCCCATGACATCATACAGTGCTTGGTGCCATGGTCCACTTATTAACTCATCCCAATTCCCTAACAGGAGCAAATGGGCAATGGTATTTTTATAATGGCCATGATGCTAAAGCCAGGCAGCAGTGCTCTGGATCTGAATCTTGACTCCACTGCTTGCTAGATGTGTAACCTCCAGAGGTTATTTATCTTCAGTTTTCTCATTACCTGTGATGAGTAAAACTTTTAACTTGAAACAATGCCTGACACTATTAGGGTGAAGTGAACAAGGTATTACTTGCATGGGGTGCGGAATTTAAGGGCACACCAAAAATCTTAGTAATCAAGGTAAATAACAGTTTAATGTTTTTAAAGATCTCAAAAGGTCAGTGATGACTGGTTAATGAGGTGATCTGAGTCCACAGTGGAATTCTCAGGATTCACAGTTTTTTCAGGATCCAAAAAAATAGTAGCTCTGACTCAGGCATTTATAGTCACCTTACAAACCAGATGCATTCATCATTTGCGGTAGCACTAGTTGCTACTAAAAGTAAAAGATCACCCCCACAGTTATTAAGTCAGTGGTTCCATGTAGACCTTTGCCACATGTGGATCATGGGGCTGCTCAAACATATGTATTTCTTTGGAACCACCTTTAATATTAGTACATACAGATAAATCCTAGACTGCTCTTGCAATCGGGCTTGCCTTTTCTTTGTAAATGAAACCATATAGAATTTCACTGTAGAAAATTTTCTAATTATTTCTTCCCAAGACAATGTTAAATCACAGACAATGGCTGCTGGAGGGACTGCGATCTCTAAGTGCATATCAAAAATCCTGAATCATCAGTTGGCAATAGTGCATCAGCAGGTTCTCTCATTGCTTTGGATTTTAGAATGTATAGGCATTTGCAATAAAAGAATTCCCCCAACCCCCTACCTCTTCCCAAAGACAGGCTGCCTTTTCCCCTCTCCCTCCTACAAGGAAAGTTAAATGAAGACAGCTAACGAGCAGTTTTATTTTCTTTCAGCAAAGGTCAGCAATCCCACAGCAGCAAATTAATCCCAATTAGTAATGATATTTTATCTTGATAAATGATGACACATTTGATTTACTGTGTTTCCAGGATGCAGGCAGCAAATGTTAATGATTTGCTTTGCTGGGAATTTATATTCTTGCTCATTTCCCATTTGCTGATCAGTTGCAGCTCATGAAGACTTGGCTGCTTCAACTAATGAACTGAGGGCCTCGCAGGAATAATGGTGTGTTCTGCAGCTCTAATTTTTTTTTTTTTTCATGCCATCTGTAGAAATGCAGGTTCCTTTCAGAAAATATCTCTGGCAGCCAGGAAAGAGTGGTTATGATCATATCAATGTCACTTGTAATTTGTATTTCACTTGTTTAATGGCATCCCCAATAAATGAAGCTTTCTGTAGAGAACAAAACTAATTATAGCAAATTCAGCATTTGTCTGTGTATGTGTGTGTGTAAGAAGGAGAGAATTAATGAATAGAAACATACCTAGTCTTTCCTAATTTCCTTAAAATATTCTGATAGCGATGATATGGTTTACATAATGATTTATCTGCCCACCTGGTACGGTTTTAAATTAGACCAAAAAGAGTGTTTTCTGGAGGTCTTCATAACTGAACATGCCATCCGTTTGCTTGCAGTAAATGCAGACGTAAGTCAGATGCTTTCTCTTCCTCCTCCTCCCCACCTGCCTCATCCCCCCTGGGAGCTTTCAATACTCTGAGGATTGCTAGAGGCACTTTGACTCCTCACAAAGGCTACCTGGCTGTCCCCATGAAGCTGTGCAAATCAGGCTGTGAGCATTCTGGGACCAACACCTGCCTTCCAAGCATCACCAAAAATTCAAGCCAACAAGAAGCCCTGGGGAAAGTTGACTTTTCCACCTCTGAAAGGCTGATATGCCTTTCACACATCAGATATAATCTTTGCTACAGAAAACTGCTGCAACTGGCTGCAACCCCAGGCAGGCTGGTCTCCTAGTTGTTTACATGACACTGTGAAAATGAAATATGTGGGATCATTACCCACCCTCATTTAAGAGCTGCAAATATTAGAAGCCCTGTTAGAATCTCCTTCAGGGGAGTGAATGTTTTCCTCTCATCTAATCATTGTTCTTAGCATCAACTAATATAAAATCAATAAACTTCACTCTCCTTGCTTAAGGGGACACTTATTATTATGGTAAATTACTAGGTCCACTTTATGTATCTTCCATTCTTCTTTCCTTCCCTGAGGCTTCTATTCTACCACTCTCTTCCTGATCCAATAGGATTTTCACCCTGGAATGGAATTAACATTCTTTGCTGTCTCTGAAATGCAAATGGTTGGTGATCTTTGACTATGGTTTCAAAGTGTGATGATTTAGATGACATGCAAATGATTGGTGACCTTTGACTATGGTTTCAAAGTGTGATGATTTGTACTGGCTCTGGAAAAGAAGTCATAACGTGTTGGTTTTTTTTGTTTTTTTTTGCCAGACAACTTGCCTATTTCGGTATGGTGCCCTGCTTTTCAGGGAGAGATTACACACACACACACACACACACACACACATATATATCAGTACAGTTCAGTCGCTCAGTCGTGTCCGACTCTTTGCAACCCCATGAATCGCAGCACGCCAGGCCTCCCTGTCCATCACCAACTCCCAGAGTTTACCCAAACCCATGTCCATCAAGTCGGTGATGCCATCCAGCCATCTCATCCTCTGCGTCCCCTTCCCCTCCTGCCCCCAGTCCTTCCCAGCATTAGGGTCTTTTCCAATGAGTCAACTCTTTGCATGAGGTGGCCAAAGTATTGGAGTTTCAGCTTCAACATCAGTCCTTCCAATGAACACCCAGGACTGATCTCCTTTAGGATGGACTGGTTGGATCTCCTTGCAGTCCAAGGGACTCTCAAAAGTCTTCTCCAACACCACAGTTCAAAAGCATCAATTCTTCGGCGCTCAGCTTTCTTCATCATCCAACTCTCACATCCATACATGACCACTGGAAAAACCATAGCCTTGACTAGACGGACCTTTGTTAGCAAAGTAATATCTCTGCTTTTAAATATGCTATCTAAGTTGGTCATAACCTTCCTTCCAAGGAGTAAGTGTCTTTTAATTTCATGGCTGCAATCACCATCAGCAGTGATTTTGGAACCCAAAAAAATAAAATCTGACACTGTTTCCATTGTTTCCCCATCTATTTCCCATGAAGTGATGGGACCAGATGCCATGATCTTAGTTTTCTGAACATTGAGCTTTAAGCCAACTTTTTCACTCTCCTCTTTCACTTTCATCAAGAGGCTCTTTAGTTCTTCTTCACTTTCTGCCAGAAGGGTGGTGTCATCTGCATATCTGAGGTTATTGATATTTCTCCTGGCAATCTTGATTCCAGCTTGTGATTCTTCCAGCCCAGAGTTTCTCATGATGTACTCTGCATATAAGTTAAATAAACAGGGTGACAGTATACAGCCTTGATGTACTCCTTTTCCTATTTGGAACCAGTCTGTTGTTCCATGTCCAGTTCTAACTGTTGCTTTCTGACCTGCATACGGGTTTCTCAAGAGACAGGTCAGATGGTCCGGTATTCCCATCTCTTTCAGAATTTTCCACAGTTTATTGCGATCCACACAGTCAAAGGCTTTGGCATAGTCAACAAAGCAGAAATAGATGTTTTTCTGGAACTCTCTTGCTTTTTTGAGGATCCACCAGATGTTGGCAATTTGATCTCTGGTTCCTCTGCCTTTTCTAAAACCAGCTTGAACATCTGGAAGTTCGTGGTTCACGTATTGCTGAAGCCTGGCTTGGAGAATTTTGAGCATTACTTTACTAGCGTGTGAGAAGAGTGCAATTGTGCGGTAGTTTGAGCATTCTTTGGCATTGCCTTTCTTTGGGATTGGAATGAAAACTGACCTTTTCCAGTCCTGTGGCCACTGCTGAGTTTTCCAGATTTGCTGGCATGTTGAGTGCAGCACTTTCACGTATATATATATATATATATATATTTTTTTTTTTTTCTTATTCTTCCCACAGTGTCTAGGAGAGAATTAGTTCCCTCCATTAGTCCAGGTCTTCTGGGAAGTAAACACCAAGATGCAGTTAAATGTGCAGAGATTTTACAAGAGGAAATGCTTATGTGAAAAGAAATAAGGAGACAGCAAGAGGAGGATAGGACCACCAAAGGTTCTTATAACACCAGTGTTTTCAATTTCTCTCGTAGTGAGCATGCTATAGGATTCAGTTATCCTAAAGCTTCACTATGCACCTAAGTAAAGCAGGGTATCCCAGTGCTACTTTTCAGGGGAAATACCACTTATTCTAGAGGACAAGAGCAGAGATTCAGATTGTGATTCAAAGGAGTAATGATCCTTTTAATCCTCAACCCTAGGTTTGGGATAGAACTCTACATTTTACTAAAGCAGTTTCATACATATTATTGCTTTTGATTCTGACAATAAAATATGAAGTCAGTATTATTCTTGTCAGTCAAAAATGCATAAGCTGAGTTAACCCGTGAGAAAAAATCAAAAACCCTATTGAGGAACATTTTACAAAATATTTTCAAAAATGTTAAGGTCATGAAAGACAAAGACTGGGGAAGATTAAACAAGTTACAAGATTTGACTGCTAGAAACAATCTGAGATCGTGGACTGGATCCTATACCAGACCACACACACACACACACACACATACACACTCAACAAAAATTTTCCTCTAAAAGGCATTTTAGGATACTTGGAAAAATCTGAATTTTTCTTAAGTTAGATAATTAATTGCACTATTTTTTAATTGTTTTGTGTATGTGATAGAATGTTCTTGTTTGAAGGAAATACACATGGAGGTATTTGGGGGTAAAGAGGCATCATGGCCATAACCTGCTCTCACATGGTTCAGAGAAATGTTACCATATGCACACAGAATGATAAAGCAAATGTGATTCAGAAAAAGTTAGTATTTGAGGAAATCTGTTTGAATGGTGTACAGTGTGTGTCTGTGACCATTTTCTGTGCTATTTTTGCAACTTTTTTCTTAGACTGAAATTATTTTGAAATAATTTTCAAAACTATACCCTAAAAAATGTGAAATAAGGCAGTTCCCATGCCCCATTTTATAGGTGAGCAAATTTGGCTCCCAGAAGTCACTCAGTCATGTCCAACTCTTTGCGACCCCGTGAACTGTAGCCTACTAGGTTCCTCCGTCCATGGGACTTCCCAGGCAAGAGTATTGAAGTGGGTTGCCATTTCCTTCTCCAGAGGATCTTCCCGACCCAGGAATCGAACCCAGGTCTCCCACATTACAGGCACAAATTTGGCTCAAGTAGAGTAAATAAATGTCTTGACTTTTTTGCACAATACATCAGTGTCAGACTGAAAAGTTCAGACTCACCTCCTATCCCAGTGATTTTTTCACAAGCCAAACACATCATCCGTATGTACAGGGAGCTGCAAAATGACTTGCCCCCAGAGTCCATAGCTCTGTCTCCCTAGTGTTTCTGTGGCAGTACCTTAGGTTGTACAGCAAGCTGTGCGCATGCTCAGTCGCTCAGTCATATCTGACTCTTTGTGACCCCATGGTCTGCAGCCCACCAGGCTCCTCTGTCCATGGGATTTTTTAGACAAGAATACTGAAGTGGGTTGCCATTTCCTTCCCCAGGGGATCTTTCTGACCCAGGGATCAAACCCATATCTCTTGTATCTCCTGCATTGGCAGGCAGGTTCTTTACCACTGAGCCACCTGGAAGCCCATATGGCACACTGTTGCATCTTAATATAGCTGGCCCTCAGAGAGAGGGGCTTGTCCCAGTTGATGGTGAGCTTTCTCAGTCCTAGATTCCATTGCCCTGACAATCCAAATTGTGGTCAGTTAATTCATCTATCTCTACCTGTAGATAATTCTGTTCTTGGTTAAGGGGAATTCTCAGATCCTTGGGCTAGAAAATAAGTGCCATATCAGCCATGCTGTTAGCTCTGCTCTGACCATGTACCTGAATACTAATACCTCCAACATTGTTTTATCCTTTGAAATCAATTCCCCTCTTCATACTTCTGTTCTAACATTTCTTATTTCCTCATGCTGGAATCCTCGTCTTTGTTTTATGTCTGGTACCCTTTCTTTGTTTTCCAAAGGCCTTATTTACTCCAAAAATCCCCCTGGGGACTTAATTTCCATTGCCTAAAACCCAGTCCCTGGGAATAGTTTGACCTTCAGGATCTCACTGGACCTGTCTGGACTGTCTGCTCCTACATTTGATAGTTACTGGAAATAATGTTTTCCAGGTCCCAGATATCTCTTGCTTGGTTGTCTCTTCAGAAACCAAGTTTCATTATGATTTCTCTCCCCTGGGTTCCATGATAACCACAAAGCATAGTCCTTTTCAATGTGACTCTTTTATTGGAAAACTGAATTTGCATCTGATTCATTCTTCCTTTGAAGCCCAGCTTCAGTCTCATATATCCATCCTCTCAAAGTTTCCTTGGCCACCTCTGTGCTTATTATACCTCCCATTCAAATAGCTCAGTATAAGTTCATCTATTCTGCATTTTAGAGGTTACTGTAGGTTGGTAGAATTCTTTCTCCTGCATAATAAAGCTTGTCCTCTATCCTTCTAGGAACAATATGGTGAGAGGAAATCTAGGCTTAGGAGACAGTTCTGCTCCTAACTGTATTGTCTTGCACAAGTCACTTAACACCTCTGGACCTCAGATTTCTAATCTAGAGTAGAGAGAGAGAGTTGGATTAAAGAATCTCTAAGGTTTCTCTTATCACAAAAAATTCTTGAAATTTTTGTCTATCCAGTGTCTAAAAGTACTCAATAATATGATTCTTACCTCACAAGGGGATTTTTATTATTGTCAGAAGGTCAGGCAATGGAGTGTCTCTCTGGGAGCACACTAGCATTTGTATCAGCCTATTAGAAATCTAGAATCTTGAGCCCCATCCCAGACCTACCAAATCAAAAAAATTTTTTTTAACTTTTTTAATTGAAGTATAGTTGGTGTACAATATTCTGTAAGTTACAGGTATACTACATAGTGATTCACAATTTTTAAAGGTTATATTCCATTTACAGTTATAACAAAGCATTGACTATATTTCCTGTGTTGTACAATACATCCTTGTAGCTTATATATTTTGTATATAATAGTTCATACTTCTCAATCCCCTACCCCCTCTTGTTCCTTCCCCCTTCCCACTTCCCACTGGTAACTGCTAGCTTGTTCTATATCTGTGCATCTGTTTCTTTTTTGTTATATTCACTAGTTTTTTCATTTTAAAAAAAATTCCACATATACATGATATCATACATTATTTGTCTTTCTCTGTCTGATAGCATAATACCCTCCAAGTCCAGCCACATTGTTGGTAATGGTAAAAGTTTGTTTTTTTATGGCTGAGTAGTATTCCACTGTGTGTGTACATGTGTATTTTTTCTTATTTATCAATGATCTGTTGCTTCCACCCCTTAGCAATTGTATATAATGCTGCTATGAAAATTTGGGTATGTTCATCTTTTCAAATTAATGTTTTCATCTTTTTTTTGAAATTATACCTGGGAGTGAAATTGCTAGGTCATATGGTAGTTCTATTTTTAGTTTTTTGAGGAACCTCCACAATGTTTTCCACAGTGGCTGCATCAACTTACATTCCTACCAACAGTGTTCAAGGGTTCTGTTTTCTCCACATTCCCACCAATATTTGTTGTTTGTATTCTTTTTGATGATAACCAATTTGGAAGATGTGAGGCGATATCTCCTTGTGGTTTTAATTTGCTTTTCTCTAGCGTTAAGGGATGTTGAGCATCTTTTCGTGAACTTATCCGCCATCTTCGTGTCCTCTTTGGAAGGACTATTCAGCTCTCCTTCTTATCTTTTAATTGTATGAGCTGTTTATATATTTTGGTTATTAACCCCTTATGAGTCATATCATTTGTAAATATTTTCTCTGAATCAAAATCTTTTGATGAAATGGCTGTTACACGTGTGCATTACATTTTGAGAAGTAATGCTCATCTTGACAGGAGAGGATCTATGTCTTGTGGGGCCTGAAATTTATACAACTTTGGAAACTATCTTTAAGAATAATAACAAAAATTATAGAGGTAGATATAGACATACACCAAGCCAACATTCTGTTCACCGTCTTTAGTACTCAAGACATATCCTGACCTTCCCATCCTCTGTTCCCTGTTCCATAAATACAGAATCCTGCTAGAATGAGAAGTACATTGTATCAAAGGCATTAATGCATGGTGATGGCTATAGTTCCCCTCGTACATAATGATATTAATAGCTAATATTTAAAGAGTACTTACTAAGTATAAAGAGTTATTTTGGGAACTGGGTATGGATATATTATTTCATTTTTATAGAAATTTTAAGAGATCAGGCGGTTTCTTTAAATTAACCCTATTCTTACTTAGAGATAAGATTAAATAATTCTCATAGCAACTATCAGAGCAAAGATGGAGATCTGATTCTAAGGCCCACATTCTTAAAGAAAAGACCATACTGCCTCTTGATGGTAAAATTAATATTTCAAGAGTCCTCTAGTCACCAACCAAAAAGAAAGAACTCTAGTGAACTCAGGTACTGCGAAGTTGTAATAACGCCTGCATATGGGGGAGGGGATATGGGAAGTGTCTGCCCTTCGGCCTCTCCTATCTCACAAGGCAGGCTCTGACAGTAGCTCTTTTATCAAGCATTTTTACTCATAAGTTGATGCTCGTTGCTCCCTTTCTGGGCTAACTACTAGGCTTCAAGTGGGTGGCAAACTTTCAAAGAACCAATAACAAGTGAAGTATGTCACTGAGAAAATGTTTTTACTGGATTTTTTTTGTAAGAAAGTCCCTGATATTCTAAAGTTTTTCAATTATTTACAATAAAAAATAATGGAGTTCATAAAGTTAGTTTCCCTTTCTTCATCACTATTTGAAAAGAGAAAGTAGATACTTATAAACTTTTCAAAAATATCCTCAGCCAGTGAACAAAAAATGAATAAAATACATATATAGGGAGTTAAAATTAACTTTTTAAATTTCTGGTGAAAAAGAAAGGGCTATTTCGTGTATATGTCATTTTCTGTTTTCTTTCTCCTTTCTTCTGGCCACATTTTTAGGACTGCAGCCTGGACAAAAGGCTGTAAAATATATAGATACGAGTCTACAGTATCGTTGTTGGTATATTGTTGTTGTGTTCAGTTGCTAAGTGCTGTCCGATTCTTTTTGCTGTCCAATTCTTTGCGACCCCATTAACTGCAGCATGCCAGGCTTTCCTGTCCTTCACTATCTCCCAGAGTTTTCTCAAACTCAAGTCCATCGAGTCAGTGATGCCATCCAACCATCTCATGCTCTGTTCCCTGCTTCTGTGCATGTTTAAACTGATTTTGTTGGACTGTACTGGCTAGGAGATACACCTCAGAGCAATGGCCCTGTGGCTTGGTTCATTACCACTGGCCTTCAGGACCTCAGTGGGAGGCTTCTTAGTTCCTTGATCCTGGATAACAACAGTTATACTGCTCTTCAAGTCAGCCATCTAAAGGAAGAATAAAGGAATCTTATTTAAACTATATTTTGAGATTGCTTGTGTGGTTCATAATCAAGCTTATGAAGAATAGAAAAACAAATATCAATGAAGAATAAGAGTGCCCCACCATTTTGACCTAAAAACACTAAAGAAGAATTAAATCTATCTGGATTTTGTGTGCAGGTCAGGGGGTGGGGGGTGGCAGGGATGGAGAAGGGAAGCTGTAAAGAGAAAGGGTATATTTGCAGGGAAATTGAAACTCTAAACCATGTTCACAAAAATTGCAGTGAGATAAGCAAAGGTTGTCTGAAAATAATGTTTCTAAATATAGCCTTAATCATATTGACATGGAACAGAAATGACATAAAAAGTGATGAAATCAAAATAAGGCAATTTATGCCATGAAGAAACTTGAGCTATAATGATTTCTGAAACAGATGTTATAAAGAAAAAAAATTGCATAACTTTTTAACTGCACTGTTATATTTAAGAAAAATGAAATTATGTAAAAAGCCTATGGCAATTTGCAAAATATCAAGAGCAAAGAGGTTAGCAAAGTAATCCTATTATATCTTAGTGCTAGACTTTTGGGGAAGTGATAACTTCCCTGAGTGATAACAGAGTGAATACCAAGGCTACCACTTCTTATTGATAGAAGAATATTATGAGCTTTATGGAACAGAAAATCAGAAAGTCAATCAACAGACCAGTGTTATTATCTTAGTTACTTAGACAAGAGGTCAATCTAGAAATCAAGTAATGATTTGGGACATAAGTCAACAAGAAGCACTGAGTTACTCTTAAAGTTAGGAGCAAGAAGCAAATTAGCACATTATCTCTGCTAAATGATAGACTTAAGACACTGGAATCCATGCTGACCTGTAAGAACTGAAGCATCTAATACACACTTGAAGTAAAAAAGCAGCTAGAAGAAAATTCCTAGGAGGCTGGGAAACACTGCAAGTGCAGTTTCTGTCTTCTATGTTTACCTGTTTGTTACTGACAGCATCAAAAATGAGCAAATAATATTAGCAGTTTTTGTTACAGCAGAAAGAAAATGTAACTTTCTTCAGGGGTAACTGATAATTGAGTTACTTAAATACATAAATGTCACTATATACTTATAAAAACTGTTAATCAGTATTACTTAAGCAATATGTCTTAGGCGATATTTCTTTGCCACCCTTACCTAAAAGTAACAAAAAAAAGTAAAGAAATGTTTAAGCAAATAAAATTATTATTGTACAAAAGTTTCTAATAGTTTGTGCAAATTGTAGCAATAGCCTAACTTGTTCCAATAAGTCTGAATATGTGAGCTTTATGTAAAAAGCATCCTTGATTCCTTTTTCTCTTTTATTTCCATCCAAAATAGGGCTGTAATTTGGTCAGTACTTTTTAATTAATTCCAGATTTTTATGTACTTATTTTTTAATCAAATTTTCCCTTTATTGCTTTAGTTCAGGCTCCCATGATCACTTGCCTGGACTTTTACATGATAGTGCAAAAAAGACTTTACTTACATCAGTTCACCAGTAGTCTAATACATCAGTGGAACAATGTTGATTATAGGGCATGGGTCCAATGAATATAATGACTGTAATCATCTGTATTTTAGGCACATTGAAAGATAATTTAAAAGGTAAAACCATTTTGGAAAGCAGTTTGGTAGTTCCTTAAAATGTTAGAAATAAATGACCATATACTCAGTAATTCCACGCTCAGGTATATACCCAAGGGAAATGAAAAAATAGTGTATCCACGCAAAAATTTGTATACCACTTTTAATAGTAGCATTATTTATAATCACCAAAAAGTAGAAAAATCCAAACATGAACTGATGAATGTGGCATATCCATATGCAGGAATATTACCCATCCATATAAAGAAATGAATTCTGATAGTACAACATGGGTGAACCTAAAAGCATGTTAGTGAAAGAAGCCAGTCAAAAAATACCGTATATTATATTATTTTGTGTATATAAAATGTCCAAAATAGGTAAAATCAGAGAGATAGAAAGTTGATTAATGGTTATTTGAGGCTAGGAGAGAAATGCGGGAAGTGACTGCTAATGTATATTGAATTTTATTTTGAGGGTGAGAAAATGTTCTAAAATTACAATGTATATAAAATGTTGTTGATTGTGCAACTCTGAATATACTAAAAATTATATTAAATATTTTTTAGTATAAATATACTAGATTTACTAAATATTTAAATATACTAAAAATTACTAAACTTTGTATTTAATGGGTGAATTTCATGGTGCTTGAACTGCATCTCAATAAAGCTGCTTAAAATAACAATAATTAATAGAGTTCTACTTAATATCTAGAACTTAGAAAGCTAGTAAAACAGCAAGTAAAACATGGATCAACTACAAAATCATAATTTTTTGACTCTATAATAGATCTGATGTTACCAAGCAACCAAGTAGCTTGAAATCCAAAGGTTTTCTTCAATGGTGGATGAGACACAGGCAGTGACTCTCCTGTGCCAGAAGAAGGGAGAAAGAAGTGCTTGGTGCCACAGAAGCAGGTCAAAGGAAATTAGTTTGATTTTGAAAAAGGCTAAAAGCTAGATAACAGGTGCAGATACAAAGTTTAAAAATGCAAAAGTCTAAAAGAATATATTGGAGAAAATATTTGATACCTTGGGATAGAAAAATATTTGTTAGAAGTGATAACAAAGGCAAGATTCATACAAGAAAAACTTGCTGAATTGTACTACATCAAAATAGAGGACTTTTACTCTCTGTAAGACACTGGTAAAATAATGAACAGACAAGACACCACCTGGGAGAAAGTATTTACAAATCATATTTCACAATGGATTTGTACCCAGTGTAAATACAATCTTAAATCTCAATGATAATAATCATAATCATAAAACAGAATTTTAAATAATGGATTATATATTTGAACTAACGTATCATGGAAAGATATGTGGATGACAAATAAGCACATAAGTATGTTCATTATTAACAAACCACTCTTCTATTTGAATGGTTAAAGGAAAACAAAAAAAAAAAGAAAAGAAAGAAAGAAAACTACAAAGTGCTGGTTAGTATGAGGAACTTCATACGTTTTTTGGTGGGAATGCAAAAAGGCAACTTTGGAAAAGAGTTTGGAAGCTCCTTAAAAAGTTAAATATACACTTCTTATACAGTACTTCCAGGCCTAGATATTTATCCAACTGAAATGAAAACATATCCATGCAGAAGTCTGTACATGAATGTTTATTGACACTTCATTCACAGTCACTCAAAACTGGAAAAAATTCAGTTATCTCTCACCTGGTGATTGAATGCATAAACTGTGGTACATCCATACAATGGAATAATTCTCAGCAATAAAAAGAATAATTTGCTGAACCAAGTGATAATATGAATAAACCCCTGAATGAGTCCATTTTGGGCTTTCCAGATGGCACTCATGATAAAGAATCCACCTGCCAATAGCCTAGTGGACTACAGTCTGTGGGGTCACGAAGAGTTGGACACAACTGAGTGTCTGAGCACATAGCACATAGCATATGATTCCATTTATGTAACATTCTGGAAAAGGCAAACATATAGGGACCCAAAAAAGACCAGTCATTAGTATGGACTATGGGTCAAGGGAGGGGTTAGCTATTAATGGGCATGGAGGAAATTTAGAGATGATGAAAATAGACTGTATTTTGCTCTTGGTAGCAGATAAATGATTGTATCGGAGAAGGCAATGGCACCCCACTCCAGTACTCGTGCCTGGAAAATCCCATGGACGGAGGAGCCTGGTAGGCTACAGTCCATGGGGTCGCTAAGAGTCGGACATGACTGAGAGACTTCACTTTCACTTTTCCCTTTCATGCACTGGAGAAGGAAATGGAAACCCACTCCAGTGTTCTTGCCTGGAGAATCCCAGGGACGGGGGAGCCTGGAGGGCTGCCATCTATGGGGTCACACAGAGTCGGACACGACTGAAGCGACTTAGCAGCAGCAAATGATTGTATGCATTTGTCAAAAGTCACAGAACTATATTCTACAAGGTACATTTTAATGCATACAAATTTCAACTCAATTTTAAAAAATCATTATCAAATAGTCTAACTTTGGTGGTGGAGGTTTAGTCACTAAGTCATGTCTGACTCTTGTGAACCTATGATTATAGCCTGCCAGGCTCCTCTGTTCATGGGATTCTCCAGGCAATGCCATTTCCTTCTCCAAGTATTACTTTAAGAGTTCAGGAAAAAAAAAAATAATGTGAACTAGAAATAAAATTTATTAGTTACTTATCCTTGTTCAAAATGGTAAAATCTTTTCAGAAAAGCATCACAGTCCTTTCCTGTTGAGGTCTTGCCTACTTGTCCCTCCTACATTCTACCTATACCGACAGTCATTTTTCCAGACATATTCTTCTCTTAAAGTTCGGTAACTTGATGAAGAATTCAGCTTATCAAGCAAACAATGTATCTCCAAGCATTTGGACAATCTGTTTTATTTGTTTTTATTTTTTCCTGGAGAGTATAAATAAATATGAATGTGACACAAGTTCAGTATTAATAGTACTTTAATTAGACCGTTTTCTTTCTGGAAATTTTTAAAGGTGCCTGGAAGAGTGCCCTCTGTTACCAGCCAAAATAACTCCCTTGGTAATGCAAAAGTAAATTAGTTTGTCAGAGAAAGGAAAACAAACTAGGAGACATGGCAAGTGATTGATAGAATGGATACTAGATTTTCACTCAATAAATGTATATTCTCTACCCAGCACTTCATCTGTAAGCCCTTGGCTTAGCAGGTTTAATGTACACAGTTACAGTGATCCAAGGATATTACCTAACCATTGCCACCACACACATTAATTAACTTATTTTGTTGTGTTGACCATCCCATAAGTGTGTTAGTACTAGTCATTTATAGAAGAGGTAACTTATTTGACCATTCCACATATGCATCTGAATATAGCCATTTGATTCTTTTTCTTTGTCACAAATGCTTTTAATTTTGAAGAGAACTTTTATAATACAGTATTAAAAACATAGGGATTTGTTTTTAAATCTGGAGTCACATTGACACCATTGTATTGAGGAAGCTAGTTCAAATAAATACTGTGGTGCTTTGTCCAGATTCCCTCTTCTGCAATACCTCTTCTCTCTGTTTGGCTCGTTTACTGGGTGTCACAGAAGGTTGCTAACTTTGAATACAGCCCAGACCAAAAAAGGACTATGCAACAAGCCCAAGCTGTGGTACATATATTTCTATCAATTGGGCATGTAGCCTGGCAGATCTTATGATATTAACGGCAACTGTGATGGGGAAAAGTGCTGTGTAGAGTTTACAAAAAAACCTAATAGGATAATCAGAATGTTGATTCTTGGTGTTCTGGAGCAACAATATATCATCTGCAGAAAAATGGCAGCTCTTCTGATATGCTAGTAGATGCCTCTCAAGATGGACATCTGACCATGAAACAAGCAACTTCCCATGAGTCATTTCTGTGAGACTCTCCAAACCATAAGATTAGGGGAACACAGGAGTAGTCTATCTTGAATTGGAAGTGGTACGTGTGGGATTTGGATATGAACAGCCTTGAAAGAGAAATATTAAAAGATCAGGGTCAAGAAGGTTTAAGGAATAGCCATGTGTGCTGTGCTAAGTCACTTCAGTCATGTCTGACTCTTTGCGACCCTATGAACTATAGCCTGCCAGGCTCCTCTGTCCATGGGATTCTCCAGGCAAGAATACTGGAGTGGGTTGTCATGCCCTCCTCCAGGGGACCTTCTTGACCCAAGGATTGAACCAGTGTCTTTTATGTCGCCTGTATTAGCAGGCAGATTCTTTACCACTGAGCCACCCAGGAATCCCCTTTTTGCAACACCCCACCAAGTTCCTCTGTCCATGGGATTTCCAGGAAACTACCTTAAGAAGCAAGTGGTGTCCTTAAGGTAATTCCATATTCCCTCTTCAGTGCAAGATACTCGTTTCCCAGCTAGCATGACTATTATCTGTTTCACTCACCAAGAATTGCTCTCAGCATCAAGGAACTGCTTATTCGAGGGTTATACTCCCTATAGTGGGTGGCTGACAGCAAATGGTTGATTCATGTGTTGATACAAAGGCCTGAGTCCCACCCCACCTCAGTTTACAAGAACTCCAAAGGGCTATTGTAGCTTTTCAGAGTAACCTCCCTGCCACCAACCTGTAGGCGATACTGTTGTCTCAGGTGCAACCACAGGGCAGGTCAGCTTCTCCTCATTGCCAATTCTGGCCTGGGTATAGAGAGGTGCATATTCTGTGAGAATTCTTCCCCAGACCTTCACTCAGTACTCTATTTCAAAGTCTGCTCCAGGAACACATTCTAAAATTACAGGCTTAATTACAGACTACATATTTAATCATTAATCTCCATAAAAACTTGGCTTTGAGGTGCCACCTAATCAAATCAGTATGTCAGTGAAGAAGTTCATCTGAAGCAATAAAGATGCAGATGATAACTGAGAGGTTGTCAGAATGGGCAAGGGCAAATTTGCTCTTGCCTAATAGTACCATCTGATACCAACAATCTGAAATCTGTCAGGGATCGAAGACTCAGAATAAACAACCTGACAGCTTTACCTTGGATTTATTTAGGTGTTATTTTTCCTTGCATTTGATGCAATTTTGAAAGTATAAATAGTATACAGTGCTGGCTGCTTTATTTAAAGTTCAATGAGAGAATGGCCTCCATCTGTAGAAATTTGTCTGCCTTCATTCCAAAATCAGATGAAGTAATTGGTAGATTGAATAATAGAAAAAAACTTTGGTAGGCCCCAGGAAATGTAAAATGTCATCCAATCAATCTGTATCAGATTGACTACCAGTTGAAGCCAAATAAAGCTTGAAATACTTGCCTTGATGCCAAGTTTCAGTGTTAATTGAATATGAGCAAAGCCCTGGAAAGACATTTGGAGACAATGAAGAAGTAAAACTCTCTACTTAGCAAGAGAGAATCAAAGTTCACATGAATCTGTGAAAGACCTTCTGTGGATCTAAAAAGAAAGTTGTTAGGACTATGTCTTAGAGTACAAAGTGAGCTTTATTCAGCACCTAATGTATGAGATGATTTCATATAAATTATAAGATAAATGAAGGGCACTTGGTGCATATTTTGCCACAAGATTACAATTATGGTACGAATGATTCTTAAAGAACTCATTGAATTATGTCAGATATGTTTTCTGAGAACACTTTTAAACCTGTGCTTGAATGCTCAGAGGTGTCTGACTGTTTGCAATCCCTGAACTGTAGCCTGCCAGGTTCCTCTGTCCATGGGATTTTTCAGGCAAGAATGCTGGAGTGGGTTGCCATTTTCTCCTCCAGGGCATCTTCCCGACCCAGGGATTGAACCTGTGTCTTCTCTGTCTCCTGCATTGCAGGCAGATTCTTTAGCCACTGAGTCATTGGGGAAGCCCCTTTTTAAACCTGAAGGGGGCACAAATTTATTGAACTGAAACTGCAAGTTAGTCTCTTGGAAGAGATGTCTGTTTGAATGAGATTTGTTGACATCAATGTGTAAAATGAAAATCCAGAAACGTTTTACTGTTTTCATAACATTGGACAAGTCAAGGAGTCAGAAACTTTCCTAAGTCACCTTGTCAGGGCTGGTAAGTCTAAAATTGATGTATAGGACTCTCAGGAGGTAAACTGAAACAAAGAACATAATGGAAATTATAGGCAATTGTTATTGCCTAGGCATGATTTTTTTCTTCCACATAAAATTGTATTGCTGCAAAACCATGTGATTGTGATGCCTCGTTTTCATCTATAGTAAGATCAAGATGTACTGGTTTTTCTCAACACTATGTTAAAAAATGTGTGTGGGGAGGATAATTCTTTTCTTTCATTTCCCACAGAGTACTTGTGAAATGGGCAACAAAAATACTTTTGTACAAATTATATCAGTCCAGTATCAATTAAGATGTTTGGCTGTAAGAAATAGATTATCAAATTTAAATTGGCTTGGACTTCCCTGGTAGTCCAGGGGTTAAGAATCCACCTGCCAATGCAAGGGACACAGATTTGATCCCTGGTTCAGAAAGATCCCATATACCTCAGGGAAACTGAGCCTGTGTGCCACAACTACTGAAGCCCACATGCCTAGAGCCTGTGCTCTGCAACAAGAGAAGCAACCACAGTGAGAAGCCAATGCACCACAGCTAGAGAGTAGCCTCTGTAACTAGAGAAAGTCCAGGAGTAGCAATGAAGACCCAGCTTAGCCAAGAAAAAAAAAAAAGATGAAATTGGCTTAACAAAGAAAAAATGTATCCAAGAAGATAAGTCTGGAATAGAGCAATCCCAAAGTTAGTTCAACACTGTGCCAGAGCTAAGGGTCAGTTTTTCACTGTGATTTCCTTGGCTTTCCATAATCTTTCTCTATTCTTTATCTTTCTTAGAGTCTATGAAGTGGTTACACTCAGGGTTCCAAGGTTCAGATCCTCATGAAGCAGAATCTAAAATCAGGAACTAGGCTTGTTATTCTATTGTGTCTCTATTTAAGAAACTTTCTAAGAAGTTTCCCATATGCATTCCCCCTTATATTTCATAGACTAGGGTTATATCACTTGCCTATGCCTAGACACAAGATTGGAAAGGGATGTGGTGCTCATGGTTGACCTGTATCATTCAGGCTGTAAGTTTTAGAAGGGGGCAGGAAGCCTAGAAAAAACTGGTGTCTGGCAAAATTGGATGTTGTTAGTATAGAAGTGGGAGGTGTTTTTATAACGTTTCTTGGGTATGAAAAAAAATTGTGTCACAATCTTCCAATTACTTTGTGTTATAGACGGAATTATGTCCTCCTAAAATTCATATGTTGAAGTCTTAACCTCCAGTCTCTCAGAATGTGGCTATATTTAGAGACAAGTCATTACAGTTAAATGAGATATTTGGGTTGAGCCTGAATCCAATATGACTAGCATCCTTATGGGAAGAGGAGAGTAGGACACAGACACAGAGGGAAAATACTTGAAGACACAGGGAAAAGATGATCATCTACAAGCTGAGGAGAGAAGCCTCAGAAGAAATCAATCCTGTCAATACATTGATCTTAGATGCCTAACTCCCGAATTGTGATAAAATAAATTTCTGTCAGTCTCTGATACTTTGATATGACAGCTCTAGCAACCTAACACAGTTGATATCCTCCTTAAAGTTCTACTGCCCCTTTTCTAGTCTTGACCCTATGAAATCTTAATCAACCTAAACTAATAGTTTCAGAAGAGTTAATTTTACATAATGTCCTCATTTCTTATATGGGATCATAAATAACACTTTTTTCCAGTTAGTCTCAGACCCAGAACATTCAAGTAGTTTCATGGAAAATATTGCAATAAGTTGTTCTAACTTTAAGTTAGGTTAAATTCTAACTTGGTGCTATGCCAGAATTTGTTGACTTTATGCATGTAAGAATACATAATTAGATAAATAAATACATGATTAAATAAATACATGTATTTATAAATAGATAAATATTCATTTATTCATACATATTTATTTTATTTATAATATTTATTTAAATATTTTATTATTTATTAAAATAAATATTTGTTTATAAATAAATAAATACATGATTAAAGAAATACATGTATTTATAAATATGTTGCAGGAACTTTTTTCTATTATTTCAGAATTTGGGTGAGTTGCCAAAGCTGAAGACAATGAATGCTGATTTTGTTAAGACTACTTTTTCCTATATTTATTTTTATAAAATTTTAATTGCAATGCATCATTCACATTGGAAAGTATACAAATTATGAATGCGCATACTAATGAATTTTACCTACTGAGCATACAAGACATACCTATCCAACTAAAGAAGAGCTTTTTGAGCACCCCAAGAGCCCCTCAAACTCTCTACCAGTTTTAACTAATACCCAAGTGTAACCACTGGATTGATATCTAACACTAAAAATTATATTTGGATATTTTAACTTAATAGCAATATAATCCCATAATATATATTCTTCTGATTCTCATGTTTCTTTCTTCTAAAAGGGTATATAGTTTTCTATTATGCCAATACCTCGCAATTTATGTAACACTCTTCTTATATTCACTGGCAATTTGGATAGATTCTTAAGTACTTCTTGATTTTTTTGGCCAATTTTTAAAATAGATCGCCTATATTTCCTTTATTGCTTTGTAGGGTTGCTTTTTTTTTCCCCCTTGTATATTCTAGGTATAAATTCTTCTTTGGATACTGAAAATATCTTCCTTCTTACATTCTATACCTTATATTTTCATTCATTTAATAGTGTTTTTTGAGGAAGAAAAGTTCTTAATTTTGATATAGCCCAGTCTTTTTAAAATTTTTAGGTACACTATATTTTATCTATATCTACATCAAGATCATAAAGATATTCTATTTTTTCCACTAAATGTTTCTTTGTTTGACCCTTCACATCCATATATGTATTCCATTTGGAATTAAATTTTGTGTATGCTGTGAACAGAAATAGATTCGCTTTGTTTATATCAGTTCGCTTCAGTTGCTCAGTCGTGTCTGACTCTTTGTGACCCCATGAGTCAGTTCTTCGCATCAGGTGGCCAAAGTATTGGAGTTTCAGCTTCAACATCAGTCCTTTCAATGAACATTTAGGACTGATCTCCCTTAGGATGGACAGGTTGGATCTCCTTGCAGTCCAAGGGATTCTCAAGAGTCTTCTCCAACACCATGGTTCAAAAGGATCATTTCTTTGGTGCTCAGCTTTCTTCACTGTCCAACTCTCACATCCATACATGACCACTGGAAAAACCATAGCCTTGACTAGACGGACCTTTGTTGGCAAAGTAATGTCTCTGCTTTTAAATATGCTGCCTAGGTTGGTCAGAACTTTTCTTCCAAGGAGTAAGCGTCTTTTAATTTCATGGCTGCAATCACCATCTACAGTGATTTTGGAGCCACCAAAAATAAAGTCAGCCACGGTTTCCATATAGATGGGGAAACAGTGGAAAGAGTGTCACCAAAAATAAAGTCAGCCATGGCTTCCATATCGATGGGGAAAGTGTAGAAACAGTGTCACCAAAAATAAAGTCATCCACTCTTTCCATATAGATGGGGAAACAGTGGAAACAGTGTCAGACTTTATTTTTGGTGGCTGCAAAATTAATGTAGATGGTGATTGCAGCCATGAAATTAAAAGACGCTTACTCCTTGGAAGAAAAGTTCTGACCAACCTAGGCAGCATATTTAAAAGCAGAGACATTAGTTTGCCAACAAAGGTCCGTCTAGTCAAGGCTATGATTTTTCCAGTAGTCATGTATGGATGTGAGAGTTGGATGGTGAAGAAAGCTGAGCGCCGAAGAATTGATGCTTTTGAACAGTGGTGTTGGAGAAGACTCTTGAGAATCCTTTGGACTGCAAGGAGATCCAACCAGCCCATCCTAAAGGAGATCAGTCCTGGGTATTCATTGGAAGGACTGATGTTGAGGCTGAAACTCCAATACTTTGGCCACCTCATTCGAAGAGTTGACTCACTGGAAAAGACCCTAATGCTGGGAAGGATTGGGGGCAGGAGGAGAAGGGGATGACAGAGGATGAGATGGCTGGATGGCATCACCGACTTGATGGACATGGGTTTTGGTAAACCCCGGGAGTTGGTGATGGACAGGGAGGCCTGGTGTGCTGCGATTCATGGGGTTGCAAAGAGTCAGACACGACTGAGCGACTGAACTGAACTGAACTGATAGGACCAGATGCCATGATCTTAGTTTTCTGAATGTCGCATTTGAAGCCAACTTTTTCACTCTCCTCTTTCATTTTCATCAAGAGGCTCTTTAGTTCTTCTTCCCTTTCTGCCATAAGGGTGGTGTCATCTGCATATCTGAGGTTATTGATATTTCTCCCAGCAATCTTGATTCCAGCTTGTGCTTCCTCCAGCCCAGAGTTTCTCATGATGTACTCTGCATATAAGTTAAATAAGCAGGGTGACAATATACAGCCTTGACGTACTCCTTTTCCTAATTGGAACCAGTCTGTTGTTCCATGTCCAGTTCTAACTGTTGCTTTCTGACCTGCATACAGGTTTGTCAAGAGGCAGGTCAGCTGGTCTGGTATTTCCATCTCTTTCAGAATTTTCCACAGTTTGTTGTGATCCACACAGTCAAAGGCTTTGGCATAGTCTTTTGCAGAAGTAGATGATTTTCTGGAACTCTCTTGCTTTTTCAGTGATCCAATGGATGTTTATATGCATATACAATAATCCGAGAACAATTTATTGAATAACAAATTCTTTCTGTACTCAGTAATGTCATTTTTGACATGACTCCCAGTTATAGTATTCATGTATAAGGACTGTATTCTGTTGCATTTGTTTATTGGTCTGCCTGTAATTCACAATACTGTTTTAACTGGAGTATCTATATATTAATAATAAGTCTGAATAGTTATTGGTATGGATAGTCCAGATTTTGGTTCTTATGAATAAACCTGTTATGCGTACCCAAATATAAATCTTTTATGTATATAAGTTTTTATTTCTCTTGGGTAAATACTCTGAGTGAGGGACTGGATCATACAGTAAAATTTATGTTTATCCTTATATGAAACTGACACACTTTTTTCTTATGTGGGTATATCATTTGGTACCATTATGCATTACCAGTAGTGGGCTGAGAATTCATGTTACTCCACATTCTCACCAACCCTTGGCTTGATCAATGTTTGTAATTTGAGCTATTCTAGCAGTTATGCAGTGATATCTCATGTGGCTGTAAGTTACATTTTTCTGATAACAGATGAAGTTGAGCATGTATGAATATGCATATTAGCCATTTGTATAACTTGTGATGTGTTTGTTCAAAAGTTTTCTCAAATTTTGGGTGGGCTATGTTTTTTTTATTCAGCATATAATTTTATTATGTTGTGTATTTTGAAAATGTTTCCCAAGGCTGTGGATTATCTTTTTTATGTTCTCAATAATGTTTTATGAACACCATAGTTTTAATTTAATGAAGGCAGATACTTTTTATTTTATGGTTCAAGTTTTCTGTGTCTGAAGATCTGGGTCTTTCCTTTATATTTCCTTCTAAAATTATTACTTTGTGACATTTAAACATATATGAATAATGCATTTCAAGTAAATTTTAGGATTTAAGATGAGTTGGTATTCATTTATTTTACATATAGATATCTAGTTTCCCAACAGTCTTTGTCAAAAATAATATACTTTACCCATCAAATAGCCTTGAAAATTTTGTTGAACCTCATCTCAGTTTATATATGTGGGTCTGTTTTTAGATCACTGTTTCTTGATTACTGCAGTCCCGTAGTAAACCTTGAAACCAGGTAGTGTAAGTCCTCCAACTTTAATCTGTTTCAGAATTATTTTGGCTATTCTAAATCCTTTGCATTTCTGTATAATTTCAGAATCAATATTTTTAATTAAAAATGTTTGTTGTGAGTTTGATTGGGGTTGCTTTTAATCAAGGGATTACTTTAGGGTAAGAATTGTTATCTTAAAAATATTGAGTCTTTTGATTCATGAACATGGTACCACCCTTCCTTTATTTAGGTCTTTAATTTCTTGCAGCAGTATTTTATCCTTTTCAATGTATGTTTCATGCACTAAATATATCTCTAAGTATTTCAGCAATATTCTTTCTTTGATAGTACTGTAAACAGGAATTTTAAATCAATTTATAGTTTTTTCATTTATGTAGACATACAGTTGGTTTTTTCATGGATTGACTATATTGCCTACAAGTTTACCAAGCTCACTTAGGCATTCTAGTTGCTTCTTTGTGAATTCCTCAGGATTTTCTAAATAAATGATTATGCTATTAGCGAATAAAGTCAATTTTACTTAGATTTCAAGCTTAAATCCTTTTACTTCTTTTTTTCAACTCTTGCACTAAATCACTAGTATTTTGTTGCTTTATGTGTTTGCATTGCCCCTTCAACATTCTGCCCCACAGATTCTACCAACATTTTCTTCCTCAGCCCAATTTCTGTCTTCTCAAATCAAGAATGGTAGGCTGTATATGAGTTCCTTTCACTGACCATGACATAGAAACTGTCAGCAAACCAGTGCATTTATAGAGTTCATCTTGTTTGTTTGTTCTTTCTTAGAAATCACATTTCTGCTCTGTGTAGTATCTGGAAACTATTACTTCAACAATTTTTCTTAGTTTTTAAAAGTTTTTTTTTTTTTTTTTTTTTTAGATAGTAAGGGTATTTAGTTGCTGTTACTACAAATGGCCTGAAGCAAAATTCCCTTTGTGTGTCCTTGAAATTAAAGTATTTTCCGTGAAAGGCATTTACTTGGGTCTAGTTTTCCTTGTGGCTTAGACAATAAAGAATCTCCCTGCTGTGCAGGAGACCAGGGTTCTATCCCTGGGTCCGGAATATCCCCTGGAGAAGGAAATGGCAACCCATTCCAGTATTCTTGCCTGGAAAATTCCACGGACACAGAAGCCTGGCAGGCTAAAATCTATGGGGTAGCAAAGAGTCAGACATGCCTGAGCAACTTTCATTCATTCATTCATCTTATTCATTGTGACAATCCCTTCCTTTTAATAAGACTCTTGTATTTACAGATGATGTAAAGATTTGTATGGTTGAATGTAAGTCTAATTTCTAGCTTTTTTTTTTTCTCTTTGTGTTTTCTTTTACACCCCATTTTCTGTCTTCTCTTCAAGAAGACATATTCCATCCCTCCTTCTCCTCTTTTGGATTTAGCTATACATTTGATATTTGGTTTTTTTTTTTAACATACAGTTATTATTAGGATTAAAATGTGTTTGCTTAATTTATAACTGTCTACATTGAATTACTATTAAAGGACTACTCATGTAAAATAAAAATCTTGCAATATTATGTTAGTAATTCAATTTTACCATCTTTTGTGCTATCCTTGTCCAGGTATTACTTCTATATATGTTATGAACTCCATACTATATGACTTTTTGCTATAGTCAATTGACTTAAAAGTATTTAAGTATTAAATGGTTTGTGGTTTACAATTATAATAGAAGGAAGTGCTAGATTACAGTTATAGGTTAGTTTAAAAAAATACAATACTTTTCCCATCCAAATTATGGACCCTCAAGGACCATTTGAGGATTGGTGGACTGACTCTAGGTGAAAAATTCTCAACTAGATGATTTTTAAACTCTTTTATAATTAAAATGGTGTAATCCAGGAGTGGCTTCTGACTTAATTTGCTTATCATGGATAAAAAACATCTCTGATCAGATTTTTCTTATTTGTATTTGGGGATCATCATAAAATCTACATCTCAAGGACTATGTGAGGGAAAAGGTAATAATGCAAGGAGTAGGTGCTTTGTAAAAATGTAAAGCTCTTTTATAAACTCCAGGTATTATCAAGGAAAGCAAAGAGTCAATAGAGACATCTTCCTCTCATTCCCTGCATACCCATTCCTTGGATCTCAGTGTTCCTTCCAAATTGTTGCAAAGAGTTTTGTGAACTATTGGAACAAAGCACTGGGTCCTATTGTTAAAGAATGCCATGTACAAGAGATTATTGGGAGAGGGTAGTATGTGAAATGGGTGGAGGTGGTCAAAGCTACAGTATTTTTCAGTTACAAAATAAGTAATTCCTGGGGATGTAATGACAACATAGTGATGATAATTAGCAATATGTGTCGTACATTTGAAAGTTACTAAAAAAGTAGATCTTAAAAGTAAAAAAAAAAGGTATTTATGAACATAAAAACTGTCTTTCATATTTATCCACAAAGTGACCTTATACAGTGATTTTTTTTTAATCTGGTAGACCCTTAACTCTATTAACTTGGAATTCCTTTCAGCCAAAAAAGGTTTTATTTATCATTCCTCATCATTTTTATCTGCTAATTATAAATTCTCTAAACTTTTATTTATCTAAAAATATCTTTATTTTTCCTTTGTTTTTGAAAGATGTTTTTTCTAGGAGTTTTATGGTTTCAGGTCTTATATTTAGGCCTTTAATACATTTTGAGTAAATTTCGTATATGTTTTGAGGAAATGTTCTAATCTCATTCTTTTACACATAACTATCCATTTTTCCCAGCACTACATACTGAAAAGACTGTCTTTTCTCCATTATATATTTGTGCATCCTTTGTCATGTATTAATAGACTATAAGTGCATAGATTTATTTCTGGGCTCTCTGTTCTGTTCATTGATCTATGTGTCTGTTTTTATCTGCTGCTACTATGCTGTTTTGATTACTGAAACTTTGAAGTGTTGTCTGAAGTCCAGGAGTTTAGTATCTACAGCTTTGTTCTTTTTTTCTTAAGATTGCTTTGACAGTTAGGAGTCTTTTATCATTCCATAAAAATGTTAGCACTGGTTTTTTCTAGTTCTGTGAAAAATGTCATAGGTATTTTGATAGAGATTGTATTAAATCTTTAGATATTTTCAGATAGTATGGACATTTTAATAATACTAATTCTTCCAAACCATAAACAGGGGATATCTTTCCATTTATCTGTATCAACTTTAATTTCCTTTATTCGTGTTTTATGGTTTTCAGAGTACAGGTCTTTCACCTCCTTGGTTAAACTTATTCCTAGGCATTCTTTTTGGTACAATTTTAAACAGAATTATTTCCCTAATTTCTCTTTCTGATAGTTCATTATTAATATATAAAAAAACAACAGATTTCTGTATATTAATCTTGTATCCTGCAACTTTACTGAATTCATTTAATAATTCTAGTGCTTTTTGGTGGAAGCTTTAGGGTTTTCAATATATAGTATTGTGTTATCCACAAACAGTGATAAATTCCCTACTTCATTTCTAACGTGGATGTCTTTTATTTCTTTTTCTTGTCTGATTGTTGTGGCTAGGACTGACAATACTATGTTAAATAGAAGTGGTTAGAGTGGGCATGTCTGTCTTCCTGATTTTAGAGAAAAGGCTTTCAGCTTTGCATCTTTGAGTATGATGTAAACTGTAGATTTGTCATAAATGGCCTATGTTAGGTTAAGCTTTGTTCTCTCTATACCCTCCTTTAATGAGAGTTTTGCATTTTATTGATTAGCATGTGTTATTGGAGGATTTGTGGAGAGATTAAAACATATGTGATTGTTTTTATGCTACATAAACATAGAATTACATTCAGAAAATATTTGAATGTCCAAGAGTGAACAGGAAAAAAAAAACAAAAAAAACCCCCAGAAACTATTATCTTTCCAAGATGTCCAGGGATAGGGAAAATTCAGTGTTGGCAAAAATTAATAGTCACTTCCTGTCTAGACATTGTGTCCAGTCAGTTTAGTAAAGTGATTACATATGGATAACAAAAGTTCATTTTTGAGCTAGTAGGATCTTCAGGAAATGAGAAGATGCTTAAAACATGGCTCCTACTTGAAGAAAATTAACAGATTAGTTTTGGAGATAAGACATTCATATAGCGATAAGTATTGATATGAGTTAATACTGTGAAAGTTTAATAGGAAGTATGCCTAAGGAGAAGATAAGTAGAACTGACAAAAATTATACATTTGGAGAAGTTTCTGTGAACTGATTCAAGTGGAGATTTTCTATCATAGTGGCTATAATCAGGCCTCTATTCACAATTCTGGGGCTATTCAGAAATATATATTAAATAATTTATTAATGCTCTGTCCACACATTCCAATCTAAGAGAACTTATAATCAATTAGTCATGGCCAAAGATCCCCATGGTGAGATTGTTATAATCACAGTAGAAACCCAGGTGTCTACTCAATTTCATCATCTCTTACCATCCTCTGTTAGTACAAATAAGAGACACCATATTTCTTCCCAAGAATGCTCTTGTCCCTTTTACCAAATATATTTCAACACCTTGATGAAGAGAATACTATCTTGATCTTCTGCAGGAAAAAAAAGTGAAGGGTAAGGATTAGGTCATGGTTGCAACTCATAAATCTATTCCAGCATTCCTATCCTTGGGAAATGTTTAATTTTGGTAGGCAAATGATTATGGTTATGGGTAGGCTTATTAAGAAAGCTTTTTTGAAATAACTGATATATGTCGGTCTTCCAAATAGTGTTTACCCTATGACTATTGGATTCAGAGTTAGGGGTCAGTCAAGAATTGGGGGATCATTTATATGCTACTCTTAAGGCTTCTCATTATTTGTGGCTACCTCCTCCTTTGACTCCAGTAACTACTACTATTTTTCATCCAGTTTCCATATCTGCTTTCCCTGTTACAGTTTCCCTACTCATGATATAATTGTTCTTTCTATTGCTGAATTATCCTGTTTTGCCATGGTTAGGCTGCTTTCTAAATTCCTGTTTTTTCATAGCCTCCATCTGAGTCTCGTCTTGTAGAATCACCATGTTGCTTTTCTTCTGTTCTTTCTTTCAGCCTGGGAGATTCAATATGGTTATCCATGATTAGTGCCTTTGTGGGAGAACTGGAAAGTTGAGCTCTTCTGGGACCTTGCAGGGCCTCTCCACATAGTATTTCTAGGTGAGTAATCAGACTTCTTCCGTGAGGACTTAGAGGTCCAAGAGGGAATGTTCCAAAAAGTCCAGGCAGAAGCCACAAGATTATTCTTATCTAGTCTCATCATTTCAGAAATTAATTTGTATTCTATTCCACTGGTTAATAAGTACATATACCCAGAGAAGATTCAAGAGGAGAGGGATTCAACTTCACATCTTAACGGGAGGAACAGCAAAGATTTTGCAGCCATCTTTAATATACCAGAGATTGTTTTATTATTTTCAGAAATCCTTAAAGGGGTGAAAATGATCTACATACCATAGTTGGATATAGAAGTAAATTTGGAGAAAGGTAAAATAGGTCAGATATCAACTGAAAGTAAAAGAAGTATAATTATAAAAAGGAGAACAAAATAAGAATTTAAACCCCCAGCAGATGTTATTGTTGAGACAGTGTGGACCTAGAAGGGGAGGAACAGGATTAAATACCTTGTAGAGACTCATATTCTTTAGGAATCTTAAAAATAGGCAGTAATATCCAAACTAAGAATAATGAGTTCCATTAGAGATTCTGCAGGTCTGACTGGGAGCTCTTGAGTTTATCACATTATGCTCAGGAGGGACCACGGAACCCTCATCCATAAGCATGAACCTTGCTGGTGCTGAGACACCCAGCTCTGATGACTAAACATAGGACCTGGTTGTTCTCCTACCAAAGTTCAGACATTATAGCACAAAACCCACCTTGAAACTTTTGTAATTTTTTCTGCTCAGGGAACTCTGATTAAATATATCTCTCACATTATGTAGTCCCCCCTTACAGTATTTCAAATTTTTCTTTGGAGAGGAGAGGCATAATTAAGTTTGAAAAAAACGATATAATAGTCAACATACCTTTCATTTGTTAGTTTTTCACTATCCTTCTTTATTCCTGCTAAATGCACAGTATACAGAAGAAAAATAAAATATCGGCCCACCATCAGAGAAACATGATTTGCTGAGTGCTTCTGAAAATGACCCACATGCCTTCTCTTGAGCACCACTATGACAAACCAAACCTTCATGAGACTGCAGTTGGCAGAAGATCTGATGCCATAGAATATTATATTTCATGAATAAGTACAAGATGCCCAGGAATTAAATACTGCCCTTTATTCTATGGACACTATTGTTTAATCAAATCCATGAAACATGACTCATTTAATCTTCTTAACATAAGGGATTCTAGCTCACATTTCTTCATTAGGTTTTTAAAAATATTCTTTGTAACAATAGGTTTTACTCTGCCTGAGGAATCATCTACTAATTACTATTTTCCCCATGGTAAATAAATACCTTAAAAGGTAAAAAAAAAAAAAAAAAAAACTAAAAATATTTTTAAGCTAGCTACATTTGGCTTCTTTTTTAATGTTTTATTAAAATAATTTCCATTTGAACTTCATTATTTCTTCAAGGCATTAGCTTTAATTGATCTAATTTTAATGATATCTTACATGATGCATGTCACGGGTTTATATTAGCATTCTGTCATCAGCTAAATAAACAACTTCTTGGTATATTTTCTTTGTAGTTAAAATCACATCTACAAGTCTACCTTTTTCAGAGTTTAGAATTATACTTTTTTTTTTTTAGCACTCACATATTAGAAGAGCTAATGGAAATTTATGAGACATTTATCAACAGAACAGAATTTTACCCCCCAAAAAAAATAAAAAATCTAGTATCAGAGACCTGATAAGTTCCTGAACTTAATTATGTGTCCTTCAAGTAACCTGTACAAAAATTCTGGAAGTTGTCTACTTACCACTCATTTTTGTTGCTTTCATTATTCAAGGGACAAATGTTTCTTGAATGCTGTTAGGAAAAAGTCCTTGGTCCCTTAGTTCCTCACAAACTCTGACAACTGAGCAGTTAATATATTAGAACAATGACATATATAGGAAGGAGTTAAAAATATTTTAGACACTGAAATTTCTCTTAAAATTTCTTTAAAAACTAGAGTAAGAGGTCTAAAGTTCAAAGAACATTTTTGCTTAATTCATAAACTGATATGTACCACTTTTCTTTTTCTCTGTCCATATATAACAAGCATAACCTTTGTTTGTAAAAAGCATAAAAATATATTGCTAAAGTATAAAGAATCTGTCAATTTACTGTTGTACAACTTTGTTATAGATTTCAGCTTGATCTCATTTAGAATATATGGCTTCTCATTTTTAACTTTTTTACTTACATGCTTAACTAGACAATTTATTCAGTTATTCAGTACATGATATAGGGGCTTATTATTGAGAAAATTCTTTATATACCTTGTGATATGGCAACGAACAAGACAGAATCTATAGTCTCATGGAGTTGGCATGTAGCATTTCTTGAAGAAAACAATCTCCAAAATCACTTGATGCTCTGAAGCTGACTTCTTAAGATTCTACAGCCATCATCCATTAATTTTGAATCCAGGTTATCTTTCCATTAACTACTGTTTGTAGTGTTTCCATTAAAGGTTAGGTCTTCTTTAACCTCAGTTATTACATTTTCCTCATATTTAACCAGACTATGGTTTTCATCATATTCACTCCACTTATCTATTCTCTTGTTTGGTAGCTTTTTCTTCCAAGCTATCTTTAAGGTTAAACTATGGTTTCAAGCTAGCTGCTAATATCATTCAGTTATTAGCCTGCATGTGGTTTCCTTCCTTGTTCTTGCAGTCTAAATTAGGTATCCTTTCTATATTTTTGATGTCATAGCACTTAATACAGTTTTTACTGTTTCATTTGTTTACAATGCTTGTATTCCAGGCAAACTATAATATACTCTCTGAGGCAAACGTGTTTCTGTATGTGTCAGAAGGGATATAGTGACAATATATGTAATAGTGACAATATAGTGGCAATACATGTAATGTTAGAGGAGAGTCTTCTTCCATACATTAGCTTAGAATCATGAATCTTGTGATTGGCCAATTAAACAAGTAAAAGGATAATAACTCAAAACTAGGAATGAAACTGTACCATATGTGAGTAGTTCACGTGTGGATTGCATGTACATCGACTTATAACAACCCCACACTTCCTCCCTGCAAAAAAATAAACAAAAAGTCTCAACTCCTAAGAAACACCTTCCTTAGTTCTATATGACAGATTAAAAAAATAATGATAAAAGTAATGCGATGGCTGTATTGGAAATGTATCTTATCAGGTAAACTGCTAGTCATAGTATTCCCCTTAACCCCATATATGTTGTTAATGTCATTGATTCATCATACCTGTAAGATTCTTTCAGGAAAACAACTTGATCAATTACAGTTTATAATGACAGGCACAGCAGTGGCTGTCACTCTGCTAGGTGGTATTGCATTGACATGCCTAGGAGTCTGCCTGACAGCCATTGATCACACAAGAACTTTAAGTGATAGAAGACAGTTCTACCTAAGAATCAGTCTTTTCAAGAATACCTAAGACGAAAACAATTACCTTGGCCCAGGAGTGATTTCAAAAGTGTACAAGTTTATTTCTCCCAAACGATTTTGCTAGCTTATCCGTATAACAATGATGTCTATAACCTATAAAATCAAGCAGATGTTACTCCTGCCAGTATTATAATAAACTAGTTAATATTGAGTACTTTTATGAGGCAAGAACTAAAACAAATTCTTCCTGAAAACATTGGATAAATTGTTAATTTACATCATTGGAAAAAAAAAAAAGAATTTACAGTATGGAGATCTATACCTACCCAGTTTTATCCATTACAATTGAATGTACAATAATGAAGCCTGATTTAAAGGGTCTAGTGCAAAAGGACAATGTGGGGCCTATTGTTTAAAAGAATTAGAACTTTAAAGGTAGAGACAGTCAATCATTAAACCAAACATAGGGCACTGTTTAACTGAGTAGATTGCATGCCCTGGCTATAATTTAGAGTTTTTATACCAAGTACCTTGCTGTATTTGTATGTATGCCTTTGTGTGTGTGTGTGTGTGTGTTGTGTGTGTGTGTGTGTGCTTAGTCATGTCCAAATCTTTGTGACCCATGGACTGTAGTCTGCCAGACTCCCACATCTGTGGGATTTTCCAGGCAAGAATACTGGAGTAGGTTGTCATTCCTTCTCCAGGGAACCTTCCAGATCCAGGAGTCAAACCATCATTTCCTGGGTCTCCTGCATTGGCAAGAGTATTCTTTACCACAGGGCCACCTGGGAAACCTCACTATATATGTCTAGTTACAAATAAAAATTCTTTGTCTTCTAAAATAGGCACAGTTATCAATAAATATTTGCACACAAAGAGACTGTACCATGGAAAAGCATCCTGTGTTTAGTGAAGCTTCCCAGGAAGTCAGCAGGAACACTCAGGCAATAACCTAGGATCCTAACTCCAGTCTAGCTCTCTGTTTCCTTTATCGGATTTCATCTCCAAATCGAACTGCAATTTCAACAAATGACAAAGACATTTATAACCAATATATCCTGCTTCCCCTTAAAACATCACCTCTGCAGTCGATTCTAGGAATTTAATTGTATGAGACAAACAACAACTGTTGCTATCGTGAATTACTTTTTTGCCCCATTCAGAGTCCAAAACATTACCAGATTCAGGAAATGAAAAAACTCATACAGCAGCAGCTCTTTTCTATCCAGTGCAGCTTGAGAGATGCAATTAATAAAAATAGAGAGACTCGACAGCCTAGCAGCACCCAAAGTAATAACACCTTTTATGAATAAGAGACATAGGTCCCAGGGCATCTTGAGGCAGATTTCTGCTCTATTGATTACATTGTCAGACAACACATTTCATATCACTGAACATGTCCTGCATCAGAAGATGTGGGAAAGGGACACTAGAGGAAACATAAATGTCAGAGGAAATAGGAGTACCTTTGAACCTCAGCATGCATTTCTGAGAGCAAGAAAGGTGATCTGGTTTGGGAGACCAGTTTCAGGAGTTCTTGTAAGTTAGAAAAGCATCAATAGCTGGGGAAGAACTTAAGCACCTACTAAGTACAGACAACATGGCATGAAATTCCAAGCTATGGCAAATATTGATTTCCTAGGAACTGCCACCAGGCTCTCCAAATTTCTCATCTTTGCTTTCACACATTTGACAAATTTTTATATACCAGATCTTATACTTAGCCACACTGGCTCCTGTGATGAAAATAATTCTGTTTATTGTATGCAAGTATTAATTCAATGCAATTGCCCTGTCATTCCATGCCCTATATCCACAAATTTTGTCTCCTAGTAATCTCTCCAGCAAGTTAAGATTTCTAGGCAAGAGTTTCATCAGATATTTGATAAGAAAGGAAGGATCCTCAGCATGTCAACTGCATTCTCTTCAATGATTATCCTTTTAAACTGATGAACAAAGTTTCCAGATTCTCTTTTTCTAATTCCTCTAACTTAGCTTTTACTCACTCTGTTTTCACAGTTCCCAGCTGGCCCCTCCATTTTTTAACTGAAAGGCAGGAAGGGCATTTGTTGGGGCACAGGCATTTCTAACCAAGAAAAGTCTTTCCAGACAGAATGTGTGTGTGTGTGTGTGTGTGTGTGTGTGTGTGTGAGATTCATAGATCCTATTAGCTACCTAAGTCCCTTTCAGTGTATCATAAACTATGTTGAACATTTTATGTACATAATTTCTAGGTGTTTATAAACACTACACATGGAAATTTCATTCACACTTCAAAAGCAAAGTAGGGAAGGAAATAAGTTTTAAACATACCTATGTGAAAGAGGAACTATAGTTTGCTATTGTAAAGGGGATGGTGGCGGGTAGAAATGGGCAGATGACATAAATTGGTAATATCCAGTTTCCTGAGATGGGTGAAACTGAAGGTAGGACTCTCTTTATCATGAATATTTAGAGAATAAAACACAGTTTCTAAATTTTTCTTTTTTTATTGAATTAAATTAGGCAGAATGTGTGTTCTCCTGTATAAAACCTCTCCTGACAAGTAACACATTCTGTAAATATGTCTTGTTATTATTGTTGTTTAGTCGCTAAGGCATATAATGACTCTTTTGTGACTCATGGACTATATGCTCCCAGGCTGCTCTGTCCATGGAATTTCCCAGGCAAGGATGCTGTAGTGGGTTGCCATTTCCTTCTCTAGGGACCTTCCCCAACCAGGGATCAAACCTGCATCTTGTGCATTGGCGGTTGGGTTCTTTACCACTGAGCCACCAGCAAAGCCCCCGAATATGTCTATTACAGAATAAGTATTACTCTACTTTCCCAATTTTTTTATACTTATCTATCTTAAGTTGTATACTTTTTTGAAACAAAAACATATGCTAATTGTTGTTTGATGTGCAGAACCTTACATAGTGTATGATAAATCAAATCCATGAAACAACTGCAATTTTAATAATTTATTAAACTTTTACATCATGTTAGGCATTGTGTTAAATTCTGGCACTCATAACATTGGTTTTTCTTCATTGTAACCCAATGATTTCAGTACTTCTCATTATTTCCATTTTACTAATGGGGAAGCCAAGGCTTACAATTCCATAAGCACTAAATTTAGGTTTTGCATTGAGGGATTGATCAATAACCAGAAACTCCTTCCTAATTAAGAGGTCCAGTTTAGAGTTTCTTCAGCTCCAACAGCAGCATCTAAGTGCTGAGATGTAAATAAAGGAAAGTCTCAGGCTCCTGTGGGTCCCCAGAAACAAAGCTTTGGATGAGGTACACACCAGAAACTCAAGTCCTGTATGCTTGGCTGGAGCAACAGCCTGTATTGAACTTAGGAATATGACCACTGAAGTAGCTGGCAGCAGGGAGTGTTTCATTCCACTTAAAAAGCAACACATCTAGACCACATGTTCTTATTATCCAGGTTTTATCTAACTTGCTTCCTCCTATGTCCAAGAAGAGAAAGTATGGATATGTATTCCATCTTTGTGTCTTGTTTCCTTTAGACTGCTACTATATAGAGAACCATAGCTGTTCTTGTCTATTTTATGTCATCCTGAAATCTTTTTGTTTTAAACATTTCCTTTGAATTACCAGTTTGGTGGAAGGGGACAAATTAACCAGTGGATACAAGTAATGCTCAAAATTCTCCAAGACAGGCTTCAGCAATACATGAACTGCGAACTTCCAGACGTTCAAGCTGGTTTTAAAAAAGGCAGAGGAAGCAGAGATCAAATTGCCAACATCTGCTGGATCATCCAAAAAGCAAGAGAGTTCCACAAAAACATCTACTTCTGCTTTATTGACTATGTCAAAGCCTTTAACTCTGTGGATCACAACAAATTGTGGAATATTCTGAAAGAGATGGGAATACCAGACCACCTGACCTGCCTCTTGAGAAACTTGAATGTGGGTCAGGAAACAACAGTTAGAACTGGACATGGAACAACAGACTGGTTCCAAATAAGAAAACGAGTACATCAAGGCTGTATACTGTCACCCTGCTTATTTAACTTATATGCAGAGTATATCATGAGAAACACTGGGCTGGAGGAAGCACAAGCTGGAATCAAGATTGCCAGGAGAAATATCAATAACCTCAGATATGCAGATGACATCACCCTTATGGCAGAGAGTGAAGAAGAACTCAAGAGCCTCTTGAGGAAAGTGAAAGAGGAGAGTGCAAAAGTTGGCTTAAAACTCAACATTCAGAAAACTAAGATCATGGCATCTGGTCCCATCACTTCATGGGAAATAGATGGGGAAACAATAGAAACAGTGGCTGACTTTATTTTGGGGGGCTCCAAAATCACTGCAGGTGGTTAGTGAAGCCATGAAATTAAAAGATGCTTACTCCTTGGAAGGAAAGTTATGACCAACCTAGACAGCATATTAAAAAGCAGAGACATTACTTTGCCAACAAAGGCCCATCTAGTCAAGGCCATGGTTTTTCCAGTGGTCAAGTATGGATATGAGAGTTGGACTATAAAGAAAGGTAAGCACCAAAGAATTGATGCTTTTGAACAGTGGTGTTGGAGAAGACTCTTGAGAGTCCCTTGAACTGCAAGGAGATCCAACCAGTCCATCCTAAAGGAGATCAGTTCTGAGTGTTCATTGGAAGGACTGATGTTGAAGCTGAAGCTCCAATACTTTAGTCACCTGATGCAGAGAGCTGACTCATTTGAAAAGACTCTGATGCTGGGAAAGATTGAGGGCGGAAGGAGAAGGGGACGACAGAGGATGAGATGGTTGGATGGTATTACTGACTCAATGGACATGAGTTTGGGTAAACTCCGGGAGTTGGTGATGGACAGGGAGGCCTGGCGTGCTGTGGTCCATGGGGTTGCAAAGAGCTGGACATGACTGAGTGACTGAACTGAACTGAACATGGCTTCATTGTGTTGTACTTTCTTCTGTAGTAGCTAGTATGTTATTTCTGCATTCTTTTTTATACTTTCAATACAAAGAGGAAGAAAATCTGTCTTTACTACTTCTTCTTCTTTCTGCCCACTAATACTTCCCCCAAAAGAGGAAAAACTGAAGTGATTGGTCAGAGCTAAGAACTTAGCATAATGTAAAAAGTCCCCAACCAACGGTGAGGTTTTGCTTCCAGTTCTTTTACCCAAATGCAGCATTCTCCCTTCTGCCTCTGGATTCATGAGGTAGGCACATGTGGGGCAGAATCCACAAGGCTCTTCAGTTCCAACTCAGACTAGGAGAGAAGGGATGAGTGTGAAGCATACTTTCCATTCTTCTCTGTGTAACATGTAGGATAAAAAGATTTAGAGTCAATGCCACAGATCTCCCAAATGGGAAGGATTAGGACAGTATACTTTCGCTTGCAGGCTGATGTTTCATGAAGGAAAAGAAAATACAAAATAAATCCAGAAGATCCCTGCACTTGTTTGTGTAATATGCTTGGCTGGCAATAAATAACGTTGGCTGTTTACTTTCCATAACTATTGTTTTTTGTTTTCATTTTTTAATGTCATCGACTCCAGAAAAGTGGAATGATGAATGATGAGACTTCAGTACCAAAGCACCACCTTGCATACTTAACAACTATGTGTTTCTTCTCTCTACTTCACAGTCCTCCAGAGATAGTTTGGGCAAAGAGGAGAGGTATTGAGAAATAGGGGAAGGAATTTGAAGAGACAGAGAGAAATCCCTAACTCAACAATTGGACCATGATATTTCCTGGGGTTCAGTCACTTAGGTTCCTTCCTTCCTTGGCTGGGGAGGGCCAATATTGATAGTCATCTAGAGATACTCAAACTCTTTTTCCAGTCAGCAGAGCACACAGTCAACAGGATTCCATTTCCCAAGCCCCCTGGTGGCCAGATGACAAAATTCTAAGCTGCAGGGATATGCATACTACTTCTGAATCTTGCTCTTAAAGGGAAACTAGTCTGTTCTCTCCTTGTCCCTCTTTTTGCCATTGTCTGGCACATAGATGTAATGACAGATGCAGATGCCAGGAATCCAGAGATGAAAGTGTACCATGAGGATGGTAGGGCTTCCCTAAGCAGTCATGGACTCAACTATTATGAAAAAGAAAATAAGCGTCTTTAATGTTTAATCCATTGTGTCTTGGGTCTTTTTGTTTTATCAGCTTAGACTATACCCAAACTAATCCAGATGAAAGGGTTCCTCATAAATCTGGCCTATTCTCTTTTCCTGTATACCATTCCCCACAGTTCCTCAATTACATTGATCCTAGTTCACACCACAGTTTTCAAGATGTATTTGGTTCCAATATACTTATAAGCTAAAGTACCATTTTATCTCTAGGTACAAAGAGTTATGTATTTCTTCCTCTTTGCTGACATTCTTCAAAGCTGGTGATAACTTCTTTTCATTTAAAATCAGGTAGTCATATTCTTTTTAGTCCTCCTATTTTTAATAAATGAAAACTTTTGGATATTTATGAGTTCACCTTTGCAAATACAAGTACAGAGTGATGGATGGTGCCCGACTCTCATCAATTAGCAATTTCAACATGCTTTTTTCCCCCTTTGTCATGGCTGCCATTACCAGCCTCTCCATAGTAAATGCATTTCCTCTTTGGAACATTTTTCACTAAAATGCATAGCAAACATTACTCCAAAGAACAGCTCAAAGGAAAAAATACATAATATAAATTTCCATACATTGAAGATGTCTGTGGAAAGTACGACGTTATAACTTAAAGGATCAAGAACTTTTAATTAGACTGCCTGGGTTCAAATATCATCCATTATCTATAGATACTGGTCGAGTTTACCTCTCAGACCTCAGTTTCTAATCTATGAAGGAAAATAGCAATAGTTGCCTCATGTGGATTAAATGAGATTATACCTGTAAGGTGTAGTTTGTAGAATGAATAACATGTTGCTGACACATGGCAGCCACTCACTCACTGTTAATTCTTCTTGTAGTTAATGCTTTGAGTCTTTTCTAAATCCATCTTCACAAGTAATTGACAGTCAGTGTATTTGAAAGCAGTGTCTGAAGCCAACACGTTTGCTTGGTTTAGGGAGAGTGAATGTTTTGTCAAGCGGTTGGGGCCTACTCCAAATTCACAGAAACAACACAAAATGCTTACTGAACTGAAGAATACTAATTATGCACCCTATTTATAATAATCTTACAAAGTCTCATTACCTACAGCAGTCACAATGCATTCATCTCATTTCTGTTTAGGCTGGGAAAATTACAGGAAGGCCTTGTCATTCTTTTTGGAGTTTTCTGTATTTGGTGACATTTCCCCAGCTTGCTGCAAAACAGCAGCTGCAATTAATTACTTTTTGAATCGACTAGAGGACAGCTTGTAAGTTTTCTGCTGCCCTCTGTCAATTCTGGCACAATGAATTCTCTTTCAGAATTGCATTTTACAACCTGCATTTTAAGCATTTCAAAGATTGCACGGCCTGAACATAAAATAGTAGAGTGGGGGAACATTTTATATTTAGCATTTTCCCAGAAAATATAGCACTATAATGATAATCAATCAACTTTGGATCCTAGTGTTTGCAATTAACAAATATTTTTACTTTTTAAAAAGTTTTAAACTTTGTAAAATTCTCCTACTAATGGTTGAGTTGACATCATCTTATGCTCTCAACAGATTAGTGAAGATCCCCACCCGTTTGGGATTGTCTATGCTGACCTCATCACTTTCCAAAGTTTTAATCATCTGAAAGTGAGATACAATGAAAGAAGAAAATCCCAGCCTGGAAGTTCTTGTCAGTCCTTTTTGGTTAGTAATTGCAAATACTTCCACTCAGTTCAGAACCTATGTTAAATGAAATGTCTCACATTTATTTTGTCTTCAAGTCACACGCAGACACATGTCATAGAACTTTTTATGTTACTAGAGCCCATCTCCATAATTGACCTTAAAACGAGGTGAGGGGTTGTGAACTGCAAAGGAGTTCACATAACCTCAATCGGATAAGTGATTCCCTAGATGATCATTTATGAATGATTTCAGAAGGTATTTTTGATATAGGTTTTATTCACTTGAAACAAAATGATGATGTTACATATATAAGAAGACCTTTGAGATGAGGTAACTTTCTCTAATCTATACCCTTCCTCAGCACCTATCTTGCACCTGCTCAATATAAATAGCAAACAATTCTCAGCTTCATGGGTAATGGAAGCTAGGCCAATTCAAAATGACCTCTTTTAGATGTTTCTAGACATATATATTGTGAACATGCGATATCCAAAGACCACTGCCAGCTGACTCCACATGAGAACAAAAAGGAATTGTTCAAAAGGTACTGGATATATGAAAATTCAGTTTCCTACAAATGAATTAAAAGTCAGAGGTAGTCACACTTGTCTTTTTCCTTTTAGTCAATCTGCTCTTTTATTTCAATAGTAGTAAAACAAGATGTTAGAGGATGACGTTTTGTGTCTCAGATTGACTGAGGTATCAATCTGATAGTTTATTAGGGAGCCAAGTATAAATGTGAAACTAACCTTTCATATTCCGATTTTCAAAAGAAATGATCCAAAACTTGTTCCCAGGATCCCAAGTCTTTACATTTACCTCATGAATATAATAAGGGGCCAGAGTGTGAGGGGAAGATATTGTGAAACAGACTGGTGAACAGAATTCTTTAGAAAGAGCTGTTACTTGGCTGAACTCTCACCACCTTCTTTTCAAGAGATAAGAAGTCAGGCACCACCTTCAAACTTCAACCTCGAACACGGGCTTCCAGGACATCAAACTATAATTTTCAAAACATTCACTCTCCCACAAATAAACAGTGAATCTATGACAATAGCTTTTTTAACCAATTAAATGAGTAAAATTGCCTGATAACAAAACAAGTATAAAAAAATAAAAGCCAGATACAATTTCAAAGTTAGAAAACTGTGTAATGTCCCATAGGACCAAAAAAAAGCATAGAAATCACCAATGTTCTATTTTCAAAATATCATTGCATCTCCACTTATCAAAACTAATTTGTAGCTTATCAATATTCTGTAAGGTAACATCTAACTTTTCAGAATCTGAGACCTAATTATTAGTAAATAGTAAGTAAAAAATATTAACTTATTCTGGAATGACAGATGACCTTTGGATAGGCTAGTGAGACAATGCCCTTATATGAACTTGAAAGGGCACATGGTAATCTTTTTTGCCTTATTTATAAGTTTTGGATAGTATCCTTGATAAGGAGATGACTCGGAGTATTTTGAGATATATTCCCTGTAGTCCAAATATAGAGAACAGTGCCTGATGCCTGCCTGAAGAAGCTAAAGTGGACTACAGCAGGGGTCTAATTAGGTCCCTGGGAATGTTGAAGGCTATGTTCAGGCAGACTAAGATCCTTGGTGGTAAAGTCAGTGTAGTGCTAAAGCACTAAGATCATTCTAAAGCCCCAAGTGTTATATGAGTGTTCTCCTCTGACCAAGTCTGGACTGTGTGGTAGGTAGACTCCTCTTGGTGTGACCCACGTGGTCTTCTGGAGAAGCACAGGGAGCTCAAGAGAAAGGCTGGATGCCCTGAGGCTGAGCTAGAGGTTACAAGAGACCATCTGGGAAATAGACACATTTGGCAAACCATGAAAAATGCAGGAAAGAGGTGCCAAGCAGGTGGCCTTTGAAGAGCCAACAAAAGTATCCACAAGAGAATTCTAACTTTCATCACTGTCCATGCCCACTCAGGATCACTAACTTTAGCTACCTACCAGGCCCACATTGGTAATAAGTAAAACAAGTACTAACTGGCCTATGGATCTATACACTTACCTGCCTCAACCCTCACCCTAGCAGGAAAATGGAGAATGAGAACAGGAAGAAAAGAGAGAATAGAAATTGTAAGTCACACCCTTACCCATGCAGGCTTTCTGCCTGAAGTAAGTTAAATTGGGGGCTTCTCTGGTGGCTCAGTGGTAAAGAATCCGCCTGCAAATGCAAGAGATACAGGAGTCTTGGGTTCAATCCCTGAGTCAGAAAGATCTACTGGAGAGGGAAATGGCAACACATCCAGTATTGTTGCTTGGAAAATCCCATGACAGAGGAGCCTGGAAGGCTACAGTTCATGGGGTCACAAAGAGTTGGACACAACTGAGCATGCATGCAGATTAAGTCGGAGATTTGGGGGAGGGGGGGCTTCATATACTTCCACAACACATACCACATGCATAGTGCAATGGTTTTTTTTTTTAACTGAACAACATTGAGTCTTTCCCCTCAGGTTTTTAACATAAAACTGACACATACCATTGTATTTGCTTAAGGTGTACAACATGATTTGATATATGTATATTGTAAAACATTTACCACACCAGGTATAGTTAGAATCCATCACTTCACATAGTTATAACATTATTGCTTCCGGTGAGAATTTTTTTTAACTCTATCTTCAGTTCAGTTCACTACAATCTCTCAGTCATGTCCAACTCTTTGTGACCCCATGAACCACAGCATGTCAGGCCTCCCTGTACATCACCAACTCCTGGAGTCTATACAAACTCATGTACATCAAGTTGCCATCCAGCCATCTCATCCTCTGTCATCCCCTTCTCCTCCTGCGCCCAATCCCTCCCAGCATCAGGGTCTTTTCCAATGAGTCAACTCTTCTCATGAGATGGCCAAAGTATTGGAGTTTCAGCTTCAACATTGTCCTTCCAATGAACACCCAGGACTGATCTCCTTTAGGATGGACTGGTTAGATCTTCCTGTAGTCGAAGGGACTCTCAAGAGTCTTCTCCAACACCACAGTTCAAAAGCATCACTTCTTCAGCTCTCAGCTTTCTTCACAGTTCAAATCTCATATCCATACATGGCCACTGGAAAAACCATAGCCTTGACTAGATGGACTTTTGTTGGCAAAGTAAGTCTCTGCTTTTTAATATGCTGCCTAGTTTGGTCATAACTTTCCTTCCAAAGAGTAAGCGTCTTTTAATTTCATGGCTGCAATCACCAAAAGCAGTGATTTTGGAGCCCAAAAAAATAAAGTCTGACACTGTTTCCACTGTTTCCCCATCTATTTCCCAAGAGGAGATGGGACCAGATGCCATGATCTTAGTTTTCTGAATGTTGAGCTTTAAGCCAACTTTTTCACTCTCCTCTTTCACTTTCATCAAGAATCTTTTTTAGTTGCTCTTCACTTTGTGCCATAAGGGTGGTGTCATCTGCATATCTGAGGTTATTGACATTTCTCCCGGCAATCTTGATTCCAGCTTGTGCTTCCTCCATCCCAACGTTTCTCCTGATGTACTCTGCATATAAGTTAAATAAACAGGGTGACAATATACAGCCTTGATGTACTCCTTTTCCTATTTGGAACCAGTCTGTTGTTCCATGTCCAGTTCTAACTGTTGCTTCCTGACCTGCGTACAGGTTTCTCAAGAGACAGGTGAGGTGGTCTGGTATTCCCATCTCTTTCAGAATTTTCCACAGTTTATTGTGATCCACACAGTCAAAGGCTTTGGCATAGTCAATAAAGCAGAAATAGATGTTCTTCTGGAACTCTCTTGCTTTTTGGATGATCCAGCAGATGTTGGCAATTTGATCTCTGGTTCCTCTGCCTTTTCTAAAACCAGCTTGAACATCTGGAATTTCACAGTTCACATATTGCTGAAGCCTGGCTTGGAGAATTTTGAGCATTAATTTACTAGTGTGTGAGATGAGTGCAATTGTGTGGTAGTCTGAGCATTCTTTGGCATTGCCTTTCTTTGGGATTGGAACGAAAACTGACCTTTTCCAGTCCTGTGGCCACTGCTGAGCTTTCCAGATTTGCTGGCATATTGAGTGCAGCACTTTCACAGCATCATCTTTCAGGACTTGAAATAGCTCAACTGGAATTCCATCACCTCCACTAGCTTTGTTCGTAGTGATGCTTTCTAAGGCCCACTTGACTTCACATTCCAGGATGTCTGGCCCTAGGTGAGTGATCACACCATCGTGATTATCTGGGTCGTGAAGATCTTGTTTGTACAGTTCTTCTGTGTATTCTTGCCACCTCTACTTAATATCTTCTGCTTCCGTTAGGTCCATACCATTTCTGTCCTTTATCAAGCCCATCTTTGTATGCAATATTCCCTTGGTATCTCTAATTTTCTTCGAGAGATCTCTAGTCTTTCCCATTCTGTTGTTTTCCTCTATTTCTTTGCATTGATCTCTGAAGAAGGCTCTCTTATCTCTCCTTGCTATTCTTTGGAACTCTGCATTAAAATGGGTATATCTTTCCTTTTCTCCTTTGCTTTTTGCTTCTCTTCTTTTCACAGCTGTTTGTAAGGCCTCCTCAGACAGCCATTTTGCTTTTTTGCGTTTCTTTTCCTTGGGGATGATCTTGATCCCTGTCTCCTGTACAATGCCACGATCCTCCATCCATATTTCATTAGGCACTCTGTCTATCAGATCTAGTCCCTTAAATCTATTTGTCACTTCCACTGTATAATCATAAGGGATTTCATTTAGGTCATGCCTGAATGGTCTAGTGGTTTTCCCTACTTTCTTCAATTTAAGTCTGAATTTGGCAATAAGGAGTTCATGATCTGAGCCACAATCAGCTCCTGGTCTTGTTTTTGCTGACTGTATAGAGCTTCTCCATCTTTGGCTGCAAAGAATATAATCAATCTGATTTCAGTGTTGACCATCTGGTGATGTCCATGTGTAGAGTCTTCTCTTGTGTTGTTGGAAGAGGTTGTTTGCTATGACCAGTGTGTTCTCTTGGCAAAACTCTATTAGCCTTTGCCCTGCTTCATTCTGTACTCCAAGGCCAAATTTGCCTGTTACTCCAGGTGTTTCTTGACTTCCTACTTTTGCATTCCAGTGCCCTATGATGAAAATGACATCTTTTTTGGGTGTTAGTTCTAAAAGGTCTTGTAGGTCTTCATAGAACCATTCAACTTCAGCTTCTTCAGCGTTACTGTTTGGGGCATAGGCTTGGATTACCGTGATATTGAATGGTTTGCCTTGGAAACAAACAGAGATCATTCTGTCTTTTTTGAGATTGCATCCAAGTACTGCATTTCGGACTCTTTTGTTTACCATGATGGCTGCTCCATTTCTTCTAAGGGATTCCTGCCCACAGTAGTAGATATGATGATCATCTGAGTTAAATCTAGCTTATCAACTTTCAAGTATACAACACAATATCGTTTACTATAGTCGCCATGCTATACATTTCATCCCCCAAATTTATCTTATAACTGAAAGTTTGCATCTTTTGACCACCTTCACCCATTTTCCCAACTACCCATCCCCTGCCTGAAGTAGATTGAGTCAGAGATTTACCAGTAAGCCAAGTATAGAATTTTAACTCATATGTGGGAATGTATATTAATTTTATTGAATTTCTGAATTATGAATTTTTAGACAAAAATGACTACTTTGCTTGTTTGCTTTCAGTCTGAATGGGAACAGAAAAGTAATGAGTCTGCCAGAGTTTTCAGTGAGGGGCAGGGGAGGAATATAACCCTTTAAATAAAATTGTAAAGGGAGAACGGGAAATAGAAATAAAAGTGCACTGTAGTTGCCATCTACATTCCATGCTTTTTCATTAGTGGTAGAAACTGCTTCTCTTATATGAGGAAGCCAGCCAATGGGACTTAGACACATTTCAGGGACCACATCTACTCAGCTCACCGAGATCCCACATGACTGTTTTGGGGTTTAGGAACTGAACGTAAAACTTCGCCACCAAGATGATAGAGAAGAATCACAAGTAAAGAAATAAAAACTATAGTAAATTATACTTCATTCCTAACTTCCACTTTTAGATATCTGTGCTAATCTTTTTAGGTGTATGATGTATAGAGAAATGTATGCCGTTCCAATGGGGGAAACATTTTTTTCCTTTCCCATATGACATTAACTTGACAGCCATAAAAATACGTGGTATTCCTCATAAGTAAAAATATTACCTTCAAGTAAGTAATTCGTTTGACAAAATTTTTTTCATTTTTAACTTATTTTGGCTAAGGATGCTGCATGCTACTGTAGCAACTGTAAGGCTTTTGAAATGAAATAATCCTGGGGTTGGATCCCACCTCTACCACCTTTTAACATTCTGACTTTGAGCAAGATATTTAATCTTTTAGAGCCTCAATTCTTCATCAATAAAATAGGGATGATACCCACTTCATTACACTTTAAATGGAATTCTCCACCCTCCTATATTTCAAATAGGGATTAGACAGTACACTAATCATTTCATGCCTGACAGAGAAAAAATATTCAACTTCTTGAAAAAAAAAATGACTTGTAATCTTCAAGGCTTATTATAAGGTAACTGACCTGGTGAATAGTTTTTCCTTCTAAACTTGACATGGAGGCTTTGGATCTGAACTTCAAATGCAAATCCTTGCCATTAGGTCTCCTGAGCTGAACTCTGCTCTTGGGACTACCAGGGTGACATTTGTTTTTCTTAGTACTCTGAGCTGCCTGTCTACAGCAAGTGACCCTTAGGTTCTGAAGTCAGACACATTGATTACTCCTCTGCTTCCATAATTCGAAGGGTAGGATCAGTTTTGAAAATCTCTAAACAATTTCAATCCAGGATAGAAATACTAATATCCAGTCAGCTGGTTTGAATTCCCTGTTGTCTAGAGACAACTTATTAGGGAGGTATGTGTAAACCTCAAAGCTAGCTTGCTATGAAATTTTGAGAAAAAAGTAAAGATTCTTCAAAAGACGATTATGAAACAGAGGAGTGTGGAAGACTGATGTTTTTGTCAGAACCCAGTGGGAAGAGGTGGTAGATAAATCAAGGTCCAGAACTAGGGGGATATTCCTGGGTATCCGTGACTCTACCTGGGGTGAAGCACAAGAACTAGCCCAGATACTATCAGAAAAGTAGAATTCTGAGCATGAATCTAGAAACAGATCCACTAAAAGGCAATAATGAGGGTGAGATCAGCTGATCAGTTAAGAAAAGACCAAAGAACCCAAGGTGCAGTGCAAGGTAAACCATTTTGACACACTCCGAGGGCTCAAAATTCAGCAGAATTTCTACAAAAACAGGGGCCTATATTAATTACATTTAAGAAGAATAATTCAGACCTTTCCAGTGTGCATATGAATACTTCTGTCAAGAAACTGGGAAAATGGACTGTCCTGTGCCTAGTCACTCAGTCGTGTCTGATTTTTTGTGACCCTATAGACTATAGCCCACCATGCTCCTCTGTCCATGGGGATTCTCCAGGCAAGAATTACTGGAGTAGGTTGCCATGCCCTCCCCGAGGGGGATCTTTCCAGCCCAGGGATCAAACCTAGATCCCCCACATTGCAGGTGGATTCTTTACCGTCGGAGCCACCAGGGAAGCCCAGGAAAATAGATTACATTCACAATTATGTAGTATTTGGTAGAGCCAGTTGCAAGTTTGGTGCTCTATACATGAGCAAGTCCAATAGTTCAGCATAGCCAGCCTGAGAATAGACCAAAGCACTTCTCCATCAGCTGTGGACCCTGTTGGATAAAAGTCTGTGAGGACGTTAGCTTCCTGCATTCCAGATTGCAAGCACTCATTTGATGAGTGAGTCCCATAAAGACTGCAGTCAAGGAGAAGCTCAAAGAGTAAAATGAAAGACCTCTGGAGGCACTCATCCTGAGATGAGTGGCTGAAATCACAAGTGAGGCTGTGAGGATATTAGTCTAGGCACAGGAGATATACAGTACTGTCACACCTAAGAGTTTAACATAATGGTAGACATCAGATAGGTATAAATAAATGTTAAATTACCAATTGTAATAAAGATTAGAAGTGAAAATAAACAGGTTCTATGAGAAAGCAACTAGTGGAGAGGGAGACATAATTTTAATGAAGAGAGTCAGAAAAAGACCTATTTGAGAAACTGACCTGTACTCTGAGGTCAAATTATAATCACGATAGAGGACATCAGGGCACTTCCAGTTTATGGTCTAAAAGCTATGCGAGGGCAAAGGTAAATACCCATTGCTAGCGACATGGATGAATAGAGGATGCATTAAATAGTGTTTGGGAGTACTGAATGAGACCCTGACATAAATTAGCCCCTTTCAGTGCCTGTCATACTGTCTAGAGTGCTAATATTATCCCATTCCCTACAGTCTTGCATTATACCATAGGAAACTTACTTAAAAAAAAATAATTCACTTCAAACTAATTAATTTAGAGTTATTATATATGTAAAGAGGTGAGTTTCCATAACCTTCTCTGTCACTAGTCCCAGAGATAAGAGTTATTAATAATTATCCTATGTTATTATGAGATTCTTCTTCCCAGAAAACTAGATTCCTCCCATTTCTTTCCCTAAATCTCATACATGTCTTTAATTTTTCCAAAAAACACAACATATTTTCAATTCTTTTGCTTTTGGAAAGACCCAATATATGATTTCCCAAAAGCATTTTTTCCTGTTATTTAAAATATGTTTTCAATTCATTTGTACCCAACTCAAACTGTTGCTTAATAAAAGCCATTTGACTTGACATACAAGCCAAATTTTGAAGATTATCACATCTTCCCCTAAGCTTTTAAGAGGTAATTGTGTTCTGCCAGACAACAGTAGAACTGGACTTATGAATAATGGTAAGGTTTTTTCTGTAATCAATCAGATCTGGAATTGGAGGGGTTAAAGACAAAGCAAAACAAAAACTCCCAAAACCTAACTGCCCTTGATTACTGGCTAGAGGAAACTGACAAATTTTAAACTCAAAAACAAGTGGAAAATATGTTTAACCAGTGAAAGAAGACATGTTTCCAGAAAAGTCAAAAGCTTGGTTTTAGATAAACCTATTAGAGACTGAGTTCAATTTACAAATATATTAAAAAAAAAGAAGAAGAAGAAGAAGCAGGTGAAAGACTTTAGTTACAGCCAACTGGCTGGCTTCTTGTGCCCTAAGGAAGAACAGATGGATGGAAGAGCCTGAAGGTACTCTACTAGCTAAGGAGAAAATAGACCTTGAAATAGATCACTTAATCAGACCTCTCATTATTTTAACTACTATTCAGTATAGAATGGCACAACACGGATAATAAAGTATTATGTTCCCAAAGGCAGCTCTTGAAAGGCTAGCTTGGCAGCTGTTCATTTCACCTGGAAACTTCAATTCAACATTACAACAAATGGAGTCTGGCATGGAACTGTGAGAAGTCTCTAATTTATTAACATCAAGAGGCAAGTTTTACAGGGACAGTTTTCCTTTCTCCTCATTATACTTTAGCAAAGGTCAGAATCATTTACAGTTTCAAAAATATGCAAACAATTTTGACTGTGTAGTAGTGCAAACTAGGGACATTCTTCCTCACATTGATTTGGTTAGTCTAAGAAAACTCAAAGAATAACAATCACAAAATTGTGAGACGTATTTATTTTCAGCGTCATTCTGCTTAAGGGTTCCAGTTTATCTTTTTTCCCACCTAAATCCAAACATTTTTATAGATATCTCACTAGTGATGGGCCATTGGTGCTGAACACATAGGTGTTCTCTGAGATTGTGCTCTGCCTAGAGCTATTTGTTAATGGTAATCATTAATTATTTAAGCTACCTCAGCAATAATTTTGCCAACAAATGAGCCTAGAGAAAAGGTTTGTTATTTAAGGGTTAGATTTATAGTTTTGACTTCCACTTTTCTAAAAACACACAGAGAGAAATAAACCTTTAATTAAAGTGAAAGGCTAATAAATATGAGAACATAACTTAATTGTGAATAGATTTATTGGATTTAGATTTATTGGGCCAACAAAGCACAAATCTCTGGGGATTAGATATCTTTGAGATCCTTGGCATCTAAAGAGACACTGGGTCAGGATTAGTGATTGAGAGCAAGGATGATTTTCTGGAGTTCAAGCTCATAGACAGTATTTTTATGAGATTAAATTAAGGCAGATCATAAGCTAATACAACATAAAGAGATCCTGTTTCTAGATCTTTAAGAATCTTTTGTAGGCTCCAGATCAGCTAAAACGAAATCCACTGACTCTTTACTTCTGTCCATCATCAGCTCCATCTTTTTTTCCATTTTCTTATCATACTATATTTTAATAATATTCTTAAACTCCTATACTCTTCTGTCTTTTCATCGCACCTCATGAACAAAACCTCATGCCTTATGCTGCCTGCTCTCTGCTTTTTCTCTGTTTTCACTCAAGTGGCCAAGCAATATTATTGTTATTATTATAAATGACCTATTGTTATTAATATCAATTTGAGTTCAGTAGCCTCAAAGGAACCATCAAAGCTGTTTAGCAATCTTACTCAGTTCTCAGTTCTCTGATCCTCTGCTCGCTCCATTCCCTGCAATCTTGCCACTTAACGCCATATGAATATATAAACACAAATACACCTTTATCGTGCCTCGCCTGTAAAAAGAAACTAATAATAAACAAATCTCTTAGATTTGTTGGAAGAATTAAGTGAATATATAGCTCCTAGAATAATGACCAGCACAAATAAGAGCTACATAAGTGTTACTGATTGACACTGTTGCTATTATTAATATTATTTATATATAGTTGCTTACTTTCTATTTGCACACAAGGTAAACTCAATATATCAGGACTGAATGTATAACATTCTTGAACAAACATTTCAGGGGCACCTAGTTCAGCCCCAGTCATCCAATTTTCCAAGCCAATGCTAAAGAGACACACTTGACCCTTTATTCTCTCACACCAATCCATACCCTGCTATCCAATCCATTTAGCAGTCAACAGAATGGTAGACACAGTGTGATGTGGTAGGCACTAGATTGTCTCTCCCCTTTTTTTCCTCATATCCTTGAAACTTTTTTCCTCCATCTAGTTCCTTATACAGCAAAGGTTTTGCAAGCACTGCATCTTCTATCATGCTTTTGCTCCACGTGCTCATATCTTATGATAGAGGGGACATTACTGCCAATTGTGCAAAAATAAATGTTTCTGCTTGCTGTTTCTCAATTCAGAAAATTTTCTACCATCTATAGGAAAATGGTTTGGAGTTTAGCTTCATCAGTTTGAAAGACTAGAAAGTTTTTGCTGGTTTTCCAAGTTGTTCCTTTTGATTTTGTTCTTATTGAAACGTAATACTGAGTTTATTGCAAGAAAGAAGATACATAAAAAGAAAGAAGAATACGAAATTCACCAATAATTGTTCTCCATTATAACTCTTAATACTTCAGCATATTTTCTTTCTTTCACATTACTGAAATGCAAGTTTCTTACAATCAATGATAGTATCTTATTCTAGTTAAAATAAATTCTATCTTATCAAGATCTATCTATGCAGTATCAGATACAGTGATATACATGAAGACTACAAAGTTTAATTAAATGCCCCAATTGCCTTCAAAATAACAGCCAATTGGAAGGCATGAAGACACAGAAATATAGAAGCTGCTCTACTGGCTTACCTATTAGGTTCTGAAAAGCTCCCCTCAAAATCAATTTTTGGGTTTGAACAAAGTGCTATAGAAGTAAACACAACATGATTGTTGGTGGTAGTCATACTTGACTGGCTTTTAACTTGACTGTATTTTCCTCTTTTAAAATAAAAGTTCACAAGTAATAAGCAATACTATGTATATAACAGTGGTGTTTCTCCAATTTGTAATATGGTGGAGAGAAGTGTATTAAATGTGGGAAAAAAAAGACACAGAAGAGAGACAGATGAGGCATATGGAGAATATCAAATCTCACTTTTGTGGGAATATCAAGGCTAGAATACACTAGTATTGAAAGGACAAAGAAATCCTATGGAAGGACTGAAACTTCATCTTGTAAAGAATTGAAGTTCTCAGAGTCATGCTTCTGAAGATCAGTGTCTTTACTCAGCAATGGTGTGTGTGTGAAAGTCACTTAGTTTTGTCTGACTCTTTGCTAACCCATGGACTGTAGCCCGCCAGGCTCCTCTGTCAACAGGATTCTCCAGGCAAGAATACTGGGGTAAGTAGCTATTTCCTTCTCCAGGGGATCTTCCCAACCCCATTGAAGGTGAATAACTTCTTATCTTAGGACTGCCTGGGAAATTACTAATATTGCCAATTTAAGCTTTTAATTTGTAGGTTTGTTAACGTGTTTTTGCAGATTCCTCCTCTGAAATTAACTTAGATGAGACAAGCATATGTATACATACACATAACAAGTATACAGGTATACAAACGATTCTCATGTTTGTGGATTCTATATTATAAATTTGCCTATGCTAAAATTTATTTCTAATCATAAAGTCAATATTCAAGGACTTTTGTGGCTATTTTCAGACATGTGCAGAATGAAGAAACATTTGAGTCACCCCACACACATTCCCAGCTGAAATCATAGAATAGGATACTCTTCCTTCTTGTTTCAGCACTCACACTGTAAACTAGTGTCTTTTTCATAGTCCGTTAAAAACAAAAGTGAAAGTTGCTCAGTCCTGTCCGAGTCTTTGCAACCCCATGGACTATACAGTCCATGGAATTCTCTAGGCTAGGATACTGGAGTCAGTAGCCTATCCCTTCTCCAGCGGATTTTCCCAACCCAGGAAAAGAACCAGGGTCTCCTTCATTACAGGCAGATTCTTTACCATTTGCGCTATCAGGGAAGTCCTAAGTCTGTTAAGTGCTGCCTTTTTTAAAAAAAAAAATGTGCTTTTTGTTGATTTCACTGTTTAAAATAACCTCCAAGTGTAGTGCTCAAGAGACGTCTAGTTCTAAGTGCAGAAGGCTATGATGAGAAAATGTGTGTTAAATAAGCTTCATTCAAGCATGAGTTATAGTGTCGTGGGTCTTGAGTTCAGTGTTAATGATAATATATATTAAATAAGACATCTTTAAACAGAAATGTACATAAAACAAGACTATATATTGATCAATTGACAAGAATGTTGTGATTGGAGGCTTGTAGGAGCCTAAATGTGTTTTTTAAAATACCAACATATACATATGTATTCTGTTCAGTTCAGTCGCTCAGTTGTGTCCCACTCTTTGTGACCCCATGGACCACAGCATGCCAGGCCTCCCTGTCAATCACCAACTCCTGGAGTCTACCCAAACTCATGTCCATTGAGTCAGTGATGCCATCCAACCATCTCATCATCTGTCGTCCCCTTCTCCTCCCTCCTTCAATCTTTCCCAGCATCAGGATGTTTTCAAAAGAGTCAGTTCTTCACATCAGGTGGCCAAAGTATTGGAATTTCAGCTTCAGCATCAGTCCTTCCAATGAATATTCAGGACTGATCTCCTTTAGGATGGACTAGTTGGATCTCCTTGCAGCCCAAGAGACTGTCAAGAGTCTTCTCCAACACCACAGTTCAAAAGCATCAATTCTTCGATGCTCAGCTTTCTTTATAGTCCAACCCTCACATCCATACATGACTACTGGAAAAACCATAGCCTTGACTAGATGGGCCTTTGTTGGCAAAGTAATGTCTCTGCTTTTTAATATGCTGTCTATGTTGATCATAACTTTCCCTCCAAGGAGTAAGCATCTTTTAATTTCATGGCTGCACTCACCATCTGCCGTGATTTTGGAGCCCTGAAAAATAAAGTCTGTCACTGTTTCCACTGTTTCCCCATCTATTTGCCATGAAGTGATGGGACCAGATGCCATGATCTTAGTTTTCTGAATGTTGAGCTTTTAGCCAAATTTTTCACTCTCCCCTTTCACTTTCCTCAAGAGGCTCTTTAGTTCTTCTTTGCTTTCTGCCATAAGGGTGGTGTCATCTGCATATCTGAGGTTATTGATATTTCTCCCGGCAATCTTGATTCCAGCTTGTGCTTCATTCAGCCCTGCGTTTCTCATGATGTACTCTGCATATAAGTTAAATAAGCAGAGTGACAATATACAGCCTTGATGTACTCCTTTTCTTATTTGGAACCAGTCTGTTGTTCCATGTCCAGTTCTAACTGTTGCTTCCTGACTTGCATACAGATTTCTCAAGAGGCAAATCAGGTGGTCTGGTATTCCCATCTCTTTCAGAATTTTCCACAGTTTATTGTGATCCACACAGTCAAAGGCTTTGGCATAATCAATAAAGCAGAAGTAGATGTTTTTCTGGAACTCTCTTGCTTTTTCAATGATCCAGCAGATGTTGGCAATTTGATCTCTGGTTCCTCTGCTTTTTCTAAAACCAGCTTGAACATTTGGAAGTTCATATATATATATATATGTATGTATACATACACATGTGTGTGCATGCATGTGTGCTAAGTCACTTCAGTCATGTCTGACTGTTAGTGACACTAGGGACTGTAGCCTACCAGGCTCCTCTGACCATGGTATTCTCCAGGCAAGAGTACTAGAGTGGGTTGCCGTGCCCTCCTCCAGGGGATCTTCCTGACCCAGAGATTGAACCCCCATCTCTTATGTCTCCTGCATTGGCAGGTGGATCCTTTATCACTAGGCCACCTGGGAAGCCCTACATAAATACATATTAATACAAATATACATATTGATTTATCAATTGACTAATACTCCACATGAAGAGTGACTTTATTTTTCCAATCCCTGAATCAGATTACATGTTGTAAATTGCATTTATTTGTTTATAAAAGACAATAGAGGACTTTGATAGTACCACGGTGGATCGGAGTCTGCCTGCCAATGCAAGGGGCACAGGTTCAATCACTGATCTGGGAAGATTGCACGTGCTGTGGAGTAACTAAGCCCATGTTCCACAACTACTGAGCCTGCACTCGAGAGCCTAGGAGCTGCAACTACTGAGCCCATATGCTACAGCTACTGAAGCCTGCATGCCCTAGAGCCCCTGTCCCCACAACAAGAGAAACCACCAAAATGAGAAGCCTGTGTACCGTAAGTACGAGTAGCCCACACTTGCCGCAACTACAGAAAGCCTTGTGCAGCAACAAAGACCCAGCACAACCAAAAAAATATATATATAAATAAATAAAATTAATTTTTTAAAAAATACAATAGAAACTCTTTGAAACTGGACTTGTCCCAGGAAATCTGTTGCTCATGAACACTGCCTACTGCTGTTGTTCAGTCACCGAGTCATGTCTAACTCTTCGCAACCCCATGGACTGCAGCACACCAGGATTCCCTGTCGCTCACCATCTCCCAGAGTTTTCCCAAGTTCATGTCCATTGAATCAGTGATGTCACTGTCTACTGACACCAATTCTAACTGAAAGAGCAATTACTAAGCAAAGCAGAGGAGGTGGAGAAATCTGTCTGTCTGCTTCAGCTTCAGCATTCTGGCCAAAGAATGTTTTCTCAGTAACTGAGCGAAGAGAATTAGAAAAAGAAGAGAAATGACTAGCAAGAAAGAATTAACTAAATAAGACCTCCAAGTAGAAGTAAATCCCTCTGCCACCAAATCAGAATATTTTTACATTCTTATTATTTTTAGTATTTATTACTGCTTTTATGGGCTGCAGTGTTCCATCTTCCAGGTGAATTTAATTGAACTCCCTGGGCTAAAAAGCAGAAACAAGGAAGACTTCATAGATAGAGATATATGCTCCTGAATCAAATGAAAATGAGACGTGGAAAGAACTAAATATGAAATATAGCTAAGAAGTATGTAGTTCAGACTTTGGCCAAAGAAGCTAGACAAAAGAGGCAATTTTCAAAGCTGAAGTTATGTGGTTTCCCTTTTATTTAGAGAAGGATGACAACCAAGTATGGATTTTTATTCAAGCTGGCCTTTACTTTTTGATGTCATCTTCCAGAAACAACTATTGCTTGTGAATAGCTATGTGAGTGATGACACAGAATGATTACTCCTAGACGTATACAGCTCATTGTGGAAATCACATGCCTAGTTTTCAAGGTAGTCTCTAATCCTTTATCTAATTTTGTGAAAACTTGGTCCTATGCCAAGGTTATACCATCAATTTTAGGCATTTTTAAATGTAAACAATGACTGCCAAATAGTGCTCTAAATCTATCCCCTACCTTTTTAGAAAATGAGGAAAAACATCCATTTTCTTTAAATATATATCTAAGAATTCGGTTATAATTTCAACTGCCAAAAGCACTGGCAAAATTGCAGTCCTAGAGTACAACCATTCTCAACATTAACTGACAAGAACAAAATGCACCCAGTGTGCTGAGATACTGCTGTTTCAATGACAAGCTCTGCATACAAACAGGTGTGCCCCTGCCTCTGCAGATGGAAGAGGACCCATGACAAAAGATGTGCACCAAAAGACTAACAGCTCATCTTCTCCTGCACTTGCTTGCAGCATTGCACATGGTAGAGAAATGTGTAGCAAATTGGTGACACACAATCCCTCCTCTCCCTATAACATCTTCTCAGTCATTCTTCTCATTCCATCTTTTGCGTCAGTTGACCTTGTCCAACATTCATGCGTTTGTACGTGCATGCTAAGTCCTGTCTGACTCTTTGTGACCCCATGGACTATACTCCACCAGGCTCATCTGTCCATGGAATTTTTCAGGCAAGAATACTGGAGCAGGTTATCATTTCTTACTCTAGGGGATCTACATGACCCAGAGATCAAACCCACATCTCCTGCATTAGCAGGCAAATTCTTTACCACTGTGTCACCTGAGGAAACCTGTCCAATGTTCAAGGTTCTTCTAAAGTTAATGATCTTAGACTCTGGAAATAGTCCTTAAACATAAAAAAGGTCATTATATATAGACTAATAGCCAGCTCTTTCCTATGTGACCTGAAGATAGAACATGGGCTGCTGCCACTCATTCCAGAAGGACCAAATACATGTTCTTAATTATGAAGATAATGATGACTGTGATGTTGATGATGATCAAACCACAGCAGGTATAGAGAAGACTCGGACTGCAATCTGAAGAACATCATTTTGATAAAAGAAATGCTCTGACATAAGAAATTTTGGTCTGGTTGCAGATTCAACATTACTCTACATTAAGCAAGAATTTGCTAAGCATCAATGGTAAGACCAATGCTGTGACAGAACCCAGTTCAGTTCAGTTCAGTCACTCAGTCGTGTCCGACGCTCTGCTACCCCATGAACTGCAGCATGCCAGGCCTCCCTGTCCATCACCAACTCCCAGAGTTTACTCAAACTCATGTCTATTGAATAGGTGATGCCATCCAACCATCTCATCCTCTGTCATCCCCTCCTCCTCCCGCCTTCAATCTTTCCCAGAATCAGGGTCTTTTCAAATGATTCAGTTCTTCGCATGAGGTGGCCAAAGTATTGGAGCTTCAGCTTCAGCATCAGTCCTTCCAATGAATATTCAGGACTGATCTCCTTTAGGATGGACTGGTTGGATCTCCTTGCAGTCCAAGCAACTCTCAAGAGTCTTCTCCAACATCACAGTTCAAAAGGATCAATTCTTCAGTGCTCAGCTTTCGTTATAGTCCAACTCTCACATCCATAGACAGAACCCAAGGAATAGATAAAATTACAGACTGAAGACCTATTTCTGTCAAATTGATTTACAGCTTATTTTAAAATGAATTTTGTGAGTGAAATTATTAAGAAATGTTTAAAGATAATACGTGATTACTGTACTATTTTTGAGTTCACAGTTTGAGTAATCAAAGGAGACTTCATGGAGGTGAGGCTTCAGGTCAGCCTTGAAGAACACATAGGATTAGGAAATAAGGACATATATTCACTTTGTAAATATTTACGTATAGCTACGGTATTCTAGTACTACTAGAATCATAGACTGATACAATTGAAAGGCCCATTTGAGATTATAAAATACCTTCTCAGTATACAAATGAGGAAATGGTATCTAACGTTTACTCCCTCTGGATGGCCAATTGTAGTAAATTGTAACAATAATGACAAAAACAAAAACCAAGAAACATTTCCATTGTTAAGAAATGAATCCTCATATGAAGAGAGGGTTTTTTAAACTTTTTTTTCTTATAAAAACAATACTAAGGTTTGCCATACATTTCCTATATTTAAGTATTCTTTTTTATTTTATTTTTTTTGTAAATGTATGGTCTTTAGCAAAATGTGTACAACTCACCTCCAGTTTAGTATGTTTGTCTAGTTTATGTATTAGCCACAGTTGTTAAATTCCAAGTTATTTTATACTAACTTTTCAGATATCAATAAATCTTAGATTATACTTTGAAATTCTTTTTTTTTTCTTCTTCTTCCCAAAAATGAGAGCAAAGAAAAGAAGCCAGGTATGCATGAGACATTTGTTGAGAGGCAGCATGTTGTTTAGTTGCTAAATCCTGTCCAACTCTGCGACCCGATGAACTGTAGCCCACAAGGCTCCTTTGTCCATGGGATTCTCCAGGCAAGAATACTGGGGTGGGTTGCCATTTCCTTCTTCAGGGGATCTTCCCAACCCAGGGATCAAACCTGTGTCTCCTGCTTTACATGCTGATTCTTTACCACCGAGCCACATGGAAGCCCTGAGAGGCCACATACCCAGGGGTTAAAGCTTAGCCTCTGAGTCAGACTAACTTGGCATCAAATTCCAGTATTGGAATTTGGATACCTGTGGACAAGTTAATCTAGAGGCCTCAAATCCCTCTTCTATAAGACAGATACTATTCTACCTAATTCACAGGATGAATATAAAGATTAAAGTCATTAATGTATGCAAAATAATTAACAATGTTGGCATAGAGTATATTCTCAATAAATTATAAGTGTTAGTTATTATGTATCTTGAAGTGAAGATGAATTACATGTATGTTGGCCACTAAATTGGTGTCAGGGTTGCTAACCAGATAATTATTGTCACATTTATGACAAAAGGTTTTCAATTGTGCATGAAGGTGTAAATGCATCTAATTGAGCATGCAATTGTCAGGCAAAGATGAGTTAGAGAGGACAAGGACTGCTCTAGCTTGAACATCTGTTAATTATATAAAGCGCTTAAGACTTTTATCTGATTTTTGTTCTAATTTTGAAACTAATAATGCTCATAACAAAAATCTTAGAAAAGAAAAATATATTAAAAAATCAACCAAAATCACCTGCAATAACGCCATGTGAAAGACATTGATGAATTTTTTCTAGATTTTCATATATATGTGATTTTCAATATATATAGTTTTGTGCATATATACAATTTATAAGATTTACATTTTAATGCAAGTGTTAGAGTCCAACCACATGAATTTGATATTCTGCTTTTTCACATTTTATGCATTTCCTAAGGCATTAAATAGTATTCAGAAATGTTATTTATTATATAATAATATATTGCCATTTTTAGACATTATTTCTAATGATTATCTATAAATAATTCTAAAACAAACATCCTTGGAAAGAAATAATGGTCTCTATAATAATTTCCTGAGGATAAATGCTTAGAAATATTTTTACTGCATCAAATAAAACTGATACTTTTAAAATCTGTATGCATATAAGTAAACTTCCCGCCAGAAACTTTATGCCAATTTATTCATTATAAGGTAAAGAAGTGTTCAATACCCAATTCACTGCACTTCTCACCACAGGACATTGTTATTCAGAATAGCTGTAATAATAATTACTGACAATTACTAAGCCCTTGGCATGTGGCAGAACCTGTTCTACTTTACAGATGCTATATTTTTAAATCTCAGTAATTGTGTAGAGTATATTATAATTAACCTCGTTTTAAAGACTAAAATGCTATGACACAAACATAACTCAATGTCCAAAGTTACTCATTAGAAATGAAATCAGGACTCAAACCCAGGCAGTGTGTCTTCAAAGATCATGCTTTTTACTGCAACACACTATTATTTTCCTGTAACACTCATCATTATTAGTTTTTAAAATACTTCCCTAATTTGAAAGACAAAAAACTCATTTGTTTTATTTTCCATAATTTCCTTAGTAAGTTCATGTTTTTAATATGTTCATTTGTTTTATACACTTTGTTTTTTCATATGAATTTTTTATTCATGATTATCACTTTATAAAATACTTTTTTCTGAGGAGGGCTAGAAGAATCTAATCTAAAATTAGATTCTGACTGACTCTCTTTAGAGTAATAATAAATATGGATCTTCAAGATGGTGGCAAAATTTATTCATTTGCATGAATTTGGAGAAAATTTACTAATTGCATTCTCTGGTGAGCTTTGGGCTCCCTGCCTGCCAATGCATATTGCATTTTACAGGTCCTTTTAGATGTTCATTTGGTTTGTAATTGATAGATCTCCTGAAAGCAAAAACTCACTGGAGATTTATTGAGTATGAAATGGTGAATATTGAAATCATTTTAAACATTGATATTAAAATAGATCTCCTAGCTGGATAGCTTTCTGTTCTGCTGTTTCTGGAATGAATTCATTAGTTTAAAAATTTTAAGCATAACAGATGTGAAGTGGTAACGTTAAAATTGTGATAGACTGTTCTCTGCCAGATTTGCTGGTTGCCTTTCTACACTCTGGAAGTACTAGAGACATTTACAGCCCTAGTGATATTTCCAAATGCTTTAATAAATCTACTACACTCACATGATTACTAGTAATTCTAGAAATAACCCTGGAAAATAAGACCTTGCTTCATTAGTGGGGCATGAGGAATAAATGTTCTATTTAAGGGCAGCAGAGAAGAGGATAGGCATGAAGTTGAGGTGCAATAGGAAGAGGAAGTAAACCATTAGCCAAATGTCTTTTGTTCCATTCAAAAAAAAAAAAGGAAAATGAGAACTTAGAATAATTTTGTGAGGCCAAAAGAAGTGGCATTGCTCCTTGGAAGACTGAGACCACCTAGGGAAACCTGGAAGTCAACAGAGTACAGCAATTTGGTTTGGGACTAGATGTGCAAAAATGTTCCACCAGCAATGAAAAACATTCTCCCCATTTTCTCTTCACTTTAAAAATCTATATTTAAAACATTATCATAGCAATATATTAGGACCATGATTGGGGCTAGTTGGTCCAATAAAATGAGGTAATTGAAAAATGTTAAGTAAAAGATTCTTTAAATTTATTATTATTATTATTTTACTAGGGGGTGAGTAAACCTAGATCGGGTCTTCTATTGGGACTTACTAGATTGGGGCTTCTCAGGTGGCACTAGTGGTAAAGAACCCACCTGAGAATGCAGGAGATGTAAGAGATGCAGGTTCACTCTCTAGGTTGGGAAGATCCCCTGGAGGAGGGCATAGCAACCTACCCTAGCATTCATGCCTGGAGAATCCCATGGACAGAGGAGCCTGGCAGGCTACAGTCCGTCAGATCACAGAGTCAAAGACAACTGAAGCAGCTTAACACACATGCACGAAGAAGGAAAGTTTTAAATACAAATGTCTTCCCAAACCCTGCCACCCCAGTTCTCTCTCAACACCCCTCAGAATTCAGTTGTGTCTTATGTATCACAGTCCCTCATTTTGATCTTGTGGAATTAGGTGACACATTGACAGGAGGATATAGCAATAACAAACAAACAAAAATCTCCATCCTGATTGACATGAAGTAACTCAGCTGGCTTGATATATATGCAATATAATAGGTAAACAATCATTAAGATATAACTAAGCCAAAGTGATATACAAAAAAGGGCATATGTAGACTGATTCAGAACTTCTTACATATGAAAGCTATAAATTCCCTGACACCTTGATGGGCTAGCATTTCTATGGTTAGAGAAAGGAGAATTCAAAATTTGGCAAATTTTAAGTGAACAGGAAATGATATTTCAAGAGAAGAATACCTAGCAGAGACTAGCAGAAAGCTCTGTTTCTTAGAACTCTTCTCAGAAATTTATTCAGAGAATTTCCATATGCACAGGCAGTGGTGTTCTGCTCAATGTTTAAAAACAAACTCTCTGGGAAAAGCACATAAAATTATTTATAGAGTTTTCTTTTTCTAATTTCCATGGTATACATGCCACATCAGGGCCAATTTCAGGCTACAAATGAGATGTGCCTGAATTGGAATTGAGGAGTGTTGCAGTTGGCCCTTGTGAGTCTGGACAAACTGTTTCGCGGACGCCACCTGTCAGAGGCCTCCATGAAATGGACAACAGTCACAGAAGAGCCCACTTGGAAAATGCACCAGCTCTTCCATCAACCACTTACAATGGAAGGTTCCTTGAACAAGAAGACATTTATATCTAGTGTTCATTTTACGCAGTTAGCCACTTTCCTGTCGAATCACAAGAATCGGCGAAAATGGTGACTTGAGATCTTGGACCCAGAGCAGCCCTAGTACCAGCGTTTGGTCAGGCTGTTGCTGGGGCCACCCACAGCTCACTGCTAGTTACCTCTTTGGAATGAATCAGCAAAAGCAATACTCTACGGCCTAGCATCTTTTACACCTGCACGCGCACACACACACACACACACACACACACACACACACACACACACACACACACACATCAGGAAAAGACTCATAAAACCAACGTCTATGGATTCTGTGTTGAAAATCCTCCATTTATGCCCCCAAAGTCACTCTACCCTGCTTTATATCCTAAGAGTCTGACCTATAGGAACTACATCAATGGGCTGCTTTGCCCCCAACTTAACAATGGCGTTTGGATAATGGGAAGAATGAGCAGATTCACAAAGGGAGAAAGGTGACATCAGAGTATTCTCCTGGCTTCCCCTCAGTGGTCCCCATGGGCTGATTGCCTCCCTCCTCCAGAGGTCACAGGTCCTGTTAAGTGTCCCCCTTTACATAGCTGCTTTGTCTCCAACTTTGATAATTTTTCTGCTTTCCTTCCTTCTTCAGCCTAAAACATAGTAAGGACTTTAGACTCTTTTTAGTTTCTCTTCATCTTGCCCTAAACCATGATCAAAATATCCTTTTAAGAAAAATTTTAAATATTTATTTATTTGTTTGGCTGTGCTGAGTATTAGTTGTGGTATGCAGGATCTTCAATCCTTGTGGGCACATGGAAGTGATCTTTAGTTGTGGTATGAGAACTCTTAGTTGTGGCATGTAGGATCTGGTTCCCTGACCAGGGATTGAACCCAGGCCCCTCTGCATTGGGAGCATGGAGTCTTAGCCACTGGACCACCACGTAAGTCCCTCATAATACTCTTTCTGAGTGAGCTATTTTCCCCTGCCAGGACCCTGGCGGATGCTGGAACTAAATGTGAAAAAGGCACAACCTTTTTGCTGGTACTAAATCATGGTATATATAGTAGGTACAATAGCATGAGAGACAATCTTTCTTATAGACTGCTTGGATGCTAGATATATCTTTTGTCATACTAAGTCTATTCCCAATGGTAAGCTGGAAAAATTTCAACAACCAGCTCTAAGAAGAAAAAAATCCTGTCTTCCCTGTTTTTTGTTTTTCTCTCCAAGTCTGGGACGGATTATCTGAGGACAAACAAATCAAGGCTTCATCTACCGAACTCCCAAGTATCCAGTGAGCTAGATTATGCCTTTCCCTCTTGCCCTAACTCCCTACTGCCTCTGACTATACTCTTTTGGTCACTGGGATGTCTGAGATGTATTTACTATAAGCACCAAAGACAAACACTTTATGAATCAGAAGCAGTGAAAATATAACAATTAAGCAGAAAACTTGACAGATGATTTGGCGTTTGAGAAGGGTTGCAATGAATGGATATTAAACACACTCACATAATATGTCATGGGGGAATTTTAGCTGGAGGCCAGTAATAGTACTTCATGAAACAAATACCAGAGGGAAATAAAAAATAGCCTAAAGCACCTTCTCTCCTCCTGGCCTGAGCGAGAGTTTGGCATCCTCCTAAGGGAAAAGAAATGAGAAATGTATACCCTGTGGTTCATTTCCCAAAGGTTATAGCAGCATAAAGACTAGTTTTTAAAGTCTAATATGAGACATCTTCTTTCCCCACCCCAGATAATATATTCTGCAGTCCTGAAGGCTACAGTGCAGCTTATGGTCTCTGGGGGGTTGTGGAGACAGGGTCACGAAATGCCTTGAAGATATTCATTGTACTCATATGAGCAAGAAAATAATAGGCCATTTAATGCACAATACAGACAATAATCCTGAATGTTATGGGAAAATGATACTTATTATTTTCAGAATTCTTTCATAATAGTAATATAACTGAAACTATCATAGAGAAGTGTGTTATTTCTTTCATAATTTAATTCTTTTCTCCAGTTGTATCAGTTTTGAAAATCCTCATAGTTAAAAATTGTTATGGCAAATACTCTATTCCAACACCGTCATTCATTTTACTTTCCCTGTTGAGTTCCTTATGGCTCAAGGATTCAGAATTCTATTAAAGCAAGGGAGTCATTGTGTTTTAGGAAAAGATAAGTCTAAAGCCAATTGGATCCAAGATACTAAACACTGAGGGAGAAGAATAAGACATAGCATCTACTCTCTACTAAGTAGAGATATAATGAAACAAAGTACAGCCTGGGGAGATAAGTCTGTCTGTGGATTCACATGGAACAAACATGTATCACAGAGAAAGAAAAAGGAAAAGCTCTTTGGAAGAAGGACATCTGATCTGGACTTTCAAAGAAAGAATAGAAGTCTTCCAGATCAGTAAAGGAAGGAAGAGAACTCCAGATGAATTGGCAAGTATTTACAAAAGGGGTAACAAGATGTTTCTGATCAGTTAATAGTAGCCTGGTATTATGAGCTTATAAACACAAGGTAATGATACTAGAAAAGAAGAAAGAAACAGTGAGGGCTTTGTATCTTGTGGGTCAGTGCTTTTAAGTGGAGTTCATAACACCCAGCAGGGACATAAGAAGATTCACTGAGTATTTAAACTTCAAGTCCTATTTTTTTAAATCTATTTATAAGAAGGTCATGGGTCAGGTGTCACATGAAATACACAAGGTAATCGTGAGTGAAGAGAGTTCCTTAACATAAAGGGAAAAGAAAGAGAAATAGGACTCTCAATCATCCTTTTATATTGAGCAATTTACATAGCTTACATGTGCCCAGTCAAGTAGATTTCCTGCATAAATATCGAGTTTTAATTAAATCTTCAAAATGAAAGTGAACAAAAAAAAGAAACTGGGTTAAAGGTAATACATTACTACATGAACTACCATGTTCACTAATATAAAACAATAAAAGGGAAGAACTGACACATTTTCTAATTCTAGGAAAACCGTCATCCACGGAGCAAACTTAAAAAGCAATCTAATCAAATTACACACAATGTCAGCCTAGAAACAAAAATCATCAGTAAAAGTATTTAAAATATGATTCCTATCCATGATTATAAATAAGAGCCCCAAGCACAGATTTTCCCTCAGTTGACTAGGTAATAGATCTATGAAAGCACCATGATAAGGCCCCAAAACCTTAACAAACTAAGCAACTAGATCATGATACATATCTTAATTTTTTTTTCAGTAATATTTAGGCCATTTTATTCTCAAGCCAGTACTTACAGAATTTTATTATAATTTAATAATAAATAAGGCCTGTGGATTGTACCAATGTGAGTGACCTGGTTTTCATATTTGATGTTATATTAGAGTTATATAATATGTTAGAACACTTGAAGGAAGCTGAGTGAAGGATACATGGAACCTCTTGACTATTTTTGAAAATCCCTGTGAGTCTATAATTATATCAATGTTAAAAAATGTTTAACTTAATTATAAACATTTGTAAGTTGATATAAGTTTTCTCCTTAACAACTCTTTAAAAATTTCATTCCAATTGATTTTCTCCTTAATAATTCCAATAATTTCATTAAGGAATTCTCTTTAAAAATTCCATGGATAGAGGAACCTGGAAGGCAACAGTCTGTGGGATCTCAAAAGGGTTGGTCATGACCTAGTGACTTAACAATTTCATTTCTCTTTAATAGCAAAAAACAAACAAAAAGCTATATACCATTTTTTCTATTCTTCCTGATATAGAAAAAAATGGTTAAAATAATACATAAAAACAATCTGGAAATAAACTAAAATGTGTTCTTCTATCAGCAAAATATCAGAGAGACATAGAAGATATTGCTGAAGGTTTGAAGAAAAAGAAGCTAGAATAAGTAATGAAGTGAGCAAGATATACTATTAGAGTTACAAAAAATGCAGATGTTTATAACAAGTCTTAGCTTTGCTATTTGTAACATTTTGTTTCAAAAATTAAGACATGTAGAACTCTCTCTTTTTTAGCTTAGAAAAAAAAACATGAACTAAGGGAGATAAATTCTCACCAACAATTTTTTCTTTAATAGTAATAATAATCTGTGGTGGGGGAACCTGTTCAAAGTGATCACCAATGGAGTTGTTTCATTGAACTGAATTTTTTTTCTTTTAACTCCAGGTTTTTTTTTTTTTTTCAAAATTAAAAAGTAAGGTCTTTAAATATAGTAAATATAGGTAAAGAATCTGCCTGCAGTACAGGAGACCCGGGTTCAATCTCTGGGTTAGGAAGATCTCCTGGAGAAGGAAATTGCAACCCACTCCAGTATCCTTGCCTGGAAAATTTCATGGATACAGGAGCCTGGTGGGCCGCAGTCCATGGGGTCTCAAAGAGTCGGGCACGACTGAGCGACTAACACTTACTTACACTTACTTAAATATAGTAGAATCCCTTGGAATCCTTCTAACATGCTGGCAAACCTATCTGACTGCCATGTACACATGTCAAAAATCGTCCTATTTACTCTGAGGTATAACTGTATAGTCAACACAAGGTTTATAATAGTTATATGCATGCCAACTCAAGAGGACTTGAGCCATAGCTTTGAAGACAGTATTCACAACATGAGAGTCAATTTGATTTTAGCAAAACAGGTTTATCAGTCACATTAAATTAACATTGATAATCTACTTTTATTGGTTTGGTAGTAGCCCTTGTATTTAATATGTAAATTTGTCTTGGTTGTATTCTTGGATAACAGCTATAAGCAGATGGAGCTTATACCTAGCTTTTGGTTCATAAACACTTTGATGTTGTTGCTCAGTCACTAAGTCATGTCCAACTCTTTCTGACCCTAAAAACTACAGCATGCCAGGCCTTGCTGTCCTTCACTATCTCTTGGAATTTGCTCAAACTCATGTCCATTGAGTCAGTGATGCTATCCAATCATCGCATTCTCTGTTGTTCCCTTCTCCTCCTGCCCTAAATCTTGCCCAGCTTCGGGGTCTTTTTCAATGAGTTGGCTCTGCTCCAAAGTATTGGAGCTTCAGCTTCAGCATCAATACTCCCAATGAATATTCAGAGTTGATTTCCTTTAGAATTGACTGGTTTAATCTCCTTGTAGTCCAAGGAACCCTCAAGAGTTCTCGAGCACCATAATTCAAAAAACATCAATTCTTCAGCACTCAACCTTCTTTATGGTCCAACTCACATCCATACACAACTATTGGAAATACTATAGCTTTAACTATATGGACCTTTGTCAACAAAGTGATGTCTCTGCTTTTTAATTTGCTGTCTAGGTTTGTCATAGGTTTCCTTCCAGGAAACAACTGTCTTTTAATTTCATGACTGCAGTCAGTATCCACAGTGATTTTGGAGCCCAAGAATATAAAATCTGCCACTATTTCTACCTTTTCCCCATCTATTTTCCGTGAAGTGATGGGTCCGGATGCCATGATCTTAGTTTTGAATGCAGAGTTTTAAGCCAGCTTTTTCACTTTTCCTCTTTTACCATCATCAAGAGGCTTTTTAGTTCCTCTTCACTTTCTGCCATTAGAGTGATGCTATCTACATATCTGAGATTGTTGATATTTCTTAAATACCTAAGTAACGTTATTATACAAATCATTGAAGTTAATACTCAAAATCCAAGAAAATTTTAAAAAATTCTTTAAAGGGGGCCACACATTACTCTTCCCTTGTGGCTCAGCTTGTAAAGAATCTGCCTGTAATGCAGGAGACTTGGATTCGATCCCTGGGTTGGGAAGATCCCCTGGAGAAGCAAAAGGCTACTCACTCCAGTATTCTGGCCTGGAGAATTCCATGGGGTAGTAAAGAGTCAGACATGACTGAGCATCTTTCACCTTCACACATTACTCAACTTTGAGAAACATAGCCTAGGTCCTTATGAACCTTCCCAAACTCTGCGTAAGATTTCCCTGGAATAAGTCAACAGATAAGCAATTTGTGTGGGAGCAGAGAGACGGGTAGGGAGAGGAAGGAGAGGAGTCCCATTGAAAACAGAAGCAGCACTATAATAATAACATGATACTAAAGGAAAATTTTACCACACTTTTGTCTGTTTCAATGCTAAAGATACGATGATTATCACTGACTCCTGTGACGGCATCAGTTACGTGGATACCTGAATACAAAGACAGACAAAACCATGACCTTTCAAAGTAACTGGATGCCATTCCATCACAGGTTTACCTTGCCTGAAAACTCCTCGTGGTCTGTAGTAAGAATTCCTAACTGAAAAGACAATACAACTTTGTGGCAGATGAAATGGCACCATTATTGGAGATCAAAGCTTCTAGCACTTCTAATACCAACTGTGTAAAGGTTGCAGTTATGTGACTTTAATCAGTCTCTAAATAAAGACTATAATTATTTCAGAAGAGTAACTACAATGAAGATTTTCTTATTACAGCCTGAGATAAGGTCAGGATTAGAGTGCCTTGTAACAGGATTTCTTCCCCTGTGTTCTCACTTTAAAAAAGAGGGGTGCACAAATATTATTACAAGGAGATATTTGCATGCATGAAGAATGTATTATCAACCACTACAAAATGCCTGGGAAATATTATATTTTTATGATTGCCAAAAAATAAGAATCATTAATCATATCAAATTGGTTGAGAGGAGACAGAAGAATTTCTTTTGATTTGTCAGAGCTTTGACATATTCCTTTGCTGTCTTTGTGCTCTTTTTGTGGAATCTCTTTCTTCCTCTTGTTCAATACGCTCTCAGTCTCTTTCCCACAGCAGGTTTCAGCTTTTTTCCAAATGGCATTCCAACACACTTTCCCAGGTTCCTATCTGCTTTCCAATGACTGACACCTGGGAGACAGATGGTACAAATGGCCCGCTATATATTTGCTGGATTGATGAAGAAAACTGTCAGGAACCTGACTACACTGGCCTGGTGCCTTGTGGCAGAATTGGCTGCTCGAGAGGAGTGACAATGACTGGAAATAATTTTGATTAAAATGATCTGGAGCTTGTTGTATTGCAAGTGTTACTTTCATTCCTCCTCTTTTTTATACTTACTCACTCCTGGATTTTTGCCTTGAAAACATATTATGAGTAAATTGGACACCACAGCATCTTAAAACTTGGACATAATCCTCTTTTTCTGGGAGCACATTTTTCCTAGAACAGATGGACTTCATAACTCTTCATGTCCTTCTATGTACCATGATGATACATGATACCATGCGTGGATATGGATTTGTACATCTCTGTCATGAACTCTATTGTTCTGGAATGACAAAGACAAACAATCTGGCAGCCTGGGTGTAGAGAATGATCACAAAGTCCTAGCCTCGTGTTTAAAATAGAGAAATATGGAGTTTTAAAAAACAATTCAATTTAAAATCTGCATAATTTGCCAACTCAAAATGAATTAATTGATTCCTTAGGTCAATTGAATCTACCAGTGAGACTTGTCAAGGAAATCATCTGTGCTTATTTATTCAATCAATAATTATTTATCAAATCGCCTGCTAGATGACTGGGCCACTGCTAGAGTCTGGGTGTTGCTTTCCCCAGGTGCTTCCTATGCCCTTCCCTTCAACTCCTCCCTCCAGTACTGTGGAGAATTCTCAAGTTTTCTCTGGTCCTGAAACAGATGTTATGCCTGTGCCATGTTCTCCTTGCCCTTTCACTTCACAAGATCTACATTACCTAAGAAAAGTTTAGGTTGCCTACACCATGAAACTATTGAAGTTTAAGCTTCCTGGCTTTCCTGCACACAGGCCTCTTCCTGAGAACTGGGAGGAGCTTTCTCAATGCGTTTGTGTTGTGCAAATGTAAGATGTTTTTGTATTACATTTCCTCAAGAGGGCTCACCAAACTGTATAAGCTTCAGGCTCCACAAAACCTGGGCTTGAATTGCTGAATCATATGGAAGTTCTATTTTTAGTTTTTTGGGAAACCTCCAAACTGTTTGCCATAGTGGCTGTACCAATTTACATTTCCACTAACAATGCACCAGGGTTCCCTTTTCTCCACATCCTCTCCAACATTTGTTATTTGCAGACTTTTTGATGATAGACATTGTGACAGATGTAAGGTAATATCTCATTTTGGTTTTGATTTACATTTCTCTGGTGAATAGAGATGTTGAGTATTTCTTCATGTGTCTATTGATCATCTGTACATCTTCATTGTCTCTTCAGGTTTTCTGCCCAATTTTTAATTGAGTTGTTTACTTTTTTGATATTGAGTTGTATAAGCTAGTTATATGTTTTGCATGTTAACCACTTATTGGTTATATTATTTGTAAATACCTTCTCCAATCCAGGAAGTTGCCTTTTCATTTTGTAAATGGTTTCCTTTGCTGTGCAAAAACTTGTAAGTTTAATTAGGTTCCATTTGTTTTTGCTTTTGTTTCCTTTGCTGTAGGAGAGAGATCCAAAATACATTGCTATGATTTATACCAGAGAGCGTTCTGCCTAAGTTTTCTTCTAGGTGTGTGGTCTTACATTTAGGCCTTTAATCCATTTGGAGTTAATTTTTGTATATGCTGTAAGAAAGCGTTTTAATCTCATTCTTTTGTATGTGGCTGTCCAGTTTTCCATGTGCCACTTATTGAAGAGAATTTTTTCTCCATTTTCTATTTTTGCCTCTTGTGTCACAGGTTAATTGACCATAGGTACCAAGGATTTATTTATAGGATTTATTTCTGGGTTCTCTATTCTGTTCTGATCTCGTGTTCTGATTCACAGGTATGTTTATTGTTCAAGTATTATACCATTTGGTGCTGTAGCTTTGACGTGTAGTCTGCAGTCAGGGAGCATGATACCTCCAGCTTTGTTCTTTTTTTCCTCCAGATTGCCTTGACAATTCTGAGGGTGTTTTCGTTCGTTTGTTTATTTGTTTTTGTGCTTCCATATACATTTTAGCAATATTTTTTCGGGTTTTCTGGTTCTGTGAGAACATCATGGATATTTTTATAGGGATTGCATAAAATATGTAGATTGTTTTCGGTAGTATGTACATTTTAATGATATTAATATTTCCAAACTAAGGACATGGTTTATCTTTCCATTTATTTATCAACTTCAATACTTTCACCAATATTTATAGTTTTCAGAGTATAGGTCCTTTACTTTCTTGGTTAAGTTTATTCCTAGGTATTTTATTCTTTTCGAAGCAATTTTAAATAGGATTTTTTGTTTGTTTTCTCTTTCTGATAACTCATTATCAGTGCATAGATTTCTGTATATTTATTTTGTATCCTGCAACTATACTGAATTTATTTATTAGTTCTAATAGTTCTTTGATGGAGACATTTTACGGTTTTCTATAAATGCACTGGAGAAGGAAATGGCAACCCACTCCAGTGTTCTTGCCTGGAGAATCCTAGGGCCGGCGGAGCCTGGTGGGCTGCCGTCTATGGGGTCACACAGAGTCGGACACGACTGAAGTGACTTAGCAGCAGCATAAATAATATCATGTCATTTTCAAACAATCAGGTTTACTTTTTCCCTTTCAATTTGGATGCCTGTTTTTTATTTCTTTTCTGATTTCTGTAGCTAGGACTGGCAGTACTATGTATAAAAGTGGCAAGAGTGGACATCCTTATCTTGTTCCTGATTTTAGAGGCAAGAGTTTCAGATTTTCTCCATTGAGTATGATATTAGCTGTGCATTCATGCTCAGTTGCTCAGTTATGTCCAGCTCTTTGCAACCCCATGGACTGTGGCCCACCTGGCTCCTTTGTCCATGGAATTTTCCAGGCAGGAATACTGGAGTGGTTTGCCACTCACTACTCCAAATGTTAGCTATAAATTTGTTATACATGGCCTTTGTTATGTTGAGATGTGTTCCCTCTATACCCAATTTGATGAGAGTTTTTATCATGAATGGATGTTGAATTTTGTCAGATGTTTCTTTTGCATCTATTGAAACAATCGTGTAATTTTTATACTGGCATGGTGTATCACATTGATTGCTTTGCATGTATTGAAATGTCTTTGCATCCCAGGCATAAATCTCCCTTGATCCTGGTGTATGAGCCTTTTTATATATTGTTGAATTTGATTTGCTAATATTTTGTTGAAGATTTTTACATTTGTGTTTATTGTACTTTTCCTTTATTGCACTGTCTTTGTCTAATTTTGGTTTCAGGGCAATGCTGACCTTGCATTGAACAGAATGAATTTGGGAGTGTTCCCTCCTCTTCAATTTTATGAAATAATTTGAGAAGGATAGGTGTTAGCTCTTATTTATATGTTTGGTATATGTTCCCTGTGAAGCTGGACTTTTGTTTGCTGGGAGGCATTTTTTTAATCGCAAATTCAATTTCACTACTGTAATTGGTCTATTCAGACTGACTGTCTGTTTCTGTTTCAGGCTTAGAAAATGGCATGTTTCTAGAAATTTATTCATTTCTTCTAGGTTGTCTAATTTATTGGCATATAATTGTTTATAGTAATCTCTTTCTTTTATTTCTGTTATATTGGTTGCTATGTCTTCTCTTTCATTTCTTATTTTCTTTGAGTCCTCTTTATTTTAATGCACCTCACTAAAGATTTATCAATTCTGCTCATCTTTTCAAAAAAAGAGAAGCTATTAGTTTTATTGAGCTTATCTTTGTTTTTTCTTGTTCTCTCTTTTATTTATTTTGTCTTTGATTTTTATATATCCTTTCTTTTGCTGACTTTGGATTTTGTTCTTCTGTATCTAATTCTTTTAGGTGGTAGGTTTTTTATTTGACATTAGTCTGATTTATTGAGATAGATCTGTATTGCTATAAGCTTCACTCTTAGAACAGCTGTTATTATATCCCATACATTTTGGAAAGTTGCGTTTTTATTTTCATTTTTCTTAAGATATTTTCTGATTTCATATTCGATTTCTTCAATGACCCATTGGAGTTTTAGCAGTGTATTGTTTATTCTTCACATGTGTGTTGTTTGAGTTTTTCCCATTTCTTTCTGTAATTGGATTTCTAGTTTCATATAGTTACAGTCAGAAAAAATTCTTGGTATAGTTTCCATCCCCTTAAATTTGAGACTTGTTTTGGGACGTAGAATGTGATATGTTCTGGAGAAAATTTCATGTGCCCTTGAAAAGAATATGTATTCTATTGCTTTTGGATAGAAGATCCTTTAGATGTCTATTAAGTCCAATTGGTCTAACTTGTCATTTAAGACTACTATTTCCTTACATATTTTCTATCTGGATGATCTATTCATTGATGTAAGGGAAGTGTTAAATTCTCCTCCTGTAATTGAATTATTGTCAATTTCTCCATTTCTGTTTGTTAATATTTGCTTTATATATTTATGTGCTCCTATATTAGGTGTAATATATTAACAAGTGTTATGTCTCCTACTTGTATTGATCCCATTATCATTATACAATGCACTTTTTTTTTTGTCTTTTGTTATATACTTCATTTTAAAATATACTTTGTCTTATAGGAGCTTTGCTAGACTAGCTTTCTAGTCATTTCCACTTAAATGAAATAATCATTTTCTAGGGCTTCCCTCATAGGTCAGGGTAAAGAATCTGCCTGCAATGCAGGAGACCCTGGTTTGATTCCTGGGTTGGGAAGATCCGCTGGAGAAGGAATAGGCTACCCACTCCAGTATTGTGGGGCTTTCCTTGTGGCTCAGCTGGTAAAGAATCCACTTACAATGTGGGAGACCTGGGTTTGATCCCTGGGTTGGGAAAGATCTCCTGGAGAAGGGAAAGGCTACCCACTCCAGTTTTCTGGCTTTGAGAATTCCATGGGCTACAGTCCATGGGGTTGCAAAGAGTTGGACACGACTGAGCCACTTTCACTTTCAATCATTTTCTATCCCTTCACTTTAAATTTTTTTGTGTGTCTTTTAGCTCTAACATGAGTCTCTTGTATCTTGTAGCATACAGATGGGTCTTGTTGTTTTGTTTTGCTTTTTTAATCTACTCAGTCACCCCATGCCTTTTGATTGGAACAATTATTCCATTGACGTTTAAAGTTATTCTTGGCAGTTATATACTTTTTGCCATTTTGTTACTTGTTTTCTGGTTGTTTTTGTAGTTTTCTGTTCTTTTCTTCTTCTTTTAGTTTCTTCCCTTGCAGTTTGATGATTTCCTTTAGTGATATTCTTTTGTTTTCTCTAGTTTTTGTGTATCTAATGTATGTTTTTGATTTGTGGTTACCATGGGATTCATAAAGGTTGACCTGTATCCCCTTGTTTTAAACTGTTACTCATTTAGATTCAAACACATTCTAAGAGATCTACATTTTTTTACTCCCCTCCCCACGTTTTATGTTTTTGATGTCATAGTTTGCATCTTCATGTTTATCACTTTACTGTTTATTTTAGTTATAGTTGATTTTATAATGTTTTTCTTTTACTCTTGCATCACCTTATTTCAGTGGTTGATCTACAGCCTTCTCTGTTTATTCACCTTTTCTTATAGATCCTTCTTGTTGTTATCTTTTCCACTTAGAGAAGACTTCTCAACATTTTCTTTCAGGGTAGTTTTAGTATTGATCAACTCTTTTGTTTTTCTCCTCTGAGAAGTTCTTTGTCTCTCTTTCAATTCTAAGTGATAATCTTGCTGGGTGAGTATCCTAGGTTGCAGATTTTTCCCTTTTCAGCAGTCTAATTGTATCATGTCATTTCCTTCTAGCCAGCAAAGTTTTTGCAGAAAAATCAGCTAGTAGCCTTATGGGTGTTCTCTTGCATGTGATTCTTTGTCTCTTGAGGACTTTATAATTCTCTTTAACTTTTGCTATTTTATTTATGATAGGTCTTTGTGCTAATCTGTTTGTATCACTTTGTTTGGGATCTTCTATGCTTCCTATACCTGGATATGTTTTCTTCTTCAGGTTTGAGAAATTTTCAACCATAATTTCATCAAATAAATTTTCAGCCCTCTTCTCTCTCTTCTCCTTTTGAGTCCCCTATAATGTTAATATTGATAGGTTTGATGTTGTCAGATAGGTCCCTCAAACTATTATAATTTAATTTTTTTCCTTTTTGATATTCTGATTGAGTGATTTTCATTATTCTCTATTCCAGATCACTTACACATTTTTTCTGTATCACTTACTTTGATGTTAGTTCCATCTACTGTGTTTTTTATTTCACTTATAGTCTTTGTTCTGACGTGTTCTTTTTTTATATTTTCTAGTTTCTTTCTTTCTAGTTTCTTGTTAAAATTTCTGTGTTCATCTATTCTTTTCTCTAATTCAGTTAGCTTAGCATTCTTATCCTTATTATTGAACTCTTTATCTGGTAAATTATTTTTTTCTCTTTCGTTTTTTCAGGTGTTTTCTCTAGTTTTATTCATTTGAAATAATTTGTTTGTCTTCCCATTTTGCTTATGAACTTTCTCTGACTCTGTGAAATTAGGTAAAACAGTTGCCTCTCCCAGTCTTAATGGTGTGTCTTGTGTGGGTGCATCCCCGTGCAGTCAACATGTACTTGGTGTCTTTGGTAGGAGAGTTGGGTCTGAAGTGAGCATGGGTCATGTCTTCCCCCAGAGTGTACTGGCTCTTTGTTGGTGTGAGTTAGGGCTGGAGATTGAGGGGCAAGAACTAGAATCAGGTGTGAGCCAAGGTTTATCTTATCTTCAGCGGCTGTTGTTATCTTATTATGGTCAAAGGTGGGTCCCAAGGTGCTAGAGCAGAATCCCTGAGGCTTGATTCCAAACTGGTTCTGTTCCCTCTAGATGTGCACTCTCCCCACTACCATTTATGATATCTTCATCCTATAGGGGAGCAGTGCTGGAACAAGATGGCCTGCAGTGGGCACTGGGTATGGGCCAGGATGCATGCTGTGCAGTCTCATCACATCAGTCAGAGTTCCAGATCTCTAACCATCTGTCACCTCCATGAACACCAGTAATGGCTACTTTTGCCCCATTTGGATATTGTGCTAGGTCTAATCTGGCTCCATCCTCCACAACTTGGTATTCACCTTTATATCATCAGCTTTCACCCTAGTGTGGTGAAGTCATACCAGTTAAAGTAATGGACTCCCCCTGATTCACTGCCTCCTTAGGTGCTAGCAATGGCTGTCCTTGACACATCCAATTGCTGACTTCCTCCTTCACAGCTATATACTCCCCTTGGCTGGAACACCCCTCAGCCTGCTGTGGAGTAGTATTGCAGAGCAAGAGGGTAAGGAGTGGCACTCTTCTCAGGCTGGGGCATGCACCAATGCAGTATGAGAAATGGGCCCGAGACCTTGGCACCTTCAATCTACTTCCTCTATGTTGTTTCAGTAGTAAGCAAGCATGTGTATGCTCTTCACAACAAAGTCTAGGTTTCTTACATCTCTGCTTTCAGTCCCATTGGTTTTCAACCAGCTAAATGGACTCATTCCCCCAGTATTGGACTGCAGGGCTTGAGTGCCCAATATATGATTCATGCCACGTCCTACCCAGGCAGAATCTCCAAGCTGTGATATTCCCCTCCACTTTTGTGTCACCCTGTAGGGGCACTGGACCCAACCTCATCCCTTTTACCTTTTCCTACATGATTTTGTGTTGTTCTATCTTATAGCTTGGCTGTATAAGAGTCTTTCTGCCAGTCTCAAGTCTGTTTTCAGGCGAGAATTGCTGCACATGTAAATGTATTCTTCATGTACTAATGGGGGGAGGTGAGTTCCACATTCTTCTGCTCCACCATCTTGCAAACCTCTCTCACCTCTGCCAACAGTTTTTTTCAGTGTTTTGTAAAAGCCCAAGATAAAAGCACGCAGGTATTTATAAACAATAGAAATGTGTTTCTTGCAGTTCCAGAGGTTGGAAGTCCTAGATCAGGGTGCCAACATGGTCAGGTTCTAGTGAGAACCCTCTTCTTGCCTACAGACTACCAAATTCTCCTTGTAACCTCATAATATGAAGAGCAGAGAGAGAGAAAGCAAGCTCTCTGCTATCTCATGTAAAGATGCTAATTCCATTCATGAGAGCTCCGCCTTCATGACATCATCTAATTTTAATCACCTCACAAAGGCCCAACCTCCTAATATCATCCCTGGACAGGGAATGGGCATTGGCTTTCAACATACAAATGTCAAGGGGACACAAACATTCAGTCTGTAACGTATATCATTTTTTAGGAAAGCACAACTACTCACTAGCTTGATGTCTAGATTTTTTTGTTTTGCTCTTAATGCTGAGATAAAGTATTTCCCTGTACCCAAATAACTTGTTCTGCTCTTCTTCATGGCCATAACACTGGCCACATGCAAAATTATGCAGCAATGGAGGTTTTATTTAGTGCTCCTGTCTTTTTCCAGATACCGTACCCTATGCTTGCTTGTGCTTAAGCATATTCTTTTTCAGAAGAGGGAGGAACCAAAGGACATCTGAAGCCACCCTATTTAATGGCAAAGTTTCAGACCCCCAGTGACTGGGTGACAGCTCGCTGTTAGCGGTAGACTCAGAGCATGGCAGCCATCATCTCAGCTGTATTTTCTGCTAGTGAAGTTACACTGACAGCAAATATAGCTGTCTGGATAGCTGCATTTGAAGTGTGGGGGGTGGGGATGAGCTCCAACAACTCTCATGTCTTTGACAATCACAGCAAATCAAGGCATCACAACCTGACAGTAAGAATTAGCCTGTGGGATGCTAGTTCTGCACCATGCTTTCTGCTCTATGTTTCCTTAAGGAGCTCACAGAACATTTTCCACATGGCATCCTTCTGTGGGGCTTTCTTTCCTGCTGTATCTATAACTGGTTGATATAGCTCATGCCTTTCAATTTTCTGTTGCTCTTTGCTTTATAATAAAAATTGTTGCTTTTCTGCTTGGTTAGGCTCTTGATCTTATGTTATTCCCAAAGGCTTTTGGCATCCCTTGGTTAAAGCCCATATTTTTTAGATTCTTCCTATTTATTTCTGCTCCAAATTCACAGCTATGTTGGTGCTAAAACCATTTATATAGAGACAGGCTGCTCCTTTGCTTAGCTGTAGGAAACTATGTTGAATAGACAAGAGTTTCTTTGCTGGGATTCAATAACCCTTCTCTTCATATGTCACCCACCCACACTGCACCCTCAGATCCCAGAAATCACTTCTGCAGTTTGTTTACAGAAACCTGCCTTTTGGGGTTCAGCACTATATCTTTGCAGACAAGTACTTGATTCAATGTTTTCCAAACAGATTCCAACAAGGAAAACAAGCATATCAATTCTTATTAGGATTTTGATGGGTGATTATGAGTAAATATGCCATTAGTGCTATAGCAGTTACCTCCTAAGTTTTCTCACTTTTTGTCTTTCCTTGGGACTCATTTCATTTACCCACTGTGGCTGGCATAATAGATCATTTTAGTCAATGAGGATGCTTTCTGGCATCCTTCCAGTGATACAATTCATTCCCTATTAGTCTTTTTCCAAAACAACCTTGTAATACTGTGACTTGGGAACCTAGCACTGGGAAGTGAAAATAGGACTACAGTCTTCCATGTCATTGATCTTGTAGAACTTGCATTTTTGGAGACTAGGAAATGGGAAAGAACTACACACACAGACAGACTACCCCACAATTAGACTCTCTTCACCATTTAATTCTTCACAGGTAAAATATTTTAATGTAAATGAGATGACACATAGGACTGGAACAAAAAAGACACATTTAGCAGAGATTTTCTTTTTTCAGAGTCCCCAGTGCAGACATGTGGCTGCAGTGACATTGCCCACACAAAGTAGGGCATTACCAAAGGTGAAAAACTCTATTCTTGCTACACCAGTGTCTCCTATTTTTGACACTTACATCTCCATCTAGAAAAAATTACACTAAAAATATTCACTATAATTTAAAGGGATGTTTTAGAACATCAGGCTCTTGCAGTTCTCCAAACAAACTCGAAGGCAGTGAGACCACATGATAGCTGAGGTGCAAAAGCAGATTCAGTGTCCAAGTGTTTCTGAATATACCTCTACCTCTAATTTTTCATAAGTCTAGGAATTTACTTCCCTCAACAGAGAAAAATTTCCCACATCCAAATGGTGACCATAATATTTTGTTCCTCGTCAAAATATTCACCACTGTGACCTCTGCATTCTCCGAGAATTATATTCAGTTTTTCACTTATCTTTAGAAAATTGAAGGAAAGGGATATACCAGCAGTGGCTCAGATGGTAAGGAATCTACCTACAAAGCAGGAAACCTGGGTTCAATCCCTGGGTCGGGAAGATCCCCTGGAGAAGGGAATGGCTATCCATTCCAGTCCTCTTGCCTGGAGAATTCCATGGACTGAGGAGTCTGGCAGGCTACAGGCTATAATCCATGGCGTTGCAAAGAGTCAGACACAACTGAGCAACTAACACTTTACAAAACTGAAGGAAAGGGATATACCAGCAGTCACTCTGTAATCCTCTCAGTGATTTTGATGCTAAGGAACTTAAAGGAGAATAAAGCAGCAAAGTAGAATGGATGAATAATTCCACATCAGTAAAATACAATATAGCATGGATGATAAATTCTATAGAGAGTTATAAATTTGAACTCTGGATCCACCTGAAAAGTCTCAGTTCTGTTACCTTCTCCACAGATACTCTTGCTTTCTTATTCTCTTCATTGTTTTCCTTCCTGTTCCCATACATTGAAGAGACTATTTCATCAACACTTACTAAGAAATCTCTACAAAAATTTAATAGCCTTTATCTTTTTAAGAAAATTTCGTTTGAAGACAATTCTCTACTTCCTTAAAAGATGTAGCAGATTCAGGGGTGGTGGGAGTGGTGGCTCCTCTAGAGCCATTCCCAACATTATCTTTGACAAAATAAACCCGATCAGTTCAGAGAAGTAATATTCAGAGCTCCAGGCAGTGGCTCATGAATCAATCTTCTTCTCATCCTTTTGAGACTCCATTGCATTTAGGGACGTCTATGGGATCCAGTTCTATCCAGTGATATGGCTGAGCTAGACATAGGGCAGTGTTTAGAGGAAAATTTTGCTTGTGCTTCCTAACTAAATGGACACAATTCCTGACTTAAAACCCTTTCCCTCTCCCCCTTGTTTTTGATTGAATGCAGACATTAAACTAACACTACAACAGCCATCTTGTGATCATGATGTGAAACAATAAGAGATGGCCAGATTAATCAGAGATGCCAGCCAGCTCTGATGTCATAAGCCCCATAAACAATGCAATTAGCAGCATCCCTGGAGACATTTTACATGTAGAAATAGCTTTCATTATTTAGTGTTCTTTGCCAAATGGTTTCTAGATGATACATGGTGCCTTCTATTTTAAAGATTAAACTGATCATTCAATAATATACACCCATTAGTGAACGCCCAGACTGGATAGGGATAAACTTGATAAGAACCTGAACAACTCAAGACCCTCTCAAGAAACAGAATTTAAATAAATGAAGGGGAAAATTGAATTACCTGTGTAGAGTTATCTACCTCATAAATAACTTGTCTTAGAATAGACTCTTTAGGGCAATTATTGCCTAAATTAGGCACTTAAAAATATTCCATTATTTTAGAGTTAGTCCATGAAGCTTCTGTAGTCTTCTAGTATTTGGAAGGAGAAGTAATGGGCAGTGTACCCAGCTTGTTGTTTCAAAGATGTATGACCCCTGCTTTTGGAGAGGACAGGGGGTTACCGCTGGGAAGTTAATTCTTTTGTTTCCCTATGTCTCCCCCAGACCACAGGTGAGTAACTGAGCTGTACTTTTGTCACATTTCTCACTGTGATCTCCTGGTTTTTCACAGTTATTTGCAAAGAAATCATCAGTTATAGATGAATGTGGCAATAAAGTGAACATTCATGGTTGGCTTCTCTGCCTTTTACCCTTTACTCAAGAATTGGATAGGGAAAGGGCATAAGTTTTTTGCCCTTTACTCAAGAATTGGATAGGGAAAGAGCATGAGTACAGGGATAAGAAAATGTTAGGAGGAACCTGTGTAAAACAGGAAATAGTAAAAGGAAATGATGGGAGAATAAAAGAGCTGAGGAATTGTAAGGTTTTCTTCATTTTTGTGAGGGAGAGTCTCCAAAGAGTTTTCTGAAGATAAATTGAAGAGAGGACAAGGAATGTTAAGAAATATCCCATGCGACTGCCCTGGTGGTCCAGTGGTTAAGAATCCACCTGTCAGTGCAGGAGATATGGGTTCAATCTCTAGTCCAGGAAGATCCCACATGACTCAGAGCAATAAGCCTGTGCATTGCAACTACTGAGCCCACCCACCACAACTACTAAAGCTCGTGCACCCTAGAGCCCGTGCTCCACAACAAGCAAAGCCACTGCAATGAGAAAGCCATTGCTCAGCAATGAAGACCCAGTGCATCCAAAAAAAAAAAAAAATCATGAACTATTTGTTTGGAGAATCTCAATCTTGAAGATTTAAAGAAAATATATGCGTTACTTCTAAATTTGGAAGCTAGACTATTTTCATCATTGCAACACCATCTGATATTGAATTACACAGGCTTATAATAATCCATCCATATTTTAAAATCCAACATCTAGATATATACCATGAAATGGTAATTAATGGCCCAAGCCAACAATTAAGTGTATATGTATATATGTATATATATGAGGAAATTCTCTAAATAATGCACAGAGAAATGCAGAAACTAACCATTAGTGGAAACATCAAGAACTAGAGTCTTAGAATGTCACAGATGAAGGGATGATATAGGTTAACATGTGCATTGTACCGATAAAGAAGCTGAGGGCAAAATAGGTTAATGGACTTGTTCAAGGTTATTCCCAAGTTTTGTCCCCAGTTCTGTGTCATAGTCTTCTTGAACTGCTGCTGCAATACTTCAGATAGATCAGCAATTCAAGACTCAGGCTCAGATTTTATATACTTTTAGACCAATGGGAGCTATGAGAAACCATGAGTGACATGTACTTCAAGAAGAACATAAGAAGTAAATTATAAGGAAAACACAGTTGAACGTGGTAAACGACACCTGTCAACAGCAAAGGGAACATGCACTCATCTGCCATGACACCAGGAAATGAAACTAAAATGAAAGACAATAGTGTTCTTCAGGTGCTGTCATCCTACCTGGTTCTCCAGGGCACATAGATACTGACTCTACAAGTCTGTGAATGCAGCAGAGGTGAAAAGTGGGCCTCATTTCTAATCCTTATAGATTCTCCCCCCCCAACTTGCACCCTGTATAAATCTCTAGATGCACTAAAATGTTGGGATAGACTAATAGGAAAATAAAACATTCGCCTGCTGAAAAAGATATTGGTAAGTGATAAGGGACTCTTAACTCCCTGCACTCTGGACATATAGCACCACCCTGTGTGTATTTTAACACTCAAATAAAGGGAAAATCTAGAAGGGAGAATTGAAGACACATAAGCATTAAAACCTGTTTCTAGGATACTAGGCAAAATTATTAAAACAAAGTCCGCACACTCGTAATGATCATGTTATGAAACTATGAACATTAAAGAATAACAGGATCTCTCTCTAGCACTGATAACTTTATGGGAGCAGAGACCTACTTTCCCTTAGCTGAAACCACTTAGTATCAGAGAAGTTAAATAAATACACACGGCTGCACAGCTTCACCTGAAGAAGTTGTCAGAGCTAAGAAAATAGCTCAGCTAGCCAGTGTGTTCACCACACTGTCTCCCTTTTGTAGTGACTTCATGCATTGAGGCTGGTATTTAGCAACCACATTACAGAATAAGCAGTCTTCATAAAGATTCCAACACATAGTTATTTCTTTTAAATATTGGAGCTTGAAAAGCAGTAAATTCCTGTTATCTTTAAAAATCATTTCTATGAAATACCTCATACCCTTAGGAAATGAGGCAAATGTGCTGTTGCTGTATGCTAAATTTTTAACTACCACAGACAAATAGGTCACCCATTTCTTGCTCTTTTCAACTAATCTCAATGGGCCTCTGTTATGGAAGGAAATGAGATGGAGAATTTGTGACTGAGCAATGCACACTTTGGTCCCCTGAAATGGATGGAGGTGACTTAATTTTCTCACAGCAGTCTGGGGGTGTCAATTAGAAATGAAGGAAAGGTCAAAGTGAGAAAGCAGAAATGATTAAAATAAAGGGAACATTAACCTGAGTGCCAGAGACTCATCACTGAAGCCGAAAAAGGAAGTAGGCTGAGTGGAGGAGGAACAAGACGGGAATCACATTAATATTAAACAAGAAGGAGCTACAGGAGGGCAGAATGTGGAGGAGGAGATGAATCCCAAGAAGTAGAAAATAAATTGGGAAAGCTTAGAGTCTTCTCTGAATATGTAACTATTATAAAGACATTAGTGAAAGTAAAAGTCACCCACTCGTGTCTGACTCTTTGCGACCCCATGTACTATAACCTGCCAGTCTCCTCTGTCCATGGAATTCTCCAGGAAGATACTGGAGTGGGTTGCCATTCCCTTCTCCAGGAGATCTTCCCAACCCAGGGATGGAACCCAGGTCTCCCGCACTGCAGGCAGATTCTTTACTGTCTGAGCCACCAAGGAAGCCCATAAAGGCATTAGCAATTTTAAAAGGAAGGCAGGGAAGGTGGGAGGGAGGAAAGAAAGAAGGAAGGAAGGAAGGAAAGAAGGAAACAGAAAGTAGCTACTGTTTTCTCTTTTAACAGTAAATTTTCTAGACCTTCTTCTAAGCATTCTCCCCCCAAAAATTCCTTCTCTAATCTGCTTCTCTCCAACCCCCAGGTCCCTTGCCCTTCCTCAACATCTAGATTTCAGGCATTAGTGAAATGACCCTGTGACCAGAAATGTCATTAGAAGTAAGAGTATTTGTCCAGGTGCTCTGGTTCTGGTCAGCTTTCCTGCTTTTTTCCACTGTCCTTATTGTCATTAGAGGGTCACATACGTAAAAACTCAAGCTGCAGCCAAAGCCGTAAACATTACTGACAGTTATCAGGTAAAGTTGGAGTGTAAAAGCCCTAAAGGGAAGTGCAGGGAGAGCAAGAATGCAAGGTGGTGGTGGAGTGGATGGAGGAGGATGTGCAGGGGTAGATCCCACACCTTCAGACCATAGGTATAATGTTCACATACATGAGATAGACTTGAATAAAACCCATCTACTGTTAAAAATAGTTGTAACTGTTCAAACTGATGAAAGTTCTATGGTAGTCAATCTGTCTTCTTTTCCAATTTTTTTTTCTCACTCTCTGCCCCAAGTTTATTTCATCCTGGATTATCTCCTATATAAAAAGGAAAAAAAAAAAAAAAGAACTAACAATGTTCCTTCCCTCCTTTTAACGCCCTGCTTCCCTGGAAAACTCTCTGAAAATGTATTCAGTTTCTCATGTTCTCCATCCTAACCTCTTTTAACTCCTCAAGCCATAACAATGAGGCTTCAACACCATCATTCCACTGCAACTGCTTTTGCTTCAGATTGTATCATCTCTTCTGAGACCTTACCCAACCAACCCCTTCAACAATATGCTGGTATCGACCATGCCCTTTTTCTTGACACTCATTCTTGCTTGCTGTCCATACTGTCCTTTCTTCTGGCTCATGTTCTCTCTCTTTGACTGACATTTCTCAGTCACTTCCAGGACTCCTCTTTCACACCACCTCTCAGTATTGAAGTTCTATGGAGTCTGGCATTTGTTTTCTTCTTCCCTCATTTCATTCTCTCAGTCCCAAACAAATTCTTTGGGGTAATTTCATCCAAATAGTGATGGAAAGATGAAATTTTAAGTTCTACATTCAGTTAGGACAGTGTTCATAGGAAAAAGAAAACCATCTTTTCCTGTGATACTTTTTAATAAGTGAATAAACTTTTCCCTGGAAGCTAATTAGCAGGTTTCCTGTCCTATTTAATTGGCCAAAACTGGGCCACATGTCAACAAATATTTGTTGGATCAATGATAGAAATGAAGCATGAGACTTCTGTGGTGACTAATGCCAATCATCTTGAGAAAGGATGATCTTTGTCAGGGTCCTAGCAGGAAAGTTTAATAAAGGATATTTTACTTAAGTGTAACTAAGATGTAGGGTAACCACAAGAAAACATATAGTTCCCTGGGTTCCCCCGAAGGAGGCAGTAAGGTTTGGCACACTTAGATGTAAATGGGAAAAAGGGAGAAACTTGGGGAGGGGTGGGGTAAAATCTCTGAGTGGATATGTAGTGTTTTACACAATGGTGGTTGATGTAGTTTGTTGATCTTGTGTTGATTTTTAATGTCATCCTGTATCTAGCAAACGGATGGACTCTTTTAGTTTTAATGTTTTGTGGATTTGTGTGTGTGTGTACACTATGCTTGTATGATTACATCATCTATAAATACATACTGTCCATGCTTTCAATCTATTACCCTTATTTCTTTTTCTGAAATTACTGAAATCACCAAAATCTCTGTGCCATATTGAAGTGATAGTAATATCAGGTACATGACTTATTCCAACTTTAACAGAATGTATTAATGTCCAAATTTTCTCCATTATGTTTGCTATTTTCTGCAGGTTTCTACTAGATAACCTCATCATCTCTTTTCTGTTCCCAGTGGCTCTTCTTAGTTTAATCCCTCATTATCTCTCCCCAGGAATAGGGCAATAACGGCCTAAGTAATTTATCTGACTCTAGCCTCATCCCTCACAAATTTATATTTTGCATTGTGATCAAGGTAATATTTATGAAATGTAAATCTGATCATGACTCTATATGCTTATTCATTAACCCTGCAAAATGTATAGAACACACAAGTCTAGGTTCCTGATGAAGAAGGTCAATGCTCCACGTTAAACAGAACTTCATATTGCATAACTTCCTGTTAGTTAGAAGAGTATATGGTCTCAGCAAAATGAGAATACTTTAATGTTTACCAGACAAGTCCTATGCCCTTTTCAAGACTAAATCCTTATTACCCTTCACAAATAACAGTCTGAGATGGGCTTTCATTAAGATTTCTCTTCCCAACTTTTCCCAAGAATATTCCCTGCCCCCATATCATGTTATGCTTGCATCACCTATGTATCACAAAATTTATACCCCACTGCTGACAAAATTCAGATCTCAAAGGATCTTGTGTTCTTATATAAAAGAAACTGTGATTTTTTCAGTTTTATTGAGATATAATTGACATATATCACTGCTACGTTTAAGGTGTGCGACATAATGTTTTGGCTTACATATATTGTGAAATGATTACCACAGTAAATTTTGTTAATATCCATCATTTCATATTGATACAACAAAAAGAAAAAGCAAAAAGAAGAACTAAAAGATTTTATTTCTCCTTGTGGTGAAAACTCTTAGGATTTCATACATACTATAAAACAGTGTTAATTATAGTCATCCTGTTGTACATTATGTGCCTAGGACTTATTTAGTTTATAACTGAAAGTTTGTACCTTTTGACCAGAAAGTCTGTGATTTTGATGTGCAAAGGAATTGAAAAGTGATTGCAGCCCAGCCATGAGCTAGTGAGATTTCCCTCCTTCCTTTCATAGTAAGTCACACAGCTTTAGGTTAAATTCTACATCTTTGGTCTTATTTTGCACAACAGCCTCTTTATACGTTAAGCTATTTCCACAATCCTCTTTTGAATGTCAAGTTTCTATAATATCAACATATTGACATTTCCACAACAAGCTGTGTTTGGTCAGGGCTTCTGTATTTTCATGTGTGTGTTTCCCATGCCTGACCTATTCTTCCATCTGAAAACCTGTTCTTTTTCAAATGTCAGTCCCTATGTCATGTCTTCCATGATCTTACAACCCCAGAGAGCAGAGATTCCTTTATCTGCATAATTCTCTATGTTTTACACATTTTACTGTACTTCCTCATTTCCACTATTACATACAACTTGGCCCACAGGTGATTTGCAATAGATTTTGATGAATAATTGAATGTGTGGGTCAGAGCCACAGACCCGGCACAGTTCTTGGCACATCATCAGTGTTCTGTATACAGTTATTCCTTCTTGATTCAGTAGGCAGTAGTAGCAGGGCTCTCTCACCCAAAGTCATCCGAAGGAGACCACCAAGAGGACCTTCATAGGCAAAGCAGCCTCAATTACTCAGGGAGACACCAAACTGGGTCATGGAAACATTCAGTTCTTCATCACTCTCTACGTTGTGGGCATCTTTGGGATGAGAATAAGCAAGCTCGGTTCAGTTCTGATGCTTTCACCACTGCTCAGGTGCTCTCATTTTGGAATCATCAAATTGGAGGAGATAAGAGCTCAAAGCAGATAATGCTACTGGCCTGAAAACAGGGCTGGAGGGTGGCCTGAACAACAATATCATGTGGGAGGATGTGGGGGCCTGGAGAAGCTATCAAGAGCTAAGGGATAAACTTTCTAACTGCACATTAATGAAGGTTTTTTGGCCAAAAATTAGCTCTGGTCTTATTCCAAAGAATTTATTTCAGTGTCACACCCCTCAACATCACAAGAGCACTTCAGTTCACACTCCCAGCCACTCTCTCTTAGCGCTGGCAGCATATTACAGTGTAATCCATAAGCTGTTTCTATAAAAGAGGGGACTCAGAAAGCCTTTAATGTCAGATGTCATGCAAACTGACTCCCCACCTCTCATGTACCAAGAAGCAAGAACAAGAGCAATTAGACTGTGATGACTGATGTCAAACTAAAGAAAAGAGGCAAGAGGTGGTGCAATACTTTTAAAAAGGGATAGCTTTAGTTTAAAAACAACGTGAATCAGAATTTAAGCTAAACTGTAATTTCTATAATTTGGTGAATAAAAAGGAAATTAAACTTCTATTCACATCTAGTTCAAAAAGGTCTTGATTGTCATGTTATATTTTTATGTTGTATAGAAATACAAAATTGGGAATTCATTGCAGATTTGCAATAGCAATTTGAAGCTTTCATGTGAAAGAGATATTTGATGTGCTTTTGTGCTTTGCTTGATCTCAGTGACAGAACCAAGACCAATGAATGGAAACTTCAGGGAGCATGATAAAAGAAAACATTCTGCAATAGATAGAGATGCTCAAAGATGGAGTGAGTTGCTTCCAGTGAGATTGTCTCCTCAGAGACATTCAAGAATAAGTGGGACAGCACTTACTGGGGGTATTTCAAGATCAAAGACCCTAATGAGGCTGGATCAAATGATCTCTGAGGATTTTTCTTAACCAGTACTTACTTGATTCCAGAATATTTGAAAGGATCTCCACTTCCCCTAGTGCTGTTTTTGTATCTTACCTTTATTTGGGAATTGTGTAATAATATATCAGTAATTTATCCTTGCATGTATCCAATTGCTTTGTTTATATCTACAGTCTCCCTCCATCATACTCCTCATTAATATTACAGGTTACAAGTTACTTACCAACATTAACTAGCTTCACTTGATTTATCATGTGTTATAGTGAGCTTTAACCATCTTAATGAACAAGTCTACAGATAATCTTTAAAAAAAATATTTAAAATGTAGAAGTTAAACTTGAAGAATCCAGGCATAAATTTTTAAAAGAACAACTTATGGTACTTGTAATATTGTTTTTGACAGAATTTGAAATTGATTTCTACTCCCGTATTATTGGATGTCACTCAAATTCTTACTGTATTTTTGAAAATCTCAGTTTACATTGTTTGCAATTGATAAGACTTAGGTTCCTCTTTGCTGTTTATTTTCATAGATTCACATAATCTTAAATCTGAGGAAACATCAAACTTACTTCATCCTACCTTTCACTTGTACAGATGATAAAATTTAAACCTCAAGTATTTAAATGCCATGTATAAAGCCATACGCGGCTTTTTAAGTGCAAAATTTCATATAGAACCCTAGTTCTTAGTCCGTTACCTCTTTCTCCCTCTCCATATTATACACATCATACATATTATATGTACTTATTTATTCTTAAAAATTGTAATTGATATATCAATTGATATAAGTGAACATATGTAATAATACAAAGGTTGAGAATTTGGGTCTTTTAAAAATATTTTTGTGGCTCTACAGCAGCATGCAGGATCTTAGTTCCCCAAACAAGGATCAAACCCGTGTCCCCTGCAGTGGAAGCACCAGGGAAGAACACCATTTGTTTTTATTTTATGTTTACTAGATAATTTTAGAAATACTCAATTCTACCAATATTTATTTATGTTTTACTTTGATTCTTTGGGTTTAATTATTGACAAGGCAAACATTTCTTTCATTTAGCTGAGCTTATAATGTAAAGGTAAAGACAGAAAAGTTCAGTTCAGTTCAGTCGCTCAGTCGTGTCCGACTCTTTGCGAACCCATGAACCACAGCACGCCAGGCCTCCCTGTCCATCACCAACTCCCGGAGTCTACCCAAACCCATGTCCATCGAGTTGGTGATGCCATCCAACCATCTCATCCTCTGTCGTCCCCTTCTCCTCCCGCCCCCAATCCTACCCAGCATTAGGGTCTTTTCCAATGAGTCAACCCTTCGCATGAGGTGGCCAAAGTATTGGAGTTTCAGCTTCAACATCAGACCTTCCAATGAACACCCATGATTGATCTCTTTTGGGATGGATTGATTGGATCTCCTTGCAGTCCAAGGGACTCTCAAGAGTCTTCTCCAACACCACAGTTCAAAAGCATCAACTCTTCGGCGCTCAGCCTTCTTCACCATCCAACTCTCACATCCATACATGACCACTGGAAAAACCATAGCCTTGACTAGATGGACTTTTGTTGACAAAGTAATGTCTCTACTTTTAAATATGCTATCTAGGTTGGCCATAACCTTCCTTCCAAGGAGTAAGCGTCTTTGGATTTCATGGCTGCAGTCACCATCAGCAGTGATTCTGGAGCCCAAAAAAACAAAGTCTGACACTGTTTCCACTGTTTCCCCATCTATCTCCCATGAAGTGATGGGACCAGGTGCCATGATCTTAGTTTTCTGAACGTTGAGCTTTAAGCCAACTTTTTTACTCTCCTCTTTCACCTTCATCAAGAGGCTCTTTAGTTCTTCTTCACTTTGTGCCATAAAGGTGGTGTCATCTGCATATCTGAGGTTATTGATATTTCTCCTGGCAATCTTGATTTCAGCTTGTGTTTCTTCCAGCCCAGCGTTTCTCATGATGTACTCTGCATATAAGTTAAATAAGCAGGGTGACAATATACAGCCTTGACGTACTCCCTTTCCTATTTGGAACCAGTCTGTTGTTCCATGTCCAGTTCTAACTGTTGCTTCCTGACCTGCATACAGGTTTCTCAAGAGACAGGTCAGGTGATCTGGTATTCCCATCTCTTTTAGAATTTTCCACAGTTTATTGTGATCCACACAGTCAAAGGCTTTGGCATAGTCAATAAAGCAGAAATAGATGTTTTTCTGGAACTCTCTTGCTTTTTTGATGATCCATCGGATATTGGCAATTTGATCTCTGGTTCCTCTGCCTTTTCTAAAACCAGCTTGAACATCTAGAAGTTCATGGTTCACGTATTGCTGAAGCCTGGCTTGGAGAATTTTGAGCATTACTTTACTAGCACGTGAGATGAGTGCAATTGTGCGCTCGTTTGAGCATTCTTTGGCATTGCCTTTCTTAGGGATTGGAATGGAAACTGAACTTTTCCAGTCCTGTGGCCACTGCTGAGTTTTCCAAATTTGCTGGCATATCGAGTGCAGCACTTTCACAGCATCATCTTTCAGGATTTGAAATAGCTCAACTGGAATTCCATCACCTCCACTAGCTTTGTTCCTAGTGATGCTTTCTAAGGCCCACTTGACTTCACATTCCACGATGTCTGGCTCTAGGTGAGTGATCACACCATCGTGATTATCTGGGTCATGAAGATCTTTTTTGTACAGTTCTTCTGTGTATTCTTGCCACCTCTTCTTAATATCTTCTGCTTCTGTTAGGTCCATACCATTTCTGTCCTTTATCGAGCCTATCTTTGCATGAAATGTTCCTGTGGTATCTCTAATTTTCTTGAAGAGATCTCTAGTCTTTCCCAATCTGTTGTTTTCCTCTATTTCTTTGCACTGATCGCTGAGGAAGGCTTTTTTTTATCTCTCCTTGCTATTCTTTGGAACTCTGCATTCATATGGGAATATCTTTCCTTTTCTCCTTTGCTTTTCACTTCTCTTCTCTTCCCAGCTATCTGTAAGGCCTCCTCAGACAGCCATTTTGCATTTCACAGGTAAGGGTCCATAAACACAATAATAGAGGAAGTGGAAGTACATTGAAGAGTTACCTAAAATGGGCTTGGGAAGATTGGGGATGGTGCAAGGAAGGCTTCTGGAGGAAGTGATGGCTGACTGGAAAGCTGAAGGGCAAGTAGCAGTGATCCAAAGAAAGAGAACTAGAGGGAAGGAGAAAAGCTCTCCAGAAAAAAAAGTACAAGTCTAGTCACAGCAGTGAGATACAGAAAGGAGCATTCAAGAAACCAAAAGAAGTTAAGAGTAAGTCTGTTAGAGGATTAAAGAAGCAAGGAAGTGGGGATAAAAGTGTGTAGATAGAAGTAAGGCCAGAGAGAGAGTGACATAGAATACCAAACAAACAGAAAATAATGGCATCACAAGATTTGCACTACAGTTTAAAGTCCCTATTGAATTGCACATACACATGCATCTCTTATATGCCTGTGCTCCTCCAACTATCCCCAACCCAGCCAGCATTTTTTTTCTTCCTGTTTTTCTGGCTTCATGGATGCTATTGCTTTCTACCCAGTTGCTCAAGCAAGAATTTTCTGATTAATTCCTACATCTAATTAGGTTTCCAAGACATTTTTTTTTTGTATCTTCAACTTTTTTTACCTCTCCATCATCACAACTTTCTTGGTTTATCCTGGTTTGTTGCAGCAGCCAAGAGGTCTTTTGCCTTTCATTTATCCTTTACCTTGCCAATTCATTCTCAGCTGCCTCAGTTGGAGCAGAATGGTGCAACGAGGGGAACACTGGGATTCAAGAAGGGAGAGTGAAAGATTTACCACCAAAATTCTGACATATGGTTTAGAGTCCAACTTAACAAATATGATTGAGGTACCCACCCAAGTACCATATAGAAAACACAAAAACACTGTCTGCGTGATGTCTCTTTCCCACCTTTCAAATAGCTCCCCCTGTCCTTTCCCCCACATATTTTTGTTTCTAGAAATGCTTGGTGCTAGGACACAGATTTGAGAAAGAGCCCAAGAACAGTGACTTTTGGCACTGAGATTTGCAGCAGGAGCAACCTAGATCTCTCTGTCATTTCTTCTGTGAGCTGCTGCCAAACCATCCTAATTGGCTGTAAGCGTTGTTAGGAAACTGTCAGCAGCTTGGATTACAGCTTTCCACAAGTGAGGCTATACTGAAAACCAAGGGTGTCCACTGCCCCACTTGTATTCTAGGACCTCTGGTACCAAAAATGGCAGCTAGAGGTTTAAAGAAGATACCAGGAAGATTATTCACAACCAATTCCCTTTGAATTACCAGGGATACTATTAAGATACATTTTTAATTTTTTATCCTTAAAACAATTGTCCAAAAAAAAAGCATTAATAATAGGTTGATACTACCACTAGTCAGATGACTGCCTTTTTAGCTCTATTTATATCTTAATATAGACAGGTTATTTTCTGTATATCATTTTCACTCTTACAAATATCAACAACTGAGCTCTTGCTCCTTTTCTCCCATCCAAGTACTAACCAGGACCAACCCTGCTTAGCTTCCGAGAGCAGACAAGATTGGGCACGTTCAGGGTGGTATGGCCGTAGACTCTTTTTCCTTTTCTGACTCAAAAGGAAGACAGAAGATTGTGAAATAACTCTTTGAAACAACTTCTTACAGAACCACTTTGTAACCATGTAAGGTACAGTTAACAAGCAGAATACCATATAAGAAGTTGGCCTCTATTTAGAGCTGATTGGGAACTGAATGTATTTAAAGCCTTGTAGCCCATTAACAGTTTCAGTGGGAAGACTTTTTACTATAACTGAGTCATAGAACTGAGTCTAAGCAGATTTTATTGTTTCTTGAGCTTTTTAGTGCCTCTGCCAAAGTATAAGTCTATTTTCCATTGTGTCTTCATGTTTAATGGATTTTAACTCCTGAAATTTTTGTAATCATATTTGCCACTTTATAAGAAACAGTACTAGGAAGAAAATTATATATCCCACAGAATACAGATTCTGAGCATGTAAAAACACATTCTCAATATATATATATATATATTTTTAACGTGCAAAATCTGCTCTGTTAAAGTGTCTGATTTCATGAGTTTTATCAAAAGTTTAGCTATAGTATTGCGACTATAATTAGGCTACAAAATATCTCCTTCATCCCAACAAGTTCTCATATGTACCCTTGAAATGAATTGTCTCCTCCCACCCACTGAATCCAGGCAATCATTGATCTGCTTTCCATCACTATATATGTATATTTATTTTTTTCCTATAATTTCATATGAATGGAAGTATAGAATGTGGGGGCTTCTCTGGTGGCTCAGTGGTAAAGAATCCACCAACAATGCAGGTGATGCAAGTATGATCCCTGAGCCAGGAAGATCTCCTGGAGAAGGAAATGGCAACCCACTCTAGTATTCTTGCTTGAGAAACCCCACAGACTGAGGAGCCTGGCAGGCTACAGTCCATGGGGTTGCAAAGGAATTGGACAAGACTTAGCGACTAAACAACAATAGAACGTATAATAGTTTTGTTTCCATGTTCCTTTACTTAACAAGATGCTATTGAGGTTTAGGAATGATGTAAATATCAGTAGTTTCTGCCTTTTTATTGCTGAATTGTGTTTCATTTTGTATATATTCCAAGATTGTCCATTCTTGTGTTGATAAATATTTGGATTGTTTCCAGTTTGTGATTGTTATGAATAAAAACTATAAACATTCCCTTACATGTCTTTGTGAGGGCATATATTTGTTAATATTAATATCTAGGAGTGAAATTGCCAAGTAGTTTGAAAAAATACATTTAACTTTGCATTCCCAAAAGTTCTAAATTCTTTGCAGCACTTGATACTGTTAATCATTTTCATTGTAGTTTTTTTAATGGGTGTGTAGTGACATCTCATTGTGATTTCAATTTGACAAATGACTTATGTTGTTGAGCATCCTTTCATTTGTCACTGTTTAATTGGGTTGTTTTCTTATGATTTATTCCAATTGATCTTTAAAGTTAAACCATATATGTATACATAGGCAATAACATTTTTTTAGATAAAACATAAGGATTTTAGTCTTACAAGATTACTGGATAACACATTTTTCAATCATTATTGTGTTCCTTATTTGTAATGCATATCATATTATTTTTAATTTTTTATTAGAGGAAATTTAAGACTTATAAGGAGTACTAAAATAGTATAGTGAAATCTCTTAGACCTATTAGCTATAATTATCAATACCTGCCATTCTTATTTTATTCTTATTTGCAACAAATTAATTTTTGCATATAGTGTGAGAAAGGAGGGGCTGAATTTTTGTTTATTTGTTCTTATGAGTATTCAGTTGTCCCAGCACTATTTATTGAGAAGACTGTACTTTCGTCATTGAATTGAGTTGGCACCTTTATTAAAAGTCAATTTTCTATATAATTTGGGTTCATTTGGATGCTTTGTTTTATTTCATTGGTCTATTTGTCTATCTTTATGACAATGCCATGCTGTTTTGATCAGTATAACTTATAGTAAGTCTTGAAGTTATGAGTATAAGCCTTCTAGCTTTTTTTTCTTTTTCTTTTCCCAAGATTGTTTTGAAAATTCTAGATTCTTTGTATATTTCTATACATGTTTGTACAAGTTTATAAATTTATATAAAAATGTCTGCTGGGGTTCTGAGTGATATTATATACAATCTATAGATTGATATAGGAAAAATAGACATCTTTAAAATATTGAGTCTTTCGAGATATAAATATGTCTCTCCATTTCTTTCAGCAGTGTTCTGTGGCTTTAAAAATAGAGGTTTTGTGTGACTTAAAAATATATTGTTATGCACTTTATAAATAATTTTATACAACTGTGAAAGGAATTTATTATTTTTCTTTTCCAATTGTTTGCTTCTAGTGTATAGAAATATAGCTGGTTTTTGTATATTATTCTTGTAACCTCATGTCTTGTGAACCTCACTTATTAGTTTGAAAAGTTTTTTATTGTTATTAATGTTCTTCTCTTTTTTCTTTTTGTTTTTGTTTTAACAAAATGTTATCAAACTGTCTCTGGGAGGGTTTAACATCTTCCATTCCAATCCATATGCATTTCCTCCCTTTTTCTTCATTTATTGCAATGGCCAGGTCCTCCAAGAAAAGGTTGAATAGAAATGGTAAGAGCATACAGTCATACATAAATCCTAATCTTCAGGAGAAGATTAGGTACAGGGTAAGTTACAGATTTTTCATAGATGCCATTTCTCAGAATGAAGAAATTCTCTTTTATTTCAAGCATCCTAGGAGATTTTCTTTTTTGATATCACGAGTGAGTTTTATATTTGTTCATGTTTTGGCATTATATATTAAAATAATTATATTCAACACATCATAGGATTTCAGGGCTTCCCTTGTGGCTCAGTTGGTAAAGAATCTACCTGAAATGTGGGAGACCTGGGTTTGATCCCTGGGTTGGGAAGACCCCCTGGAGAAAATGGAAACCCACTCTAGTATTCTTACCTGGAGAATCCCCATGGACAGAGAAGCCTGGTGGATTATAGACCATGGGGTTGCAAAGAGTTGGACACAACTGAATGACTAAGCACAGCACAGTACATTTTGGTACTATAATGAATTTCATTGATTGATTTTAAGTGTTAAAACAATCTTGGATTACTTGGATAAGTACTACGTGACCATGATGCATAATCAGTTTTTAGAAAATATTGCATTTTCTTTGCTAATACTTTGTTAAAGATTTTTACACGATATTTATAAGGGCTAATGCTCTGTAATTGCTTTTAATGTCTTTGTGAGGTTTTTCTATCAGGATTTTAATGGCTTCATGAAATTAGTTTGGATATATTTTCTCCTCCTCTATGATCTAAGATAATTCAAGATCGGTATTATTTTTCACAAAAAGTTTCACAGAATTCATTTGGGAAATATTGATACAGAGAATGGTTCTATCAAAATAAAATTTTAAGGATGAATTTTCTAAATTGGTTCTAGAGTTTCTGGAATTCGCTGTCTAGTCTAATTAGATTTAAAGATCTTAATGACTCTATTTAAAGTATTAAGGAGAGCATTAATAGTTCATGGTGTGATCTGGTTGTATAGTTATCACTATTGAATAATCCTAAAAAGAAAAGATCAGGGGCTCAAATTCCAAGCTCAAAAGTTGCACAGATGACCTGAAAACTTCTTTATGTTTCCTAAAGGAAAAGGAGACCCTTATCTCCTAAAGCTGAGGACTAAAATTTCTAAAGAGTCAAACCCAAAGTCTCATACTGAAACTCGTTGAATTACAGTACAAGGGTATCTACAATTAAAGTGAGAACTTCGACTGGGATGGAATGGGATCCTGAAAGTTGGAATAGGGTATATAGGGAGAGCCTGATGAAATGGAAACATTGAGTCCTAAATTCTGTTGAGTCTTTTCTTCCAGTGGAAATGGCCTCTCTACTCTCTACCCAGCCTTAAAGGATTAACTTCACATTGCCCAAGGAGATGGTAAATGACCTCCCCCAAAGCAGTCACTACACCAAATAGTGTTGATTCTCCTTTGCCACCTTCCTTTGCTCCTAGACCTAACTAGACTTAAGTCCCAGCAGGCCGCTAAAGGTGAAGTAAAAATTGTGACCTGTGAGGAAGTACAACACGTGCCAAAAGAACTACTTGAGTTTTCTGATGTAAACAAACACTCAGTTCAGTCGCTCAGTCGTGTCTGACTCTTTGCGACCCCATGAATCGCAGCACGACAGGCCTCCCTGTCCATCACCAACTCCCGGAGTTTACCCAGATCCTTGTCCATCGAGTCAGTGATGCCATCCAATCATCTCATCCTCTGTTGTCCCCTTCTCCTCCTGCTCCCAATCCTTCCCAGCATTAGGGTCTTTTCCAATGAGTCAACCCTTCGCATGAGGTGGCCAAAGTATTGGAGTTTCAGCTTCAACATCAGTCCTTCCAATGAACACCCAGGACTGATCTCCTTTAGGATGAACTGGTTGGATCTCCTTGCAGTCCAAGGGACTCTCAAGAGTCTTCTCCAACACCACAGTTCAAAAGCATCATTCTTCGGCACTCAGCTTTCTTTACTGTCTGATTCTCACATCCATACATGACCACTGGAAAAACCATAGCCTTGACCAGATGGACCTTTGTTGGCAAAGTAATGTCTCTGCTTTTTAATATGCTATCTAGGTTGGCCATAACCTTCCTTCCAAGAAGTAAGCGTCTTTGGATTTCATGGCTTCAGTCACCATCAGCAGTGATTTTGGAGCCCCCCAAAATAAAGTCTGACACTGTTTCCACTGTTTCCCCATCTATTTCCCATGAAGTGATGGGACCAGATGCCATGATCTTAGTTTTCTCAACATTGAGTTTTAAGCCAACTTTTGCACTCTCCTCTTTCACTTTCATCAAGAGGCTCTCTAGTTCTTCTTCACTTTGTGCCATAAGGGTGGTGTCATCTGCATATCTGAGGTTATTGATATTTCTCCCGGCAATCTTGATTCCAGCTTGTGTTTCTTCCAGCCCAGCGTTTCTCATGATGTACTCTGCATATAAGTTAAATAAGCAGGGTGACAATATACAGCCTTGACATATTCCTTTTCCTCTTTGGAACCAGTCTGTTGTTCCATGTCCAGTTCTACCTGTTGCTTCCTGACCTGCATACAGGTTTCTCAAGAGACAGGTCAGATGGTCTGGTATTCCCATCTCTTTTAGAATTTTCCAGTTTATTGTGATCCACACAGTCAAAGGCCTTGGCATAGTCAATAAAGTGGAAATAAATGTTTTTCTGGAACTCTCTTGCTTTTTCAATGATACAACGGATGTTGGCAATTTGACCTCTCGTTCCTCTGCCTTTTCTAAAACCAGCTTGAACATCTGGAAGTTCATGGTTCACGTATTGCTGAAGCCTGGCTTGGAGAATTTTGAGCATTACTTTACTAGCATGTGAGATGAGTGCAATTGTGCAGTCGTTTGAGCATTCTTTGGCATTGCCTTTCTTAGGGATTGGAATGAAAACTGACCTTTTCCAGTCCTGTGGCCACTGCTGAGTTTTCCAGATTTGCTGGCATATTGAGTGCAGCACTTTCACAGCATCATCTTTCAGGATTTGAAATAGCTCAACTGGAATTCCATCACCTCCACTAGGTTTGTTCCTAGTGATGCTTTCTAAGGCCCACTTGACTTCACATTCCAGGATGTCTGGCTCTAGGTGAGTGCTCACACCATCGTGATTATCTGGGTCATGAAGATCTTTTTTGTACAGTTCTTCTGTGTATTCTTGCCACCTCTTCTTAATATCTTCTGCTTCTGTTAGGTCCATACCATTTCTGTCCTTTATCGAGCCCATCTTTGCATGAAATGTTCCCTTGGTATATCTAATTTTCTTCAAGAGATCTCTAGTCTTTCTCATTCTGTTGTTTTCCTCTATTTCTTTGCATTGATCGCTGAGGAAGGCTTTCTTATCTCTCCTTGCTATTCTTTGGCACTTTGCATTCAGATGGGAATATCTTTCCTTTTCTCTTTGCTTTTTGCTTCTCTTCTTTTCCCAGCTATTTGTAAGGCCTCCTCAGACAGCCATTTTGCTTTTTTGCATTTCTTTTCCATGGGGATGGTCTTGATCCCTGTCTCCTGTACAATGTCATGAACTTCTGTCCATAGTTCATCAGGCACTCTGTCTATCAGATCTCGTCCCTTAAATCTATTTGTCACTTCCACTGTATAATCATAAGGGATTTCATTTAGGTCATACCTGAATGGTCTAGTGGTTTTCCCTACTTTCTTCAATTTAAATCTGAATTTGGCAATAAGGAGTTCTTGATCTGAGCCACAGTCTGCTCCCAGTCTTGTTTTTGCTGACTGTATAGAGCTTCTCCATCTTTGGCTGCAAAGAATATAATCAATCTGATTTCGGTGTTGACCATCTGGTGATGTCCATGTGTAGAGTCTTCTCTTGTGTTGTTGGAAGAGGGTGTTTGCTATGATCAGTGCGTTCTCTTGGCAAAACTTTATTAGCCTTTGCCCTGCTTCATTCTGTACTCCAAGGCCAAATTTGCCTGTTACGCCAGGTGTTTCCTGACTTCCTACTTCTGCATTCCAGTCCCCTATAATGAAAAGGACATCTTTTTTGGGTGTTAGTTCTAAAAGGTCTTGTAGGTCTTCATAGAACCGTTCAACTTCAGTTTCTTCAGTGTTACTGGTTGGGGCATAGATTTGGATTACCGTGATATTGAATGGTTTGCCTTGGAAACCAACAGAGATCATTCTGTCGTTTTTGAGAATGCATCCAAGTACTGCATTTCGGACTCTTTTGTTTACCATGATGGCTGCTCCATTTCTTCTAAGGGATTCCTGCCCACAGTAGTAGACATAATGGTCGTCTGTGTTAAATTCACCCATTCCAGTCCATCTTAGTTTGCTGATTCCTAGAATGTCGACGTTCACTCTTGCCATCTCCTGTTTGACCACTTCCAATTTGCCTTGATTCAGGCACCTAAAATTCCAGGTTCCTATGCAATATTGCTCTTTACAGCATTGGACTTTGCTTCTATCACCAATCACATCCACAGCTGGGTATTGTTTTGCTTTGGTTCCATCCCATCATTCTTTCTGAAGTTATTTCTCCACTCATCTCCAGTAGACACTAGCTCTGAACTAATGTTAATTCCAGGAGACCCAAAAATTCACTGTGATCCACTAGTCAGAGTAAGGTTTATGGAGCTCAAGTCCATTTCACAGTGGATCCAGAGTGACCCTGAACCCATTCTGCAGCTATTTTACCAGTTCCAAAATGCATAATTTACAGACTTACTCATCAGATAGCAAACTCTCTATATTGCTTCTCAAACCTGTGGAGTAAACACTATTCTGGTGGGAAAAGCTAAATGCAAACTGGTAAAACTGCCTCTACTGAGTAAAATAGTAAGCCAGAAACAATACTCTACCAATATAGAAGTATTGTAGAGACTAGTGCCACCATTAATACAGGGGTGGCAGTCCATATCCACATCCTCATTCAAGCCCCCCCCCACATTTGGCCTGTGCAGAATGCAGTCACATCTTGGAGAATAACTGTATATTATCATAAACTTAATCAGATCATGACTCCAACTGCAGCTGTTGCACCAGATGTGGTTTTATTTCTTGAACAAATTAACACATCCTCTAGTACCTGATGTGTGTCTAACGATCTGGCAAACACTTTCCCCCCATACCTGTTAATAAGAACGAACAGAAGCAGTTTGCTTTTAGCTGGCAAGGCTAGCAATATACATTCACTGTCTTACCTAAGAACTCATCAGCTCTGTGTCATAATTTAGTTCACAAGGATCTTGATTGCCTTTCCTTTCCACAGTGCAATGGATTATAAAATGCTGATTTGACTTAGTGAGCAAGAAGCAGCAGTGATTCTAGACTTATTTGTAAGGTAAATGCATGTCAGATGGTAGAACGTAAACCCAACAAAGTTTCAGGGGCCTTCCTCCTCAGTGAAATTTCTTGGTGGGGGGCATACTGAGATATCCTTTGTAAGGTTAAGTATAAGCTGTTGCTCTGGTCCCTCCTACAACTAAAAAAAAAAAGAAATACAGTGCCTAGTGGGCCCCTTAGGATTTTGAAAGCAACATATTTCTCATTTTAGTGTTACTCCAGCCCATTTACTGAGTGACCTGGAAAGCTTCTGGTTTCTAGTGGGACCCAGATCAAGAGAGGGACTTCCCAGTGGCTCAGCTATAAAAAGTCTGCCTGCAATATAGGAGACCCAGGTTCTATCCCTGGGTTGGAAAGATGCCCTTGAGAAGGAAATGACAACCCACTCCAGTATTCTTGCCTGGAGAATCCCATGGACAGAGGAGCCTGACAGAGTCACAAAGTGTTGGGCATGACTGAAGTGACTGAACACACATACAGAGATCAAGAGAAGGTTCTGAGAAAAGTTCAGCCTGCTGTGCAAGTTCTCTGCCACTTGGGCCATATGATCCAGTAGATCCAATGCACTGGGCACTCACCAGTGGCCACAGTCAGGTCAGCCTTGGTAAATGACAATCTGTGTTGCTGAACCCATGCATAATCGCCATCACTATGAGTGTTTTTTTCTCTTTTTTTTGTTATGAATGTGTTTGTGTGTGTGTGTGTGTATGTATGTGTGGCACCTCTGTTTTTTCACTCTCTTATCTCTTATTAAGTAATATAAGAGGCATTGACTTCCTATCAGAGTATTTAAGTATGGTTATGTTTACATCTTTGTATTTGTTACAGGTTATCAAGGAAATTGTAAACATTATTCAAAGTTTTTATCTTCTCTTCTGGAGAAATGGCTAATATGTTTTAAGTTCTATGCAGAGTATTTGTATCATGATAAACAGAATTATGACCTTGTTATTATCTTTATTAGGAGATTAAGTGTGGTTTAAGGAGATGCATAAGAATGCCAGGCTGACAAGGGGTAGACGTGTGATGGTCAATTTTATGTGCCTATATGACTGCGCCATGGAGTGCCTAGATATTTGGCCAAATATTAATCTGGATGTTTCTGTGAGAGTGTTTTTGGATGAGATTAATATTAAAATCTGTAGAATGAGTAAAGCAGATTACCCTCCAATCAGTTGAAGCCTTGAACAAAAACGTTATCCATCCCCTGACTAAGAGAGAATTCTTCCTGGCAGGACAATAGCTTTTTTCCTGCCTTTGGACTTGAACTGAAATCCCAGCTCTTCCTGTGTCTTGAGGATGCTTCCCTTCAGAAAGGAACCACAACATCAGCTCTCCTGGTTCTCAGGCCTTTGGCTTGGATGGGAACTAAAAGATTAGCACTACTGTTTTCAGCTTGACAGCTCACCCTGCAGATCTTGGGATTTGCCAGCTTCCGTGATTGTGGTTTTTGTTGTTTAGTCGCTGAGTTGTGTCCAACTCTTTGTGGCCCCATGGACTGTAGTAGCCCACCAGGCTCCTCTGTCTATGGGATTTCCCAGGCAAAAATACTGTAGTGGGTTGCCATTTCCTTCTTCAGGGGATCTTCCTGACCAGGGATCAAACCCATGTCTCCTGCTTTGACAGGCAGATTCTTTACCGCTGAGCCACCAGGGAAGCCAGCTTCCATAATAGCATCAGCCACTTATTTATTATAAATATATATACATTCTATTGGCTGCATTTCTTTGGAGAACCTTGAATAATACAGCCACAGTGTGTTATCACTTTTAGACATTATTGCATTTGATTTGTTAATGTTTTGTTAAGAATTTTTGTACTTTGTTTATGAGGGCTGTTGTTCTATATTTGTCTTGTAATATATTTTTAAGGATTACCTGTGCGGATTGTGTTGGCCTCATCAAATGAATCAGAAAATATTTTCTCCTCTTCATTATCTGAAATAATATTTCAAATTGATATTCTTTTTCACTAAATGTTTGATATAATTCACTAGTGAATTCTAGAGTTTTCTGTGGAGGATGTTTTTTAATAGCAGATTTATTTTCTTTGGCAGGTCTAAGTATACTCAGGATTAATTTATATTTGAAGAATCAGTTCTTGTTTTGTTAATCTTCTCTATTTCTATATTTTCTATCTTTAATCATATTTGTTCTCTTCTCAATTTTTTTCTGCTACTTATTTTAAATTCAACTTGGTTACTTTCTTAAAGTGAAAACTGATGGCTTATCTTAAATCTTTTACATTTTCCAATGAAAGTAGCGAAAGATAACAACCAAAAATCATTCTAAATATGTTTTCTTAGCCACGTCAAACCTATTTTGATATATTTTATCTATTGTAAATTATCTCAGAATATTTATATTTTCCCCTACAATTCCTTCTTTACTTCATGGTTAAATTGTACCCTTTAACTTTCAATTATTTAGTGATTCATAATTCAACTCCATTATACTAAAAGAATAACTGTTATATGATTTCATTCTCTGAAACTTAATGATATATATTTTATAATCAACGTATGCCTATCTATCTCGATGAACAATTCGTGTGCATTTGGAAAGAGTGCATCTTGTACAGTTGTAAGATATAATTTTTATCATTGTCACTTAGATCAAGATGGTTGATAATGCCTCTTAGATTTTCTGTATCTTTTATGTCCTAAATAAATTTTTACTTAACTGCTATATTATTGAGAGAAAACTACTAACATATTCAATAACAATTTTACTTTACTTCTTTCTTTTGCTATTTCTCAGTTCTCTCAGATTCCTTCTTCTATTGGAGCTGTTGTTAGCAGATGAGTATCTTTCTGATGTATTTACCCTTTTATCATTATGAGATGCTCAGATTTATCTTAATTAATGTGATTATTCTAGATAGAGACATTTTTTTCAGGGGCTAACTTATTCCATCCTTTTACATTCAGTGTATTTGTTTCTTTGTATTTAAAGAATGTCTTTTATAAATAACATGTGGCTGACTATTGCTGTTATATCCAGACTGACAATCTCTTCCTTTTAATCATAGTGGTTATTACATTTGTATTTAATGTAATTAATGACAAATGGATGTAAGTCAATGATTATGGAGGGATTTTCTTCATCAATTTTTGTTTATCTACCCCTTCCTGATTTTTTTTGGAGGGGGGTATTCAAAAATCTGATATTCCATTAGTTTTCCAGCTATATCCCTTTGCATTATTTTTAGAGATTGTTCTGAATATTACAAATTATTTGCTTACCATAAATTACTTAGAGCTACCCCTGTACTAACTCAAATAAAATATTAGAACCTTGCAACAATCTCATTGCATTTATTGCCCCATCTCAATATGTTGTGCTACTCTATTGCTATTATGTGAAATGAGACATTGTATATATATGTACAAACAATGATAAACCTACTTGATACAGTGCTATAATTTTCACGTAAAGTCATCCTAATTCTTTTAAGGAAAGATAGATATTAATAGATAGCTCTAGATTTTATACATATAAATATGCATATATAGTATGTTTATCCACATATTTATACTTTAAAGAGATATTTATTCTTTCTCACAGATCCTACTACCTGGTATCATTTTCCTTCAGCCTCAATACCTTCATGTAGCACTTCTAGTAGTATGGGTGTTTTGGCCAAAAATTCTTTTACTTTTTTTTCTAAAATATCTTTATTTCACTTTCATTTGTGAAGTGTACTTTTCTTATATATAATTTTGTGTAAGCAGATTTTTGAGCTTTTTTTTAAAAATTAAAGTGTAGTTGACTTACAATATTGTGCCAATCTCTGCTGTACAGCAAAGTGACTCAGTTATACACATATATACATTCTTATTTAATTTCTTTTTATTGTCTTTATTACTGTTTAACACAGGATGCTGAATATAGTTTACTGTGATATATATTAGAACCTCCTTGTTTATCTACTCTAAATGTAATAGTTTGCATCTAGCAACCCCCAATTCCCAGTCCATCCCTCTCCATCCCCCATTCCCTCTTACATTTTTCTTTTTAATTTTTCCTTTAGTACTTTGAAAATATCAGTTCCTCTGTCCATGGAATTTTCCAGGCAAGAATACTGGAGTGAGTTGCCATTTCCTACTTCAAGGGATTTTCCTGACCCAGGGATCAAACCCACATCTCTTGCATCTCCTGAATTGACAAGAGGATTCTTTACCATTAGCGCCACCTGGGAAACCCCATATTACATGTATGTTAGACTTTCTGCTATTGTCCCACAGACTGCTGTGGCTTTATTCAAGTTTCTTTTTTATCTCACTTCTCTTTGTTCTCTTGATTGGATAATTTCTCTTAATCTTTCTTCAATTTCACTAACTCTTATACCACCTCAAACCTGTTTTAAAGCTCCTCCAATAGATATTTTATTTCCATTATTGTACTTTTCAAGTCTATAATTCTCATTTTGCTCTATTTTCTTTTTCTAGTTTTTATTTCTGTGCTGAGGTTCTCCATCTGTTCCACCACTGTGCACATATTTATCTTTAAGAACCTAAACATATTTGTATTTTTTTGAAAGTCTTTGTCTGCTCATTGCAACATCTGGCTCACCCTGGGGTTTGTTTCCATTGATTTTTCATGAGTCAGGGTCACATTTTCTTTTATTTTTACATATCTACTGATTTTTATTCGGATGCTAGACATTATGAATGATAGCTATCTCAGTTAATTGGGACTTTGGATTCCTTCGAAAAAAGGATAAGTTCAACTAAGTGCCAATATTACTTCAGATCCTTCTCATACTACCTGAAGCAATGTACTAACTAGTCATATAATTAGTGCTTAATATATACTCAAATGCCAGAATATTTAAACCGTTGCAGTGAAAAATAAACAGTGGGATCAGGAGGGCTTGTTTCAAGACCCAACTCTTCCACAGAAGGCAGGGCTATTGAGAGTTTATTCTCTGTGTTGTTACTGATCTGAGCCTCAGTGTGAATGAGTCTATTCTAAAGCTATCCATGGCCAGGGGATGCCACAATGTCCAGCAGTTCCTTGGACTGAAGAACACTGAATGCTGCTCAGGAAGGTCTGTGAAAGTCACCCTTCTGCTAGTCACTTGCCATAGGCTTTCAGTCGTTACTAAATAACTAGAGCTAACTTACTTATGAAAATAGGGCTTGAGTCTGTTTCTTTGACCACTTCCAAAACATATGTCCGACCTGTTTTTCCCCCAGTGCAATTTGGTTTGAGCCAATTATAGGGGAAACAGCTAAATTAAAGATAGCTAACACCTCTATTTGTGCTCTATGGCACTGTATTAGTCTTCTTGGGCTGCCATAGCACAATAGCACAGGCTAGATGGTTTAAAGTTATTGAGACTTATTTTCTCACAGTATTAGAGGCTAGAAATCTCAGATCAAAGTGCCAGCAGGGTTGATTTCCTCTGAGGTCACTCTTTCTGATTTGAAGATGGCTATTCACTTGCTTCCTCTTCACAAGGTTGTTGCTTTGTGAAGGTGCCTGTACCTCTGTGATCTGTCTCCATGTTCAAATGTCCTCTTATAAGGGCATCAGCCAGATTAGATTATGATCCACCCTCAGGCACTTTACCTTAATCACATCTTTGAAGGTCCTATTTCCAAATACAGATACATGGGTTAGAGCCCATGCCAGTGTCCTCATTTAACCTTGAGTGACTCTTTGCAACCCCATGGACTGTAGCATTAACTCTTTACAGTCTGTGTCTCCAAATACAGTGACATGTAAAGTACTGAGAGCTAGGACTTCAATATATGAATGAATGGGAGATGGGGAGGACAAACAGTGGAGCGCATAATAAGTTCCAGATCTATCACTAGCCATTTCAGCACAATGACAAACATAACTAAAGATCTATCAAAAAAGGCACTTAAACAATTGAAACTATTGAGAAACTACACAGTACAATTTATACTTTTTGCTTCTCTGTCCCCTGCTATATTTTTTTAATTTTCTCTGCTCTTTCTTTTCATAGGAGAAATTTCCAAACCACATTTGCAATTCCAAAATGAATAAATATAGTCATACATTACCAAAGTAATGGGATGCCAATATTGTTCAGTTGCTAAGTTGTGTCTGACTCTCTTGCAACCCTGTGGACTGTAGCCCACTCAACTCCTCTGTCCTTCACTATCTCCCAGACTTGGCTCAGATTCGTGTGCATTGAGTCAGTGATGCTATCTAACCATCTCATCCTCTGCCACCCTCTTCTTTTGTCTTCAATCCTTCCCAGACTCGGGATCAGTGGCCTGAGTATTGCATCAGGTGTTCAAAGTATTGGGGCTTCAGCTTCACCATCAGTCCTCCCAGTGAATATTCAGGGTTGATTTCCTTTAGGATTGACTGGTTTGATCTCCTTGCAGTCCGAGAGACTCTCAAGAGTCTTCTTTAACACCACAATTTGAAAGCATCAGTTCTTCAGTGCTCAGCCTTCTTTATGGTCCAACTCTCACATCCATACATGACTGCTGGAAAAACCATAGCTTTGACTAGATGGACCTTTGTCAGCAAAGTGATGTCTTTGCTTTTTAATACTTTGTCTAGGTTTGTCATAGCTTTTCTTCCGAGGAGCAAGTGCCTTTTAATTTCATCACTGCAGTTACCATCCACAGTGATTTTGGAGCCCAGGAAAATAAAATCTATCAGTGTTTCCACCTTTTCCCCATCTATTTTCCGTGAAGTGATGGAACAATATGCCATGATCTTAGTTTTTGAATGTTGAGTTTTAAGCCAGCTTTTTCCCTCTCCTCTTTGACTCTTATCAAGAGGCTCTTTAGTTCCTCTTCACTTTCTGCCAGAAGGGTGGTATCATCTGCATAACTGAGGCTGCTGATATTTCTTGTGGCAATATTGATTCCAGCCTGTTAATAATCCAACCCAGCATGTCACATGATGTACTGTGCATATAAGTTAAATAAGTAGAGTGACAATGTACAACCTTGTTGTACTCCTTTCCCAATTTGGAACTGGTCGGTTGTTTTATGTCCAGTTCTAACTGTTGCTTCTTGGACCACATTTTGTCAGAACTCTCCACTGTGACCTGGCTGTCTTAGGTGGCCCTGCATAGCATGGCTCATAGAGTCATTGAGTTATACAAGCCCCTTCACTACTACAAGGCTGTGATCCATTAAGGGGTGAATAGCAACAGCTTTTGAAAATCAAATTTGAAAAAAAAGATGTAGAAATATGCAAAGAAAACAATATTAAGTAAAATATATACCAGAAAAAACTATGTACATATTACAGTACTATTAACAACCTTCTAAGGTTCATATGAAGATTAAACTTGTTATTATATATAAAACACTTAGTAGATTTTAGAGCCTTAGGTAAGTATTCATACATGATAACTTTTATGACAGATTTTTATTATTACTTGTATTATCATGTAGAAGGAGGATTTAAAATTTTTACTGTTCATGTGGTTGTCTTCCTTTCTACTACAGTAGGTAATCTTCGGCTGTCATTCATATTGAAGATTTCCTTGTATAGGCTCCTCTTTTGTATTCAGCATCTCTACTGAGGCAAGCGTGTCACAGACAAGTATGATGTTTTAAGTCTAGCCTACTTATTAGACTTGAGAATTTCCTCAGAGGTTGCTTTGTGATTGAAACAGAGGAATACTCTTCTTCAGCAGGCACTATTGACCAGTTTATCAAAAGCACACTAGATACAAAGGACTTGTTTGGGGAAGGCTCTTGCAACCTGTACCATCATTAGTCAGGAAGAAATTGTTCTTATATTAATCAAGCCCCCTAAGGATGCTGACAAGGATAATAATTCTTTCCCAATGCACTCATATTGTTTCATGTTAAAACAAAGCTTTGGGAAAGAATGCACATTTTTAATAGAAGCTATAATTCTATGTGAAGGGTTACCTGAATAGTTTGCACAAGAAATAAAGTTATAGAACTTACTCCACTGAGGAATCGAGGAGGCAACAAAGTCATCGAGGAAATGAAGCCAAAGTCCTATCATCCTTTGCAATAGAGGTTTGTAAGGACTCAGTGAACTTTGTGGAACTTCTGTCCGGGTTTCCCTTGTGGCTTAGCTGGTAAAGAACCCGCCTGCAATGCAGGAGACCTGGATTTGATCCCTGGGTTTGGAAGATTCCCTGGAGAAGGGAACAGCTACCCACTCCAGTATTCTGGCCTGGAGAATTCCATGGACTGGATAGTCCATGGGGTCACAAAGAATCAGATTCAACTGAGCGACTTTCACAACTTCTGTTCATAAGTCAACAGGCTTTTGTTTTGCTCTGAAGAGAACAAACTGGTATTATTAATCTGTAATTAATCTGACTACATAGCTTTATAAAAAAATAAACAGCACTAACATCTATTTCTGCTTTATTGACTATAACAAAGCCTTTGACTGTGTGGATCACAATAAACTGTGGAAAATTCTGAAAGAGATGGGAATACCAGACCACCTGATCTGCCTCTTGAGAAACCTGTATGAGGGTCAGGAAGCAACAGTTAGAACTGGACATGGAACAACAGACTGGTTCCAAATAGGAAAAGGAGTACATCAAAGCTGTATATTGTCACCCTGCTTATTTAACTTATATGCAGAGTACATCATGAGAAACACTGGGCTGGAGGAAGCACAAGCTGGAATCAAGATTGCTGGGAGAAATATCAATAACCTCAGATATGCAGATGACACCACCCTTCTGGCAGAAAGTGAAGAAGAACTAAAGAGCCTCTTGATGAAAGTGAAAGAGGAAAGTGAAAATGGCTTAAAGCTCAATGTTCAGAAAACTAAAATCATGGCATCCGGTCCCATCACTTCATGGCAGATAGATGGGGAAACAGTGGAAACAGTGGCTGACTTTATTTTTCTGGGCTCCAAAATCACTGCAGTTGGTGACTGCAGACATGAAAGTAAAAGATGCTTACTCCTTGGAAGGAAAGTTATGACCAACCTAGACAGCATATTAAAACGCAGAGACATTACTTTGCCAACAAAGGTCCGTCTAGTCAAGGCTATGGTTTTTCCAGTGGTCATGTATGGATGTGAGAGTTGGACTATAAAGAAAGCTGAGCGCCGAAGAATTGATGCTTTTGAACTGTGGTGTTGGAGAAGACTCTTGAGAATCCCTTGGAGTGCAAGGAGATCCAACTAGTCTATCCTAAAGGAGATCAGTCCTGGGTGTTCACTGGAAGGACTAATGTTGAAGCTGAAACTCCAATACATTGGTCACCTCATGCGAAGAGCTGAGTCATTGGAAAAGACCCTGATGCTGGGAAAGATTGAGGGCAGGAGGAGAAGGGGACGACAGAGGATGAGATGGCTGGATGGCATCACCGACTCGATGGACATGGGTTTGGGTGGACTCAGGGAACTGGTGATCGACAGGGAGGCCTGGTGTGCTGCAGTTCATGGGGTCGCAAAGAGTCGGACACGACTGAGCGACTGAACTGAACTGAACTGATAGCCACCAAATCCTTCAGGTATTAATATATACAGTTTTTAAAAATGACAAGTCACTAGTGTAAAAAGGATATATAGCCTCATGGATAACTTTGACCATGTTGAGTATGAATGATTATTAATAAATCTTAGTTGAGCTAGTACAGTTCACTTGCCATCATATTGACTCTATGAGATATGTAAAATTCTGCCTCAATTTATTTAAACATATCAAAAATGTATAACTTTCCTGGGTAAGTTTTTGGTCTCTGCATTCTCTAGAAAATTACCAGAGGCTTGAGAAGGGCTGAGGTTTGTTCTAGTTAGAGCCCTCCCAGGAGCAGAACTATGTCTCCTTGTTTAACTCTAACTTCTTTTGAGTACCTAGCCATCACTGGATCTCATAGGGAAAATATAAAATCCCCAATCAATTTAGAAATAGATTTAGACCCAGAAGATAGCCAATTAATGCATCTCAACTTTTCAGAAAGCCTGAGTACAAGCAAGTAGCCCCCAAGGCCCCAGGTAATGATTGCTATTTCCAACTTCATTCAGGAGAAAAAAAAAGCTGGAAGCAGCCTTGATTCCAAGAGTGTTTCAGGCCACTAATTTTTATCACCCAGGTAAGAGTCATTTGCAACTAATGTATAGAATCATAGCCTCTTAGAGCTACAAGCATCCATAGAGAAAATCCAATCTAGAGCTCTCATTTTACAGATGAGCAAACTGAGGCCTATAGAGGTTTGGGGACTTGTCTGAGGTCACATACTTGTTAATAGCTCAGCTGGGATATTGATCAAATGTACCATTTCTAAAAGGCTTAATGGTGCTTGAAAAGCAATTGATTCTCCTAAGCAGCATAAACACTTCCCCTTCAGTGTTACTTGCACTATTGTTTGTAGAAAGTACAAAATTGTATTTCAGCCCAGCTCCCTCTTGAGACAAATGAAAATTAATATTAAAGCCAAAAGATTTTTTGTTTAGAATTGGATGCTGCTTCAAGCAAAGCAGGGCTTAAAACAACTCTACTGATGAGTGTCTCATGCTCACTTCCAGGAGCAAGGATAGGAGTGGGGAGAAAGATGCCTGCCAAGATCATGGATAAAAGAGATTGAAGGGCCTTGAGTGCTTTTCTTTCAGAGGCAGAAAAAGCCCCTTTCTTATTTTGAAGAGTATAACTGCAACTTGGCTTCTGGATTCAGGGGCTCCTTCTCCCTGCTTTACTGACTATAGCAGGTTTGGGAGACTCTCTAGCATTCGGTGTCCAATCATGTATCGTTTGTACCTCTGTTTACATTGGAGAATAGGATAGCATCTGGGCAGGAAAAAAAGTGATAACTGTTAACTGAGAATTGATAACAGTGATAACTGTTATTTTAAAAATAACTATGATATCTGAAGTCATAGCAAAGAAATAGTCAGGCATAATTAAAAATATGTATATATAGACAATAAAACCCAGCATCTTTGACACAGCCTGGTTATAATTTAGTTGAACCAGTTAGATTACTGGAGTCATTTTAGTAATGAGACTAGCAATATATTCTACAGGTTTAGAGGGTATCGATAAAAAGGGCACCTTGTGGAAAAGCAATGTGCAGCAGCATAATAGAAGTCTCAGCTTCTCTGTTCCACCCTTAATTGAATTAGAATTTTCAATTGAGAAGGGAAAGTTAGCATCACAGTCTCACATTTGGTCTCTAGTAAGCACAGAAGCTGGAATATTAGGTAGGATTTCACTGTCTTTGTTGCCATTACCCACTGTTCCCTGAGAACAAACCACCAAAGGCCAAAGAGAGAGTTTATCTGTGTGAGAGGTCAGCAGTTTGCAGGGCATGGGTCTGTGTAGAGGAGGTGAGAATTATTACAACTGCTCCATGGCATCACTTTCTCGGCTGTAAATGAGGCTTCTCATTAATGAATCATGCACACAGACTGCCAGGGTCTCAGCATTAATTGGCACTAATGGGAACATCTTATGGTTGAAGGGAGAGCTATGGGAACCACTTTAAGTCTGATTATATTTGGAAGGGAGCTTGGACAATTTGCCTTTTCCATGAAATTCTAGAGCAGCCGTACACAGCACACTTTCATTCCAAACCACAAATAAATCTACAGAAAATCTATCAAATTCTTCACGAGAGAGATAGAATATCAACAAGTGTTTCAGAGAGATATTCCTTTATTCCTTTCTGTGCCATGCATGGCACTGACAGAGAGTGTTTGAAAATGCTTTTGAGTGCACCATGCATGCTAAGGCCTAATGCAGTGTATGTAATTTGTTTTATTCCTTTGAGATCATTCAGCAGGGACTCAGTGCAAGTTATCCCTGAGGATATTTTGACCAATAAATTTGTTTAAAAAATGTGTCCTTCCATGATAGTGCACTGTTTTTCCAACAAAATAGGCTGATGCAGAAGTTTCATCTGAGCTGCCTAGAATGTTTTGCCCCTTAAGTGGAAGTGATTTGTAGCATTTCTTTTTTAGCCCCCACAAAAGAATCCCTTGTAATTAGCTTTGTGATGTTTGGCATTGAGGAATGGATATTCACAATGTTGGTATAGATCAGATCTTTTCAGATCATGAAGTAAAAGGGTAAATTCCACTTCCCAGAACACCACAAGTCCAAAATACACCTAAGAGTGAATAGGAAGAAGGCATGCCTACCTTCAGTTGGGTGCACCCACACAAAGGCGCAGTTTGCAGACCCCACTGGCTTCTTCTGTCGGGTGCTCTGGTGCAATGCACAACCTGTACAAGGTAAATAATAGTGTAGACATCCTCTTTGTGAATGTTAGCACCTCTCTAACCCAACAATGAGTCAGTGGAAGGGACACAAACAAGCAAGTTGATCTTATAAAGAAAAACGTAGGGCTGAGAGATGGTGTGGAACAGGTCTATGAGGGAGACACAGTAATGACATACTTTTTAGTAGGGGAGAATGTAATAGAAAATTTAAGATCCACATCCCTAAAAGCTATTTTTTTTCACATTTTCAATACAATTTTATATGTATACATATAAATAAACCCTATGACAGAAACCAGGACCTCTGTAAAATTTCATCATACAGATTCTGTGCAGAATGCTTCATCAATAGGCTTAGACGGTAAAGAATAGGCCTGCAGTGTGGGAGACCTGGGTTCAATCCCTGGGTTGGAAAGATCCCTGGAGAAGGGCAAGGCAACCCATTTCAGTAGTCTTGCCTGGAGAATCCCCATGGACAGAAGAGCCTGGTGGACTATAGTCCATGGGGTCACAAAGAGTTGGACACAACTGAGCTACTAAGCATACAGAACACAATTCATTTTAAAAGCGTGTGATTTCAGAAAACTGTTTAAGCCGTTCATGAAAAACTCTGTGGGCTTTTCCAGACACTTCAGATATTCAAATCAATCCAGTCTTTCTTCTGAATATCAACTTGAGTTATATAGGTTAAGATAAAGACCCTTCACATTGTGTTCAAATTATGCTGAAATTTCCACTTGAATTGGCACTGTATTCAGTTCAGTTCATTTCAGTCGCTCAGTCTTGTCTGACTCTTTGCAACCCCATGGACTGCAGCACACCAGACTTCCTTGTCCATCACCAACTCCAGGAGCTTGCTCAAACTCATGTCCATCGAGTCAGTGATGCCATCCAACCATCTCATCCCCTGTAATCCCTTTCTCCTCCCGCCTTCAATCTTTCCCAGTTAAGGGTCTTTTCCAATGAGTCGGTTCTTTGCATCAGATGGCCAAAGTATTGGAGTTTCAGCTTCAACATCAGTCCTTCCAGTGAATATTCAGGAGTGATTTCCTTTAGAATGCACTGGTTGGATCTCCTTGCTGTCCAAGGGACTGTCAAAAGTCTTATCTAACACCACAGTTCAAAAGCATCAATTCTTTGGCACTCAGCTTCCTTTATAGTCCAATTCTCACATCCATAGATGACAATGGAAAGAACATGGCTTTGACTAGTTGGCAGAGTAATGTCTCTGCTTTTTAATATGCTGTCTAGGTTGGTCAGAGCTTTTCTTCCAAGGAGCAAGCGTCTTTTAATTTCATGGCTGCAGTCACCATCAGCAGTGATTTTGGAGCCCCCCAAAATAAAGCCTATCACCGTTTCCATTGTTTCCCCATCTATTTGCCATGAAGTGATGGGACTGGATGCCATGATCTTAGTTTTCTGGATGTTGAGCTTTAAGCCAACTTTTTCACTCTCCTCATTCACTTTCATCAAGAGGCTCTTGAGTTCTTCTTTGTTTTCTGCCATAAGGGTGTCATCTACATATCTGAGATTACTGATATTTTCCCCAGCAATCTTGATTCCAGCTTGTGCTTCATCCAGCTCAGCATTTTGCATGATGTACTCTGCATATAAGTTAAATAAGCAGGGTTTCAATATATAGCCTTGATGTGTCCTTTCCCGATTTGGAAGCAGTCTGTTGTTCCATGTCCATTTCTAACTGTTGTTTCTTGACTTGCATACAGATTTCTCAGGGGGAGGTAAGGTGGCCTGGTATTCCCATCTCTTTAAGAATTTTCCATGGTTTGTTGTGATCCACATGGTCAAAGGCTTTGGTGTAGTTAATAAAGCAGAAGTAGATGTTTCTCTGGCATTCTCTTGCTTTTTTGATGATCCAATAGATGTTGGCAATTTGTTCTCCGTTTCCTCTGCCTTTTCTAAATCCAGCTTGAACATCTGGAAGTTCATGGTTCACGTACTGTTGAAGCCCGACTTGGAGGATTTTGAGCGTTACTTTGCTAGTGTATGAGATGAGTGCAATTGTGTGGTGGTTTGAACATTATTTGGCATTGCTTTTCTTTGAGATTGGAATGAAAACTGACCTTTTCCATTATATTGGGTTGGCCAAAATCTTCCTTTCGGTTTGTCTCTAAGATGGTACAGAAAAACCTGAATGAATTTTTTGGCCAACCCAAACTTCCTCAGACTCAGCCTGCCATCGTCACAAGTATCTTCTATCTCCAAGATCAGCTGCATCAAGATGGCTTACCATCTATATCACATTGGTGAAAACACCTGCTAACCAAGCAGATTAATACATTCAGAGCAGGAACTCTCATCATCCTTGTTGTCCACTAAGAACCTCAGTTCATAGCCCCTTCTTGCAAGATGCCAAATCAGTGAATGACTCTCAGGTAACCAAGGTTCTTCAAGACAAGCCAATAAAGAATAAATGAAGCCATCATCCCAATTTTATAAAAAAAAGTCTGTTTCTCCAAACCAGTTACACACTAGTTATTAGTTAACAAGTAACTAGTTACTGCCAACTGCTTCATTCTTCTAACAGTATGAAGCAAGGGAAGAAAGCCAATCTGTGTATAATCTATCCTAGGACTTTCATTTGTAGGTGATCCAACAGCCCCTTCTACACCTAACATTTCACCCAGACAAAGTTTTTTACAACTCTCTTCATCTTCACATTTTGGAAGAATGGATATTTATCCCAGGAAACAGGAAATGATTACTTATTTTACATATTTTAAAGGCTTGATTCTGTTACTACCCAGCTGCTGAGATTTCCAGTGACTGTCTGTCCATACGCTCTTGAACAATTGAAAACTGTGCCACTTCTTGCTGTTGCCTCTGAAGTTTAGGGAATGATCCTTCAGGAACAGGTTTTTATTCTGAAAGTGAAATGGTCACACTTTGCTTCCTTTTCAAATTCTTTGGGTCATTGTGAGTTACCACATCTGGATATATCTAGACTAGCCTCATAAAAGAGAGCTTTTATCCTCTGTAGCTTTTGAGGATAGTTTACACTCATGAATGAAGATGGAAATGACATTCCTCTTGATTAAGAATTTGGATTAGCAGATCTCTAAGTTTTCTTTCATCTTAGGATCTAGTTTTACTAGCATGGCAACCTCTCTCTCTCTTTTGCTTATTTAGTTACCCTTTCTTTCTCTATTTTTACATCTTTCTTAAGGGGCAATATAAAGACTTGTCTTTTATGGTTTTCAGTCCAGCGCCCTACTCCCACATCCCCGTCTCTCCCCTGACTTTATATATTATACACACATGCTTGCTTACATATAATATTGTGCTGATATACTGGATGTAACAGCACATTAGAATTAGTCCTCTATGGCTCCTTAAATTAAGCCTAGTAGATCCAATTAGAATTTGATGCTACTTTAGTAAAGCTGTGCTTAAAATTACTGCACTAATGAAAGTCTCATAATTACCTTTGGGAGCATCTTCTATTTGTGACTGGACTACTTATGAAATCTTGAGCAATTGCCAGACCTACAGGCCCCTTCTGGGAAAAGCTGCCAAGGCAGATTGCTATGCAAAAGTAGTCAAGTTTTCTGGAATGTGACTTTAAGAATCTGGTTACAATTGATTGAACCAAGAGTTGTTAGTCAAAGGAATATATTTATTGACTTAACATTGGACTAGCAGCCTATAAGATGGCCAGTGAGGTTTCTCTATATTTTTTAGTGAATAGTAAGATCTTTTGTCTAGAAGGGAGTTAATATATATAGCAGTAGGGGTGGTAGATACCAATATTAGAGGGAAAATAAAGTAGAAAAATCAAATAAATAACCTATTTGTCCCAAACATTTTGTCTTCCAAGTCACGATGGTCAAGTAGGAAATATTTGGGTTTTAGAGTTAGGTAGATTTGGATTCAAATATTTCATATTCTCTTTGAGTCTCAACTTCCTTCTTTTAAAAATGGGAACAGTAATAACTTCTTCAAAATATCATTAAAAATATTAAATGATAACGTGTTTTAAAAGACAGAACATAGTATATATCAAATAGACAAATATCCAACAAATGGCAGCAAATAAGGGAATAGCTCATGAATTAATTGCTTGAACAGATTAAATGAGGTAACATGTGCTATGCTCCAGACACAGCATACGCATCTATTTATAGTAAATGTTCCTTCTGTCCCATGTGATCCCAGGAACTATAAAGACTTCCTTTAAATATCAAAGTAGATTTGAATTTCTGGTCTTAATTTGTTCGTGTACTCAAGAAATGTTTAGTGAGAATCTGCCATATGCCAGACTAGAATAGAAAGATAAATCAGAAAGAGTTCTTGATAACTGAAAATGTATAGTATAGATTTCAGAAAGACAGGAAAATAGGCAAATGACATTTTAACGTGGTGAGTGCTGTAACAGGGTATTCTGGTAGTATGCATGGTTATCCAAATCTTTGAAGATTAAAATCAATACATCAAAAAGCATAAATTCCTCTCCCAGAAACCAATCAGAAGGGTATACAATGCCTGGAAATGCAAACCAGCTACTGCATGTAAGAGGTACTTAAAAGAAAGCTACAGTGTCTGTGAATGCTGAGAAGACAGGAAACGTATCTGGCTAGCAAAATTCAAAGGAGATGCCCATCAACAAGAAAACAAAAGCTTTCCTCCAACACCATCTGGCAAAAGAAAGGTCTGAGTTAATAGTAAAATAGCATCTTGTGCATTATAGCTTCTATTCTGACATTTCCTGTGTTTCCCCCATTTTTAGATGAGGCTGAAATGAGAATATTAGCTGCATTCATCTCTCCATTCATCCAAATCCTCACTCCCTGTAAAGCACACCATATGTGAAAGAAAAGCTTTAAAAATACATAATGCTTCTATTTTCATCTACTTCCAGAAATAAGCACTATAAATTATGCCCAGCCACCAAGTAATATTATTGAGCATCTGTTCGTGGCATTTAAATGTCTAAAGGGGCTAAGGTTATTTAGCTGAGAAAGGAGAAAACCAGAAGTAGCATTTGTGACAGTCTATTATTCAAAGGGCAGTAAACAACTATTTATCGTACCCTCTTAGGAATGAGTAAGAGAAAAGAAGCTTGTAAGGATAAGAACTTCTTCAATATGAAGCTTACAATAAAACAGTGAAATAGTTATTTCTACTTATCTATAATTACATTTATACACATACACCTATATACATAAAGAATTATAGAACCAGGATACCCCAAATTTTATATCAAAGAGAAAAATTGGGGGAGGACAACCAGAAAGTTTGAGAATCATGTTACTTCATAAACATATATTTTTGAAAGTTACCTACAAATCTATTTTCCTCCATCAACAAGTATTCATTGTGTAAATAATATGTTATCAGGCCAAGTATTTGAAGGATTACAAAAAGTCTAAATTGTAATCCTTGCACTGAAGGAGTTTATAGTCTCTTGGGAGACAAAGTAAGTAGATGAAGTGGTAGAAAATATAATGCTATTCACGATTATATTCTGTAATGGTTGTATGATGTAGACAGCAACATTGCAGGTGTTCTGAAGATAACAGGCTTAGATTAGTTTGGAAGTTTTATATTAGCCTGGAGGCAGAGAAACTTGAATTGATGTTTTATATTTTTTAAAAATAATTGTACAATTTTAAAGTTTACACTCCATTTACAATTATTGCAAAATATTAGTTATATTCCTCATGTTGTACAGTAGCCTTGTAACCTATCTTATACCAAACAGTTTGTACCTCCCATGTCCTCATGCTTATATCACCACTCCCCACCTCCCTACTGGTAATAGGGTATTCTCTATATCTGTAAGTTTTTTTCTTTTTGTTATATTCACTAATTTCTTTTTTTTTTAGTTTCCATGTGTAAATGATATCATACAGTATTTGTCTTTCTCTATCAGATTGATTTCCTTTAACATAATGCGCTCCAAATTCACCCACATTGCTACAAATGGGAAAAATCCATTTTTATGGCTGTCTAGTGTTTCACTGTATACATTAATATATACACCACCTCTTCTTTATTTGCTTATCTGTTGATGGACACTTAGGTTGCTTTAATATCTTCGCAATTGTAAACAATGCTGCTTTGAACGTTGAGGTGCATGTATCATTCAAATTAGTGTCTGTTTGTTTGTTTGTTTGATGTATACCCAAGAGTGGAATTGCTGGGTCATACTGTAGTTCTGGGGCTTTCCAGGTGACTCTGGTGGAAAAGAACCAGCCTGCCAATGCAGAAGACATAAGAGACACAGATTCCATCCCTGTGTTGGGATGATCTCATGGAGGAGGAAATGGCAACCCACTCCAGTATTCTTGCCTGGAGATTCCCATGGACAAAGGAGCCTGGTGGGCTACAGTCCAAAGGGTTGCAAAGAGTTGGACAAAACTGAAGCAACATAGCACACACAGTAGTTCTATATAGATGTTTTGAGGAAATTCACTTCAGTCACTCAGTCATGCCCGACTATTTGCAACCCCATGGACTGCAGCACGCCAGGCCTCCCTGTCCATCACCAACTCCCGGAGTTTACCCAAATTCATGTCCATCGAGTCGGTGATGCCATCCAACCATCTCATCCTCTGTCATCCCATTCTCCTTCCGCCTTCAATCTTTCCCAGCATCAGGGTCTTTTCCAATGAGTCAGTTCTTCACATTAGGTGGCCAAAGTATTGCAGTTTCACCTTCATCATCAGTCCTTCCAATGAATATTCAGGATTTATTTCCTTTAGGATGGACTGGTTTGATCTCCTCACAGCCCAAGGGACTCTCAAGTTGTCTCCAACACCACAGTGCAAAAGCATCAAATCTTTGGTGCTCAGCCTTCTTTATGGTCCAGCTCTCACATCTATACATGACTACTGGAAAAAACATAGCTTTGAGTATACGGACCTTTGTTAGCAAGTAATGTCTCTTCTTTTTAATACACTGTCATAGCTTTTCTTTCAAGGAGCAAGTGTCTTTTAATTTCATGGCTGCAGTCACTATCTGCAGTGATTCAGGAGCGCAAGAAAATGAAGTCTGTCACTGTTTCCATTGTTTCTCCATCTGTTTGCCATGAAGTGATGGGATCGGATGCCATGATCTTGGTTTTCTGAGTATTGAGTTTTAAGCAACTCTCCTCTTTTACCTTCAACAAGTGGTTGTTTAGTTCCTGTTCACTTTCTGCCGTAAGGGTGGTGTCATCTGCATATCTGAGATTGATATTTCTCCCAGCAATCTTGATTTCAGCTTGTGTTTCATCCAGCCAGTATTTTGCATGGTGTACTCTACATAGAAGTTAAATAAGCAGGGTGATAATATACAGCCTTGACGCACTCCTTTCCCAATTTTGAACCAGTCTGTTGTTCCATGTCCAGTTCTAACAGTTGCTTCTTGACCTGCATACAGATTTCTCAGGAGGCAGGTAAGGTTGTCTGGTATTCCCATCTCTTTAAGAATTTTCAGCATTTTGTTGTGATCCACACGGTCAAAGGCTTTAGTGGAGACATTGAAGCAGAAGTAGCTATTTTTCTGGAATTCTCTTGCTTTTTCTATGATCCAGTGGATGTTAGCAATTTGATTTATCGTTCTTCTGCCTTTTCTAAATCCAGCTTGAACAAATGGAAGTTCTCAGTTCACTTACTGTTGAAGCCTAGCTTGGAGAATTTTGAGCATTACTTTGCTAGTGTGTGAAATGAATGCAATTGTGTGGTAGTTTGAATATTCTTTGGCATTACCTTTTGTTGAGATTGGAATGAAAACTGACCTCATCCTGTGGCCATTGATGAGCTTTCTAAATTTGATGGCATGTTGAGTGCAGCACTTTCATTGCATCATCTTTTAGGATTTGAAACAGCTTAGCTGGATTTCCATCACAACATCTGTTATTTGTGTCCTTTTTAATGATAGCCATTCTGACAGGTGTGGGGTGATATCTCATTGTGGTTTTGATTTGCATTTCCCTGATGACTAGAGATATTGAGCATCTGTTCATGGGCCTGTTTGCCATCTGCATGTCCTCTTTGGAAAAATGTCTATTCAATTCTTGTGCCCGTTTTGCCCATTTTTAATCAGGCTCTTTTTTAAAGTTGTATGACCTGTTTACATACATTAGATATTAACCGCTTATCAGTCATAGCATTTACAAATATTTTCTCTTATGTAGTAGGTTGTCTTTAAATTTAGTCAATGCTTTCCTTTGCTATCTAAAGTTTTTAAGTTTAATGAGGTCCTATCTGTTTATTTTTGGTTTTATTTCCTTTACTCAAGGAGACAGATCCAAAACCATAATGCTGCATGTCAGAGTGTTCTGCCTATGTTTTCCTCTAGGAATTTTATAGCATCTGGTCTTACATTTAGGTCTTTAATGTATTCTGAGTTTACTTTTGTATATTGTGTTAGAAAATGTTCTAATTTCACTCTTTCACATGTAGCTGTCCAATTTTCCCAGCTCCATTTTGTGAAGAGACTGTCTTTTCTCCATTATACATTCTTGCCTATCTTGTCATCTTAAGTGCATGGGTTTATTCTTGTTCCATTGATCTATGTGTCTATTTTTGTGTCAGTACCATACTATTTTCATTACAGTAGCTTTGTAGTATAGTCTGAAGTCAGGAAGCATGATTCCTCCAGCTCTATTCTCTCTTAAGGTTGTTTTGGTTACTATGGATCTTTTGTGTTTCCATACAATTTAATTTTTTTTTTGTTCTAGTTCTGTGAAAAATGCCATTGATAGTGTGATAGGGATTTCATTGATTCTATAGATTGCCTTGGGTAATATGGTAATTTTAACAATATTGATGCTTCCAATCCAGGAACAAAATATATCTCTCCACCTGTTTGTATCATCTTCAATTTCTTTGCAATGGGTTTGTCATATGTGGCCTTTATTGTGCTGAGGTATGTTACCTCTGTGCCCATAGACTGACCAAGATGGCGGAGTAGAAAAATGCTGAGCTCACCTCGTCTCATGAGCACACCAAAATCACAACTATCTTCAGAACAGCCATTGGTGAAGAAGACCAGAACCTATCAAAAGAGATCTTCTACAACTACAGACACAAAGAAGGAACAACAACAAAACAGGTAAGAGGGGCAGATATGCAATATAGTCATGTCCCATTCCCCTGGGTAGGTGACCCACAAACTGGAGTATAATATTGCAGAGGTTCTTCCACAGAAGTAAGAGTTCTGAGCTCCACATCAGGCTCTCAGGCTGGGGGTCCTGTACCAGGAAGATGACCCCTCAGAGCATCTGGCTTTGAAGACCAGCAGGCCTTAATTTCAGAAGACCCACAAGATGGGGAAATTAGAGACTTTACCCTTATAGGGTACATGCACAACCCATGTGTACCAGGATCCAGGGGAAAAGGTGTAATCTGTCAGAAGCCTGAGTAAGAGCTACCTGCTGCTCTTTTAGAGTGTCATGAAGAGACAAGGCATGGCTATAGCTCACACTGGGTATCTAGACACTGGTGGCAGCCATATTTGGGAACATTCTACCACATGAACACTGCTGCTGGTGGCTGCCATCTTGGGATTCACCCTCTAGCTCATTAATGCGAAGACCTGATCCCACCCAACACCTATAGGTGCCACTGCTGGATACCTCAGATCAAACAACTAACTGGGCAAGGACACCCCCACCCCCCCACCCCATCAGCAGCCAGAGTGCCTAAAGACTTTCTGAGCCCATAGCCACCTCTAGACACAACCCTAGATATGGCCCTGCCCACCAAAGGACCACAACCCAGATCTACCCACCAGTATGTAGGCACCAGCTCTACCCTCCAGGAAGCCACCCCTAGCCTCCAGAAGAGCCTCACTCACCAGGGAGCAGACACTAGATGCAAGAAAACCATGATCCTGCAGCCAGTAAAACCAGCCTGCCCATAGCGATTCAGATCCTACCCAGGGAGCAGCTGTGCCCTAGCCCCATTCACTAGCAGGCCAATGAAAGCTTTGAAACAACACAGGACCTGTACCCAACTGAAAAGATTTCTGAAGGATCATGTTTAGAAAGAAAGAAAAGGAAATAAATATGGAAAACACAATGTAAGTATTGTTCTCGTTCTGTCTATACCAAGCCAAAATAAAATGTAGAAATAAAAAAATATTGAATTAAGAAAATAAACTTAATAGTAGAAAAAAATTACAAGAGCACAAAGAGTTTATCTCTGTAATTCAATTCAGCATTTCTTCAAGGAGGCCAGGATTTGTCAATAAGCAAGTTGTCACTAACAGTAAGTTCTTGGAGAAGGTTTAAGAGCTGGCTGAAACAAACAAAACAGTAAATAGCATGACTGAGCAAAGGTAAATAGGATGCTGGAGCAAACAGTAGTAAAAAGGAATGACATAGGGAAGAATAACTAATAGAAACGCTGAGGAAGCAATATTTTGAGATTGAACATAACAAGGAAATTAAATTCGGAGAGATAGGACATGAAAAAGAGAATAAACTTAGTTTTCTCTTTCCTGCTTCTCCATCCAAGAGAAATAACTGTCAGCTACAGGTCATAAAGCTTTATAGACTCATGACCTCTGATCTCTGACCCTGTGATTTATTTTCTCTGAGCAGAGGTATGACCCCTTCTCCATCTGAGAAAAATGAGGCAACATGGCTGGGTGGCTTCTGCCATTCATCAGGCAATGAAATGTGTCTGGTTCTCAATTTTCCATCCACACTCTTGCTTCAGGCCAACTCAGGACTGGTCTACAGACTAATACAAAGAATCAGCAGACACATTTTATTTACAATATGTATATACATTCAACTTATAAACCCTTTCTACTGAACCACAGAAAGCAAGCAGTTCCCAATTTAATTAACACACTTAAGTTGCCAAGAGTCAGCAGAACCAGTTCATAATTGGCCAGAGCAGATCTGCCCTATTTGCAAAAAAAGTTAACTCAGTGTAAAGGAAGAAGAGTTCTTTCATTTGCATTGGCCCCTTCTGTCAATACTTGATAAGTAGAGGTGTCCATTTGTTAATGGGTATTTTTGCACATACAGAGCATCAAAAAAGGTATTTCCAGAAGGGCAGTGGAGAAGGAAATGGCAACCCACTCCTGTATTCTTGCCTGGAGAATCCCAGGGACAGAGGAGCCTGGTGGGCTGCCATCTATGAGGTCGCACAGAGTCGGACATTACTGAAGCGACTTAGCAGCAGCAGCAGCAGCAGTGATAATTAGAGTACACATGCTCTCTTTGATGACATTTGAAGCAGCAAGGAGAGTGACTGGAGTCAGGGAGGGGAGGGAACTGGGGGTAGAATGTTGTTTTGTGAAGGCAAGACTGCTGGTAGCCAGAGTTGGCTCTGGCTTTTGGGCGCAAATGAGACTGAGTCATCTCCCTTCTATAGAGCTGATTTGTTGAAAGGGCACAAGAAATTCCCAGGGATTTCATGCTGCTTTGAAGCAACCTGCATTTCAAATGGATAGGAAAGGGAGAGGAGGAAATGGGTTTTGTTGCTAGGTCTCCCTAAGACTTGCCAAAATTTTGCCTCTTTCTTTGTGAACCCAGTAACTACCACAGCTGGGCTCCCCATTACTCTAAACAGGAAAGGCATGAATATGCCCTGTCCTTTTCAGTTTGCAAATGTGCTTTGGTAAGGGCAAACATGGCCATGTTTGTTTTCCCTAGGGAACAAGTCAGGCATGAAGTCCCTTTTGTTCAGACTAAGAACAATTTCCTCTTATTCCTAAGTCTCAGAGTGGCTGGCAACTTAATCTGGACATGTGAACATGAATACTATCTAGACAGGGAAAGGGCTAGGCTCTCTGAAGCTGTGCAGGAGATGGTGTCTGTTTGAAGCCCCATGAGATGTAGAGATGCAGGTGATTCCTGGGAGAGGCCCTCTTTAGGTGTACAAGTCTGTAAAGTGAATCTCTCTGATATTCAGGAGAGCAGAGAATGGATCCAGTAGTGTCTTTAGCCTTGGTTTACAAAAGGAATATGAGCTGAAAGAATGAGACATCTTAGATGCCATGGGAATATAAAAGTATAACTATGATGAGTGTGGGCTTCCCTGGTGGCTCAGATGATAAAGAATCCATCTGCAATGTGAGAGGCTTGGGTTTGATCCCTGGGTTGGGAAGATCCCCTGGAGAAGGGCATGGCAACCCACTCCAGTATTCTTGCCTGGAGAATCCCCATGGACCGAGGAGCCTGGCAGGCTACAGTCCACAGCGTCACAAAGAGTCAGACACGACTAAGCGACTTAGCACACAGCACACGTTAGAAGACAAGAGAGGAAGGTTCAAGACAGTGGCATAAGAAGATCCTGAAATCCCCTCCTCCCAAGGACACTATAAATCTACAACTGCATATGGAATAATTTCCCCTTTAAAGGAACCTGAAAACTGGATGAACACAGTCTCCACAACAAAGGGTAAAAGGACAGCATTGAGAGGGTAGGAGCAATAGAGATATGATCACAGCAAGGAAAAACACCACATCCTAGCTGCAGTCATCCACAATCAGGAAGAATCACAAAAATAGTTATTTTCCCTGAGGAGTGAGGGATTAGAGCTTCACTCCAGGTAACCCCAACCCTTAGATATGTGCAGGAGAAACCAATCCCTAAAACACCCACCTCTGAAAACCAATGGGGAATATGTCCAGGAAAATTATACAGTTACAGGGAATGGAAAACCTGCTATTAAAGGGCTCATGGGAAGACTCACTCAACCCAAAACACAGTGTAAAAACACTAGATTGGAAGTGTGTGGACATGGTCCATGGGTTCATGGTCCTATGGCGTGAAGGAGATTTTTAATACTTACTAATCTTGAAGCATCTGTGCAAGAAGCAGGAACAAGTTGGAATGGTCCCTGGGGTCTGAGACACTTGTGGGAGCCATCTGTGCTATTTCAGACTGCCTTGCTGATACAGCTTTAGCAGGCACCATTCTGGAAATCTCTGTCTGACCTGTTACCACAAGTGGGCATGACCAGCTTAAACCCCCACCCACCCAGACACCTCTGCTGGGCCTCACACCCACATGGTTGATAACCCCTTTCGCTAGCACCCAGCAGCCACAGCAGATGAGCCCTGCAGTCATTCCAGGGGCCAGTCCTGCCAACCACCACCCAGCAGCCCCTTCAAGCTCCTCCTGCCTTCTGGTATTGATTTTCATTGTCATTTACTGACAAGCACCCAGGTCATTAGAAAAATTAACTATTCACAAAATGTTTTAAACAACCTAGTAGCAGGAGTAGCTCAGTAGCCAGGACCATAAATAGAATCTGGGTTCTGAGATTTAGATATCTTCCCTGAAAATAGAGAGGAAAATAGACATGCTTTATGCACACTGAGGTAAAGCAACTATAAAGTTGCATAGTTCCAAGCTAGGCTCACAGAGTAACTACAGGATTTTCCTATGGATAGTATGGTGGTTAAATACCTAGATTTGCTTTCTTTTTGGCTGAAAAAAATGCATACAGTTGTTCTTCATTTAAATAGAAATACATAATCTATTAGTTCTAATGTTTCTTTTCTTCTCATGATTAGCTTCAGAGACAAGAAGCAAGGCATCTTAGTTTTCAGAAGCTTTCACTTTTTGGGTCCTCAGTAAATACCAGGAAAGCTATCCAGTATGTGAAAATAAAAAGCCAGAATAAATCTGCCTCCTTTCTTGAATGCTTAACCTTTAAGCACTCAGCAGGGAAGAAGAATATTTTCTAATATAGAGATAGAGAGTTGTTTGTTACAAAAAGGAAAAAAATCCAATTAAAAAGTTGGATTTGTGAGGCCCCTGCTTTGGCATGGACCACAAAGCAGAGTCAGTACATCAGCTCTAATGCCAAAGGCATGGATGCCTGATACTGGAGATTATAAACCAGTTTCCAGTTTATTGGCTTTCTCATCAGAGAGGGTGTTTGAATGTTTTGATTTCAGTGATAAATATTACTGAATAAACTTAAGTTATAAACTTTAAACTTCTTTTGTCTTAAGTGCCTTGTAAAATATCTAAAACTTGCCAAAGTGTTCAACTGAAACATGCAAAATTAAGTCATACTGGTGGTTTTATATCACACAGAACAAAAACAATCGTTTGACTGAACAACCTATCATTTAAGCCTAAAATATAATTATTGGGTCCAGTAATACCAATTCCAATGACATCCATGTCACTCTTTAAGAAACATGGAATAGTGTAATGAATGCTTTTGGAGCAGCCACCTTCAGTGCTCTGCCCACATCACCTCAGATCTCTCTGCTGTTCTCATAAACACCTGCCACCAGAGTGCTCACGCTCCCAACAGTCAGCACCTGCCTCTCTGTTTGAGCATTTCCTTGATACTATTGGTACTGCTTTGCCTGCAGACATTGAGATGCATAGGTTTCTCTACTAACAACACATAATGTTAACTGATTGCTATATTCTGGACCCTTTATTAATCACGTTATCTGAATTATTCCATTAAATTCTCATAGCAACTCTGCATGGTTTAAATAAAATTTATGATTCAGTAATTTCCTTTCTATAAAATTGCTATTCTAGTATTATTATGCATGTGTACAATGAAGTATGTACAAAGATGGTCACTGTAACAGTGTATTTTTTTAAAGTACCACTGACAACATAAATTTATATCAGCAAGGGACCAATCAACTAAACATTGGCACATTTCCTATGCAACAAGGCAAACGGATGAAGCAGTTGTATGTGCATGTAATGGAACTGTTACTAAAATATAGTATTGGGTAAAAACAAGATATTGAATATTCATATACACATAGATGTATATGAAGGTGCCTTGATTATTTCTGTAGAGAGAATAAAAAATGGAAGAATTTAGTGGGAAGATACACCTTTGGAAATAGGGGCTGGGAATCTGGATAGGAGGTAGACTTATTTTTGTTTTGTGTGCTCATAATAATTTTTTCAATTTGAAAATAAATAAGTGCAAAATTAAGTGCAGAATTCAGACAGAGAAAGAACAAGAGAGAGGCTGATCAGCCTCTCAAAACTTGTTTAGAGATCAAATATTTATATTCATTCATCATATTTACACAATCTCAAAAGTGGGGGTATTATCATTTTAAGGATAAGGAACTGAGATGGAGAATTAACTAAATTGCTCAAGCGCAGTCAGTAGTGAATAGTAGAGCCAGGATTTGAATCCAAGACGATTTGATTTCTAAGCCCTTACTTTTTACTCTATATCACTTTCCTTTTGGAATTCAAAATGGACAAATGAAACCACTTAGTAACGATACAAAAATGAGATAAGTTTTAATAACGCAATTGAAATGCAATTGTAACTTTTTATTTCTTATAAAATCTACTTACTCCAAACAAAGATTTAGTGTAAATACAAATTCAGTCACAGGAAAATGTTTCTTTTTAAGTACTAGAGAAATTATAACTAATTTCTAATGAAAATACAAGTTGACTAGAAAATATGGGAAATAAGTGGAATGATAGAAATATACATACCTATGTGTTTCTTTGTATCTTTTCCACAAAAGAAATAGGAAATGTATTTACTAAGTAAAGGAATAATTTCCCTTACAACCTCAGCTCTTATGTTCCACTTAGAAACTTTTTATAAAGACAAGTCATAAAACCAAAGAGGCACAGAGATCCAACCAGTGATGTGCTGAAGACACTGATAAAGACTTACAAGAGCTAAATTTTCAAGAACCTTGATAACTGATCATTAAAGAGAGTTTTTAATTTAAAATTAATTATATAAACTACAAACAAATTAAAATGAAAGTTATATACATTCAAAACTCACTAATTCCTACTTAATTTAATATTTCCTGTGTTTTTGAAGCTACTCACATTTATACGGTGGAAATTTGTATTATGGTGCATGGCTATGACTCTCTCCCCAATTCCATGTTTAATGAGGTTTGCAGTAAAAAATGACTATTAGAACATCTAGTAATGAGATTTGGCCAGTCATTCTTATGGTTGATCCTAGAAACTGTTTTCAACTAACATTTATCAAATGTCCCCATCTAAGCACTTAAAAAGGAGAAAAATAAAAAAAAAAAAGAGAGTAAAAGCAAAATGTTTCCTTCTTTCAGTAGGAATTGTGGTTCTAGATTCATAATCTCTTCTTTAGAAATTATGTGCAGGGTCATAGAGAAAAGGGTTTATGAATGGATTTATTCTCTATGTTATCCATGCTTGTAGATCTTAGAAAATTATTTTATAATCATAATAAAGGCAATTTCTTCTCATATTTTGTGAAACACAATGATAGGCAGAGAAGCCATTGATCAGAATGATTTTGAAACCTGGGAAATCATAATAATGGAAGTCAATCTAAACTGAATAATGAATCCACAGAGAGTGGTCTCTAAGAAGCTGTAACACAGCTATAGTGTCTACATCATCTGTGGGAAGGTTCCTAATGGTCTCTTTGTTAAAGATTTTGGATCTTATCTTTTTAATTATTTTTTTGGAGTATAGATGATTTACAGTGTTGTGTTAATTTCAGGTACACAGCAAAATGAATCAATTATATATATACACTCTTTTTTAGATTATCTTCCCATATAAGTCATTACAGAGTATTGACTAGAGTTGCCTGTGCTATACAGTAGGTTCTTATTAGTTATCCATTTTATTAATACATATAGTAATGGGTACATTTTATCCCAATCTTGCAATTTAGCCCTCCTTTCCACATTCCCCTTGTAACCATACGTTTTCTAAAAACTTGCCAAAAAAATCATTAAGTCATAAATACATAAATTAAATGGTTTTATTAATATACCTTAGATTTCAACAGTATTTTTAGAGTAAAAACTGACCAATGGAGGTACCTGGTTTCCCCTTCATAGAATCAGTTTACAGCTCCCTGCTGGCAAATCATTTGTTTTAAGAGGGCAATGTTACATATGCTTATATATATTTTAAACCATGTTAGTCTTTCACACACACAAAAAGGAAGTTTCCAGTTAAAATATTTGATTGCTCTCCAAGGACAATAATGTGTACTGAGAGGCATAATTAGAAGACACTGGAGTAAGCTGATAGTAACTAAGGGTAACTCCCTCGTCACTCAGTCATGTTTCTAGAAGTTGTTCCACTGACTAGGGCTCACTGATCTTATTAAACAGAATTCTAACTATTTTATTTATAAGATGACCTAAAGGGAGCAGAGCTGAAGCTTCTTAATTGGAAAAAGCACTTGTTCATGATTACTGGGCATGCCAGCTTAAACACAATTAAATCTGTATTATGTATGCAACCCTAGCCCCAACCACCTAGACAGCTGAGGTAGTCACTTATATTATGTGATAGCAAGGAAACCGAAAGAATCCCTTTAAAAAAATTGTTACATACTTCAGCCTGTTATTCTTAAAATTCTCACCATTTAAATTACTACATTGGATGACATGGTCTCCAGAGGAAGTGTTGAGAACCAAAGCAAAGCTTTAAGTGCATGTTTAAATAAAGAAAAAAATAAAGGAAGACTGGAGAAAATGACTTAAGAATTCACTTTAAAACTGTAGGTGAAAGTGAAAGTGCTGGTTGCTCAGTCATATCCAACTCTTTGTCCATGGACTGTAGCCCACCAAGCTCCTCTGTCCGTGGGATTCTCCAGGCGAGAGTACTGGAGTGAGTTGCCATTCCCTTTTCCAGGGCATCTTCCTGACCCAGGGATCGAACCCAGGTCCCCTATATTGCAGACAGACTCTTTACTGTCTGAGCCACCAGGGAAGCCCAAAACTGTAGGGAAAAGGACAAAAGGGTAAACACAAAGAAAACAGTAACAAGAAAAAATAAATAGAAAAGCAAAAATTAATGGAAAAAAGTTTGGAAAGACACCATCACTAAAATATAAACGCAAAGGAAAAAATATTTGGAACTCTCTTGAAGCCTAAAGTGTGTATTTGGTCTACTACCTGCACAGTGAAATGGTTATTTAGGGGGTCACTGCTCTATGTAGCAGAGAAGGCAATGGCACCCCACTCCAGTATTCTTGCCTGGAAAATCCCATGGATGGAGGAGCCTGGTAGGCTACAGTCCATGGGGTCGCTAAGAGTCGGACACGACTGAGTGACTTCACTTTCACTTTTCCCTTTCATGCACCGGAGAAGGAAATGGCAACCCACTCCAGTATTCTTGCCTGGAGAATCCCAGGGATGGTGGAGCCTGGTAGGCTGCCATCTATGGGGTCGCACAGAGTCAGACACGACTGAAGCGACTTAGCACGTAATGATGGACTTATTCAGTTCAGTTCAGTTTAGTTGCTCTGCTGAAACTCCAATACTTTGGCCACCTCATGCAAAGAGTTGACTCATTGGAAAAGACCCTAATGCTGGGTAGGATTGGGGGCGGGAGGAGAAGGGGACGACAGAGGATGAGATGGTTGCATGGCATCACTGACTCAATGGACATGGGTTTGGATAGACTCTGGGAGTTGGCGATGGACAGAGAGGCCTGGTATGCTGCAATTCATGGGGTCGCAAAGAGTCGGACATGACTGAGCGACTGAACTGAACTGAACTGAGTGTCCAACTCTTTGCAACCCATGGACCACAGCACGCCAGGACTCCCTGTCCATCACCAACTCCCAGAGTTTATCCAAACTCATGTCCATCGGTGATGCCATCCAACCATCTCATCCTCTGTCGTCCCCTTCTCCTCCTGCCTCCTCCTGCCTTCAATCTTTCAGCATTGGGGTCTTTTCAAATGAGTCAGTTCTTCGCATCAGGTGGTCAAAATATTGGAGTTTCAGTTTCAACATCAGTCCCTCTGCTGAACACTCAGGACTGATCTCCTTTAGGATGGACTTGTCAGATCTCCTTGCAGTCCAAGGGACTCTCAAGAATCTTCTCCAACACCACAGTTCAAAAGCATCAACTCTTTGGGGCTCAGCTTTCTCACATCCATACATGACTGCTGGAAAAACCATAGCCTTGACTAGACAGACCTTTGTTGGCAAAGTAATGTCTCTGCTTTTTAATATGCTGTCTGGGTTGGTCATAACTTTCCTTCCAAGGAGCAAGCGTCTTTTAATTTCATAGCTGCAGTCACCATCTGCAGTGATTTTGGAGCCCCCCAAAATAAAGTCAGCCACTGTTTCCACTGTTTCCCCATCTATTTGCCATGAGTTGATGGGACTGAATGCCATGATCTTAGTCTTCTGAATGTTGAGCTTTAAGCCAACTTTTTCACTCTCCTCTTTCACTTTCATCAAGAGGCTCTTTAGTTCTTCTTTGCTTTCTACCATAAGGGTGGTGTCATCTGCATATCTGAGGTTATTGATATTTCTCCCGGCAATCTTGATTCCAGCTTGCACTTCATCCAGTTAGAACTATCAATATAAATATGTGTCAATGTAAGTAAATCTCAAAGACATAATTTAAGCAAAGAAAGATAAATATGGAATGACATTTACAATAGGATTGTCATTTCTATTGTAAGTATAAAATTTCTAAGTATAAAACATCCATATAATGTATTATATGCTTAACATGATTAAATACTAAAAGTGCAAACTCATGAACAGAAAGGATATGAAACTTCAGGACACTGATTACCTGTGGGGAGACAAGGACAGAAAGAGTTTCTAAAAGAGCATACAGGACCTTCTACTAAAAATATACACTATTTTTTAAGTTATTATGGACAAATGGTAACTTTAACTAAATTTGATAGTCGCTACAGGGCATTTGTTTTATTTATTCTGTAGACATTTTGTGAGTTTTAAATAGGTCATAACAAAAAACAATTTAACAAAATGATAAAATGCACTCTTTAGAGTTTCTTCTAAAGTCATTTTAACCAGAAATTGCTCCTGCTCTGAAAAAATTAAGAGAATTTTTGTTGATTTTCTCATGAATGTCTATATATTGTTAAATTCCTATTTTTAAAACAAAATATTTGATGTTATAATAGATCCAACCTTTGTCCTTAAAACAACTTTAAGCTAGTTGCCTTTTCCTCCAAAGAAATATATTTATCAACTTTATTTACAGAGACCAAGAGCATACTTGAAAACATACATACATATAATACAGTCTTGGTGGTTGTGGTTCAGTTGCTAGGTTGTGTCTGACTTTTTCGACCACATAGACTATAGCCCATGAGACTCCTCTGTCCATGGGATTTCCCAGGCACAAATACTAGAGTGGGTTGCCATTTCCTTCTCCAGGGGATCTTCCCAACCCGGGGTCTCCTGGATTGTAGGTGGATTCTTTACCAACTGAGCCACCAGAGAAGCTGGAAGCCACTTAGGAAGCCACCAGGGAATACAGTCTTACATCTATGTAAACAAAACAGACATACACACATACATATGTACATACACATACACATGCTCATAAACATGTTCATTCATATATACACATGTATTTCTAATTTCCCATAGTGGTGTGGTATTACTGTACTTGATTTTTAAAAGATTTAATATCTATCATGCTTTTATTTTTTAATTGATATATACTTACCTGAGTTTCTTCGTATTTATGTTATATAATAATATTAGATTATATAATCGTGTTGTAAGACATAAGCACCATAGGTATGTCTCTGGTATCACTGGATCACATGCTCAGTTAAAGCACCATTGGCATCTTCCACAACTCTACATTTGTTTGAGTAATTGTGTAATATTTAATCTGAAGTCTTTTAGATCTGAAAGAATTTTTGGAAGTCATCTAAGCTGCCATTTTTCTGACACATGTTTTGTCTTCTAATAGTTCAATTTCTTTTTAATCATTTGTATAATCTACACCTACTACTCATTTTTAGCATTAACAAACAGTTCCTTTTTAGAGTGGAAGTAATTAAACTACCCACAATGGTTAATGACCTTAGAAATTTGCATATGCTGCATTAAGAATCAGTTTTAACAACAATATTCATGATACCATTCCATTTATGATTCATATAAAATATGGCAATAGTTAAATTTCTGTATGTAAACACAATTTGAAATTTAGCAGAAAATTCAAGTATTGGGAAGTGAGCTTTACTCCTTCTATAAAATGGCCATCTAATAAGATCCATTTGTTGAACTGATATTGTTTTAGTGATTAAGTTAAGCTTTAGTGTTGCCTAAAGTGTTTCTCTCATGACGAATGATTGAGAAAATAATTGTAATGGGCTATGTCTTTGACAGAGTCTATAAACACTGAGATGGCTGTACATGATTAAATTTATGTTTAGACAGTATAAATCGTTGTTGCTTCAGAAGAGAACAAGTGTATTGATCTTCAAGAGTGAAATAAGGCAAGATGAAAGGAATAATTAAATCTGGCGGTACTGGTGTTCCCATCAATAGAACTACAATTATAAAAATTATATCTTTCTTCACCTTGCCCCTCCTTCCTCTCCTCCTTAGGTTTTAAATTCAAGACCCCCTGAGCAAATGTTGTAGAAAGGATTTTTGTTTTCTCATGCATTGCTAAATCAGCCTGTTTTCAATAGAGAGAAGCTCTAGACTGGTCCCTGAATAGGGCTGTCTTGTAATCCCTATTTGGGATGAAAATGTGTACAGTGCTTAAAACTATTTCACTCTTTAAGCATAGATTCTCTTTAGCGTTAAAACACTATGAGTAATCTAGGTGTTGGGAAAGGTAAACAAACAATGAACTCATTTAGGCCAGGAGGATACAATGTAATGCCAAGGCTGCCACAGAGGTATTATAGGGCAGAGAAAAACAACTGGGGCTATGATCCTTCAAGATGAAAAAAAAAATAAAATCTTTATGGGTTCAAGCCAAGCCTTGTTTGGGATGAAAAATTCAACATCCTTCTAGTAATTCTCTTCTATTGGATTGTACCTAAAACGTCTGGGAGTGGCTTAGAATATATAAGGAATTCTAAGAACTGAATGTTTTCTTTCCTAGGATTTGTTTGACTGGGAAAAAAAATTAGTAAATTTAGAGGGAATCACTAATCTTCCTAGAGCCTGTGAGTCCTTTCATTTGAACACCAGGATCTCCCTGCAAGGCTGTGCTTGGTGTGTCCTCCAGACCCTTGCTCTGAGCACCACTCACTCTCTTATATTTGCTGATATGTTGCATTTTAATTTCCCTTTTGCCTGCTCATCTGGGTAACCCAGTTGGACGTCAGTCTGCTCCTGCAAGTATGTCAGTGCACCAAAGTATGGTACCTGTGTGATACTACCATTTGCAAAAGTCATGCTGACATCTTGTTTTCCCAAATCTCATATCTTGATGGCATCTTCCATGTCCTTACTAATTATCAGAGAAATTCAAATCAAAACCACAATGAAATAATATCTCATACCTATTAGAATGGCTATTATCAAAAAGAAGAGATAAGTGTTGTTGAGGCTGTGGAGAAAAAGGAACCCTTGTGCACTGCTGGTGGGACTGTAAGCTGGTACAGCCACTATGGAAAACAGTATGGAGATTTCTCAAAATATTCAAAATAAAGCTGCCATTTGACTTAACAGTCCTGCTTCTGGGTAAACATCTAAACAAAATGAAATCACTGTCATAAAGAGATATCTGTGCCCTGCCCCATTCCCAATCTGTTCATTGTAGCACTATTCACAATAGCCAAGATATGGAAACAACCTAAGTGTCCACTGAAAGATGAATGGATAAAGAAGATATGCTATATGAAATATTATTCAGCCAAAAAAGAATGAGTCCTGCCATTTGCAACATGGACGGAGTGCTAAGTGAAACAAGAGAAAGACAAATATTGTATGATCTCACTTATATGTGGAATCTAAAAACTTAAACTCACAAAAACAGAGGGTAGAATGATAGTAGCCAGGAGCTGGGGTCTGGGGAAAATCGAGAAGTTTTAGTCAAAGGGTTCAAAATTCCAGTTATAATATAAATGGATTCTGGGAAGGAATGTGATTTAAAGCATGTTAACTAGAGTTAACAACACTGTTTTATGTAGTTGAAAGTTGATAAGAGAATCAATCTTAAATGTTCTCAAAAAACACACAAACACGAAGGTAATTATGTCAGGTGCTAGATGTGTTAACTAACCTTATTGTGGTAATCATTTCACAATATACATGTGAATATTGATACATGTGAATTTGATACATGTATCAAAGTGTTGTACTGTACACCTCAAACTTACACAAATTATATGTTAATTAAATCTTAATAAAGCAGGAATAGAACTTGTATTTCTTATATTGACTATAGAATCCATTTTCACAGAAGAACCAGTTGTAATCCCAACAACTAGTAGTTTTCAAACACTCTTTGGAGAATATATTATATGTTACCATGTATGGGCTTCCCTGGTGGCTCAGATGGTAAAGAATCTGCCTGCAATGTGAAAGACCCAGGATTGATCTCTGGGTTGGGAAAATCCCCTGGAGAAGGGAATGGCAACTCACTTCAGTATTCTTGCCTAGAGAATTCCACGGACAGAGGAGCCTGGTAAGCTATAGTCCATGGGGTCCTAAAGAGTCGGAGACGACTGAGTGACTAACACACACACACCACACACACACACACACACACACACACACACACACACAGTGTATGAGAGATTCTGGTCCCCTTTTTTGACATAGAATTCTTCCTGATCTTCAGTAAGAAACAGAGGATGTGGATTAAGTGAGACAAATGTCTATCTGTTTAGTCCAGATACAAATTTAGCTGATATCCTTGACATTATTATAAATTAATTACTTGCATTTTCAATAATCATTTTTGTCAGTAAATCTAGGTGAGATTCAAATTCATAAATTTGCAAATTGCTGTTCTCAGCCATGAACAATAACCTCCATTCAGGATTTGGCAGTGTGAAATACATACACAAATGTAATGATTTGATAGTTCTAGAGAATGGATTTTCTATTATCTTCATAATCATGAACAAGAACTTAAAACTTGGTCTGTGGCCATCCTGAATTACAGGAAGGAAGTGAGAAGGTCAAAATCATGGCAAAGGGAACTGTAGCAAGAACTGAAATGAGTCCACCATTCTATTATACTTATCTAAGTTAACTGATATTTGGAGGGTATTATACAAATATTTCAAGTAATAATGAAATAAGAGCTAATTCTGGAACATTTTTTATACCACTGCACTTTGCTGAGCACTTTATTGGCCTCATCTCACTTAATCTTTGCAATAACTTCATTAGTTAGACACATATTCTCTCCACTTCATGTACAAGGAAACTGAAACTTAGAAAGGTTAAGCAACTATCTCAGAGTTTCATTGCCAATACTTTATGAAGTACTGAGCCCAGAGCCTATATTCCTAATCACTGTGACATATTGTAAGGTGTGTGTGCATGTATAACCCCGTTCCAGGGCAAATCCTCAAGGATTGAAAAGGGGTCAAGGTGGGAGGGGATCTTCCAATTTTTTTTTCCTTTGTTAAATGTGTGCAAGATTGCCACAAATCTCTCTCCATGAAGTAAGATAGAAAAGGATAAAAGTATTTATTTATAACCCTTGGCCACTTTGCTGGAGCTTCTCTGAATAGTACTAAACAACCTCTATCTTCACCGTTTGCATTTGCCTCAGATAGACTAGAGTTCCTGCAAATTAGATGAGATACAAGGTTGGTTTTGAGGCTTCTCAGGTGGTGCTAGTGGTAAAGAACCCACCTCCAGGAGAAGTACGAGACACCGGTTCTATCCCAGGGATGGGAAGATCCCCTGGAGGAGGAAATGGCAACCCACTCCAGTCTTTTTGCCTGGAGAATCCCATGGACAGAGGAGCCTGGCGGGCTACAGTCCATAGGGTCACAAAGAGTTAGTCATGACTGAAGCGACTGAGCACGCACCCATGCAAGTTTGATTTTAAAACTTGTAGTACTGTGAATATGTCTTGTACTCTTTCACTTTACTGTTTTGACAAATACTTCCCCTTTGCCTGAAAATGCATTTTCATCTTTTTTGACCTTTTATTCAGACTTATTCCTCAAATCCCATCCCAGATGTCACTGCCTTCAAGAATACTTATTTGAATCATCCTCTATCCCACACTAGTTTAGATGAGCCACTATCACTACCATGGGCATCCTTAACCTGATATGTTTTGCTCTATTACAAGGCTTATCATATTTTTCTGAAATATAATAGTAAGAAGGTGTGTGTGTATGTGTTGGTGTGTGTGTGTGCTCAATTGCTCAGTCATATCCAACTCTCTGCAACCCCATGGACTGTAGCCCGCCAGGCTCCTCTGTCCATGGAATTTTCCAGGCAAGAATACTGGAGTGGGTTGCCATTTCCTACTCCAAGGGATCTTCCCGACCCAGGGCTAGTGATGTTCATTTGTCACCTGCATTTAAGTTCTCTTTCAATGTTTAGGAAATGCTTCATCTTATAAGACTTGGTGGAAGTGAGAGTTCATTTCTCTGTCATGCAGTAGACCAGCTGTACCTACAGTGTCTTTGGAAGATTTGGATATGCCTAGATCAAGTCTCTTTCAACATAGAATATTAAGGGAGTTCTGCAGGTTTTAGAGAATGAAGCCACAAAAATTGGGGAAAGTTACTAGATTGTATAGTCAGCTAGTCAGCTTTTTTTTTTTAGTAACTAAATACTTGACCCATGGATTAAATGATGACCATATGATCTGAGCAATTCATTATAAGCTAAGTTTTATCTGATACATGAAAGCGTTAGTAGCTCAGTCGTGTCTGAGCTACTAAGTTGTCCCATGGTCTGTCCATGGGATTCTCCAGGCAATAATACTGGAGTGGGTTGCCATTCCCTTCTCCAGGGGATTTTCCTGACCTAGGAATTGAATCTGGCTCTCCTGCATTGCAGGCAGATCCATCTGAACTACCAGGGAAGCCCATTTTTAGACAGGCCCTTAATCACTCTATCATCAGATGGAAGTGGTACACAAAAGTTCTGGCTTAAGCAAGTCCTGAAAGCACAACTATTTTACATGAACATGAAACTTTTACTCCAGTGCAGCTAATCTTGCAACATAGCCAAACTTCCTTTAACCACTACCTATGAGTCCGTTTCTAGACTAGTTGGCTGAAAAAGAAACATTTGAGCCTCATTTACAGATGGTTTCACAACTTAGGTTCTCCAGAAATAGATAACTACATGGAGTTTGAAATGTAGAACGTTTATTAGGAATCAACAACTAAGAAGGAGAGGGAGGAAAAGGAGGAAAAGCAGGACTGAGTAGAGGAAGAAGCCAAATGGTGAGGGAGGACCAATGATACTTGGTCAGCTCCATGGGGAATTCTGTTTTACATTAAGCCAAAATGGCCAGGCCTTTTTATGTCTGTATCAATTAATCACTTGGTATGTGTGGCCCTGAGAAAGTTATGCCCTCAGCAAAGGTGACTTTGGCAACTGATGCAAACCCTCAAGGAATCAGTAGGTACAGCCTGTCTTTTGATGGATGAGGCAACTAGTCTTTCCTTCAGAGATTAAAATATCCTTATTGGTAAGGCTGAACTGTAAACTGTATATCTGATTGTTCACTTTTCTTTGAAGGAAATATGATCTGAGTAAAGACTCTTCATCCTAGGATAACACAACTGGAAGATTGGTGTCAAGGAGATTCATTAAAACATGGATGGGTCTTTTTGGATGAGCTCAAAATGGAAGAAATTTGGTTTTAATGCAAATGTTCATCAAAAGGCCTCCTTGGTGGGGAAGGCTTTCAACAATCAGGATGACTCTCTTTGTGAATGTTGGCCAGTCTCTATTCACAGACCAACCTCTGATCAATAGGCTGAAAGGATGAATGCATGAAGGATAAAAGATGAAGGATATGTCAAGCAGGAGCTCAACATTATGGACAACACCTTCCCAAAATTGACCTAATTACTTCCACTGAGGAGTGAGCAATATGTTAGCAGCAGAAACCAATGTTGGGTGACCAACTCTTCCCCATCCCAATTTGGGATAATATCTCAGAGGAGTCAGTCATCCAACTGAAGTCCAAATGCTGGATCTTTGCCATCATGGAAAGAATGTCAGTTGGATATTGCTTGGTTTGGTTTTGGTTGGTTTTGCTTTCTCTGCTTACAATGCTCATATCAACATCACAAGCTGAAGAATCATAGAATACTTTATTAAAATTATAGTACACAATAAACATACTCCTAACAAAGGAATATTCAGCTTATAGAAAAGAGAAAAAGACAATGAACTTAAGACTGCTTTCCAGTTGGACATATAAAATGATGGCATGGCCTATTAAAGACTCAGGCAGCAGCAAATTCTTTCATGTATAACTCAATATACAATGTTATTTCTTCCATCACCAGAATATATTGGTCTTGGAACCAAAGGTTAAAAGTGGGAGAGCCTCCTATATTAACCCTAATGATCTAATGATCCACTTGAAAGATTTTGCTTTTCTTGCCCTATATTTTTGGTTTAGATTTGTACATCCCTAATGAAGGAATGTTTCCATCAGCACATGGGGCTCTTATCAATAGGTGTGCTGCTGCAAAATGGAGAAGGGGGAAGAATGGACAGGACCTATACGATTCTGCATAATCCTCTTTCGAGTGGCAACATTTAGTGCAGATCTGTACAAGAGTACCACAGAGAACTCAGATCCTTCAGTGATAACAGCCTGGTCAGAAAACTCTAACCAAGAGAGGTGGTGGCTAATAGCAAATGCCACACAAAATTATTAATAAAAAAGGGAAATCACAACAAATGATTACCTCTAAACCAGCTTCATGTTCTATGCATGGGACGGATGCTCAAGGATGGAGCGTTGGGATGACCCAGAGGGATGGGATGGGGAGGGAGGTGGGAGGAGGGTTCGGGAGGGGGAGCACATGTGAACCCATGGCTGATTCATGTCAATGTATGGCAAAAACTACTACAATACTGTAAAGTAATTAGCCCCCAACTAAAATAAATAAATAAAAAAAAAGAAAGAAAAAGCAATAGGAAAAACAAAAAAAAAATAAAAATGAAAAAATAAAACAGCTTCAGAGATGACAACTATGGCTGTTAACCATATTTCTTTTTTTGCATTGTATGTAATTATAAATTCAAATTTACTTTCTTCTTTCCGCTTCATCTTCTCCACTATCTTCTATAGATGTGCTAGTAAATGATGAACTTTCCAGTCTTGTCCATATATTACAGCTAGATTTGTGACAGAACTAAGGGAAAATGGGACAGCATACAGAGATCTTGGCTTGTTGTTGGCACCAAAAATTGTGAATTTTACTCTTCCTGGGAAGAAACTAAGAGTGTGACGACTGTATGAGATTTTTGTATCATGTTAATGAAAGCACATTTTAAATTTTAAATGTTTCTACTATAATAGATCTACATGTTCCTAGAAACTTCATGTCCTGAAAAATCTTTTACAAATAATTACAGGGCTTATCAGAAAAAAAAAAAAAAACTAGATTGGGGCAAACACTCAAAGCCTATACAATTTTGTAACCATGGCAGTAACAGGTACAATTATTCTAGCTTAGTATTTTTAAGATGTTATAATTGCTAATAAATACAACAGAATATCTTGGATTTTATTTTTTAAGTGGACTGTATATTAGAAAGGGCTGAGGCTGCTGATTTATGGAGACAAGGGCCAATGCACAAAGATTGAGCAGAATTACACAATGGGCACTTGTTGAACTGAGCACATGCCCAAAATAAGCAAGAGGGAGAGCATGAATGGGCACCATGTACAGTACTGTGCTCCTCCACAGCTTGTTGTGTCAGCTGTGTAAGCAGTCACTAGTTATCAGTGGATGACATGAAACATTTGTGCTCTGAGAAAAATCATAAATGAACCAAAGCAACTTCTGTGTCATGTTGACTTCATTCTCCTATCAGTAAATCCTGTAAGCTCATTTCTTTATAAACACCCTAGACCAGGCTGTGTAAATAAGGAAAGAAGAATACAAATTTATTTTGGGTAACTAAAATCAGGGACTGTAATGGACGTCTGTCACTGTGGTTATCCTGTATGCCAATACCATTCTTTTTTGTTTGTTTTTATTATGGCAAAAGTCACATAATGTAAAACATACTGTTTTAACCATATTTAACTGTACAGTTCAGTGGCACTAATTATATTCACATTGTTGTGTAACTCTCACAATTATCCATTGCTGAAATTTTTCACTTTCCTAAACTGAAACTCTGTCCCCATTAAACACTACACTCCCATTCCCCCTCCCCACCCCTCCCTCCAGCCCCTGGCATCTACCAGTGTACTTTCTGACTCCATGAATTTGACTATTCTAAGTACTTCATTTATTTAAAAAAAATTATTTATTTTAGTTGGGGGCTAAATACTTTACAGTATTGTAGTGGTTTTTGCCATACATTGATATGAATCAGCCATGGGTTTACATGTGTTCCCCATCCTGAACCCCCCTAGGTACCTCATTTAAGTGGATTCAAACAATATTTGTCTCTACCTACTGTATAGCCAATACCATTCTTAAATTTGGAAAATTCCACTACAAAAGCTGAACATGTCAATACTCATTTTCCTGACTTGTCTTTTACTTAAGCCCAGACACACAAACCAGGCTCACCATTTAACAGATCCACAAGACCAATAATGCAAAGAAAGAGGTGGAGACTGGGGGGAACTCTTTCAGGTGATGCTGACAGTAATTGCAGCAATGTCAGGTCAGGCAGCAGGGGCAGAGGTGAAAGGGACAGCCTCTAGGGCTGGGCCCCAGATGTGTCTCCAGGACAAGCTGCAGGCTCTAGTGTTTGTGCCTGCAGCACAGATGCCCTTGCTGCTTCTACAGTGGTGTCATTTTGGACATTGTTTCTGGCTTGTATGGACTTGAATTGGATTCTCTTTCTGGGTGGTTCTTTGAACTACTTCAATGAAATTATTTTCCTTCAAATTTCCTATAGCTTGCAAACTGAGAGCCCTGACTATCACAGTCAAGTAGACTGTGAACAGCTTGAAAGGAAGTGACCACTGAATCCAGAGTACATAACTTTGGGCCTTGAAAGCAGGAAGTGCTCAAAAAATGCTTGTTGTGTGAATAAATGAAGAGATGATGTGATTGTAGAAATAGATTTGCCCTAAAAGCAATGAGATCCAAATAATTAAAATAACTAATATATTACAACTAGAATAACATAAGGATATGTATATGATCTTAATTATAAGTATTACCATAAACATTTTCTAATATTTCTACATAATAGTAATCCCTTGCACAAATGACAGGGATTACTGCCATTTTATCTTAGATAATCATTTCATGTTAGATTTATATTAAGAAAACTTGTTATCTGTTTCCTTGGTTTGTTGATTTTTGTTTTGTTTTTCCTGTCTGATGCTAAGAGGTTTGTCATAGTTACCTTCACCATGCTATCAGCTCCCCAGAATTCTCTGAGGCCAACCTTTGGAATTTTTACTAATTATTCAGATTATAACCCCCATCAACTAAAGAACAGTGAGTCACTCTGAATTGTGCAGTGTTCTGTAAACTTAGCTGGAATCTAAAATCCTTAATTCTTCACCCTTTTATCTGATATTTTCATAAAGGTAAAACAATTTTTTAAAATAAGGGAATTCATAATAACAGAAGAAGGATGTAAAGAAATTACTTATAGATTGTTGAGAGTTGATATTTACATGCAAGATTTTCTTGTCTTTTAAGTGTAATGATTGATGAAGCAAATTTAATCCAAAATATCTAATGGCTCCAGCAGCCCTTCTTCAGTATTTCAACTGTAAGAGTTTGGACAAGCTTTACCAAGCCCGTTTTTCATATCTCTAGACCAGAAAAGGTCAAGGTAAGAAGACAGTTAGAAAGAACTATGAGTGGAATCGGGCTGTAAGGATCCTGTTGACCTGCTCTTTCAAACTAGCCAGCTGGTAGGTACCCAGCACACCCTTGATTAGCTCTTTATTTCACAAAAAGGAAGTTGTTACTGTTTTATTCTTGACAGCAGATAAAAGGGAAGATCACATGCATTAGAAACATACTTTCTCCAAGCTTTTTTCCTTTTCCCTCAGAAATGGTGAAATGATACAAAGGAGGAGATACATCTATAAATACAATGTCTTCATTTTGAATTTGGATTCTAAAAATTCAATGGGCATCACTTTGTTCCTACCCTCCTAGGCTGAAAGGTGCCTGAGTTAAGCAATTTCCCAGGCCTCCTTGTGCATGTAAATTTCTTAGATTGCTATCCACCTATGAAAAATAGAGAAATGAAAAAAGGAAAGGTCTACTGTCTGTTCACATGGCTGACAGTCAATTTTCTACTATGCTCTTTATTTTAGAGTAGTCTCATTGAGCCAGTTTCCAGTGCATTAACTTGGGAGACTTATTACATTTGAACAGGTTCTGTGCTGGCAAACTGCATTTTGGAGTCACCAAGGACCCCTTGATGCTTTACCATCAGCAGACTAAATTAGTCTCCATTCCTATGGTTTTTCACTTGGATTGACAGATGCATTACCTCATACTCTTGAACTACAGGAGTTGCTGTAGACTTTTAGAAATAGCATAGAATTCATATTAGAAGTAAATTGGGCTCTGGGGTGCACGTAAGCAAATATTCATACAATAAGGATCTTCCTTGGACTTTGATAGGTTCCTCATATATAAAAGAATCTCAAGGGGGTAAATTGGCTTGAAATTCTTCCTAGAGATCCAAGATTACTTGGGGAAAAAAATGTTTTCATTCTATGTGCCAAGAAGTCACCTAAGCACCAAGAAACACTTAAAATAAGCACAGGTTCACTGTCCAAGTGGCAAACAAAATAACTCATGAGAATTTTGGAAAACAAACCAGTCTGACTAGAGCAGGTTCTACCAGAACATGTCATTGCTCCATCTAGTGTCCCTAGAATCCCCATTGTTGTGTGCATCCAAACCCAGCTTCTGTGTGCTTTGCTTTTAATGGTTTCCACCTGCAACTGTCTTCAAGGACTGGCCTTGGAACCCTGGAGCAGCTTTGCCTGCTGGTGCCGAAAATCTGAAGTGCCTAGTAGTTTGCACTGCCCACACCTCCTTCCTGGGAAAATCCTACAACCAGTGATTTTTTGGTGTGGTTGAATCAAAGTTCAGCTCCCTTGTATGGGGGCAGCACAAATTTGGGGTAAAATGTACACTCCAGAGCTCGCTGTAGGATTGAGCTAGGCCTTGAACCCTTGTCTGACTTATCCTCTTCCCTGTCCTTCTTCCCCAACTCTCTTGCCAGTTTTTCCCAAGTATACTTCTTAATAAATTACTTGCTCAAGAATCCTTATCACAGGGCTTGCTTCTGAAGAATCTGGGGTAATATACCTTACTGAGGAGTCAGGACTTGCTTCTGCCAGAAAGAAAGATAGCATTGGATTTGGAAGTGAGGAAGGAGAAGCACGCTATCCCTAAGAACAGAGAATAAACATGAGAAAAGGGCCTGGCTGGCAATGCACTGGCATGGTATATTGGAGTGCAATGTAGAGACAGTTATGGCTATATTAAAACCTTATATGTAACATTTTATATATAAGGAAAAAAGAGAAAACTTCCCTCTCCTCAATTTACCTTTTACTCCCTTCAAGAATAAGCTTTTTTTTTTTTTTTTAAATCGGAGAATAATTACAATATTGTGATGGTTTTTGCCGTACAGTAACGTGAATTGGCCATGGATGTACATGCCCCTTCCTAAAACTCATGATTTAATTTTTTTTTTTTTTATTCTCAGAAAACCTGGGAGATAAAAGCATAAGTACTCATCTCAGGTTTAAATATGTGCAAAATTAATTATATTAGGAGACCGAGAGGAAAGAATTTTTCCCTGGCCCTTACTATAGTGTGGACAAGAGATTGTTCTACAGACGAGGGGCATAAGTAAATTAAAACTTTCTAGGTATTTGTTATGCATGTACCTGAGACTGAATGTGAAAAAGAAAATCAATGTTAGTTTTTAAACAATTAAAACCCATAATTAGCATGGCATGCAAAGGCTTTCACAATCTGGCCCCATGCTGCATTACAAGCCTTTTCTTCTGCTGTTTTCTTTCATGCATATAATCGCTTGGTCCTTCACTGAACTCTTTACCATTATTTGAACATATGATATTATTTCACATTCTCATGCTTTGCTCTGCTGCTGCTTGAGAAGCCCTTCTATCTCCTCTCTGCCTGAAAATTTTTGTTTCCTTTTCAATACCCAGCTCAAATTGCACATTCTCTCTTACCTTATCCTACCTTTACAGGTAGTTTATCATTTTATGTCTGGGTGGATCATACTAGAATGTATCTTCAATATACCAATTAGAACATTGCCTTTAAATGCATACAAGTCTATAGGATCCTGGAGAAATGTGTTTATTCCATCTTTATTTCTTTTCCCCATTTTAGTGACTGGCATACTCCTACCTCTCCATAGATGTCTGACTTAGAAATGAATTGAATAAGTTTTAGTTTATAAGGTGGAGCCAAATTATAAAACATCTTTGATGATAAACTAACTTAACTATAGCCGAATTTAGGGTGGAACATTTATAATTCTTTAAAAAATTATTTGATTAAATTTTTCATTTAATGAGAAAATGTGTGAGATAATAAAACTATTGCTATTTTGCTCCCTTTCTCAGCCTATAAATCCTGTAGAGTGTTTCAAACAGTCAGGAAGGGTAGATACCCAAACTAGTCAACATAGTTGTGATTAGTGTAAGCATTTCTTATTTCAAATATTCACCAACAGATGCGAGAATATAAGTGGTTTCCCCAAAACACAATAGTTAAGAACAAGGAGTTTAAATTAGAGATTTAGATTGAAATATTGAGATTGGCAGTTACAACTCTGTGATACTTTTGGCAAGTTATTTTTCATTAGTGAAATAAGGATAAAGCACTGAACTCATACAGTTGTAAAGAATAGTACTCTGCCTCAAATATGAGGAATTATAAATATCAACATTATTGAGGCTTTCTCTAACAAGTATTTCTCCTTTTTTCAGGAAGGATTTTCTCAGGATGCCCTATTGAAAATGTGCTAGGATTGTTATTCCTCAAGGAGATGAGAATTCCAGATTGAGGGACTAGCCACATGGAGGCATAAAAGCATGAAGCATGTTCAGATAGTGAGTATCAAAACTCAGTTTTCTGCTCCTACCCTTGCACCTCTTTATACAGAATAAAGCAGTGGCTAAGCTAAATCTGAACTCAGGCCTTGGTGTCTCCTTGAAATGTTATGGGCTTTCTGGTCTGGCTGTTTAATAGTCTTGAATCACTGATTTGTTTTCAACTCCTCTTCTACTCTTGGCTGCAGACACCTGGCCATAGGTTCTGATTGCCCTAGGCAGCAACATTCATGCTGGGTTCCTTTGTGACCAAAGTAACATCTAGGGATTTATAACAAACATAGAGCTTCCCTTATAGCTCAGTTGGCAAAGACTCCATCTGCAATGCAGGAGACCCTGGTTCGATTCCTGGGTCAGGAAGATCTGCTGGAGAAGGGATAGGCTACCCAGTCTGGTATTCTTGGGCTTCCCTGGTGACTCAGCTGGCAAAAAAAACCACCTGCAATGCTGGAGGCCTGGGTTCGATCCCTGGGTTGGAAAGATCCCCTAAAGAAGGGAAAGGCTACCCACTCCAGTATTCTGGCCTGGAGAATTCCATGGACTGAACAATCCATGGGGTCGCAAAGAGTTGGACACAACTGAGTGGCTTTTGCTTTTCACTTTAGGATCATATGTATTACTTTTCAAAAGACTGACCTTTTAGGACATGGAGTTTCATTTCTTCTATTTTGAATTTTTATTATCTACAGAGACTAATATTACAAAGCATAGCCCAGAGTTTTTAAGTGTGAGGGACATCTCGTGATTCAACAATTCTGATCAAGTGAGTTACCAGGGGCTCCAGATTTGCCCTGGAGGCTTAGCTATTTCTCAGAGTCTGTCATATTACGAAAGAAGCTTTATCATAGCCTAAACTTTTAGGTTCCTCTCTTTTTCTTTTCCTATACTTTCTGTTAATCTAAGGCCAAGGCTCTTGACTGTTGAGAAAACAAAAGGTTCAGGGAGTTGTCAAAGGAACTGAGGTGAGGTTTTTCTCAATTTCTCCAACTTTCTCCAAATTTCCCCAACTGATTTTGTCATTTCTATCTGGAATTAGCCACATAACATTGAATGGTTAATTGCCTAACACTGAATTTACCCTTTTCACCCAATCCACTCTGCTAATCAGCTCCCATTTATAACATCTCCATTTTCCTTAGTCATTCAGGCTTGAAAGCAGGAGACAACCTTTGACTTACCTCTATTTTTTTCTTTTCTATATCAAGTCTATCGTGAGTTATTTCTTCCTGTCTTCCAAAATGAAGTGCTTTCCATTTTCACTATGCTGGGCTACTTAAAACTTAACACCTTCTACCTGAGAATTATAAACCCTACTAACATATCTACCACCCTCCAATTCTAATTCTTCCTGTCCATCACTGACAGATAAATCTTCCTAAAAGATCCCTTTCTTGATGCCATTTCTCTGTTCAAAAATCTCCAGTGGCTCCCCAATGCATACTCCTTGCATTAATACAACAATTAGCATCATTAGTTATTCTCCAGTGACTCTGATTCAAACAAGAAAGGCAAGGGAGTAGAAGTGAGTTTGGCCCATTACAACCTTGAAGGGTCAGTATTTTGCTCACATATTAATGTCTTCTAGTAGTGCTTGGTCAAACAAGAAGAAAAAGGAGAAAGGGGAATGGAAGGGAGAGGGAGGGAAGAGAAGGAAAGAAAGGGGCAGCAGCAGAGATGGGAATGAGAAAGGAGGGAGAGAGATTGGATGAGAGGGAGAAACCGACGGATAATTTATAATTACTTTGCTCCAGATTGCTTTCTTTCTTTCAGCCTCTGGTTTTCTCTTTCTATGTATGGTCAACTTTTAATGAAAAACAAGTTTGTTCTAAGGAAAAAAAAAAAAGTAAAACTCATGAAAATAAAGAAAAAAATACACCATTTCCCTTGATTTTTATGCTTTTCTGGAAGATATTAAACTAAGGTAGCTCTCTCTATTCCAATTTTCTGATTTTTACAGAGGAAGTAGAAAAATATGTTTGTGGCTTTCTCTTGTAAAAGTCAGAATATCCTGTGTATTTGAACCCTACAGGACTCAGATGTGGTCCTTAACATTTTTTCCTCTTCTTTTAAGACTTCTTTTCTACTCCCACTGCTTATATGCTGATTACTGTGTCAAAGAGAATACTGAGATTGAGAAATGGTAGTCTGTGTTTAAGGTGCATTATTGGCACAAGATATAGAAAGTAAACAACTGTAAAACAAGCAAGCAAGCTTTCTCAATTAATCTATGCTTTTAAGCGTGAATGCAGAGGCATAACTGAGAGAATAAAATTAACGAAGTATCCTCAACTAAAAATAATTTTGTTTTAAATAGGAAAAAATAATAAGTAATAGTTGCTGCTAATTTGAATACTGAGCTTTGTTCTTTAAGTCACCCTGTAGAAAATCTGTTGGGAAGTAGACTCTAATGTGAAGGAGTTGAGTTAAGGTCTTTTAATTAAATTTAAAGATTTTCTTACCCATGGGAAATGGCATAATTAGCTGTTTTCTAATACATTTGACCTGAAGATGCTTGAGTCAGCAGATAATTGAATGTAGTAAGAGAAGTAGCAAAGTCTGTTTATGAGACTTAGTTGTTGCAGTTGGGGAAAAAAGAAGTTATTTATCTTTTATTCAAGATAGTTCTTATATATGTAGAAGAGGGGAGAGGAACAAGCAATTACCAACTATCTCAGTGCAAAACTGTGCATCTTCACATGGTTACTCTTAGGAGAAGAATTGGGCAGCTCAGGACTTGCATCTATTTTGTTACTCCCACACAAGATCTCCATCTGAATGCCAAATAAATTACCACTGAAAATAGAGTGAAGTACTCACAGCAGTAGAATGTACCAGCTGGACTGATGCCTGCATCACAGATTAACTCTGATATATTGGGCTTTGGTATGTTTCTGTGATGTTTCTCAGGGCACATATAATTCAAATCTAAAGGCTAACAAGCTGTGCTCAGATGGAGTTCTACTGAATAAGTACTTCAGTCATATGGTGCTTACACAAGTCTGAGTAAGGCATCATCTCCTTTCAAAGGAAAACATTTCATAAACTCCAAGTCTGAGATTTTTTTTATTATTATTCTATTTCAGTATTAATACATGTGAAATATATGTACTTAAAAATGTATTCTTAAGCTTATTAATTCTTATATAATTTAAAAACCAAAATAGTTTGTAAAATAAATATGAAAAATAAATACATAAAATTCAAGTTAACAAAATTTAATGTGATAGATGATACTGTTTTGTAAAAATGAACCTCCACGCATAACCTATAAATGCTTTTACTACTATGGCACAGATTGGTTGAGTTTGCCGTGCTTAAACTACTGTGTGCCTTGTGACAATTCAATTCTCTTATAACCCTTCTTTATCTGAAGTAGAGCTACACTGATCCTCCTGTTATATGCTATGAAGACATTGGCTTTCATCTGCATTACATCATCTAAGTGTTGTCAAGCTTGTTTTCTCCCTTATTGGTTCTAGATAACCAATGCACTAATATAGATCTGAACAAAACTAAAACACACATAAGCTTAGATGCTGAATATACTGTATAGTATGTTTAATTATTTTGCTGTCTTAGCATATATGGGAAATGTTATTTCACTCCTCATTCTTTTTTGCATTCATTCATTCAGCACATAATGTTTGCTATATATTAACTACTGCAAATGATGATGAATGATGAGAATGATGGAAATGATGATGATAATAAGGAGGAGGAGGAGGAGGAGGATTAAAACGGCACATTTCCTAGTTGAGCAAATTAAAAATCTAAAGCTAAATATTCAACAATGACTATATCCAAAGAGTCACAATTTTAGGCTGTATTAAAGTCATTAGAGCAGTACATGTATAGGGTTAAGAAAGACTGAAAGTAGCAGAGCGCATGGATTGGAGCAGGAAATCAAGCTCAAAATAAAAAATATTTAAAACAGCATCAATAATAATGATGATGGTATTGAAGATATTTTACACAAACTATGGAGGATTTATCAGGTTCAAGTCACTGGTTAGTTGTTATTTAATCTTCACAGCAACCAACTAACATGGTTATTATTTTCACTATTTTATAGATAAGTCACAGATACCCAAATGCACACGGCTAGTAATGATATGGCTAGAATCCTTTTTTTACAGAGACTCTTTAATCAGCTTACACATTGTGTATGGTCAAATTTATATAATAAATCTCATGTATATACACATAAACATAGATACACATGTGTGTATATATAAATATGTATTTATTCATCTTGTCTTAGTGATTCTGCTTTTCTGATTGATCCCTGATTGATACAACATTTTATAAATTGAGTCTTCCAATTCATGAACATGGTATTGACTTCTATTAATTTGATCATTTTAAATTTCTTTGAATAATGATTTGTAATTTTACTTATTTATTTATATTTTATTATTCATTTTTTGACTGCACTTATTTATCTTTGTTTATCTTTGTTGCTGCACACAGGGTTTCTCTAGTTGTGGCAAGAAGGGGCTACTCTTCGTTGCAGTGCATGGGTTTCTCATTGAAGTGACTTTTCTTGTTGCAGAGCATGAGCTCATTAATTGTGGCCCATGGGCTTAGCTGCCCCATGGCATGTGGAATCTTCCTGGATCAGGGATCTAACCTGCATCCCCAGCACTGACAGGTGGATTCCCAACCACTGGACCACCAAAGAAGCCCTGATTTGTATTTTTTTTTTATGTAATGGTCTTCCTCATCTTTCATTATATTTATTGCTATATATTTGATGTTTTTATGCAATTATATATTTTGTCTTTTTAAATTTTATTTGCTATTGGTTGTGACTGCTATATAAAAATACAAATTGATCTTTACATTTTGACCATGTATTGTGCAACCTTGCTTTAATTCAGTTATTGGTTTTAATACTTCATGAACTCTTGGATTTTCTGCACAGGTAGCCATGTTATCTGAGATTAATGTGCCTCCTTCTTCCTTTTCTAGCCTCTGTTGGACTGTCTCAAACCTCCAGTACAATCTTGAGTGATAGAAGGTAAACTTGTCTCATTGCCCATCTCAAGGGGGTATTTTTTAAATTAATGTATTTTTTATTGAAGGATAATTGCTTTACAGAATTTTGGTGCTTTCTGTCAAACCTCAACATGAATCAGCCATGGGTATACATATAACCCCTCCCTTTTGAAGCTCCCTCCCATCTCTCTCTCCCCATCCCACCCCTCTAGATTGATACAGAGCCCCTGTTTGAGTTTCCTGAGCCATAGAGCAAATTCCCGTGGGCTATCTATTTTACATATGGTAATGTAAGTTTCCATGTTACTCTTTCCATACATCTCACTTTCTCCTCCCCTCTCCCCATGTCCATAAGTCTATTCTCTATGTCTGTTTCTCCATTGTTGCCCTGCAAATAAATTCTTCAGTACCATTTTTATAGATTCCATAATATATATGTGTCAGAATATGGTATTTATCTTTCTCTTTCTGACTCACTTCACTCTGTATAATAGGTTCTAGGTTCACCCACCTCATTAGAACTGACTCAAATGTGTTCCTTTTTATGGCTGAGTAATATTCCATTGTATATATATATACCACAACTTCTTTATCCATTCATCTGTCGATGGACAGCTAGGTTGCTTCCATGTTATAGCTATTGTAAATACTACTGCAATGAACAATGGGATACACGTGTCTCTTTCAATTTTGGTTTCCTCAGGGTATATGTCTAGGAGTGGGTTTGCTGGGTCATATGATGGTTTTATTTCAAGTTTTTTAAGGAATCTCCATACCATCTTCCATAGTAGCTGTATCAGTTTACGTTCCCACTAACAGTGCAAGAGTGTTCCTTTTCTCCATACCCTCTCCAGCATTTATTGTTTGTAGACTTTTTGATGATGGCCATTCTAACCAATGTGAGGTGATATCTCATTGTAGTTTTGATCTGCATTTCTCTAATAATGAGTGATGCTGAGCATCTTTTCATGTGTTTGTTAGCCATCTGTATGTCTTCTTTGGAGAAATACCTGTTTAGGTCTTTTTCCCACTTTTTGGTTGGGTTGTTTGTTTTTCTAGTATTGAGTTGTATGAGCTGCTTGTATATTTTGGATATTAATCCTTTGTCAGTTGTTTCATTTGCTATTATTTTCTCCCATTCTGAGGGCTATCTTTTCACCTTGCTTATAGTTTCCTTTGCTGTGCAAAAGGTTTTAAGTTTAATCAAGCCCTGCTTGTTTACTTTTGTTTTTATTTCTGTTACTCTAGGAGGTGGGTCATAGAGGATCTTGCTTTGATTTATGTCCTCGAGTGTTCTGGATATGGCTAGAATCTTAACACAGGCAGAGTAGTTCCAAAATGTGAATACTTAACTTTATCTCTAACTAAAATAGTTGGTATTTGAATTATACACTTTTAATAATTAACAAATATGAATTGAGCATATATAATATATCGGGTGGCCTTGGAGGTCAATTTGAATAGCTCCCATCCCTGGTGGATAGAGGGTAAAGAATATGCCTGCAATGCAGGAGACCTGGCTTCAATTTCTGGTTCAGGAAGATCCCTTGGAGAAGGGAATGGCTACCCATTTCAGTATTCTTGCCTGAAGAATCCCATGGACAGAGGAGACTGGTGGGTTACGATCCATGGGGTCACAAATAGTCGGACATGTTAGCCAGACTAACAGTGTTAGTCAACCCCACGGACTGACTGTAGCCCTCCAGACCTAACAGAAGCAGGTGCAACAGAAGTAGAAGAGATTAGGAGGAGGTCGCAAAAATATATAGAAGAACTATACAAAAAAGGTCCTAATGACCCAGATAGCCACAATGGTGTGATCACTCACCTAGAGTCAGACATCCTGGTGTATGAAGTCAAATGTGGCTTTGGAAGCTTCACTGTGAACAAAGCTAGTGAAGGTGATGGAATTCCAGCTGAGCTATTTCAAATCATAAATGATGATGCTGTTAAAGTGCTGTGCTCAATATGCCAGGAAATTTGGAAAACTCAGCAGTGACCACAGGACTGGGAAAGGTCAGTTTTCATTCCAATACCAAAGAAAGGCAATGCCAAAGGATGTTCAAAGTACAGTACAATTGTGCTCATTTCATATGCTACAAGGTAATGCTCAAAATCCTTCAAGTTAGGCTTCAACAGTATATGAACTGAGAAATTCCAGATGTACAAGCTGGATTTAGAAAAGGTAGAGGAACCCGATATCAAGTTGCCAACATCCCTTAGATCATAGAGAAAGCAAGGGAATTCCCCCCCAAAAAATCTACATCTGCTTTATTGATTATGCTAAAACCTTTGACTAAGTGAATCACAACAAACTGCAGAAAATTCCTTAAGAGATGAGAATACCAGATCACTTTACCTGTCTCCTGGAAACCGGTATGCAGGTCAGGAAGCAACAATTAGAACCGGACATGGAACAACATGTTCCATGGTTTTTGACTGATTCAAAATTTGGAAAGGAGTATGTCAAGGCTGCATATTGTCATCCTGCTTATTTAACTTCTATGCAGAGTACATCATGTGAAATGCTGAGCTGGATGAATCCCAAGCTGGAATCAAGATTGCTGGGTGAAATTTCAAAACCTCAGATATGCAGATGATACCACTCTAATGGCAGAAAGTGAAGAGGAACTAAAGAGCCTCTTGATGAAAGTGAAAAAGGAAAGTGAAGAAGTTGGCTTAAAACTCAATATTCAAAAAACTAATCCCATCAAAAAACTGCTCCTATCACTTCAGGCAAATAGATGGTGGAAAAAATGGAAACAGTGACAGTTTTTATTTTCTTGGGCTCCAAAATCACTGCAGATGGTGACTGCAACCATGAAATTAAAAGACTCCTCCTTTGAAAGAAAAACTATGCCAAACCTAGACAGTGTATTAAAAAGTAGAGACATCATTTTGCCGACAAAAGGCCATATAGTCAAAGCCATGGCTTTTCCAGTAGTCATGTATGGATGTGAGAGTTGGACCCCAAACTAAGGCTGAGTGCCAAAGAATTGATGCTTTAAAACTGGTGCTGGAGGACTCTTGAGAGTCCCTTGGCCAGCAAGGAGACCAAATCATTTAATCCTAAATGAAATGAACCCTGAATATTCATTGGAAGGACTGATGCTGAAGCTGAAGCTTCAATACTTTGGCCACCTGATGTGAAGAACTGACTCATGGGAAAAGACTGTGATGCTGGGAATGATTGAGGGCAGGAGGACAAGGGGGAAACAGAGAATGAGATGTTTGGATGGCATCACTGACTCAATGGACATGAGTTTGAGCAAATTCTGGGAGATAGTGAAGGACAGGGAAGCCTGGCATGCTGCAGTCCATGGGTTTGCAAAAAGATGGACACGACTTATCAACTGAACAACAACAAGCATTATTCTGAATGTTTCTGTGAGTCGAACAGCAAGCTAGGATCTCAAAAGGCATCTAGTTTGCCCATAAAGATATTTGCTGAGTTCTGATTCTGAGTGGGGCTCTGGTTAACTAAGCCAAATTTTCTAAAAGGAAGAGTGAAATCTGCTGTAATTGCTTTGTGCTTTAGTTTCCTGAAAAATGCACTTTAAAGTCCATCCTTAAAAACATTTGCTGTATATGAAGGCTCATTGGGCAGGAAGAGAAAAAGCTTAGCAGGGAACCTCTGAAGAGCAGACCTACATTCTTGGCAGTCTTCAAGACTGAGAAGAAATCTGTGAAAGCCTTGTAATACAAATCCCATGAGAGACATACCTAATGATGAGGGTGAACAAGAATTAGACTGAATCTTTCTAAATCTGCAACCCTGCATTGACTCAGCTCATCTTCTGGTTGAATTCAGATGATCTGCTCCACATTCTGTCTGGTAAACATGGAAAAAGGAAACCATCCTCTCACTGGTAATATAATACCACTGAGATTCCCTAAGACTCTCTAGTACACAGTGCCCAGTGTATAATTTTTAAAAATTAGAAATAAGAGACAAAGAAAAACAAGAGAAACAACAATATAAACAGACTTGCATATGATCTAGATACTGATGTTAACAAACAAGGACTCTAAAATAGCTATAATTCATTTATTCAAAACAAGAGAAAGATGCACAAAATAAATAAAAAGGTTGAGACTTTCAGCATCAAATTGGCACCTACAAAATAATCAAATGGATATTCTGGAACTTAAAAAAATTAAAAATACATATGGAAGTAAGAACCATATTAGATGGGCTTATCAGAGATTGGAGGCAGCAAGATTAGTAAAGTGGAAAACACTTCACAAGTGAAATAAAGACATGGGAATACATGGGACAAACAGGAACATCTCAAAGGCATGTATAGTTGGAGTTCCAGAAGGAGAGAAGCAAGAGAATGAAGCAGGAACAGTATTTGAAGAGTCAGTTGCTGAATATTTTCTAAAACTGATAAAAGACATCAACCCAAAGAATTCCAATGAGGAAAAACTCAATTCAAAAGAGGAAAAGCACAAAGAAAACCACATCTAGACATATCACTGTAACACTGCAGAATATCAAGGACAAAAAGGAAATCTAAAAAGTGACAGAAATTTAAAAAAAATATTGCCTTTAAAGTAGTAATGATAAGACCGGCAGCTGAATTCTCAACAGAACTGACACAAGCCAGAGATAATAGAGGAACATTTCTAATCACCGAAAGAAAATAACAGCCAACTTCAAAATTCTACACACCATAGAAATTTCTTTCAAAAATGAAGTTAAAAATAAAGCCATTTTCAGATGAAAGTCTAAGAGAAGATTTTTGCTATATCTATACTAAAAGAAAATCTAAAGGGAGTTCTTCAGGCAAATAGAAATTCATTCCAATTGAAACCTTGACAAGGAAAAAGAGAAAGAAAAATATCAGTGGGTCACGTTTAAGGAAAATTTACTATACAAAATTATAATTATAATAGCATTTGAATTTAAAATGCATGTAGAACTGAAATACTCAACCAAAAATTACTCAAAAGGCAAGAGGGCATAAATAGAGCTTAACGGTCCTGAGGTTCAAGCAGTATCATGTTTGGGATAAAAGTAATAACTTATATTAATTTTAGTAAGTCAAGAATGAATTATTACATCTTGGCAGCTTGGCTATCTACTTACATGACATAAAATTAGTCTGACAATAGAAGTGAAAATGCTGTTACAAATCATTCCTTAATTTTAATATAACTGAGGAAATATGAATGGCAACAGGCATAAATGACCAATCAGATGTTTATTGGGCCCCAACTTACCAACTGCATGTTCAGCTGAACCCCAAAAGAATAAAATTTAAAAGAATAGGAAAGTCTCAGTATATATAATTGGGAATTATCTCTAAAACATAAGGTATAATGAGACTTTATAATGCATTTATCACCCTGGGAACAAAACGGCATCATGTTTTCAACATAAAAGTCACTCAACTTCCATATGCACATTCAAAGGTTCATAAAGAAAACAGTACTGTTAGCAGTTAGGATCCCAAAATACGTAATGAAAATAATAAAAATTATAAAACTTCAGAAAAGAAGTTAGAATTATGCTAGAATTATCAGGGAAATCTTTAAGAAATAGGTAGAATCAAAGGAGGGCCTGAAAGATGACTGGAAAACACATTTCACTTTTTGGTAAAAGATGTACTATGAAGAAGAGAAATGCACCTTCCTATAATCTTTGGCTAGAAATGGAAAATGAAATATAACACTAATAATAAAGATCTGAATTTGGACACTTAACTGTCTCATTCACAATATAAGTTCTTAAGAATGGAGACCTGGGAAAGGATGACTGACATGGAACTGAAGATATTCTGCTTGGAAAACAGACCTTCTTGAAGTTTCCTCTCAATTTATACTTTGTCACAAATAGAGGATGCAAGTTGAGAGATCTCATAACAAGAAGAGAAGAGGGCTGAGTGCCAATTTGCATAGTGAAATGATTAAAAGAGTTAAAAAAAAAAAATCCATGCCAAAGCTCTGAGGTATCAGAGCTATGTCTCCACAAAATGGCTTTTTACTCTTATAAAGTTTTGAAGGTTAATTATCTTACCCAACCTCAGAGGTCAAACTAGAGTTATTTTAATCAGTGTTTGGGAATGTTGACAATTAATAAGAAAGAATACTTAGGTTGTACTTAGGTGTCTTTATTTTTTCTAGCCTTGTACTTAAAACACTATCACTCTATAATGAATACACTGCAGATTGGTTCATAGTTATAATTTTTTGTTTTAACATGAAATTTTTTTTGTTTTTTAAAAATTATAAGTGAGAGGAAGTGTGATTTCTAACACCAATCTCAGTTAACCATGGCTATAACTGTTTCCATTCTTTGACCTGTGAAGTTACTATGCAGATATCACTAGTGATAATTTATCTATGCTGCAGATAGCTCATGGGAAGAGAGAAAAGTAAGTATATTTACTTACTTGGAAAACCCCCAACTCTGAGGAAATAACAGTTGTCTTTAATAAAACACAAATGCTATGGCTGAATGTCCAGCATAATAATATAAGTAAATAGGTAATCATCCAAGGCCCCATTACTCATGGCACTGTGGGAGACAAATCTAGAGGTGACATATACACTGCTGAATTGGATCCTCTAGGGAACATGTAACAACTTGAGCTTAATTATGCAGTGAGACTTGGAGTGGCAGTTGTGGAATAACTAACACTTCCATTTTCAACGTTTGGCTGTCTTAAACCCAACTTTGTCTGATCACAAATGTCTGAGTCTCTATGATAATGTTTAATATATTTTAAACACAGTAACTTTACAAATACTTGATAATTTTAACTAAATTATAAACTTCAGATATACTTTGTAACTCCATGGAAACAGTTTTGCTCCTAAAACAAATCCTTTGTGGCTCTGAATCCCAAATTAGGTCTGGTTTTGTTTTAGATCTCATCTGAATTTTTAAAAAACACTTTCATCATTTTGAAGTAAAATAATTAATGAAATTTACACAAACAATATTCTCTCAGGCACTGCTAACCAATCACCAAGGACAACACACAGTGTTTCTTAGAAGTGGCATGACAGCACATCATTCTAAATTTGGTTACTCCCAGTAAGTTTAAAGGAACATTATCAAAAGATGGCTGGGTGATTATGTAGCCTCAAGTAACTGAATAATTAAGCTATGCTTTAACCCATGAATATCACTGTCCTAATTTACTGTAAAGTGTGTCATTTTCCTACCTACATGGACGATCTAAAGTACATGAGAGAAATCTATAGAAGCAGTTTTCTCTAAGGCAGATTGTCCTAGATCTAGAAGCCAAATTCCCCCCAAAATTCCATACTTATTTTAATAAAGTGAATCCAATATGCTAATATCCTCCAATTAAAAAACTCTATAACAAAATTTCAATGATAAATTCTTATGATAAATAAGATAGCGAACTATGAATGCCAAGCCCAAATTATAAAAATTTATGAGTATTTCTAATATCAATACTCACTATTGTGTTTTGCTAGCCTTATACATTATTGAATGATTGTTACATAGCTACTATGTTTTTTAATTAATTTATTTATTTTAATTGGAGGCTAATTACTTTATAATATTGCAGTGGTTTTTGCCATACATTGACATGAATCAGCTCTGGGTATACATGTGTCTCCCATCCTGAAACCCCCTCTCACCTCCCTCCCCAACACAGCTACTATGTTAACCCTAAATGTCCTGAAGACTCTTAAATATTTGATACTTAAACCCTCATTCAGGGTTGATATTGTGGTATCAGACAAACACAGTGTTACCAGAGAAATGGGCTTAAATAACCAGCAGTAAAATTAAGTTCATGTCGAACTGATAAGCAGCTTCCACAGGTGTTTTTGTTCCTACCCAAGCCTAGGATTGTCCCTAGTCTGCTTGGGAGAGTTAGGAGACCCAGTTGCCAAGGGTACAGAGATGTGCTGAGGAGTTCAGCATCTGCAAGGACCAACTGTGTCAGTTCTCCCCCAGTTTCATCTGATCCTATCCTCATTCTTTATCTTGATTCGTTTCATTGTGCCCAATCCTTGTCACTAAGTCGTGTCTAACTATGCAGCCTCATGGACTATAGCCTGCCAGGCTCCTCTGTCCATGGCATCTCCTGGGCAAGAATACTAGAGTGGGTTGCCATTTCCTTCTCCATGGGATCTTCCAGACCCAGGGACTGAACCCGTGTTTCCTGCCTTGCTGATGGATTCTTTACCACTGAGCCACCAGGGAAGCCTGCCCTTAGGGAAGAGTAGCAAAAGGCCATAACTGCATGACAGAAACAACATTATTAATATTTGAATAAACATTCACAGCCTCTTCTTCAGTCTTACCTCCATTGCCTAATTGGCATTTCCTTCTTTCCTGATTTTAATCAGAGGTGAAAGAATATTGAGAAGAATATTAAGAATGTGAGAGATAGAGAGGCTTTGGGGAGGCTAAGCAGTGTGAGAAACATAAAGGGAGGGAAGGAATGAGGTGCCAAGATGTGCTGCACTGGAGATGAAATGTTCTTTCACGATTTACAAGGAAGCAGCAAAAAGTGAATTGGGAGATGTATTAAATTACTTTTGGTTGCTTGACTGTGCTTCTTTTTTAATGTGACACCTCACCAAGACTGGAATTTTCAGGCATAGTCCACAACATTAGCCGAACAAAGGGCAATAAAGACAGGGGCAAGACCTAAACTTACTGCGGACCGACAACCACCCAGGTGGCGCTAGTGATAAAACAGTGGCCTGCCAATGCAGGAGACATAAGAGATGTGGGTTCTATCCCTGGGTCGGGAAGATCCCCTGGAGGATGGCACAGCAACCCACTCCAGTATTCTCTCCTGGAGAACCCCATGGACAGAGGAGCCTGGCGGGCTATGGTCCATAGGGTCGCAAAGAGTCAAACACAACTGAAACGACTTAGCAGACACACAGGCAACAACCACGAGATTAGGTGAAACCTATGAAGACAACTAAAGGAAATCAGTTAGCTGAAGAATAGAACAAATATAACCAAGAAAAGTTCATGATGATGATGACCAGTATTCAGAAATTTGTTGTTGTTCAGTCAGTCATGTCCAACACTTTGCAGTCCCATGGACTGCAGCACTCCAGGCTTCCCTTTTCTTCACCATCTCCCAGAGCTTGCTCAAGCTCATGTCCACTGAGTTAGTGATGCCATCCAACCATCTCATCCTCTGTCGTCCCCTTCTCCTCCTGCCTTCAATCTTTCCCAGCATCAGGGTTTTATCTAATGATTTGGCTCTTTGCATCAGGTGACCAAAGTATTGGAGCATCAGCTTCAGAATCAGTCCTTCCAATGAATATTAAGGGTTGATTTCCCTTAGGATTGATTGGTTTGATCTCCTTGCAATCCAAGAGACTCTCAAGAGTCTCCTCTAACACCACAGTTCGAAACCATAAATTCTTGCCAAAGAACTGAGACATAAGAGATGTGGGTTCAACCCCTGAGTCGGGAAGATCCAGGCACTCAGGCTTCTTTATAGCCCAACTCTCACATCCATACCTGACTACTGGAAAAAACACAGCTTTGACTATACGGACCTTTGTCAGCACAGTCATGTCTCTGCTTTCTAATATGCTGTCTAGGTTTCAGAAATTAATCCATTTTAAATTTGAATTTATTTTAAAATATAATTTAACACATTAATTTTCCAAATAGTGAATTATTGACTCAATGACCAAAAGAGACCCCCCAAAGTGCTTAATATACTCCAAAAAAGTAACTTGTTATACTGGAGGAAAGTAGAACTTTCATCTAAATCAGTATGGTTCGCAGACAGACATATTTACGTGTATATTAGATGAGCTAAAATATCATGCTGCAGTTCACAGATGCTACCTACATAAACAAAGGGGATTGATGCCAGTCAATCCCTGCTAACGTACAATAAGCACAGGAATAACAGAGAAGACAATGGCCCATTTTCAATATCCCCCAAACCAATTATAAAAGACTGGAAAGGATGGAGAGGGGCTTGGTGTTTGGAGGTTAGCTTTTCATGGACAGATGGTTTCCTCATCGTTATTTGTGGTACCACCTAAAACTTGTCTGACTGGGAAGCAGATATCACTTCCTGTCTGCATGCTGCCTTGTACTGCAGTTCCATTCATTTCATGGGGTGTCTCCAAGTAAGCTATGAGCCTTTTTTTCTCCTGACTACAGGGCATCCTAGAGTTAATGACAGACTGTGGCTGTCTCCTAGTCTATTATATTTTCTCAATGACAAAGGCAAATCTATACTCATGTAAATGTGACTTTTCCTTGGTGGAAACTGAAATCAGTTCCACACAGTTAATCATACTATGGTCTCGCCTATATAGTCAGAAACTGATATTGTCTCTCCTTAGCCTGCTCCAAACTCAATAACCCCAATAAGTTCAATGTTTCCTAGTCAACACACTAATTGTTTCTTTTTTTTTTAAACCCTCATTTCCTCTGGACTTTATCCAAACTCTCTATTTCTTAGATCAATAATAGGATTAACATGAATCTCACCACAATAGCAATTAAGAATAGAACCACATGAACTATACTGGGAGAAATCACTTCATATTTCCAATGCCTGCATTTGAGAATTTGATTTGAAGTGGTGAGCATGTGTTATTGACTCATTACCTTGCAATTTAGACTGTCTTTAGCTATGTTTATAAAATCTGACTGATAGTATCATACCTGCCAATATTCAACTTCTACTTTCTTTCCCCAAAACAATGTTCTGTTTTGTTTTGTTTTTTCTTATTTATTCCTGAATGAATTATATGGAATCCAAAACTTGAAATACCAAACTCAATATTTTATTCAGTTGCTGGGGAAATCCATATTTTAATTTCTGTAGGATTGTGTTCTAAGATGTAATATCCACAATACAGTGTATAGGGCTATGACGCCATGATCTTAGTTTTCAGAATGTTGAGTTTTAAGCCAACTTTTTTCACTCTCCTCTTTCACTTTCATCAAGAGGCTTTTTAGTTCTTCTTTGCTTTCTGCCATAAGGGTGGTGTCATATGCGTATCTGAGGTTATTGATATTTCTCCCAGCAATCTTGATTCCAGCTTGTGCTTCATCCTGTCCAGCATTTCTCATGATGTACTCTGCATATAAGTTAAATAAGCAGGGTGACAATATACAGCCTTGATGTACTCCTTTTCCAATTTGGAACCAGTCTGTTGTTCCATGTCCAGTTCTAACTGTTGCTTCCTGACCTGTATACAGATTTCTCAGGAGGCAGGTCAGGTGGTCTGGTATTCCCATCTCTTTCAGAATTTTCCAAAGTTTATTGTGATCCACACAGTCAAAGGCTTTGGCATAGTTAGTAAAGCAGAAATAGGTGTTTTTCTAGAACTCTTTTGCTTTTTCGATGATCCAGCGGATGTTGGCAATTCGATCTCTGGTTCCTCTGCCTTTTCTAAATCCAGCATGAACATCTGAAAGTTCATGGTTCACATACTGTTGAAGCCTGGCTTGGAGAATTTTGAGTATTACTTTGCTAGCCTGTGAGATGAGTGCAACTGTGCAGTAGTTTGAGCATTCTTTGTTATTGTCTTTCTTTGGAATTGGAATGAAAACTGAGCTTTTCCAGTCCTGTGGCCACTTCTGAGTTTTCTGAATTTGCAACACACACACACACACACACACAACTATTAAACTCAGCTCAATGGTTCTTGATGATTTCTTCCATTATTATTCATGTTACTTTACACTTCTATTTCCTATATCTCCTTGTAAGTTGTATATTTTTCCTCTAAACTATAAATAAGTACCTATAACTTGTTAATGCTTGTATCCTCAGAGTATTACAGAGTTCAGCACATAATAGACTGTTTTTATTCAACAAATATTTACCAGAAGATGTGAAATACAGAAAAAGTCCAAGATTTCTGTTCTCATGGTAATGATATTCTAATGGGTTAAAATGCTTGAAGGTAGTATGCGTAAAGGAAGAAAAGTAGAGCATGTTAAGAGGAATAGAAATTGGAAAGGGAAACAGCTTGGAGTATTAAGCAGGGTGGTTGCATTGAGAAGGTGAGATTTGAACAAAAGTTAGAAAGAAATAATGGTTTTAGGCAAGTAGATATCTACTGGCAAAGCATTTCAGGTAGAAAAATAGGACACTGGCTCTATGGTACACATTTACCTGGCATGTTCAAAGAGGAGCCAGGAGGCCAAAGTCCCTGGAGCAAGGTGAAGGAAAAGAAGGAGGGCAGGAAAAGTCAGGCCATGAAAGGCCTTGTAGGGCAGTATAAAGACTTGGGCTTTCCTCTGCAATAAAATAGGGAACAATTGCTGAGTTATGAGCAAGTGTCATATCATCAGACTTACATTTTCAAAGGCTCACTTTGGCTACTGTGTGGGAAATAGATTATGTAGTAATCTACTAAGGCAGAAGCAAAAAGATTTGTTAGGAGGTGAGTCATAACCTTTGGTGGCTCAGACCAAAGGAGTAAAGTGTAAGGTAAGGGAGTTAGAGAAGGGGAGGTTCAGAAAAAGAACAAGACCAGCACTTTACAGGAACAGATCGCCTTTAATGAGGTGAGAAGGGGCAGCAGTCAGATTAGCCAGCTGCTGCACTTACCCAAGAATAGCGTCAGTATATATAGGCATGTAGGTGGAAAGTTACTGTCTTAAGGGGGCCTGTTCTTCTCCAAGGTTGTTCGAAGTAGTTATCTCTTAAATGGCTGGGGCAAGGAATTTTGGAGATCGGCCAGAGGCTGGACCAGCTGGGAGCTGGCCATAATCAACCTTAATGTCCAGTTTTTTCTTCAGATGAGAGAGTTCTTTGTTTGGCATAGAATGGTGGGCAGGACCTGGAGGGGAGTTTTAACTCCAGGCTACCTTGAGCCTTGCAACTTTCCTTCAGTAAGTATATCCATGAAGAGCATTAGTTGAATGCTGGGTATATTAAAGTAGAATCAATAGGATTTTATCATAGAGTCAACAAATAGTTTAAATAAAGATGGCCAACATTCCTTAGTAAACATCACCAAGTGCCAAAGGCTTTATAAACATTTATGGGCAAAGAAACTTAAAATAAAACAAAGACCATATCTGCTACATTAACATTATGTCTATTACATTTCTGTTTTGTCAGGAATGACTAATTGTGAGACTTCAGCCTTAGAACATTGGCACCCGGCTTGCAGACTCCCAGGGTTTTTATTTAGAGACAGAGTTTGAGAAGCACTCAGCTGTCCAAATTTGAGGAACTAAGATGCTGATATTGAAACTGCTTTTTCCCAGGTATCATGAGGGGCATCTCACCTATTCAAAGGAACACCACTGTCTGATTTCAACCTGACATTAGGGAGTGCTTCTGGAGCCAGCAGGCAGGAAAGCTCATGATACTGAGTCCTAGTTCGTGCTTTGCTTACCAATTGATACCATTTTCTGGTGCTCATTATTTTGATAAAGATATTAGCAGAGCAAGAGTAAAAATTAAAGTACTCCATAACCTCAGCACCCACCATTAACTTCTGAAATATTATTGCACGTTTGCTTTTACTGTCACTTTACAAAAGCACTTACCGAAAGGCAAGGAAGCCAAAAAGATAAAAAAAATACCTGCTGCTGGCAGTAAAGAGGAGGATGGTTATCTCTTTGCAGACTGCACCTTCCCCTGTCCCAAAGCAACAAGGGGCACAGAGATCTGAGTCTCCTTTTTGCTGAACTTGGCAAGAAACTGGTAGATACTTTCTAGCATATGTGGAGGGCAGAACATACCTCTCCAAAAATCAATCCTGTTTTCCTTTCTCATTCTTCCTTTCTTAGGTCTTCTCTCTGCTTTCACTGGCCTCCTAGGTATCCAAGCTTGCTCACAGGAAATTAACTGAAATTAGTTATGTACATTTAATCTGCCCTCTGTCCAGAGGGTACATGTTAAGTTGCAGAATATCAGACTTTGCCCACCTCCCATCCATCAGGTGGGGACATTGTTTTATTTACAGGGGGGCGGGGAGGGGGTTTGGGGGGAGCATGGTGTATTTCCTCAGGGAAGAGAAGAAAGATATTGATATGTGGGGCATACTCAGACTCCCCAAATCAGCTGCATAGCAGCAGCAGCCCCTCTAATTCCATACCTAATTCCAGGTCATGCTGAGAATATGAGGTCCCAGTCTTTCTCTTTACAAAATTCTATCCCTCTATACACTCTCTGCCTCACAGGGCTTTTCTGAAGACAAATGAAATAACGTCATCTGTTCAATACAAGCCTGTCCCCTCACAACTCAATGAAAGATGCTATGTATTATGACCACGCTTTCTCTTCTGTAGCATACAGTACTTCCTATGTTTATTCACAGTGGTATCTCATTTTGCATAGGAAAGTGAAGGCCTGGATATTTGCATTTCCCCCAGTGGTCCCACTCTCCTGGCCAAGAAACACATGAAGAAGGGTCTTCACTGGCCCAGAGCCCCTGATAGGATTCCATTCATGCCCGCCACTCACTGACAGAGAAAGCCCCCCACAAGAAGGCTGGGCTCTCATAAAGAGCTCTGCCAGATTCAGGAAGACGTGGCTTTTTGTTCAACACCATAGGACCCTGTGTGACACTCCACGGCCCGGGCTAGGGGCTGTCACAGCAGCCTTTCACAATTCAAAGAGCAAGGGAAAATAGCCTGCCTTTGAGCATCAGAGATGTGGGAGAGGCAGGAATCAAATCATGAATAAATAAATAAAAACACCAACAGCTGTGATATTTAAAACAGACAATCACTATAACAGCAAATGACAACCCTGCAGGCTTCGGAATCTGCTAATAAACTGTCTGCTGTGACTGTTATTAAAGATAAACTTATGAGCCATGATTATTCAACCATTAAACCTAAGTGGAAATCAAAGGAAAATCTGTGTCAGATGATATATTTGGTGCCGTGTGGCCTAGGAAAATTACTCATCAAATTTGAATCCTGATGTCTTTGTCCTCTAAGGATTGGTCCCTTGAAATTTCAGTCCCATTTATGCAGAGGCTTTCTTCTTTTCTTCTTTTAATTATAATTTTAGTTTGCTACAATGTGGCTTTTTTTAAAAAAAAGAAATTGCTGTAATAAGCACATCTCATGTCATTAGCCATGGACTGATGGGAGTGCCATTCAATTCGGCAAGGGCACAGCTACCAGAAGGCAAGAATCTAAGAACTTCCTCAGATCCACCTGATCAGCAGAGCCCCTTCAGCTCCGGGGCTTCTGTTGAAAAGCTACCAAGAAATCTGGATTGTGGGTAGCTTGGTCGATATATTAGCTAATTTTCACCTAACAAGAACCCAGTTCCAATTCAGAGGTCAGCCGATTCATGTTTCACTTGGATCTCAGTCACTGCCATTGCTATTATAGTCCATGACACAGTTAATAGGAAGAGTGGCCTATTATGGCAGCAACAACATTATAGAATAAGATTATTATATGAGCATGCCATTTTGAAGACATAAAAGGATGGTCCAGATTGAAAATAATCTTCAGTTAATGTCCTATATTATTATTATACATAGGATGCAGCAGAGCATAACAGAGTCAGAGCTATTCAATCTGGTAGGATTTTCAAGGATTGCCTTTCAAAATGCTGCTTGATATTAGTATTTCCTGAGAGTTTTGAATTAGGAATTTAAATTAATCTCCAATAAAAAAAAAAAAAGAAACAATACTAACTACTAAATTTGCACAACCTAAAGTGGTGTGAAAGTATCTGACAGGTTAAGGGGATAGTCAATAAAACTTTACCTTTGTTAATATCCTGCATTTTTTGTTTTATTTGTTTCCCTTTCCGCTTAACCTGCTTTAATGTCTCCATTTGATGGTGTCTTCTTCAGAAAGACTTGCTGTGGTTGGGGGTCTCCCTCCTCTCAATGTCTGTAATAAAATGTACCTGCTAGGTACATACTATGTATTCAAAATGTATATATACACTTTGAAATAATAAATTAATAAATGGCCTAAGAATGTGGATTTAGGCCTAATTCTCAAATTACTCCAGGTTAGGGCATGTTTGTGTGTGTTAGTCACTCAGTTGTGTCTGACTCTTTGTGACCGCATGGACTGTAGCCAACCAGGCTCCTCTGTCCATGGAATTTTTCAGGCAAGAGTATTGGAGCGGGTTGCCATTTCCTTTTCCAGGGGAATCTTCCCAACCCAAGGATTGAACCCAAGTCTCCTGCTTGGCAGGCAGATTCTTTACCACTGACCACCTGAGAAGCCCAAGAGCACCATTACCATAACACCAAAACCAGACAAAGGTGCTGCAAAAGAGAAAAATAAATCATAGGCCAATAGCTTTGATGAATATAGATTTGGAAATCCTTAATGGTGAGGTCTGTGGTACACTGGCCAAAGGGAACAACTTATGCTCAACTCTAGCTGATTGCTGTCAGACAGCCATTATATATATACACATACGTGTGTGTATATGTATATATATGTATATATATTTATAATTTATTATTTTTTTTTAAGTGTTAGTCACTCAGTCATGTCTGACTCTTTACAACTGCATGGACTGTAGCCTGCCTGGGAATCGAACCCAGGTCTCCTGCATTGCAGGCAGATTCTTTACCACCTGAGCCACCAAGAAAGACTGTATAGTATATACAAAAGTCACGAGGTTAAGCACCAGCTTCATTCAAATACTATGAGTAGGAAAGAGGCCCACATAAAGTCTAGAACGGGGGATTCAAAACGTTGGTGCTGGAACTACAAGGTGACAATCACATAAGTAAATTTACACTGAAATCATGAGTGTTTCAAGAAACTGTAAAACATAATTCTCATGAATGGCTAGATGTTTGAATCACCTGGAAGGTTTTGTTTGCTTTCCTTTTCAGTCCAAATTTCCAGGTCACCTCCTTAAGCAGAAAAATAAAAAATATCCAGGAAGACTACCCACAAATCTGTTTTTATATTTGATAACAACTACTAGATGGGCAACTTAGCTTCCCCAAAACTTCCATCTATTCTGTGAGCCACTTTGTGAAAGGAATGAAGTCCCTTGAAATGCCGTTACTTCAACAAAGACAAGGTTAACCTAAACATTTACCTAGTAAGAAAACTGAAATACTGTGAAGAACGAAAGAACTTGATCATATGCTCAATCTCTGAATATCATAAAACAAAACTAAAATAAACCTCTTTGGATTCTAGGTAAATGCTGCAGGGTGAGCTACAAAATAGCCAAGAGCTTTTCTTTTACACACTGGACATTTTTATAATGAAAGTTTACTCAAGAAAAGTAAAACCACATGCTGCATCTAAAGAGGCCCTTCTGCTTGGAAGGACCCAGCCGTAATCTGAAATACTGTTTTCATTTTCCTGATGTGCAAACAGAATGTGCCTGTTCTTTTGAAAGATGTGTTCCTTACAAGTTGTGCAAACCTGAATATTTTCAAGTAGTTGAAACAATGAGCCCCATATTTAAAGAAAACATGAAATTAATATTTTTTATTACAAAGTATTTAGAGTTTTTTAAAAAACCTCAAATGTGTTTGTTTTGTTTTTTACTGTAGAACTGTATAATAACTAGCTTGTTATTATGTTCACATGGGTATTATGCAGAGCTCTAGAACACAAAACCACATATGACAAAAGTCTGCTAATTAGAAAACTTGTGTACTAAAAATTGAGGGGAAAAGGACACATCTGAATTATGAAACAAAAACATGTTACTAAAAACATAATTTAATGATTGCTCTTTAGAGCTAAAGTCAACAGTTCTTAACATGGATACACCATCATTTTGAAAGTGGAAAAGAACGTAATGTGCTTTATGCCAGATTGTCAGAAATGTGTGTGTTCCTTAAAGTGAATCACACCATTGGAACTTGTATTTATATGAAACTTGTATTTTTTAACTTTTATTCATATGAGCCATAAATTGTTACCTTCTCATTAGTGAGACTTTTTAAAAATTATGTATGGGAAATTAAACAACAAAGCAAATATCCACTATTGTTGTTATCCCCATTTTACAGATGAAAAAAATAGATTCAGGGAAATTAAGAGTTCTGTCCAAGGTCACACATGGAGTAAGTGATAGAAGTGGAAATTCAATTCGCATTTTCTGGCTCCCAACTCATTTTCATCAGAAATGCAAAGAAACAGCTTGCAAATGTTAATGAACAATTTTCCTTTGGCTCTGTATAAAGTAGAGCCAAAATGTCATTTTATAGGACCCAGAAATGAATTCTTGGCCCAAAATAGGGTTGCCATCAATTTTCATCCAAAATTTAAAGCATATTTAGGCCAAAAATCCAGCAAACATGGCCTTTTTGTCTACAGTGGTTAGAAGAAAGAAGAGAACAAAAAGTTTCTCAACAAATCTATCCTTCGCTTTGAGCTGGTTCATAAGTCAGTTGGTCTTTGGGTGAAAGGAAATAAATTCATCACCTGTACTGACTGACTGTTCCTATGAAAGGTATCAAAGTAAAGAAACAATTATAGTTTATATGCAATAAAGCTCATCTTAAAGCTGTAAGAAAACAAAACAAGATGAGTATCAGATTCTCCTCACAGAATACCTTGGGAAGGTGAGTAGGAAAGAACTGAAAAGTGAAAGTGTTAGTAGCTCAGTCATGTCTGACTTTTTGCCACCCATGGAATGTAGCCCATCAGACTCCTCTGTCCATGGAATTCTCCAGGCAAGAATACTGGAGTGGGTTACCATTCCCTTCTCCAGGGGATCTTCCCAACCCAGGGACTGAACCCCCGTCTCTCTCATTGCAGGCAGATTCTTTACTGTCTGAGCCACCAGGAAAGAACTGAAGACCTGCAGCAAAGCCGGATGGGGCTTCCCAGGTGGCGCCAATGTAAAGAACCCTCCTGCTAATGCAGGAGAAGTAGGAGTTGCGGGTTTGTTCCCCTTCCCAAGGTATTCTGTTGGGAAGATCTGCTGGAGGAGGGCATGGCAACTCACTCCAGTGTTCTTGCTTGGAGAATCTCCATGGACAGAGGAGCCTGGTGGGCTACAATCCATAGGGTCACAAAGAGTCAAACACAACTGAAGCGACTTAGCACACAAGCACCAGAGCCTATTACCTTGCCAGAGATATTTGGTACAAGGTTTGGAGGAAAATGCTTACTTTCCACCTCTTATGTTTCCTTTCATATGGCAGACTGTCACAATGTAATGTGTTAGCATTACAGTTCTGGTCTTCCTACATCCCCTAATTTACTCCATCCTCACTAGGGGGTTTGGGAGCAGAAAACTGGCAGATAGAGTGGAACCTTCCTCTTCTCTTTGTTTTTGAGTCGGTCTGTCTATGGAGATCATAGATTCCTAATTATGGAATCACGGATAAGCCTCTCTACTGAGAGGCCCTGTCCTCTTGTTGGAAATGTTTTAAATAATTCTCTGAGAATCAGACTATGAAATAGAGACTAGCCTTTTAGATTTGAATGAGGTTCTCTTTCCTAATTTGGAAACAAGGCCAAATTTTTATGTCAGTTTCTAAGGTCACCAAACTTACAAGAAAAAATCCATCCATGCTCCCATAAATATTCACTTAGAAATTAAATAATATATTTAATCTAAAACTTCATGAAAGAAACTAGTAAAGGATAAGTATGTGCTTGAATCTATGTGGTAACCATTAAACCGTATTTGTGTCTGTGGCGCCAGGCCAATTCAGTAGGAAAAGAATAGTCTATTGAACAAATGGTGCTGGGAAAACTAGATGTCAAGATGTTAAAGTGTGAAATTGGACTCCTTTTGCATGCTACATACAAAATGAAGTGAAAATGGATCATAGAGCTGAACATAAAAGCTGAAACTATAAAACTCTCAAAAGAAAACACAAGAGTACATCTTTTTTATCTTAGGTTAGGCAGTGGTTTCCAAATATGATACCAAGGCACAGTGGTGGGTTTTTTAATGAAGAATACATAATGAGAATGATTAATGGTTACTAATTTTTAGTTGAATAATAGTATTAGGGTTTTGAAAATTAATTTTTTGTTGGATATACAAAATAGTGTATTTAAGGATAAACTATTTTAATATCTGAGATTTGGATGAATGAAGCATATAATGTATATGTGACTAAATAATTATAGCTATTGAATCTTTCAAAAATTAAAATAAAAAGTGGATAAATTGGATTTCATCAAAATGTAAAACTTGTGTTTCAAAGGACACTATAGAGAAGGTGAAAATATAATACACAGAATTGGGGAAAATATTTGCAAATGATATATCTAATAAGGGACTTATATCCAGAATACACAGAATTGGGGAAAATATTTGCAAATGATATATCTAATAAGGGACTTATATCCAGAACATATTATCATGAAATTAAAAAATAAAAGACAAATAATCCAATTTTAAAAATAAGCAAGTAATTTGGAGCTTCCCTGGTGGTCCAGTTGTTAAGAATCTGCCAGCTAATGCAGATCCCTGGTGTGGGAACTAAGATCCCACGTGCCGGGGCAACTAAGCCTGTGCTCCACAACTACTGGAACTACTGAGTTTGCGGTGCTCTGCAGCCTGCACACCACAACCAAGATCCCACATGCCACACCACAGATCCCATGTGCTGCAACTAAGACTCAGCACACCCAAATAAATAAATATTTTAAAAAACAAAAATAAGCAAGTAATTTGAAGACATTTATTGAAATAATATATAATAGCAATGGCAAAAATAAGCACATGAAAATATATTCAGCGTCATTAGTCACTGCTGCTGCTGCTAAGTAGCTTTAATCATGTCCGACTCTGTGCGACCCCATAGACGGCAGCCCATCAGGCTCCCCCATCCCTGGGATTCTCCAGGTAAGAACACTGGAGTGGGTTGCCATTTCCTTCTCCAATGCATGAAAGTGAAAAGTGAAAGTGAAGTCGCTCAGTCGTGTCCGACTCTTAGCGACCCCATGGACTGTATCCTACCAGGCTCCTCCATCCGTGGGATTTTCCAGGCAAGAGTACTGGAGTGGGGTGCCATTGCCTTCTCTGATTAATCACTAGAGAAATGCAAATCAAAGCTACAGCAAAGTACGACTTCTACACTATCATGGCTAAAATAAAAAGCATCCAACAATTATAAGTATTGGTACCAATATAAAGAAATCAAAGCCTCATATATCATACATTGTTGGTGGGATTATATAATAGTACAGCCACCTTGGAAAACAGTAGAAAGTCCCTCAAAATATTACAGCATTAACTTGACCCAGCATTTCCACTCCTAGGTGTATATCCAAGAGAAATAAAACATACAGTCAAAAAATGTGTTCATGAATATTCTCAACAGCATCATTCATAATAGGCGAAAAGTGAAAGGAACCCAATATTCATCAACTGGTGAACGGATAAGCAAAATATGGTATAGTCACTCAATGAAAGGCTTCCCTTGTCACTCAGCCTGCAATGTGGGAGCCTGGGTTCAATTTTTGGGTTGGAAAGATCCCTTGGAGAAGGGAAGGGCTACCCTGGAGAATTCCATGGACTGTATAGTCCATGAGGTAGCAAAGAGTCAGACATGACTGAGCGACTTTCACTTTTCACTTTTAGTCAATCAAATGTTATTTGACCAAAAAAAGGAATGAAGTACTGATGAACATTGGAAAAAGTATATTAAGTGAAAGAAGACAGACTCGAAAGGCCACTGTAATAGTTAATTTCAGGTATCAACTTGGCTGGCCTAAGGGATGCCCTAATAACTGGAAAAACACTTTCTGGGTATATCTGTGGGGTGTTTCTGGAAGAGATTAGCATATAATTCCATAGACTGAGTGATGAGGTCCACCATCACCCACATAGGTGAGCATCATCCAACCCAGTAGGGATTCTAATGGAGCAAAAAGGTGAAGGAAGGACGAATTCCTAGGAAGGGCGAATTCCCTCTTCTTGATCTTGGACATTTGTCTTCTGCCTTTGAACATAAGTGCTCCCTGTTCTTGGGCCTTCAATATAACCCCAGCTTATCTACCAGTTTCTCTATTTGATATCCTTTGTTTAAAACTATATTACTCAGAATTTCACCCAAATCCATCTCATTCTTTACCATATTCTTGTCCTTTTACACACCCTAAAATACCATACTATCTTATATCTTTATAGGTTGATACTGCCTATCTTTCAAAACCCTTATAAAATGTCATCTTCTCTGTGGAGCCATTGCTGATTTTCTCCAATTAAATGTATCTCCCTCCACCGCTCCTTTGCTTTCCAGTTGACTTGGCACTTCATGGCAAATAGATGGGGAAACAGTGGAAACAGTGGCTGACTTTATTTTTCTGGGCTCCAAAATCACGGCAGATGGTGACTGCAGCCATGAAATTAAAAGACGCTTACTCCTTGGAAGGAAAGTTATGACCAACCTAGACAGCATATTAAAATGCAGAGACATTACTTTGTCAACAAAGGTCCATCTAGTCAAGGCTATAGTTTTTCCAGTAGTCATGTATGGATGTGAGACCTGGACTATAAAGAAAGCTGAGCACCAAAGAATTGATGCTTTTGAACTGTGGTGTTGGAGAAGACTCTTGAGAGTCCCTTGGACTGCAAGGAGATCCAACCAGGCCATCCTAAAGGAGATCAGTCCTAGTTGTTCATTGGAAGGACTGATGTTGAAGCTGAAATTCCAATTCTTTGGCCACCTGATGTGAAGAGCTGACTCATTTGAAAAGACCCTGATGCTGGGAAATATTGGGGGCAGGAGGAGAAGGGGACAACAGAGGATGAGATGGTTGGATGGCATCACCAACTCGATGGACATGGGTTTGGGTGGACTCCAGGAGTTGGTGATGGACAGGGAGGCCTGGTGTGCTGTGGTTCATGGAGTCGCAAAGAGTTGGACACGACTGAGCAGCTGAACTGAACTATAAGTTTGTGTTGTCTTCTCTCTTTCTAGGGCCATCACAGTTGCCATCCACTGAGTGAGTGGCAGCAGATACTATACATCACTCCATTCTATGGCATTTGTAGCATTCAAAACATGCCAGTGGTAGGGATTCAAATATTTTTTGGTTGCATTGAATTATCTGTCAACTTCACCACTTTTCACCCTCATATGAATGTGTAGAGATAAAATGTTACATTATTACTTGACATTTAAAAAATCAGAACTTTGACCTATTAAACTGTCCCTTCATGTTGAATGTTCTGATACAGAAACATCATATATATTTATATATTTATACTGTGATTTTATCTTAAATTTAAAAACAAGATGAAAGATGAAATATGTTTCCTGGTATAGTAACATCCAACTTATACAGTATCATAATGAAAGAGAATTTTCCAGGTGATAGAAGCTTATCTCTTCAAGTACCAGAATTTTGAATAATTTTTTTATATATTTATGAATGAAAATTTTTCTAAATTATGCTACACATATTAGTATATAACAGAGGGCTACTTCAGCTACAGTTTATTGAGGAGTCATCTTCAAAATTACTATGTTATATTAAACAAAAAACCTCAGTTATCACCTAGCACTTAAGTTGACTAGCATCCCTGAATTGAAAGCTGAGCCAGGTCCACTAGCTGCATGCCCAGGAGCTGTACATCCCATTTGCCATCCATTTCTTCTTCATAGAATGTCTTCACTCTGAGAATAGGGACTGTCCCTTCCATTTCTCTATGTCAATTTTATTGTGTTTCTATGTGTGCATTACACCAGTTATTGCTGACTTTCATTTTATAAAGAGAAATAAATTACCTATTAAAATGAAAATCCTGCTTTTGAAAAGGTTGAATAAGATAGTAGTTTTTTACAACTTTAAATAAAAATCCAGCTGGTTAAATTAAAGTCATTGAAAGAAGCTTAATTGAGGAATATTTTTTGGCTCTGAGCCCACTATTTTTCAATTTGATTGTAAATTGGATACATTTTATTCACTTTAGATTTGTCTTTCAATATTTTATTCCACCGAGACCAGTAAATAAGTGTTAATAGCCATGTTGAGTTCAGTTAGACTACTTTCTTCACTTAAATTACCCATTTTGGCTATATTATTGCCAGACAAGCTTTTGATTGTTGCCATTCTTATTGAATGTTTGTGCAAGGAATGTTGATATCTTCATATATTGTTCTGACCCTTCACTAATCCTCTTTGTCTATCATTTATTTCATCTGAAATATTTCCTTCCCTCATGCCTTTACATCCATCCATCAAAGTATGGATAGATATTTTTTTTCTATAAAATGATGCCAACTGTGCCCTTCAGGAATATCTCTAGAGAACATCACCTCTTAGTTTCAAGAGTAGTGTAACCCAAGAGGACTCTGAGTTTCTATGATGGCAGAGAGTTTTATTGTCTTTCTTTGCCACAATGTTGTGCTGTCATTTGGAGGAGGAGGACAAAATTAGTGAGGTGTGGAAATGTTTGAAAGCCATGAAGAACTGCATGCCTTTTCTGAGGCCTTGTTGATGATTTGTGCTTTGTTAGTACAAGACATTTGCTAAGTAAAGCAACTTCCCAGTAGTGTTAACAATTGAAACCTGATTCTCATGCTCACTTTCTTTTTCCTATAATTCCCAATCACATTTTTACCTAAGTTGATGAACTTGGAGCCACATTCACAACTTAAGCTTCTTCGTTGCTCTTGTCTAATCTTTGTTCATATGAAGTCATCACAGACTCATATATTTGGGCATGTACTATATGGCAAACAATGTGAACATACAATGGTATCCATGTTGGAGATACATCAGTAGTCTGAATGAAAAGTACCCATAGTACAAGAGAGGGTCAGGCTAGAGAGGGGATACTTCTAGACTGGTTGAGCTTGAGTTTTCTTTTGGATATTCAAATGGAGATAACCAAAATTCACATGGATATGGTTCAGATAAATAGATCCTGATAGACATATAATAATAGCTAACACTTGTTGAATACACACTTTACTACTATATGTTAGTAGCTCAGTTGTATCCAACTCTTTGTGACCCCATGGACTGTAGCCTGCCAGGCTCCTCTGTCCATGGGATTCTTCAGGCAAAAATACTGGAGTAGGTTGCCATTTCCTTCTCCAGGGAATCTTCCCGACCCAGGGATCAAACCCAGGTCTCCCGCATTGCAGGCAGATTCTTTCCCGTCTGAGCTACCACTACAATATGATGTTTTTCCTATTTCTGGATAAGAGTTATAAACCTATTGATGGTAATTGACACTATTGCAATGGATATGATCGCTTAAATAGTGAAAGAAGAGTACCTCAGGCAGAAATCTAAGGAATACCAAATAAACTGATTCATCCTGGGAATCTTTAGGATTAACCTTCTATTCTGACAGTTCCTGGGCAGCCATGTCTATATTCCAGCACCAACCATTTTAACAGCTTCTCCTTATCCTATGTTAAAACAAATCCAGGAGCTGAATCTTCAAGCCTGCCTTCTGAGAAAGTGAATGAATTTTAATTTACAATTTGAACCACATAAAAACTCCTGGTCATAAGCATGAAAATTCTATCCATTATTAGGTCTATCTTCCCTTTGCTACTTTCTGTTATACTCTTTTCTAGTCGCACAAACACAATTAATGTGAGATGTTTCCAAACCTCATTTCTGTTCCTAAAATGCTTCCACCCACATTTAGCTCCCTATGCTTCAAAATACCTCCCACCTTTCTTATGAAACATACTCATCTTCTTCAGATAGCCTTTTTATATAAACTCCTACTTAGCCCACTTCTATCTTACTCCCATTATAAATCACCATGATTGCTCAGTATGCTTAAGCAAATTCTGTACAGATGTTGCTTAAAGCAAATGTTTATTTGTTTCTCTATTTTTTTTATAAATAATTAGAGAATGGGGTACTCTAGTTCATCACAGGTTCAAGTTAATAGATCTATGTAACATATACTATGCATGAAAGGCCCATTGTCTAGTATTAAAACACAATAATAGCCTCAAACCTAAACTATACTGAAAACTTTTTGATCTTCCTTTAATGATTCTGAAAGCACTTTAGGGTTTTGGAGAATCTCAAGGTTATCATCGTTATTCTATATGTGTAGGGAAGTAATAAAGATTTCCAGTTAGTAGGTTATCAGATTGATTATCTTTTACTGCATTTCTTTAGTTTTGCCTTACCTCACATTATAAGATTTTTAAAAGCCAAAATCATGTCTTTTATTTATTTTGCATTTTGCACAAGATTTTACACAAATGGGTACAAAATTCATATTGTTATTGTTAGATTAGAGATTAGGATGTACAGGAAGACTCTCATTTTAATGACTTCCTTCTTTTTCTTATACTAATTCCTATACTAAATCCTTCAGATTTTACAAACTTACTCTTCCATCCCACAACTAGAAGGAAGTGCAAACAGTGGCCACTTTACCCTCTGATACTGACTGGAGTCACTTGGCCCCACAGCAGGTAATGCACAAGAAAGAAAGAAAGATGTGCACAGCCACATAGACTTGAGGGTTGTTGACTCACCACTACATAACTTAACATAACCTGATATAGCACTTAGTTTATAAATGTCTTATTATGTATTTATGTCCATAAGCAGTACATTCCTTGAGGGCAGAGGCCATATCTGAATCATCTATTTACCTTTAGTATTTTGCCAAGACAGTTTTAGTAGGCTGTCAAAGAGCATTTGTGGAATAAAATGAAAAATAAATTAATCTTTATTTCCATTAAAAATATGATAATATTCTCCACTTGACCATTTCTTTAAGCTCCTACCTTTTAGAATTAGAATTTAGCCTGAGGAATATTCAGAACGATTACAATTTTTTCAGCCTGGCGTTTCTTCAAATTGTCCCGGGATGAATATTGTCCTCAAACCCAGAGCGTCGCCTCAGTCCCATCCTGGCTTACTTTGGGCCCCTTTCTTCTTTTGCTGATGCTGTTTTTCTTCTGCTTTTTAAAGTTATTGCTTGTTCTGTTGTTTGGGCTATTTCCCTTCAAGACTAGCTCCACAGTAGGAGACTATTTTCTCAGGTCCTCTGCCATCTTGATCTGTTAAAGGAGCCTGCTGGACTATCTCATGGGAAACACTTCCCACTAGCTCCTTTTGAATCAGACTGGGAGTGAGAGGTGTAACTACTGTGGTGAAGTTACAGCTATCCCTGAAGTTTCCAAAGCTTTCATGTCTCCTAGCTTATAATTCTCGATTTTCTCATTAAATGATTCAAGGAAGACTTTCTGGGATCCTTCTGAAATCTAATACAAGTAGTTTAAAGTGTAATCCAAGGTAGATTTTTTCCCCCTGTCGAAGTTCTTTCTTTCTTTGTTTGTTTATGTATGATTTTTTAAATTGAAGTGTAGTTGATTTACAATATTGTGTAAAGTGAATCAGTTACATAGTGTGTGTATGTATCTATATACAGACCTATATATAGGTATATACACACACATGTGCTTCCCAGGTGGCACTAGAGATAAAGAATCCACTTGCCAATGCAGGAGACATAAGACACATGGGTTTGATCCCTGGGTTGAGAAGACCTCTTGGAGGAGGGCATGGCAACGCATTCCAGTATTCTTGCTTGGAGAATCCCATGGACAGAGGAGCCTGGTGAGCTACAGTCAATAGGATTGCAGAGAGTCAGACACAACTGAAGTGACTTAGCTCACATTCATATATATATATGATATATATGATATATATATATTTCAGAATCTTTTTCCTTATACATTATTATAAAATTTTCAGTATAGGGAACCCTCCTACACTGTTGGTAGGTCTTCAATCCATTTGAAGACCTAAAACTACTACTAACAAGAATATACGATAGAGAAAAGACAGTCTCTTCAGTAAGTGGTACTGGAAAAACTGGGCAGCTATATTTAAAAGAATGAAATTAGAACATTCTCTAATATCATATACAGAAACTCAAAAGTGGATTTTTAGATTGAAGTAGTCTTATGTCTTCAAATGGATTGAAGACCTAAATGTAAAGCCAGATATTATAAACACTCCTAGAGGAAAACATAGGCACATACTTTTTGACATAAATCATAGCAATATCTTCTTGAAACCATTTCCTAGAGTAATGGAAATAAAAACAACAATAAACAAATGGTACCTAATTAAACTTAAAAGCTCTTGCACAGCAAAGGAAACCATAAACACCTGACCTGCCTCTTGAGAAACCTGTATGCAGGTCAGCAAGCAACAATTAGAATTGGACATGGAACAAAATACTAGTTCAAAATCAGGAAAGGAGTACATCAAGGCTGTATATTGTCATCCGCTTATTTAATTTATATGCAGAGTACATCATGAGAAATGCTGGACTGGATGAAGCACAAGCTGGAATCAAGATTGCAGCGAGAAATATCAATAACCTGAGATACGCAGATGACACCACCCTTATGGCAGAAAGCGAAGAAGAACTAAAGAGCCTCTTGATGAAAGTGAAAAAGGAGAGTGAAAAAGTTGGCTTAAAGCTCAACATTCAGAAAACCAAGACCATGGCATCTGGTTCCATCACTTTATGGCAAATCGATGGGGAAACAATGGAAACAGTGGCTGACTTTATTTTTGGGGACTCCAAAATCACTGCAGATGGTGATTGCAGCCATGAAATTAAAAGACACTTGCTCCTTGGAAGAGAAACTATGACCAACCTAGACAGCATATTGAAAAGCAGAGACATTACTCTGCCAACAAATGTCTGTCTAGTCAAAGCTATGTTTTTCCAGTAGTCATGTGTGGATGTGAGAGTTGAAGTATAAGAAAAGCTGAGTGCTGAAGAATTGATGCTTTTGAACTGCGGTGTTGGAGAAGACTCTTGAGAGTCCCTTGGACTGCAAGGAGATCCAACCAGTCCATTCTAAAGGAGATCAGTCCTGGTTGTTCATTGGAAGGACTGATGCTGAAGCTGAAATTCCACTACTTTGGCCACCTGATGCAAAAAACCGATTCATTGGAAAAGACCTGATGCTGGGAAGACTGAAGGCAGGAGGAGAAGGGAACAACAGAGGATGAGATGGTTGGACGGCATCACTGACTCAATGGACATGAGTTTGAGTAAACTCCGGGAGTTAGTGATGGATAGGGAAGCCTGGCGTAATGCAGTCCATGGGGTCTCAAAGAGTCAGATACAACTGAGCGACTCAACTGATCTGAACTGATATTCTTGCTTCCTTTGTCATAAACGAACTGACCATAGATGTATGGGTTTATAAGATGCTGATATAAGAAATTGAGGATGACACAAACAGATGGAAAGAAACACCACCTTCTTGGATTGGAAGAATCAATATTGTCAAAATGACTATACTACCCAAAGCAAGCTACAGATTCAGTGTAATCACTGTTAAATTACCAATGGCATTTTTCACAGAACTAGAACAAAAACATGTTAATGTGTATGGAAATACATAAGATCCTGAAATCAAATCACTATATGCTATAGAAATTGGTATTGCATTTGCCATGTTTATATTGTTAATGCTATTTGTCAATATATGATTCTATGTCGACTTGAGAAGGGCACTCAAAAAATATAATTCAGATCAAAGTCCAAGGGGAAAAATGTTTATTCTCAGAAACTTACATTATTTTTTCCTTAAACACAAAAATTATGTAATCAAACATATCTCTATTTCTTTTGCTCTGGCCACTTTGAAGTATTAAGTCACTTTTAAAAATTTATTTTAGAAACTATTTTCCTTCCTCTTTTATATTTTCCTGGCTTTCTTATAGTAGTGTGTTATATTTTTCCAAACTATTATATAAGCTAACAGAACTATTTATTTTTAAAAAATGAGAAAGAAAGATCTTAATACATGAATGAATGAATAAAATGCAGGTAAATTTAATAGATATTACCCAGTGAGTATTCCAATATAAATGACTTGATGTACACTGTTATTAACATTAAATATATATATATGCTCACTAAATATATTATTAGTAAAGAATCTTAGTCACTTGAGACCATCTTATCTATTTCATTGTAACAGAGTATTCTAAAAGGCATGATAGAATTATATTTGATAGTAAATATATAACACTCAACCTTTTCCTGTATCCATAGTCTATGTTTCTTTCCTATAGAATCATAACAGAATTATTTCAACTAATAGATTATCTTCATGAAGGTCAGTTATAGGCACTAACAATTTATGACACTGTAACCTTTACCTCATGGAAAAGAAATGCAAAAAAGCAAAATGGCTGTCTGAGGAGGCCTTACAAATAGCTATGAAAAGAAGAGAAGTGAAAAGCAAAGGAGAAAAGGAAAGATATTCCCATCTAAATGCAGAGTTCCAAAGAATAGCAAGGAGAGATAAGACAGCCTTCCTCAGCGATCAATGCAAAGAAATAGAGGAAAACAACAGAATGGGAAAGACTAGAGATCTCTTCAAGAAAATTAGAGATACCAAGGGAACATTTCATGCAAAGATGGGCTCGATAAAGGACAGAAATGGTATGGACCTAACAGAAGCAGAAGATATTAAGAAGAGGTGGCAAGAATACACAGAAGACCTGTACAAAAAAGATCTTCATGACCCAGATAATCACAATGGTGTGATCACTCACCTAGAGCCAGACATCCTGGAATGTGAAGTCAAGTGGGCCTTAGAAAGCATCACTACGAACAAAGCTAGTGCAGGTGATGGAATTCCAGTTGAGCTATTTCAAATCCTGAAAGATGATGCTGTGAAAGTGCTGCACTCAATATGCCAGCAAATCTGGAAAACTCAGCAGTGGCCACAGGACTGGAAAAGGTCAGTTTTCATTCCAATCCCAAAGAAAGGCAATGCCAAAGAATGCTCAAACTATGGCACAATTGCACTCATCTCACACACTAATAAAGTAATGCTCAAAATTCTCCAAGCCAGGCTTCAGCAATATGTGAACCGTGAACTTCCAGATGTTCAAGCTGGTTTTAGAAAAGGCAGAGGACCCAGAGATCAAATTGCCAACATCTGCTGGATCATCGAAAAAGCAAGAGAGTTTCAGAAAAACATCTATTTCTGGTTTATTGACTATGCCAAAGCCTTTGACTGTGTGGATCACAATATACTGTGGAAAATTCTGAAAGAGATGGGAATACCAGACCATCTGACCTGTCTCTTGAGAAACCTGTATGCAGGTCAGGAAGCAACAGTTAGAACTGGACATGGAAAAACAGACTGGTTCCAAATGGGAAAAGGAGTGCATCAAGGCTGTATATTGTCACCCTGCTTATCTAACTTATATGCAGAGTACATCATGAGAAATGCTGGGCTGGAAGAAACACAAGCTGGAATCAAGATTTCTGGGAGATATATAAATAACCTCAGATATGCAGATGACACCACCCTTATGGCAGAAAGTGAAGAAGAACTAAAGAGCCTCTTGATGAAAGTGAAAGAGGAGAATGAAAAAGTTGGCTTAAAGCTCAACATGCAGAAAACTATGATCCTGGCCTCTGGTCCCATCACTTCATGGAAAATAGATGGGGAAACATGGAAACAGTGTCAGACTTTATTTTTTGGGGCTCCAAAATCACTGCTGATGGTGATTGCAACCATGAAATTAAAAGACGCTTACTCCTTGGAAGGAAGGCTATGACCAACCTATATAGCACATTAAAAAGCAGAGACATTACTTTACCAACAAAGGTCTGTCTATTGTAAAGTAATTAGCCCCCAACTAAAATAAAAATAAATAAATAAATAAAAGAAATGCTCAAGAAAAAAAAAAAAAAGAAATTAAACTGAAGTAGTATCAAAGAAAAAAAAAAAAAAAAAGGTCTGTCTAGTCAAGGCTATGGATTTTCCAGCAGTCATGTATGGATGTGAGAGTTGGACAGTGAAGAAAGCTGAGTGCCGAAGAATTGATGCTTTTGAACTGTGGTGTTGGAGAAGACTCTTGAGAGTCCCTTGGACTGCGAGGAGATCCAACCAGTCCATCATAAAGGAGATCAGTCCTGGGTGTTCATTGGAAGGACTGATGCTGAAGCTGAAACTCCAATACTTTGGCCACCTCATGTGAAGAGTTGGCTCACTGGAAAAGACCCTAATGCTGGGAAGGATTGGGGGCAGGAGGAGAAGGGGACGACAGAGGATGAGATGGTTATATGGTGTCACCAACTCGATGGACATGGGTTGTGTATACTCCAGGAGTTGGTGATAGACAGGGAGGCCTGGCGGGCTGCATTTCATGGGGTCACAAAGAGTCAGACACAACTGAGCAACTGAACTGAACTGAACTGAATTGAACCTTTACCTCATTTACAGGAAAGTTAATGTACTTTTTTAGCTATTACTCAGCTCTGGTGTATTACCTGATATAGTTTAAGACAATGTCTGAAATTCAGGAAATTATTAATAGGTAGTTTGGTCTTATATTGGGCTTCGCTGTAGCTCAGCTGATAAAGAAACCACCTGCAATTCAGGAGTCCTTGGTTTGATTCCTGGGTCAGGAAGATCCCCTGGAGAAGGGAACGTCTACCCACTCCAGTATTCTGGCCTGGAGAATTCCATGGACAGAGAAGCCTGATAGTCTATTGGGTCACAAGGAGTCAGACATGACTGAGCGACTTTCACTTTCACTTTGTTTGGTCTTATAGTCAGTTTGTTTCAATTCACATATTAAGGTGGTTGTCTGTTCCAGTGTGAGAAAATCCTCATTTTCCACATAGGTGTTATTTTAGCACTTAAGATCTAACAAGAGATACAGCACAGTTATTCCTGATCCCACACATCCTAGGGTCATTAGCATTCATGCTAAATGGATGTTATTTAACTTAATAAGAAGTTCATTTCCTCTGTCCATTTACTGCCCCGTTAAGTGCCTATTTTTCTTCCTAAGCCTGCTGCAAGGCATATGGGCAACAAGTTTTGAGGATTTAAAAAGATTTTCACTTCATATTTCTGGAATTGAATTGTTCTTTATCAGGATCCCAGATGTAGATGGATCTATGGCTATGTCACACTCTTAGGCTTATTTCCTCACGTCTTAGTCACGTCCATAATGTTTCCAACAAAGTGGCCTTATTCATTAATCTAATAATTTGAGCATCAATCTTTCAGTCCATTTGTTTTTTATGAATTATTTGAATTATATTTTTAGGAACGCTAATTGGACACCATCATCATGGCTGAGAGAAAAACATGGTACCTCACTAATCTCAGGTAGATTTTGTGTATAGGTATTTGAATGCCATTTCAGAATATATGTGGTGGAAGTTCACAATAAACAAGCACAAATTCCAAGAAATTATGTGGCTGTTGAAATGGAGCTGCCATTTTCTAAAGTATAACACCCATTTCTTGTACGAATTTTTATTAAAGATGTTGAACTGCAAGCCACAAAGAATGAGATATTGACAAAGGAGATGCTATAGAAAGAACTACAACAGCAAAATCCTGATGGATTCTTTAATCATACAAGTCACTGGTGAACAATAAAGCACTGTTAAGATTGCTTTAGAAATTAGGTCTTGACCTGACTTTTTGAAAAATAGCACAAAGTAAATTGAAAACATAAATGGATATGTGTTTTTGAGAGAGACTGGGAGAACTACATTTCAGACTAATGAAGATGAAGGATGTCTGTTCTATCAAAGACAAACTTAAAATTAATGAGTCCAATCCTAAAAGGGATGACTTATTCGATTTTAGAGTATATAGCATATACTCATGTCATAGGGAGGTACATAAAGAGTATGTCTCTATTCACAGAATAATTTGACTAAGATGAGGAAAATCAAGCCAGGAAAGCATGAAGCTCATTCAGAGTTGCATGTCACTGTCCTGTCAATTTGAAGTCACAAGAAGCTGTGGTATGTCCATGACAGTTTGCAGACATCACAATTTTATCCTCTTGGGACCTGGTGTACTGTTATTCTCCCGAGTCTTTGCTTTCCTCTAGCTTCTTCACTTCACTCAGATTTCTTCCCCTGATGCCAGTCCTCCCCCTTTTGGCCCTTTTCACCACCTGTCTGGCTCCAGATTTATGGATGTTTTCTTCCAGAGTCAACTTGAGATTGCTGAGCTAGCACAATGCACACACTTGGGCAAAACTCGCTGACCTTTCATCTCAGTCGTTAACATTCATTGCTGCTTACTGCAAGGGCCAAATACTGCACCATTCATTGTTACTTTGGCCATTTTTGTGCTATTGCTATCTAAAGTCTCAGAAGCCAAACTGAAAACAATTCCTGACCACTTCGGCGTTGCCGTTACCAGGTACTAGTAGGAGCCAGATGCTTCAGCAGCAGAAATAGAGCAACCTGGTGACTTTAGCATTTGCATGATCTAGATTCACAAGAACACAAGTTAAAGGGAGAATAGTTTCAGTCAACAAAAAAAGTTTTACAGTTTACGAACCAATAGTATTCTGCTGCACATGATGACAAGTAAACCTAAAATTTTAAGTAATGAGAATAACAAACATGCCAGAGACACAAAATACTTATAAAGTTAACACTGTTTAAACTTTTCTGGATGATTTGGTGTTGCACAAATTACACGGATTTATTGTTTTGCTTGGTTGGTTTGTTTGTTTTAATCAGAGAGATGGCAGAATAATGGCTCTGCCCTTAGGACTCTGCCACTTAGAGCTGTCTTGATTAAGTCTAAGCTCACTTAAACACCCTGAGCTTCAGTTTCCACATCACTGAAACTGAAATAAATCTACCTTGCAGAATCGCTTTAAGTATTTAAAATAACATTAGTACACTAGCATACATTAGGTACTTAGAAGTATGTTTACTAATATAAATCTAAAATTACTGCAGAATACCATACATGTAAGTATTCAATTATGTAACATGCTTATAATTACTCTCATTGTATACACATATATATGTTTATACATACATTATATATGCATATATAGTGTATGTATATATAAATACAGTTATAAATAGCATATGTATGTGTATATATAAGTATATATAATTGGTATTAAAGAAAGGTTTTAATTATAACAATGGACTCCCCCAGCAAAGCCATAATCTCTGACATTCTGGCACTTTGCCTTAGGTCCTCCTTCTCTCAGCTCATAATAAATTCCTTTATGTTCCCTTTGCTAAGGAGACTGAAAGCCTATCTGGTTCCTCAATTCTTGTGAATTTGGAAGAGAGGGAAATAGGGAAATCTCCATACTTCAATACGTCCTGTGAGGTGTGTATGTGTGTGTGTGTGTGTGTGTGTGTGAAGAATAATTATGTTTCAGAATATGTACTGTCCTTTCCAGTCTGTTTTTACTAAACCTAAAATGATATTAACTTAGAAAGATCAGAGAAAAGTATCTTTTGACTTAAAATCATCTTTCACCCCTGACTAATCCTCACTTGAAATACTAGTGTCTCTTTCTAGTGGTGCTTCAAACCTCACTCTGTCTTTATAGCTTTAGGAAGATTGTGCTACCCCACGGATAACCGTGCTCATGTCAATTCATGCCCCATTGGCTGAATTCCTTTAAGGACATAACCCCATCATAAAACTGGAAAAATAGGTAAAAGTTATCCTCACTTTCCTTGCACTGATGAAGGTCTTTGTTGCACAAGCCTACTATTAACTGTTACCCTCTTCTACATCTTCCTCTTGTCCACTCAGTTTCCCTACACATGTTCGAATTTCCTGCTCAACTAACATCACTTCCAAGTCTTTTTTAGTTGAATATTTTAATATGTTTAACTCATTTTAGATATTATACATACTGTGTATCAGTATATGTGCACAATTTGAAATTACTGGAGATATAAATAGACCTAAATAATAAAGAGTTTATGCAAATTGGTTTATTTTCAAGATAGTCTACCTAGGATTGCTTTGGCATCTTTCTGACAAAACAAAGAGGTGTATTTCCACATACAAAATGTCTCTTAAATTCAGATAGAATCAGAAAATCTAGAAAACCTGACTATATCAAATGAAAATTTCAGCCCCAAGACTTGAAGCTCTTTGTGTGTGTGTGCATGCATGCATATGTGTGCTTGTATGTGTGTGCAGCTCTCACATCCCCATCCTCCATAACTCATGACTCTATAACTCTTAACAGGGGTTCCCTCTCCTTCTTCCCCCTCTCGAACACTAAATCAGAATCTCAAGCTTTTTAGTATGAAAAGACCCCAGAACTTCATGCTTCATCTCACTTATTCTTTTTAACAACACTATGAGATGAATTCTATTAGCCTTATCTTAGAGATGTGGAAATAAGGCTCAAAAAGTTAACTAACTTATCTTAGGTCAAATAATTAATATTTAGCACAGTCTGGATTTGAATGGAGCATTATCTGGGGCCTAAACCCATGCTAAATCCCTAAAATAGTATTTCTCCAAGGAACTTCATAGAAAGATTGACTATCTTCATCTAGAGAAGTCAAAAAATAGGAAGGGGGCTTTAAGGAGGATATAATATTAACATTTACAAATGGAGAAATATACATGAGAAAACAGAATGTGAGCATGCAAACAACTGTGGAAATGTTTGCCCCATAAAAGAAGACTAGCAAACTAGTAAGTTTTGTTATTTTGTCTAATATGAGGGAGAGAAGTAGGAACATCTTTGGAAAAGAAGATGGCCTTGAATGTTGGGTTGAAGAATTTGAACTTCATGCATGGGCGATGGGCAATAAGAGGAAGCATTTAAGAAGAGAGATGTATTTCAAGAAAGGTATGGGAAGTGATCACAAGGAAGAAACATAGGGAAGGAGACTTGATACAGGGAGGTCAGTCATCTTGGAGTAGTAACGAAGGCTGCTAATGGAGTTGAAACCTGGGAAAGAAGGTTAAAAACAGCTGTAATGCTGAAGGAAGGGTGAACATGGACCTGGAAGTTATTCTAAAGGTCTTCTCACCTGTGTTTTTTCCCATATCTCACGATTTGTGGGTAAGGCCTAGTCAATATACAGCAGTTGGAAAAAATAGAAACTATAAATTTGGATCAGGAAGCATTTAGAAAGTTTGGGCCAAAACAGTGAAGAGATGGCACAATTCTAACTCAAATGGCACAATTCTAACTCAAAACCACTGGCACTAAAAATAAATATTACTGTCTTGGAAAGATAGGATGAGAAAATGAAGTTAGCAGGTGAATCTACATAATAAGTTTGATATATTTTATGTTGAAATTTCATTATTGGAAGAAATAACATACAGTGGAAAACATAAAGAGCTATTTAGTGAGATATTTAGAAGGACAAAGAATACAATTGATCTTGGTTACTCTAGGGGCTTTCCTCCAGCTGGTCCCCTCATACCATTAAAGATAAAATGAAGTGTAAATAAAACTGAAACAACACATATAAAGCAAATACATGCAATTTAGATAAAAAGAGATAGCATAGTATAAAATAAGCAAGACGAAATAGCAAGCTAAAAATTCAGACTAGATAAGATACAATAAAAAGATAAGACAATAAAACAAAAAGATTAAAGAAGTTTAAAGTAAATAGGTAAATATTGACTAAAATGGTACACTAAGATAGACTAAGTAGAAAAAATCAGCTAAAAGCACACCCTTTTCAAAAGGATAGAAAAATGAAGAAGTCCTGCAGAACTCAGAGTTAACCCTTGGGGCAAATGACGCTGTATTAATTTCCAGCAGTCACCCTGAGTCTTCCTTCTGAGGCTGGGCTTCACTCTAGAGGGTGACCAGTGAATATGTAGCTTTAGGCTAAGGTACTCAAGTGAGGAAACCCTGAGAGATCTGTCCTTTAGGAAGAAGGCTTTCGTTTCCAACACCTGAGCTCCTTTACATATTTGACAAACAGTTCCGGTGGCACAATTCCAGCCAGTTTTTCTACTTAGGTTCTACAAGTTAGCAAAGTCTCTCCTACACAAAATAAGGAGATGAAGTCAGAATATTCAGCAGCTAATTGAATGGGGGAAACTAAGGAATGAAAGAAACAAAGAAGGTTCCAATGTTACAAGTTTTTATCCAAGGCTCTAGCAGGCACTAAAAATCATTTTGAAAAGTGAGATATATTCCCTTTTTATTAGTGAAGCCATTAATACTGTAAAAGAGCAACTCACAGATAAATCACATGGAGACAAATCAGCAAGAACTGATATTAGAGAAACATTTGTGTCTCTAGTTAATTTGATGATTGGAAAGTCATGCTTTTGATCAACTTTACTAATAAATCTTAGAGTCATTGATAAGCCAATGACTCAAAAATTCTGGTTATCAATCTTTCAGTAAGACTGTACCTTTTATATGGGCCAAAGGAAAACCAAAGGCAGTCAACTGTATGGTGGCTAGTTGTGAGTACAGCCAAGAATGTGAAGGTGTGTCTTTGGAGCAGACTGCTGAATTTGGCTGCTGGCTCTGCCATTTCCTAGCCAGACAATCTCTAGCAAGATACTCCAACCTTCATGTACCTCAAGTTTACCTGTCAAATGGGGATAATGCTATAGGATTGTTATGAAGAACAAATGCATTAATCCATGTAATGGATTAAAAATTAATTTAATTAATTAAAAACTTAGAACTCTGTTTAGTACATAAAATATGCTCAATAATATCTGCTCTTATTAATATTCTGATAGAAATGGCTTGATATTTGGAAAAAATGATAGAATATTTTTAATTCTTAGAAGAAACTTTGAAATGCAGTGTAGCATCTGGGTAACACCTGTAAACCAGGACACATTATAAAAAAATCTCAATCTTAAGACAAAATTTCCAATACCAACATCTAACCTATCTTAAGACAGTTTTAACAAAATTTTAGTTAAAGATGAAGGGCACAAAAATAAGAGCTAGCCTTTATTGCCTAGTCACTATGAGCCAGACAGCTGTTCTAAACATTTTACATTTATGAGATTATTGAGTCCTAGTACTAATATTAGAATGTAGATACTACTCCATCCAACCCAGTTTATTGATGAAAGGTAGAGTGGTTAAGTCACTTGCTAATATAGTTAATTTGTAGAGGAGCCAGGATTAAAAACAGAGAGCCTGCTTGTTTAAAAACTAAACCTTCTTAGAGAATTCTAGTCTTCAAATGAAGTCAAATTGAAATATCTCCTCATCCCAGAAGACCACCTGTATAGGGTAGTCTTTCCTATAGCCTATTTTCCTTTGGCATTCATTAGTTGAAACTCTCTTTCCATGAGCTTTACTGATGGGAACTTTGGTTTCTCTTCCCCTCTCCCTCTTCCCCATTCTTTCTTCTTGAGCTGCATGTCAGTCATAGCTGGGGTGAGAGACCTAAGGGAGAGAGAAGACTAAATCTGGATTGAGATCTACATACCAAAAAAAGTGACCATTTTTATTTTGAAGTCTGCTAGACTGAAACTTTTGCTTACTTTTGAAATGTATTTATTTTTAAAATATATTTGCACGTAATAGATTTTTCTTGTTGTTGTTGTTCAGTCACTAAGTTGTGTCTGACTCTTTGCGACCCCAAGGGCTGCAGCATGCTAGGTTTCCCTGTCCTTTACTATCTCCCAGAGTTTGCTCAAATTCATGTCCATTGACTCGATGATGCTGTCTAACCATCTTATCAACTGACACCCCATTCTCCTTTTGCCTTCAATCTTTCCCAGCATCAGGGTCTTTTCCAATGAGTTGGCTCTTTGCATCAGGTGGCCAAAGTATTGGAGCTTCAGCATCAGTCCTTCCAATGAGTATTCAGGGTTGATTTCCTTTAGGATTGACTGGTTGACCTCCTTGCAGTCCAAGGGACCCTCAGGAGTCTCCTCCACCACCCCAGTTCGAAAGCGTCAATTCTTTGGCACTCGGCCTTCTTTATGGTTCGACTCTCACATCCATATGTGACTACTGGAAAAACCATAGCTTTGACAAACTGTATTTATCAGTAAAGTGATGTCTCTGCCTTTTAATATGTTGTCTAGGATTGTCTCTGCTTTCTTTCCAAGGATCAAGTGTCTTTTAATTTCATGGCTTCAGTCACTGTCCGCAGTGATTTTAGAGCCCCCAAAAAGCAAATCTGTCATTACTTCCACTTTTTCCCATTCTGTTTACCATGAAGTGATGGGACCAGATGCCATGATCTTAGTTTTTTGAATGTTGAGTTTTAAGCCAATTCTTTCACTCTTCTCTTTCACCCTCTTCAAGAGGCTCTTTTGCTCCTCTTTGCTTTCTGCCACTAAAGTGGTATCATGGTATCATCTGTATCTCTGTGGTTGTTGATATTTAAGGTTCTAACTTAATTGATATGTAAGTTGATATGCAAAGTTCTAACTGTTGCTTCTAGATCTTACATGATGTAATTGATAGATAGGCATTACTAGTCCCAGAAATCAACATCATTCCATTTAGAATATTTATTATGTTGGCAATATTGTTCAAAAACAAATTCTGAATAGTCAGCCACAGACTGCACTTGAGATCTATTTCTTCCTCTTTTTGACTATGCCAAAGTCTTTGACTGTGTGGATCACAACAAACTGTGGAAAATACTTAAAGAGATGGGAGTACCAGACCACTTTACTTGCCTTCTGAGAAATCTGTATGCAGGTAAAGAAGCAACTGTTAGAACTGGACATGGAACAACAGTCTGGTTCCAAATCAGGAAAGGAGTACATCAAGGCTGTATATTGTCATCCTTCTTTAACTTATATGCAGAGTACATCATGGATGAAGCACAAGCTGGAATCAAGATTGCTGGCAGAAATATCAATAACCTCAGATATGCAGATGACACCACCCTTATGGCAGAAAGTGAAGAACTACAGAGCCTCTTGATGAAAGTGAAAGAGAAGAGTGAAAAAGTTGGCTTAAAGCTCAACATTCAGAAAACTAAAATCATGGCATCTGGTCCCATCACTTCATGGAAAATAGATGGGAAACAATGGAAACAGTGACAGACTTTTTTTTGTTGGGCTCCAAAATCACTGCAGATGGTGTCTGCAGCCATGAAATTAAAAGACACTTGCTTTTGGAAGAACAGCTATGACCAACATAGACAGCGTATTAAAAAGCAGAGACATTACTTTGCCAACGAAGGTCTGTCTAGTCAAAGCTATGCTTTTTCCAGTAGTCATGTATGGACATGAGAGTTGGACTATAAAGAAAGCTGGGTGCCAAAGAATTGATGCTTTTGAGCAGTGGTGTTGGAGAAGACTCTTGAGAGTCCCCTGGACAGCAAGGAGATCCAAGCAGTCCATCCTAAAGAAAATAAGTCCTGAATAGTCATTGGAAGGACTGATGCTGAAGCTGAAACTCCAATACTTTGGCACCCTGATGCAAAAAACTGACACATTTGAAAAGACTCTGATGCTGGGAAAGATTGGAGGCAGGAGGAGAAGGGGACGACAGAGGATGAGATGGTTGGATAGAATCACTGACTCAGTGCACATGAGTTTGAGTAAACTCTGGGAGTTGGTGATGGACAGGGAGGCCTGGCCTGCTGCAGTCCATGGGGTCGCAAAGAGTCAGACATGACTGAGTGACTGAACTGTACTGAACTGAACTGAACTGAACGTGACATTTCGAATAGTTGAATCCATTTGCTTTTCAACCATTCTTACCCTCTCCTGCCATCACATTCTGTAGGCATAAAAAACTATAAAACCCTCTGGCACAAAACACAGGGTAGATAATGGCCTCAGGTTGAACAAACACCTACCAGCAAGATACCTTTAAGAAATGTAAAGAAATACTGGAGAAGCAGAGAATATGCCAATTTGGAATGAGATAAAATGGTGACTACGTCACATAGACCAGACAATAGCACAGAAACAGCAACAGAATATTGTAATTACCATCCCACACATTGATTTATGGAGTCAGGGTTCTAGGGTCCCCATAGAACTAATATTCCAAAGGCATAATGCAGCACTATCTAATCAATTCATGGGTGACACCCATCCCTGATCTGTCAATGAAGGTTAACAGTCATTTTTAATTCACTGTGAAAGAAGAGCTTTTAAGGAAGCCCTTTAATAAAATGTAATTAGTCTGGAGGGTGATGGAGGGGCCCATTTAGCCATGACTATGTGAAGCAATATAAAGTAACCCTAAGTAGGGTTGACCTTGGGGCATCTTATTTACCAAGTCAAATTTAGTCGATTTTATGCTTAGTTCAAAAAGGCATATGAGCAGTGTCTTTCCTTTACTTACCTAACTTGATCCTAGCCCATTGTAATGACCTGTGGTTTGCCTCTCCACACTCTTCCTTACAGTTACAAAGAAAATCACAATTATTCTGACTGACAACATGTATCATTTTCTTTCTGATTCATTGTGATAAAAATACATTTGAAGAATAGAAAAAAACAACAACAATCAGAAAAACTACTGTAAGTATTTTGATACCTGGCCTTTCACTTCTTTTTTCTTGGCCTTTATGCAGATTGATAATAACTTGAGCCTTCCTTTCCTGTGCTTTCTTATTTTTGATCCTTCCCTTAATTAGAGAAATCCACATGACCTCCATTAGGATTGGGATTCTTATAGCAAGAAGGGAAAGACACAGTCGCCTAGCAAATTTTAGTCTTCTTGACCTATAAAACATGTAGTTAGAATGAAAGCAGAAGGCCTGAGGGGAGCCAGGCAGAGTTAAGAACAAGATGACAGATTGAGGAGAGAATAGGTCTGACTTACCCACCCCTTGGGAGTCTAATCATTTGGCAGTGGGGCAGACATAAGTTGGGACAAGTCATGGATGGGGTGGGATGGTGACCAGGTGACCACTGGAGGGATTGTACACAGGGCAGTCATGTGAGGATCAAGGGACTACTGGCAGCACCTCTGAGAAGGTATCCTGCATCATCCTGTGTCAGCACCTCTGAGAAGATAAGCCAATGTCTGCAGACCTCCTGAGCCATCAAGTCATCATTTTTGACCTTTTCACTGAAGAGACCTGTTAGCCAGTTTTGTAACTATTGAGAGTAGGCCTTCCGATCATAATGGATAACAGGCTAGGTAGCCAACATTGTTCCCTAAAAGGAAGTGGAAATCTTGCATTGTCAACCCCCCAGACAAGTGTGAGTAACTTACATTTTCATATTTGATTGTAGATTTTGTTAGGCTGCCTAGATGCCTTTGTTGTTCCTGTGAAAAGACTTTAAACTCCTTTGAGTTCCTAGAAAAAATAAAGTCTAAGGAGTCCCTTTCTAGCTGAGGTATTTTGAAATATATGTTTATTCCTTATTTAAACCTAAGATCACTGGTTTATGACTTTTATTAACACGAGAAAGATGATTCAGAATTTCACAGCTTTTTGCCACCCATGATCATATTGTACCTAAGCATATTATTCTGAGAGCTGCAGGAAAAAATTTGAGGATGTTTGACATATCATAACAAACACTGGGCTGGCAGACATAAGGTAAAAGATATGTATGGGTGCCTATGGAGAGAATCAATGACATCATTTGCTCAGCTCCAAACCTCTTGGGAACAGTCAGTTCAGTTCTCCTTCAAGCTCAGGCACACTGGTGCTCTGTGTGAGGGAAGAAGCGCTTGCTCCACCCTGATCCATGTTGCCGTGGCAATTACATCCATCAGCTCTAGCGTATGTCTCTGCAGGATGCCCATGGGAGTGGAGGGGACTGGCTTATTGCTAACCTGCTGCTTCCCAGAGGGTTGAGCTGGCAACGGGTTGCTACCTAACCGTGAGAGATCCTGCCTCTGGGGAGGTAAACACATGTATTTTCTAGTGTTAAAAAGAGAGAGGACCAGATTTTATTTTTCTGATATGTACTGGGAAACGAATAGTACTATTTCTATTTTATCAATGATGAGGTAATAGCACCAGGTTTTCTGACTTGCCCATACAGAGCATTAGAGTCTGAACTCAGAAATTCCCAAAGCCTGGTTTCTGGTGCATATGCTGGGGCCTGCTGCCAGTTAAATCCATGGTCACCATCTTTTAATTATTTCTTTCACGTTCTATTTATTCTATTTCTCTTTGGAACTCTTCTACATAGCAGCTGCTTTATGAAGCAAAGTGTGGTCTGGACATGCAGCTATCTCTCTGAAACCATTTTCCCCATCAGCTAATGAGGGGCTGAACTAGAAGATTTTTAAATTGTGTTCAGGCTCCAAAATCTTCTCAGGTTATGCCAGCAGCATTCCACCTGAATGACCGGGTTTTCCATCCCAGCTGCTCTTTCCTGGAATAGCAAGGAGGGTGCACTTAAATGGTTCATGAACCCCCAAACTTGGAGCTTCATCTGTAATACTGTACATCCAAAGAAAGAACTTGCCAACTAAAGGAGGGGAGCAGTGCCGAATACGGAGGGGTGAGAGCAAATTGTAACAGCGTGAGTGAGGCCAGAGCAGAGAAGGGAAGGCTGGCTCGTGAACGATGACATAATGAGGTATTGCTGGGTTGTGGTGCTTCCCCAAGGCTCTCTCTGAAGAGCCGCTTCCTTGGGCACTCATTCAGTATTTCCCAATGTCCAGTACCAAGAAACAGGGTGCATGCTCAGTCATGTCTGACTCTTTGCAACCCCATAGACTGTAGCCCACCAGGCTACTCCGTCCATGGGATTTTCCAAGCAAGTATCCTGGAGTGGGTTGCCATTTCCTTCTCCAAGAAGAAACAGGGTAACAACAGGTTGCTCTAATCAATGGAAAAGCATATTTTATGCTTTTTGTTAATTAATTAACACTGATTTAAACACTGAGGTGGGCTGAATAATGGTCTCCAAAAATATCTAAACCATGATTGCCAAAACTTGTGAATGTTCTGTGGAAAAAAGTGACTTTGCAAATATGATTAAACCAAGGATAATGAGATGGGGACATTATCCTTCATTCTAGGTGGGACCCCCATGTACTTACAAGTGTAGTTATAAGAGGGAAATGGGGAGAGATTTGACACAAAAGAATAATGCAATGTGATACCAGAAGCAAGATGCTATACTGCTGGCTTCAAAGATGGAGGAAAGGGCCATGAACCCTTTCACAGATTCTGGAAGCTGGAAGAGACAAGGAATAGATTCTCCCCTAGATCCTCCAGAAAAAAAAACAGCCTTAGCTAAACCTTGACTTTGACCCAGTGAAACTGATTTAGGTCTTCTAGAACTGTAAGAGAATAGATTTGTGTTGTTGTAAGCTACTACATTTGTGATAATTTGTTACAGCAGCAATAAGAAACTAATATCAACCCTTTGTAATAGTAGTAATGGTCCCTGGTCTTAAGCTAGCCTAAAAAATGAAACCCCCAAATCTAGCCTCTGGATATGCAGGTCCTGGACTACACATAGTAAAAACCTTCTAAGAAACCCCAGTCACCTCACGCAGCCCCTTCCACTTTGATTCCCACATTCAGACTGCAGTAGGATATGGTTTTCCCCGCTATAGGCCCTCCAAAATAGACATTGGTTGGTTGATTTTGCATATAACTATAAGCAATCGAATAGGGCTTAATAAAAGTAAGCCAAACGGAAGTACCAGGTTTACATTGTTGGTGAGAGATGCATCTACTCTCATTCAAATGCATCTGCTCTCCCTCACTTCCTCATTACTGAAGCCCGTATTAATTTTCTCTGGGTGTCACTGCCACCCTTCCCCGCCCAGACTGGGGGCTAGACTGGTTATTTCTCAAACTTTAATAAGAGTAATATGCATAGGAATCACCTGGGGATCTTGTTAAAATGCAAATTCTGATTCAGTAGGTCTGAGGTGAGACCCAAAATTCCAAATTCTAATAAGCACCCACGTGATGCCAGGGTTGCTGGGCTGCAGACCACACATTAATAGCAAGGTGCTAAACCACATTCTGAAAGTGTGGGCCTAAGGTAGATCCAAACTGGAATTATCAATATTGAAATCATGTGGGATTTTCAAAACCTTGTAGAATTTACTTTGAGATACCTTCTCTAGACAAGGCGCTCTAGCTCACCCTCCCTGGTCCTGCCTGTGCATTTGATACTTCCTGTGTGCCTCCATCTGCAAAACACCCCTTGGTCCCATATGGTCTTCCAGTCTTGCCTTATGGAGAAGGCCCTGACCTTGCAGGAATCTCTTATGCCCTTCCTAGAAGTCAGGACTTCTCCAGTTCCCTGGAATCTTTCCTAAAATGTGCTGCTCTATCCTGTTCACATGCCTCCCTAAGTTAAGACTTGCTCAGCCCTTAGATAAAGCACATTTCTCTTGATTTGGGTTTACCTGTAGGCCTAGACTCCCTAGGGTCTTAGCTCTCATGAGCAGTCATGGATCCACTGTCACCCCACAAACTGGCTCACTTTTGCGGGCTACGAGCAGTATCTCAGAACCTGTTTTTATCTCTTCCTGCTTTAAAATTGGGGCTCCCTATTGCATCCCTTATTGATTCCAATTTCTGATCTGAGTAATAACTCTCTTTTTGGTTTATTTAAGAAGCACAGACAATTGTCATACCCTGCCTTTCATGAAGGACCAACTATTTCCTTCCCCACCTGCTAATGGTTCTTCCGCTCATCCTGTTTCCTCTGCTCTCTATCAGAGGGCTTCTCAGCTCTCTGCTGCCCTCTCCTGGCCTCCTATAGCACTGTGCTCACATCAATAGTGCACCAAAAATAATTCCAAATCCTCATTCAGAGGCCCTGAATGATCTAGGAGTCCCATGAACTGGATCAAACTAGTAAGATGAACTGGGCATCTACTACTTTTAATGATATCTTTAAATTAAGGATTTCAACAGAGATATGGAAAGAGAACATCCCTAATATTCATTGGTAACAGAATGAAAATCAAAAGAACAAGAAGCATAGAGAAGGAAAACTTTAGAGCATATTTAAAGAATAAAGAGAACCCCAGTTTGTCTATAGCAGTGGCTCCCAGTCCTAGCTGGGAGCATATCAAGAGATATTGTTCTCTGAGTGCCATTGCAATCCAACTAAACAAGAATCTCTGAAGGTGGTTCTGATTATTATACTTTCTTCCCTGGTGATTCCAGTGAATACTAAAAGTACCTTTGGTTAGATGCCAAAGAGTCATGGACTAAAACCAGGGTCATATTATGAAAAATATTAAATTATATATTTGCAATTTATTCAGAATTTTTAATCTCTTGTAAGGAGCTGTCCGCAGCAGACCCCGTGTAGAAGTATATGCCTTCAGTTTGCAGACCAGTTCCTGAACTTCCCAACTGGGCCTTGTTCTCAGGCCTGACGACATATCTGTGTCCTTGCTCAACCTTCCACCTCATCATGTGATCCATAGGAAGGATAAATGCCTCCTCCTCCTCAGTGCTGCCCCTCCATCTCAGCATAGACCACTTGAGGGAAGCCCCTCCAGCTTCATGCAGTCCAAATAGCATGCCACTCCCCTCAGCCAGTATGCCTGCTTTGTGAGCAGACCCAGATGGTGAAGGGCTGGGGTGAGGGAGGCAAGTAGAGTTAAACTAACAAACAACAAAGCGGGACTCCAAATGATACTGTTATCACCACTGATGTTGTCCCCATAAAGTTCTGATCCCATAAAGCCATTGTCTCTCACTTCAGCCATGATCTTTCCCACCCGTCCTTTCTGTCCAACTCAATAGAATCATCACCTTTGTTCAAAAGACTTTCCTGACCACCCCACCTCTCGCTCAAAGTCCCCTCGTGCTGCTCTTGTGTACCATTATTCTGCATTTAACATGTTATAATTGTCTTTTCTTTAAGATACACATGTTCTCTAACTTATTTAACTTTCTGGATGTTTAGCTGTTATATTGCAAGGTTATCTCATCTTCTTTAAGTGTCTTTATTACCCTTGGAATACATAGTAGGCTGCTTTGCACGTAGTGGGTATTCAGTTGGAATTTGCTCTTTGGATTTCCTCCAACCGTTGCTGAATCAATCCATGGACATAAAATCTAAACCCTGCTAAGCATCACTCTGGGGAACTTGATTTTCCACCCCTCATTCACCAGGGCTTATTTAGTCTCCCTTGACTCTTCAGAGCCAGACTCCACATTTCTTACTTCCTACAGCACACACAATCATTTCAATTATCTAACCAACCTTAATCTGCCTTTTCTCTTTCCCAGTGTTTACTCTGCTTTGCTAGAAGATCACTGGCAAATTCAAATTTGCATTTTTAATCAGGCATTGCATTGGATTTTTACTCCATTATTCTGCGTTCCTCTTACATTTAAGTTACTGCTTGGTGTATGGGTGACAGCGTAAATGTAAATAAGAAAGTAATTTGCTTTTCTTCATCTTGAAAAAAAAATCCCTAAGCCTTAGAGGATATTATATGAAGCAATATTGCTTTTCCTTCCATACACGGAAATGTTGCTACTTATTTTTAAGGGGAAAACAAAGGCTCTCCTAGGGCAACACCCTCCTTATCCTAAGCCCCTTCTAAGAACAGGAATCATTGAAATTCAGTCAGAGCTTTTGCCCAGAGTACGCTTCTAGAGGGAAGGGAAACTGTGTGTTCTGTAAGCTCTATTTCACTCAGCTCTGCAATGCTCCTCCCCTGTGATTTTGTCCATCACAGTTTGTGCTTGACCCTGAAATGCGGCGTCTGCTTTCTCTCAACATGGATAAATCTGATCCTCACCCAAGCTGCCCAAATCTAGGAAGATTCATGCTCTGTGATGGCTGCATGGAGCTGGTGTACATTCCAGCTTTCTCTGTTATAATCTTACTTCCTATACATCTGGCCTCCCCCATCATCTGAGTGAATCGCACAACCAAGGAACATCTTTAACCTTTCCCTGATTTAGGCTTTTTGTTGCCCTCTTCTGATGTTCTCTACAGTGGCACACCATCCCAGGAACACCAGAAGTGAACCTTCATCTTCCTTCCCTCTCTCTGCTTTACCACTCCTAAGTCTGACAGCCCCTGAATGATCTTAAAATGAACCTGAGAATTTGATCAAGTGAAATGGAATACAAATTATTTCTGATCTTCAAATTAATTGAAAATGGAAAGTGATCCCAAACCATAAACATAAAGGCAGTGGGATACCCAACAATGTGGGAAGTGGGTAAAGATCTGCAGGAAGTTCCTCTGCAGGGAACTGAGGGAGGAGATGACTTCTAAGGCACAGGCTCTACCAGCTCTGCTAATAACTCGTATTATTTCCTTATGCCAGATTATTTAGACACTTGTACTCCATTTTTCACATCCACAAAACAAGCATAATTATACCTCTGGAGCTGAAGCTCCCATACTTTGGCCACCTGCTGAGAAGAGCTAACTCATGATGAAAAGACCCTGATGCTGGGAAAGATTGTGGGCAGGAGGAGAAGGGGGCGATAGAGGATGAGATGGTTGGATGGCATCACTGACTCAATGGACATGAGTTTGAGCAAACTCCAGGAGATGGTGAAGGACAGGGAAGTCTGATATGCTGAAGTCCATGGGGTCACAAATAGTTGGACACGGCATAACAATGGAACATACCTTTGGATTATTTTAGTAAGCAAATGACAAAAATAATGAGTACTTGTATTGTGCCAGACACTGTCCTGAATGTTAATATATTTCACCTTTTAATCCTCATAATATTCATAGAAGATAGACATTCTTCTAGCCCAGTTTTATGGATGGAGAATTTGACACGATGGCTATGTAGGCCCTTCTTAAAACACTGCAGTGTGGTGTATTTGACTGAGATACTGACTTAACAGTAGAAACCAAAGCCAAGAAAAATAACCATGTAGTGAGTATAGGAAAAATAAAGATAATTCAGCCATCAGATCCAGGACTGGGGCCAGAAGGTCCCGAGGGGTGTGGGGAGAGGATTGCTGGACACCTGGGGCAAACTGAAGCTCAGGCAAGGAGGCTGTGGGAGTTGTGCAGGGAAGGGAAAGGATGCAGTGTTGGACACACAGCTGTGGGCTCAGGCTTCCTGGATCCTGGTCTTATTTTGCCCAGTTATTACCTTCCTCAGGCACTTCACCTTGATACAATGAAGATAACAACAAAACCTACCTCGATGGATTAATATAGATAAAATGCTTAGCAGAAATCCTGGTATACAGTTAGTGCTCAATACATGCTAGCTATATTAATGACTTAACCACTTGTGAATTTACACAGGTTTTCTCTCAGCAGGGAAGATCAAATGTCACAGCACCAGCAAATCATTTAGTATGTAAATAACACTGGGATGTAGGGTTATGACATTTTTAAGAAACCAAAGAGCGAAGCACAGGTCAGAGTTCTGGGAATGTAGGATGACATATTCATAGACACATGCAGGTGGCCCCAAGGGTGACCTTGGATAAAAAAAAGAAAAGAAAAAAAGTCCAGGGAAAAGAAAAGGAGGAAACTGCAGTTTCTTTTCTCCCGTTTTCCTATACACACACATACACAATTCCATAGGCTTTCTCCTTCTACAACTGAACAGATTGGTTTCCTACCTCTTCCTTTGGGCTGTCTTCACATTCCAGACAGTGCTGTAATCTTTGATTCTACCCCAGAACACGCCTAAGGTCCCAAACAGCTAATAAACAACAGGTAAGGCCACCTTACTGGTGGCCACGAGAGTTAATCAGCAGTGGCAACAGTGCAGAGCCCTGGATGGGAACCATCTGTCTAGCAGGTAGGGTTTAATGGGACTAATTCTTAGAGAAAAATTCAGCACATTATCAGATGGCCCAGAGCTGGCTAGCTCCCCCTGCATTTTACCTCAGAACAGGGACAGAGGCTGCAACCATTTGAGGATTTCTTGAAGATTAACTTTGGTTATTTTTGTTACTCCCTAGACTGTTTTTCTGCAGTGTTTCATAATAAAATCCTCAAAAAGAAAAGGAACAGTATGTTTATTTCTAACATATAAAGGAAGATCGAGGAGAGTGGTACATTTTTTTTAATCCATTTTATGCACTGTCTGCTCTGAAAGGGAATTCCTTAGAAAACATCAAGCTTCATGAACCAAGAGGTGGGAGGTGGCCGTGTCTGAGGACTTGACTTATCTGAGGAAGAAAGTAAAAGTGGGTGTAAGGGGCAAGCGAGAAGCTTCTGTGGATGTGAACAGGGAAGATGGAGTTAGCTGAACTTTCTCTGGCCATAACTCAAACCATCCACCAGATTGGGCTATCTCTATTTTTCCTGCCTACTTTTAATTTTTTTTTTTTAAACTTCCAGATGGACAGTCACTGAAGTCCTGAGGAAATAGTTTCTCTTCACTCCAGATCTCTGCTAGGCTGTAGCTGTATAGACAGCTTGAAATTTGCATCTCTATCACTCTTCTTTGATGCTTTCTTCAAAAACTCTTAGTATCACTGCCTCTAGTTGACCTCCCACATTTCAGTTAGAAGTTCATTTTAGAAAAGACCATCACTTCTCATGAACATCAGACCTGTTCTTTCTGTGTGCATCCTTTTTTTTTTTTTTTTTTTTACCTCCTCTGGCTGAACAACCTGTAGTTGACAGAAAGACTTCATTTTCCCTCCAGCTAAGTTAAATCATTAGGAGCAACTTCAAATTTAGAAAACCCCGATCCCCTGCAATTTAAAAAAAATGATTTATTTTTCTGAATGCTCTGGATAAAATCATTTTTTTAAAAAAAAAAAAAAAGATCACTCAAGTTATATTAATGCCAAACTATTTCCTCTGGTTTTGTAGTTTTTAACTATGTTGGACTAAAGATATGCCTCCAGGAATAGGGCTTTCTTGATGGTTCAGAGGTAAAAAATCTGCCTGCAATACTGGAAACGCAGGAGACATAGGTTCAATCCTTGGGTTAGGAAGGTCCCCTGGAGGAGGAGATGGCAACACACTCCAGTATTCTTGCCTAGGAAATCCCATGGACAAAGTCTGGTGGGCTACAGTCCCTGGGGTCGCAAAAGAGTCAGAGATGAATGAGCGACTAAGCACATGCACACAGGAAAGCCTAAAATATCAAGAGCAATTTTTACATTATATTAGGGAAAAGCCATGAGCCAGATCTTTCTGTCTCTGGCATTCCATCCAGGGGCCAAAGAGGTTGCCTTTATTCCTGATATGAACTGTAAATAAGTCCCATAGTTGGGATTACCTATAAGAAGGGCACAGGGTTTGGGAATTCACAATGGAGGGACTTATACTGGTGTGTTAGAGACTGAGGAACATTTGTAGAGCCAGGAGACTCTCTGAGAGATGAGACAAGAGTCCCACCCAGAGATCTGGAAAGATGCATTTCGTGTTGATGAGTGCATTTGAATTCACCCATTGGGGCTTCCCTGGTGGCTCAGTCAGTAAAGAATTTGTCCACAATGCGGGAGACCTGGGTTTGATCCTTGAGTCAGAAAGATCCCCTGTGGGAGGGCATGGCAACCCACTCCACTTCTTGCCTGGAGAATCCCACGGATAGTGGAGCCTGGCAGGATGCAGTCCATGGGGCCGCAAAGAGTCAGACATGACTGAGAAGCTAAGCATAGCATATCTTGACATAGGGTTGTGAAGCAGGATTTTTAAAAACACAAATGATTAAATATTCATTTTCTTTTAAGTGGATGTTATCATTCATTTCTCATCATACTATTAAAACATAAACTGAGGCACGTTAAAATTTTCAGGAGTTCATTTGAGTATGTGAGTACGTGCGTGCGTGCTCAGTTGCTTCAGTGCTCCAGTGGTAAGTCGCTTGGGTCATGTCAGGACTCTTTTCGACTCTGTGGACTGTAGCCCGGCACTCTGTCCATAGGATTCTCCAGGCAAAAGTACTGAAGTGGGTTGCCATGCCCTTCTCCAGGGGATCTTCCAGACCCAGGGATCAAAACTGCATCTCTTACATCTACCTATATTGGCAAGCAGGTTCTTACCACTAGCGCCACCTGGGAAGTCATGTCCAACTCTGTGTGACCATTACAGATTGTAGCCCGCCACACACTTCTGTCCATGGGATTCTCTAGGCAAAAATACTGGAGTGGGTTGCCATGCCCTCCTCCAGGGGATCTTCCTGACTAAGAGAACCTGAGTCTCCTGCATCTCCTACATTGCAGGTGGATTCTTCACCACTGAGCCACCAGGGAAACCCTTCATTTGAGTATATACCAATTCAAATGGTGCAGCACCAAGCGAAAAATGGTTATGAAGAGTGCTCCATTGAAAGAAGTTGGGGGTAGGTTTTTATAGAAAAGATGTGGAAGCAAAGCAAGGAACTAATTTGATTGACTATAGCTTAAGCAGTTTTCTCAGCTGGGAAAGCCTAGTTGACCCTTTGTGCTTGTGCTCTTCAGCGCCCTGATTCTGCCTTAGGTTTGCTTAGGCAGGCTCTCAAGATATTGTTGGAACCACCACAGCACATTGACCTCCTTGTTCAATTACTGTAACACTATCTAAAGATGATATGGAGTTCAAGGATGCTTGTTGTGATTATTTTTCACTAATAAGGAAAAAAAAATCTTTTTAAAACGGTGGCCTAGAAATAATTCTATTAAAATGCCTTATTTTGCTCTTGGAATTACCCAAGTAATATGAACCAAGAGGAACCAAGCCTGTGCGTAAACAGGTCAAGCAAGTCCTGATGGGGAAGGAGAAGACAAAAGTACGTGACTTAGGGCAGTTCAGTCCCTCTGCATTCACCCTTGCTAAATCATGTACAGAGAAGAACGTTCCCATGTCTCCTTTAAGTTTAATGCTGCTTCTGTCTCTTGGCTCTTTTTCCTACAGCTCTGACCACTTCTTCTCAATCTTCTGTTATGGTTCCTCATCTTTTCCCCAGAATATAAACAGATGTCCCCAGGGTGGCATGCTCATCTTGCATTTTTTCACTCCATGAACATCTCAAAATAATCTTAAATACATAAGTGGATGTTCCATCCCATACACACCTACAACCCCCAATTCTATGTCTCTCATTCAACTTTCTATCCAGCCTCATATTTCTAATTTCTAGGAGATGTCTCCACCTGAATCATTTAAAAGAATTTTAACTCAGTGTGTCCAAACCAAAGTTATCATTCTCCATCAACATGTTTCTTCCTTTGTGTTATCACTATTTGATAAATGTTCCTCAAAGTATGTGGGTTCTTGACCCCTTTTGGCTCTTCTTCCCACTTTCCTTCTCTAGAAGGCTCAAATCTAACTTTTCATCTCTCTTCCTACTTCCATGGTGCAAGTTTTTAAGTTCATTGTCCCTCACCTGAATTATTTGAGTAGCCACCTCAATGAATTCCATATTATCAAGTAAATGTTTCCTTTTAAAAAACAATTCTTGGTTTCACTCTGTTACAAGAGTAATAAAAGTAAATTGTTGACATTTTAAAAAAAACAAAGATCTAAATTGACAGAGAAAAAGCCACTTAAAATTTCACCACACAGAGACAACCACTAGCTATTTCAATGTTCATATAGAAAGAGATTAATACAACACAAGCTGGTGCTTTAAATTGTAGTCCTCCAGAAGCCAACTCTGAGTGATAGATTTGAGTATGAATATTTCATTAGAGAGGTGATTCCAGAAAGTATCAGGATGAGACTATGTGAGCTAGAGAAATCAAGAGAGCCAAAAGGGGTGCCGTAAGTTGCAATCGCTGCCATGTCACCAGGGCACCACTGCACTGGAGTATCTGGGAGACCATATGGAAAACATTTGAGTCATTTTATCCAAGGCACAAGAAAGCTGGAATATTTAACCACCAAATCGTGTCTTCATCTTCAGCTGAGGGCTGCTCCCTGGAGATAATTCCCTGGGCCAGTCACGCTCCTGTAGCCAGCCAAGGCTCTCGGGCTGAGAGTTGCAGATGCTTTCATAAGAAGCCTCTGGGTAGGCAGAAGACAGCAATGGTGGTGGGAAAAGAGCGGGACATCAACACCATTGGCTTGACACTACTCTGCTTCCCATCTTTCTGAAGTTTTCCACCAACCTCAGATTAATCCAAGTGCCTTCTCTTAGCGTACAGACTCTGCCTTCTGTCTATCCTTGAATATCAATCTCTGAATCCCAGACAGTGACACACTGACAACGTCATGCTCTCTCAGGCCTAGACTTGTTTGTGCAGTTGCTCCCACCTGGGTTACACTTCTTCATTAGCCCTAAGGAACATAACTCCTCCTTCAAGACACAGTTCATGAGATACCTCTTCCCTGGTCCTTTTCCAGCGGTGTCACCTCTGTTTGCTCCTACTGCACATTACATATACTTCATTATAACATTCTTCTTTTGCATAATATATACATATATGCAGAGAAGGCAATGGCAACCCACTCCAGTACTCTTGCCTGGAAAATCCCATGGATGGAGGAGCCTGGTAGGCTGCAGTCCATGGGGTCGCGAAGAGTCGGACACGACTGAGTGACTTCACTTTCACTTTTCACTTTCATGCATTGGAGAAGGAAATGGCGACCCACTCCAGTGTTCTTGCCTGGAGAATCCCAGGGACAGCGGAGCCTGGTGGGCTGCCCTCTGTGGGATCGCACAGAGTCAGACATGACTGAAGCGACTTAGCAGCAGCAGCATACATGTATGTATCTATAGTTATAAAATTGATACTTCTTAAATTTAAACAGAAACAAAAGAACCAAAAAACACATTGAAACGCCACCTTAAAAGATAGACAACTTTAATATTTTGACTTACCAATTATGTATTTTTTCACAAATAAACATACACAATCACATAATTATATGTGAATAGATTGTCCTCTACTGTACTATGTTTGTAACCTGATTTTTTTTAACTCAACAACATGTGACACTCTTCTTTCCAAGCAAGTAAATGTAGATCCTTAGCTTCAAGTGTAATAGTTGGATATGTCTGATTATAAATGTGTACTCTAATTTGTTAATCAAGCCTCTATTAGTGGGCTATTAAAGCTGTTTCCAATAGTTTGCTATTATAAGCAACTGTGTAATGGCTAGACCTCATAGGAAAATTACTTATTATTTGACTCTCTTCCCCAAATGGTCTGTGGCCACTCAGGACATTGTCTTGGCTCATACTTCTTTCTTCTGAAAGGGAAGCTCTTTCTCATTTGTTTAGTAGTTATTATTTCTTTTAAAAATCTTTTTCTACAAGATAGAAGTAGCATTCACCACCCTTTAAAGCATATCCTCATTCTAGATTGCCCAGTTAAATCAAGGAAAGCTTCATAACACTTTAGGGCAGCGAGTTTTAAGCCTTTTTGACCATGACCCACAATAAATAATACATTTTTTAAAATCATGAATCAGAACATACTTTTATATAACCAAAAGTTCACTAAATCATACTCTTACAGTGTGTAACATATTTTGACATCTGTTCTGTTTCATTTTAATACATTTTAAATGAATATGCTACTATATTTATTTCTTTAGATCTAGATGTAGCCCTCTAATTGATTTTATGAGTCACTAACGGCTTGCAACCCGCAGTGTGTAAACAGTCATGTAATGTAGCAAGAGAACTGCTGAGGTGTGCTAGTCCTGCTGCTAATTTTTTTGGCTTTTCAACTTCGCTATAAGCAAACAACTCTGCAGTAATATTTTCTTCTTGTAGCCAGAGGTTTTTTTATTTTAAATACCAGTCTGTGCTATCACCACTGCCACTGCACAACCACCTACACACACATTCTCATTGACAGAAATGGCTTCCAGCAGTGAACTTTTGAGGGGGATACACATATGCCAATTAAAATTATGGCATTGTACGTACATGCACGGGCTTCTCTGGGGTAGAGCAGTGATAAAGAATCTGCCTGCCAATGCAGGAGACACAGTTTTGATCCCTGGGTCAGGAAGATCCCCTGGATAAGCTGATGGCAACCCACTTCAGTATTCTTGCTTAAGAAATCCCATGGACAGAAGAGCCTGGCAGGCTAAAATACATGGGTCGCAAAAGAGTTGGACACAACTTAGTGACTTAACAATAACAAGAACAATGTACATGCGTGCGCGCACACACACAAACACACACACACACGCACACAAATGGTCCAGCTAAGCAGAAACTGAGGCTTAGGAAATAAGTGAAGTGATACCATCTAATGGAAAAAAAGAAGGATAAACCAATTTCAGATAACCTGAAACCCCTGATACAGTTCTGTGGGTGTGTTTTGTGCTGTCAGAGGCTTCACATAGGATTCCAATACCCCAGGTAGGCAAAGAGCCCGCCCACCTAGCACAAAGGATAGTCGTTGCTCAGGCCCACTTTTCCTTCATTATTGAGAACTCGCCTTACCTCCCTTCCACTCCTAGCTCATCCTCTGTCATTTCCTCTTTATGAGGACCCGGGGGTCTCCATAGGCTGCCTCCTTCTTCTACCAACTATGAACTTCTGATGGGACAACTATAGGTCTTCAAAAAAGAGCCAAGATTCATATCTTGGGTGAAAGGAGAAGCAGTGAAATTTGGGAGGAAAAATACTATCCATTATAGAAGCTTTCAAATTTTTAAAAAAATTATTTTGTTTTTCTAGTTTATGCATCACCTTGTTTTTTTTCCAGGTTTCATCAGTCACATAGCTGATATGTATGTATAAATCAATCTTTTACTGTAATCAATTGATAACTGAGTGTCTGCTATGCTTATAATAGTTACAGGGCGTGATTTGAGGTTCTTTGAGGCATATGAAGAAATAAAAGAATGTGTTTCTGGCCCTCAAGAAAAAATGGCTCTGTGGGAAAGATCAGGTTCATGTATATGAAAAGAAAATGTGCAGCAGTTAAAGGTAAAGGCAAATTAAGTAATTTAGAAAATCATGTCTCCAGGAGCTTGAAAGCAAGTGTATAAATGTAGACTCTACATGGGGAGGTAAAATTTGAGATGGGTCTGAAAGTTGAGTAGCATTTAGTCAATGGCCTGGAGAATATATCCTGGTGAACTAAACACAGGCAAAATAGCAAAGAGGATAATTGGTGGGGTTTGGGGGAGCCGTGAATAAATCCTTCAGGCAGTGGCAGAGTTCCAGAATGACCCTGAAAGTCAAGTTGGGGGCTGGGCCAAGGCAATCTGTTCAAGGCCCAATATATTGCCATGTACTTTGGTTATAAGGACATAAATAAGCCCTTTGAATTTGCAGTTTGTCATCTCGTCTCCCATTTTTGATGAATTTTTCGAATGCTGTCTCTGAGCATGTATTTCCAAAAGCTCTCCAGACAGCAATTCATGTTCAGTTGGCTCAGCATGGAGCATTCTGTGGAATCTATAGCTAATGAGCGATTGGAGAGCAAAGCTGAGCAGTGATTGACTGGTAGTCACGTACAGGTCCACTGATATTGGTTCAGGGACCTGTGTTGTTGTTTTTTTATATCCTTCAGCTTTTCCTTGATGAATTGTTACACTATATATAATATGCAGCCAATAATCTAATTATAAAAATGTCTATCTCTTGCATATGGCAGGCAGCATAATGTAAAGGGAAGCACATAAGCGTAGGAGATGGAACAGACCTGGATTTTGCAGTTAACTCACTGCACAACCTTGGGCAAATCACATACTCTCCCTGAGCCAGGTAATCTCATCCGTAAAATGGGGTGATGCTTTCTATCTCATGGTGACTGTGGGGATCAATCTGAGGGAAATATATACAGAAAAATTTTGTAAACTGCAAATCAATGTGTAAGAGTGGGGTGTGATAGTTTTTGCCTCATCACTACTGGCCCCTCGTTTGTTAAACTACTAACTGGAATGTTACCTAAATTCATCATTGACATTTTGTTTCATCAAACTCTAGAGCAGTGAATCTGATCTTCATTTGGCTCCAGTTTTAAGTGAAAATGGGCTTCCCTCATAGCTCATTTGGTAAAGTATCCACCTGCAATGCAGGATTCCTGGGTCGGGAAGATACTCTGCAGAAGGGATAGGGTACCCACTCCAGTATTCTTGGCCTTCCTTTGTGGCTCAGCTGGTAAAGAATCTGCCTGCAAAGCGGAGACCTGGGTTCGATCCCTGGGTTGGGAAGATCCCCTGGAGAAGGGAAAGGCGATCCCCTGGAGAATCTCCACTCCAGTATTCTGGCCTGGAGAATTCATGGACTGTATAGTCCACGGGGTCACAAAGAGTCAGACACAACTGAGCGACTTTCACTTTCATAAGTGAAAATAATAAGGAAAACAACAATAATGATAAATATTGCTTTTGATGTTACCTCTATGAAGGGCGTTGTTATGAAGGTTTCATATGTTACATCATTAATCCTCACAACTCCATGAGGTAGGTACTGCTATTATCCCCTTTACAGATGGGAAAAATAAGACTCCAAGAAGTTGAGTCATTTGTCCAGTAAGAAGAAGAACTGGGAGTCCAACCCAGGCAGTCTGGGTCTAAAGATATGTTTTAAACTATACCTTATTCCCTAAGGAAACATAGACACTCAAATTTCATATTTTCCTGAAAGGTCTGTGGATGACAAATTTCAAACTCCCATTTTGGAGGAAAACAATAGTTCACATTTAGCATTCTTTAGAATGTATGACTCATTTATACATTTTTTTTTTCTAACACGGTAGCTATATTTCAAGAGTTGCACATACAGAAACCCAAAATGGAATTTCCTATGCCTCACTTTTACCCACCCTCCTTTTTACCCTAATTCTATATGACCTGTGACAGCTGTGTTTGAAAATGTTAAGGAGGAGATCAGCAGGCCCAACTCTCTCCCGCCAGCCCATGAGGCTTCCCCTCCGTTACCCTAGACAGGTGACTCCTTGCTGAGAACAGCATGAACGCTCAGACTGAACTACTGCTCCGTTCTTAAAAGTGAATTTGGTTTGGTGAATGTCATCCAACTTTAAAAATCAAAGAGCCTCCTCCAGAGCTGGCAGCTCAGAGCTCTTAGAAAGGAAATTTAAACTGCTTCCATAACCCACAGGGAAACTGCTGCTGAAAGAGCTACACATGGAGTAAATGCAAAGCACTGCTCAAAATGGCCATCACAGACAGCAATTTTCAGCCGGTGAGTGCTCCTTCCTGGAATGTTCCCTCCACAAAGAGGATGCTTTGGAAGGCAGAGCTGCAAAACCATGACTGCATGCCTGAGGTCAGGGCCCTGGAGGAGGCATGAGATTGTTGGAAGGTGTCGGGGGGGGGGGGGTCCCAGCCAGAGTAGGGATTCTGAGATCTCAAAGTTCCTTCCAAAAGATTTTAGGTTGCGTGTGACTCATTCTTATGGATGCAGAAAGGAAAGGTTTCAGCAACATACACCTCAACACTCCTGTCTCTATTCCCCATGAAGCTATAATGAAAGAAATCCCACACTCCACAGAATGTTGGCTTTTTACCTTGACAACATCTCCCCAGGTAATGTTAAAACTATGTCATTTATAATATCAAATGCCATTTATTTTAAATGTTCTTTCCTGTTCTCACTCTTTTTCCATGAAAAATAGAATACTTTTAATTGTTTGGAGGAAGGGATGTGTCATATCTGGTGTTGAGCAATACAAGTATATGAGGAAGGTGAGGGAGCGGTGGTAGCTGAACTCAGCAAACCTGAGGGTCGGAAAAGCTACCTTCATTGTCACCATCACCATCTTTTTAATGTTTGCATACATTATATTATTTCATCCTCACCATAACCTTAGCAAGTGGTCACTATTAGTGTCTCATCCTGAGAAATCTGAATCACAGAATCTAAATATCTTGTCCAAAGTCAAATCATCAGTTTTTAAGAGTTTGAACCCAGATATACGGGTTCCACAGCTACTACTAGATTCTAGTCTCAAGATCAACTTATAGTTTCTAAATAAATATGTATTAATTACTTATTGTGAGCATGTGAAATGGAAAAGAAACAAATCCTTTTTGTATACCTACAGCATTAACAAATTTAATGACATTGTTGAATCCATATTTTGATTCCTGCTTCATTGTTTTATTTATAGAAATGTTGTTGTTGTTCAGTTGCTGAGTCACGTCCAATTCTTAGCAACCTCAGGTACTGTAGCACACCAGGATCCTCTGTCCTCCACTAACTCCTGGAGTTTGCTCAGATTCATGTTCATTGAGTTGGTGAGGCTCATCCTCTGCTATTCCCTTCTCCTTTTGCCTTCAACCTTTCCCATCATCAGGGTTTTTTTCCCAATGAGTCAGCTCTTCACATCAGGTGGCTAAAGTACTGGAGCTTCAGCATCAGTCCTTCCAGTGAATATTCAGGGTTGATTTCCTTTAGGATTGACTGGTTTGATCATCTTGCACTCCAAGGGACTCTCCAAGAGTCTTCTCCAGCACCACAATTCGAAAGCATCAGTTCTTCGGTGCTCACACTTCTTATGGCCCAGCCCTCACATCTACACATGACTACTAGAAAAACCATAGCTTTGTTGGCAAAATCATGTCTCTGCTTTTTAATGCACTGTCTAGGTTTGTCATAGCTTTCCTTCCAAGGAGCAAGCGTCTTTTAATTTCATGGCTGCAGTCACTGTCCACAGTGGTTCTGAAGCCCAAGAAGAGAAACTGTCACTGCTTCCACTTTTTCTCCTTCTATTTGCCATGAAGTAATGGGACTGGATGCCATGATCTTAATTTTTTTGAATGTTGATTTCAACCAGCGTTTACACTCATTTGTAGAAACAGGCAGAAGTTAAGGGATGTGCCCAAGATGACTGTAAGGAAGTAGTGATGCCCGCATCTCAGGACTATCTGGGATACTGGTATCAACAGAAATACAAGAGAGGAGCCTCTTGAAGCCTCTCTCTCTGTCTCTGTCGTTAATAATAGGTGGACCTCCTCCTGGGAGAAGGCTGAGATAAAGGCAGATGTGGCAAACATCTGGAAGAATTCCATATGGCCCTCTGTGCCATTCCCTTTTTCTTATTGTAAGTTTAAATTTGCTTACAAACTTGAATTTGCTTGGGCTTCCTAGCTCCTCCCCATCTTCCCTGCCAACCCAGCCCTCAGAAGTGCTTGCCCAGTTTCTGAGCTCCATTCACCGTCCGGGTTCCAGAGGGCCAGCTGATGCTGCCCACTCAGGCTCCAGTCCAGCCCTGGGCCACTGCTTCTACCTCACACTCCCTTCCCAATTCCAGGGCAGAGCAGAGAATGGGTCCAAAAGTTGTTCTGTTTCCCTAAGAATCTCATAGTTGTAACCAAGGATTCAAAACGCACATTTGTGAAACAATAGACAACAACAGCAAGAGAGCCTGGAAGCAAAAAGTGTGTGTAAAGACTTAAAAGGAAAATAAAAAAAACAAAAAAAACAAAAAAACATCAGCAGAGAGTGTAAAGGACATCAGCATAAATCTAGGCTATTTTCTAGGAATCCTGGTGACAGCTGAGCTTTCCTCTGGCTGCCAGTATCCCCGAGCAATGCAATCTCCCCAGAGGCCAGAGTTCTAACTTCCAACAGAGATCAGCCAATTAACTACCAATGAACAGGTGTGTGTGCTTTTAGCACATGATATGCAAAAGAAGTCCACAGGGGGCCTAGCATCCAGCTAGGCAGTACCCCTCCCTATGATCTGCTGAGGAAGAAAGTACAGTGTTTCTACAGCTGAAAATTTTATGGTGTGGCTTATAACTCAAACCTAACCATGCCATCCCATCTCCTTCCTTTTCTTACCCCACAATCATTACCCTAAAAAGAATTTTCACTTTAGAAAGTGACCTTGGTGAGCTGAAGCTTGTAGTTTTAAAAGCCCCCTAAGGTTTCATTTTGAAAAGTCATCCTTAGACTTTAGATTGACTTTCTCTTGAAGGCAGCTTAAACCTTGTTCATTTGGGAGCACAAAAGAGAAGGTTTAGGAATCCCAAGGCTTCAATTGCCAGCTGTCTCATTTCTCTGCTCACATTTTTTTTTTCTCCTTTCCAGCAAGATTAAGATGAGTGAAATAATTTCTTTCTTTTAAGATATCATTGTAACATTCAAGTTTTCCATTACTGTCAATTTCTTGAAACGTGTCTCATTAGCATTTTCAGAACAGTTTAAAAAAATCCTCTCATCAAGGAAAAAAATTAAATGCAAGTTAGTTGTCACGGGATTTCATTGACATAAATTTGTCCTCTCGTCTTCATTTCTGCCTTCTCAGTTCCTCGTTTAATATCTTAGAGTCTGGGAATCATACCCAAGTCTCTGATTTGGTGGAAAGAGCTGGAAAGAAGCAGCCTAGATTACAAAGTAAATTGTCTTGGTCACAAAGTATACAGAGGGATTTTGAGACCTGTTAGACTGCACCCCATAGAACTGCTAAGTAACAAAGGGAGAAATGCCAAACGCCCAATCAAAGTCATGTAAACAACATTCTGGAGGAAATCAACCCGTGACTCCAGAGTTTTCGGCAAGCCCCACAGGTTTTTCATGTTTTTAAAAAGCAAGGAAGAAGAGCAGGTTAGTGAGCAAACCTGAGGAGCCTTGGGTCTCCTTATTGCCGATGCAACTAGCAGGTAAGAGCTCCCTGGTGTTACATCTCAGTGATGAAGACCTAATCAAGTCCTCATTTCTCCTAACCTGAAAGCACTTTTGCAAACGCACCTGGATTAGCATTAAGGAGCTAATTAGTTTGTGAGCTGAGATCACTCTTTAGGAGAAGAAACACCTTCTCCCAGGGTCTGGAGCAGCAGTGTCTTTTAAAGCATTTCCTGGAACACGGCTGCCTCAGCCAAGTTGAGCACTCTGTCTCTCCTGGGAATTGGGACACTGTGAGGTAGGAAATGTGGGTCATGTACATGGCAGTTGGGAGAGAGAAAAAAAGAGAAAGCGTGCAGACTGAGTGGCCTTCGAACCAGAAATGCGGGCTTGGCAAAATCTAGAGTTGTGTACTCCTAATCTTCTATGTGATTGTTATGTGATATTAGTTTCTATGTGATATTAACTGTAAATTCAGGTTGTTGGAAATTGTATTCTACTCACAGGATGTGGAACGCTTTTTGGTACTTTTAAGGGAAGCAGCATTCTATTGGCAATTTCTGCCCCAACTCTTCACTGTAAAAGAGGGAGCTAAAGCCAAAGTGAGCGTCACTTACAATCTGATAAGCGGGACTTTCTAGGCCCCCTATTTCCAAATATGGTGAAAACTGAATTGAAAACTGTACCTGGTCTTAGGCTTCCATCATTTCAAAGACCTTCTTTGTACCAACCGTTTGTACGTTGCTTGTATTTTCTCTGTTAATCCACATCTTTTCTTTCTCCTTCAAGTTTAAGTAAAATATCCTTTGAAGTTTTACGTTGTTTTACAAAAAAATTATTTTGTCTGACAAGGTTGAAAAAAATTCATCTCCTAAAGTCCATCATATGTTTTGAAATTTTCTCCCCTAATAATTCAGCAAATACTTGCTGAGTGCCTACTATGCTGGAGTGTGGTTCTAGGAGCTGTGAGGTCATTTGTTAACAAAATTAACCAAATCTCTGCCTTCAGGGAGCTTCTAGGCAAGGCCAAATAAAAACAGATACATTATTATGTATTGTATTAGAAGATGATAAAAGTTACATGGATATATGAAGCCTGGAAGGAGAACTGCTAGTTAGAGGGGGATGGGCTTCACTTCAGCTGGTGTGATAAGAGATGTTGTTTATTCCCTAAGCTGTATCTGAAATGGGGAGCACATGGTAAGAGATAGCTTTACTATAAAGGTAACAGGAAGGAGGAGAAGGAGTTATGCAGGTCCCTGGGGGCTGAGAGCCTAGGAATTGATCTAAGCATAGGGAACAGTAAAAGATAATTTTTTATTGTTACCTCTTTTAATAGGGGGCCAGATCACATAGGGTTTTGAAGCTCATTGTAAAGACATTGGGGCCTCCCTGGTGGCTCAGAGGGTAAAGAATCCAACCACAATGCAGGAGACCTGGGTTCAACCCCTGAGTCAGGAAAATCACCTGGAATAGGAAATGGCAACTCTTCCAGTATTCTTGCTTAGAGAATCCCATGGACAGAAGAGCCTGGGGGGCCACAGTCCATAGGGTCACAAAGAGTCAGACATGACTGAGCAACTAAGCACTAGTATGTACATGTACATAAAGACATGATTTTTATTTGGAGTGGGTTAGAAATTCTTGAAGGATTTTAATCAAGAGAGTGATATGAATGGACAATATTTTTGAAAGATGTTAGCTCTAATGTTGAGGCTAGACTCTAGGAAGACAGAAATAGAAACAGGATTTTTTAATTTGGGGACAATTAAAATTAAATACTTTAAGAAAAATCAGAATCATGGAAGGAATATATACACATAGATGTGTATGTGTGTGTGTATATATGTATATATATACGTATATATCTGGAGAATGAAATGGCAACCCAATCCCATATTCTTGCCTGGGAAATCCCATGGACAGAGGATCCTGGAGCGGGGTGGGGGGCGGGGGCAGGCTACAGTTCATGGGGTCGCAAAGAGTCGGACACCACTGAACCACTAAACAACAACAAATACGTGTGTGTGTGTGTGTGTGTGTTGCAAGAAGTGGGACAAGATCTTGTCTTACACCCAGAAATGAATTTTCCAAGGAGTAGACTCTTGTCTAACACTTGGAAATGAATTATCCGAGGAGACATATGCACTGACAAAACAAGAGGCTTTATTGGGAAGCAGCACCCAGGCAGGGGACAGCAGGGTAAGGGAACCCATCAAAACTTCTCTGCCATGTGGCTCACAGTCTCAGGTTTTATGGTGACAGGGTTAGTTGTCTCTGGCCAGTCATTCTGACTTAGGGTCCTTTCTGGTTATGTGTGCGTATCTCAGCCAAGATGGATTCCAGCGAGAAGGATTTGGGGAGATTTACATGACATAAGTACTGGTGTCTCTTTGCTCCTTTTGACCTCTCTCGAATTTTTCTGGTTGGTGTTAACTTGTTAGTTCTTAATTCCTTACCAGGACCTCCTGATGTAAGATAACTCATACAAGAAGATATCGTACCTGACCTGGATGGGCAGTTTTGGTCAATATTTCCCTAATATATACACACTTGCCTTTGACTTCTCAGAAGCAAATCCTTTTACCAAGTCACCTTTCCATCTTAAATTTCCTTGAGTTTGAACTTAGATCACTTTTCATCAGAATATTCTAATTGGACTTTTTATTGCTCTGAAAAAATAAAAAGAGGGACTTCTCTGGCAGTCTAGCGGTTAAGACTTCACCTTCCAATGCAGGGGATGCAGATTAGGGAGCTAAGATCCCACATGCCTAGTGGCCAAAAAATCAAAACATAAAACGAAAATAATATTGTAGCAAATTCAATGAAGACTTAAATGTCAAACGTCAAAAAAAAAAAAAAATAGAACCTATAACCTCAAGGTTTTTCCCCTGTCCCAAGGTTTTTTTCTTAACGCCAAAAAAAAAGTTTTAACTAAAAGTTTCTCCAAATGCCTAAGAAAGGAAGCACTTTGAAAATGGCTAATTAATATCCTGATGACTTTTACAAGAGAAAGTATCTTAAAGTGTTCTTGGCATTAGACATTCCTAAGAACTTAATTCTCTAGCGTATATACTAATGACCATACTTGTCTGGGGCTTCCCAGGTTGCACTACTGGTAAAGAACCCCCCTGCCAATGAAGGACACATAAAAGATGCAGTTTGATCCCTGGATTGGGAAGATGCCCTAAAGGAGGGCATGGCAACCCACTCCAGTATTCTTGCCTGAAGAATCCCATAGACAGAGGAGCCTGGCTACACTCCATAGGATCATAAGTCAGACACCACTGAAGGGTCTTAGCACACACATACTTTTCTAGATGGGAAAGTGACAGGGAACCCAGCAGGCGTACCTCATTTTACAGATGGAGAAATGGGCCCAAGGTCGCAAAGCAAAAAGGTAGCAGAATTGAAACTTCAGCTCAGCTCTGCCAGGAAAAAGCCCTTTGCTGATGGTTTCTGACTACCCAGAGTGTTCTATGACATATCCCACAGGAAGCATGTTTGAAAGCATGTCAGAAATCTCAGTTACCTTCTTCCATGGTCTCTGCTTTCTTAGGAAACAAACCTCTATTCCTCTCTTTAGAAAAAAAAAAAAAAAGGACATTTGATTGGTTGTGACTATGGGGAAAGGAGTTGGGAACAGAAAGGCCAAAGTGTCTGGGGTTGAGAATTAAGCCAGCATACCTGTCACTAGGCCTGGCTGCCCCCCTCAGTTGTGCAGTCTCAGCATCATGGACCCAAAACCAACATACCAAATCACATCACCGCAAGATGAACCCAGACCTGAGGGAGCAGCTGAGTGTGCCCTCCCTGTTGTCTGGAGTTGTTAAATAACTTTCATAGTCTCAGATGAAGTGAATTGAACTCATTACTTTCCTCCCAAACTGAAACAAGTTAGAAAAACCAAAAGGCAGCCAATGGCTATGGAGAAGGGAGCAACAGGCTGTCAGAAAATAAATCGACCGTTTACAAATGACTCAAACTACAAACAGTTTTCCCTCTAAAGATGTACAGTTATCCTTCTGGGTAAAATCGGTCAAACCTGACCTTTAAAAACAGGATGACTGGCTAATTGTTTGTTTTTCCAATCTGTCATATAGGATCTTAATAGAACAACCTTTAGGATATTGTAAAATGAATTCAAAGAGAAAATAATTATTTCAAGAGCAGTGCTAGGAGACTTGGTGGCCCTTTCTGCATGTGTTGCAGCCTTGTGTGTTACAGTCCCTGAAGATCCTGCCTCTCCCACTTGGGACACAAAGCAAGCAAGCCCAGGCAGGCAGGTAGTGATTTGAAACCAGTCTCCCCGGAAACAAAGAAAGCTGAGAAGCTGTCAGCCGGCAGGTTTGCTGGAGAGCTCTCAGAGAGGAGCACCTGTCAGGACTCCAGGGGCTTTGCCTGAGAGGCAACCAGTCACCTGGGGGGATGGGGGGCAAGAGGCCCCTGACACAAACAAAGCTTTGAGGCTGTGGGGAGACGGGTTCAGGCTGATGCTGAGAGAAAGCGAGTCCTCAGGAAGCTGAGGCTATAAATGCTGAGGCTATAAAATGGCACAGAGGCAACCCACTCCTTTGTCTACTGCCACGGAAAACTTGCTTTCAAGGGGGGTGTTTTGTACAGTCTGCACATAAAAATTATTCTAAGTAGGAAAAAGTGTTTTTTCATTCTCTGAAAAAAAATTTCAGAATATTGATTGCACTATCTTCCTTCTCTGACTGTGATCTTATATGCACGAATAATTTGTATATTCACTAATTATTTGACTTTACATACAAAAGAAAAATCCCAAGGAGAAATAGTTTTCGTGATTTTAAGATATGTGTTGTTTCTTACATCTTTTTAGCTTTGTTGTTGTTGTTGTTAAGCTGAAAAATTAGTGACCACAAATGTACTGGTTTATTCTGAGGATATAGATCAAGGGGAGGAGTTCACTGGCACTTATATGGGGACACTGGGTGGCCTCTGGGCACCTGTAGCGAAAGGCATTCTCAAGGCAGGGTATGAAAGTGAAAGTGTTAGTCACTCAGTTGTGTCTGACTCTTTGAGACCCCATGGACTGAGCCCGTGAGGCTCCTCCGGGTTTCTTGCCTTGCAGGCAGATTCTTTACTGTTTAAGCCACCAGGGAAGCTATTACGTGTTTAAAAAACATTTCCCTATATGTCAGAGGGAAGGGATGAGGGGAAACTAAAGAAAGAGATAAGAACCAAGATTTCCAGAGTTGACAAATATTTATTTTTTTACCACCCATCTCCAGAAGTTTGCTGCTCTGTATCTATTTCCAATAATAAATAGGACTATATGAATATGTAAACATAGAACAGATAAACTTTAAAAAATTCTAAAAATTTTATCACAAACTGATTTTAAGGCAAAAAGACATGCTTTTGCTTTTAAAGTCCCTTATCAAATTGGCAAGTATAAAATATTAACAGTAACACCAAACAATGAGGATATAGAGCCCTCTCATTTTAATTAATGAAAATGTAAATTGATACAATGCTTTTGAAAAGCACTTCTGTGAAGTATAGCAACAACCTTAAAATATTCATCCCTTTAGTCCAGCAATACTACACTGGGGATATAGCCTATGAAAAAAATTTCAAATATACAGAAAATGTTATTTTAAATGTACTTATAGCATTGATCTTTAAAAAGAATTAAAAATCATGAAACAGCTAAGAATATCCATTTGCTATTACAATAATGATTACAAATATTATTTGGAATACTTTTCATATGGTGAGTGATTTTTAAAAATCTGATTTGGTTTCTGATTCTGGCAATATAGTGAATGGAATTTTCTCCATAACCCTCCCACTGAAAACAATAAAAATGCCAAGTATTGTTTTTCGTTTTGATGAATCTTGAGATACCCAAAACATGTAAAAGAGGTAGTTATTCTTAGGTAAGCCCATGTATAGCCCAGCATTTGCTCTAATGGCATTTGCCAAATCCTGGTAACTTTGAACTTCTGATTTAATAGCTACTCAAGGTCACCCTACATGAGGTACAGGAAATAAACCCTAAGGCACAACCTAAGGAGAAAAATTGGATGGAAGACTCCAGCATTGAGCTGGGAAACCAAAAGGCAACATTCTCAGTATACGAGTACATGAGAAACAAATTCACTTTGCAGGGAAAACACCCCCCCCCCAACACACACACACACCCACCCACCCACCCACCAAGGTTGGGTAAATCAATCTCCCCTGAGGATATATAACCACAAGTCAGTTTTCACATAGGATCATGGTCAAGCTGAGAAATAGAAGTTATTTCCAGGATGCTGGTATCCCAGCCAACATCAGAAGCAAAGACAACTCTTATCTGAAGAGACCCAACTTTAAACCACTTCTCAGATAATTCCTACAAATAAAGTTCTAAGGAACATACACTTACAGTCAAATATCATAACATATCATAAGGGATTGCCAATGAGAAACAACCACCAGCAGAATCAATATTGCAAAGAATTCAGATATTATCAAAGAGTATATGAAAGGCAGACTTAATATATCTAAAGAAACAAAAGAGAAGCTTAAAAATATAAGCAAGGAACACAAAATTATAAAAAGGAACACAACAGTTGTGAAAAGACTAAAAATAATTTCCGTAAATAAAAACATAATCATTGAAATAAAAAATTCACTGGATGGGGTAACTGATTGAACATGACTGAGGGGGAAAATCAGGGAAATGCCATACAGATATGAATGAATTATGCATAATGCAGTACAGTTTTAAAAGAGAATACAAAGCAGAATTAAGAGACACGAAGGATAGAGTAAGAAGTTCTAACAGAGGTCTAATTAGAGTTTCATAGGGACATAATAAAGAGAACATATTAGAAGAAAGAGTTCAAGAGATACCCAAAAGTTTAAAATAAGCAAGTGATCCTCAGATTTAGGAAATCAAAAAAATTCCAGGCAATATGCATGCATTGTGAAACTGTAAAAGACGGCAGAACTGTAAAGCAGCTAGAAAGTTAAAACGTTTCTACAAAGGCACTGTAAATAGCTTGATTGATTTTTTTTCCTACAGTAATGAAAAGCAGAAGGCAATGAGTGATATCTTAAAATGCTAAGAAAAAATAACTATCAACTTATATGGAATGTGTGGTGAAATTACCTTTCAACAATAGGAAGGAAAAAATATCATATCCAGACTAAAAGATACCAGAATTTACCACCAACAGGTTCTTATTAATGGTGATTCTCAATAATGAATTTTAAGTAGCAGTAATACCAAATGGAAAGACATAGATGCAGAAAAGAATGTTGAGCAAAGATTTTTATAAATACGTAGGCAAATCTAAGCAAATATTGACTATATAAAATATTTTGCCAAAAGAAAAAGCCCAAATACTAGACCTTAATAGCCTCTAAATGAGAGAAAATGGATTTGATCTGAAGCATTCTGATGTCTTTTCATTTGAGAAGAGTTTAAAAATAGTGGTTAACATTAGACCTTTAAAGTATCCATGTTAAAATATCTGTGCTAATTACTAAAAGAATAGATATGGAAAAATACAACCTCCAAACTCATAGAAGGCAAAATAAAAAAGAAAAATCTAATCACTATGCAGAATTTAACTATTATAATTAGGAATATACATACATATATATGCTATATATATGTGTGTGTGTGTGTATATGTGTGTGTGTGTCTATACACACACATACATGTACAGTTGACCCTTCCTATCCATGGGTTCCACATGCATGGATTCAACCAATCATGGCTTAGAAATATTTTTAAAAAATTTCAGAAATTTCCAAAGAACAAAACTTGATTTCCCATATGCTGTCAACTACTTACATAGCATTTACGGTGTATTAGGTAATATAAATAATCTAAAGATAGTTCAAGGTACATGGGAGGATGTGCATAGGTTATATGCAAATAATATACCACTTGATATAAGGGACAGGAGTATCCTCACATTTTGGCATCCTTGGGGGAGTCCTGGAAACAATCCCCTGCAGATACCAAGGGACAACTGTATGTGTGTGTGTGTACATAATAAAACTATTTTAGGGTATTTTTATAGAGATAATAATTGGAAATCAAGTTTAAGGAAATCAACACATTGACTTGATACATTTACTATTGCAATGTGATTGCCATTGTAGCATTAAGGAACACCTCTAACACAGCACATAATTATCCTTTCTTGTAGTAGTGGGAACAATTCAGAACTAGTCTCTTAGCAAGTTTAATATTAATAATATAGCTTTGTTGTCCATAATCACTTAAAAAAAAAAAGCAAGAAAGTGAACGTCGCTCAGTCATGTCTGACTCTTTGCGAACCCATGGACTATACAGTCCATGGAATCCTCTAGGCCAGAATACTGAAGTAGGTAGCCTTACCCTTCTCCAGGAGATCTTCCCAACCCAGGGATCAAACCTAGGTCTCCCTCATTGCAGGTGGATTCTTTACCAACTGAGATATCAAAGAATCCAATCACTAAACTGTGTATTAAATCTCCAGGATATATTTATCTACTGAATGCAAGAATGTGTCCTTAAACAATATTTCTCTTATTCCTCCTCCTGCCCCCGGGAATCAGCATTCCACTCTGTGGTTTTTGAGTCTGTGTTTTAGATACTATATGTGGGATATCATATAGTATTTGCCATTTTCTGTCCAACTTATCTCACTTAGCATAATGTTCTCAAGGTTCATGTTGTCAAAATTTAGAGCATTTTCATTTTTCTCATGGCTGAATACTATTCCATTGTGTTACACACACGTACACATACCATGTCTTCTTTTTTTGACATCTGAAATATATATATTTTATTTTTTATTGAAGTATAGTTGATTCTCAATTAGTTTTAGGTGCACAGTTTTTATAGATTATACTCTATTTATAGTTATTACAAAATAATTGCTATATTTCCTTGTGCTGTACAATATATCTTTATGCTTATCTATTTTATACATAGTAGTTGTATCACTTAATTCCATATCACCATCTTGCCCCATCCTCTTTCCCTCTCCCCAATTATATCCACTAATTTGTTTTCTATATCTGTGAGTCTGTTTCTACTTTTTATATAAATATATTAGTTTTAGGTATCATACATAAGTAGTAACATACAGTGTTTGACTTCTTTCAAAAACTATAATTAATACTCTCTAGATTCATCCACATTGTTGAAAATGGCAAAGTTTCATTACTTTTCATGACTAATATCCCTGTGTGTGTGTATCTATATACACACATTCATCTATTCATCTGTGGATGGATATTCAGGTTGCTTCCATGTCTTGGCTATTGTAAATCATGCTACTATGAACATTGGTGTGCATGTGTATATGGAGAATAGTATGGAGGCTGCTTAAAAAAACAAAAAAATAGAGTTAGTGGGATCCAGCAATCCTACTCCTGGGCATATACCTGGAATAGAAAAAACTCTAATTCAAAAAGATATATGCTCCCTATTTTCAGCTTTTTAAGGAACCTCCATATTATTTTCCTTAGTGACTGCACCAATTTACATTCCTACCAACAGTTTACAAGGATTCCATTTTCTCTATATCCTTGCCAACATTTGTTATTTGTGGTCTTTTTGATGATAGCCATTTTGACAGATGGGAGGTGATAGCTCATTGTGGCTTTGATTTACAGTTCTCTAATAACTGATGATGCTGAGCATCTTGTAATGTGCCTATTAGCCATCTGTATGTCTTCTTTGGGTAAAAAAAAAAAAAGTTCAGATCTTCTGCCTATTCTTTAATAGGATTTTTTAATATTAAGTTGTATAAGCTGTTTTATATATCTTGGATACTAACCTTTATCAGTCATATCATTTACAAATTTTTTTTCTGACATTCTGTAGATTACCTTTTCATTTTGTTGTATCTTCTGCAGTGCAGAAGTTTTAAGTTTGATATCATCCCACTTGTTTTTTCTTTTTTCTTTTTTTATTTGTGCATTTAGTGTCATATCCAGAAACATCATTGCCTAGATTAATGTCAAGGGGATTCTTTCCTATTTTTTTCTAGGAATTTTATGGTATCAGGTCTTATGTCTAAGTCTTTGATCTGGGGCTTCCCTGGTGGCTCAGTGGTAGAATTAGTTTTGTGAGTAGTATAAGATTGGAGGATTGCTGGATGGTATGGTAATTCTGTTTTTAAGTTTTTGAAAAAATTAAAGTCCTTTACTCTTATTGTATTCTTATTTATTTCATCCTTCAAATGTTAATATTTGCTGTGTATACTTTGATGCTCCAGTGTTGGGTACATATATATTTTCCATTGTTAAACCTTGATGGATTGGCTGCTTTACCATTATATAATAACCGATCTTGTGTCTTGTTTCTGTTATTGTGTAAAATTTATTTTATCTCATAAGTATAGCTACCTCCACTTTCTTTTGGTTGCCTCTTTCATGGAATATCTTTTTCTATTCTTTCACTTTGCATCCCTGTTCATCTTTTAAGCTGAAGTGAGTCTCTGGTAGGAAGCTGGGTACTGTTTTTATTCATCTAGACACTCAGCCTTTTGATACTTAAATTCATTCAATTTACTTTTAGAGTAATTATCGATATGTAAGAATCTACTTTGCTGTCTCATTAATTGCTTCCTGGTTGTTTTATATTTCCATTGTTACTTTTTCCCTCTGTTTCTGACTACCTTTGTTAATTGGTTATTTTCCATGCTGGTGTGCTCTATTTCTGTTCTTGGTCTTTTGTGGAACTATTTATGTTTCTGTGTTGTGGTTACCATGGGCTTACATAAAACATCATATAGATACAATAGCTCCTTTTAGGTTGACGGCAAATTATATTTGATCACCCATAAAGGTTTCACCCTTTTACTCCTCCCTTTTATATTATCAATTTATCTTTTTATATTATATATTTTTTAACTATTTATAGTAGTTATAGTTATTTTACTATTCATTTTCATTAACCTTTATACTGTTGTTAGTTGCTGGTTAACACACCATTATAAGAGAGTTATAGTTTTCTAATCCTGACTGTCTATTTTCATCTTTACCAGTGTGCTGTGTGCTTTTATATGTTTTCATGTCACTGATTAGCATAATTGAATTTTCAATTTGAAGACTCCTTTCAGCATTTCTAGGTGGATTTAGTGGTAGTAAACTCAGTCAGTTTCTGCTTGTCTGGAAAAGCTCTTAATTCTCCTTCATATCTGAAGGATAACTTTGATGGATAAAGTATTCTTGGCTATTTTTTTTTCTTTCAAACCTTTAAATGTATCATTCTGTTCTTTTCTGGTCTGTAGAGTTTTTGCTGAGAAATCACTGATAGTCTATTGGAGGTTCTTCTATAGGTTACATTCTTTTTTCCCCTAGCTGCCTTCAAGATTCTTTCTGTTTCCTTTATTCCTCACAATTTCATTATAATATCCCTTAGGGAAAGTCTTTTTGCACTGAGATAATAAGGTAATCTATTAGCTTTGTGAGCTTGCATGTCCAAGTCTTTCTCCAGGTTTGGTATGTTCTCAGCTATCATTTCTTTAAATAAACTCTGCCTCTTTTACTTCTCTGCTCCTTCTAGAACTCCAATTATTCTGATATTTGTCTTTTGATAAAATCCCATAACTCATGTAAAACTATTTTTAAAAACATGGGAATATTAGACACAAAGATTAAGACAATGGTTCTCTCTAGAGGGAAAAATTGGGGCTATGTCCAAAAGGAGCACATTGATATCTTCTAGAACTGGCAATGTTTTCTATCTCCTAGTCTGGGTGATGAGTACCTAGCTTTTGGATTACCTTTTATAACCTTCAGAAATATCATAAGTATCACTTTATAAGTATTCAATATTTAATACAAGTTAGAAAGTACATTTTTAAAATTATATAGGAAATTCCATGTACAATCTGATTAGAATTATACAGTATAACCTAAATATATAAAGAGAAAAAGATTAAATATGAATATGGCAAAATGCTTTAAAAATAGCGACTGGACATGACTGAGCGACTGATACACTAATTTTATGATTAAAAAGTAAGAGATTGTTTACTTGCATTCTGTAACCATGATATCACTAAATCTAGCATTTAGAAAAAAACATTTATTTTCAAACTATCAAAAAATGTTTGTGAGATTAAGAAATTACCTTAGGAATTGCATCTCTGAGTAGCCTTTCTGAACATCAACAGTGATGAAGCATACTCTTCCTCACTGAAGGGTAAATGACTCTACTGGTTTTCCGTGAAATGTTGCTTTTGAGAGTCCATGCTACTTTTGCCCCACAACCAATCCACTTGAGAAGTCTGACAGCTCATCTTTCATAATACCTCCTGCATCCATCCTTCCTCTCAGTTCTTAATGAATCCTACTCAGAGTGACCAGGTCATTCTTCCCATTTACCTCCCTGAAAGTATTATGTTCCCTTATATAAATTCTTCTCAACTCTGAAAATACTCTGATTTTTTCAATGATTCCAAAAGCATGGATGGCCCCCTCCACCCCGATCCCAGTGCTATACATTCCCTACTAGCTCTTCACATATCTATCCTTCTAGAACCAGTTTGAACCTTTTCTGTAAATTCTTCTTAGATCAGCCCAAACTCAACTAGTTTCTTCCTCCTGGAACTTTCATTTTTGGCCTTTATCCTTTGTTGTTTTGTATTAAAAGCATTAATGTTTATGCTAGGCTACTATTTAAAATAGACTTCACTTTTTACAGCAATTTTAGGTTCACAGCAAAATTGAGCAGAAGGTACAGAGATTTCCATATGCTCCATACCCCCAAACATGTATAGCTTTTCCCATCATCAATAACATCCAGCATAATGGTACATTTATTACAATTGATGGACTTATATTGACACATAATTATCATTCAAAGTCCATAGTTTACATTACAGTTCATTCTTGGTCTTGTGTATTCTGTGGGTTTGGATAAATGTCTAATAACATGTATCCACCATTATAGCATCATAGAGAATAGTTCTACTGCCCTAAAAATCCTCTGTGATCCACCTATTCATCCTTTCCTCCCCATGGCCCCTAGCAATCACTGATTATTTTACTGCCTCAATAGTTTTGCCTTTTCCAGAATGTCATGTAGTTGGAGTTATATAGTATTTAGCCTTCTCATATTGGCTTCTTCCATTTAGTGATATACATTTGTTTCCTCCAGGTCTTTTTATGCCTTGATAGCTCATTTCTTTTTAGCACTAAATAATATTTCATTGTATAGACACAGCATAGTTTATTTGTTCACCTACTGGAGGACATTGTGGTTGCTTCCAAGTTTTGGCAATTATGAATAGAGCTATTATAACCATTTGTGTGCAAGTATTTGTGTGGACATAGTTTTTGTGTGGACATAGTTTTCAACTCCTTTGGATAAACATCAAGGAGTGTGATTGCTTGATCATATGGTAAGAGTATGCTTGATTTTGTAAGAAGCTGCCAAACTATTTTCTAGCATTTGGTGGTATTATAATTCTGGATTTTGTCATTCTAATAGGTGTTCATTGGTATCTCGTTGTTTTAAATTGCATTTCCCTGTGACATAGGATATGGAACGTCTGTTTTTCCATGCTTATTTGCCATCTATATATCTTCTTCCAAGCTGTTTTTAAAGTACCTAATTTTTTGAACCAAATTTCGGCTGTCAGCCTCTAAACATTCAATTCCATCTATCTATCCACAATTCCTAGCCCAGCTACTCCACAGGTTCTTGCCTTTCATGCTTTAGAATGGCATTTCTACAAGCATCAGGAGAATTTTTGAGATTTTGAGATTTCCTCTAAGATGTAGTTCAATTCCAGGTTATCCTTTAAGAGTCACTTACATACTACTCGTTCTATTACTGGAAACAGAATGGAGACGGGTATAGAGGACACAGCCTTGACTCATCTAGGGAGTGAGGACTATAGGAGACCAGCCCAAAGGATAGTGCTACAGAAAAGAAAAAAAGTGGTAGAAAAAGACTAGGTTTCAGGATAGGCAAATAGTCCCTTATTCAGGCTCTTGTAAAAATGCCTATCCACTGAGCCACCTGCCCCTCCTCAGCAGAAGGCAGAAAGCAGTAGTTTCCTGTATCAGAGTCAGCCCTGAGCAGCTGTCCCTTTTGTCCTGTCGATAGTAGGGATTGTTTCATGTGACCTTGGAAGAACAGATTTAGGGCAATATCCTGAATTAATTGTTGTCTAGGTTGATAAAGAGGAACAAATATACTTCCCCCAAATAAACTAATAGCTTACTTTGGAGCTCAATTACAACCAAGAAGACTGAAGGAATTTGGTCATGCCTGGGTCATTCCTTAAACTACTGATGGCCAGCCCCTTTACCAAGCAATGGACTTGAGTGATAGCCAGCTAGGAAAATTCAAAGTGCCTATCATCTGAAACAAGGAGGATAAATAAAGTGGTTATAAAATTTCCTCAGGTAGTCATATACGATGTTTGAATTGACTTAATAAAACATTTGGTGGTATAATAACCTACTTAGATAAAACCCAGTGATTGTCAGAATATTGCACCCTGATCAATTCAACATCACCTTCATATACAGTTAAGAACATGCATAGATCTCCAGGGGAAAGTTATATATTCCCATCCCCCCCCCCCCTTAGTCAAAGAGAATGTTAGAGTATACATAAGGAGAGGGGGAGCCCTTTGCTATCTTCTTTTAAATAATTAATGACATAAAGGCGTCTGCTATTCATGGATGACACTGTACCCACTAAGACGTAACTCAGCCTCCTCCTTTGACTGTTTCGCCACCTGAGAAAGGTGGGACTGAGAGTCATTTGCTGCCGTGCATGTCACTATGTCTGAACCAGCCTGGAGTGGTCAGGCCAGCAGCTCTCCATCACAGTAGCACACTGGGGTCATAGCTGTCTTTGTTCAGTAGAGATAATTCTAGTCCCTGTCTGTAGTTCAGGATTTTATTTTACTTCTATTTTTGACATAATACATAATCTGTTACAGACACACCAAGTTGCTTTTATGAGGAAGACTATAAAGAAAGTACTTTGCATGGCTTTGGTAATATATCCAAGTCTCCTGGTAGCACACAAAACATGCCTGCCTCCTGCATGTAGAGGAGTGGGTCTGAGTGCTCTGACTTCTGCCAAGTGTGTGCCTGAGTCACTGCATAAGGCATGAACTTTCACAGAAGCAGAATAGAGTCAAAAGGAGGCAGGGCAGTCCTGCACTATGATCAGATATAATAACACCATTTTTGTCCATTTTACTTGCCTCTACTCACCAAAAGCACTGATTATAAATTTAAGAGTGGAATTTACCAGTCAGGAGAAGGAGAATAATTTAATGGGAAGTTAAAGCTGTCCTTTCTAACATCCATCTCAAGGAATGTGTGTGTTTGCTAAGAAGTTTACTAAAAGCCTTCACATCCATTGTCTCCTTTACTCGAACCATCTCATGAAACAGGTATTATATATTCTTTTTTTAAATGAGAAAACTGAGATAATGTAAACCATACAAAACAGTTGTATGATTGCCCCAAATCACACAAAATAGTTCTTCATGCAAGCAGGTTCCATCCTAAATGTTCTCTCAACCCTGTACTTTTCACCCTAGAGCATCCTGCCTCTCTGTACTTTGGAATCTCTTAACTATGAATGTAGATCTGCCACCCGTGAATTTATGTAAACACTCTGATAGTATTGGAACATACAACATAATCAATCCATACCAACTTAGAGCAACCAGTTCCATAAGATTATTTTTTGCTGTGGAAAACAGAACTCTTCTCCTCCCTGCCCTCTCCCTCCTTTTATTCTTCCTTTTTTTTCTGGGAAGGATGTTAATGTATTGCTCAAAGGGGACCGTCCCTGTTTCTAGAACTTCTCCATTCAGGAAAGGAGTTTGTGTTCAACCTGTTCCATTTGTCATTATGAATTTTGGCCACATCCTTACTTGAGCTCTGGCTTTCCACACTGTTACGGTTTTAACTTAATCATAGATTCTGCCTTTCCACATCCGGTACAGGGCAGACTTTGCTTAGATTGACACCACCTACAAGATCATTCATTAACATTGGCCCCTCCACTCCAAGAAGCTCACCCCAGGTCCAACACAGAGCACTCCTACTCGCCTGCTCCTTTATGTATCCTCTTGATATAGATATAGTCTCCTTCCTCTGTTTAACTGTAAGCTCCCTGTGGATAAAGTTGTATTTCTCTCTGCTTCTCATTACAGTACCTAGCTTAATGTCTAAATTTGAGCAGCTAAGGAGTAAACATTTGCAAAATGAAAAATTCTCCCCTTTCTTGTACTGAGATTCTTTCATTTCTTTTGCATTTTAACGTCTGCTTTCCATTCACCAGTTTCAGAGTCTAGAACTTCAGGGTACCCATTAGCTGAAGACTGTTGTTAATTTGTCTATCAGTGTGGGTGCCACATTCCAACTTCCTTCCAAGTGCTACTGACAATGTCTGGCATCTTACTGGTCTTCATATGCTTAGACAGATTTACAGTTACGTGGTTCCCTGAGGTGTGGTTAGTAGCTGAGAGCTTTTTGAACTTTAATGTATAACTACAAAAATAAGTATTTTCTGAAGTGCCTTCCCACTCTTGTTTTCCCAGAAGTTTATATGCTATTTATCTTCTCATTCCCACAGCCTATGAGATCTTCTTACATATATTGCAGCGTTCTGATGTTTCATAACACCAATGAATGTGAATTATACAGATAGCATAAAGATAGAAAAAATTCTAGATTCCAGGTAACATCAGGGCTCACACTCCTCCCACTAAGGAACCCATTTTTCTCTCTCATTTACTTGAAACTTAGGAAGATGGGTTGGCTCTGACCCCTCAGAGCTCTGACCTATCCTAATTTTAAATACCCAAATGCAATATGCTTACTCTTTTATCCTCACATTAATTAAAGATCAGTCTAGCTTTTTCTTGCCTTGAGTAAAAATAAGTAGTCCTGTTAGATTCATAGAAAATTCTTCTCAACTACTCAAGTCCAGATTTTCATGATAGAGAATGTATCTGATAATTGTTAGTGCTATTTTTGACAGATGTTCAATATGTAATAATGATCTGCTGCTTTGACTAATCCAGCCAAATCAACAGCTTTGGACAGAATCCCAAGGCCAGTTTGGGAGCACTGCCAATATCTATTCCAAGAGATTTTAACACTAAAAATCCTCAAGTGAAAAAGAGAGAGAAATGTAAATCATTAGACTACTTCCCCCCCCAAAAAAAAAATCAAAGCAGGAAAAAAAAAGCAAAATAAAACTGTGGCCAGTATAATAGTACATAGGTTCAATATTTACTAGTTTGTGTTCCATCTGAGCTATTTCCTTGATCAACCATGCACACGGCACTTTTATTCTCAGGGGACACTATTGCCATGACAACTTTATCAGGCTAACACTGAAATGCAGCTCTTGGAGCAATCTCAATCTGAGTGCGGTTTACAATATTATTTATGCTAGTCTTTTATCAACATCCTCGGCGTGCCAAACAGATGAGAAATTTTTTTAAATGACTATTAAAATCACAATAAAATGTAAAAACTTTACAAAGAGAAGAGGAATAAGCCATTAGGCTGAAAAATGGGCAATCAAAGGAGCTGTTGCACTCGGCAGATGGAAAAGCAGCAGGTGCCATGGTGTGATGGGACCTTGCTTCCCATCATGCATGCTCTACAATGATGCAGCCTGACAGGGAAGGGAATTACTGTGTCGGAGCAGGTACTTTCTGTCCATTAGCTGATTCCCAGTTCGTCCTCGCAGACTGCTACCCGTGGCTCTTGGATAAAATGGTTTTGTAATACACAGCGCCAAAACTTGTACGGGGAAGGAGAGCTGTGAGTAGCCCTCTTTCAGTGCCTCAGCTTAACAGAGTGTGAGTGACCAAGTAAATATTTCTCTAGCCCAAACTGGGATTAGCGGTTTCAGTCTCTGAATAAATTATTTGAATACAGATGCGGTGCATACAGCCAGGTGACAAAGGGCCACAGGATCTCAGTGTGGGAGGTGGAAGGGAACACTGATGAAGAGAATTCTCAAGGTAACAAATTAGCTCTCAAACAAATGAGTCTCAGGAAAGCTCTGGGAGTACACTCACTCTCTGCATTCAGTGAAAAAATGCCAAATTATAAAGGGGCAACCTGAACTGGCAGGTCAGCTGAGACAGACATGGCACATTAGGCATGGTACACACTGATGCTCTGGGGCTTTGTCAAGTGTCAGGCTGGTTCTTCTTTCCATTCCCTTCCCGAGCCTGAGTTTATGTTCCAGATCTTACCTGTGAAACCTCAAAAACAGAGTGAAATAGAAACAGAGTTTAAATTAAATTTGTACAATTGGCAAGACTAGGTCTTTCTAGATCTTTGTCCAGTAAACTAATGGAATTGCACAATTGTTTACTGGCCTTGGCTGTTAACACAACTAGACTAGGAAATGGTAAACCTTATTATTTTTTTTTTCTATGCATTTTCATGACTGCACTGGAAAGTCAAAGCTGGCTCTCTCACTCATTATGTATAATCATCAAAGGAAGGAAATGGGTATGGGCTGCATTTATGTTAAAACCTTAGAAATTATGTGCATGTCAAAGAAGCATTAACGTAAGGATTCAATTCAAGCCTTCTTCATCCCCTAGCTTAGGCAGTGAAAGTGTTAGTCGCTCAGTCGTGCCCAACTGTGTGACCCCATGGACTGTAGCCCACCGGGCTCCTCTGTCCATGGGATTTTCCAGGCAAGGATACTGGAGTGGTTTGCCATTTCCTTCTCCAGGGGATCTTCCCGACCCAGGGAGTGAACCCCAGTCTTCTGCACTGCAGGCAGATTCTTTACCAACTGAGCTACCAGGGAAGCCCTTAGTTTAGGTAAGGGACATGTTATTCTATTTCAAACCATCCTGGTTTTTTCTGCACACTTATCACATTGGCATTTATAAATAATTTTCATTTCATGTCTGTCAAATTTCGCTAAATTCTAAGTGACCCCAAGGAAAGAAACTGAGTGCTCCTTGCCTCAGCCCTTAGCAAAATACTAGCCACATGGTAGGAGCTCAGTGTTAGTAGAAAGAGAAAGAGTTGGAAGGAAGAAGATAAATAATTCAGGAAGAAAATAAGGAAGATGTCAAGAGAAGATCCAGAAGATGTAAAATAATCCTTAGCACCTTTATACTTCTCTATGTCTTCTTTAGAAGCCTCCATAAAAGCTTTAAATTTATTGAGATGCCTAAACAAACTACACTAAATAAAGAGGAGAAGGATGAGTGAGGACAAGTGTATGTATGCATTGACAGCAATAGGATGGATATCACTGAATGGTATCCAAGGACATCTGAATAGACAAGTATTCATATCCTTGGTCATGGAATTAATTTTATAAAGAGACAATGAAAATGGAAATATTTCAGCCAGAATAGAGTGAGTTTTAACTTAGTCAGAGGCCACACCAAGAGAGTTTAAAATTACCCTTTTATGTCTTGTGCTTCTTATCCCAAGTGTTTGAAATAAGCAACTATATTTGGTAGTACAGGACATTCAGTTTGGATCTGATCATCCTTTTATTCATATCTCTCCCCAGATGGAGTACGAGCATACTGACTATGCAGGATTATACAAGGCAATGATTACTACACATTTTTAATGTGAAGTAAAACAGTGAATAAAGAAATTATGACAACCAATGATAATAACACCTGAAGTGCACAGCACCTAAGAGTTTCCAGGATGATTTAATATTATATTATTTAATCCTTAACACAATTAGTTAATCCTGTTATTTAACCTTAACAGAATCATTAATCTGGGAGAGAAGATTTACTAATAACATTCATAAAGTTACTTAACTTCTCCATCTCATGGTTTTCTCTTCTAAAACCATCAAAAAAGATCAAAAATTGAAAGAATAATGGATGGAAAATACTTTGCTCAATAAATGTTAACCATGATTAGTGTTGTTATTATTTAGTAGCACAGATATCATTAACTACAATTTAGAGATCCCAGTAAAAGAACCTCATAAGTTAAATGATTTCATTGCCCCAGAACTCATATTTCTAATTCTGAAATCATCATGCTATGTACTATGCCAATTTTATTCTGAGCTGCAGTTGACTTTAAGGTCTATGTTTGAGGATGTGTGGCCCCTTTGGAATACCCTTCACCACAGGATCCTAGGGACGGCAACTTGGTGTGGAGCCAATGCATCAAGCCAACAGAATCAAGGTCCTGGAATACCAGCCCTGCTGGAGAGGTCAGTCAATATCAGCTGCTTCCCAAGGCCTCCAGACAACCTGACATTTTGCCTTTCCTTCATTTTGGTTCCTGTCAGTTTCAAAAGAGACAAGCTTTTGGGAATGAAACTGATGTGTTTGTGCGACTGTTCCAGGCTGCCAAAATTGACAGAGGCTGAAACTGATGAAAGTAACCAATTTGTCAATTTCCGCAAAAGGAGGGCTTTGAAGGCAGAGACTGACTAAGTCTATCCTTTTCCTGCCTGATCTGAAAATTTAATTTTTCCCCAACTTTAAAAAGTTTTGTGTTTACTCTCATAAATTTTATTGGACTGAATTCTGGATACAACCTGAATTGGTCTCACAGTTTAAACAGATGGTCAATTCCATCAAAATCCAATTCAGTGTATTGTTTAGCAGAGTGTTATTTTACATTGAATTGACTGATAAACTTATTTTAAATGGCTAAAAATGTTATTAAAATGTGGAATCACTCTAAACCCTGCTGCTTTTGAGTTTTGATGCTTCACAGGAAAACCCCATAGCTTAAACTGATATGCAGTCAAAAACACAATCAAATCAGTTCAGAACTCTATTGCATCTGTCAACTATCTGGTTTTGATAATCTTTGCATGATTAAATAAAAATTATTTTTAGAGACTTAAAATTATACTAGAGGTATTAGGATTCTTGGGTTCCAAGTCTGCTACTCACCAGTTATGTGATATTTTCACATTACCACCTTTGATTCTCAGCCTTTCCCCCTATATAATGAGGAGGTTAGACTACAGCAGCATTTTCCAAAATGTGTTCTTTAGAAAAAGCTTTCTTTCATAGGACATTAATAAGTCTAACAAAAAATACATGATAACTTTCCACATAACTTTGGAGAACATTAGTTAAGTATGCTTATTGACTATAAGACTTCATATTCTTTATCATCTTAATATGTTTAATGGATATAGCTCTCAGTCATAAACCCTAGTGTGCAATAAAATAACTACACTTTCTAGATCCCATCCTGCCAAAGTGCTGAGAATCTTCTCTTCAGTTGTGTAAGGGATATTGGTTCTGGAATCTCTAAGGGCAGAGGATATAGGTGACCCATCTTGTCCTAAGTCATCAGTCCACAAAGTTTGTTTCTGGGACTGCTACATGAGAGATGAGTAAGCTTGTTCTATAAAGGGCAAGATAGAAAATATAATAGGCTTTGCAGACCTTTCAGACTCTGTAACAACTCAGCACCACCATTGCTCAGTTCTGTCATTTTACTGCAAAAGAAGCCATATACCATATATAACATATACAAAACTGTCTTCTCTTTTAACCATTTTAAAATGTAAAAACAAAACTTATGAACTGTATGAAAAACAGATGGTGAGCTGTATCTGTCTTCCAAGCTGTAGTTTATCATCCTCTGGTCTAAATGACTGGCTCGTTGATGCTTCTGTGTAAATTTCTTGTTCTGAGTGCCCAGTATCTCATTATTTGATGAATTTTCTTATTCATTCAATATTTATTGAGTGCCTATTAAGTATCTGGTTCTGTGAGAGGTGTAGTGTATACAGTGACAAATAAAAAAGGCATGGTTCCCACCTCCTTGAACCTTAATGCTTAATTGGTGTGTTAGATACTCCACAGGTAAAGGAATGAAACCACAGTTTAAACTAAGTAAGTTCTACAAGAAGAGTAACCAACCACCTTGGTTTGCCTGAAACCTTCTTAGTTTTAGTATGAAAAACTTTGCATCCCCCAAGTCCTCTGATTTCCAGACAAACAGGGGTGGATGTTTACCCTACAGAGGTAAAAGCTATAAAAAAGGAAAACATAGTGGACATACTTTATATTGTCGATATAGCCTGGAAATCTTTTTGAGGGTGTATCATTTAAAGCTGAGAATTGAAAGAGAAGGAAAAAGACACAAATGAAAGAAGCCCAGTCATATGAACAGAGGAAGGAATGAAAAGCACAGGCAAATAAATCACTTGTTCACAAAAAGCTTTGGGCACTCAGGAAACTGCAAAAAAAAAAAAAGAAAAAAGCTATTTTTAACTAGGGCAGATTAAACAAGATAAATGGCAGGTTGAGATAAAATTAGAGGTGTAGGCAATGGAATATTACTCAGCTATAAAAAAAAAGCATTTGAGTCTGTTCTAATGAGGTGGATGAAACTGGAGCCTATTATACAGAGTGAATTAAGTCAGAAAGAGAAACACAAATACAGTATATTAATGCATATATATGGAATTTAGAAAGACGATAACAATGACCCTATATGCAAGACAGCAAGAGACACAGATGTAAAGAACAGACTTTTGGACTCTGGAAGGCGAGGGTGGGATGATTTGAGAGAATAGTATTGAAACATGTATTACCATATGTAAAACAGATGACCAGTGCAAGTTCTATGCATGAAGCAGGGCACTCAAAGCCAGTGCTCTGGGACACCCAGAGGGATGGGATGGGGAAGGAGGTGGGGAGGGGGGGTCAAATGTGGGGACACATGTACAGCCATGTCTGATTCATGTAGATGTATGGCAAAAAAACACCACAATATTGTAAAGTAATTAGCCTCCAATTAAAATTTAAAAATTAATTTAAAAATTAGACATGTAGGAATGACTCATCATGGTCCATGGTAAGAAGTTTGGGCTCTATTTGAAATGTAGTAGAAAATCATTGTTGTTATTCAGTTGCTAAGTTATGTTTGACTGTTTGTGACTTGCAGCACGCCAGACTTCCCTGTCCTACACTACCTCCCAGAGTTAGCTCAAACTCATGCCCATGGAGTTGGTGATGCTATCCAACCATCTCACCCTCTGGTGCCCCCTTTTCCTCTGGCTCTCAATATTTCCAAGCATCAGGGTCTTTTCCAATGAGTCAGCTCTTTGCATCAAATGGTCAAAGTACTCGAGCTTCAGCATCAGTCCTTCCAGTGAATTCAGGGTTGATTTCCTTTAGGATTGACTGGTTTGATCTCCCTCCTATCCAAGGGACTCTCAAGAGTTTTTCCAGTACTACAATTGGAAAGTATCAATACTTCAGTGTTCAGACTTCTTTATGGTCCAGCTCTCACATCTGTACATGACTAGATCATTATCTAATTTATTTTATTTATTTATTTTGGGTTGTCTGTCCAACTGATGTTTATTTTATTTTATTTTAACTTTACAATATTGTATTTGTTTTGCCATACATTGACATGAATCCACCATGCATATACATGTTTTCCCCTTCCAGAACCCCCCTCCCACATCCCTCCCCATCCCATCCCTCTGGGTCATCCCAGTGCACCAATCTCGAGTGCCCTGTATCAAGCATCAAACCTGGACTGGCGTTATCTAATTTAAAAGGAAGGCTTTTCAAATATTTTCTGCCTAACCCAAGGATTTATTGTTGTTATTTAGTTGCTAAGTTGTATCCAACTCTTTGTGGCCCCATGGACTGTTGCCCACCAGGCTCCTCTGTCCACTGGGATTTCCCAGGCAAGAATACTAGACTGGGTTGCCATTTCCTTCTCCAGGGAATCTTCTGGACCCAGAAATCAAACCCAGGTCTTCTGCCTGGCGGGCAGATCCTTTATCACTGAACCACCTTGGAAACATGAAAACGTTAATCACAACCCTTTTTTTTTTTTTTAAGACATACATTGTATACTGGTTACACCAAAGATGATCTTATCTAATACAGGGGATGAGTGCTAAAGTAGGGTGAACAGTGAGGAAGAGAAGAAGTAAAGTGTTAGTAGCTCAGTTGTGTACAGCTCTTTGAGGCTCTGTGGACTATAGCCTACCAGACTCCTCTGTCCATGGGATTCTCCAGGCAAGAATATTGGAGTGGGTAGCCACTCCCTTCTTCAGGGAGTCTTCCTAGACCGGGGATCAAACTCATGTCTCCTGCATTGCAGGTGGATTTTTTACCATCTCAGCCACCAATGAAGTAAGTAAATGTAAGTAAGTAATAAGTAAAGGAAATGCTTAAACTATTCTTTCCAGATGGGGAATTTCTCAGGCTCCCCCTACTAATTTCTGCTTCAGATTCTCCAATAGTCATTCAGTTTCCCCATGTGTGTGTGTGTGTGTGTGTGTGTGTGTGTGTGTGTGTGTTATGAGATTTTCATATTTCCATATGTCTGCTCTGACTGGGACCTTATAGGCTAGTGATTAGATTCTATGATCTCTCTGGAGTTAATCTGAAATTCTCCCCAGATACTCTGTTTTGGTTGGCTTCTCTTGACTTCACCCGCTGCAGCCAGGGCAGTAAAAGATCCCTTTCTATACACCCTGGGTTTCCCTAGTGGCTCAGACTATTCCTCCTGCAATGCAGGAAACCTGGGTTCGATCCTTGGGTTGGCAAGATCCCCTGGAGAAGGGAATGATTACCCACTCCAGTATTCTTGCCTGGAGAATCCCATGGACAGAGGAGCCTGGTGGGCTACAGTCCATGTGGTTGCAGAGTCAGACAGGACTGGGTGACTGACACTTTCACTTTCCTATATACCCTAGTACTGCATCTAGGACGACAGGTCATGTTCACCTGGATCGGGATGCACTGGAAGGCAAGGACTCAAAACATTCATTCAGCATCTTCAGATACAGCTGTAGCCCATCCACATGTTGATCTTTGAAACTTTAAAGAAAGTACGGAAGGCCTTCACAAACACCTACAAGAAACAACACAGGCTTTGATTTCTGGCTGAGTTCTCATGCAGGAAAGATGCATTTCATTGACTTGCATTAACAACCCTGGTAATAGGAATGGAGTTACTGACATTTCCATTTCGTGGTGTGAACACTCCATCATAATGAGGGGGGGGTGTGGTTGTTAACTGCCATGTTGTTAGCACAGGAAAATCAAAATGATTTTTCATCGTTTGTCCCATGTGAAAAACACCCTCATTTAAATGTTCTGAGATTGCTCCCAATCAACTCCAAGGATCAGACTGGTCCACAAATTTGCCTTTGGTTAGTATGATAATGAGACTTCAACTGTACACCAAATAATTGTATTTACTTAAATTTATGATTGTGCATTAGAGAATTCAGTAGTATTCAGGAGGTCTTGAAGCCATAACTTACAGCCTCAACCTCACCTTCTTCTATACATTTTACTTTTAGAAACTGCTATTTAAATGCAGATGGCTGTATAAATTTCCACTCCTGACCTGAAATATATCCAGCAATATATGCTATGATTAATTGGTGCTTCAGACCCCCGCCCCCCACCTCGGGAATTATCTGTTTTGCAGCCTATGAGAGAGAATGATAGGCTCCTCTCTAGGAACAGACATTCTCTCTGCGGCTTTCAAAGACTAGCATCGAGCAGCAGTAGTGGACGTTTAATCTCCATTCTCTATCACAGCTCGTTTAAAAATTACAGTCAATAGCCAGCCAGTTCGTGAAGGCCACTCTCCCTGAGTTCAGAGTTTCTCAGTCACATTCTTTCTTTTTTATTATTAAAGACCAAGCTCAGAATCCCTATGTTCATCACTGCTAAGTGTTGATATAAGTCACAAATACTGCCACTGACAGTGGTTAAAAATGCAGCTGGGTTAATGCTGACATATTGTTATCTTTTGAGGGCCAGTTAATATGTGTTCATTTATAATCTAATTGTATGTCCACTTTTTAAAAAATCAGCTCCCAGTGTGGAATGGATAAAAATACAATTACCAAATGATATGTGTAATCATTCAGAGCTGTTAGCTCTAAAAGGTGATATTGCAGTGACATTGAGAAAATTAGATCTATTCTTCATACGATTATATGGCTACACTTTCACTCTAATGCCACTCTAATTGGAAAGGAGCATTGAAATGTGAAGCTGTGTGTTTCAGTCTCTAATTATCACTGAACAACTCATTCTTAGGATAGGGTTCTGGAAAAGACAGTTGCCAGAAAGCTTTGATAATTCCAAATGTTCATTGTTGCTTTCATGTCAGGTAAAGCTTGTTTTCCTTCAATAAAATTTAGATGGCCACTGATAACTTACTAGAGATAAAGATTTAGGTGAATGCCTATAATTCTTTTAGTCCACTCGTGTCTTTGAAAAGAAAAATTCTACAAGAATACACTCCCTCCACTTTTTCTTCCAAGTAGACCCTCAAAATGTAAACATTTGCCTTCCTAAATTGTAGAGTGGTTGGGAGGCTCAAATTTCATAATAAAAGGGCAAGTTATTTTGTAAACTTTTAAGATACATACAAATATTAGCTATTATTCTTAAAATTGCTATTGTTGTTAATCATCTGTCAGTAGATGTCAAGACTTGATTTAGTGAGTCAGTTGCTTTAGGGTCACTGCCTATAGAAATTATGATGTCAAGTTAATATCTTTGGCCTAAATTAGATCTTTGATGTACAAGTCAGTGGTGTCTGGATATGTGTGTATTTAATAAGGACCTCTTCCATTTCCCTATTCTCAGAATCATAGATTTATAGAGCAAACAGTACAGCTAAAGTGCTAGTGTGTGTTAGCCACTCAGTCATGTCCAACTCTTTGCGACCCCATGGACTGTAGCCCATCAGGCTCGTCTGTCCATGAGATTTCCCAGGCAAGAATACTGGAGTGGGTAGCAATTCACTTTTCCAGAGGATCTTCCTGACCCAGGGATTGAACCTAGGTCTCCTGCATTGGAGGCAGATTCTTTACCATTTTAGCCACTAGAAAAGCCCAAAGTGCTATTAGGGAAAGGGAAGTTGCTCAGTCGTGTCCGACTCCTAGCAACCCCATGGACTGCAGCATATACCCCATCAATTATTCTATTATTAGACTATAAGCCCTAATAAGCTGATAACTGTGTCTCTTCCTGAAAAGTATTGAGTATGTCCATATTGTCTGAACAAAAGTGTGAACACTTCTATTTTGTATTTCTTCATTCTTTATAAGCATATATTCCTTTACATCGAGCATAATTATAACTGCTTTCAAACATTTGTCTTTGAGTTCCAACATCTGACTTATTAGTTATCATGGTATAAGTTTCCACAGCTTGTCTTTTCCTTTGAGAATGGATCAAATTTTCCAGAGTTTTGAGTTGTATTTTGGATATCATGAGTGCTGTCATAGGGACTCCGGACTATGTTATGTTCTTGCAAAGATCACTGATATTTTATTGCTGTTTTAGTGGGTAATTTGACTTGTCTCAATCTGGAAACTTTCAGAGAGCCACTCAGTTATTTTGGTAGCTAGGCTGCTTTCAGTCTGCCCTGTGCATGTGTGTGATGCAGGGGTCAGTTTGAGGTGTATACAGACTATATATACAGAACATACTGTTTACGTTCTCTGGCTCTTTTCTTTTTGGGATTCCCCCCAACGCATTCTGGTGGCTGTCACTGATTCTTCATGCCAGAAAGCTTGAGGTTTTATATAGGAATTTTAGCTGCTCCAAGTATGCTGACTGCATTCTGACCTTGCGCTAAAAGCAGTAAAAAATGGAAACTCATGCCATGTCATTTTCTTCATCCAAATGTCAATGTCTCTTCAGAATCTGCATAGATTTTGTTCACTCTTCAGAGCCTTGTGTTTTCCATAGTTTATAGTTTTTATCTGTTGGAGGATTTCTTTTATATTCTACAATGCATGATGAAAATTAGGTTCAGAGAAGTAGTTGTTATTGTTGTTCAGTCGCCAAGTCCTGCCCGACTATTTGCAACCCATAGACTGCAGCACACCAGGCCTCCCTGTCCCTCACCATTTCCTTGGGTTTGCCCAAATTCACGTTCATTGAGTTGGTGATAACATCCAACCATCTCATCCTCTGTCGCCCTCTACTCCTTCTGCCTTCAATCTTTCCCAGCATCAGGGTCTTTCCCAATGAGTCAGCTACGTGTATCAAGTGGTCAAAGTATTGGATCTTCAGCTTCAGCATGAGTCCTTCCAATGAGTATTCATGGTTGATTTCCTTTAGCATTGACTCTGATCGCCTTGCTGTCCAAGGGACTCTTCAAGAGTCTTCTCCAGCACCAAAGTTCAAAAGCATCAATTCTTTAGCACTCTGCCTTCTTTATGATTCAACTCTCACATCCATACATGGCTACTGGAAAAACCATAGCTTTGGCTATATGGACCTTTGTCAGCGAACTGATGTCCCTGCTTCTTAATGTACTGTCTGTATTTGCTTTACTACACTGTCTATATTTGACTTCCCTGGTGCCTCAGATGGTAAAGCGTTTGCCTACAATGCGGAAGACCTGGGTTCAATCCCTGGGTCAGGAAGATCTCCTGGAGAAGGAAATGGCAACCCACTCCAGTATTCTTGCCTTGAAAATCCCATCAACGGAGGAGTCTGATAGGCTACAGTCCATGGGGTTGCAAAGAGTCGGACGTGACTGAGTGACTTCACTTCGACTTCACTTCATATTTGTCATGGCTTTCCTGCCAAGAGGCAGTTGTCTTCTAATTTCATGGCTACAGTCACCAACAGCAGTGATTTGAGAGCCCAAGAAGAGGAAAGCTATCACTGCTTCATCTTTTCCCCTTCAATTTGCCATGAAGTGATGGGACCAGATACCATGATCTTAGTTTTTTTAATATTGAGTTTTAAGATGGTTTTTTTTCACTCTCCTCTTCCACATTCATCAAGAGGCTATTTAGTTCCTCTTCTCTTTGTGCCATTAAAGTGGTATCATCTTTATATCTTGAGGTTGTTCAAATTTCTCCCCACAATCTTGATTTCAGCTTGTAACTTATCCAGCCTGGCATTTCACATGATGTGCTCTGCATATAAGTTAAATAAAAAGGGTGACAAACAGCCTTGTTGTATCCCTATCTCAATTTTGAATCAGTCAGTTGTCCCATAGAGGGTTCTAAATGTTGCTTCTTGACCCGCATACAGGTTTCTCAGGGGACAGGTAAGATGGTCTGGTATTCCCATCTCTTGAAGAGTTTTTCACAGTTTGTTATGATCCACATAGTCAAAGGCCTTAGCATAGTCAATGAACAGAGGTAGATGTTTTTTTCTGGAATTCCCTTGCCCTTGCTATGATCCAGAGAATGTTGGCAATTTGACCTCTTGTTCCTCTGCCTTTTCTAAACTCAACTTGAACATCTGGAAGTTCTTGGTTCACATAGTGGTGAAGCCTAGCTTGAAAGATTTTGAGCATAACCTTATTAGCACAGGAGATGAGTACAATTGTCCAGTAGTTTTAACATTCTTTAGTACTGTTCTTTTGGGGAGTTGGGATGAGGTTGACCTTTTCCAGTCCTATGGCCACTGCTGAGTTTTCCAAATTTGCTGACATTTGAGTGCAGCACTCTAATAGCATCGTATCTTAGGATTTTAAATAGTTCTGCTGGGATTTCATCACCTCCACTAGCTTTATTGGCAGCAGTGCTTCCTAAGGCCCAGTTGACTTTGCACCCCAGAATGTCTTACTCTTGGTGAGTGACCGCACCATTGTAGTTATCCAGGTCATTAAGATCTTTTTTTTACAGTTCTTCTTTGTATTCTTGCCATCTCTTCTTGATCACTTCTGCTTCTATTAGGTCTTTACTGTTTGTGTCTTTTATTGTGCCCATCTTTGGATGAAATTTTCCTTTGATATTTCCAATTTTCTTGAAGAGATCTTTATCCTTTCCCCTTCTATTGTTTTCCTCTATTTCTTCGCATTGTTTATTGAAGAAGGTCTTCTTGTCTCTCCTTGCTATTCTCTGGAACTCGGAATTCAGGGGTGTATATCTTTCCCTTTCTCCCTTGCTTTCTGCTTCTCTTTCCTCAGCTAATTTTAAAGCCTCCTGAGACAACCACTTTGCCATCTTGCATTTCTTTTTCTTTCACTGCCTTTGTACAATATTATGAACCTCTGTCCATAGTTCTTCAGGCACTCTGTTTACTAGATTTAATCCCTTGAATATATTTATCACCTCCACTATATATTTATAGGGGATTTAGGTCATACCTGAATGACCTAGTTGTTGTCCCTGCTTTCTTTAGTTTAAGCCTGAATTTTGCTATAAGGAGCTGATGATCTGAGCCACAGTCTGCTCCAAGTCTTGTTTTTGCTGACTGTATACAGCTTCTCCATCTTCAGCTGCAAAGAATGTAATCAATCTGATTTTGGCATTGACCATTTGGTGATGTCCGTGTGTAAAGTTGTCTCTTGATTTTTTTGAAAAAGGATGTTTGCTATGACCAGTGAATTCTCTTGGAAGAATTCTGTTAGCCTTTCCCCTGCTTCATTTTGTACTCCAAGACAAATTTGTCTGTTACTCCAGGTATCTCTTGACTTCCTAATTTTGCATTCCAATCCTTATGATGAATAGGACATCTTTGTTTGGTGTTAGTTCTAGGAGGTCTTCTAGGTCTTCATAGTACCATTCAACTTCAGCTTCTTTGGCATGGGTGGTTGGGCATAGACTTGGATTACTGTGATGTTGAATGGTTTGCCTTAGAAACAAACCGAGGTCATTCTGTTGTTTTTGAGGTTACATCCAAGTACTGCATTTCAGACTCTTTTGTTGATTATGAGGGCTACTCTATTTCTTTTATGGGATTCTTGCCCACAGAAGTAGATATAATGGTCACCTGCGTTAAATTCACCCATTCCCTTCCATTTTAGTTCACTAATCCCTAATATGTGGATGTTTACTCTTGCCCTCTCCTGCTTGACCATGTCCAATTTACCTTGATTCATGGACCTAACATTCCAGGTTCCTATGCAATACTGTTCTTTACAGCATCAGATTTTACTTTCATCACCAAAAACATCCATAACTGAGCTTTGTTTCTGCTTTGGCCCAGCTGCTTTCTGGAGCTATTAGCAATTTCCCTCCTCACTTCTCCAGTAGCATATTGGACATCTTCTGACCTGGGGGGGTTCATCTTTCAGTGTCATATCTTTTTGCCTTTTTGTATAGTTCATGGGGTTCTCACAGCAAGAATACTGGAGTGGTTTGGCATTTCTTCCTCCAGTGGATCACATTTTGACAGAACTCTCTGCTATGACTCATCTGTCTCAGGTGGCCCTGCACAGCAAGGCTCATAGCTTCATTGAGTTACACAAGCCCCTTCTCCATGACTAGGCAGTGATCCATGAAAGGGCAGAGGTAGTAAGACTTATCTATAAAACCATAGCGCTGCTTTTAATTCACCAAGTCATGACCATAAAAGCAAACAGTCATGCCCATGTTGTCTTTCTTGATTCTAATACAGGGTTTATTTTGTCCCAGATTACTGTCCTCTCAGTCAATTTAGCACACTGTAAGTGGCCCCTCTCAGTTTAGGCCAGCACTAGGATAAAATTTAAAGATGCACGAAGAGGTGCAGTTGCATTAAAGATACTTTCCTTTGTTACTGTAGCTTAATTCAGAGTTCATTCAGTAAATGCAACAGTAGTTCCCAAACTCTCAACCAACAATTAGTGGCCACCTAGGATGAAGGATGGTGATATTAGATGATAAATCCAAAGAACAAACAACAACAACAAAACAAGCTTACATCCACCGTTTAATTTTTTTTAAATGTGCTGGACTATGAAATCAATGCATATTATCATAGTAATTTCCCAGGCTTAAATTTCCTCTTTATAAATGAAATGTTGTGTTAAACCATTTCTCTGGGCTCTTGTAGCCCAATGATCTTCTTCAATTATTTTCACAAAGACACTGATTACCATTTAGATTGTCAATATCTGTTCAGATTGCAGGTCTGGAAACTTAAGGGGAAAAGAGACAGCAAAAGTGAAAGTTTGTGAACCCACTGAAAGGTGTACTGAACTATTAGGATGATCAGAAAATAACCTTCTTAATTTTCCTGTTTTCAAAATGCTTTGGAGCTACTGTGCAAATTCAGTCATAATCCGCTTCTTAACCTTTGGTTTTCTAGGATTAAATTTTTCTGAGTTCAGGATTTATTGGTTCATTAAGTGGGGGATTTATGCATCTCCAGTACTTTTTGTAGGGAGATGACTCCTTGACTCTTTCTTTTGGCTCGTTTCTTACATTCTCTGAGTAAATGGTCATAAAGTAAACATCAGTTATTGGACTGAAAGAATTAAAAGCAATGCTGATGAAAAAATCACAAATACAACAAACCCTAGGATTATGCTGTTCACTCTGTAACTTATATCCATGTGCTCAGATGGGACTAGTAAAATGCCCTAGAACTTGTAGACAATGATATCCTCTGAGTGTCAAGTTATAAGGTCAACACTTAGTAGATGAGTCAGGCTATTCTCAGCAAGAGCAAAAGTAGGGTATATTCTCTAAATGATACGGTTTTGTGAAATAAATCTAGCAGTATAGTAAACTATTTGTTAGAGGCCTAGACTGTGCTTAGAATTCTAGCTATATTATTCTCATAACAAACTTAGTAGACGGTACTGTCATCTCCATTTTGCAGATGATGAAACTTAAGCTTGAAGAGGATTTGTAATTTGTCCAGCACCATTTGTCTGGTCAGGATCAAAGCCAGGAAAAAACAAAAAATCTTACTTTGTCTACTTCTAAGCCTATACACCATTTTCTGATTATTTACAAGGCCTCTCAGAAAGCTACAACCAAAAATGCCCCCAAAAGGAAAGGAACAGCAATAGGGATGTGTTTCTATGAATATGGAGAAAAGAAGAGTTAAATGGGCAATGAGTGTTTATCAGGCTTTTTTTAATGCCCCAGTACTGCTCAACTTTATTCAACATTTTTTGCACTAATTCTTAGCAGTCCAACGCTGAAACTCCAAACTAGATGCCAGGCCTTCTTCTATATCATAGGCAAAATTCATTAAAAAAAAATATGTCCTTGCTTTGTAGGTTTTGGTCTTCATCTTATAATGTGGTTGAGCCTTGGAGTCTGTTTTCCAGAATGTTCTAATCTCAGCTATGGTATGCATTTTCATCACTCCTCAGGAACTAATGCCAGACCCTTGCCCTTTTCATCTTAACTTGAGCTCCAATTCACAGTTATCTTTCTGATGGCACACACCTCAAGCTACTGGAGAAAACACTCCCAGCCTGACCCAGCCCTTCCCAGATCAGCCCCTAAGTCTCTACCTGCCATGTCAAGTCTATGGTGCCAGACTAACCTTCCTTAAACATCAATCTCGTCTTGACCTCTAGGCCTGTCTCCTCATTTGTAAAACAAGATGTTTGAACTAGGTGATCTCTAAGATTACTTCTTGCTCTAAAACCATATAAATTCTTCTCATGTATAAGTGCGCATCTTATTCTAGTATTCTCCAGAGAGTGAGGTGAGACACCAAAACTATTTTCTCTTAGCATGCTTTCTTTGCAGAAAAGTTTTCCAGAAATAAAACACTTTTCATTCAAGGTGTCAGTTATTCAAATCTGTCACAATACAATTTGAATACAGACTATTTAATCACAGAAGTGCTTTTAAGTGACCTTGTCATCCCCACTCCATTTGATTTGTTATAATTTACATCCTTTGTACTAAAAAAGAGAAGTATTTTTTTCTAAAGATGTTTCCTAGCTTAGAGGACCCGTGGGAAATGTACAATTCCTTGTGAAATGCAAACAGTGTTTCCTTTACCAGTGTTCCATTTTGTTTCAACTTTTAAGGTTACTGAAGTGACAGAATGTCCCCCAAATCTTGTTGTCATTATGAAAGTGGCATTTTATTTCAAGGAATAATAGCTGCAGGAAAATAATTTCACAAGGAAAATGTGAAACTGAGTTCAAAGTTTTATAAAGGCTCTCCATATTTTCTTGGGAGTCAGGTTATCCCATGTAGTCAGCTACCTTCAGCTAAGGATGTTTTCCTGGGAGTGGGCATTGTTGGAGAGGCTTAAACTTCTTCAGCCTGGCACAGAGATCATTTATCATGAGTTGATTCAGACATCTCAAGCAGCTATTATTTTTATAATTTATTTTATACTAGTATTAGTGTTCTTCTTTGAATTAGGTTATTACATATGATCCAGTGATTCCATGGACGAACCATCAACTAGTCAACCTCATTAATAGTTTCGTCTAAATAGTCTAAATAGTCTAAATAGTTGATAAATCAGCCCTAGTACATACATGGGGCTTCCCTGGTGGCTCAGTGGTAAAGAATCTGCCTTGCAATGCAGGAAACACTGGAGACACAGATTTGATCCCTGGGTTGGGAAGATCCTCTGGAAAAGGAAATGGTAACCCACTCCAATATTCTGGCCTGAGAAATCCCATGGATAGAGGAGCCTGGTGAACAACAATCCATGGGATCACAAAGAGTCAGACATGATATAGCAACTAAACAACAACAACAAGACATACACATAGAGCATCAGTAATAGAATCATTTTCAATCACTTGATAGAAGCCATTCTCCAAATAAAATCACTGGAAACCTCATATAGAATTCAACTGGACCAAAAATCACAGTCATACCACACACACACACACAGACGTATGTACACGCTCTCCACCCTGACTCAGGCCAGACCAGACTGGGATGAGGATTCTGTGCCCTCCCCCTCAACTTTACTACACAGTGACTTTTACAGAAAAGGAAAAGGAGCCCTCTGGGGGGGAACTGGAAAAGGAACTATGGGCAAATTTAGGGGTAGGGGAGTCCACATCTGGGCCTTGCCCACATGGGCCACAAACAGCCCCAGTCCCTCACCACCCAACATTGGATGCAGTGCACAGGGGAGAACAGGGAGGCACAGAGGGCTGTGGGCCTGTATGCCTTGCTTCCCCTGTGAGTGAGTGGAGACCATTACAATCTTTACTCAAAAAAAAAAAAAAAGCCTGTAATTTAGCCACTGAAGAAAGGGACAACTTAAGATGCAAATAAGAATATTCCCACTATTCAGATTAAATCTTCTAGGAATGACCTTACTTTTCTCAACCTCATTCACCTGACTCTCAGTGGTCCATTTTCATCAAGTTGTGACTCTTGAGAGTCCCTTGGACTGCAAGGAGATCCAACCAGTCCATCCTAAGGGAAATCAGTCCCGAATGTTCATTGGAAGGACTGATATTGAAGCTGAAACTCCAATACATTGGCCACCTGATGCGAAGAGCTGACTCATTTGAAAAGACTGTGATACTGAGAAAGATTGAGGGTGAGAGGAGAAGGGGACAATAGAGGACGAGATGGTTGGATGGCATCACCTTCTCAATGGACATGAGTTTGAGTAAACTCCGGGAGTTGGTGATGGACAGGGAGGCCTGGTGTGCTTCAATCCATGGGGTTGTGCAGAGTCAGACATGACTGAGTGACTGAACTGAACTGAACTGTGACATCAGAAGTCGAGTCTTAATTCACATTGGTTTATTGAACATAAGATGTGTACGTATCAGGCAGGGGTCAATTGTGCTGACAAACAATCGTGCTTATATTAGAAATTAAAATATTACTATGGTCATGTCTTACAGATTAGTGCATGGTTAGTTTTGCTTATTTTACTCTGGTGCACATTTCCAACTTTATAAACTCATCTAGATTTTTTTTTCTTATTTTAAAAAACATGATAATCTCAAATAAGGCTTGAAAAATTTTCCCAAAGACTCTAAGAATGTCTTCAGTAGTGTGCTCATTGATTTATACTATTTTGCATGTTATTTGTTACATGTTTGCTTTCAATAACCTCAGTATTAGACACTGTAACAAAAATAGAAAGAGTTCCTGACTTTAAGGATCTTTAGTCTAAAAAGGAGAAATATGAGCAAGTGAGTAATAGCAGTTCAAATTGGTGCAGTCTGCAAAAAAGACAAAACAAGCCTAGAAAGAGACAAAACTATTTTTTTTTCTGTAAGGTTTGTCAAGGATCAGTCCAGTTCAGTTCAGTTCAATCGCTCAGTCATGTCTGACTTTTTGCGACCCCATGAACTGCAGCATGCCAGGCCACCCTGTCCATCACCAACTCCCAGAGTCCACCCAAACCCATGTCCATTGGGTCGTTGATGCCATCCAACCATCTCATCCTCTGTCATCCCCTTCTCCTCCTGCCCTCAATCTTTCAGGGTCTTTTCAAATCAGTCAACTCTTTGCATCAGGTGGACAATGTATTGGAATCTCAGCTTCAACATCAGTCCTTCCAATGAACATCCAGGACTGACCTCCTTTGGGATGGACTGGTTGGATCTCCTTGCAGTCCAAGGGACTCTCAAGATTCTTCTCCAACACCACAGTTCAAAAGCATCAATTCTTTGGTGCTCAGCTTTCTTTATAGTCCAACTCTCACATCCATACCTGACTACTGGAAAAACCATAGCCTTGACTAGATGGACCTTTGTTGACAAAGTAATGTCTCTGCTTTTTAATATGCTGTCTAGACTGGTCATAACTTTCCTTCCAAGGAGTAAGCGTCTTTTAATTTCATGGCTGCAATCACCATCTGCAGTAATCTTGGAACCCCAAAAAATAAAATCAGCCACTGTTTCCACTGTTTCGCCCTCCATTTGCCATGAAGTGATGGGACCAGAGGCCATGATCTTAGTTTTCTGAATGTTGAGCTTTAAGCCAACTTTTTCACTCTCCTCTTTCACTTTCATCAAGAGGCTCTTTAGTTCTTCTTCACTTTCTGCCATAAGGGTGTTGTTATCTGCATATCTGAGGTTATTGATATTTCTCCTGGCAATCTTGATTCCAGTGTGTGCTTCTTCCAGCCCAGCGTTTCTCATGATGTACTCTGCATAGAAGTTAAATAAGCAGGGTAACAATATACAATATACAACCTTGATGTACTCCTTTTCCTATTTGGAACCAGTCTGTTGTTTCATGTCCAGTTCTAACTGTTGCTTCCTGACCTGCATACAGGTTTCTCAAGAGGCAGGTCAGATGGTCTGGTATTCCCATCTCTTTCAGAATTTTCCACATTGTGATCCACACAGTCAAAGGCTTTGGCATATTCAATAAAGCAAATCCCTTATGACTGTACAGTGGAAGTGAGAAATAGATTTAAGGGACTAGATCTGACAGACAGAGTGCCTGATGAACAATGGATGGAGGTTCATGACATTGTACAGGAGACAAGAATCAATACCATCCCCAAGAAAAAGAAATGCAAAAAAGCAAAATGGCTGTGAAAAGAAGAGAAGCAAAAAGCAAAGGAGAAAAGGAATTCCAGTCCATCTTAGTTTGCTGATTCCTAGAATGTTGATGTTCACCCTTGCCATTTGCTGTTTGACCACTTCCAATTTGCCTTGATTCATGGACCTAACATTCCAGGTTCCTATGCAATATTGCTCTTTACAGCATCGAACCTTTCTTCTATCACCAGTCACATCCACAACTGGGTGGTGTTTTTGGTTTGGCTTCATCCCTTCATTCTTTCTGGCGTTATTTCTCCACTCATCTCCAGTAGCATATTGGGCACCTACCGACATGGGGAGTTCATCTTTCAGTGTCCTATCTTTTTGCCTTTTCATACTGTTTTGGGGTTCTCAAGGCAAGAATACTGAAGTGGTTTTCCATTTCTTCTCCAGTGGACCACATTCTATCAGACCTCTCCACTGTGACCCATCTGTCTTGGGTGGCCCCACACAGCATGGCTTAGTTTCATGGAGTTAGACAAGGCTGTGGTCTGTGTGATCAGATTGGCTAGTTGTCTGTGATTGTGGTTTCAGTCTGTCTGCTCTCTGATGCCCTCTCTCAGTGCCTACCATCTTACTTGGGTTTCTCATACCTTGGACGTGGGGTATCTCTTCATGGCTGCTCCAGCAAAGCGTAGCTGCTGCCCCTTACCTTGGACGTGGGGTAGCTCCTCTTGGCCACTCCTGCAGCCGTCACAGCCAAGGAATAATTGAATGAAATTTGAAAATATTAAAGCATATAATTTTAGAAGTTTTGCAAATATATATCCCCTTGAAACTATCAGTACAATCAAGATGGCACATATGCCCCAAAGCTTTCTCCTGCCCGAAAGTTTTCTCCTTCCTCCCACCCATCCAAATCCCACCCTACCCTGACAAGTAATCAGTGATCTGATTTCTAGCACTACCGATTATTTTCCATTTTCTAAAATTGTATATAGTTATGCAGTGTGTATACATGGTCACATATTCTACTCACCATAATTATTTTAGAATTCATCCATATTGTAGCATATGTTCACTTTTTTCTTTAATATTTCATTGTATGGATATATCTCAATTTTATTATCTACTTGTTGGACATTTAGGTTATTTCTAGTTTGGGGCTATTATAAATAAAGGTATGAACATTTATGAACAAGTTTGTGTGTGAGAATATCCTTTCATTTCTCTAAGGTAAATACTTAGAAATATAATGGCCAGGTTATATGGGTCACTTTTCAAGAATCTGCCAAACTCTTCTCCAAAATGTTTTAAACCATTTTACAATCCCAGTGTATGAGATTTCTAATTGCTCTAGTTAGTCAGTGTTCTATTAATAGTTTTAGCCATTCTAGTAGCACTATACTGGTATCTATTTTCAGTTTTAATTTGCATTTCCCTAGTGAATAATAATGCTGACAACAACTTTCCATGTGCTTACTTGCCATCTGTGTATCATCTTTGGTGAAGTGTCTGAGCAAATGTCTTGTATATTTTTAAATTTTCTTGATTGTTATTTTATTAAGTTGTAAGACTTTCTTATTAAGTTGTTAGAGTTCTTCATATATTCTAGATACAGATCTTTGGTTGGGTACAAAGTGAAAGTGTTAGTCACTCAGTCGTGTCTGACTCTTTGTGACCCCATGGACTGCAGCGCACCAGGCTCCTTTGTCCATGGAATTCTTCAGGCAAGAATACTGGAATAGGTTGCCATTTCCTTCTCCAGTGGATCTTCACCACACAGGGATCAAACCTGGGTCTCCCACATTGCAGGCAGACTCTTTACCAACTGAGCCATCAGGAAAGCTTGGTTTGGTACATGTTTTACAAAAATACACTTTCCCAGGCTGTGACCTGCTTTTCATTTTCTTCTCTTGCTATTTGAGGGTCAAAAGTTCTTAATTTTAAAAGCTCTATTTATTGACTTTTTCCATTTACAGTTAGTGAATATTGTGTAATACTTAATAAACTGTAGCTAAGAATATGGATGATTAGGATTTTTTCTGAATGTTTAAAGTTTTAATTCTTAAATATTTAGGTCTGTGATCAATTTCAAGTTAGTTTTTGTATATGGCATTGATTAAGAACCTTTTTGTTTTTCAGGCACAATTTAATATAAAGATCATCCTGTTTTCATTGAATTGCCTTGGTAAACTAGTAAAAAATGAATTGAACATATATGTGTGTCTTTATCTGAACATCATTCCAACAAAGCATCTTCTGTCTTTACAGGAATATCATGTTGTCCTTATCACTGTAGTTTTAAAATGTTTTGATAATAATGTCACTGTCACTGTATAAAGGAGTTTTGATATGTTAATAAAGGTGTATTTATAAATTTGAATAATTAAATGCCCTTTGCTGAAAAAATAAATTAAAATGAAAAAACCAGCACCCCAGAAAAAATAAATCTTATAATCCATTTGTATAAGACCCCAAATTTGGTCTTCTCTTTCAAAGTTATTTTGGCAATTATAAGCCCATTTCATTTTGATATAAAGTTTAGAAAATTGCTTGTCAATTTTTGCAAAAAAAAAAACCCTGAGTGGATTTTATTTGGAATTATACTGAATAGATAGATCAACTTAGAAAATATTGTTATCTCAACAATACTGAGGATTCCTATCCATGAATATAGCATTTCTCTCCATTTCTTTAGATTTTTTAACTTTTTCCTAACAATGTTTGACAGTTTGCAGTGTATAAGTCTTGTGCATAATTTGACATATTTATCACTAAATATTTCATATCTTATATAACATTGTAAACAATATTACATTTTTAATTTCAGTTTCCAATTTCTCATTACCAGTATATAGAAACACATTAATTTCTATATATTAATCTTGTACATTGCAAATAAGCCAAAATCATTTATTCGTTTTAGTAACATATTTATAGACTCCCTAGGATTTTCTACATGGATTATCAAGCAGTCTATAAATTTACAGTTTTTGTTCCAGCCTAGATGTCTTTCATTTATTTTCTCATCTCATTGAACTATTTAGAACCTTGAGAACAGGACTGAACAGAAATGGTGAGAGTAGACATCGTTGCCTTATTTCTAATATTATGAAAATATCATTTGTTTTTCATCATGAGGTATGATTTTAGAAGTAGGATTTTCTTTGATGGTTTTTATCACGCTGAGAAAATTCATTTCTTTTTCTAATTTCCTGGAGCTGTTACAAGGAAGGATATTGGATTTTTGTCGAAGTGTTTTTCTGCATCTTATTTAGATAATGCTATGTTTTCCCTTTCCATCTGTTAACATGGTAAATTACATTGATGTTACTAGTCTTTAATTTTAGAATAGTTTTAGAATTATAGAAAAGTTGAAAATATAGTACGGCGTTCTCAATATGCCCTATATCCATAGTTTCTGCTATTATTCATAACATAGTATGATACCTTTGTTACAATTAATGTAACACAGTTAACACTAACACAGTTAACACTATTCTAAAGTTCATAGTTTATTTGTGCATGTGTGCCAACTCTGGGAAGCCCCTGTAGTTTATTTAGATTTCCTTAATTTTACCTAGAGTCCTTTTTCTGTTCCAGGATTTCATCCAGCATATCACATTGCAAGCAACTCTCAGATGTCTTTAAACTTTTGATTGGGTGGTTTCTCAGACTTTCTTTGTGTTGATGACCTTGAGAGTTTTGAGCAGTATTAGTCAGATGTTTTGTAAGATTGCCTTTATTGGAATAAAATCATGTTTTGTCTTGTGATAAGACTGAATTTGGGCTTCCCAGGTGGCACTGGTGGTAAAGAACCTGCCTGCCAAGGCAGGAGATGCAGGAGACCTGGGCTTGATTCCCTGGGTCGGGAAGATCCCCTAGAGGAGAGCATGGCAACTCACTCTACTATTCTTGCCTGGAGAAATTCATGGACAGAGGAGCCTGGAAGGTTATGGTCCAGAGGGTCACCAAGAGTCAGACATGATGGAAGTGACTTAGCACGCACACACACAAGACTGAATTTATGGGTTATAGAGAAGAAGAACAGAGTGGTAAAGTGCCATTTTTATCACATTTTTTCATCATTTTTAATAAAATCTAGTATTTGTAACATCAACATAATTGGTGTTAACTTTGTTCACCTAGATCAGAAAGTATTTATTAGGTTTCTGCACTGTAAATTTCTCCTGTTCCTCCTTTTTCTCATTGTACTCCTTAGAAAAGAAGTCACTATGCACAGCCCACACTTAAGGAGTAAGGAGTTATATCACACCTTCTTAAAGGAAAAAAATATTTACATAAATTATTTGGCATGTTTCTGCACATGTCTCTTCTCCATTTAGTTATTTACTCAATCATTACTTTTATCAATATTGACTTGGATATTTATGGTATACTTTGGATTATAGTCTCATGTTACTTTGTTTTCTTGCTCAAATTGTTAAGCTTGGCCACTGAGGACACGTTCAGTTGGCTCTTGTGTCCCTCTGACTTTTTCTCATCATTGTATTTTTGTTTTTGTTTCTATGTTGGTTTATTTCTTTAGTTTCTGGCACTACAAGATTCTCCAGGCTCATCTTCCATGAAAGCGAAAGTCTCTCAGTCATGTCCGACTCTTTGTGACCCCATGGACTATACAGTCCATGGAATTCTCCAGGCCAGTATACTGGAGTGGGTAGCCTTTCCCTTCTCCAGGGGATATTCCCAACCCAGGGATCGAACTCAGGTCTCCCACATGGCAGGTGGATTCTTTACCAGCTGTGCTACCAGGGAAGCCCAAGAATACTGGATTGGGTAGCCTGTCCCTTCTCCAGAGGATCTTCCCAACACAGGAATTGAACTGGGGTCTCCTGCATTGCAGGCGGATTCTTTACCAGCTGAGCTACCAGGGTTTTGCATATTTCTTGCCCAAGTCCTAGAATAAGTAATTTCTCCAAGAATCCCTGGTTCTTTTTATAGGAAACTGGTATTAGAAATCAAGTTTCCAATGTTAGGTGCACATGTTGCTTCTATTGTTAATAGAAGCGTAGAATCATTGCTTCCATTCTATCTCAGTTGACAGAGCAAGGATACACCAGTGTGTATATTAAAATCTGTTATAAATATGTCTGTTTAATACAAAAACATATACAACTATGTTTAACTACCTGTATCTGTAATAAGCTAAACATTAGTTTATACTGATGTTCCCAGCTCCAATTCATTATGACCACATGGATCACTCTAGCTTCTCCCTCTTTCTTACCTTTAAACTCTCACTCTAACAATAAGAACCCTGATTCCCACCATGAACTATTCATTTACTTAATTGCCAGTTCCAGTATACATGTATTGCAGTATCAGAATTATTAAACTGGACTTCATGGGAGACAACTTTACAAACCTCACTATATTTGCTCATAAACAGTTCTTTTTGCTTTTGCTACTACATGCTCCACTCCTTTCCAGAGATAATAGGTGAGCACCTTCCCCTGAAGCTTCTTCAGTTAGATTGTTTCATACATTTGTAGCACAGTTAAGACTGTCTTCTCACAGTTCACAGGCCTTCCATGGATTCCTCAAAGTCCTAAATATTTTCCTTATAACAGCACACATTAAGATTCAATCTTTGTGCTGTAAAGTTTTATGGTTTTTGAAAACTGTATACTGTCTTGTAACTACCATTACAGTGTCATACAAAATAATTTTACTGCCCTAAAAATTTCCTATGCCTCACCGTCTCCCCTCACCACAACCTCTACTAGCTACTGATCATTCTTCTACTGTCTAAATACTTTTGGCTTTTCTAGAATTCAGTATAATGGAGATCATACAATGTTTAGCCATTCAGAATGGTTTCTTTGACTTCACAATATATGCTTAAGATTCTCCCATGTATTCATGGCTTATATATCATTTTAAAATATTAAATAATATTCCATTATATAGATATACCTGTTTGTTTATTCATTGACCCATTCAAGGTAATCTTGGTCACTTCTAGTTATTGCAGATATGAATAAAGCTGCTATAGATATTTGTGTGTGGATTTTTGTATAAATCTAAATATTCAAATGGATACAAACCTAGCAGTGTTATTGCTAGGCTGCATAGAAAGAATGTGTTTAGTTTTGTAAGGAGCTGTCAAACTGTCTATCAAAATCGTTCTATCATTTTTCAATCATACCATCAGGGAACAGAATTCTGTTGTTCCATATCCTCACCAACACTGGTATTGTCTTTTTTGTTTTAATTTTCTTTTAGGATTGTAGCCATCCTAAATAGATGTATATTGACAACTATTTTTGTTTGAATTTGCAATTCCCTAATGACAAGTGATGTTGAACAGTTTTTCATATGCTCATTTGCCACTTGTATATTTTTTCATGGGGTGTCCAGATCTTTCACCCATTTTTAAGCTTTATGTTTGTTTTCTTACTGCTGAGTTTTAGTAGTTTTTTGAATATACTTTGGATATAAGTCCTTTATTATATGTGTGTGCTCAGTCGCTTCAGTCATGTCTTTTGTGACCCTAAGGACTGTAGCCTGCCAGGCTCCTCTGTTGAAGGGATTTTCCAGGCAGGAATACTGGCTGGAATGGGTTGCCATTTCCTACTCCAGGGGATCTTCCCAAACCAGGATGTCTCCTCTAGAGCAACCTGGGAAGCCCTTATCTTCTGTATGCGTTTGCAAATAATTTCTTCAGGTCTGTGTCTTTTGATAGCAGTGACTTTTAAGGAGCAAAAGTTTTAAATTTCAATAATTTCCAGTTAATTATTTTTTTCCTTTTATTGGCTGTGCTTTCAGTGTTGTATCTAAAAACTCACTGCCAAACTCAAAATCATGTAGATTGTCTCCTATTATTTCTTCTAGAAGTTTCATGATATTACATATTATACTTAGATGTATGATTATTTTGAGTTATTTTGTCAAAGATATAAGTCTCTGGTTAGTTTCTGCTGCTGCTTCTCCTTATCCATCCCTCCTTATATGCATATAGATGTCCAATTTTTCAGCAGCATTTTTCATCCCCAGAAGTTGTTTATTTTACAACTAGAAGTTTAGCATTTGTTGAAGAGACAGTTCTTTCCCCAATAAACTGCCTTTGCTCCTTTGTCAAATGTCAATTACCTATTTTTGTGTGGGTCTGATTCTGGGCTATCTATCTTATTCCACTGATTTATAGGGTTTTGTTTTGTTTTGTTTTTTAACAATAGAACACTAGCTCCATAACTGTGGCTTTATGGTAAGACTTGAAGTGTCAGTTCTCCAACTTTGTTCTCCTTTAGTATTTTGGCCATTTCTATTTTATGGAAGGTTTTTTGCCTTCCCTAAAACTTTGGAATCAGTTTTTCAATATTCTATCAAGATTAATCCCTGTTGATGTGAAGGATTACATTAATTGATGTTCAAGTGTTGAACCAGCTTTGCATACCTGGAATAAATCCCACTAGGTATTGGTACATAATTCTTCATACATTGTTGGATTTGGTTTGGTAATATTCTCTTGAAGATTGTACCACCTATGATCATGAGAGAAGTGTCCCTGTAGCTTTCCTGTCTCATAATGCCTTTAACTGATTTTTTTAGGGCAATGTTGACCTTATAAAATGAGTTAGGAAGTGTTCTGTTGCTTCTGTTTCCTTGATATTGAAGAGAATTGGTATCAACTTTTTAAATCTTTCGTAGGATTTAACCATCTAGGCCTGGTATTTTATTTTTTGAAATATTAATTATTGTTTCTTTAATGGATACAGACTTATTGGATGATATATTTTCAAGTGACTTCTGGTAGTCTCTGTCTTTTAAGGAATTGATACATTTTCATTCGTTATTAAATTTGTAGGCATAAAGTTTTTCATTATGCTCATATATTATCCTTTTTATATCTAAGGGATCAGTAATAAGGGTAGGCCATTTGTTTCTAATATTGGTAATTTGTGCTCTCTCTTTTGTTCTTGGTTAATCTGGCTAGAAATTGATCAATTTTATTTATCACACTGAGTAGCTGATATTTGGCTTTGTTGGTTCACTCTAGTGTTTCCTGTTTTCAACTTCAATCATTTCTCCTCTAATTTCTATTAGCTCTTTTCTTCTGTTGCCTTAGGCTTAAATTTCTATTCTTTCCCTAGTTTTCTAAAGTGGAAGTTAGATGTGAGCCATGATGAAAGACTTTACGGGAGTCTCTGAGTATAATAGTGGATTTGTCTATTTTTCATTGCAGATCTATCAGTTTTTGCTTCCCATATTTTGACACACAGTGTTTGGTGCCAAAATATTAAGGATTGTTATATCTCCTAAGAGAATTGACTCCTTTACAATTAAGTCGTGCTCTTCTTTATCTTTGATAGTTTTTTGTTGTTGTTGTTCTGAAGTCTGCTTTGTCTGAGGTTAATGTAGCTACTCCGGCTGTCTTTGGTTAGTATTAGCATATGTTTCTCAATCACTTTACTTTTAACTTATCTGCAGTTTTAGATTGATAATATGTTTCTTATAAACAACATATAACTGTGTCTTGCTTTGTCTATAATCCACTGTCAGTTCAGTTCAGTCACTGAGTTTTGTCCAACTCTTTGTGACCCCATGGACTACATAGCATGACAGGCGTCCCTGTCAATCACCAGCTCCCAGAGGTTACTCAAACTCATGTCCATCGAGTCAGTGATGCCATCCAATCTTCTCATTCTCTGTTGTCCCCTTCCCCTCCTGCCCTCAATCTATCCCAGCATTAGGGTCTTTTCCAATGAGTCGCTAGAGTTCAGCTTCAGCATCAGTCCTTCCAATAAATACCCAGGACTGATTTCCTTTAGGATTGACTGGTTAGATCTCCTTGCAGCTCAAGGAACTCTCAAGAGTCTTCTCCAACACCATAGTTCAAAAGCATCAATTCTCTGGTGCTCAGTTTTCTTAATAGTGCAACTTTCACATCCATATATGACTACTGGAAAAACCATAGCTTTGACTAGATGGACCTTTGTTGGCAAAGTAATGTCTCTCCTTTATAATATGCTGTCTAGGTTGGTCATAGCTTTTCTTCCAGGGAACAAGCGTCTTTTAATTTCATGGCTGCAGTCACCATCTGCAGTGATTTTGGAGCCAAAAAAAAAATAAACTCTGTCACTGTTTCCATTCTTTCCCCATTTATTTGCCATGAAGTGATGGGACTGGATGCCATGATCTTAGTTTTCTGAAAATTGAGTTTTAAGCTAACTTTTTCACTCTCCTCTTTTATCAAGAGGCTCTTTAGTTCTTCTAGACTTTCTGCCATAAGGGTGGTGTCATCTGCATATCTGAGGTTATTGCTATTTCTCCAAGCAATCTTGATTCCAGCTTGTGCATTATCCAGCCCAGCATTTCGCATGATGTACTCTGTGTATAAGGTAAATAAGCAGAGTGACAATATACAGCATTGACATACCCCTTTCCCAATTTGGAACCAGTCTGTTGTTACATGTCCAGTTCTAACTGTTGCTTCTTGACCTGCATACAGGTTTCTCAAGAGACAGGTCTGATGGTCTGGTATTCCCATCTCTTTAAGAATTTTCCACAGCTTGTTGTGATCCGCACAATCAAAAGCTTTGGTGTAGTCAATAAAGCAGAAGTAGGTGTTTTTCTGAAACTCTCTTGCTTTTTTAATGATCCAACGGATGTTGGCAATTTGATCTCTGGTTCCTCTGCCTTTTCTAAAACCAGCTTGAATATCTGGAAGTTCATGGTTCATGAACTTGGAGAATTTTGAGCATTACTTTGCTAGTGTGTGAGATGAGTACAAGTGTGCGGTAGTTTGAGCATTCTTTGGCATTACCTTTCTTTGGGATTGGAATGAAAAATGACATTTTCCAGTCCTGTGGCCACTGCTGAGTTTTCTGAATTTGCTGGCGTGTTGAGTGCAGCACTTTCACAGCATCATATTTTAGAATTTGAAGTAGCTCAACTGGAATTCCATCACCTCCACTAGCTTTATCAGCAGCAATGCTTCCTAAAGCCCACTTGACTTCACATTCCAGGATGTCTGGCTCTAGGTGAGTTATCACACTATTGTGGTTATCTGTATCATGAAGATCTTTTTTGTATAGTTCTTTTGTGTATTCTTGCCGCCTCTTAATATCTTCTGCTTCTGTTAGGTCCATACCATTTGTGCCCTTTATTGTGCTCATCTTTGCATGAATATTCCCTTGGTATCTCTACTTTTCTTAACAAGATCTCTAGTCTTTCCCATTCTATTGTTTTCCTCTATTTCTTTGCATTGATCACTGAGGAAGGCTTTCTTATCTCTCCTTGTTATCCTTTGGAAATCTGCATTCAAATGGGTATGACTTTCCTTTTCTCCTTTGCCTTTTGCTTCTCTTCTTTTCTCAGCTATTTGTATGGCCACCTCAGACAACCATTTTGCCTTTTTGCATTTCTTTTTCTTGGGGATGGTCTTGATCACTGCCTCTTGTACAATGTCACAAACCTCTGTCCATAGTTCTTCAGGCACTCTTTCTATGAGATCTAAACCTTTGAATCTATTTGTCACTTCCACTGTATAATCATAAGGGATCTGATTTAGATCCCTTTAGGTCCCTTAGGACCATTCATACCTGAATGGTCCAGTGGTTTTCTCTACTTTCTTCAATTTAAGTCTGAATTTGGCAATAAGGAGTTCATGATCTCAGCCACAGTCAGCTCCAGGTCTTGTTTTTGCTGACGGTATAGTTTCTCCATCTTTGGCTGCAAAGAATATAATCAATCTGATTTTGGTATTGACTATCTGGTGATGTCCATGTGCAGAGTCTTCTCTTGTATTGTTGAAAGAGGGTGTTTGCTATGACCAGTGTGTTCTCTAGGCAAAACTCTATTAGACTTTGCCCTGCTTTGTTTTGTCCAAGGCCAGATTTGCCTGTTATCCAGGTATCTCTTGACTTCCTATTTTTGCATTCCAGCCCCCTATAATGAAAAGGACATCTTTTTTGGGTGTTAGTTCTAGACGGTCTTGTAGGTCTTCATAGAACTGTTCAACTTTAGCTTCTTCAGCATTACTGGTTGGGGCATAGACTTGGATTACTGTGATATTGAATGGTTTGCCTTGGAAATGAACAGAGATCATTCTGTCAATTTTGACATTGCACCCAAGAACTGCATTTCGGACTCTTTTGTTGACTATAAGGGTTACTGCGTTTCTTCTAAGGTATTCTTGCCCACAGTAGTAGATATAATGGTCATCTGAGTTAAATTCCCCCATTCTAGTCCATTTTAGTTCTCTGATTCCTAAAATGTCAATGTTCACTCTTGCCATCTTCTGTTTGACCACTTCCAATTTGCCTTGATTCATGGACCTAACATTCCAGGTTCCTATGCAATATTGCTCTTTACAGCATCGAATTTACTTCCATCACCGGTCACCGCCACATCTGGGCAATCCACTCTAATCTCTGCCATTTAACACATGTATATACCATTCATATTTTGTGACTATTGAGATCATTGATTCAGTATTTACCACATATATAACTGTTTTCTATTTTCTGTACTTGCTCTTTCTCCTCCTAATTTTTTGCCTTTCTGACTTTAGTTGAGCATATTATATGAATCCATCTTCTCTTTTTTAGCATATCAACTGTATATATATATATATTTTTTTAGTTAGTGGCTACCCTGGAGTTTGATACATATATTTACAAATCGTGTAGGATTACTCTTCAAAAACAGTACATCACTTCCTAGGTAGGACATATATATACACCTTTTAATAGAGCATTCCCAATTCCTCCCTTCTATTTCTCACTCTTATTTAAATGAGTCAAAGATGGCCTTTGTGAATTGCCTCTAAATTTATTCTTTCACTGCTTGCTGAGATTCATTAGCTTAAAAGTTCATATGTTCCAATTTTTACATATTCAATTATCTTAATAGACCAAACAAGCAGATTTTTAGACATTTAGAGACTGCTTTAAGAGAGTTTCTTCATATTCAGACCTGTCAAGGTGTCACCCATCAAAGCTTATATGTGTTATTGCCTTTCATGGTCATATTTTCACTAGATCAGCCCCCAAGTGCCCTGGATTTGCTATACGTATAACATTACTGTCATTCATTCCGTTTATCTGTGTCATATGATGGCCCGATACACTGTTACTATTATTACTCTGAACGGTTATCTATTAGCTCATTAAGGAATCTGTTACATATACATTTAAAAAATATTTTTTCCATTATGGTTTATCTCAGGATATTAAATACATATCCCTGTGCTATACAGTAGGACCTTGTTTATTCATTCTATTTATAATTGTTTTTGTCTGCTGACCCCGACTCCCACTTTGTCCATACCCTACCCTGCCTCCTCCATTGGCAACCACAAATCTATTCTCTATGAGATGCCAGAGATTTTATTTCCTCTGGTGTTCTGGTTTTTTGATGCATATTTGTCTTTGCACTTCCCTAAAAACTCTCTCTTAAGTAGAGTCTGAGCCTTGGAACTCTTTCATTCTAATCCACTGTTATTATACTGGAAGGCTGTTGTGATGGTAGGGTGTGGGAGACAGGGAAACAGTCCATAATCTTCAGTTTTTAACTGGGCCCGTGTCACTGGATGATCTTCACAAGTATTTTCTCACCTTTTCTTTTTCTTAAGTGAGATGGAAAGGCTTACAGGTGGTTGGAGTTGAATAATTTTTATTTCCCAACCTCAGATAAGGTTCTGGTAGTCTTTCTCCTCATTGAGCTGGTCTTATGTCCAAGTAAAATCAACAAAAATATAGCTCTTCTGCTGCCCTCAGAAGTTTCTCACTCTCATACTAGACCACACTTTGCCTCTAGCAATTCATCAAAGACTATTTAAGTGTTCTTACCAGTTTGTAAGAACTGTAACCAGTTTGTAAGCAGTCTGTATCAGCAGCTACTGCTCCATTCAGGCTAGTCTCAGCTGTGATTCTCTATATTCAACCTGTCTCTCCAGACATCAGGATGTGCTCTGCCCTGAGAACTTGATTCTCTGATTGATTTAAGAAAAGTCATTAATTTTCTATTGGTTCAGCTTCTTCTTCTTGAAAAGACAATAATGCTTATTTCCAAGCTCTTTATGTGTCAGAGCTGTAAAAGTAAGTCCCCTAGATTTATTTTTCATTGTTAAGGTAACCTAGCATTTCATGGATGAAGCTCATTTGATTATGATGTATTATCAAGTTCACATATTACAGGATTTGATTTGCTAAAATTTTGTCAATAATTTTTGCATTTATGTTCACAGGGATATTAGTTTGTAGTTCCCTTTTTAAATAACATCTACTGTTGTATTGGGATCATGATAATATTGGCTTCACAAAATTACCCATTCTGTGGGTTGGGATAGGAAAATATGCCCTCCTCTTTACTTTCATGGAGGATTTTGTATAATATATTATTGGTACTCTGTGCAGTCAGCAAAAACAAGATGGGGAAATGACTGTGGCTAGGATCATGAGCCTCTTATTGCAAAATTCAGGCTTAAATTTAAGAAAATAGGGAAAACCACTATGCCATTCAGGTTTGACCTAAATCAGATTCCTTATAATTATACAGTAGATGTGACGGATTCAAGGGATTAGATCTAATAGAGTGCCTGAAAAACTATGGGTGGAGGTTCATAAAATTGTACAGGAGGGTGTGACCAAAACCATCCCCAAGAGGAAAAAATAAAGGCTAACTGGTTGTCTGAGGAGGCCTTACAAATAGCTGAGGAAATAATAGAAGTGAGGGGCAAAGAGAAAAGGAAGGATATATCCATCTGAATTCAGAGTTCCAAAGAATAGTAAGGAGAGATAAGAAAGCCTTCTGAAGTGAACAATGCAAAGACATAGACGAAAACAACAGAATGGGAGACTAGAAATCTCTTCAAAAAATTGAAGGATATCAAAGGAACATTTCATGCAAAGATGGACATGATAAAGGAGAGAAAAGATATGGACCTAAGAGAAGCACAAGGTATTAAGGAGAGGTGGCAAGAATACACAGAAGAATTATACAAAAAGGTCTTAATGACCTGGATAACCATGATGGTGTGATCACTCACTGGAGCCAGACATCCTGGAGTGTGAAGTAAAGTGGGCCTTAGGAAGCATTACTATGAATAAAGCTAACAGAACTGATGGAATTTAGGCTGAGCTATTTCAAATCCTAAAATATGATGCAGTTAAAGTGCTACACTCGATATGCTAGCAAATTTGGAAAAGTCAGCAGTGGCCACAGGACTAGAAAAGGTCAGTTTTCATTCCAATCCCAAAGAAGGACAATGCCAAAGAATGTTCAGACTACAGTACAATTTTGCTCATTTCACATACTAACAAGGCTGTTCTCAAAATCCATCAAGCTAGGCTTCAATGGTACGTGATCCAAAGCTTCCAGATGTACAAGCTGGATTTAGAAAAGGCAGAGGAACCAGAGATCAAATTGACAAAATCTGTTGGATATTAGGAAAAGCAAGAGAATTTCAGAAAAACATCTACTTCTGCTTCATTGACTATGCTAAAGCTTTTGTGTAGATAACAACAAGCTGTGGAAAATTCTTAAAGAGATGGGAATACCAGACCACCTTACCTGCCTCCTGAGAAACCTGTATGCAGGTCAAGAAGCAACAGTTAGAACCGAACATGGAACAACAGACTGGTTCAAAATTGGGAAAGGAGTATGACAACGCTGTATATTGTCACCCTGCTTATCTAACTTATTTGCAGAGTATATCACACAAAATGCTGGGCTGGATGAAGCACAAACTTGGATCAAGATTGCTGGGAAAAATATTAACAACCTCAAATATGCAGATGACACCACCCTAATGTCAGAAAGAGAAGAGGAACTAAAGAGCCTCTTGATGAAGGTGAAAAAGGAGAGTGAAAAACCTGGCTTAAAACTCAGCATTCAAAAAACAAAGATCATATCTGGTCCCATCACTTCTTGGCAAATAGATGGGAAACAATGGAAACAGTGACAGGCTTAATTTGTTTGGGTTCCAAAAGCACTTCAGATGGTGACTGCAGTCATGAAATTAGCTCCTTTGAAGAAGGGCTACAATAAACCTTCACAGCATATTAAAAAGCCGAGATATCACTTTTGTGGGCCTCCCTGGTGGCTCAGTGGTAAAGAATCTGCCTGCCAACGCAGGTGATGCAAGAGATGCGGGCTTGATCCCTGGGTTGGGAAGAGAAGGAAATGGCAACCCACTCCAGTATTCTTGCCAACAAAGGTTTATGTAGTCAAAACTCTGTTTTCTCCAGTAGTTATGTACAGATGTAAGAGTTGGACCATAAAGAAGTTTGAGCACCAAAGAATTGATGCTTTCCAACTGTGGTGCTGCAGAAGACTCTTGCGAGTCCATTGGACGGCAAGGAGATCAAACCAGTCAATCCTGAAGGAAATCAACCCTGAATATTCACTGCAAGGACTGATGCTGAAGCTCCAATTCTTTGGCCACCTGATGCAAACAGCTGACTCATTCGAAAAGACCCTGATGCTGGAAAAGATTGAGGGCAGAAGGAGAAGGGGACGACAGAGGATGGGATGGTTGGATGGCATCACTGACTCTATGGACATGAGTTTGAGTAAGCTCTGGGAGCTGGTGTTGGACAGGGAAACCTGGCATGCTGCAGACCATGGGTTCGCAAAGAGTTGGACTTGACTGAGCAACTGAACAACAGCTAACAACAACAATTATTGGTACTCTTTCTTCCTGAAATATTTGGTAGGATTTACTAGTAAAGCCATGTGGGTCTGGAGTTTTCTTTGCGGGAAATGTTTAGCTATAAATTTGATTGCTTTTATACAGATAAGGCTATAAGAAATAATTTATTTCTTCATGAATAAACAGGTATTTTGTATCTTTCAATGAAATTGTCTATTTCATTAAAGTTATTGACTTTGTTTTCATTAAGTGGTTCATAATACTCTCTTCATGAGATGGTTGGATGGCATCACCGACTCTATGGACATGAGTTTGAGCAAGCTCTGGGAGTTGGTGATGGAAGGGAAGCTTGGTGTGCTGCAGTCCATGGGGTCACCAAGAATCAGATATGACTGAGTGACTGAACTGAATATTCTCTTATCTCTCTAATATCTATAGAATATTTACAAATGTTGCTGTCTCATTCCTGATAAAGGTCATTTTTAATCTCTCTCACTTATGTACAAATACACTGATACATGTAGCTATTTGTTCCACAGTCATTCTGCCTAGAGATTTATCATTTTATTGAATTTTTCAAAGCACCAGATTTTGGCTTCATTGATTTTTATCTATATTTTTATTTAATTGATTTCTACTCTTTATTATGTCCTTTCTTCTGCTTACATGGAGTTTAATTTTTTTCTTCTTTTATACTTTTTTTAAAGGGGAAACTAAAGTCATTGTTTTGATACATTTCCTTTTCTATATGAATATTTAGTGCCATAAATTTCTGTACTACTTTAGCTGTCTTGTACATATTTTGATATATTATGTTACCATTTATTTTCAGTTCAAAATACTTCTTAACTGCCCTTTTGATTTCTTATTTGAAGTAAGAGGTATTAGAAATGCCTTATTTCCAAATAGTTATAGATTATCTAGATATCTTTGTTATTAACTTCTGATTTAACTCCTTTGTAGTTAGAGAACAGAGTTTTATGATTTGGATTATTTTAAATTCATTGAAACTTGTTTTATGGCCCAGCTTAAGGTTTATCTAGATAAATGTTTCAAGTAGACTACAAAAGAATTGTAGCATATTTATTCAGCTGTTTTAAGTGGAATGTTCTATAAAATTTAATTAGCTATAGTTGGTTGAGAGTGTTGTTCAAAACTATATCCTGAATGATTTTCTGCCTACTTGTTCTATAAATTATTGAGAGAAGAGTATATAATATTTTGCTCTAATCATGAATTTGCATATATTGCCTTATAATATTACCAGATTTTGTTTCACTTGTTTTCCATCTCTGTTATTAGGTACATATACATCTGGGATTGTTAAGTCTTCTTGATTAATTGGTCCTTTTGTCACTTTGAAAAAGCCCTCTTTACCTCTGGTAAATAGTATTTTCTATAAAATCTACTTTGCCTGATATTTATATAATCACTTGAGCTTTCTTTTGGTTAGAGTTAGGAAAGAATATCTTTTATTTTTAACCTAGTTTGCGTTTATATCCAATGTGAGTTTCTCATTTGCAACATATAACAACATATAATTGGGTCTTGCTTTTTTATCCAATATAATAATCCCACTTTTTACTTGGGGTGTTTAGGCCATTTATTTAACATGATTATTTTAACTGTCATGTTTAAATCTACCATCTTGCTAATTGTTTTCTACTTTTCCCATCTGTTCTGTTTCCTTTCTTCTCTTTTTCTGCCACCTTTTGGTCTTTCTGCTTTTGTTGGTTTCAAGGCTATAATTCTGAATTTGGTTTCTGTTTGATTGCTTTAAAGTTTGTGATATACAAGTTAATTATACGGTGGTGTTGTTCAGTTGCTAAGTCATGTCAGACTTTCTGCAACCCTGTGAACTGCAGCACACCAGAGGTTCCTGTCCACACTATCTCCTCTACACGTTCTCTATAGTGGCCATACCAATCTACATTCCTATCAACAGTGTAGGAGGGTTTCTTTTTCTCAACACCCTCTCCAGTATTTATTATGTAGAATTTTTGATGATGACCATTCTGACTAGAGTGAGGTGACACATCATTGTAGTTTTGATTTGCATTTCTCTAACAATTAGCAATGTTGGGCATTGTTTCCTGTACCTGTTGGCCACTTGTATATCTTCTTTGGAGAAATGTCTAGTTAGATCTTCTGCCTATTTTTTGATAGCTGTATGAACTGTTTGTATATTTTGGAGATTAAGCCCTTGTCAACTGCAATGTTTGCAAATATTTTCCCCCATTCTGTGGATTGTCTTTTTGTTTGGTTTATGGTTTCCTTTGCTGTGCAAAAGCTTTGAAGTTTAATTAGGTCCCCTTTGTTTATTTTTTGTTTTTATTTCCTTTATTCTTGGATCCCAAAATATATTTCTGTCATTTATGTCAAAGGGTGTTCTGCCTGTTTTCCTTTAGGAGTTTTATAGTATCTGGTCTTAAGATTTTCTATTTGTCAGTGATTTTAAATATTATTATGATGTGCCTTCATGTTGGTTTTTTAACAATATTTTGTGCCTGTGGTTTGTTAATTTTGGTTCTGTGGGTTTGTAGTTTTCATCACATTTAGAAAATTTTAGGCCATATATCTTCTATTTTTTCTCTGTCCCTTGAGATTCTAATTTATACATCTGCCTAAGTTATCCCACCACTCATGGATATACTTATCTTCTCCCCACCCTCATCTCTTGTTCATCTTGGACAGCTTCTATTGCTATATCTTCAAGATTACTAATCTTCAGTAGTATACAATCTGGTAAACTCAGACACTGTATTAGTTATTTCTAGAAATTGGATTTGAAACTTTTAAAGAAATCTTAAGTCCCTATTTAACATGCTCAATCTTTTTCTGCCTTCTTGATTGTCTTAATTCCCTGTCTACCAATATCATCATCTATGTCATTTCTGAGTCTGTTTTATTGATTTTTTTCCTTCATTACTAATTTCAGTTTCCTGTTCTTTGTATAACTGGTAATTTTTCTTTGGATGCCATATACTATTAATTTTACTTTTTGAGTGCTATATATGTTGGTATTCCTATAAATATTCTTAAACTTTGTTCTGGGATGCAGTTAAGTTACTTGGAAACACTGTTGACTATTGAATAATATGAGTTTGGACTGCATGGATAGACTTATACGTGGCTTTTTTTTTCCCACCAGTAAGTACTACAGAACTCACACAGCCACATCTGTGATTGGTTGAATATGCAGATATAGAACTGTGAATATGGAGGAACCACATATATGGAGAGCTGACATGTGGATTTTTGGTGCTCCTAACCTCTGTGTTTTTGAAGGGTCAACTGTGTTTCTTTTGCTTTCAAAGCATGCTTTTAAGTTTTGTTTTGGTGTAAGTAGAACTTAATTACTCTGCCTAATGCCTCAAGAATATTGAGATTTTTTTTTTCTTTCTGGATGATGAGAACATGAAATATTCCTAGACATGCACAAGCTCTAAAGATTTTTTTCCCTTAGCTTCCTTCACATAGATTTTCTCCTTAGTCTCAGGTACTTTCCTCATCTACACATACTGATCAATGCTCATTAATGACACTACAGATTTATGGAGCTTTCTTCATGTATCTATCTCCCCTTTCTTGTTCTACTCTCTTTAAATGCAGTGTAGCTGCTTTACTTCCTAGGAATCCTAGCCCCATCTTTTCACCCAAGAATGTTGTTGGGCTCTTCATTCCTATGTATATGAATATATATATTTATATATTTTTTCTGAGGTGCCACCTGGAGACTCTAGGAAGTAAGGTGGGAATAACCTCAGGACTTACATTATTTGTTTCTGCTCTCAGTGGCCACTGCCCTGTGTTGCTTAAAAGTCCAGTATCTGAGCCTGGTCCCTCTTTATTCCATTTCGGCCCAGCACACATCTCTTTGTCCATAAATTTAAGTGAGCATATGGCTCTGTTATAAAATTTATTCATCTCATTTTTTTTTCTCCTGAGAGGAAAACATTCAACAAAAACATAGTAAAAATATATATATTTTTTTAATTCCCCCATCTCAAGACAGCTCTACAGACTGGTAACAGTCACAGAACTAGGCTTAGGAAAGCATTTTCGCATCCTACTTCCATCTCAATCAGTCATCTACCACCTTTCTTTGAGATGGCAATTAATTTATTGTCGATATTATTTTTTATTGTTTGAAGTCACTAATCTTTTTTTTATTTTATTGAAGTAGAGTTGATTTACAATATTATATTAGTTTCAGGGATACAACATAGTGATTCAATGTTATTATGGTTATACTAAATTGAAAGCTGTTATATTAGGTGTATTCCTTGTATTGTATAATGTATCTTTGTAGCTTATTTATTTTATACATAGTAATTTGTATCTCTTAATCCCAAACCCCTATCTTGTCCATATCCAATTTCCTCTCCCTACCAGTAACCACTAGTTTGTTTTCTATGTCTGTGAGTCTGTTTCCATTTTGTTATATATACTAGCTTATTTTATTTTTTACATTCCACATAAAAGTGTTAATATACAATATTTATCTTTCTCAGTCTGACTTATTTCACTATGCATAACGCCCTCCAGGTCCACCCATGTTGTTCCAAATGGCAAAATTTCATTCTTTTTTACCTGAGTACCCACTGTATCTATCTATTCGTCTGCTGATGGACACTTAGGTTGCTTCCATGTCTTGGCTACTGTAAATAATGCTCCTGTGAACACCGGGGTGAATTTTTATTTTCAAACAAGTGTTTTCATTTCTTCAGATATATATCAAGTAGTAAAAATGCTGGATCATATGGTAGTTCTATTTTTAATTAACTCCATACTATTTTCCACAGTGGCTGTATCAATTTATACATTCCCACCAGTGGTGTACAAGGGTTTACTTTCTTCCATATCTCCATCAACATATGTTATTTGTGGTCTTTTGATGATAGATATTCTTACAGGTGGGAGTTAATACCTCATTGTGGTTGAATTTCTCTGATACTGATATTGAGCAAATTTTCATGTGCCTGTTGGTCAAGTGTATGTCTTCTTTGGAAAAACAAGTGTCTGTTCAAGTCTTCTGCCCATTTTTGATTGGGTTGTTCAGTTTGTTTGTTTGTTTGTTTGTTTTGTTTTATTTTTGATATTTAGTTGTATGAGTTGTCTAAAATGCTTGGGATGTTGCAGATATTTTCTCCCAGTCACTAGGTTGTCTTTTCATTTTGTCAGGAGTTTTCCTTTGCTGTGAAAAAGTTTTAAATTTAATTAGGGCCTATTTCTTTATTTTTGCTTTTGTTTACCTTAAGAGACAGATCCCCCCCAAAAAATATTGCCACAATTTATGTCAAATAGAATTGATGCTTTTGAACTGTGATGTTGGAGAAGACTCTTGAGAGTCCCTTGGACTGCAAGGAGATCCAACCAGTCCATCCTAAAGGAGATCAGTCCTGGATGTTCACTGGAAGGACTGATGCTGGAGCTGAAACTCAATACTTTGGCCACCTGATGCAAAGAACTGACTCATTGGAAAAGACCCTAATGCTGGGAAAGATTGAAGGCAGGAGGAGAAGGGGATGATAGAGGATGAGATGGTTGGATGGCATCACTGACTCGATGGACATGAGTTTGAGTAAGCTCCAGAAGCTGGTGTTGGACAGGGAAGCCTGGCATGCTGCAGTCCATGGGTCGCAAAGAGTTGGACATGACTGAGCTACTGACCTGAAGTGATGTCAAAGAGTTCTATCCCTATGTTTTCTTCTAGGACTCTTATGGTTCCCAGTCTTACATTTAGGTCTTTAAACAATTTTGAGTTGATTTTTGTATTGGGTTGGTCAAAAAATTAATTTGGGTTTTTCCATAAGATGCTGCAGAAAAACTGGAGAGAACTTTTTAGCCAACCCAAAACATAATGTGAGTGGATGTTCGAACCTCATTGTTTTACATGTAGCTGTCATTTTTTCCCAATACCACTTAGTAAAGAGAATGTCTTTTCTCCACTGTATATTCTTGCCTTCTTTGTCAAAGATTAATTAACTGTAACTGTGTGGGTTTATTTTGGGGCTCTTTACTCTGCTCCATTGATCTGTGTGCCTGTTTTTGTGCCAGTACCACCCTATTTTGATAACTGTACATTCATACTGTATTCTGAAGTCAGGGAGTGTGATACCTCAAGCTTTATTCTTTTTTATCAAGATTTATTTTTTCTATTCAGGGTCTTTTTTTGATTTATTTGAATTTTAAGATTATTTGTTCTGCATGGGACGGATGCTCAGGGATGGAGCGTTGGGATGACACTGAGGGATGGGAGGGGGAGGGAGGTGGGAGGAGGGTTTGGGAGGGGGAGCACATGTGAATCCATGGCTGATTCATGTCGATGTATGGCAAAAACTACTACAATATTGTAAAGTAATTAGCCCCCAACTAAAATAAAAAAAATAAATAAAAAGAAAAAAAATAAAAAAAAAATAAATAAATAAAAAGCAGACCAAGATTTTGAAACAGTCAAAAAAAAAAAAAAAAAAAAAAAAGATTATTTGTTCTAGCTCTGAAAAATGTCATGGGTACTTTGATAGAGATTGTGTTAAATATGTACACTAAGTCCTCTATATATGAAGAAATTCCACTCTGAGAGTGTGTTTGTAAGTCCAATTTGTTCATAAGCCCAACGAGGTTAGCCTTGGTACCAACTAACACAATGGCTATATAGTATGTACTATAATAGATTTATAATACTTTTCACACAAATAATACATTAAAAAAACACAAAAAATAAAACATTTTTTAATCTTACAGTACTTTGAAAAGTACAGTAATATAGTACAACAGCTGGCAAATAGGGGCTGATAGCAGTACCAACTACATCATCACTGCTTTTATACTCACTTCCAGGCATCCCAGGCTTGAAATAAAGATACTGTACTACTGTACTCTATATAGTACTGTACAGTGAAATACACAAAAGCATAATCACCTGTAAAGGATGCATGCACATGACAGTGTACACCAGAAATGTGAGCTAACTTATATGATTGGACAAATGAACACAAGTTTGCATCTTTGAAAGTTTGCAACTTGTATGTAGGGGATTTACTGTATGTATGTATGTATGTATGTAGGGGATTTACTGTAGAGAGCTTTGCTTAGTATGGACATTTTAACAATGTTAATTCTTCCAACCCATAAACACAGAATGTCTTTCCACTACTTTGTATCATTTTCAGTTTCCTTCATCAATATCATGTGGTTTTCAATCTTTCACCTCCTTGGTTAAGTTTATTTCTAGATCTGTTCTTTTTGATACAATTTTAAATAAGATTGTTTTCTTGCTTTAATTTTCTTGTAGATAATTATTATGTAAGTAAATGCAACAGATTTCTGTATATAATTGTATTCTACAACTTTATGGAGTTCATTTATTCTAATAGTTTTTTAGAGGAGACCTTAGAGTTCTCTGTGCAGGAGACCTGGGTTCGATCCCGGGATTGAGAAGATCCTCTGGAGAAAGGAATGACTACCCACTCCAGTATTCTTGCCTAGGAAATCCCATGGATGGAGGAGCCTGGCTGGCTACAGTCCATAGATTGAAAAGAGTTGGATTCAACAGAGTGACTAACACTTTCACTTTCATGTTTAGGGTTTTCTATAAACAGTTTCATGCCATCTACAAATAGTGACTTTTACTTCTTCCCTTCCAATTTGGATGCCTTTTATTTCTTTGTGTGTATGTGTGTGTGTATGTGTCTGATTGCTGTGGCTAGGTTTGTCAGTATTATGATAAATAGAAGTGGTGAGAGTGGACATGCCTGTCCTATTCCCGATCTTAAAGGAAAAACTTTCAGCTTTTCACCACTGAGTATGATATTAGCTGTGCATGTGTGTGAGTGTGTGTTAGTCACTCAGTCATGTCCAACTCTGCAACTCCATGAACTGTAGCCCACTAGGCTCCTCTCTCCATGGAATTCTCCAGGCAATAATACTGGAGTGGGTTGCTATTCCCTTCCCCAGGGTATCTTCCCAACCCAGGGATCAAACCTGGGTCTCCTGCAATGCAGACAGATTCCTTACCATTTGAGCCACCAAGGAAGCACTTGTCATAAATAGCCTTGATTATGTTGAGATATTTTCCCTCTAGATCCACTCTGATGAGAGTTTTTAACATGAATGGAGGTTGAATTTTGTAAAGGCTCTTATTGATTGAGATAATCATGTGATTTTTATTCTTTCCTTTTGTTAATGTGGTATCTCACATTGATTTGCAGATATTGAACTGTGCTTACATGTTGTGACTAAATTCTGCTTTATCATGTTGTGTGACATTTTATCTATTGTTGAATTCAGTTTGCCAATATTTTGTTGTTTCTTTGCACCTAAACTATAATTTTCTCTTTGTAGTGGCTGTCTGATTTTGGGATCAGGATAATCATGGCTTTGTAGGATGAATTTGGTAGTGTTCTGCCCTCTTCAATTTTTGGCATAGTTTGAGAAGGTTAGGTATTAGCTCTTCTTTATCTGTGTGGTAATATTCCCATGTTAAGCTTCCTAGTACTGGACTATTATTTGCTGGGAGTTCTTATATTACAAATCCAATTTCATTTCTAGTGATTAGTCTGCTCAAATTGTTTGTTTCTTCTTGATTTAACCTCAGTAGGCTGTATGTTTCTAGAAACTTGCCCATTTCTTCTAGGTTGTCCAATTTATTGGCATAAAATTGTTCATAGTGATGTCTTATCATTTTTTATATCTCTATGATATCAGTTGTTATTTTTCTTCATTTCTTATTTTATTTATTTAAGTCTTATTCTCTTCTTGGTGAGCCTGGCTAAAGGTTTGTCAACTTTATTGTTTAAAAACACAGCTCTTGGTTTCATTTATTTTTTCCATTGTTTTTAAGATCTTTTATTTCTTTCCTCTCTGCTCTTCCTTATTTTCTTTCTTCTGCTGACTTGGACTTGTTTTTATTTTTATTATTCCTTCATATGATAAATTAGATCATTTATTTGAGATTTTTCTTATTTCTTGAAGGAGGCCCATATCACTATACACTTCCCACCTAGAATTCCTTTTGCTGAGTCCTGATTTTGGGAAGTTGTCTTTTTATCTTTATTTGTCTTGAGATATTTTCTGATTTCCTTTTCGATTCCTTTACTGACCTACTTTATGATTATTATTATTTTTTTTTAGCAGCATGTTGTTTAGTTTCCATGTGTTTGTTTTTCCCATTCTTCTTCTTGATTTGATTTATTTTCTGTCATAGTGCTATCATTGGGAAAAAATGCTTGATATAATTTCTGTTCTCTTAAATATGTTGACTTGGTTGGAGGCCTAGTATGTGATCTGCCCTGGAAAACTTCCATGTGCACTTGAAGAAAATGCATTGTCTGCTGTTTTTGTATTGTATGGAGGGCATTGAAATAGCTATTAAGCAACTTTAAGAAAGATACCTCATGAAAATGGAAAAAGTCACTTTGTCTGAATATGTCTTTAGCTGAAGTGAGTCTCTTGTAAGCAACTATAGTTGGGCCTTTTTTTTTTTTTTAAATCCAATCAGCTACATCCAGAAGTAAGCATGGATCATGTCTTTCCCCAGGGTTTGCTAACAGCTATAACCTTGGTGGCAGGTGGGACTGGAGATAGAGGGGGTAGGGGTCAGGACCAGTTGTGAGCTGGGGCTTCTCCCAGTCTCAGTGGCTGTCACCTCCCTGTGTGAATGCAGTAAGATCCCAAGATGCTAGAGAAAAAGCCCTGAAAGTCAGTTCTGGGCTGGTTCTGTTCCCTCTGAGTGTGTGCTCTCCTCGTCCCGGTAGTGGTACTTTTGTCCCGGAAAGGAGCAGCACTGGAGCAAGATGGGCCAGACTGGGCACTTGGCATGGGTCTGGGCATATGCTGAAGTTGTTCTGGCATGCCAGTCAGAACTCCAGATCAGTCCTGACCTGCCAGCGCTAGGAGTGGCCACCCTCACCCTGTTCAGGTCCTGTCCGGCTCCATCCCCCTGATTGTACATCTTCTTCTTTGCAAACAGCAGCCTTTGCCCTAGTGGGGAAATGTACCAGTGCAACCTATCACTTCTCTTTCCTTTCTGTGCAACTCTGTGTAGACCACTGTTTACAAGCTTGGTTGTATAAGAGTCTTTCTACCAGTCTCCAGTCTGTCTTCAGTGAGAATTTCTCCACAAATAGGTGTATTTGTGATGTCATTGTGTGGAGACATGAGCTCAACAACCTTTTTACTCTGTCACCTTTATTTCCCCATCTAATTTGAATAACTAGCTAAAAACAGTACTAAGTGCTACCCCAAGCACTTCTCTACCCCATCTTGCAACACTATGATTGCCCACGGGACCCTTTTATGTAAGAATTCTAGTACTTTCCCCACCAACTTCAGCAGAAAACTCTTAGTCCTTGTAAAGTCACCTAGGTGATATGTGACTTACATATCAGTCAGTTCAGTTCAGTCACTCCTTCGTGTCTGACTCTTTGTGACCCCATGGACTGAAGCACTCCAGGCCTCCCTGTCCATCACCAACTCCCGGACTTTACTCAAACTCATGTCCATTGAGTTGGTGATGACATCCAGCCATTTCATCCTCTGTCATCCCCTTCTCCTCCCACCTTCAATCTTTCCCAGAATCAGGGTCTTTTCAAATGAGTCATTTCTTCGCATCAGGTGGCCAAAGTTTTGGAGTTTCAGCTTCAGCATCAGTCCTTCCAATGAATATTCAAGGCTGATTTCCTTTAGGATTGACTTACTTATAAAGACATAAAAAAAAACAAAACAAAACTGGTTCTAGTAGGTTACCCATTGATCGTGGATGGAGGATCTTAATTTAGTTAAATCTCTATTAAATGAGATACTTGAAGAGTTATAAACTGAATGTAAAGGCATTCTTTGAAACCATGTAAAAGACATATGTTTTATATGGTGGTGGTTTAGTCACTAAGTCATATCCATCTCTTGCAACCCCATGGACTGTAGCCTGCCAGGCTCGTCTGTCCATGGGATTTTCCAGGCACGAATACTGGAGTGGGTTGCCATTTCCTTCTCCAGGGGATCTTCCCAACCCAGGAATTGAACCTAGGTCTCCTGCATTGCAGGTAGATTATTTTCCAACTGAGCTATGAGGGAAGCCAAATGTTTTATATAGTGATGTGATTAATGTGCTTTTTTTTGTGAGAGGTTGTTACTTTTTGTGTTCCTTAGTACTCAGTACAGAGAGTCTGAAACCAAAGAACTGGAGGGGTGGTTTTTCATTTCAAGGGTAACTTCCAAACAAAGTACATAGATTCATTTTACCCTTGAGTTTTATTTCCTGTGGTGTCATGAAACAATTAACACCAAGATTTGGAGAAATGTTAACAACCCAGGAACTATCTTTTTATTTTTCTCACTTATTAAGAACTAAATGAGGGATAAAATAAAGAGAGATTAAGGATGAGTAGAATTTTCTCCATGGGAGCCACAAGCGCTCCAAGTGGTCATCTCCTCATTTGCTTCATCTATTTGCATAGGCACATTCTTAGTGCTAATAAATATGAAGAATACTGATAACAGGAGCTCCAATCTTCATTTCAGCCTGGATCTTAGTGTCCAAGTTTTACCTGTTATTAACATTTTTCTTTCCAAGAATAAATGCTTTCTGATTTTATGACATGACGGCAAGCATCTTTAAAACAAGCTATCTTCCTTTATACATATCTGTACTACTTGCAGTGCTTACCAAGTGCCTTTGAATATAGCTAAATTAGTTGCTAACCAAATGATCTTATTGTGTCAAATTTGAAATTGTTGGACTTTGCTTCCATTTTTTTCCTGGAGTTTTTGAATGTGTGTGTTTATGTGTATATTTCTGTGTGTCCTCAATAATTAGATGATGAGTATGTTAAGTATCTTCCATTTGACCTTCCTGATCCAATTTCCACTCTTCTCCAAAGTACTTTCTGTCCCCAAGGGCTGCCTATTTGAATTACATCACCCTGCTCCTTCTGTGTACCCATTAGCATCTATTTGGGCTTATCTAATGGAGATCCTCAGCAGGAGGTAGAAGACTGATTCTGGGGACTCACATGTGGACAGCTGAAGTAAGAATAGATGTATGTGAGGAGGGATAATTAGGTCTTAGAGTGCTTTGGGAAAAGAAGAAAATACCTTACCATTGGTTATTGCTGTTGAAATATCTTGTGAAATTTTTAAAGATGACAGATTACCTGCTTGACCTTTGCATATGGATATATAAAGCAGAGGTCAATCAATCAATGAATGAGTGTCAAATTCCTGTCCTCTCTGGGTGTACCGCCATGTTGAGCTGAGGTTCTAGGAGAGAAACTGAAGCAGATTCTTCCCCATGCTAAATTTTCTTGGAGGTCTTAGTGAAACCCATAGAACTTGTTGAGCAAGCATTGCCCAATATTAAATATACTATCCAGAGACTTTTAGAAAATTAACCTTGTACCTGTGTACTCTGGGGATATTTTTTCTGTTGTCAATCAAATGAAAATTTATATTTAGGTTTTAGGGGTCATATAATCAAAAATATTCAAATGAACCCAAAGAGTATATATAGTAACAATAAAAATATTAAGGTCAAGAAAAAGGTTATATACAATTGAGAAAAAAGTAACAAAGTCAAACAAGTTAGCTCAAGGATTATCTTCTGTAAAACAAATCAGAAATAAGAAAAGACCAAGGGCATTCAGAAGCAGAAGTTTTGTGGTAATGGTGACAAGGAGAATAGGTGAAGATTTTATGAACTGGCTGAAGATCCCTAATCCTTAAGACTCAGGAGTCGAGCACAAGGCTGGAAAATACACTGAAAGAATTTGTATACTCTCATTACATAATAGCATTCTACATACAGAAGGTGCCCAATACATATATAGTAGATGTTTGTTAAATATCAAAAATGCTAAATTTGCCTGAATGAGGTTTAAATGTTCAGTGCCTGGCAGCAGAATGAGTTATCCAATGACAATCTCTACAAGCTGAGTTCTGATTCTCTACTACTAACAGTTCTAGGTGAGAATGTGCTATTATTCAGATCAAAATGGATTACAGGACCTAGTGAGTTTCTCAGTATGCCAAGACTCTGGAAGATTAGTTCTGCATATTAAGGTTTTGTATGTCCCTCATTTATCTATCACTTAAAACTTCTTCTACCATGCTGTAAAACTAGAAAAAAATACACATTGCCCCTCAGTATCTCAGTTCCCAGTAGGTTAAGATCAGAGAGAAAAGAGAGTAACTGTAAGAATGATAAGACAGAAATCAGGATGGAGGGGGAGAGGAGAAATCAGTTCATCCTGCTTTAAAGATTTCTTTAACATTTAATTTCCTTCTTACCTGCAGGCAGTTTTCCAAAGGTGCACATTTAACTTCTAGGTTAAATATGAAACTTGAAACCACTGGCACAGTGGCATAAATTAAATAAGGGGAGAATAGAGAGTGATTTGTTTTTCTCCTGGAATAAAACCCCAGTACTCCTCCAAGGTTGTGTGAAAGGCTGAGGAATCTGTGGTACAAATACTTTAATTTGCTGACAGCTTGTGGGATGAATTACATCTGATCTCTGTTCACGATGCTTGTATAATAAAGCAGTTAATTGTTTCATTTTTTACAGTATAATGGATGGATGGAGGAGGAGGATATCTTGAGAATTTATTCATTTAAAGCAGTGATTGCAATATTGTTCTGAAAAGTAGCATATAACATGAAGAAGGTTATAAAGAAAGTAAGTAGGCATCTTCAGCTTCTGGAGACTGTACCTTTGCCTTCTGGCTGGTTGGGAAGCTGACATTTCACCATCAAATGGCTCTATACTTTTGTCTTTTGCCATCTTTTGCCATCAAGGATGTAACAGCCGCTTTTAAAAATTTTTGTTTATTTTTAATTGGAGGATAACTGCATTACAATATTGTGTTGGTTTCTGCCATACATCAAATGATTCAGCCATAGGTATACATATGCCCCCTCCCTGTTGAGCCTCCCTCCCCAATCCTACCCCTCTAGGTTGTCACAGAGCCCCAGATTTGAGCTTCTTGAGTCATACAGGAAATTTCCACTGGCTATCTAATTTTACATATGGTAATAGCCTCTTAAATGGTCTCTCTGCCTTGGGTTTTATCTTCTTCCATCCTCCACTCTACAGCCAGAGTGTTCCACCAGTGATGGTGCTGTGACTGGGCTTTTCTCTATTTGATAATCATTTAGTGCTGCCCTGTAAGGTAAACTACAAGTTTTTAACACGGACTTGAAATGCCTGAGCCAGCTCTCAGTGGCTTCCTTCCCTCCCTCTGTCCTGCACATTATGCCTCAGTAGCACTTGATTCCCGAAAAGTCCTTGATAAAATCACATTTTTTCTCTCTGAATTTCTGCTTATGCCATCTCATCTACAAGCAATGCTCTTTTCCTCTCTCTAGCTCTCTCTTCCCCAACTTTTATATTGATCTTTTAAGAAGACTCAGTCATTACCTCTTCTGACCATCCCACCTTCTTCCTAGCTGCATGAACTGCTCCTCATTAATGCCTCCAAATGATCCTGTATGTAGTCTATCAAAGCATATCTCCCACTTTATTACAAGTGTTTATGAAAAATATCCCATTAAATGGTGAGTTACTTAAAATTAGGTCCCTTGTTATATTCACCTGTGTGTCCCCAGCCTCTAACAGGACAGAACAGATGTTCATTAAATGTTCATTCAATGAATAAATGAATGAAAATGTGTTTTACTCCATTTGTTCAACAATATGATAGTAAAAGTAACATTTTACCAAATATTCAAGTGAGTTTTGAATAAATCACATATACACAACTAACATTTCTGGAGTGAAATGCCACAAAAATTAAATTGCTGAGGAAGAAACCTGGACACATGTGCTATCCAATGTAACTGATACATTAACATTTCACTTAATTGTTACAGTTCAGTCACTCAGTGCTATCCGACTCTTTGTGACCCCATGAAATGCAGCACGCCAGGCATCCCTGCCTGTCACCAACTCCCGGAGTTTACTCCAACTCATGTCCATTGAGTCGATGATGGCATCAAACCATCTCATACTCTGTCGTCCCCTTCTCCTGCCGCCTTCAATCTTTCCCAGCATCAGATTCTTTTCAAATGAGTCAGTTCTTTGCATCAGGTGGCCAAGGTATTGGAGCTTCAGCTTCAACATCACTCCTTCCAATGAATATTCAGGACTGACTTACTTTAGGATAGACTACTTTCCTTTAGGATCTCCTTGCTGTCCAAGGGACTCTCAAGAGTCTTCTCCAACACCACAGTTCAAAAGCATCAATTCTTCAGCGCTCAGCTTTCTTTATAGTCCAACTCTCACATCGATATATGACCACTGGAAAAACCATAGCCTTGACTAGATGGACCATTGTTGGCAAAGTAATGTCTCTGCTTTTTAACAACCTGTATAGGTTGGTCATAACTTTGCTTCCAAGGAGTAAGCGTCTTTTAATTTCATGGCTGTAGTCACCATCTGCAATGATTTTGGAGATCCCCCCAAAAAAGTCTGTCACCGTTTCCACTGTTTCCCCATCTATTTGTCATGAAGTGATGGGACCAGATGCCATGATCTTCATTTTTTGAATGTTGAGTTTTAAGCCAACTTTTTCACTCTCCTCTTTCACTTTCATCAAGAGGCTCTTTAGTTCTTCTTCACTTTCTGCCATAACGGTGGTGTCATCTGCATATCTGAGATTATTGATATTTCTCCCAGTAATCTTGATTCCAGATTGTGCTTCATCCAGTCCAGAATTTCTCATGATGTACTCTGCATATAAGTAAAATAAGCAGGGTGACAATATACAGCCTTGACATACATACTTCTTTCCCAATTAGGAACAACTTCAGAAATTTTATTTTTATTGTTTTTATGTTATATTATTTTACACTGGGCTTCCCTGGTGGCTCAGAGGTAAAGAACCTGCCTTTCAATGCAGGAGATGCAAGTTCAATCCCTGAGTTGGGAATATCCCCTGGAGGAGGAAATGGCAACCCACTCCAGTATTCTTGCATGGAAAAATCCCATGGACAGAGGAGCCTGGCAGGCTATAGTCCCTGGAGTAGCAAAGAGTCAGACATAACTTATCAGCTGAGCACACAGGCATTTTGTACTAGTTAATATTTTAGAACCAAGCCCAGGTTTCTGACCTATGAGTCACACAGGAGGCCTCACTAGATTTACAAACCATACACAGGCATCAAAATCATAGTGTTTTGGAAAAGGTCATGTTCAATATAGAAACTTGGGAGGAAATGAGCAAAATATGATAATACCCAAGATCATGAAAGGGGAATCCAGTAGGGTTAAACTAAATTAACTAGAGGAAACCTAAACCAGATCAATCAAAATTAAAAAATATATATATTGGAAAAGAAGTCTTAAGAAGCAAGTAAAATCCAAATATTTAGAACATTGGTGTTTTAAGATAAAAATATTCAAAATTATATATGTGAGGAGAAAAACCAAGAAAAAGAATAAGTAACAAATTAGACTAACCCTCAAATTTGATAGAATTTAAAACCAAAGAGAATAACCTTATACAGTACTGTGTGTCAGTACCATCAGACACAAAATTCTTTCTAAGTGCGTTATCTATCTTATCTCACTTAATTCTCTCAAGAACCCCATGGTGAGCCCTTTTATTAAGGCCAGATGATGAGAAGAAAAAAAATTACAACGCTGCTTAACAAGCTCTTAGGAACTAAGGGGTGCAATAACCTACTTTAAAAAATATAGCCTTTTTTGAGATACTCTGTAATAAAAATAAGAATTACTCATTTCGTTAACATTTATTGGGCAAGTAACAAGAAAGCACATGTGTAAGGATATTACATGTATTATTTAATTTTAATAACAAGTCTATGAGTTAGGAGTGCTACTACTGTTTTCATTTTACCGATGAGGAAATTAAGGTTTAGTGAGATTATGTAATACCCAAAATCACCTAGCTAGTAGGAAAGAACAAGAACTCAGTATTTTCCTAACAGCAGTTGGTTTGTTTACAATTTTATAATATTTTTTAAAAAGACTGTATTCTCATGCACATCCTGGAGAATGACATGTTCTTTAGGTATATACCTATAAGTGATATTGATAGAGTGTAAGAAATATTCATGTTCAATTCTGCTATGAAATGCAAATCCACATTTCACAGAAATTATACAATTTACACACCCTTCAAAAGTGAATCAGAGTTCTGCATCCTTGCCAAAACCGGATACATTCTGACAGTTTAACTTTTGCTTATTTTGTGGTTTAACTTGTCGTTTCTCTTGTTAATAATGGATTGAATGTTTTCAAATGTTTATGGATCATTTTTGATGCATCATATGTGAAGTTCCTTCTCATTGATTCCCCTCCTCCCCATTTTTCTACTAGGATTTCTTTTTCTTTTTTTGTCTTTTTTTTTAATTGGAGGATAATTATTTTACAATGTTGTAGTCTCAGTTGTACATCAACGTGAATCAGTCATAATTACATATATCCTCTCCCTCTTGAGCCTCCCTACCCCCACATTCCACCCCTCTGGGTCATCACAGAGCTCTGAGTCGGGCTCCCTGTATGATACAGCAGATTCCCACTAGTTATTTATTTTACACATGATAGTGTATGTATGTCAGTGATACTTTCTCAATTTGTGTTACCCTCTCTGACCCCTGCTGTGTCTACCAGTCCCTTCTTTACATCTGCATCTCCATTTCTTCTCTGTAAATAGGTTCATTAGCACTGTTTTTCTAGATTCCATATATATGTATTAAGATATTTGTTTTTTCTCTTTCTGACTTACTTATTTCTGTATAATAGGCTCTAGGTTCATCCACCTCACTACAACTGACTCAAATTTGTTCCTTTTTATGGGTGAGTAATATTACATTGCTTATATGTACCATATCTTCTTTGTTCATTCATCTGTCAGTGGACATATAGGTCGCTTCAATGTGGACATATAGGTTGCTTCAATGTGGACATATAGGTTGCTTCAATATCCCTATAGCTGCAATGAACATTAGGGTGCATGTGTCTTAGGGAATTATGGTTTCATTAGGGTATATGCCCAATAATGGGATCGCTGGGTCATATGGTATTTTATTCCTACTTTGTTAAGAAATCTCCATGCTGTTCTCCATAATGGCTATACCAGTTTACATCCCCACCAACAGTTGAAGATGGTTCCCTTTTCTCCACATTCTCTCCAGCATTTATTGTTGTAGTGTTTTTTTTGGTTTTATTTTATGATTATGGCATTGTGAAGGGGATGACAGTGGATGAGATGGTTGAATGGCAACATTGACTCAGTGGACATGCTGCTGCTGCTAAGTCGCTTCAGTCGTGTCCAACTCTGTGCGACCCCATAGACAGCAGTCCACCAGGCTCCCCCGTCCCTGGGATTCTCCAGGCAAGAACACTGGAGTGGGTTGCCATTTCCTTCTCCAATGCATGAAAGTGAAAAGTGAGAGTGAAGTCGCCCTGTCGCGTCTGACTCTCTGCGACCCCATGGACTGCAGCCTACCAGGCTCCTCCGTCCATGGGATTTTCCAGGCAAGAATACTGGAGTGGGGTGCCATTGCCTTCTCCCAATGGACATGAGTTTGAGCAAATTCCAGGAGATAGTGAAGGACAGGGAAGCCTGTTGTGTTGCACTCCATGGGGTCACAAAGCATCAGACACAACTGAGTGACTGAACAACAAAAACATTCTGATTGGTGTGAGGTGATACCTCATTGTAGTTTTGATTTGCATTTCTCTAATAATGAGTGATGTTGAGCATCTTTTCATGTGTCCATTGGCCATCTGTATGTCTTCTTTGGAGAAATGTCTGTTTAGGTCTTCTACTCATTTTTTGATTGGGCTGTTTGCTTATCTGATATTCAGCTGTATGAACTGCTTATATATTTTGGAAATTAATCCTTTGTCAGTTGCTTTGTTTGCAATTATTTTCTGCCATTCTGAGAGTTGTCTTTTAATCTTGTTTGTTGTTGGCTTTGCTGTGCAGAAGCTTTTAAGTTTAATCAGGTCATATTTGTTTATTTTTGTTTTTATTTTCATTGCTGTAGGAGGTGGGTCAAAGAGGATCTTGCTGTGATTTATGTTGAAGTGTGTACTGCCTATGTTTTCCTCTAAGAGCTTTATAATTTCTAGGCTTACATTTAAGTCTTTAATCCATTTTGAATTTATTTTTGTACATGGTATTAGGAAGTGTTCTATTTTCATTCTTTTACATGTAGCTGTCCAGTTTTCCCAGCACCACTTATTGAAGAGGCTGTCTTTTCTCCATTGTATATTTTGCCTCTTTTGCCAAAGATAAAGTGCCCATAGGTGTGTGGGTTTATTTCTGGGATTTCTCTTATTCCATTGGTCTATATTTATTTTTCTGTGCCATGTACTGGGGTTTCTTTTCAACTCACAGTGTTTACATACTATAATTATTGGTTGTTTATATGTATTGCAAATATCTTCAAGTTTATATCATTTTTATTCAGTCTCTAAATGGTCTTTTTTAGCAAGAGAAATTGTTGAATGTTTTCCTTTTATAGTTTGTGCTTTTCATATCTTTTAAAACAAATCTTTATCTACTAAAGGTCTAACAAGTGCAAGATTGCCTTCTAAAAGTTTTATTATTGTTTTCCTTTCACACTTAAGCCTTTAGTTGTCCTGAGTCTGGTTTCTGAGTGGATGTGAGGTAGGGATTTCTGACAGATATAATCAGAGCCCACCTTTATTTTTTAACCTAACTCAGAGCTCACTAAGAGTCCAATACTGGCTTCCTACCTCAAACATCTACTTGTCAGGAGGGGCTTCTTGGGGCTTTCTTTAAGTTCCAGCTGCTGTGGTGGCTGAAGCAGGTTTGGCCCAAGATAGGGCTGGCTGAAACAGAGTGTCAATGTCCCCCCCCAATGACCCTCAACAAATGAGGGAACAGATTAACTAGAAAAGTAATTTGCTGACCCCTAAAGGGGCTGGTGGTGACCTATGTTTCACACCATCTCTCAGGGAGCTCTCAGTAGACTTGAGCCCTAGTTTCCAAAAGTGATGACCACTTATTTATATACTTTGCCAACAAAGGTCCGCCTAGTCAAAGCTCTGGTTTTTCCAGTAGTGATGTGTGGATGTGAGGGTTGGACTATAAAGAAAGCTGAGTGCCGAAGAACTGATGATTTTGAACTGTGGTGTTGGAGAAGACTCTTGAGAGTCGCTTGGACTTCAAGGAGATCCAACCAGTCCATCCTAAGGGAAATCAGTCCTGAATATTCATTGGAAAGACTGATGCTGAAGCTGAAACTCCAATACTTTGGCTCCCTGATGTGAAGAACTGACTGATTTGAAAAGACCCTGATGCTGGGAAAGATTGAAGGTGGGAGGAGAAGGGGACAACAGAGGATGAGATGGTTGGATGGCATCACCGACTCAATGGACCTGAGTTTCAGTAAACTCTGGGAGTTGGTGATGGACAGGGAAGCCTGGCATGCTGCATTTCATGGGGTCGCAAAGAGTCTGACATGACCAAGTGGCTGAATTGAATTGGCTTTATTCCCCCTTCCCTGTTGCATTTCCTCACTTACTGATTTATTTCCTGAGTCATCTCTCAGAGAACTAATATTTCCAAGTTCTTGATTTAGGCTTGGTTTTGGCTATAACCCAAACTGTAATACAAAGCAGACCCTCAGGAAAAGATCTAAAACTAGGTTACTTGCTAGTCATATGGCAGGAAGTCTGTTACCGGTAATAAGTAAAGTGGTGATGAGCACTGGTGTGCTGCAGCATCACACTTTAAGACTCCTACCTGTGGCTTCTTGGGAAGAAACACAGGTGAAGGGAAAAGATTGCTTTGTAGATAGCCCAAGCATTTGAAATTTATGGGGGAAATGTTGATCAGGTAGTGAAGTTGGCTAGGCTTTGTTAACTATCCAGGAAACATGAAAAAGGAGAAGTTCATGTCACTCAAATATTAATTTAGGGATTGTTGTGACAGGCACATGGCCTCTGTTGAATATTTAAAGAGACCCTCATCTCCTGCAGTTAGAGGGTGGGATGTACTGAAAATTAGGATTAATATTAGATTGCACAGATGGCAAGAGTTAGGAAGGAGCTGAATAAATAGGCATGACAAATCTCCTATGCTAAAAGTAGTGTCCTAATAAAAGAGGAGATAGAACCATGAATTCTGGGGTGGAGATCCGAGCTCCTAGACAGCTCTAAACCCTATGGGCCAGCAAAAGAACCCCCTAGGTCTTTGTGAGAGTAGATCAGTAAACTGCTTAGAAACCATGAAAAGGTGAGATTCACAAGATGAGTTTGTTCTCCTTAATACAAAACAATTCAATGTCTCCCCTCATCGATTGCATTTAGACTTGGAGCCTGTCCTGATACACTGCTGGAACGATACCTTGCAGCTTGGAAATGATGCTTCCACAGTAGCAGTGCTCAAAGGGTAGTCTATAACGCTGTAGGGATCCTAGAGACGCTTTCAGAGAGTTTACAAGGTTAAATTATTTTCATAATAATTCTAAGATTAATTTTGAATAATCTGTTTGTTGACATTTACACTGTTAGTGCCAAAGCAATAGTGTATCAAATTCAGGTGTTTTAGCAAAAATCAAGGCATTGACACCAAACTGTACTAGAATTCTCCACTGCCAATTTTAAAATTCAGTTTTCTAACAGATGCTCTTGATGAAGCAGTCAAAATTATTATATTATTAATCTTAAATATCTTTATACTGGAGTAAGTGTATTTTTAATACTCTGCAACAAAACATGAAGTATGAATAAAGCTTTTGCTGCATAGCAAAGTATGATCATTATAACAAGGAAAAGCACTTCTGCAATTATTTTACTTGAAAGCTGAACAAGCCTCTTTAAGGGAACAGGACTTTTCCTTGAAATAACAACCAACAAGCAAAAGATGGTTATTCAAACTTGGTTATTTGGCAGTCTTTTTCTCAAATTAACAAAGTAACCCTGCCATTTCAAAGAAAATAAAGTATTTGTTGCCAATGATGACAATTTAAGTTTAAAGTAAAAGTTAGAATTGTGGGAAATTTATATATTATATACTGAGCTTGAACACTTCTCAACCTCAAGACTTTCTGAGATCAGCGTTTTCATTAAAATGTGATTTAAAAAAAAGAACATATTTTTAATATTGTATAATTAAATGAATAAACATTTAGAAGATCTGCTTAAGACAGTGAGCTAATATTTTGTAAGTGCATCAATGTATGATGTTTCAAGATCATGCATGACAAAGATTTATTTAAAAGTTCACTGTGAGCTAATGGATTTTATTTATTTTTATTTCTTTAATTTATTTATTTTTTAATTGTAGGATAATTGCTTTACAGAATTTTGTTGTTTTCTGTCAAACCTCAACATGAATCAGCCATAGGTGTACATACATATGTCCCCTCCCTCTTGAACCTCCCTGCCATCTCCCTTCCCATCCTACCCCTCTAGGTTGATACAGAGCCCCTGTTTAAGTTCTCTGAGATATACAGAAAATTCCCATTGGCTATCTATTTTACATATGGTAATGTAAGTTTCCATGTTACTCTCTCCAAACATCTTACCCTCTCCTCTCCTCTACCTGTGTCCATAAGTCTGTTCTCTATGTCTGTTTCTCCATTGCTGCCCTGCAAATAAATTCTTCAGTACCATCTTTCAAGATTCCATATATATGTGTCAGTATACAATATTTATCTTTCTCTTTCTGACTTATTTCACTCTGTATAATAGGCTGTAGGTTCATCCACCTCATTAGAACTGACTCAAATGCATTCCTTTTTATGGCTGAGTAATAGTCCATTGTGTATGACTGCACAGTCCATGGGGTTGCAAAAAGTCAGACACAACTGAGCAACTTTCACTTTCACATATGTACCACAAATTCTTTATCCATTTATCTGTCAATGGACATCTAGATTGCTTCCATGTCCTAGCTATAGTAAATAATGTTTCAGTGAACATTGGGATACATGTGTCTTTTTCAATTTTGGTTTCCTCAGGGTATATGCCTAGGAGTGAGATTGCTGGGTCATATGGTGGTTTTATTCCTAGTTTTTTAAGGAATCTCCAGACCGTCTTCCATAGTGGCTGTAGCAATTTACATTACCACCAACAGTGCAGGAGGGTTCCCTTTTTTCCACACCCTCTCCAGCTTTCATTGTTTGTAGACTTTTTGATGATGGCCATTCTGACTGGTGTGAGGTGATATCTCATTGTAGTTTTGATTTGCATTTCTCTAACAATGAGCTATATTGAGCATCTTTTCATGTGTTGGTTAGCCATCTGTATATCTTCTTTGGAGAAATCTCTGTTTAGGTCCTTTTGTACTTTTTGATCGGGTTTTTGTTTTTCTGGTATTGAGTTGTATGAGCTGCTTGTATATTTTGGAAATTAATCTGTGTCAGTTGTTCCATTTGCTGTTATTTTCTCCCATTCTGAGTGTTGTCTTTTCATCTTGCTTATAGTTTCCTTTGCTGTGCAAAGAGCTAATGGATTTTAATGTAATAGGATGCAAAGTTCATGGAAATTATTTCAAATTCCATATCACAACTATGTTTTAAGAAACCACTACTTGTCAAGTTTTAGTGTAGTACTAAAAAGAATTCACAAATATCCAAAAGGGCTATTATAATCTCCCTCCCTTTTCCAAATACATATTTTTGTGAAGCTGGATTTTCTGTACACATTCATACCAAAACATGTTACTACAGATTGAATCCAAAAGCATGAAATTTTGGATGCTATTTAGTCACATGTCCAAAAGATGTAAAACAATGCCACTATGCTCACTACTTAAAAACAAAAAAATGCTTCAGCACTCCCCTACTGTGGGGAAAAGGTCCTTGTATGGGGAAAAAAAAAACAACACTTAAAGGGAAAAGAAGCAGCTAAAGCCTTGACCCTCTGGGCTTGTGCTCCAGCAAACTGGGAGCAGACCCTACCCCTAACAGAGTGGTGATAGCCACTAAGCAGAGAGGAACTCCCACCTCACACAGTGCCCAGGTTTTAGCTTCTCTATCTCCAACCCACATCCACAACCAAGGTGACAGCTGCCAGCACACCATAAGGAAAGAAGTGACTGGCATCAACATCAAATCCACCCTCCCCTCAAAGGCATTGGTGGCACACAGTCTGCACAGTGACATTCCCACATAAGAACACACCTTCAAGACCATAATGGGTGAATGTTTCACCTAAGCACATAGAAGCAGACAAAGTTAATTAAAATGAAAAAAAAAACAGAACTAATATCAATTGAAAGAACAAGAGAAAACCCCTGAAAAAAATAAATAATGAAACAATTTACCAGATAAACAATTTAAAACATTGGTAATAAAAATGCTAACTGAATTAGACAAGGGGATTGATATAAACACAGATCATTTTAGCAAGGAACTAGAAAATATTAAAAAGACCCAATCAAAGATAGATAATTCAATATCTGAATTAGAAAACACTATAAGGAATACATAGCAGACTAAGACACAGAAGAACACACAGGTAATCTGGAAGATGAAATTATGGAAATCACCTATCAGAACAGCAGACAAAGAAATTTTTTAAAGAAATATATGGGACACCTGGGACAACATTAAATGCACCAACATGTGCATTATAGAGGTTCTGGACAGGGAAGAGAGAGAGAGAAGGGGAGTGAAAATGTATTCGAATAAATTATGTCTGAAAACTTCCCAAACCTAAAGAAGTGAAAGTGAAATCGCTCAGTCGTGTCTGACTCTTTGCGACCCCATGGACTGTAGCCTACCAGGCTCCTCCATCCACGGGATTCTCCAGGCAAGAATGCTGGAGTGGGTTGCCATTTCCTTCTCCAGGGTTCTTTCCAACCCAGGGATCGAACCTAGGTCTCCTGCCTTTCAGGCAGACACTTTACCCTCTGAGCCACCAGGGAAGCCCCAAAGAAGTAAACAGACACCCAGTTACAAGAAGCACAGAGGGTTCCAAACCAGAAGAACCCAAACAGATGCACACCAAGACATATAATAATGAAAATGGCAAAAGTTAAAGACAGAGAATTCTAAAGCCAGCAAAAGAAAAACAAAGAGTCAGATAAAAGGGAATCCCCACAAGGCTGTTAGCTGTTTTCTCTGCATAAACTTTGCAGGCCAGAGGGAGTGACATGACACATAGAACACAGTGACAGGGCAAACCTGCACCATAGGGTCCTCTACCCAGCAAGATTATCATTTAGAATAGAAGAGAGAAAGAACTTCTTAGATAAACAAAAACTAAAAGGGTTCATCAATACTAAACCTACCCTAAAAAAATGTTGAAGGGTCTTTTCTAAATATAAAAATATAAGTATCTATAGGGTATGGAAAACTCCATCAGGAAAAGCAGATATATGTTCAAGACTGAAGATCACTTAAATAAGAAAGACAAAAATGTAAAAGCAACTATAACTACAATAAACAGTTAAGGAAAAAATGTGAAGAAGTGAAATAAATCAAAAACAAAATGCAGAGGATGGGAGTAAAAAATGTATCCTTTAGTAAGTGTTTGAGTTTAAGTTACTGTTAGTTTATATCAAGTATATATATAGTTTATATTAAGTATATATAGCAGTTGGTCAACATATATGAATCCTATGGTAACCACAAATCAAGAACCTACAATAGATACATAAAAGTCAAAAAGCAAAGGACCTAAGAATACTACAGAAGAAAATCATCAAACCAAAATGAAAAACAAAAAGAATAAACAGAAAAAAACTAGAGAAACAACTGGAAAAGAAGTAATAAAATGGCAATAAGTAATTCTAACAACACAAGAGATGACTCTACACATGGAGATTACCAGTTGGTCAATACCAAAATCAGATTTATTATATTCTTTGCAGCCAAAGAAGGAGAAGCTCTAGTTCCATACAGTCAGCAAAAACAATACCTGGAGCTGACTGTGGCTCAGATCATCAGCTCTTTATTGCAAAATTCAGGCTTATATTGAAGAAAGTAGGGAAAACCAATAGGCCATTCAGGTATGACCTAAATCAAATCCATTATGATTATACAGTGATGAATAAATTCAAGGCATTAGATCTGACAGAGTGACTGAAGAACTAAGGATGGAGATTCATAATGTGGTACAGGATGTGGTGACCAAAACCAAGCTCTAGAAAAAGAAATGCAACAGGACAAAGTGGTTGCCTGAGGAGGCCTTACAAATAGCTAAGCAAAGAGAAATGAAAGTCAAAGGAAAAAGGGTAAGATATACTCATCAGAATGCAGAATACCAAAGAATAGCAAGGAGAGATAAAAAAAAGCTTTCTCAAGTGAACAATGCCAAGAAATAGAGGAAAAAAATAGAATGTGAAAGGCTAGATATCTCTTCAAGAAAATTGGAGATATCAAGGGAACATTTCATGCAAAGATGGGCACAATAAAGGACAGAAATAGCAGGGATGTAACAGAAGCAGAAGAGATTAAGAAGAGGCAGCAAGAATACACAGAACTGTACAAAAAAGGTCCTAATGACTCAGATAACCATGATGGTGTAATCACTCACCTAGAACCAGACATCCTGGAGAGTGAAGTCAAGTGGGCCTTAGAAAGCATTACTAGGAACAAAGCTTGCAGAGGTGATGAAATTCCAGCTGAGCTATTTCAAATCCTAAAAGATGATGCTATTAAAGTGCTGCATGCAACATACCAGCAAAATTGAAAAACTCAGCAGTGACCACAGGACCGGAAAAAGTCAGTTTTCATTCTAATCCCAAATAAGGGCAATGTCAAAGAATGCTCAAATTGTGGTACTGTTACATTCATTTCACATGCTAGCAAGATTATGCTCAAAATCCTTCAAGCTAGGCTGCAGCAGTACATGAACTGAGAAATCTCAGATGTTCAAGCTGGATTTAGAAAAGATAGAGGAATCAGAGATCAAATTGCCAACATCTGCTGGATCATAGAAAAAGCAAGGGAATTAAAAAAAAAATCTACTTCTGCATCACTGACTATGCTAAAGCATTTGTGTGGATCACAACACACTGTGGAAAACTCTGAAAGAGATGGAAATACCAACCCACCTCACCTGCCTCCTGAGAAACCTGTATTCGGAACAAGAAGCAACAGTTAGAACCTATCATGCAGCAACAGACTGGTTAAACAATGGGAAAGGAGTAGGACAAGGCTGTATATTGTTACCTTGCTTATTTAACTTATATGCAGAGTATATCATGCAAAATGCCAGGCTGGATGACTCCAAGCAGGAATCAAGACTGTCAGGATAAATATCAATAACCTCAGATATGCAGATGACACCACCCTTATGGCAGAAAGCGAAGAGGAACTCAAGAACCTCTTGGTGAAGGTGAAAGAGGAGAGTCAAAAACTGGCCTAAAACTCAACATTCAAAAAATGAAGATCATGGCATCTAGTCCCATCTCTTCATGGCAAATAGATGGGGAAAAAGTGGAAACACTGATAGATTTTATTTTGGGGGCTCCAAAATCACTGTGGATGGTGACTGTAACCACGAAATTAAAGGATGTTGGCTCCTTGGAAGAAAGGCTATGACAAACCTGGACAGAATATTAAAAAGCAGAGGCATCACTTTTCTGACAAAGGTCTGTCTAGTCAAAGCTATGGTTTTTCCAGTAGCCATGCACAGATGTGAATTGGACCATAAGGCTGAGTACTGAAGAACTGATGCCTTTGAACTGTGGTGTTGGAGAAGATTCTTGAAGAGTTCCTTGGACAGCAAGGCGATCAAACCAGTCAATCCTAAAGGAAATCAACCCTGAATATTCATTGGAAGAACTGATGCTAAAGCTCCAATACTTTGGCCACCTGATGCAAAGAGCCAACTCACTGGAAAAGACCCTGATGTTGGGAAAGATTGAAGGCAGGAGGAGAAGGGGGTGACATAGGATGAGATGGCTGGATGTTATCACTGACTCGATGGACATGAGTTTGAGCAAACACTAGGAGATTGTGAAGGACAGGGAAGCCCAGTGTGCTGCAGGTCATGGGGTCACAAAGTGTCAGACACAGCTTAGCAACTGAACAACATATCTTTCACTGATTACTTTAAATGTCAATGGACCAAATATCCAGTCAATCACATAGCATGGTTGATTGGATAAAATAAGACCCTTTAACGTGCTGCCTATTGGATAGTTACTTCAGGGCAAAGCAATGGAAAGATATCTAGTGGCTTGGATTAGAAGAATTAGTTATATTAAAATGTTCATACTATCCAAAACAATCTACAGAGTTAATATAATCCCTATCAAAATCTTTAACAACATTTTTCACAGAACTAGGACAAATAATCTTAAAATTCATATGGAAATACAAAATACCCGGCATAGCCATAGAAATCTTGAGTAAAAGACCAAAGTTGCAGGTATCACCCTCCCTGATTTCAAACTATATTGAAAGACACAGTAAGCAAGACAGTATAATACTGGCAGAAAAACAGACATATAGATAAATGGAACAGAATAGAGAGCCCAGAGATAAATGCATGTACCTATGATCAAATATTCCTTGATAAAGTAGGCAAGAATATACAATGGAGAAAAGACAGTTTCTTCAACAAATAGTGTTGGAAAAACTGGGCAGCCACATGTAAAACTGTTAGAACATTTCCTCATACCATATGCAGGAATAAACTCAAAATATTTTAAATACCTGAAGCCATAAAACTGGAGGAAACAATACACTGTTCATGGGAATGTAAATTGGCACAGCCACTAAGAAAAATAGTATGATTATTCCTCAAAAAACTAAAAACTACCATATGATTTAGCAATTCCACTCCCAATGTATATCTTGAAAATTGAAAACATTAATTTAAAAAGATATAAGCACCCCAATGTTAATAGCAAATCTATTTAGCCAAGTGATGGAAATAACCAAGTGCTCATCAACAGATAACTGAATTAATAAAGTGTGGTATAGATACACAATGAAATATTACTCAGCCACAATAATTCTGCCATATGGAACAATGTTAATAGATCATATTAGAGAATATTACGCTTAACGAGTTGTCAGACAAAGACAAATAGTATATGATATCAATTAATATGTGGTATATAAAAATAATACAAATGAATATTTATATATATGTAAAACAGAAACAGATTCACAATATAGAGAACAATTTTGTGGTTACTAAAAGGGAGAGGAATAAATCAGGGATATGGAACTGACAGATATTAATATAAAGAGATATGCATAAAACAAGTAAGCAATAGGGGTATATTATATGGCACAAGAAATTATAGCCAATACCTTATAATGGAGTATAATCTACAAAAATACTGAATCACTATGCTGTACATCTAAAACTAATATAAAATTGTAATTCAACTATATTTTAATAATAAAAATACTAACAAGCTCTCTGTAGACCATAGTGGAGGACAGAAGACATCATTATTGAACTGGACTCTTTAGTGTCAATAGAGATGACAGAATTCCACAATATTAGAGTCCAAATGGTGACACATACTAATCAGAGGAACAGTGACGATAATTATCAAACGGTCAACATGAGCGGAATGGCAACCCGTTGCTGGCCTTGATTCACTGAATTCCTCATTGTAGCTAAGAGACCATAGTATTTGTATGAGGGAAATATATAATAAGACAATAAAATTCTTTTTTATGGAATTTTAAAAAAGATTTTTAAGATAGAAAGCAGAAGACTGCTGTCAGTGCTTCGATGTAAAATCACAAACCCTCAGCCAGTTTCCTGACTTGAGTCATTTCTCAGATTCCATCTATTGAAGGACAGGTCAGACACTTCCGAGGAAGGACTCTACAGTCCTACTGCAAGTATGTACAAGTATTCCCCCAGTACTTCCTCTAAAAGGTCTACATTAATTCAGGTAGCTTATATACTGGGAAAAGAGGAATACTCAGAGCTTTTGTGGGCTATTGAATACAGGATCTGAGATGACAGGAATACCAAAGGTGCAAAAATGCCAACTTTGTCCCCATTAGAGTGTTAAAGAATGGAGATCATGAGTCCTATAGACCAAATACATATAAGTATCTCACAGAGGGTCCATGAGGTCTTGCATCTACTCTGTGTTCACTTCACTAGTCCTTGAATGGAATAAATAAACTTAGCAGCTAAAAAAAACTCTCATCTTCATTTTCCAACCTGTGGAGTAAGAGCCTTTATAATAGAAAAGGCAAAATTGAAGCAATTGAAACTGTACTCCCCTAGCCAAGATACTAAATTGTAAGTGATATCATAACCCAGCTGGAACTTCAGAAAATTAAAGATTTAAAGGATAAGGGATGATTGTTTCCAACCTATTTCTGTTTAATTCACTAGTATGGCCCTGCAAAAAACCAGATGGGTATGGCAGATGGTGATAGGCTGCAGTAAACTTAACAAATGGTAGCCCCAATCATAGATGCTGTGCTGAAGATCATATCTTTGCTAGAACAGATGAACACAGCCTCTGATTTATAGTAGCTATTGATTCCTTTAATGTGTTCATTTCAATAGTCACCATAAAGGAGAATCAAAAAACAGTTTGCACTCACCTGGGAAACGTGGCCATATATTTTCACCATCTTGCTATATGGTTCTGCTAGCCCTCCTCCTATCTGCCATAAGACAGTACAGCACCTACCTAGATCATCTCAGTATCCTGTAGGCCATTACACTAGTCCATTATATTGACAACATGTTAAAATTAGACCTACTGATCATGAAAGTGGCATGGTTCTAGGTGGCCTGGTAAGACATGTGTATGTAAGAAGATAGAAGGTAATTCCCAAGAGTCAGGGAGATTGCTGAAGATTTTAGAGATCTTGTGGCAGTCATGAATGTACCATTCAGATCTTCCCCATACACACCTTTTTTTTTTGATGTGGACCATTTTTTAAGTCTTTATTGAGTTTGTTACCATATTGCTTCTCTTAATGTTTTGTTTTTGTTTGGCCATGAGCATATGGGATCTTGGCTCCTCAACCAGGGATCAAACTCCCTGTACTGGAAAGTGAAGTCTTGAGCTGTGGACCACCAGGGAGGCCCTTAGATCTCCTTTAAGAGAACTGACTTCAGAGAGTATAAACTGCCTGAAAATCTCAGCTTGCCACCCCTGGGAACCACCACTACTATAGTGCAGTACCATGTTTCCCCCAGTCAGTAACTGAACACTTGGATGTATAAATGCTGACCCATTTTTGTGGTATGTGGGCTGACTGCTCGCATGGGTAATTTTGACCCATTACTTATATAAGTATTGACTGGTTTAATCTCTAAGTCATGTCCAACCCTTGCCACCCCATGGACTCCTCTGTCCATGGGATTCTCCAGGCAAGAATACTGGGGTAGGTTGCCATTTCCTTCTCCAGGGGAGCTTCCTGACCCAGGAATCAAACCCGGGTCTCCTGCACTGCAAGCAGATTCTTCACCAACTGAGCTGTGAGGGAAGCCCATGACTGATATAAGCCTGACCACAATTTTCTTAGAACTGTGTTCAGTCTGTTTTCCTTCCCAGTCCTCCTTAATTTCCCTTCTCTTATCACAGATGTCAGACTTGGATCATGTTCAGAAGCCATGCACTGCCCACTCCAGTTTATTCCTCTTTACCTTCCACTAGTATCCTCCCTCCCATAAATCTCTTGCGCACCTAATCCAGTCTCAGGGTTAGCTTCTAGTAGGACCTTAGTTAACACAAAGTCCAAAGATCTGGAGCACACAGAACATCTTCAATAAAAAAGGACAACTTATTGCAACTCGTACATTAAAAAAGAAGCATATATTTTGTAGGACTCTTAAGGGTATATACCACACATGGAAATGATCTTCCAAACCCTGTCAAATGAAATAGAAGGCTACAAGTTTTGAGTGGAGCCCCAAGCAAGCATTGAGGGTCCATCCACCAGAGTTATTTATTATAAGCTGAGTGTTGTCAAGTCCACTGCCTTAAGATTGATTTAGAGCAAAAACAATCTTTACTGTATGATGACAACAGGACATTTGGAGTCCCAAGGGAACAACTTAGTTACACAAAGATGTAACCCAAACCCCACTGTTGCATAGGTATCTTCCATCAGTTCACACTTATGGTCTCATTGGAGTTTCCTTATGGCCAGCTGACATACAAAGAAAAAACCTAGACAAACTACAGACGGTTTGGCACTATATATCAGTCCTAGTTTAAACTTGACAACTGCTATACTGCAGTTTCATTCACAACTGTTTCTGCAAAACAGTTGTGAAGGGAAATGCTTATGGGCAGAAACTCAAGTACTGGACTTGTTTTTCACTTTATGTGAAGGGGGTAAGTTGTAAGAGCTAAGGACTCTTGGATAGAACCAAGACAGAAAGTTCTTGGGTAGAGAAACTACATGGACTTTTGGGCAGAAAATAAAAATGGCATAGCTACATGGTTAGGGTCTAGAAAGAAAAAGATTAGAGGATCAGAGACAAGGAATTCCAGGGAAGAAGGATGTGAAAGGACCAAAAGGAATAAGTAGAGTGTGAGGAATTCTTTGGTTAATGGCTTCCAGATAATGCAGAGGAGGCACTGAAAAAACAGATAAAAAGAGTGGCCCACCAAGTAAAGGTCAGTCAACCTCTGTCTTAGGCGACCTAGCCCAATGCTAGTACAATGGGATGATGAATGAAATAGTTAAGGTGGTAAGGATAAAGGTTGTACATGGACTCCCGCTCATCAAGGCTAACAAAAATAAAGAAAAGAGTTCCTATACTGGCTAAAACAATACAGCCAGTGAATATCAATGAGGAGCTGAGATTGCTGCTTTATATTGGGACAGAATTATGTCTGGAATGCTTAGGTCCTCTGGTGTACCTCTTGTACCTTGCATGTTTGGTGATAATAGTAAATGGGCATGATAAGGATGAGGTAAGCAGAGGTTCAGGCCTTGAGGGGCTAAAGATCTGTTTCACTTCACTGGGCAAGAAATCTATAATAGTAGAAAGTCTGGATAAGGGTGAGGAAAGGGGATCAGTTCAGTTCAGTCGCTCAGCCATGTCCGACTCTTTGCAACCCCATGAATTGCAGCACGCCAGGCCTCCCTGTCCATCACCAACTCGCAGAGTCTACCCAAACCCATGTCCATCGAGTCAGTGATGCCATCCAACCATCTCATCCTCTGTCGTCCCCTTCTCCTCCTGCCTCCAATCCTACCCAGCATTAGGGTCTTTTCCAGTGAGTCAACTCTTCGAATGAGGTGGTCAAAGTATTGGAGTTTCAGCTTCAACATCAGTCCTTCCAATGAACACCCAGGATTGATTGGCAAGAAATCTATAATAGTAGAAAGTCTGGATAAGGGTGAGGAAAGGGGATATATGAATATTAATTTCATCCTTGGGATTGACTGAACAAGAGTGACTACTCTGTCTCACTGAACTGTTTCAGGATTTTTGTTTTGAGGTTGTGAAAGGCTGATACCTATAAGAACCAGAGATAGGATATGGGGAACTTAAATTGGGGCCTAAGGAGCTCTGAATGATACACACAATGAACAGTAATGTTGGAGCCCTCCTCATACAATTGTTCCTACCCCAGAGGACATTTGCAAACTTGTTGGACAATTTCTATGCATACCAACAATGGCCCATCTCAGACACCTGCATCTCTACACCTGAGGTCTTTTTCTCACTGTGGGACTATATTTAGCTGGTAGACACAGGCAAAACACAAATTCTCAAGAGATAATACCTGTTGTAGCTTTAAAGATAGCCCCAAATTCTTTGACACTCTTCACATCAAGAGTTGGGGTCTCTTCCTCCTCCCTTGTATCTGGGCTGGCTTTGGTGACTTTATTGAAGTAGAAGTGATCCTGCATGCTTTCTGAGGCTAGGTTAGAATTTAACATGCAGATTCTACCTTTTTTTCTCATTTGGGGGGCCTGACCCACAATATAAGAAAGCCAACTTCCCTTAGGATATGAGGAAGCCATATAAAGAGACCACCAGAAGGTGTTCTAATTGCTAGCCTTTGATTTATCCCAGAGCAAGTGCTAGATATGATGGAATAATCCTCCAAATGTTTCTGGTCCCTTCTATTTGAGTCACTCTCAATCATTTGAGTCTTCTTAGTGAAGTCTCCAGGAATTGTGGAGCAGAGACAAGCCGTCTCCAAATTTTTCCCGTTCAAGTTCCTGCCCATAGAATCCGTGAACATGATAAAACATTTTGGTTTTCTGTTTGTTTGCTTTTCAATGCCCCTATTCTTAGGGTGGTTTGTTACTAGCAATCAACAACCATTACCTGGCCCTAGGATCAACCATCAACCAATAAGAGATAGGAAGTTGTCGATACATACCCAGCTTCTTTATCCTTTAAATGTTAAAGCATTCCACAGAGTGTCTCAGGAATTTCCCAGCAGGACTGAGTCCTCCTTGTCCAAAGAGGCAATCAATTTATGAACATACTCTTTATTTGCCTTAATCTATTTCCTTCTTTACTTTCTCAATCTCTGACTCTGCTTCCCCAGGATTCATCTCTCAAATAAACTGCTTGCACCTAAATCCTTGTCTCAGGGTCTGCTCTTGCAGAAATTCAAACCAAGAGTGGGTCCATTTTTGTTTTGCTGTTTTCTAGTTTTCTGGTTTCTTTACAGACCATATCTGTCCTCCATGTTATTTATTGAAAACTCATTCTCTCCCCTCTGATGAGTAGTACCACTTCTGTTACAGATCAACTGTCTACTTAGATTATTTTTCTGGGTTGACTTTTCTATTTCATTGATGTATTTATCCCTGCAGCAGTATTAACATTCCTATCTGTTAGGGTCAGTCCTCTCATTTCTCTTTCTTATTTAGGAAAAGAAGTGAACATTCGTGTCTAGATATAAATTTTAAAATATGTTTGTGAGTTTAAACACAATACATATTGGAGTTTTTATTAGATATTCTAGAGCTCAATTTGTGAATAATTGATACCTTATGATACTGGATGTATCAGTTAGCAATATATTGTTGTGTAACAAATTACCCAAAGTGTAGTAGCTTAAAACAACAGTTACAGTTGTATATTATTTCTCATAATTTTTGTGAGTTCAAAATTTATTGGGAAGCAGTTTTGCTGAGGAGTTCTGCCTCAGGGTCTCTCATGAGTTTCTACTGTAAGTCATCTGAAGACTTGACTGAGGCTGAAGGATATGCTTCCAAGATGGCTTCCTCACCTAGATGTTGGCTAGAGGCCTCAGTTTCTCATTATGTGGGGTAGCCTCAGTGCCTTCATGACATGACAGCTAGTTGCCTCAGAGTGATCAAGAGAAAGAGAGTAAAGAGGAAACTGTGCTGCCTTTTCTAACTTAGTCACACACGATCACTTCTACTATATTCTGTTTCTTAAAAGCGATTCATTAAATCCAATCTACACTGGAGGATTAGAATTAATTTCTGTCTTTTAAAGGGACAAGTATAAAATATTTGTGCAGATGTTTTAAAATCCTCCCATTGTATCCTATCAATCCATGAACATAATATATATTATGAATATATTATATATATACAAAATATATATGTTTTAAATTTCAATAAGGATTTGTCACATCTCCTTGAAATTTTTGAAAAAATTTATTGGGTTTATTCTGAACTGCATTAAATGAGTTGATGTGGTTTTTGGGTTTTTTTGTAAATTGTACCTTTCAAACATTGTCATTTTATGTTTTTGACTGTGCTATAGAAATGAAAAAACTTATTTTTGCATACCTAACATGACAATAACCTTGCTAAGTTCATTGGTATATTTTCTAAGTATATAATCATGCATTTGTGCATTAATCAAGGTCACAGTAGGAAGTTGATAGCACCCTAAAACTGGGTTATTGAGGAGAATTGAACTGTATAGGGACTATTTACAAAGTGGAAAGAATTTATTTAGGGAAAGCAAAATTTCATGATGCAAAAACCAAAGCTAATAACCTATGGAGTGATTACCATCCCCTTGCCTGAAGAGCAAAGTAGGGCAGTGGTTACTTGAACCTCAAGGAATAAATATATGGAAGGGAAACCTGGTAAGATTCATGGTATTTATTAGAGGGTCAAAGAGAAGGAACCAGGGAAACATATACCCCAGCCTTTATTTCCTCTTATCTTCCAATATTCTATTGATGTATCCTATTGGGTGAATTCAAGTAAAGGCCAGAAAATAAAGGGGTTCAGGGGTTTTCATGGCAGCATCTGCAGGCAGCTCTACATCTGGACCCAGTTCACAGGCAGATATCAGACCAATTGCCTCCTCATATGTAAGAGAATGGTATTCTCTACCCATGGGGTGAGCAGAGGGCTTGAATGCAATTCATTCAGGTCAATGACCTGGCACAGACTAGAATGAAGTAGGTGGAATGAAGAACCAAAGGTGAAAATGAAAGGCATTTAGCACAATCTGCAAAATCAATGTTAGCTTTATTTCTTCTTTCCTAACCCTTGTTCCTTTCGATATTGTTTGTTAATATACCTGTTTTGATGAAAGAAAAAAATGTCACACAAAATGAAAATACATATACATATCTGATGAAAAACTTCCCAAACATAATGTCTGTAAGTCAACAGAATTTGACACCATGTGCCCTTAGGTACTAGGAGAACTAGCAAGTAAATCTACAGGCCCCTTCGAAATATGTTGATATAAGGATTTATATGGAAGTTAACCCAGGAAGTTAAGAATGGGTTAATTTAATATTAAAACTTGGAAAGAGACTAATACAGTTCATCACACAATGTGCAATCCCCTAGGAGACTGAAAGATCATAGATGGTGATCATTTGGCTGTGTGATAATTAAATCATGCCACTAACAATTGGGTTTGCTTTTTTGAGAGATTTGCAGATTACATTGAAAATGGAAAAGTTATAGATGTTTTCTGTTAAATTTTAGCCTCATGAGATATCATCATAGGAGGGTTTGAAATATTAATATATAGTCCTCATTCTAGTACTATTAGCTGATAAAATAGTTAGCCTCTCTCTGGGGTACCTAAACTTAAGACTGACTAGAAGTAGCATCACAAGGTGGTCTACCGGGATCAAGGTGAATCATTATTCTTATCAAATACTTGGAAAAGTCTTTCAAAAATATGTCCATCAAATATCTGCATATTCTTTAATTAAGAGACAGATTCTGAAAGACTTAAACAGACAATATTAATCTTGGGAAAAATTATTTTGAAATACCTGTAATCCAATAGCTGCAAATGGAAAATTGGTTGGTTGGGCCTAAAATGTATATAAAAGCACAGCACATGGGAAAATGATGAGGTGCAAGAATAGAAGTTCCAAGGCCTCAACTTCTTTCTCTCCGATGCATAGTGAGGGTACTCCTAAAGATGTACAATGCATTATAGATGTTTTCATGAGACACTCTTTCAGGAGAATCAGGATTAAAAAGGAACAGAATATTATTGAGAGGATGACATATGGAAATATTACCAGAAAAGTTTATAGAAAGCTTTAAAGAGAAAATAAGCAGGCTTTATAGGAAATACCACAGGGAATCAGTACAGAGAACTGGACAGACATACGGGCTCTGGAGTTCTTCTGTCCTAGTTCAAATCACATTTCTATCACCCACTGCTGTTTCTCCTCAGAGGGGTTACTTAATTTTTCAAAGCTTCCATTTCTTTGGTTGTAAGATGATAGTAACAATTTTATGCATGTAATGGCACTGTTATAAGAAAATAAATGGGATAATAACTGTAAAGAACTTAGGACATTACCTGGCATCTGGACAGTGCTAGAGGGACTCCTCCAGTGAGAGGTAGGCTATAAAGTTCTGTCTGAGACGAGAGGCTGAGGAACAGGCAGAGCAAGGAATCTTAAACTCCATGCTATTAAAGACAGAAGTTAGAAATCTGTGACTCCAGGGAGCCTTCTAAGTATGCCCCTTTGATACACATTATACAAAAAAAGAAGTGGATTAAGAGAGTTCACCTGGGAAGATATGGCCAATTCACAGTGGAAACCAATAATATCACTAATAATAATAGATCTCTACTCGTTCTTAGAAGGAATAATTTGATAAAATTCTTAGGCAGATGGGTTGGGGTAAAGACTTCATTCACCCCAGACACACACAAAGGGCATGCCCAAGAAACCAAAGACGGTGGGTAGCCACTCACTGGCCACCAAAAGGATGAGATTAGCAGGTCTATTAATCCACTAAGCTGATATTTCGCTGAAGGGACTGTGCCTACTTAACGTTTGTGCAGTGCTCAGTCATGTTCGACTTTTTGCTACCCCATGGACGGCAGCCCGCCAAGTATCCTCTGTCCACGGGGATTCTCCAGGCAAGAATACTGAAGTGGGTTGTCATACCCTCCTCCAGGGGATCTTCCCAAACCAGAGATTGAACTGGGGTCTCCTGCATCGCACATGGATTCTTTACCAGCTGAGCTACCAGGGAAGTACTTAGAGTTAGGATAAGCAAAATTGCTCTAGAGGATAGAGAGGAGAAAGGCTAAGATCAACCAGGAGCATCATCCTTTCCCCCTGTTTCCTCACAAAGCACTTGCCCTCTTTTAAAAAAAAAAAACTTTTATTTTTTATTGAGGTATAGCAAATTAATAAATAATGTTGTGACAGTTTCAAGTGAACAGTGAAGGGACCCAGCCATACATATACATGTATCCATTCTCCCCCAAATTTCCTTCCCATCCAGATTGCCACACAACATTGAGCAGAGTTTCTTGTGCTATATAGTAGGTCCTTATATCTCAATAAATGCTGTTCAAAATAGCAAAGAATATTTGTTTGATAAAGTTCCAAATTATTACACATTCCAGGATGCTCCTATGTTTTGACCTGGCCCTGACCATATAGTAAATTTTCCTGTCACCTGGCCATATTACCTAAATCCCCTGCTACTTCTGTGCCTGTTTGTTCTTTATGAACTCAATATTCTGGAGGGAGGGAAAGTAGGAATGGAGACACAGGAAATTTTAAAAAAATACTTAAAATGTTCCTCTCAACAAATTTAGTGAGAGTGGAGAAGGAAATAAATCAAGTCTTTGGAAGCTCTGTGTCTTGATTTGGCATATCCAGGCTCTATTTTCCTAGCAGTAGAATTCTATTATGTACTTGCTCCTTGAGGGGTCAAGATCCAGAGGCTGAACGAGTGTCTTCACGGTTGAATTTTTATTTTTCAGCTCTCTAAGTTACAGTATCTTACTAAAGAAGTAGTGGTCTTCCAGACACTATTCAAACCAAAAACTAGGATGAAATCCTTCAGGAGTATGTAACTGTTTCAACAAGGTGATGTTACAGGAGTGAGGGAAGGCCTCTTGGATCTGTTTAAGGAACAGAGGCTCAGAGACTCTTTGTGTTTGAGCTTTATTTATATTCCCTGATATTAGGCACTCCTCTAATTTGGTACTTTTTGATTAGTGGGAATAAACTTATGTCCATGTTTATCACCAACTGCTCAAAGTAAAGATTCAGTTCAATAAAAATCAAATCTAAAAACAAACCTCCCAATGGATACATTAAGCATTTTTACATTACTAAGCATTTTAATAGCATTACCCCAAAGTAGTATGTCTATTATTACTAGAAAATTGGAAATTCTCATAAAGCTTCTAAACGTTGACTTTCTTATCTATACAGTTGAAATGCTGGACCACAAAAAAAAAAAATTTTTTTTCAAACTCCATTTTGCCAAGTACCAATGATCCTTTATGTGCCTCAGTTACCACTGCATGGAAAATCTCCCAGAGCACTTCACTTAAAGTTTTAGTTGTATCAGTTTTCACATGTTATGATTAAGATTGTATTTAATAATGTAATCCACTGTTTAAAATTAAAGTTTGAAAATATTAAGCTAGAAAATCCCTAAGATTCCTTACAGTTTTCATATTCTTTAAATTTACTAATTGGGGATTATTTAACCAGCAAACAGAAAGCTAAGGTGTGGCTTGATTCATATCTTCAGTACCATGAGCAATTCTATGAAAGGAAAGCTTATCGGCCTTTTTCAATGTCCACAGGGCAGCAATGTGAAAGAAACAGGCTTAGATTAAAAGAGGAATGTTTAATTTAAATTTAAGGCAAAGATTTTTAACCATTATAATGATGAACAAGGAAGATGGAGTCGGTAATCATCAGCCTCGGAGAACTGGGAACGTTTTCTCTAGCTATGGAGTCAATTACCTTGACTCCATGATGAGAGAAGTCAATAACTTTTAAAAAGCTGGCGGGGGAGAAAGATATCTCTTATTTGATGCAAAGATCAATCTAAAACCTAACTGCAGAGTCAGCTCACATTAGTGATCTTTCTGTGTAGCTAATTAAGGCTGCCTGGATGCAAAGAACTTGAGCACAGTTATTCCATGTATAAAATAGGTGTACATAGTGGTTCTCAACCTTGGCTGAAAATTAGAATCACCTAGGGAATTTCAAAAACTATGGATGTCTGGGCTCCAACCCTGGTAACTTGTTTGCGGGAAGAAGGTTGCAAACCAGGGATAAACAGGTATACATCGAAGGAGAGAGGTTACAGTTTGATTGTCTTTAGTGTTTTGTTATGGCTTTTTTGTTTTTTTAAGGAAATAGCAAGAAATAAGCTGGGATACTAGTTGCAGAGAATAATGTTGATAGCTTTGAAATGGGGTGTCTATGTGCTAGGAGAAGGAAAATTCAACTAGCATGGAATTAGTGGAAGGTTAGTGATAGTGTTAGTCGCTCAGTTGTGTCCAATTCTTTGCAACCCCTGAACTGTAGCCTGCCAGGCTTCTCTGTCCATGGAATTCTCAAAGCAACAATACTGGAGTAGGTAGCCATTCCCTTCTCCAAGGGATCTTCCTGACCCAGGGATCAAACCTGGGTCTCCTGCATGGCAGGCAGAGGCTTTACCATCTGAGCCACCAGGGAAGCCCATGATCTAGTGGAAGGTTGGGGAAGGTTATTGGGGAAATGTTAGGAAATTATAGGAAAGAACATAAAAAAAAATGGAGACGAGTTCTTGGGATAATAAGTCTATGGTGAAGAAGCTACTTTGTTAGAGGGTGGCAAGGACAACAAGAATTTTGAGAGGGGGAAAATGAGAGGTGACAAGCAGCTTCACTATGGAAGGGATCAGGCATTGGATGTCATGTGACAGCACGGGTGAAGCTGGAGTAAAGACTTCAGTCTCGCCTTGCCTGGGTCTGAAGCCAGTGAAAGGAGTAAAAGTTTTTGGAAAACTGTGTGCTTACCCGAGTGATGGAGTTGGCCTCAAGTGAGGGAGAATCCACGGCCTTAAGAGCAAGTCAGTGAGTTTGTTAACAAAGCCAGGAATTGGTTAAAGAGGAAAATTCACAGGAAAATTTCTTCTCAGGAATCAAGAATCTGCTGCTGAGGAAATAACTAAGGAATAGCACTAACTGTGTGAAGAGATCTTAAGACAGCTCGTCTGGAGGTGCCAGCTGGCTCTGGACTCAAGAGAAGAAGCAGGTAGGTGATTTCAAACTCTTTAAAGTAACCACCCCAACCTTTCTGGCACCAGGGACCAGTTTTGTGGAAGACAATTTTTCTATGGAGCAGGGGTTGGGAAGATGGTTTCATGATGATTCAAGTGTATTACATTTATTGTGAAATTTATTTCTAATTTAATGCTGCCACTGATCTGCCAGGAGGTACCAGATTTTGGCCAAGAGGATGGGGACCCCTGGGATAAAGAAATCCTAGCTCCAGTCCCTTCTTTAGTACTGAAAACCATGTTTTAGAAGGTATTAAGCCTTTTTTTTTCTATATGGAGTTAACTTCTGTGGCTTCTGCTTGTGTTGCTATCTGGGAAAGTTCAAGTTGGTCCCACTAGGTGTTCCAACTCTATTTCTGCCTTCAGGAAGAGTTTCAATAATTCATATCTAAATTGTATAAAGATGAATATGTCACCGCTGTTAATTCTGTCAAACATACAATCTAGACTTGAGTGTATAGTATCACTAAGAATAACTTTGATTCTATTCCTTGTTAAAGAACTCTTAAGATGAAAGACATATTCTGAGGTCTGATTCTTACTACGGAGATCAGGTTTGCATCGACATATCAGTACCTGAGCCTTCTGGAACGAGTGACACCACTCAGTCTCTGATACCCAGGTGTACTCTTCCACAGCAGTGTATATGTAGTCTGATAGAATATTTTACCCTCCCGAAAGTGAGGGTGGTATGGGGAAAGGAAGCAGTCAGAGAAGTAATTAAGTCCCCATAACAATGGGCACTGATTCAATGAATAAATCTCCCTCAGGCTTGCCCTGTTCTCATGATCTGGACAGCTCTTCTCCCTTCCCACCCTCTTGCCTCCCCAACCTCTTCTGTTTCAGAAGCAGAGTTCTTCTCTTAGCTTTTCTGTCTTTTCAAGTTATAATTGATAGTGTATGTAAAAGACTTAGAATCAAGTCATGAGAGGAAGAAGGGAGACATAAAAGCTGATCTCATCTTACTAAGGGTTTGAAAATAGCCCTTTGAGGGCTCCATTTAAAGTACTTAAAAAAACAAAAAAACTTCCTTGTGCATTGTCTTAGTCTTTTCAAATTGCTATTTAAAAACAAAAAACTACCACAGACTGGGTGACTCAAATGCTGAACATTCATTTCTCACAGTTCTGGCATTAGGGAAGTCTAAGATCGAGGTACACGCAGATTTGGTGTGTGGAGAGGTCTAGTTTTCTGGTTCAGAGATGGCTGTCTAGTTGCTATGTACTCACATGGCAGGAGCAACAGAGCTCTCTTGAGTCTCTTATATAAGGGCACTAATCCCATTCACAAGGGCTCTGCCATCATGAACTAGTCACCTCCCAGAGGCCCCAACATAGAATTAAGGGGAACACACTCAGTCTATACCATACATTTAAAAAAAAAATCAGAACTCAAGTTTGTATCAAAATCCTATTTCACAAACTCCCCAATGGTCAGTGTCAATGGCCAGTGGTTCAATACAATATCTCAAGGCCTCTGTCATACAACAGAATTATATTCCTAGGTTACCAATCCCAGAAATATATCCACCTGTCCCTTTTGTTGTTAGTATGGACTACTACAAGCGATAAAGAAAAGGAACTTGAGGTTAATTCTTAAGCTTCTGTGGTATAACACATCTCCACTTATTGCCTATCCTGAAACAGCAGTCAGTAAGCAACCAGGGTTCTCACACAAGAACCTGAGTGGCACAGAGAGTAGAAAAGGTCCACATGATCTCACCTACCCTCTCAATCCAAGTACAAAATCCTTAGCATATTTAACAATGTTATGTCAAGTTGTTTTACAATTACGGATTCTCTTTTGAGTAATTAATTAGCAGTGGTACAAGAATTTTATTTTTACCAATAAAACATATCATAGAGAAACTGTCCCTTTATCTTAATGAGCTCAGTCTAGAAATTCATGTGCTAATCTTTGCTCCCCATCTCAACAACAAAAAATCATCTTAGGCAATTTGTGAGGTATTTTGGTCACTGAAAGGATTTTTGTATGCCTAGTCAATGAAATGTTCTTTCACCATGGAAATTATTTGAATTCTTGGATGTCTCCTAAGCTGGACAAAGGGGCAACAGCTCCTGGATAGAAGTGTCAATATGAACTTGTCACTGTCTGCTGGTATTGCCCAATAACTCTGCATTCCTCTTTTATAACATCTGTTCCTTCCCCAAATACCTAAAATCACTCACTGATCTCAGGCCCCTAGAATGCTGTATTTGGTAGAGAATCAGTTGTTTTCTCAGCTTGTGCAGAGCACTGCAAATCCTAGTATGGAATACAAAGTGGGTTAGTCATTCAGTTGTGCCAGACTCTGTGATCCCATGGGTTTCAGTCCACCAGGTTCCTCTGTTCATGGGATTTTCCAGGCAAGGATACAGGATTGGTTTGCCATTTCCTTCTCCAAGGGGTCTTGCTGGCCTAGGAATCGAACCTGGGTCTCCTGCACTACAGGCAGATTCTTTACCAACTGAGCTACCAGGGAAGCCCCATATGGAACACAACTTAAGTATTAATTGTTGGTCTTGAACATACCCCCTTGTTGTTCTTGCTCACTCATTCAGTCCTGTCTTGACTCTTTGCAACCCCATGGACTGCAGCATGACAGGCTTCCCTGTCCTTCACCACCTTCTGGAATTTGCTCAAACTCATGTCCACTGAGTCAGTGATGTCATCCAATTCTCATCCTCTGTCCTCCCCTTCTCCTCCTGTCCTCAATCTTTCTCAGCATCTTGGTCTTTTCCAATGGGCAGGGTCTTTTCCAGTGAGTTGGCTCTTTGCATCTGCTGGCCAAACTATTGGAGCTTCAGCATCAGTCCTTCCAATGAATATTCAGTATTGATTTCCTTTAGGATTGACTGATTTGAACTCCTTGCTGTCCAAGGGACTCTTGAGTTTTCTCCAGCACCACAGTTCAAAGGTATCGATTCTTTGGCACTCAGCTTTCTTTATAGTCCAACTCTCACATCTGTACATGACTACTGGAAAAAGCATAGCTTTGACTATACAGACCTTTGTAGGCAAAGTAATGTCTCTGTTTTTTAATATGCTGTCTAGGTTTGTCATTGCTTTTCTTCCAAGGAGCAAGAGTCTTTTAATTTCATGGCTGCAGTAACTGTCTGAAGTGATTTTGGAGCCCAAGCAAATATAGTCTGTCAGCATTTCCATTGTTTCCCCATCTATTTGCCATGAAGTGATGGGACTAGATGCCATGATCTCAGTTTTTTGAATGTTGGGTTTTAAGCCAGCTTTTTCACTCTCCTCTTTCACCTTCATCAAGAGGCTCTTTAGTTCCTCTTCACTTTCTGCCATAAGGGTGGTGTCATCTGCATATCTGAAGTTATTGATATTTCTCCCGACAATCTTGATTCCAACTTATACTTCATCCAGCCCAGCATTTCGCATGATGTACTCTGCATATAAGTTAAATAAGCAGGGTGACAATATACAGCCTTGACCTACTCCTTTCCCAATTTGGAACCAGTCTGTTGTTCCATGTCTGATTCTAACTGCTTCTTGACCTCCATACAGATTTCTCAGGAGACAAGTAAGGTGGTCTGTTATTTCCAGCTCTTTAAGAATTTTCCACAGTTTGTTGTGATCTGTGCAGTCAACGGCTTTAGTGTAGACAATGAAGCAGAAGTAAATGTTTTTCTGGAATTCTCTAGCTTTTTCTATGATCCAACAGATGTTCTCTATTTGATCTCTGGTTCCTCTGACGTTTCTAAATCCAGCTTGTACATCTGCAAGTTCTTGGTTCAGTACTGTTGAAGCCTAGCTTGGATAATTTTGAGCATTACCTTGCTAGCATGTGAGATGAGTGCAATTGTGCTGTAGTTTGAGCATTCTTTGTCATTGCCCTTCTTTGGGATTGGAATGAAAACTGACCTTTTCTAGTCCTGTGGCCACTGCTGAGTTTTCCAAATTTTCTGGCATTTTGAGTGCAGGACTTTAACAGCATAATCTTTTAGGATTTGGAATAGTTCAGCTGGGATTCTATCACCTCCACTAGCTTCATAATGATGCTTCCTAAAAGACCCACTTGACTTAACAGTCCAGGATGTCTGGCTCTAGGTGAGTGACCACACCATTGTGATTATTTGGATTATAAAGATTTTATTTTAATGGTTCTGTGTATTTTTGCCACCTCTTCTTAATATCTTGTGCTTCTGTTCAGTCCATACTGTTTCTGTCCTTTGTTATTATTTATTTATTATTCACATCCCCTTAAAGATGAGCAGACGCTCTCTCCCTGGAAGGTGAACCTCTTCTCTCTCATGGCCTTTTGTAATTGAGACTTTTTCTTATTCCTGTCTCTACCTGGGAGAGTCAAGCTCAAGGCTTCAGTTACCTAAAGCTTATCTTTTGCTGTAGAACTATGATCTCTACACTCTACCAAGGGGCAGCAGAATTCTCATTCATCAAGTGAATTAGAAAATACTGTATAGATAAAGAGCTTTGCTCATCCAGAACCTTGCCAAAGAAATATGATCCAGGCAAATTACACATCAGAAATGATGTGATTCCACAAAGTCTTCGTCCATCAGTTACTAGGAATTTCTCTTGACATGCACTATTCTTGTTGAAGAAAATTTTCATGAACAGATAAATGCTGTTTTACCCTTGCCAGTCATGGAGATGATATAATAACCACTCCTTAATCTTAATATAGAGCCACCGAGTCCTTCCTGAACACTGTCAGCATCCATTTAGACACTACTGATGGACATATCACTCTTGACCTGGAAGTGTTGCTATTTCAGTAAGAGAGATAGTGGTGATAGAGTTCTCAATCACTCTGGTTGCATGAAGGTCTGGATTCCCTGATAGTACTTGAATATTGCTTTGAAATATACCAAATGTCAGTTGCTTTTCTAAATACAGTATGAAAATCTTGGTGATAAAGCAAATTATCCCCATAATTCAGTCACTTAAATTCTGATCTTATAAAATTAGTATCGTGATTTTGACCTTCCAATAGTAAACATAGGCTTCCTCAGATGATGATAACTGAGCAGTCCCTTGAAGACAAATTACTTTTACATATAATATTTAAATATTATTATATAATAAATAAAATTAATAAAATATTGACAATTTTTTGATACTATTATATTTTATATAATATTGAATATTATTATATGTGATATGAGATATTCTCAAAAACATTTTGAGTAGAATTTCCCTTGGACAGCCTGCTAATTCAGATCAGACAATCTGGCTCTTAGCATATAATTTGTACATCATATACCAAGGCATACTCCAACTTCTATTATCATTCAATACTGAATCAAGATTAGGAGACATTACTGGTTAACAACTGTCCACTGTGAGCAAGGTGGTGAGAATGTCATGCATATGCAAACCTTTTGCTCATCAACAACACTGTGGCATGCTAAGACCTGGCCAAACTTCGTTATGATTCCTATACACCCTATTCCTATTCAAGTCTATGTTGTGGCTCACAATGGCTCAAACTGTGAAAGAAAAAAATGTTACAACTCCTTATATAATCATGCATTTTCAATAATAAACAGAAGTTGCTGATGATTTCTCTCCCATGAAGCTTGCTGATAGCTAATTTGTACTGTGAATCTCAATGGTTTTGTCCCACTATGAAGACATATCTGAAAATACAAATGTTCCTTATTCACCTAATTTGCCATTGATAGTGGAACCTTTGCCAGAAATTCATCCTTTTATTTCTCTCTGAGCATAAATGCTTGCCATTAACTCACTAGTGATCTTACAAGGTTCTTAACGGTAGAGATCCACATCTGTATTTTCTATCAGAGTGTATTTAAGGGCCTTTGGCTTCAGATTTTTCTATTTCTTATGACAAAATTCATAAGGAGTTCATGCTAGATGTTATCTTTTTGCCTGAAAAGTTAAGTGGCTTGCCAAAATCTCGTGCCTTAATTGAAAATGGTGCAAAAGTTTATGTGACTTGATGCAAACTTCTTGACAAATAAGGAAGTATGGGCAAACTGCCAGTCGAACAGAACTCAATTCATATTTTTATTTCCTGCCACTTTTTTGGCTGCTTGAACAAAATAATTACTTATTATCTCGCCTCAGCACATAAACTGACATTCTAGACTTGCATTAAAGACCTGTTAAAAATTTCTTAATGATGTTTTAACTTGTGGGATTTCTTGTTCATATTATGAAAGTGCTATCAAATAACCATTTATTTAATTGACAATAATAACAAGGCTTAGTTTAACTGCAGCTGTGTGCCTGCATATATGGTTGATGACTTTCTCCAGAATATCTTTACAACCATCCCCTAAGTGAGTGGGAGGCCAGCCTGACCCTTTCTGGAGTCCAGTGACTGACCATCAGACACTTTGTGATAGAGAAAACATATCATTCCAGGAATGCCTATATCCTGCCTTCTTTCTTTCTTGATATCACCTAAGCCAGCTTCAGGCAATTTGGGGATCTAAGCATGATTTACAAACAAACAAAACAAAGCACTTCGGGGTTTTTCTTCCACAATCCTCCAGGTACTAGATGATGAACTGAGATCAGAACTCAGCTCTATCATGCTCCTAAGTAAATATGCTATGAAGTCATGAATTTTAATAAAGGCATCTTAAAATTCAAAGGAGTTATTTTACTTATACCCAGCTTCATTCAGCCTGGAACATTTCTTTTTAAAAAGGTATATCCAGGGTTTAGCTAAGATGAAAGAATCATGTCATTAATCCCTTAAAAATGTGGATATTCCTTTTGCATTTTCTGCTGAGCAGGTCTGAGGCCCTGCTGAGAATTTTAGATGACTTCTAGACCTTGTGGTAATAGCTCCACAGAGGCTAAAAGCAAGACTTTTATTGATTTCTCTGCAGTTCTATTTCTACACAACCAAGAGTTTCTAGAGCTCCTGATGTATAAGATTGATGCCTTCCCTGAGTCCTAAAACTGGAAAAGTGGTAAACTTAGGACAGGGCATTTATTAGTTAGTTGATCATTGCCTTAAGATGACAGATGTGCTAAAGTGATGATAAGCCTTTATCTGAGCCCCCATACATTCTTGATTTCCTGCCCAGAGAGGGGACAAATCCAGAACCAGAGCTCTTAAGATGAATGAAGCCTTTTATCAAAGGCCTGTCACTCAACATTTTCAGTGGGTAAAAGAAAGATTTATGTCTTATCTACAGTTTTTCCAAACCCCAACTTCTTAGAGTATAGGTATTCTGTAGAATTAAGAAGACATCCATTTCCAAAAGACCCAAGTAATACGGTGGTAAAAAACTATCCTACATGACTAGATTGTATTTAACTTGAATATTTTATATATACAATCCAATTATATGTATACATATGCAGGCAAATCTATTTATATATATATATATACACACACATACAAAATGATTATATAATCAAATCTTGTACATATATAAAATCAAATCTTGCATATATAATCCAATCTTATGCATAATCAAAGTATAGATAAAATTATATGAAATCAAATTACATATATAATCAAATTATAAAATATAAAATTTATGTGTTAATATATATCTGTATACACTATTAACATTTTATTTATTTTTATTTTTTGAGTTGAAGGGAGATAGAATTTTTTAAAATTTTTATTGGAATATAGTTCATTTTAAATATTCTGTTTCTGCTCTACAGCAAAGTGAATCAGTTATACATATACATATATCCACTCTTTTTTAGATTCTTTTCCCATAAAGGCCATTACAGAGTATTAAGCAGGGCTCCCTGTGCTATATAGTAGGTCCTTATTAGTTATCTATTTCATATACAGTACTGTGTATATGTCAATCCCAGTCTCCCAATTTATCCTCCCCCCCCATCCCTTGGTAGCCATGAATTTGCTTTCTACATCTATGACTCTATTTATGTCTTATAAATAAGTTTATTTGTACCATTTTTTTAGATTTCATATATAAGCAATATCATATTTGTCTTTATCTGACTGACTTCACTTATTATGACAATCTCTAGATTCATCCATGTTCCTGCAAATGACGTTAGTTTGTTCTTTTTATGGCTGAGTAATATTCTGTTGTATAAATGTACCACATCTTTATCCATTTCTCTGTCAATGGACATTTAGGTTGCTTTTCTATCCTGGCTATTGTAAATAGTGCTGCAATGAACATTGGGGTGCATGATCTTTTCAAATTATGGTTTTCTCTAGATATACGCCCAGGAGTGGGATTGCAGGATCATATGACAGCTCTATTTTCAGATTTTTAAGGAACCTCCATACTGTTCTCCATAGTGGCTATACCAATTTACATTTCCTCCAATAGTGTAGGAGGGTTCCCTTTTCTCTATACCCTCGTCAGCATTGTTTGTATCGATGATGGCCATTCTGACCAATGTGAGGTGATATCTCATTGTACTTTTGATTTGCATTTCTCTAATAATTAGTGATGTTGAGCATGAGCATTTTATATATTTGTAACATTAGTTTAACCATCTAATTTTATATTGTTCTTAACTTGGTGTAATATAAGAACCTCACAACTTCATAAAACAAAGTAGGCTTCTAGACTATTCCTACAATAACAGCCCTCTCCCCACAAATCAGTAAACCAATATGTAGATTCTGTTAAGGCTAAGTAGTCATTCCTGTAATATATAAATAAATTGAGGAAAAACACAAAATATAGGTCCATTGAATCCACTGAAACATAGGTTTGCATTAACACTCCATTAATCAAGTAATATGTATAAGCCTTCTCTTAGAACAGTGGGTCATGGTGATTGTGTGTCTTTCAATGATTCAATGTTGTATAAAAGCCAATAACAAATAACCCAAAATATTTAAGTTTTTTCTTTTTCTGACACATTGTCACCCAACATTATAGCAAAAATATATAGATGTTTTTCATGGATTTATCCTCAAAGGGACTCAGTCTCCTCTTCAATCAAGAAGCTCTTGGTCTTTTAGCAGACTTAGGTAATAAGTTGAATTCTTACTATGATAGCTCCATTCATATTTCTCTACTGAACCTATACCTCTTATGCATAAATGATTACACCATCAAAAGTAGTTCATCCCTAAATGTTATGTGAATCTTTAGCTATTATAACAGATTCATTCAAGTTAAAGGTCTAATTATTATTTCACTCTTCTAAAAGAAAAACTTTACCCATCTTTATTAAAAACCAGAGACATTACTTTGTCCACAAAGGTCCGTCTAGTCAAGGCTATGGTTTTTCTGGTAGTCATGTATGGATGTAAGAGTTGGACTATAAAGAAAGCTGAGCACCAAAGAATTGATGCTTTTGAACTGTGGTGTTGGAGAAGACTCTTGAGAGTCCCTTGGACTGCAAGGAGATCCAACCAGTCCATCCTAAAGCAGATCAGTCCTGGGTGTTCTTTAGAAGGACTGATGTTGAAGCTGAAACTCCAATACTTTGGCCACCTGATGCAAAGAGCTGACTCATTTGAAAAGACCCTGATGCTGGGTAAGATTTAAGGCAGGAGGAGAAAGGGATGACAGAGGATGAGATGGTTGGATAGCATCACCGACTCAATGGACATGGGTTTGGGTACACTCTGGCAGTTGGTGATGAACAGGGAGGCCTAGCGTGCTGTGGTTCATGGGTCGCAAAGAGTCGGACATGACTGAGCGACTGAAGTGAACTGAACTGATCTTCAGTAAGTCCAGGATTACTATCCTGGACTTCCATCATTCCTACAAAACCAGGGAGTCTCATCATTGGTATCATTTCTGGCTTAAAAAGAGAATATTCACACAGATTTCAAGATTGTTGAACCCTCCTAGGAAATATGGGTAAAGTATGAGTGAATGCATTGTATGCAATAGGTGAACACCATTTCCATTTTTCTGTGGACAGGAATGGAGTCTATTGTCTATTATCGCAGTATTAGACTTTTAAATACATGTAAGAGTTGACTCCAGACTATAATTAACAAGAGAAGTGGGTAGAGATCTCAAATGTTTGAGACAATATATTAAATAATAAACTTTAGGTAATACTACCATATTGATGAAATTGGCCAAACCAAAGCTTCTTTCTTTCTCTCTGATCAAAATTCTGTATCACCCTTTTTCATACATATACTTAAGGTTTCTTCCATACAACTCAAACAGATTCTGTAACTCTCCTGATATATAAGCTATCTCTTCCTGAAAGTGTTAGTCACTCAGTCACATCTGACTCTTTGCGACCCCATGGACTGTAGCCCACCAGGCTCCTCTGTCCTTGGAATTCTCCAGGCAGGAATACTGGAGTGGGTAGCCATTCCCTTCTCTGGGGAGTCTTCCCAACCCAGGGGTAGAACGCAGTCTTTGGCATTACAAGTGGATTCTTTACCATCTGAGCCACCAGAGAAGCCCATCTCCTCCAGAATAGATCTTCAAATTTTCCCTAAGACCATGTCAGGATTTAGTTCTTGTTTTGTGACTGGAGTAATGAAAGTGTGCTCTTAGAGGCAACTGCCCTAGGTGAAATCTTTTAAAGTGCTTTAAACAGAGGAATGTTGATTTCTGTAGATGAGAAGAGGCTGCTTTCCCAAGCAAACAAGACCTGGGAGATTTCAGAGAAACACGGTTCTCAGTTTCTTCTACCTAGTAAGATGTTCTCATGTCATGGCTAATGACCTCAACCTATTTCAGTCAATACCCTATTATTAGCACAAGATTTGATAAAGTAATATATCTCTACATCCAGCACAACTGGGAATGGGGTCTGATTTTTGATCATGTTTTCATAGTGGCTATGTAAGTAATGAATTCCTTTATGTTCTCTCAGGAAGCTTTCTGAGACTCTCCACCAGTTCCGTCAGCTGAATGTTCAAGCCTGTAGCCTATGGTTTTTAATAAATTCTTCACATTTAAAGGCAGCCAGTCTACAGTCCTCACACTCACCACTGCTCCAATGCCATTAAGTAGCTATGATAATTTCCCTAATTTTCATGTGCTGACATGACATCACAGATACCTACCGATAATGTTTTGAGGAACTATGATGTCATTGAAAGTTCTGGATTATTAGCATCCCATTGTCCCTCTGAAAGAGGATATCTATGCCTCATCAAACCCAAACTCTCATTTTCTTTTCTTATTTTCTTGGGGCTGTTTCTGATAACAAATGCTTTATCAGTAATAGTTTAGGCTATAAGTAGAAAGAGTACTCTGAAAATATTCTGAAGAGAATGTACTGAAGTGGCTACCTATGGATTATTCCTTACTGAATCATAACAAAATACTGAGATACTCAAGGATGAGCAAGGTCAGGGAAAAAGTTATTCTTAGGATTTCAGCGGCCATAGGAAAGTAATGTTATCAAAATTTGGTGAGACCTGGAGTATGAGCCTTATCCCACTCAGGCTATTAGAAACTAAACCTGGTTTATGGAACGGAAGTAATTACAAGAAGCAAAGCCATGTTCTTTAAAGCAATTCTTATCTAGCAAACCATCTACCTGTCTGTGAGATACTTACACAGACCAGACATTTGTGACTCCCTCTATGTCAGGGTACTCAGGTTTCTCTGCTCAACCTGCCTTTATGAGAGGAGAGTAGTCTGTTGTGCATTCAGTCTCTCTTGCAGCTTACTAGTGAATCATAAACTTGCTTTGGGACAGTTGCCCATCACAGAAGGAGATAAGGAATTAAGGCTCACCACATACTGTGTTCATAGTTGGCTGACAAGAATCTGTTTGTATAATTTTCAAAGACTTCCAAGTCAGTTAACAAAAATAGCAGACTCCACAATCATTATAAACATTATCCCTAACTCAAAGTTTCCTGTTGTTTCCCCTTCTACTTATACAGCATGCTAATTAACTAAAGAGCTGAATCTAAGTGTTGGAATGCTTATGAGATTTCCAAGATTATGCAATTATTACCCCAATCAGTAGGGCTCCTTTTACTCTCTGACCATCAAGTGGTCTAGAATCTGTATCCGTTTGTGATTCTACTCTTTAGTACCACTTCTGTACCAACTGCTTTAAAAAAACAAAGTAACCCTCAAAAGTGTAGATTGAGACATGTGCTTGAGTACAAGTATTTTATCTGAAAATTAATCCCACAGTAGAAGTTTGGGGAAGGAGAAAGAACGTGAGGAGGAAAAGCCAGTGTTAAGAAGATGAACATGACTAATGAGCTGCCCTATTCCATCAGAATACCCTACCACTCACACAGGATACTTCTCTGTATAGTTTGACCACTGAAGGCTAGAACATTGTTACACTGTCTCCTGCCTCTAACTGGTCAAAAGTTTCCTCTGGGAGTGTTAACCATACACTTCTGGGCTGTACTTGCTTAGGTACACAGCAAGATTACTTAGCATTAGAAGACCAAAGGACACAAAGTGGGAAGATGCCCTGCATTGTAAATGAGGTAATGGGTAAATGTGCTCTTGACAGGAAATAAGTCTGAGCCCCCACAACTGTCCACCACAGTTGAAATCAAGTGGCCAGAAAGGCTATGACAGGGGCACCAGGATTATCTGTACAGATGGATAACTGAGCAGACAAGAAAAGTATGAATGCAAATGTGAAGAAGAAGGATGTCATGTCTATTTAAGGTCTGAAAATTTAACACACATTTTGATAGAGGGGATTTTCCCGAGGCCTCTAAGTGCAAACGGTGTCCTTATATCTGTAGATAAATTCTTTAATGTTGATAGTCTGAGAAAATGACAATCACATGTGATACAGAGGCTCTAGCCTTTCAAGAGGAACACATAAAGGAATTTAACACATTTTAATTTTTTACACATACATGTTAATTTAAATATTTATTTGGTTCACAGAGTAATTTCAAATTTTATAAAAATCGATTCATAATGGTCAACTCACTAAGTGCTATTGTTCAGTTGCTCAGTCATGTCCAACATTTTGCAAACCCATGGACTGCAGCAAGCCAGGCTTCCCTGTCTTTCACTCTCTTCCAGAGTTTGCTCAAACTCATGTCCATTGAGTTGATGATGTTATCCAAACATCTCATCCTCTGTCATGCCCTTCACCTCCTGCCCTCAATCTTTCCCAGCATCAGGGTCTTTTCCATTCAGTTGGCTGTGTGCATGGGTAGCCAAAGCATTGGAGCTTCAGCATCAGTCCTTCCAATGAATATTCAGGGTTGATTTCCTTTAGGATTGACTCCTTTAGGTTTGATCTCCTTGATGTCCAGGGGGACTCTCAAGAGTCTTCTCCAAACCACAGTTCAAAAGCATCAATTCGTTGACACTCAGCTTTTTTTATAGTCCAACTCTCACACCCATACATGACTACTGGAAGAACTATAGCTTTGACTATACAGATCTTTGTCAGCAAAGTGATATCTCTGCATTTTAATATGCTGTGTAGGTTTGTCATAGCTTTTCTTCCAAGGAGCAAATATCTTTTAATTTCATGGCTGCAGTAACTGTCTGAAGTGATTTTGGAGCCCAAGAAAATACAGTCTGTCACTGTTTCCATTTTTTCCCCATCTATTTGCTATGAAGTGGTGGGAATGAATGCCATGATTTTTTTGAATGCTGGATTTTAAGCCAACTTTTTCACTCTCCTCTTTCAAATTCATCAAGAGGCTCTTTAGTTCCTCTTCTATTTCTGCCATTAGGGTGGTTTCATCTGCATATCTGAGGTTACTGATATTTCTCCCGACAATCTTGATTCCTGCTTGTGAATCACCCAGCCCAACATTTCACATGATGTACTCTGCATATAAGTTAAATAAGCAGAGTGACAGTATACAGCCTTGACGTACTCCTTTCCCAATTTGGAATCAGTCTGTTGTTCCATGTCTGGTTCTAACTGTTGCTTCTTGACCTGCATACAGGTTTCTTAGGAGACAAGTGAGGTGGTCTGGGACTCCCATGTCTTTAAGAATGTTTCAGTTTGTTGTGATCCACACAGTCAAAGGCTTTAATGTAGTCAGTGAAGCAAAAGTAGGTGTTATTCTGCAATTTCTTTGCTTTTTCTATGATCCAACAGACATTGGCAATTTAATTTCTGATTCCTCTGTCTTTTCTAAATCCAGGTGGTACATCTGGAAGTTCTGGGTTCATGTGCTATTGAAGCCTACCTTGAAGGATTTTGAGCATTATTTCCTAGCGTGTGAGATGAATGCAATTTGTGCAATAGTTTGAACATTCTTTGGCATTGCCCTTCTTTGGGACTGGAATGAAAACTTACCTTTTCCAGTTCTGTGGCCACTGCTGAGTTTTCCAAATTTGCTGGCATATTGCGTGCAGCACTTTAACAGCTTCATCTTTTAGCTCAGCTGGAATTCGATCACCTCCACTAGCTTTGATTTCATAGGAAGGCTTCCTAAAGCCCACTTGGCTTCACACTCCAGAATGTCTGGCTCTAGATGAGTGATCACATCATCATGATTATCCGGGTCATTAAAACCTTTTTTGTACTATTCTTCTATGTATTTTTTCACCTCTTGTTAATATCTTTTGTTTCTGTTAGGGCCATACCATTTCTTTAATAGCCAAGTTTAAAATTGCCTTAAAAACTTTGTCTTTCAAATGTCAGTTTCTGTGACTTCATAGCCACAGCTGACAATAAAACCTTAAATCAGTATTTGAGGTCATCATAATTGGGGCATAGGCCAAAAGCTCCCAGAATGATGGTCCCTGGCTGGAGTAGAATGCATTGCTTCAGAAATAATTTTGCTTTGACTAATCAATAGGAAGTTTTTGTCTATGACTCTAGTAGGTTTCCCAGGTGGCTCTAGTGGTAACTCACCTGCCAATGCAGGAGACATAAGATATGGGTTTGACCTCTGAGTTGAAAAATTCCTTGGAGGAGGAAATGGCAACCCACTCCAGGATCTTGCCTGGGGAGTCCCATGGACAGAGGAGCTTGGTGGTCTACGGTCCACAATGTGGCAGAGTCAGACATGACTGAAACGACTTAGCATGCACAGTTAACTTCATGTACAAACAAAACATTTCTTCATTTCTGTTCCTGGCTTAGTTTTTATTCTTGCCTAATTCTTACCTATTAGAGGTAATCCTACAATATTTTGTCTACTAAATTTCAACTGAAAACACTTAACCTGTTCAATCTGTTTACCTAAAGAATCTAATTAAAAACACAAAAAGTTCCAAACAAAATAGGCTAGTTCCGGCTCTGTTACTAATCCATATCGGGTACCTTTATTAATCTCCTCAGCCACCGTTATTACATCTCATCTGTCTATACTCTACCAATCTACGAAGTCATGAAATTTAAAAGTAGTTATAGGTAGTATGACCAACCTAGACAGCATATTAAAAAGCAGAGACATTACTTTGCCAACAAAGGCCTGTCTAGTTAAAGGCTATGGTTTTTCCAGTAGTCATGTATAGATGTGAGAGTTGGACTATAAAGAAAGCTAAGCGTCAAAGAATTGATGCTTTTGAACTGTGCTGTTGGAGAGGACTCTTGAGAGTCCCTTGGACTGCAAGGAGATCCAACCAGTCCATCCTAAAGGAAATCAGTCCTGAATATTCATTGGAAGGACTGATGTTGAAGCTGAAACTCCAATACTTGGGCCACCTGATGTGAAGAACTGACTCATTGGAAAAGACCTTGATGCTGGGAAAGATTTAAGGCAAGAGGAGAAGGGGACGAAAGATGAGATGGTTGTATAGCATCCCCAACTTGATGGACTTAAGTGTGAGTAAGCTCCAGAGGTTGGTGATGGACAGGGAAGCCTGGCGTGCTGCAGTCCATGCAGTTGCAAAGAGTCAGACGGGACTGAGGGACTGAACTGAACTGAACTGATATGTAGTAATGTGGGCATACAGTATTTACCACTTCCGAGTTAGTGGAAAGCACACAGTTTGATGTCATTCAGCACTTTTCCAGGCATTTTTTACCTGAACAGGATGTGAGGCAGTACTTCCGTCCAGCTGGAGGAGAATACTCATTCTGATTCAAGTAGACTCAATACTCTGATTCAAGTAAGAAGCTCTTGACTTCCTCTCACTGGTAAAGAAGACAGATCAGTCCTAGAGTTTTTCACCCAAATATGATATGCCCAGATTTATTCTAGATCCTATGCTAAATAAGATCCTTCTCATAAATGACAAGAAAAGTAAGAACATCCCACTTTATTATATGTCAGCAAATATTTAAAAAGTTAGAATGTAATATAAGACAGATTTTTTATTCCATTAAACTTCTTAAAAAGTATAAAAGCCAAAAATCATTAGCAAAGATTTATTGTAAATAATCTGGAAGAGAAATAAATATTTGTAAACTAAAGAAAAACTTTAGGTGACTTAAGATAAAATATCAGTATTTTGCAACATAAGAATTTTTAAATTAGAAAATTCCAAATGAAATGTTAATGAAAGTAAATATTAAATGAACTTAAATGAAAAATCAGCAAAAATAACTACATAAAATGAGACACAAATCAACTCAATTTAAATTCAGTTTAACACTAAATAAACTACATTAAGGAGAAGGACTTATTATGCCCAACAGATAAAAGGGGAAGGAGTCTTGGGGAGAATTCCCCAAGCCAGGTCCTCACATCTGGAGAAGCACATGCATGCCTAAGGGACCAAATATGAAATGCACCCCACCTCCTTACATTGTCCCCAGCCATCCCATCACTATAACCCAAAACAGTGTTGAATATACAGCCAGCACTTCTGTCTGGGCTTCTCTAGAGCCTTTGGGGCAGCCTCCTAGGGCATTTGCTCCTTCACCATCATCCTGGATGAGAAGCTCTTGATGAATCGAGAACTGGCAGTCTTCCTGCTTTAGTCTCAGAACAATGGGCTGCTCGAGATCACGATGCAGAAGACAGCGGCCAGGTGAAGATGTCCAATGATCTCCTACTCTGAGCCTTGTACTTCTTCAAGGACAAGAAGGTCATCGTGACAAGTATGACCACCAAGAAGAGTAACTGCAGCTATATTCGCGATTTCAAGGAAAAGGATGGCTACAATTTGCATGTTAAGGTCAAGTATGTGGACAAGATGCACCAGAAGCCCACATTGAAAGAGGTTTTCTAGTAGCTGCCTCATCACTTACACAGATAGGATTCAGGAAAATGCAGACAGAGAAAAGGATTAATAAGCTGCATGAGGAGACATCCCTGGAGAAGATTAGTTCCAGCAGCAAACCCCTGTATGTGCAGGTATGTGCAGGTTTTGGAGGAGAAAAGAAAAGGTCCCCAGAGACAGCATGATCCTGCAGCGTGCAACACGACAATGCCAGCACCCATCATCAAGTGATCCAAATTTATCATGTCTGATTCCTCTCAAAATTTAAGTAAATAAGTTCCCTTCTTGTTTTTATTCCCTTGGTCATGGTGCACATTCGAGGGTTAGATCTAAGAGAAGGGACAGACCATTCAGGTAGGATCTCCAGCTTTGCCACTGTCAGAAAGGCTTGCCTCTGCAACTCGTCTTCAGCTATGTGGCCTCAGATTTATCAGTGAACCTCTGAGCCTTTCTTTTGACATTTGAAAAATAAAAACATCCATTTTTCATGGAACGGTTTCCAAACATCAAATGGCCTTGTATATTTACTCAGCAGGTCATCTGCTGGAATTCTAAGGTAAGCAAGCCCAGTGGATCCCAAACACATATGGCTTAGTCTCTGGCATGTGTTGGATGAGAGCTGGCCATTAAATGACACAAATTATAAGAGATTGTTTTAAAATGTACCCAGGATTTGTTTTAATCATGTATGGGAAGTCACAAACAAGGCAATGACTGTCATGAAGGAAGAAGTTTTTAAACTCACAGATCCCTAGAAAGAGGCAGCACAGATCTAATCCATAAACCCAAGTTCTCTATCCATTTATTAGTATTGCCTTCAATTTCTGTCATCAATATTTTATACTTTGCAATGTACAGATATTCATTTCCTTGGTTAAATTTAGCACTAAGTATTTTCTTCTATTTGATGCTATTGGAAATGGGATTGTTTTCCTAATTTCTTTTCAAATACTTCACTCACGATTAGTATTGATATATAGAAATTTGAATGTTGATTTTGTATCATGACACTTTACTGAATTCATTAATTAGTTCTAACAGGATTTTTTTGTGGAATCTTTAGGTTTTCTACATGTAAGATTGTATCATCTTCAAGCAGAGATAAATTTACTTCTTCCTCTCCAATTTGGATGCCTTTTATTTCTTTTCCTTGCCTAATTTTTCTGGCTAAGACTTCTAGTCCTATGTTAAATAGAAGTGGTAAGTGTGGACATCCTTGCCCTGTTCCTGATCTTAGCTGAATCATTTTCAGTTTTTCACCATTGAGATTGGTGTTAGCTATGAACTTGTCATACATGGACTTTATTGTGTTGACCTAAACTCCTTCTATGCCTAACTTGCTGAGAATTATTCTCATGAAATGATGCTAAGTTTTTTAAATGTGTTTCCTACATCTAGTGAGACCACCATATTATTTTTATCCTTCATTTTGTTAATGTGTTTTCTCATATTAATTGATTTGCATATGTTAAACCATTCATACAACCCAGAGATAAAAATGAATCCCATTGTTCATTGTGTATACTACTTTCAATTTGCTGTGAAATTCAGTTTGCTAATATTTTTGTTGAGAATTTTGGTATCCATATTCGCCAAGGATATTGGCCTGTAGTTTTCTCAGTCTTTGTCTTCGTCTGGTCAGGTGTCTTTGTTTTTGTCTGGTTAGGGTATCAAGTTGATATTGGCCACATATCAATAAATTGAGTTTGGAAGTGTTCCTCTATGTTTGGAAGAGTTTAAGAAAGATTGGTGTCAATTCTTTAAAATCTGTTGAAACTCCACTAGTGAAGTCCTCTAGTCCTGGGCTTTTCATGTTGAGTTTTTTGTTTGGTTGGTTGGTCAGTTTTATTTTATTTATTTAGTTTTTTACCAATTCAACATCTCCTATTACTACTGGCTTCTTCAGACTTTCTAGTGTTTTTACTTATTCTTGGCAGGTTATATATTTCCAGGAATTTATCCATTTCTTTTAGGTTGTCAGTTTGTTAGTGTATAATCATTCATAGTGATCACTTATAATCTTTTTTTCTAATTTTCATGACATAAATTGTAATGTCTCCTCTTCCATTTCTGACTTTGACTCTTTTGTCTTTTTTCTTAGTCTGGCTAAAGTATGTCAATTTTGTTTGTCTTTTAAAAAATAACTTTTAATTTGATCAATTTTCTGTTACTTTTCTACTCTGATTTCTTCCTGCTCTAAATTTTATTATTTATTTCCTTCTGCTAACACTGAATTTAGTTTGTTCTTTCACTAATTCATTGAAGTATAAATTTAGGTTGTTTATTTTAGACCCTTCTTCCATTTTAATGTTGGCATTTATTTCTATAAATTTCTTTTAGTATTGTTTTTATTGCATCCATAAGATTTGGTTTGTTGTGCTTTTATTTTTATTTGTCTCATAGTATTTTTTGATTTCCCTTTTGATTTGGACCCAGTGGTTCTCCAATAGTGTCTTTAATTTTTATGTATTTGTTATTTTTTTCTATTTCCCTTCTGTATATGATTTATAGTTTCAATCCATTTGTTTGGGTGAGATATTTGGAATTATTTCAATCTTATATTTGTTAAAAACTGTTTTGTGATCTAGAAGGTGAGCTATTCTAGAAATATTTCATGTGTACTTGAGAAGAATATATGCATTCTGCTACTGTTGGATAGAATGTTCTATACATGCCTGTTAGGTCTATCTGGTTTATAGTATTGTTTAGGTCTGCTGTTTCCTTATTGATTGATTCCTCCAGATTGTTGAAAACAAGATCTAAATCTCCTATCATTTTATTGGTATTTATTTCTTCCTTCAGTTTTGTCAGTGTTAACTTTCTGTTATATTAACTTTCTGTTAATATATTTAGCTGATCTAAGATTGCTGCTGCTGCTGCTGCTAAGTCACTTCAGTTGTGGCTGACTCTGTGTGACCCCATAGGCGGCAGCCCACCAGGCTCCCCCGTCCCTGGGATTCTCCAGGCAAGAACGCTGGAGTAGGTTGCCATTTCCTTCTCCAGTGTGTGAAAGTGAAGTTGCTCAGTTCACTCAGTCGTGTCTGATTCTTAGCTACCCCATGGACGGTAGCCTACCAGGCTCCTCCATCCGTGGGATTTTCCAGGCAAGAGTACTGGAGTGGGTTGCCATTGCCTTATCTATCTAAGTTTGAGTGTATATATATTTATAGTTGCTATATATTCCTGGTTCATTGACACTTTATCATTATGAAATTATCTTTTTTGTCTCTTGTAACAGTTTTTTATTTAAAAATTATTTTGTCTGATATGAATATAGCAACTCCTGCTCTCCTTTGGTTACTATTTTCATGGAATATCTTTTTCTACCCCTTCACTTTTCAGCTGAAGTGTGTCCTGATACCTAAAGTGAATCTTCTGTAAACAGCATATAGTTAAATCTTCTTTTTTAATGCATTCAGCCACTCTGTATATTTTAACTGGTGGGTTAAATTCATTTACATGTGAAGTAATTATTGACAGGTAAGGATTTACTATTGCGATTTTGTTCATTTTTTCCTGTCTGTTTCATAGTTCTTTTGTTCCTCTTGTCCCATCTTGCTATATTCCTATATAAATTGATGATTTTTGTAGTGATATACTTTGATTCTTTTGTCTTTACCTTCATGTATCTACCATATTTTTTCTTCATGGTTATCAAGAGAGTTGCTTAAAATTTCTTATAACAGTCTCTTTTAAACTGGTAGCAACTTAGCTTCAATTATAAGCAAAATCTCTACACTTTTATTCTCCTCACTCCACACACACTTTGTTATTAGTGTCAAATTTTAACTCTTTTTAAATTGTATATCTAGTTACAATTTTGTGGTTATAATTATTCTTAAAACTTTTTTATCTTTTATACTAGAGTTAAAAGTGATTTATATACTATTATTACAGTATTACATTATTTTGTGTTTGTCTCTATTTTTGTCTTTACTGGTGAGAATTACATTTTTATATAATCTTGTATTATTTAGCATACTTTTATTTCAACTTGAAAAACTCCCTTTAGCACTTTTTTTTTTCATAATACTACATATTCTACCTTGGAGATGTATGCATTATTAGTAAACCTATCTAGAGCATCTTCATACTTTTTCATAGTGATTCCATTGTATGATGTACTGTGATTTATTCAACCAGTTCCCTGTTAAATAGACATTTTGGCTACAAAGTGCTATTTTGATTTATTTATTATTTTTCACTGCACTGAGTCTTCACTGCTATGTGAATGTTTTCTCCAGTTGCAGTGAGTAGGCTCTACTCTCTAGTTCTGGTGCATGGGCTTCTCATTGTGATGGTGTCTCTTATTGTGGAGCATAGGCTCTAGGGTGCACAGGCTTCAGTAGTTGTGGTCCATGGGCTTAGTTGTCCCGTGGTATGTGGAATCTTCCCCAATCAACATTTGAACCCATGTCCCCTGCACTAGCAGGTAGACGCTTAACCACTGGACCACCAGAGAAGTCCTCTTTAACACCTTTGTAAGGCAGATCTATTATATGATTATACATTTCCTTAGTTTTTATCTGTCTGGGAAAGTTTTCTAACTCTCCATTTCTGAAGGACAGTTTATATAGGTATAGTATTTATTGGTTTGCAGATTATTTTTTCCTTTCAACATTTTGAAAATATCATTCCAGTCTTTCTTGACATATATGGTTTCTTCCAAGAAATCTGCTTAATAATCCTATGAGAGTTCTGTTTTATGTGATGAGTTATGTTTCACTTGCTGTTTTAAGAATTTTTTTGCCATTGACTTTTGATAATTTAATGCATCTTGACGGTAATTTCTTTGGGCTTTAGTTGGTTGGATTCTTTAGGTTTCACAAATCTATTTGTCTATTTCCCTCCCCATATATGGAGGGATTTTTCAGCTGTTATTCTTTAATATTTGTGTCTGTCTCTCACTCTCTCTTTCTTGCTCCTAAATGTGTATACTGTTTTGTTTAATTGTTTCTCATAAATTCTGTAGGTTTTCTTCACTCTTTCAGTTCAGTTCAGTTCAATCGTTCAGTCATGTCCAACTCTTTGTGACCCCATTAACCTCAGCACGCCAGGCCTCTCTGTCCATCACCAACTCCTGGAGTCCACCGAAACCCATGTCCATCGAGTCGATGATGCCATCCAGCCATCTCATCCTCCATCGTCCCCTTCTTCTCCTGCCCTCAATCCTTGCCAGCAACAGGGTCTTTTCCAGTGAGTCAGCACTTCGCATCAGGTGGCCAAAGTACTGGAGCTTCAGCTTCAGCATCAGTCCTTCCAATGAATATTCAGGGTTGATGTCCTTTATGACTGAGTGGTTTGATCTCCTTGCAGTCCAAGGGACTCATAAGAGTTTTCTCCAAAACCACAGTTTAAGAGTATCAATTCTTTGGCACTCAGCCTTCTCTGTGTTCCAACTCTCACATTTGTACATGACTACTGGAAAAATCATGAAGTGATGGGATGGGATGCCATGATCTTAGTTTTTTGAATATTGAGTTTTAAGCCAACTTTTTCACTCTCCTCTTTCACTTTTATCAAGAGGCTCTTTACTTCTTCTTCACTTTCTGCCATAAGGATGGTGTCGTCTGCGTGTCTGAGGTTATTGATATTTCTCCCGGAAATCTTGATTACAGTTTCTGCTTCATCCAGCCTGGCATTTCACATGATGTACTCTGCTGCTGCTGCTGCTAAGTCACTTCCGTCATGTCCGACTCTGTGTGACCCCATAGATGGCAGCCCACCAGGCTCCCCCATCCCTGGAATTCTCCAGGCAAGAACACTGGGGTGGGTTGCCATTTCCTTCTCCAACGCATGAAAGTGAAAAGTGAAAGTGAAGTCACTCAGTCGTGCCTGACTCGTAGCAACCCCATGGACCGCAGCCTACCAGGCTCCTCCGTCCATGGGATTTTCCAGGCAAGAGTACTGGAGTGGGTTGCCATTGCCTTCTCCAATGTACTCTGCATATAAGTAAATAAGCAGGGTGACATTATACAGGCTTGATGTACTCCTTTCATGATTTGGAAACAGTCTGTTTTTCCATGTCCAGTTCTAACTGTTGCTTCTTGACCAGCATACAGATTTTTCAGGAGGCAGGTCAAGTGGGCTGGTATTCTCATCTCTTGAAGGATTTTCCACAGTTTGTTGTGATCCACACAGTCAAAGGCTTTGGCATAATCAATAAAGCAGAAGTAAATGTTTTTCTGAAACTCTCTTGCTTTTTTGATGATCCAACAGATGTTGGCAATTTGCTATCTGGTTCCTCTGCCTTTTCTGAATCCAGTTTGAACATCTGGAAGTTCATGGTTCACATACTGTTGAAGCATGGCTTGGAGAATTTTGAGCATTACGTTGCTAGCATGTGAGATGAGTGCAATTGTGTGATAGTTTGAGCATTCTTTGGTATTGCCTTTCTTTAGGATTGGAATGCAAACTGACGTTTTCCATGATCACCTCATGGCAAATAGATGGGGAAACAATGAAAACACTGAGAGATTTTATTTTGGGGGAGCTCCAAAATCACTGCAGATGGTGACTGCAGCCATGAAATTAAAAGACACTTGCTCCTTGGAAGAAAAGCTATGACCAACATAGCTTATTAAAAAGCAGAGACATTATTTTGCCAACAAAGGTCCATCTAGTCAAACCTATGGTTTTTCCAGTAGTCATGTACGGATGTGAGAGTTGGACCATAAAGAGAGCTGAGCACCAAAGAATTGATGCTTTTGAACTGTGGTGTTGGAGAAGACTCTTGAGAGTCCCTTGGACTGCAAGAAGATCTAACCAGTCCATCCTAAAGGAAATCAGTCCTGAATATTCACTGGAAGGACTGATGCTGAAGTTGAAATTCCAATACTTTGGCCACCTGATGTGAAGAACTAACTCATTTGAAAAGATCCTGATGCTGGGAAAGATTGAAGGCAGGAGGAGAAGGGGACAACAGAAGATGAGATGGTTTGATGGCATCCCCGACTTGATGGACATGACTTTGAGTAAGCTCTTGGAGTTGGTGATGGACAGTGATGCCTGGTGTACTGAAGTCCATGGGGGTTTTAAAGAGTTGGACACAACTGAGCAACTGAACTAAACTGGAAAAATCATGGCTTTGACTATACAGACCTTAGTCAGCAAAGCAATATCTCTGCTTTTTAATATGCTGTTTATGTTTGTCATAGCCTTCCTTCCACGAAGCAAGCATCTTTTAATTTCTTGATTGCAGTTACCATCCACAGTGATTTGGGAGCCCAAGTAAACAAAATTTTTCACTCCTTCCACTTTTTCCCAATTTATTTTTCATGAGGTGATGGGAACAGATGCCATGATCTTAGTTTGTTTAATGTTGAGTTTCAAGCCAGATTTTTCACTCTCCCCTTTCATCTTCAATGAAAGATTCCTTAGTTCCTCTTTGCTTTCTGCCATTATGGTGCTATCATCTGCATATCTGAGGTTGTTGATGTTTCTCCTAGGAGTCTTGATTTCTGCTTGTGATTCATCCAACCCAGCATTTTCCATGATATACTCTGCATAGAAGTTAAATAAGCAAGGTGACAATATACAGTCTTGTTATATTCCTTTCTCAATTTTGAACCAGTCTATTGCTTTATGTCTGGTTCTAACAGTTGTTTCTTGACCTGCATATGGGTTCTCAGGAGACAGGTAAGGTGGTCTGGTACTCCCATCTCTTTCAGAATTTTCCACAGTTTGTTGTGATCCACACAGTCAAAGGCTTTATCGTATTCAATGAAGCGGAAATAGATGTTTGTTTCTGGAATTCCCTTGCTTTCTCCATGATTGAGTAAATGTTGGCAATTTGATCTCTGGTTCGTTTGTCTTTTCTAAACCCAGCTTGTACATGTGGAAGTTCTTGGTTCACATATTGCTTAAGCCTCAGTCAGTTCAGTCGCTCAGTCATGTCCGACTCTTTCCGACCCCATCAGTCTCAGTATGCCAGGCCTCCCTGTCCATCACCAACTCCCGGAGTTTACCCAAACTCATTTCCATCAAGTCAGTGATGCCATCCAGCCATCTCATCCTCTGTTGTCCCTTTCACCTCCTGCCCCTAATCCTTCCCAGCATCAGGGTCTTTTCTAGTGAGTCAATTCTTCGCATGAGGTGGCCAAAGTATTGGAGTTTCAGCTTCAACATCAGTCCTTCCAATGAACACCCAGGACTGATCTCCTTTAGGATGGACTGGATGGATCTCCTTATAGTCCAAGGGACTCTCAAGAGTCTTCTCCAACACCACAGTTCAAAAGCATCAATTCTTCAGCGCTCAGCTTTCTTCACAGTCCAACTTTCACATCCGTACATGACTACTGGAAAAACCATAGCCTTGACTAGACAGACCTTTGTTGGTAAAGTAATGTCTCTGCTTTTTAACATGCTGTCTAGGTTGGTCATAACTTTCCTTCCAAGGAGTAAGTGTCTTTTAATTTCATGGCTGCAGTCACCATCTGTAGTGATTTTGGAGACCCCAAAAATAAAGTCTGACACTGTTTCCCCATCTATTTGCCATGAAGTGATGGGACCAGATGCCATGATCTTAGTTTTCTGAATGTTGAGCTTTAAGCCAACTTTTTCACTCTCCTCTCTCACTTTCATCAAGAGGCTTTTTAGTTCTTCTTCACTTTCTGCCATAAGGGTGGTGTCACTGCATATCTGAGGTTATTTATATTTCTCCTTGCAAACTTGATTCCACCTTGTGCTCCTTCCATCCCAGCATTTCTCATGATGTACTCTGCGCATAAGCTAAATAAGCAGGGTGACAATATACACCTTGATGTACTCCTTTTCCTATTTGGAACCAGTCTATTGTTCCTTGTCCAGTTCTAACTGTTGCTTTCTGACCTGCATACAGTTTCTCAAGAGGCAGGTCAGGTGGTCTGGTATGCCCATCTCTTTCAGGATTTTCCACAGTTTATTGTGATCCATACAGTCAAAGGCTTTGGCATAGTCAATAAAGCAGAAATAGATGTTTTTCTGGAACTCTCTTTCTTTTTCAGTGATCCAGCGGATGTTGGCAATTTGATCTCTGGTTCCTCTACCTATTCTAAAACCAGCTTGAACATCTGGAAGTTCTTGGTTCATGTATTGCTGAAGCCTGGCTTGGAGAATTTGGGGCATTACTTTACTAGCGTGTGAGATGAGTGCAATTGTGCCATAGTTTGAGCATTCTTTGGCATTGCCTGTCTTTGGGATTGGAATGAAAGCTGACCTTTTCCAGTCCTGTGGCCACTGCTGAATTTTCCAAATTTGCTGGCATATTGAGTGCAGCACTTTCACTGCATCATCCATCAGGATTTGAAATAGCTCAACTGGAATTCCATAACCTCCACTAGCTTTCTTCGTAGTGATGCTTTCTAAAGCCCACTTGACTTCACATTCCAGGATGTCTGGCTCTAGGTGAGTGATCACACCATCGTGATTATCTGGGTCGTGAAGATCTTTTTTGTACAGTTCTTCTGTGTATTCTTGCCACTTCTTAATATCTTCTGCTTCTGTTAGGTCCATATCATTTTTGTCCTTTATCAAGCCCATCTTTGCATGAAATGTTCCCTTGGTATCTCTAATTTTCTTGAAGAGATCTCTAGTCTTTCCCATTCTATTGTTTTCCTTTATTTCTTTGCATTGATTTCTGAGGAAGGCTTTCTTATCTCTCCTTGCTCTTCTTTGGAACTCCGCATTCAAATGGGAATATCTTTCCTTTTCTCCTTTGATTTTTGCTTCTCTTCTTTTCCCAGCTATTTGTAAGGCCTCCTGAGACAGCCATTTTGCTTTTTTGCATTTCTTTTCCTTTTTGAGCATAACCTTGCTAGCTTATGAAGAGCACAATTGTGTGGTAGTTTGAACATTCTTTGGCATGTACCTTCTTTGGGGCTGGAATGAAATCTGACATTTTGTAGTCCTGTGGTCACTGCTGAATTTTCCAAATTTGCTGGTATATTAAATACAGCACTTTAATAGCATCATCTTTTAGGATTTTAAATAGCTCAGCTGCAGTTCCATCACTTCCACTAGCTTCATTTGTAGTAATGCTTCCTAGGGCCCAAGACAAACTACTCAATTAAAAATAGATAAAGAAATTCAACATACATTTCTTCAAAGATTATATACAAATGGCTAACAAACACATGAAAAGATACTCCACACTATTAGTCACTTGGTAAATATATAAATCAAACCACCATAGGATACATGCATATCACTTTACACCTCCTAGAATGGCTATTAATAAAAATAAAAGAAAGAAAAATCCAAGTGGTTTCAATATATGAAGAAATTGAAAATCTTGTACACAGCTAATGCAAATGTAAAATATTAAATGCCAGGAAATATTAAAGCCACTGTTAAAAACTTTGGCACTTTTCTTCCAAAGTTAAATATAAACTTACCACATCACTCAATGATTCTGCTCCTAGATATATACCCACATACAGACAAACATGTATCTTAGCCAATACTAATATACAAGTATTCATAGAAGCATTATTTACAATCAGTTCAGTTCAGTAGCTCAGTTGTGTCCAACTCTTTGCAACCCCATGGACTGCAGCGTGCCAGGCTTCCCTGTCCATCTCCACCTCCTGAAGTTTACTCAAACTCATGTCCACTGAGTCAGTAATGCCATCCAACCATCTCATCCTCTGTCATCCCCTTCTCCTCCCGCTTTCAATCTTTCCCAGCATCAGGGTCTTTTCACATGAGTCAGTTCTTCACATCAGGTGGCCAAAGTATTGGAGTTTCAGCTTCAGCATCAGTCCTTCCAATGAATATTCAGGACTGATTTCCTTTAGGATGGACTGGTTGGATCTCCTTGCAGTCCAAGGGACTCTCAAGAGTCTTCTCCAACACCACAGTTCAAAAGCATCAGTTCTTTGGCGCTCAGCTTTCTTTATAGTCTAAGTCTCACATGCTTACATGACTACTGGAAAAACCATAGCTTTGACTAGACAGACCTTTGCTGGCAAAGTAATGTCTCTGCTTTTTAATAAGCTGTCTAGGTTGGTCATAACTTTTCTTCCAAGGAGCATTATTTGCAATAGCTCAACCTAAATGGCCATCAACTAATAATGGGATAAACACTGTGATATATATCCATACAATGGAGTGCTAGTCATAAAAGGGGATGAAGTGCTGAACATGCTACAACATGAACTTGAAAAACATTATGCTAAATGAAAGAAGTTAGACACAAAAAGTCATATATTGCATGATTCCATGTATATGAAATATCCTAATGTTTCCCACTCTCCTCAGCATCTGAATAGATGGAGACTGAGAGAGGCAAGCCAGTTAGTTTCCCTGGAATACCACCCTAGATTGGACAGACTGAATTTGTCTGGTATATATTGTGAGAAACTTCCTTTTTGGTGCCTAGGTCTTATGTCCTTGACATAAAGGACTTTTTGTGATAAGCATCCCTAAAAGGGTCTGGTTTCCAAAATGTATTGCTCCACCAGGAGGCTGGATGGGCTGTCCGTTTTACTTAGAAAGTCTTCATAACTCTCTCTCCAAGTGATTTCCTTGTTTCTGCCCCACCTCCTGAAAATATCCATTTAGTTAGTAGATGAACATCATTTGATATATGACCCATGAGCATCAGTTTGTAGATCTGGAGCAGGCTTGCATCATGGACAGGGAAAGAGGCAAAACACACCAGCATTGCAAATGGCTTCTCTATTCCATAGGTACAAAGGGTAGAAAACCAACGTTAAAATATGGACCTATGAGTGTTCTAGAAATAAACTATAAGAATCCTTATGCAACTTCCCCAGAAATAAGTTCTTGATTCTATAGAGAAGGAGCAGAGGGATGGTGTCTGACACCCTCTCTTACTCCCCTAGCAGCCTGCAAGTAGCTACCTGTGCACCTTATGAAGAGGAGGGATCATCTACAAGTGTGCACATTAAACCTTCAATAAGGGCATCTCAGTTCAGTAATGCCTCAGAAGCACTGTGGTTGGCTTCCTAGTAAAGGGTATATATAGCTTAATGGAACAATCTGGGAGGCCTGAGACTGTTTTTAACTTTCTTAACATAATTTGATATAAACTTCTAAATTACTTTAAGGCTGTTTTAGTATAACTGACTACTTTTTTGCCTTTGGCCCAACATTATTATATGATCTTGGCTGATGTGTGAGAGAAGCAGCTTCTGTGGAATAAACTTATATAAAAACAATGCCAGAGAAATAAATGAGAAACTAGAACAAGTCAGTGCATGGCCTCCCAATTAGGATCCTCTCTGGGGCCATTCAGAAAACAAAGCAAATAGGCCATTCTGCCTGCTGAGAATAATTCCAGAAAGATCCCATCATCTCCCTGTTCCAAAGCCAGAATTGCCAGTTTTCCACAAGAGACATTTATAGGGAAATAAATTGTTGACTTCTGTACCTCTGTAAATGATAGTCTGCATTGAAATATCCTATTTCCTGAACCATCTGACAAGTGGTATTGATTAGCAGGCACATGTGAAACTTGGGACCTTTTATGTACAGATGTTTGTTGAGACTTCTGCCCTCACATCACTGTAACAAACTGATGAGACTGAGGAACAAAATGTTCATGGTAGGGTTTACTCAGGACTTCTGGAACAGCTCTGGCTTTAGGTCTCAGTGTTCAGAATTTTTACTGCAATATGTCTATGACAGTTGCCTGTGTATGAAGTTCCATACAACCTAATCCAATCTGAGTGGAGAGCATGACTTCATTAGTTCTGTTTTTCAGTCAGAGTTTGACTCTCTGACCATATGGACAATTTATTTTTCTCTTGGTGACTGATTCTATGCTTATTCTCTGTGCTTGTACACAGGTCTTGACTGAGACCAACCTATTAGGCTCATTCTTAGGGCTAATAGATATGGCCAAAGATGAAGATAATTGATTCACTTTCTTTACATTGCAACCTCCTTAATCACTATTCACAGTCAAGGAGATGTTAACCAAATAAACATCAGGAGTGAAGGTCAAACCCTGCCTCTGGGAGAAGGAAGTCTCTGGGAGGGGCTTTGAGAGTATTGAACATGAAGATATAAGCTCTAGAATATCTAAAGGGTACCTGAAAAATAAACACTCATCTAACACATTGTCAAAGAAAGTAGTGCCCATAAGCCTCTATTAACAATGATACAATTTGTGGGAATTCCCTGGTAGTCCAGTGGTTAGGACTCTACACTTTCACTGTCCAAGGCCCAAGTTCAATCCCTGACTGGGGGAACTAAGATCCCACAAGCCATGCCAAGACAAAGAGACATCATCAATATTGCAGTATAAAAGAACTTTATTTACCTGGGTGGGAAAAGTTGGAAACTACATGGCACTCTGGTAGAAAGCCCTTTGTTTCGATTTCCAAGATTCTCTTACGTAAGCTCTCAATGCCACTCAGCACCAGGACCACCATTCTCTGATTATGTGCCAAGGAAACCCAGATTGTGCTACCTACCATTATGTGAAGTAAATTTTTTCTTTTTAAAGCCTTTTTTTTTACCATTTTTACCTTTTGTGTCAGAAATTACAGTACTAAAAGTTTCACTTGAGTATCTTAACATAATTTTAAGCTAAAGGAAAGATAATTCAAGGTTCTATTACCCTTTTTCATATTTTCTACAAGCCTGCCTAAATGGTTTATTCCAGGTAGACAGCTAACATTTGAGTCACCTGGGGAGAGCAAAGTGTTACAGCATGCACATAGGAATGCTGCCTTTTCATTCTCCATGCTTCTTTTATTGCTATCAGGGTACCAGGAACTTAGGAGGGTCTGCCCCATGTGCTCTGGTGGTGAATGATATACCTTTGAGGCCTGCCACACAAATGGCAGAAGACACTAGAATGAGGGGAGGGAATGAATATTGATCAGATCTGTTTCTGGAACTGTAATCAATATTCCCCTCAGGTACAGTGGATATTGCTGGGTCCACTATAAAGACAGAAACTAGGCCCTTCTCTGGAGATTTTCCCTCAAAATAAGTACCATGGCCAAGGCTTTGTACTTATCCTTAGGCTGCTGTGGAATATCTTATTCTCTTTGTAAAGAGTTCCTTCGCCACTTGTTTGGAGCCATGTGAAGCAGGTAGCATGCTCTAAAGAGAAGGATGAGAGGGTATTAAGGAATGTAAATTCCCTCATGGGGAGGAAGATAAACTGTTCTCCTAGAAGCAGGAGTTCTATCCCTCAAAGTCATTCAATGTAGAATTCCTCCCTTCTCTCTAGGGAGATATCCAGTAGGAAACTATATCAGAACCTAGAGCTTTTTGCAGCTCTTTTAGTAATAACAACCAGGAGCTCTTATTAAAGCTCACGTGGCTGTCAGGATCACTGGCATGATCACTGGCTAACCTTTGGAAGCAGCAGGGTATGGTGGTCAAGAATAAGAGTTCTATGGTGACCAGGAGGGAAGGGTAGGAAAAAGGATTGTTAGAGAGTTTGGGTGGATGTGCATACACTGCTATATTTCAGATGGATAACCAATAAGGACCTACTATACATAGCACAGGGAACTCTGCTCAATGTTATGTAACAACCTAAATGGGAAAATGTATAACTGAATAGCTTTGCTGTACACCTGAAACTATACATATCGTTAATCAACTGTACTCCAATATAAAATAAAAAGTTAAAAAGAAATGAGTTCTGGAATCAGAGGTGAAATTCTAGCTCCACAGTTTGCACTTCACTTGACATTGTTTAAGACTAATTCGTGTATTTTCACATACATCTATCATTCATTCATTTTTACCACCTTATAACATTCCTCATTTTTTTTTCCTTCCGGCTACTTTAGTTTCCTTATAGAAATGGTAATTCTGGGAGAGCGGTTCAGGATGGGGAACACATGTAAACCCATGGCTGATTCATGTCAATGTATGGCAAAAACCACTACAATATTGTAAAGTAATTAGCCCCCAACTAAAATAAATAAATTTATTTAAAAAAAATTTAAAAAAAATAAAATAAAAAGAAATGGTAATTCTGAGAAGGGAAAGACTGACTGTATTTAGTTGTAAAGGCAAAGCAAATCCTGTCAGACAATTTTGACCTTCTGCTTGATATTTTTACATCAAAAACCCCTCATTTCTACTAGGGCTAAGGATATTTTTCTTGGCTGATGCACCATAGTCTGGAATTATTTAATATGAATTCTTGGAATATACCTTGGGAGCTGCATCTCTAATTCTATATGGCTCCAACTAGTCTTGGCAGCACATTAAGACCTAATGTGATTTGTTCTATGGTTAATTATACTATGTGTTGGGAACTTACCAAGTCAGAGTCTGATGGAAGAGTATGAATAGCCTTGAAGAAGGAAAGAGCAGGAGGAGGCCATAAAACTCCATATAGTTCAGTTTGTCCTGAATACAATCTCAAAGCTCTGTGTTAACTCCAAGTAAGTCAAATAGAAAATCTCTTATGTTAATAACCAAGCCAGTTCACCTCAGGAGTGCTTCCATATATGGTCTTGTGCTTCTCCTCAGCTTGCTAAAACTCATCTTGGAGCTCTTTCCATGTCACGTCTTGGCCACTGATCAGTAGCTATGATGGTAGCAAAGGAAATGATATATTAAGAAAGTTAAGTCTGTTTACAGTAGAAGAAACTGATTTAGTTGGAAAGGGAGGAGCTGTATGTTAATTGGGCTGCAAAAGTATTTTTAATGTGAAAATTTTGATTACACTGGTACTAAATGCATAAATTACCTCTGATTATCTTGCAATAAGAGATTTTTCCTTTTATATCTGATCCATGGTTATCATAAAATAGTGAACAGACTAGCTAATTTAAAGATGACTTTTTTATATCATATGGCACCGTATTTTGGATTTCCTAGACCTCTAGGGTTTAGAGAAGTTTTATGATAAACTTATCCAAATTAGGTATATTCAACTTTTGGCTCAGACAGTAAAGAATCTGCCTGCAATGTGGTAAACCTGGGCTCAATCCCTGGGTTGGGAAGATCCCCTGGAGAAGAGAATACCCACTTCAGTATTCTGGCTTGGGAAACTCTGTGGACAGAGGAGCCTGAAAGCTTCAACTTTTGGGCTTCCCTTGTGGCTCAGCTGGTAAAGAATCCACTTGCCATGTGGGAGACCTGGGTTCAATCCCTGGGTTGGGAAGATCCCCCGGAGAAGGGAAAGGTTACCCACTCCAGTATTCTGGCCTGGAGAATTCCATGGACTGTATAGTCCATGGGGTCGTAAAGAGCCAGACATGACTGAGTGACTTTCACTTCACTTCAAGGCACCTCAGACCACTGGATCTACAAGATTAAATCTAATGGTGATTAAAGACATCTCTTTGCCACATACCACACTATATATATTATTTTATTTGTCTGCTTTTAATTATTTCAACAACTCACTGTAGGGTGGCATTTCCATTTAATCAAAGAGGAAGCTAAAGCTTATCATCAAAAGATATTATTGTTAATTTTGATCATAATTGGTAAATTATAGATTGGAGGTTTTCTAATAGGAAACACTACGAAAGGTAAAAAATGATTATGAAAAGACAGAGGATATAGAGCCACATTGGCCCTGAGGACAAGTAAAAGAATTTAGAATTAATGGGTTCACCAATTAGATTCTCCAGAAGTAAATTTAAGATGAAGTTTAGGGTATGCAATGTTTATTAGGGGTTGACATCTATGAAAGAAAGGATTAGAAACAGGATTGGGAAGAGGAAAATGTTTATTGCAATGCAAGTACACATGGTTGTGCTGTTGTATCCATGTGATACAGCCTTAAAATTTTACTGAAGTAAATAACTGGATGGAAAGAGCCACTGAAAGGGAGAAACTGACAGAAGACAGTGTTTTAGAAGGGACCTTAGAATCTTAGATGCATGTCTTTTTTTCTTTATGAGATCCCCTGAACAAGATCAGATCTATTTATGGATGAAGCCCTTAATGCTTCAAACTAATGAGAAGTCTATTGGTGGATAAAGGATGTTATTCAACCCAAGTTCAATTGTCTTTCTATTGGCCAGTGTGTATCTATGGCTACAAGGATAACCTCCTAGGCAAAGTATCTTTGGTCTATTCTTTAATTTTATTTTTATTTTTTTAACACTTAAAGCATTTTATGTTGGGATATAGCCAATTAACAATGTTGTGATAGTTTCAGGTGAAGAGTCAAGGGACTCAACCACAAATACACATGTATACTTTGGTTTATTCTGGAGGCATTTCATAAAAGTGAGCTGAAAAATAAGCCACAACCTGCAGGGTATCTAAAGCTCTCCAGATTATGATTGAACTTGGGATTCTGATAGTAACAGCAAAACTAATACTGGCAGACATTCTAGATTTCCAAACCTTTCTGCTTTCCCCAGAGGCCTGCATAATCCCAGCTGACAGGAAAGTATCAGCTTAATTCAATATAGCCTACTTAGCACATTCTCTCTCTCTAGAGTTTAATTCAACATTACATTATTGAACAAACTCCATCTACCAAGTCCTATGCTAGGCTCTATAGACATTTACTTTATATAACATAGCAGATATCTAATTCTCTAACAGTTGCAAAAACTAAAAGAAGAGAAGGCAAAACTCTTGCCAAGTGATTCATCTGACAAACAGCTGGTTTGTCTTGCTTCAGAGACCTTGGTAATTGTAACATATTCTGTGCAAGTATATGAACACATACTAATATCCAATTGCCTGAATGTTAGGGAAAGGAGATGACAACTTAATTCTCAATGAGGATTTTTCAGAAAATGTAGTATTTTTGAATACTAAACAAAACATACATTATGTTATGTACTTAAGGTACATTATGTCCCTTGTATTTATTTATCATAGTACTGGAAATCTGTAACTTTTAACCACCTTTATCTAATTCTCCTTCCTCTACTGCTATCTCTGATGATCACAAATCTGATCTCTTTTTTTTTTGTATTTGTTTTTAGATTCCGCATATAAATGAGATCATATAATATTTGTCTTTGACTTATTTCATTTAGCATAATGCCCTCAAGGTCCATTCATGGTATTGCAAATGGCAGGATTTCCTTTTTTTGGCAAAATAATATGACACTGTGATATATATATACCACATCTTCTCGATCTAGTCATCTGTCAATGGATACCTAGATGGTTTCCGTTTCCTAGCTATTGTAACAGAGAAGGCAATGGCACCCCACTCCAGTACTCTTGCCTGGAAAATCCCATGGACGGAGGAGCCTGGTAGGCTGCCTTCTATGGGGCTGCACAGAGTTGGACACGACTAAAGTGACTTAGCAGCAGCAGCAGCAGCTACTGTAAATAATGCGGTAGTGCACATGGAGGTGCAGATACCTCTTTGACAAAGTGATTTTGTTTCTTTAAGATATATACCCAGAAGTAAAACTGCTGGATCACACAACAGTTCAATTTTTAATGTTTTTAGGAACCTCCATAATGTTTCCCATAATAGCTGTACAATCCCACCACCAGTGGATAAGGGTTCCCTTTTCTCCACCTCCTCACCAGCATTTATCTATTGTCCTTTTAGCACTAGCCCTTCTATCAGCTGTGAGATGATATATCATTGTGGTTTTTATTTACATTTCTCTAACAGTTAGCGATGGTAAGCATCTTTTCATGCTACCCATTCATACACCTTCTTTGGAAAAATGTCTACTCAGACCTTTTGTCAATTTTTTAAATCAGATTATTTAGGGGTTTTTTTTTTGGTATTTTTTAAATTTAAGTATATATCTATATATATGTGTGGGTTTTATTTTCTTTTTCATATTATTTTCCATTATGGTTTATTACAGGATATTGAATGTAGCTCCCTGTGCTATACAGTAGGTTCTTGTTTATCCATTCCATACATAATAGTTTGCATCTGCTAGTCCCAAACTCTCAATCCAACCCTCCTTCACACCTCTTCTCTTGGCAACCACAAGTCTGTTCTCTATGTCTATGATTCTATTTCATAGATAAGTGTCATGTTTTAGATTCCACATATAAATGATATCATATAGTATCTGTCTTTCAGTTTTTTACTTACTTTGCTTAATATGATAATCTCTAAGTCCATCCATGTGGCAGGATTTCCTCCTTTTATGGCTAGTAATCCATTGTATATATGTGCCACATCATCTTTATACATTCATCTACTGTCTCCATGTCTTGGCTATCATAAATAATGCTGCTGTGAACATAGGGGTGCATGTATCTTTTTGGATTATAGCTTTCCCAGATATATGTATATAATTATGTCATCTGAAAATAGATGTAATTTTACTTCCTTTCCAATTCTAAAGGCTGTCATTTCTTTTCCTTGCCTAATTGCTCTGGCAAAGACTTTCAATACTATATTGAATAGGAGTGATAAGCACTTCTGAAATGGGCAGCCTTATCTTGTTCCTGATCTTACAGCAAAGCTTTCAATCTTTCACTGTTAGTATGATCCTAGCTATGACATCATTATATATGGTCTTTATTATGTTGAGGTACATTCCTTCTATACCTATTTTATTAAGAATTTTTATCATGAACAAATATTAAACTGTCAAGTTATTTTTTCTGTTATTGAGGTGATGATATGATTTCTATCTTTTATTTGATTAATGTGATATATCACATTATAAATTTATATTTGTTGAAGCATCTCTGTATCCCAGAGATAAATCCCACTAGATCATGGTGAATGACCTTTTTAATGTCCTGAATTTGGTTTGCCAGTACGTTACTGAGAATTTTTTCATGTACAACATCAGGGATATTGGCCTGTAGCTTTTTTTTCTGGTAGTTCTCTTTTCTGGCTTTAGTATCACTATAATGCTGGCCTTATGAAATGGATTTGAGAATATTTCTTCTTCTATTTGTTGTGAGATTTCTGATTACTGATTCAATCTCCTTACTTGTAATTCATCTGTTCAGACTTCCTATTTCTTTCTGATTTAGTCTTGGTAGATTTTGTATCTCTAAGAACGTTTCCATTTCTTTCTAGGTTGTCCAGTCTGTTGATGGACAGTTGTTCAGAGTAACTTCTTGTGATACTTTATATTTCTATGGTATCAATCGTAAAGTCTTTTTTTTTTTCATATATAAACTTGTGTTCATTTAGGGATCCTCTATTTTCTTTGGTGGGTCTAGCTAAAAGTTTGTCAATTTTATTTATCTTTTCAATAATCAACTCTTAGTTTGGCTAATCTTTTCCATTGTTTTCTTATTCTCTATTTCATTTATTTCTGCTCTAATGTTATCTATCCTTCTATTCAACTGGGCTCAGTTTGCTATTTTTCTGGTTCTTAAGACATGGTGTTAGGTTGATCATTTGAGAAATTTTGTGCTTTTGAATGTAGGTGTTTCTTAGTGTGAACTGCCCTCTTGGAACTGCTTTTGCTGCATCCCAAAAGTTCTCATATGTTGTGTTTCCATTTTTGTTTTTCTCAAATTGCTTTTTAAATTCCCCCTTAATGTCTTCTTTAATCTTTTGGCTGCTCAGAAGAATGTTGTTTAATATCCACATATTTCTGAACTTTTCAGTTTTCCTATTGTTTTTGATTTCTAGCTTCATGCCACTTGCTCAGAGAAAATACTTGATATTAATTCAGTCATCTTGAATTTAAGACTTTATTCTTTGACCTAACATGAGTATCCTAAAAAATGTTCCATATGCACTTCAGAGCAATGTATTCTGCTGTCCTCAGAAAGGGTGCTCTCTATATGTCTGTTAAGTGCATTTGATACACAGTATTAATCAAACCTGCTGTTTCCCTATTAATCCTCTGCTTGAATGATCTATCCATTGTTGAGAGGGGCGTATTAAAATACCCAACATTTATTGTATTGCCGTTTTCCTTTTTCCCTCCATTAGCTTTGTCAGTTTTACTTTTTATATTTGGGGGTTCTGATGTTGGGTACATAAATATTTTAAACTGTTGAATATTCTTGTTGTATTGTTCAGTCTCTAAGTTCTGTCTGACCCCATGGATTGCAGCACGCCAGGCTTCCCTATCCTTTACCATCTCCCAGAATTTGCTCAAACTCATGTCCATTGAGTTAGTGATGCCATCCAACCATCTCATCCTCTGTCGCCCCCTTCTTCCCCTGCCCTCAATCTTTCCTAACATCAGGGTCTTTTCTAATGGGTTGGCTCTTCAGATCAGGTGGCCAAAGTATTGGAGCTTCAGCTTCAGTGTTAGTCCTTCCAATGAACATTCAGAGTTGATTTCCTTTAGGATTATTGGTTTGATCTCCTTGATGTCCAAGGGATTCTCAAGAGTCTTCTCCAGCACAACTGGAAAGGATCAATTCTTTCTTGGTGGATTTGCTTTCATATGATGATCTGTTTTCCTCCTATATCAGACAAAATAGATTTTAACTAAAATAGATTAAAATATAGCTCCCTGGTTTCTTTTTGGGTATTACTTTCTTGAAATATCTTTTTGAAACATCCCTTCATTCTCAGTCTATGTGTATTTTTCAGACTAACAAGTAGTTAGCATATTGTTGGATCTTGCTTTGTTATCCATTCAGCCATTCTACGTCTTTTGATAGGAGAAATTAATTTACATTTAAAGTAATTATTGATAGGTAAGAACTTTACTATTACCATTATGTTAGTTGATTCACCCAGCCCATGAAAATAGTACATCTTTCCAATTGTTCGTGTAGCTTCAATTTCTATCAGCAATGTATTATAGTTTTCAGAATATAAGCTTTTTACCTCCTCAGATTTATTCCTAAGTAATTTATTCTTATTTTATTCTTTTTTATATGATTGTAAATGGAACACTTTCTCATTCTGATAGTTCACTGTTAGTATATAGAAACACAACAGATTTCTGTATTTAATTTTGTATCTTGTAAATTATTATTATTTCTAATAGTCTTGTTAGTATCTTGAGGATTTTACATACATATGAGCTTCCCTTGTGGCTCAGCTAGAGAATCTGCCTGCAATGTGGGAGACTTGGGTTCGATCCCTGGGTTGGGAAGATCCCCTGGAGAAGGGAAAGGCTATCCACTCCAGTATTCTGACCTGGAGAATTTCATGGACTCTATAGTCCATGGGGTCGCAAAGAGTTGGACGCTATTGAGCGACTTTCAGTTTCAAGTAAGTTCTCTACCCCTTTCTCTCTCTCTTCCTCTTCTGAATCCCTATAATGTGAATTCTGGTTTGCTTGATGTTGTCCAAAAGGTCTCAAACTATTCTTACTTTTTAACATTATGTTTTCTCTGTTCAGTTTGGGTTATTTCCAATCCTCTGCTTCCAGTTTGCTGACCCATTACTCTGTATCATCTAATCTACTATTGAATCCTGTAGTGTGTTTTCTGTTTAGTTATTGCATTCTTCAGCTCTGTTGGGTTCTTCTGTATGTTTTCTAACTCTTTCTTAAACTTCTCACTGTGTTCATCCATTCTCCTGAGTCTGTTAAGCATATTAATGATAATTACCTTGAACTCTTTAATGAGTAACTTGTTTACCTCCACTTCACTTATTCTTCTGGGGTTTTATTTGAAACATACTCTCCCTTGCCTCATTTTGCTCAAGTCTTTGTTTTTATTTCTATGTATTATGTAGGTCTGTTATGTTTCTCAGTCTTGGAAAAGTGGCTTTATGTAGGAAATGTTCTATGGGCCCAACAGCACATTCCCTTCTGGTAATCTAAGCTATGTGGTCTACAGGTGCCCCCTATGTAGGCTGCAAGGGCCTTTATATTGTGGTGGGGTCAATTACTGTGGGTGTGCTATGGGCAGGTCTAACCCTTAGACCAGTTGGCTTCCAGGCTCTTCCTCAAGTGGAAGCTGCCAGCATACTGGTGGGTGCAGTCAGGTCTTGATTACATGGTTCAGAGAGTCCCAACACTTGGCCAAGCCCACTGGTTGGTGGAGCTGGATTGGGGTACCTGGCTGCAGGGCTCAGGGGACCCATGAATGGTGCTACTCCTCTGGAGGTTGGGACAATGTCCTGGGGTAGCTGGCTGCATTACCACGAGGTCCCAGGGTTGGTATTGACACACTGTTGAGTAGACCCTGGTCCGGGGCTACTGGCTACAAGTCCTAGTGGTGTCTGGGCTGGTGAGGCTTGATACCTGTGCAGCCATTTGCTCAACCTGGGGAGTCCCAGGACTGTTGCCAACCAGCTAGTTGGTAGGTAAGTCTCTGGCACTAATTGGCTAGAGGGAGGGCTCTAAAATGGCACTTTACATCACCAGTGTCCTTATGTTAGAACAAACTCCCCAAAATGGCTATCACTAGTGTCTACATCCCTACAAGGAGTCCCAGTTGTGTTCTGTCTCTCTGGAAGATTCTCCAAGGTTAGCAAGTGGGTCTCACCCAGGCTCCTTTCAAACTAGTGCTTTTATACCGAGTCTCAGAGAGTGTGAGATTTTGCATGAGCCCTTTAAGAGCAGAATATCTGCTTCCTACAGCCCCCCTGCTCTCCTGTATGCAAGTCCTGCTGGCCTTCAAAACTATAAACACTGAGGACTCATATTCCAGGGGCAGACTGTGGAGTCCAATGTGTATCTTGGACCCCTTGGTCCTTGAGTAGAATCTCTGCAATATGAATATCCTCCCATTTGTGGGTCTTCTGCCCAGAGGTGTGAGTCTTGACTATTTATACTACATCTCTACCCCTCCTACCTGTCTCATTGTAGTTCCTTGTTTATATCTTTAGATGCTGAAAAATATTTTCTGCCAGTCTTCAGGTCATTCTCATCAATAGTTGTTCTATAAATATTTGTAATTTGGGTGTGTACCTGAAAGAAGGTGAATTCAAGGTCTTCCTCCTCCACCATTTTGACTACATAATTTTTCTGTGTTTTGATGTCTCTGAGTATGTTTTGACATCTTTATCATGTTCTCTTATATAATTAATATTGTTTTTTCCCTGTGGTTACCGTGAGGCTTACATAAAATATTATAAAATTATGACATCTTATTTCATACTGATAACAACTGAAATAGAATTCCCAAGCTTTGAACATTTATTTCTCCTCCCCTTCATATTTTAGATTTACAGTTTACATATTTTTAATATTGTATAACAATAAAAGATTATTGTAGCTATTTTTACTTTTTAAAAAAACTTTAGAGTTGCAAGTGAATTACACCCCACTATTACCATATTACAGACTCTAACTTTGCTTATATACTTATCATTACAAGTGAGTTTTATGTGATTTTTTTTTATGTTTTTATGATGTTAGTGTATTTTTACTTCCACTCAAAAAAAAAAAAAGCAAAGAAACTGCCTTTAGCATTTCTTATAGGGCAGGTCTGTAATAACACTCAGCTTTTTTTTTAGGAAGCCTTTATTTCTGCTCCACTTTTAAAATTTATTTATTTTTTAATTGAAGGATAATTGATTTACAGAATTTTGGTGTTTTCTGTCAAACCTCAACATGAATCAGCTAGCTTTGCTTGGTACAGAATTCTTGATTGAGAGTTTCTCTTCTTTCAGTATTTTTAATATATTATCCCATTCTCTCCAGGCCTGAAAACTTTTCGTTGAGAAATACATCAGTAGTCTTAGGAGAGTTCTCTCTTTACCATATATAAATACTCTCTTTTCTCTTGCTGCTTTCAAAATTCTTTGTCTTTGACATTTGAAAAATTAATTACATGTCTCTGTGTAGTCCTATTTGGATTTGAACTATTTGTTTGTTGTTTTTTTTTTCATAGAACTTTGGATCTGAGCAGCCTCATTTTTACTTTTTTTTTTTTCTTTTGGCAGTGATTTTCTTTTCTTTTCTTTCCTATTCTTTTTCTTAAATTTATTTATTTTAATTGGAGGCTAATTACTTTACAATATTGTAGTGGTTTTTGCCATACATTGACATGAATCAGCCATGGGTATACATGTGTTCCCCATCCTGGAACCCCCTCCCACCTCTCTCCCCATCCCATCCCTCAGAGTCATCCCAGTGCACCAGCCATGAGCACCCTGTCTCATGCATCAGACCTGGACTGACGATCTGTTTCACATATGAAAATATACATGTTTCAATGCTATTCTCTCAAATCATCCATCCCACCCTCGCCTTCTCCTACAGAGTCCAAAAGACTGTTCTATACATCTGTGTCTCTTTTGCTGTCTTGCATATAGGATCATCATTACCATCTTTCTAAATTCCATATATATGTGTTAGTATACTGTATTGGTGTTTTTCTTTCTGACTTACTTCACTCTGTATAATGCACTCCAGTTTCATCCACCTCATTAGAACTGATTCGAATGTATTCTTTTTAATGGCTGAGTAATATTCCATTGTGTATATGTACCACAGCTTCCTTATCCATTCATCTGCCGATGGATATCTAGGTTGCTTCCATGTCCTGGCTGTTATAAACAGTGCTGCGATGAACATTGGGGTACATGTGTCTCTTTCAATTCTGGTTTCCTCGGTGTGTATGCCCAGCAGTAGGATTGCTGGGTCATATGGAAGTTCTATTTCCAGTTTTTTAAGGAATCTCCACACTGTTCTCCATAGTGGCTGTACAAGTTTGCATTCCCACAAACAGTGTAAGAGGGTTCCCTTTTCTCCACACCCTCTCCAGCATTTATTGTTTGTAGACTTTTGATAGCAGCCACTCTGACCGGCGCGAGATGGTACCTCATTGTGGTTTTGATTTGCATCTCTCTGATAATGAGTGATGTTGAGCATCTTTTCATGTGTTTGTTAGCCATCTGTGTGTCTCCTTTGGAGAAATATCTGTTTAGTTCTTTGGCCCATTTTTTGATTGCGTCGCTTATTTTTCTGGAATTGAGCTTCAGGACCTGCTTGTATATTTTTGAGATTAATTCTTTGTCAGTTGCTTTGTTTGCTATTATTTTCTCCCATTCTGAAGGCTGTCTTTTCACCTTGCTTATAGTTTCCTTCGTTGCACAAAAGCTTTTAAGTTTAATTAGGTCCCATTTATTTTTGCTTTTATTTCCAATATTCTGGGAGGTGGGTCATAAGAGATCCTGCTGTGATTTATCTCAGAGAGTGTTTTGCCTATGTTTTCCTCTAGGAGTTTTATGGTTTCTGGTCTTATGTTTAGATCTTTAATCCATTTTGAGTTTATTTTTGTGTATGGTGTCAGAAAGTGTTCTAGTTTCATTCTTTTACAAGTGGTTGACCAGTTTCCCCAGCACCACTTGCTAAAGATATTGTCTTTTCTCATTGTATATTCATGCCTCCTTTGTCAAAGATAAGGTGTCCATAGGTGTGTGGATTTAGCCCTGGGCTTTCTATTTTGTTCCATTGATCTATATTTCTGTCTTTGTGCTAGTACCATACTGTCTTGATGATTGTAGCTTTGTAATATAGCCTGAAGTCAGGCAGGTTGATTGCTCCAGGTCCATTCTTCGTTCTCAAGATTGCTTTGGCTATTGGAGGTTTTTGTATTTCCATACAGATTGTGAAATTATTTGTTCTAGTTCTGTGAAAAATACTGTTGGTAGCTTGATAAGGATTGCATTGAATCCATAGATTGCTTTGGGTAGTATACTCATTTTCACTATATTGATTCTTCCAATCCAGAAACATGGTATATTTCTCCATCTATTTGTGTCATCTTTGATTTCTTTCATTAGTGTTTTATAGTTTTCCATATATAGGTCTTTTGTTTCTTTAGGTAGATTTATTCCTAAGTATTTTATTCTTTTCATTTCAATGGTGAATGGAATCTTTAATTTCTCTTTCTATTTTCTCACTGTTAGTGTATAGGAATGCAAGGGATTTCTGTGTGTTAATTTTATATCCTGCAACTTTACTATATTCATTGATTAGCTCTAGTAATTTTCTGGTGATGTCTTTAGGGTTTTCTATGTAGAGGATCATTTCATCTGCAAACAGTGAGAGTTTTACTTCTTCTTTTCCAATCTGGATTCCTTTTATTTCTTTTTCTTCTCTGATTGCTGAGGCTAAAATTTCCAAAACTATATTGAATAGTAGTGGTGTGAGTGGGCACCCTTGTCTTGTTCCTGACTTTGGGGAAAATGCTTTCAATTTTTCACCATTGAGGTTAAAGTTTCCTGTGGGTTTGTCATAAATTGCTTTTATTATGTGGAGGTATGTTCCTTCTATGCCTGCTTTCTGGAGGGTTTTTATCATAAATGGATGTTGAATTTTGTCAAAGAATTTCTCTGCATCTATTGAGATAATTATATGGTTTTTATCAGTCAGTTTGTTAATGTGGTGTATCACATTGATTGATTTGCGGATATTAAAGAATCCTTGCATCCCTGTGATAAAGCCCACTTGGTCATGATATGATCTCTTTAATATGTTGTTGGATTCTGTTTGCTAGGATTTTGTTAAGGATTTTTGCATCTATGTTCATCAGTGATATTGGCCTGTAGTTTTCTTATTTTGTGGCATTTTTTGTCTGGTTTTGGTATTAGGGTGATGGTGGCCTCATAGAGTGAGTTTGGCAGTTTCCCTTCCTCTGCAATTTTCTGGAAGAGTTTGAGGATAGGTGCTAGCTCTTCTCTAAACTTTTGGTAGAATTCAGCTGTGAAGCCGTCTGGTCCTGGGCTTTTGTTTGCTGGAAGATTTCTGATTACAGTTTAGATTTCTGTGCTTGTGATGGGTCTGTTAAGATTTTCTATTTCTTCATGGTTCAGTTTTGGAAAGTTATACTTTTCTAAGAATTTGTCCATTTCTTCCAAGTTGTCCATTTTATTGGCATATAGTTGCTGATAGTAGTCTCTTATGATCCTTTGTATTTCTGTGTGGTCTGTTGTGATTTCTCCATTTTCATTTCCAATTTTGTTGATCTGATTCTTCTCCCTTTGTTTCTTGATGAGTCTGGCTAATGGTTTGTCTATTTGATTTATCTTCTCAAAGAACCAGCTTTTAGCTTTGTTGATTTTTTTCTATGGTCTCTTTTGTTTCTCTTGCATTTATTTCCATCCTAATTTTTAAGATTTCTTTCCTTCTACTAACCCTGGGGTTTTTCATTTCTTCCTTTTCTAGTTGCTTTAGGTGTAGAGTTAGGTTATTTATTTGACTTTTTTCTTCTTTCTTGAGGTTAACTTGTATTGCTATGAACCTTCCCCTTAGCACTGCTTTTACTGAGTCCCATAGGTTTTGTGTTGTTGTGTTTTCATTTTCATTCATTTCTATGCATATTTTGATTTCATTTTTGATTTCATCTGTGATCTGTTGGTTATTCAGAAGCGTGTTCTTTAGCCATCATATGTTGGAATTTTTAATAGTTTTTTTTTTCCTGTAGTTGACATCTAATCTTACTGAATTGTGATCAGAAAAGATGCTTGGAATGATTTCAAGATTTTGAATTTACCAAGGCTAGATTTATGGCCCAGGATGTGATCTATTCTGGAGAAAGTTCTGTGTGCACTTGAAAAAAAGGTGAAATTCATCATTGTTTTGGGGTGAAATATCCTATAGATATCAATTAGGTCTAACTGATCCATTGTATCATTTAAAGTTTGTGTTTCCTTGCTAATTTTCTGTTTAGTTGATCTATCCATAGGTGTGAGTGGGGTATTAAAGTCTCCCACTATTATTGTGTTACTGTTAATTTCTCCTTTCATACTTTTTTGCTTTTGCCTTACATATTGCAGTGCTCCTATGTTGGGTGCATATATATTTATAATTGTTATATCTTCTTCTTGGACTGATCCTTTGATCATTATTATGTAGTGTCCTTCTTTGTCTCTTTTCACAGCCTTTATTTCAAAGTCTATTTTATCTGATATGAGTATTGCTACTCCTGCTTTCTTTTGGTGTCCATTTGTGTGCAGCAACTTTTTCCAGCCCTCACTTTCAGTCTGTATGTGTCCCTTGGTTTGAGGTGGGTCTCATGTAGACAGCATATATAGGCGTCTTGTTTCTGTATCCATTCAGCCAGTCTTTGTCTTTTGGTTGGGGCTTTCAATGCATTTACATTTAAGGTAACTATCGATAAGTATGATCCTGTTGCCATTTACTTTGTTGTTTTGAGTTCGAGTTTATAAACCTTTTCTGTGTTTCCTGCCTAGAGAACATCCTTTAGCATTTGTTGGAGAGCTGGTTTGGTGGTGCTGAATTCTCTCAGCTTTTGCTTGTCTGTAAAGCTTTCTATTTCTCCTTCATATTTGAATGAGATCCTTGCTGGGTACAGTAATCTGGGTTGTAGGGTTTTCTCTTTCATCACTTTAAGTATGTGCTGCCCTTCCCTTCTGGTCTGAAGAGTTTTTATTGAAAGAACAGCTGTTATCCTTATAGGAATCGCTTTGTGTGTTATTTGTTGCTTTTCCTTTGCTGCTTTTAATATTTGCTCTTTGTGTTTGATCTGTGTTAATTTGATTAATATGTGTCTTGGGGTGTTTTGCCTTGGATTTTTCCCACTTGGGACTCTCTGGGTTTCTTGGACTTGGGTGGCTATTTCCTTCCCCATTTTAGGGAAGTTTTCAACTATTATCTCCTCAAGTATTTTCTCACGGTCTTTCTTTTTGTCTTCTTATTCTGGGACTCCTAGGATTTGAATGATGAGTCATTTGACATTGTCCCAGAGGTCTCTGAGGTTGTCCTCATTTCTTTTAATTCTTTTTTTCCTTTTTCCTCTCTGCTTCATTTATTTCCACCATTCTATCTTCCACCTCACTTATCCTATCTTCTGCCTCAGTTATTCTACTGTTGGTCCCCTCCAGACTGTTTTTGATCTCATTTATTGTATTATTCATTATTGATTGACTCTTTTTTATTTCTTCTAGGTCCTTGTTAAACATTTCTTGCATCTTCTCAATGCTTGTCTCCAGGCTGTTTATCTGTAACTCCATTTTGTTTTCAAGATTTTGGATAATTTTCCTATCATTATTCTGAATTCTTTTTCATGTAGACTCCCTATCTCTTCCTCTTTGGTTTGATTTGGTGGGCATATATCATGTTCCTTTATCTGCTAAGTATTTCTTTGCCTTTTCATTTTGTTTTCATTGCTGTGTTTAGGGTGGCCTTTCTGTATTCTGGCAGTTTGTGGTTCCTCTTTACTGTGGAGGCTCTTCCCTGTGGGTGGGGTTGGATGAGTGGCTTGTCATGGTTTCCTGGTTAGGGAAGCTTGTGTTGGTGTTCTGGTGGATGGAGCTGGATATCTTCTCTATGGAGTGCAATGAAGTGCCCAGTATTGAATTTTAAGATGTCTATGGGTTTGGTGTGACTTTGGGAAGCCTGTATATTAAGGCCCAGGGCTATGTTCCTGCATTGCTGGACAATTTTCATGCTATGTCTTTCTCTGGAACTTGTTGGCTCTTGAGTGGAGCTTGGTTTCAGTATAGGTATGGAGGCTTTTGGATGAGCTCTTATTGATTAATGTTCCCTGGAGTCAGGAGTTCTCTGGTATTCTCAGGTTTTGGATTTAAGCCTCCCGCCTCTGGTTTTCAGTCTTATTCTTACAGTAGCCTCGAGACTTCTTCATCCATACAGCACCAATGATAAAACATCTATGTTAATGGAGAAAAGATTCTCCACAGTCAGGGACACTCAGAAAGGTTCGTTGAGTTACATGGAGAAGAGAAGAGGGAGGAGGGAGATACAGGTGACCAGGAGGAGAAGAGGGGGAATCAAAAGGGGAGAGAGCAATCTAGCCAGTAATCAAATCCCTATGTGCTCTCCACAGCCTGGAACACCCAGAGAGGTTCATGGACTTACATAGAGAAGAGAAGAGGGAAGAAGGAGATAGAGGTGACCAGGAGGATAAGAGGGGGTGGTCAAAAGGAAAGAGACAGATCTGCCAGTAATCAGTTCCCTAAGTGTTCTCCACAGCCTGGAACACTCAAAGAGATTCACAGAGTTGGGTAGAGAAGAGATGGGGGAGGGAGGAGATAGAGGTGACCTAGAGGAGAAAAAGGAGGGTCAAAAGGGGGAGGGGGCAATCAAGCCAGTAATCACACTGCTAAGTAAAAATGGGTACTGAAGATTGGATTCTTAAAGGTACAAAATTGATAACAAATACAAAAAAGCAAAGATTAAAAATCTAGAGTAGAGGTTAGACTCTCAAAAATACAATATTAAAAAAAAATCACAAAAATTATAAAAAATATTTATGAAATTTGCTTTAAAAATGGGGTCTTTTTTTGCAAGGTAATCAGTGGTTATAAAAATGAAAATTAAAGGAGTAATAAGGACTTAAAAATTAAAAATTTAAAAAATGATAATATTAAAAATATATCTAGGAATTTCTCTGGAGCTGTTGTGGGCAGTGTGGGGTCAGTTCAGTTTCAGATAGTTCTTTGTTGCAGCTTATACTTCTCAAGGTCTATAGGCCCCTTCCAATGTAGTCGGTGCTAACTACAGGTTTTTAATCTGTTGCACCTGTCACTCCCAAAGCAGTTCCCTCTGTTTATTTTGGCTTCTTCTGTTTTCAAGTCTCTTCAGTGTCTAATTTCCCCCTGACACAAGGGGGCGAAGGTAGTCTCTTATTTAGGCTCACTTGTTCAGTTGTGCTGTGGGGAGGGAGGAACACTGCAAACAAATATCACTGGCGTGTGTGGGGAGTGCTTGCAGTGTCTCGGCCACACTGGGTTTGTGCTTTCCCAGTCTACACTGCTCAGGCTCCAGGTTGCTCTGCAGGGGAACTGTCTAAAGCGTCCCAGCCGCTTGGTTTCCGGGGTGTGCAGTGGGAGCGCCATCTCACGTGTTGGGGGAGCTGATCTCTGGCTGTGACCCTCCCAGCAGATGTCACCCGTCCAGGATCCCAGGAAGACTTGGTTAGCAACTGGGAGCCTGCTTGCAGTTTGGTAGAGGATGCCCCTTTCCGGCTCTGGCTGTCGCCCGCCTGCCTCCCTGCCTCTGGTGGGGGATGGGCCAGTCTGCAGCTGGTGAGCTCCTCTCTGGTATTCGCTCAGTCCTTTGTTTTCTGAGCAGGCCCGGCAGTGCCTTAGGTTAGAGCTTTTCGTGGGAAAGTACTCTGTCTGTCTCTCTCTCTCTCTCTTTTTTTCCTCTCTCTCTGGCTCTCCGACAGTTTGGGTTGCTATCTCACGTTAGCTCCCTCAGATTGTCCTCAGGGTATACAGGCCCAGTCCCTACCCTAAGCAATGCAGCCCACGCCTCCCTGTTCAGCCCCCACTTTCTGGTGGCGGATGCGAGCGTCTGGGCTACTTCTCTACTGGGAGTTGCCATTAGGCACATAATTTGTGTGGTTTGTTTATTTATTTATTCATTTTTCCTCCCCGTTATGTTGCCCTCTGAGATTCCAAAACTACCCACATACCTGCCAGTGAGAGAGTTTCCTGGTGTTTGGAAACTTCTCTTTTATGACTCCCTCACTGGGATGGGTCTCCGTCCCTAACTCTTTTGTCTCTCTTTTTCTTTTTTATATTTTCTCCTACCTCCTTTCAAAGACAATGGGCTGCCTTTCTGGGTGCCTGATGTCCTCTGCCAGCATTCAGAAGTTGTTTTGTGGAATTTGCTCAGCGTTCAAATGATCTTTCGATGAATTTGTGGGGGAGAAAGTGGTCTCCCCGTCCAATTCCTATGCCATCTTCAGATTTGAACTATTTGGAGTCTTTTGAGCTTCATGGATCTGAATGTTCCTTTCTCTCCCCAGGGTTGGGAAGTTTTCAGACATTATTGCTTTAAAGATACTTTCTATCCCATTCTTTTCTTTTGCTTCTGTAATTTCTATAATCTAGATGTGATTTATTTTGATTATATCTGGTAACTCATTTAAGTTTGTTTCACTTTTTCATTCTTTTCTCTTTTTGCTCCTCTGATTGGATAATTTCAATGATCTTGGCTTCTAGGTCAATGATTCTTTCTTCTGCATTGTTGAGTCTGGTTTTGAAATTCTCTATTGAATTCATTAGTAATTGTATTTTTCAGCTCCAGAATTTGTTTGGATGGTTTCTATTTTGTTCTTATACTTCTCAATTTGTTCATGTATTGTTTTCCAAATTTTGTTTAATTGTGTGTTCTTGTGGTTCACTAAACTTTTAAAATGGGATTATTCTGAATTCTTTGATGAACAGTTCATAGATTTCTCTTTTCTAAGGGTCAATTATTGGAGCTTTATTAGTTTCCTTTGGTGGTATTATGTCAACCAGATATATTGTGATTCTTGATTCCTTATGTTGGTATCTGCACATTTCAATGAGCAATCTCCTCTTCCAGACTCCACAGGTTTGCTTTGACAGAGAGAATTTTTCACCAGTCAGCTTAGTTTGTGTTTCTGTGTGTGTCCACTGGCAACATACTTGGGCATATGGGGCTTGCTATCACAGTATTTTTATGGGCAAGGCCACAGCCTGAGTCCAAAGTTGGAGGATGTTTGGGGTACTACTGGCTGACAAGAGATGCATAGTACTGTTGACTTTCTTCCCTGCCTAACTGAGGCTGTGGATGGGCTTCATGGTAAGCCTCAATCAGGCTTACTAGATGGTCAGCACTGGAGAACTGGGTACTATACTCAGCAGTAAGTGGAGATTTGAATTAGCTGCTATGCCTGGCAGAACACAGCCTGGACCCCAGAGTGGGCAGTTTGTTTTTTGGGGACCCAAATCACGTAAGACTCTACTCCGAATTCCTTGGCCTCATGGGCCCATTAGTTAGGTCACATATGTGCTTTCTGTTCACATGACACTGTAAGTAGGGCTGTTAGATGAGTTAGTTTCCTGTGGTTAGGTCCCTTGTCAGGCAGGCTGAAAGCTGAATTTAGCCAAAGCTGTGCATTAGACTTGTCAGCCAACTGTGTTCCTCCACTACCAGCGAGTATGGAAAGCACCTCTGAACAAAGCACCTCCATGACAGTCACTTTACTCATTTAATCATTGGAGATATGGCAATTCATGATATGGCAAAGGATGTGTTCAACTCTGGATGACATTCAAATATCAGCATTCTCTTAAGGACTCTGGGATTTCAGAGTGCTAACTGAAATGTTTGCTTTTAGAGGATGATGTTTTACCAGATCTGGGTTAGCACTGTTGGTTTATTTGTACTGTAAAAGATGATGAAGAACTTTTAAATTTCCACTGACCATGGCAAGACCTTTCCCCCAACTATTCCTCACCAATCACTTTGCTAAACTCTATTTGGCCTACCATCTGCTAAGCTGAAGCCCCAATCTTGCATCTATCTTGTGATTAACTGAAGTTCACTTTACTCAGACCTTCTGAGGCTCTAAACAGTGAAATATTCTGAGAATTAATTTGAACTTTGAACTGCTTTAATCTATCCCATTAAACTTTAAGCTATGTGTTCCCTGCAGAGCAGTCATCTTGAACTGTTCTCGCCTTTTAGTAAAACCTTGAGCTAGTAGCTTTTGGTGGGTTTTCCTCTTCCCACCATTCTCTGGCACTATTTTTTAGTCTTCTCAGAGATTGCATTTATTTTTAAAGAATACTTGTTTTACCAAGATTTAAATGGATAGCAAACAAAAGTATTCTCTGGTAAATTTCAGAAAGGATTGTGAAATTTGGAAGTTATTTTGAAATATATAAACCTCTGTTCCCTTTCACCCAACCTAGGCATGCACTTTAGAGATTTCATGGGACTAAGGAAATTCCCACATGGTAATAAACCATGGTACCAAGAATTTCACAATCTTCATTTTGCAACAGGAATTACAAAAGCAGACTCTTTTGAATTAGAAGCTAACTTAGAAGTCTTAAAGCTTTAGTCACTTTATTTTGCATAGATTGGGCAAAAAACTCACTTGTATACTTTTTAGACTCTTACATGGTTCAATCTAGACCCTGAATTACCAATTGTCAATATCACAAAAAGTTCTGGGTGAAGATCAACTGAACAATAATAGAAATCTATAGCGCAGGATGGAGGCATGAAAGCAACCATCTGAAATAAATTTTTCTTGAACTTGGCCATGCATATTTTGATATTTCCCTCTCTAAAATTCTTGTCCTGAGAGCCTAGGTAACAAAGAGAATCAGAAAGGTGAAATCTGAATGTGATGGAAGAACAAATTATTGGTGGCTTTATATTTATTACCCTAACAGCTAACATCTTAGCCTGTCAGGTCTCTTCAATGTGAAGTTATTGATTTCTCCTTTATACTTGGTTCATCTTGACCATAGGAAATATGTGGGTAGAGATTCCAGGCCCTGTTCCTGATCAATTTTGACAAATGGGGCCTGAGTTTTCTCTGTCAAACTATCACTGTATCTTAAATCCTGCTTGAACAAAATAAGACACAATGGCAGATAGCATCTGAAAATAATCTTTGCCTCTTGCTTTAGTAGTATTTGCTTTCTATCCTGATTTAAATTATATTTAATTTGATACAGGCTTATTGACAACTTGATCACAGGTAGTGTTCTATAAACACCTTACACATTTTCTTTCAACCCCCATGCCAATCAAGACAAATTACAAAATGTCTGAACAAGGTTATCCATGAAGATTACAAATACCAGTTCTAGCTGGGTTGTTGAAGATCAAATATCATAACCCCATATTTTGTAAAAAGAATGAATGAAACAGAGGAGATGATCATGGAAGTGGGAAATTAAAGGCAGTCTCTCTAGTATGGTAGACAGAAACACAATTTAAAAATCTAAAATTATTTCTGTCCTTAGGAGACAAAGTATGGTTCCAAGAGGTTCTGAAATGTGGCTTGAGTCTTTTGGTATTTTGGTTGGGGGTCTTTTGATGGGGTAGAAGAGGCTCTCCTGAAAATTCAAAGAAATATAACTAAAAGCATATTTTCTCTGCAAATACAGCCACCTAGTCTCTCTCATTGCAACCCAGCTTACCATCCTGAACTACCAATGCTCTTGATGCAATTCTAGAGCATATATACTTCCAAAACTATCATAAAATATTTATCACCTATGAGCTGTTACCTGAAGGTTCCTCTAACGTGTCACATATCATTCAGGACATTTCCCTTACTGAACTTCTTAGTAGTCAATAGCTGTAGTAAGCTAAGAAACGAGAAGGTATAAATGAGGTCAATCTAAGAAAAACCTGTCTTCAATTTTTCTTAAATTAGATTGCTGTCCTTCATGGAGAGCAATTTGAATATAAAAAGATTCTGGTATTTTAAGACAGTACTCTGAATTCTATGTAATATATTTGATAGAAAGTTACCTGGTGCATGGAATATAATGAAGGTCTGTAGAGGTATCATTAGCAGTTGTTTCAGACATCCTTAGGTATTGATATGGCTTTGTATGTTAAGTCCTATAGATACCCATGGGTAATGGAATTATTTCCAAAGAAATTTACCAAATTAGGTAGCAGAACCTATGAAAGATGTTACAGGAGTCAAAGAGGGCAAAATTAAAGACTCAAGCCACACTTCAGAACCAAAAAGAAGCATAATTAGTTACTTAGTACAGAAAAGATTCACGTATGATGATTTAGGGAGACTTATTGGACATTGAAGTCAATTCCAAGGAAATTATTTGATTTTTAAAAATTGACATATACTTGACATAATATTCTATTAGTTTTTGGTGTACAATGTAATGATATATGTATATATTACAAAATGCTTTCTATAATAAGTTTAGGTAACATCCATCACTTCAAAAAGTAACATTTTTCTTTCAATGAGAAATTTTAAGATCTATACCCTTAGCATATTTCAAATATACAATAAAATATTGTAAATTATTGTCACCACATTGTACAGTACATCCCAGTATTTATTTTACAACTGGAAGGTTGTACCTTTTGATCCCCTCCATCCATTTCACCGACCACTGGAAACCAACAATCTATTCCCTATACTGTGAATTTCTATGAGTTTGGGTTTTTGTCTTATTCCACATTTAAGTGAGATAATTCAGCTTTTGTCTTGTTTCACTAGATGTAATGCCATCACATTCCATCCATGTTGTTGCAAATGGCAGGGTAATAATTCATCCCTTTTTATAGCTGAGTATATTCCATAGTGTGTGTGTGTGTAAGTATGTGTGTGTGTGTGTGTGTGTGTGTATGCATGCCACAATTTATCCATTCTGTCTATTCATCCATCAGTGGACATTTAGTTTGGTTCCATGTCTTGACTAACGAGAATAATGCTGCAATGAACACATGAATGCAGGTATCTTTTCAAGATAGTGATTTCACTTCCTTCAGAGATATACTCATAAGTGGAACTGCTCAATCATATAGTGATCTATTTTTAATTTCTCAATGAATCTCCATACTGTTTCCCATAGTAGCTGCACCAATTTACATTTACCAACAGTGCACAAGAGTTCTCTTTTCTTCACATCTTCAGTATCTTTTCATGTGCCTGTCAGCCACCATTTGTATGTCTTCTTTGAAGAAATGTCTATTTGTATCTTTTGCCCATTTTTTGACTAAGTTGTTTATTTTTTGATATCAAATTATATGAGCTGTTTATACATTTTGGATATTAACCCTTGTTGGTCATAACATTTGTAAATGTTTTCTCTCATTCTGTAGGTTGTTTTTCCTCTGGCCTGATTTTCTTTTGAAAATTTTAAGTAATAAATGAAATGATTACTGAAATTATAGGACACTAAATTGGTACTTTAAAAAAACATTTTTCAAGCACAGGATAAAAATACAAAAATACAGGTATCATGAGGGAAAAATTAATTTATAAAGGACTTGGAACAAAGATCTAGGAAACTAATGTACAAATAATAGAAGTTCTAGTTGAGGATAGGAAGATATGTACCATTAATATGGAAGAAAGACAGTCATTAAATAGAATAAATTTTTCATGAAACCAAGACCAAACTGAGTTTGAATACTGAAAGGACTCAATAAATTCCAGGATGAATTGATAAATATCAACTTTGTCAAATTTTAATTAAACTTTTCTGAACTCCAAGAACAAAACAAAGTCTTGAAAGGTTCTCAATAGGAAAACAAAACAATGAATAACAACAATAAAATAAACAGGTGGCAACATTGTAGATGCAATGGCAGTTTCTCCTAGCTTCCAGATTGACAGCAGAATATCTCTGCTCCACATAGGAGCAGAGTCCTTATAGCTTGTAGTCCTTAGCAGGGAGTACCTGTCATAATTTTTTATCTCTTCTGATAGATACTTAGTTTCTTTTGTTTTTTTTCTGTTACAAGCAGAGCTGAACGAACACTACTGTACCTCATCTTTGCAGGCCTGGGTGTGTGTGTATAGGACAGGTGTAGAAAAGAAATTACTAGATCAAGACTCTTTTGCAATAAAATGGAACTTTTATAAGAAAAAAAAGACATAAGGAAGATATAATCTCAGAATTCAGGCATATCTACTGATAACACATATTTACAGTATCTGGGGAAAACATTTGAGAATATCTTCAAATGACTGCACAAGAAATGAAACCAACATGGGGGGAAGATATAGAAAGGAAACAGTGATGAAAAATAAACCTTGAATATAAATAAAAAATATTAGATTATCTAGGAATACACAGCATTGATGACATAGAAGGATAATTCCTGGGGTTGCAAAGAGTCAGACACAACCGAGCAACTGAACTGAACTGAATTGATGATATAATTGGGCTTCCTGGGTAACTCAGCTGGTAAATAACCTGCCGGCAATACAGGAGACCCCGGTTTGATTCTTGGGTCAGGAAGTTCCTCTGGAGAAGGGATAGGCTACCCACTCTTAGACTTCCCTGGTGGCTCAGACAGTAAAGAATACACCTGCGATGCAGGAGACCTGGGTTCATCTCTGGGTTGGGAAGATCTCCTGGAAGAGGACATGGCAACCCACTCCAGTATTCTTGCCTGGAAAATCCCATGGATAGAGGATCCTGGTGGGCTACAGTTCATGGGGTCGCAAAGAGTCGGACATGACTGAGCGACTAAGCACAGAACAGCACACATGATATAATTAATGAGTTACTGCAGCAAAATCTCAAGATATCAGAGAGGGCTGGAAGAAGATGCAGCAATGAAAAGGCAAAGAAAAAGCAGTCAAAATCCTCATGGAGACAACCAAGCAAAAGAAAACATAGGGTTAGAAATCAAAGTATGCTGTGGGTCTTATCTTACTGAGACTTGGGTAGTAGCTGTTTGTTCTACTAGCTTATTCTTATTTTCATATTAAATTGATTGTGAGAGTAAAAAAAGAAATACTAAGTACTCATGAGTTATATAAGAATATAGTGGAGAACAAATTCATAAAATCAGAAAAATACTGGAAAAATAATATAAAGATGAAAGAAAATTAGCTAAGTATTCATTTTACTGAACATACTGGACTGAATTATCCTTTGAAAAGATAGACTGTGAGACTAACTTATGTAAAAATCCAGCTATATACTTTCTACAAGAAATACTTAAGCCGAGATGATACAAATTAAAAATAAATGCATGGGCAAAGAGATTCCAGACATGCAAATAAAAATAAAGGAGTGGTGGCCATATTAATACTAGCAATAGCTAGGATAAGATACATTAATGATATACCATGTCATCAGTTCATTTCAGTTGCTCAGTTGTGTCTGACTCTTTGACACCCCATGAACCGCAGCACTCCAGGCCTCCTTGTCCATCACCAACTCCCAGAGTTTACCCAAACTCATGTCCATTGAGTCGGTGATGCCATCCAACCATCTCATCCTCTGTCGTCCCCTTCTCCTCCCGCCCTCAATCTTTCCCAGCATCTGGGTCTTTTCCAATGAGTCAGCTCTTTGCATCAGGTGGCCAATTATTGAAGTTTCAGCTTCAACATCATGTCATAGATTTGTAGTATGAAACATATATACATATAACGGAAAGCATTATTAGAAATGAAAGATCTTGTTATGAATTTTAAAGTAAAAGACTTGTTCTATCTCTTATAATGGACAGATGTAGACTACAGTAAAGACATAGCAACTAAATTGATTTTTTAAATGGCAACCCACTCCAGTATTGTTTTCTGGAGAATGCCATGGACAGAGGCATCTGGACGGCTATAGTTCATGGACTTGTAAAGAGTTGGACATGACTGAGTGACTAACACACACACAGTATTCCAAGGATATGACATTATAATGTGTATCATCTGAGGACTATTTCTTACAATTAAATCTATCATATTCTTGACCACACAAAGTTAGGAGATAACCTAGCAAGATTTTTTTCTTAGTTAGCTTTTTAATTATCAACTGTTGTGAGACAAATAATCTACATATACACTTTGGCCACCTGATGTGAAGAGCTGATTCTTTGGAAAAGACCCTAATGCTGGGAAAGGTTGAAGGCAAAAGGAGAAGAGGGAGACAGAGGATGAGATGGTTGGAAAGCAACATGACTCAGTGAATATGAGTTTGAGCAAACTCTGGGAGGTAGTGAAGGACCAGGAAGCCTGGCATGCTGTAGTCCATGGGGTTGCAAAGACTTCAGCAGCCTGAACAACAATACATTCTTAGGAGGGAGTACTCCAAACTTTTTGAAGTCTTTGCCTTAGTTACGTAGTTGAAATAATCTGAGAACAGTGACTGCAAGATAGAAGTATGGTGCTATATTTACTGCCTACTATAAAACTTTTAGGAGATTCAGATATTTTTTCTTGTTTAGATTTCACATATAAGTGAGATCATAAAGTCTTTGTCTGACTTTTACTTAGCAAAATGCCTTTAAGATCCATTCATGTTGTTGCAAATGACAGGAGTATCTTCTTTTTATGGTTAAATAATATTTGTTAGTCTCTGAAGATCCTTTGTTTTTCTGTGGTATCAGTTGTAACATCTCTTCTTTCATTTTCTATATTATTTATTTGAGTCTTTTTCTTTTTTTATTGAATCTAACTAAAGGTTTGCAATTTTATGTTTTAAAAAAACCTGCTGTTAGATATTGATTTTTTCCATTGCCTTTTTAGTCTCTATTTCATTTATTTCCACTCTGATCTTTATCTCCTTCCTTAATACTAAGTTTAGGCTAGTTTTTTCTCCTTTTTCTACTTCCTTGAGGTATAAACTTTGGTTGTTTATTTGAGATATTTCTTGTTTTTGATGTAGGCATTTGTTGCTATGAACTTCTCTTGGATGCTTTTGCTGCATACCTTAGGTTTAGATATGTTGTATTTCTATTTTTATTTTTCTGAAGGTACTTTTTAATTTCTCTTGGTTTCTTCTTGACCAATTGTTTATTCAGTAACATGTTTAATTTCCACATATTTTTTATTTCTGGAGATTCAAACATTGATGACAATGTTTCTAAGGAGTTTATAGCAATTTTGGAAATATGAAGTTGAAGAGGGTCATCAATCATCTGGGGAACATTTGAGTACATGGTCAATCACCTTGGTTTACAGGGCCATCACTATATCCCAGTGTGTAGTTAATCTCTTCTAACCTGACTTCAAACTTGAAGATTGTTATATATATTTAAATAATGAACTAGAAATAATAGTAAGAAACTCAGATCCAGAGCTAAATGGATCACCCAGATGGTCAATGGGACAAATAAAAACAAAATAGTGGCTGGTTTATACAGTATTCAATCCAGTATCAACTTATCACCTATAGTCAGGAGAAAGAAATTTAGTATATTCAAAAATAAGAGGCAGAAATTACCATTTCCATTGTGTTTGCGTCCAGGTATACTGTTGAACTGTGGTAGAAGTACAAGTTCTGCTTGGGTCAGTCAGGCCATCAATCTAGATGAGATAGAAGAGTCTGGAGTTGGGACCCAGGCCAGGTCCTCCGTACTAGGTCAAGCTTACCCATCCATAATTCATAAATGTTGGCTCTACTTATGAACCCTCATTTACAAAATTACTTGCCTGTCAGGACTTAACCCTGCTATAAATCTAGTTAAGATAGCATATTCCATATAGAGAGTGTTAATTACAGACATGAGAACAGTTTCTCATTAAGGTTAACTAATGTGTAATCTAGTCTATCTCTTGAACCAAAATCAGAGGACCCCTGTTTTTCATTAACTTTGTCTCTTTCATAGACATATACATTTCACATGAGGTGAAACCATCATTCCAGACCAAGTTTAGATAATGTAATCACAGGGTCATTCTTTGTCCTCTGCCAGTGTGATCACCTTATGTCCAAATTATATGAAAAATTTGAGTTATATTAGGGGCATTAAGAAGTAGAAAGCATTTGGGGTCAGATCTGCATCTAGTTTGAATTCACAATTCATTATTGGTCATTAAATGAATATACCTTATCTTAAATCGGGCTTCCCAGATGGTGCTAGTGGTAAAGGACCCAATGGCAAATGTAGGAGATGTAAGAGATGTGGTGGGTTCAATCCATTTCATAAGGCACTTCTAGTACTACTGCTACTTGTACCACTCCCCATCCTAAGATAGAGTAGGCTAACCATACACACAGCAATGACCCCTTGTTAGATAACACTGTCACCCTCTTGCCCAGGAAAAATTTTCAAAGATGTCTACATCATCTTCGTTGAGAGCACTCCAAAACACAAACTTCTGGTTTCAGGTATCCTTCCTTCCTTCTTCAGGGTTGAAGGCCACTATGTGAAAGTGACATGGGAAACACTGGAGCTTACTCCATAAGGTCAAGAGAACAAGGTCACAGTCATTAACCAACAATGAGATGGTCATTCATAAGGTATATGTGATGACAGCATCAGGACTGGTCCCATCTGGGAATCAAAACAAAGATTCTGGATCTTAAGCCAATCAAACTAGTAAACTTCTGCCTACAGTTTTCCTTCCATACTTTATACCTTGTTACAGTGGTACATCTTTTGTCAGCTGTTCAGCATGTCTTATATATAATCAAGAATAAGTGATAAAGGCCACTCTAGGATGCCAAGTCTAAGAAGCTATTTAGAGAACCATGTAAAATGGGAAGCATAACAGGCTCCAGAAAGAGAACTGCTGGAGGCTTATGACCCAATTCAATCAAACTTGTAGTCTACAAAGATACAAAGTGGAATCTTTGTCAGACATACCATTAGGTCTCAAGCAGCAAGTTGTGAAGAAGGAAAGATGCTTTGGCACATCTTATCTTAAATATAGGTCATGCATTCTTAAAAGGGGTGATATCTCCCCCAAGAGGCTAAAAATTGGTTCTCAGGGAGCAAAAAATCTTACTCGTTTTATGTATAAAGCATAAATTATATACAGTATATGAATGAATACACAGTATATATGTAATATATAAATTGTACTGGGTACACTTAGAAAAAGTGGGTAAAACAATTTCTTAGGGGATAATAACAAAAAAAGATTAAGAAATACTGATTTGTATTATACTGATTTTTTTAAACATGGCATTTTTGAGTTAATATTTACATAATATAAAATTCACCCTTTTAAAATACACACTTCAGTGGTTTTTACTATTGCCACATAGTTGTTCAACTTTCAACGATATCTAATTTTAAAACATTGTTTTCATCCCAGTAAAAATCACTGAACTGATTAGTAACCATTCCTCATTCCAGTCCCAGTCAGCTATTAATCTATATTCTATCTCTATATTTTCCTATTCTAGACAATTTATATAAGTAGAATCATGCAATATTTTGTCCTTTGTGAGTAGATTTTTTCACTTAGCATAACGTTTTCAAGGTTCTTTAGTATTATAACGTGCATCAGTACTTTACTCTTTTTATTGCCATATAGTATTCCATTGTATGGATATCCTTCATTTATTTATTTATTCCTCATCAGATGTCTATTGGGTTGTTTCGCCTTTTGATTATTATGAATAATGCTGCCATGAGCATTTATGTACAAGTTTTTGTGTGAACATAGTTTTCCTTTCCCTCAGATATATATATAGGTAGTAATGAAATTGCTGGGTTATATTGATCTTATATCTTACAGTTGTGCTGAACTTTGTTAGTTCTTACAGATTTTTAGTGGATTCCTTAGGATTTTCTCTATACAAGATAATGTCATGTATAAATATCATTTTACATCTTTCTTTCCAATTTGGATACCTTTAACTTCCTTTTCTTGCTAATTGCTCTGTCTGTAACCTCCAGTATGATGTTCAATAGAACTAATAGAAGCAAACACCCTTGTCTTATTTCTGAATTTAGGGAGAAAGAATTCAGTCACTCACCATTGAGTATGTTAGCTGTGAGTTTTTTATGAAAAGTAAAAGTGTCAGTTTCTCAGTCATGTTCAACAATTTGTGACCTTATGGACTGTAGCCTACTAGGCTCTGCTGTCCATGGAATTCTCCAGGCAAGAATACTGGAGTGGGTAGCTATTCCCTTCTCCAGGGATCTTCCCAACCCAAGGATGGAACCTGGGTCTCTTGCATTGCAGGTGGATTCTTTACCATCTGAGCCACCAGGGAAGCCATAGATGATTTTGATCAGGTTGAGGAAATTCCCTTCTATTCCTAGTTTGTTCAGTGTTTTTATTATGAAAGTATATTGGGTTTTGCCAAATACTTTTTCTGTGTTTATGGAAGTGTTCATATGGTTTTGTTCTTTATTCTTTTAATGTTATGTATTGCAAGTCATTCATTTTTGAGATGCTAAATGAATATTACATTCCTGGGATTAATCTTGTTTGATCATGGTGTATAATCAGTTTGCTAGTATTTTGCTGACATTTTTGTCTTTATATTTATGAGGGGTATAGGCACATAGTTTTCTTGTGATTTTTTTAATCTGATCTTAGTATTAGGATAATACTCAACTTGTAGAATGAGCTGGGAGTATTTCTTGTATTTCTATCTTTCTGAAAGAGTTTGTGAGGGATTATTACTAATTCTTTTTAAAATATTTGATATTATTCACCAGTGAAGCCATCTGGGTCTAGGTTTTTCTTTATAGGAAGTTTGTTGCTTACTGAAATTTTTACTTGTTCAAGTTCTATTTAGATTATCAATTTTTCCACTGAGCATAATTTATCTGATTTGTTGGCATAAATTGCTTACAGAATTCTCTTATGATACTTTATTCTGTAAAGTTGTTAGTGATACCTTCTCCTTCATTCCTGACAGTATTATAGTAAGTTGAGTCTTACCTCTTTTTTTCTAAGATAACCTAGCAAAAGGTTTGTCAGTTTTATTGTTCTTTTCAGAGGACTAGCTTTTGCTTTCATTAGTGTTCTCTACAGTTTTGTTGCTTTGTATTTCATTTATTTACATTCTAGTCTTTATTATTTCCCTCCTGTTTATTTTAACTTTCTCTTCTAGTTTCTTAAGATGAAAGGTTAGGTTATTAATTTGAGATTTTTTTTTATATGGTGATTCAGATAACTGAGTAGTTTGTGTCCTCCTAAAAAATTTTCCTCTTAATCTGTTATCTAATTTGTTGGCATAGTATTGCTCTTATGTTGTATTGCACTGTCATTTGCATTTATCTGAAAGTTTCTTGTTGGTTGGTTATGTATGTATTGTTTCATTTCTATGATTTGTGTTTTCTCAATTTCTTACTATTGTTGATTTCTAATCTTAATACATTGTTTTTCAGTATCATACTTTGTGTGATTTTAATCCTTTTAAATTTGTTAAGGCTTGTCTTATAGATTCACATTTGGTATATTTAGGGGAATATTCTATATGTGTTTAAGAAGAATGTGTATTCTACTCTCATTGGGTGATGTATTCTATAAGTGTTAAATCTAGTTAGTTTATAGTATTGTTCAAATCCTTTATTTTATTGTTGGTCATCTGCAATATTGTTATATCCTATTTTGAAAGTTTTATATTGAAGTTTCCAAATATTACTGTCATCTTCTCTTTAATTTTGTCAGTATTTGCAGTGATTTTGAAGGCTTGTTGTTAGATGAGTGTACACACGCACATGCGCATATAGCATTTATAATTATTAACATCTTGATGTATTGACCCTCTGGTCATTGTAATTAGTTTCCTTTGGACTCTAGTAACAATTTTGTCATACATTTATTTTATATGGAATTAGAACAGCCATTACAGCTATCTTTTGGTTACTCTTTCATAGTATGCCTTTCCCCATCCTTTTACCTTCAACTTATTTATATCTCAATCTAAAGTGTATTTCTCGTACACAGCATATAATTGTATATTTAAAAAAAATAATTCTGAAAAAATGCCACCTTTTGACTGGAATATTTAACTATTTTACATTTAATATAACTATAAAATTTATAGCTCTCATTTTGGTATTGTTTTCTATATATCTTTCTCTCTCTCTCTTTTTTTGGATTGAGAAAGTTCTCTCTTTTGCTGAGAGAGGTTTTAAATAATGAATGGGTGTTGAATTTTGTCAAATGTTTTTTGGCATCTATTGAGATGGTCATATGATATTTCTTAAGTCTGTTGATTTAGTGAATTACATTGTAAATTTAGGATGTTGAATCAACCTTGCATTTCTGGGATAAAGCCAATATGGTTATGATATTTCAACTAGATATTTGAATGTATCAGCATAAAATTATTAATACATAATAACATTACATTATCACCCTTTTAATGTTCATATATATCAATATGAAATCATTATCCTATTAATATCTATAGGATACAGTCTGTTCCCACTATCATTTTTAAAGACTTTTTAAAAATATCTTTTTAAAAATATTTTTTAGTTTTATTATATTATTGGTAAACAGCACTGTGTAAGTTTAAGGTATACATCATAATGATTTGATTTACTTCCATCATAAAGTTTAGTGAACATTCATCATTAAGTATAGGTGCAAAATAAAAGATTGAGAAAAATGTTTTTTTATTCTAATGAGAACTCTTAGGATTTACTCTCTTAATGTTCATGTTGTTAAGAGAACATGAAGCAGTGTGAATTATACTTATCATATTGTATGTTATATCCCTGGTAATTATTTATCTTATAACTTGAAGTTTGTACCTTTTGACTGCCTTCATCCGATTCTGCCTCCCCCAACCTCCATTCCCACCTCTGATAACCACAAATTTGGTCTCTTTTTCAATGAGTTTGTTTTTGAAGTATAATTAACCTATAGCACTGTTAGTTCCTGTTGTACAACATAGTGATTACATATTTCTTTACACTTCAAACTGATCACCATGATAAGTCTTATAATATTTAACCATACAATGATACCACATGGTTATTGACTGTATTCCCCCCACACTGTACATTTCATACCTGTTACTCATTTATTTTGCAACTGTAATTGTTCATGTTTATCTCCCTTACCTATTCCTTTCCTCATGCATTCTCCCTCCCCTCTAGTAAATGCCTCTTTGTTCTCTGTATCTTAACTCTCTATATATTACATTACATTTGTTCATCTATTTTTTAGATTCTGCATGTAAATGAAAGTATACAGTATGTGTTTTTCTGTCTGCCTTAGTTCACTTAGCATATATCTTCTAAGTCCATCCATGTTGTCACAAATGGTAAAATTATGTTCTTTATGGCTCACTAACATTTCACTGAGTGTATATACCACATCTTTAACCATTCATCTACTGATGTTCACTTTGGTTGCTTCCATATCTTGGCTATTGTAAACAATGCTGCAATGAACATGTGGGTGCATATATCTTTTCTGATTAGTGTTCTCCTTTTCTTCAAATGAGTATCTGGGAGTGGTATTGCTGGATCATATGGTAGTTCTGTTTTTAATTCTTTGAGGAATTTGCATACTATTTTCCATAATGGTTACACCAATTTACATTCCCACCAATAGTGTGCTATGGTTTCTTTTTATCCACATTCTTGCCTACATTTTCTGACATCAACTCATAATGTTGTGTTTGGAAAATATGTTTGATATTTCAATTTTCTTAAATTTTCTGAGGCTTGTTTTTTTAACCTACCTTGTGATCTGTCCTGGAGAATGTTCCATGTGACTGGAAAAGAATGTGCACTCTCTGCTTCTGTGTACTGTATATATAGATACATCTGTTAAGTCCATTTGGCATACTGAGTCATTTAAGGCCAGTGTTTCCCTGTTGACTTTCTATCTGGATTATCTGTTGTTGATGATAATGTTGTGTTAAAATTCCCTGCTATTACTGTGTTACTATCAATTTCTCCCCTCACGTCTGTTAATGTTTGCTTCATGTATTTAGGTGCTTCTATGTTGGGTGCATATATATTTACGATGACTGTATCTTCTTGAATTTATCCCTTGATCATTATGTAATATCCTTCTTTGTCTCATTACATTTTTTGTCTTAAAGTCTAATTTGTCTGATACAAGTACTGCTACCTCACCTTACTTTTCATTTCAATTTGCATGGAATATCTTTTCCATCCCTTTGAGTCACTGTATGTCTTTAGATCTGACTCACTCAGTCTTTATCTTTTGATAGAAGCATTTAGTGCATTTACATTTAAATAGTTATTGATAGGCATTTACTTGTTCCCATTCTGTTAACTGTTTTGGGGTGTTTTGTAGTTCTTTGTTGTTCCTTTCTTCATCTTTTGTTCTCTGACCTTGTCATTTGATGACTATCTTTACTGCTGTTTGGATTCCTTCTCCTTTTCATGTGTGTATCTGCTGCAGATTTTTGGTACACTGTTACAGTGAGAGGTGGGTGTGGGTGTGTGTGATGATCTTAAGTGGCTGATCTCTCAAGTTCAAACACATTTTGAAACCTGAATTTTTACTCCCCTCCCCCAATGATTACTGTTTCTAGACCTTATATTTTATACTTTTTGTTTTGTGTATCCCTTAACTAGTTATGGTGGATATAGATCATTTTACTACTTTTGTCTTAGCTTTATACATGGTTAGTTTACTATGCCTACTGTGTTTTTGCATCTGTCAATGAGATTTTTCCTTTAGTAATTTTCATGTTTCTAGTTGTGACCTTTTCTTTTTTGCTTTGAGAGGTCCCTTTAATAATTTCTTGTAAAGATAGTTTGATGATGCTGAAGTCTTCTAGGTCTTGCTTGTCTCTAAAACTTCAGATCTTTCCGTCAAATATAAATGATGGGAGAGTATCCTTGGTTGTAGATTTTCCCTTTCATCACTTTAAAGGTATAATGCCTCTCCCTTCTGGCTTACAGAGTTTTTGCTGAAAAGTCAGCTGCTATATTTATGGGAATTCCCTTGTACATTACTTGTTGCTTTTCTCTTGCTGCTTTTAATATTCTCTCTTTGTCTTTAAGGTTTGTCACTTTAATAGGAGTATGTCTTGGTGTGGTCCTCTTTCAACTGATTTTGTTTGAGACTCTCTTTGCTTCCAGTAGCTATTTGTTTCCTTTGCCAGGTTAGGGACGTTTCCAGCTATAATGTCTTTAAATGTGTTTTCTGCCCTCCCCCACTTCTCCTTCTGGGACCCATATAATACAAATGATAGTGTGCTTGATGTTGTTTCAGAGGTCTATTAAATTATCCTAGGTTTTTTTTTTTTTTTCTGCTTAGCTTCCAATATTCTGTCTTCTGGATCACTGATCCTTTCCTCTATACCATCTAATCTACTGTTGATTCTTTTTAGTTTATTTTTCATTTCAATTGCTATATTCATCTCTGGTTCTTCTTTACATTTTCTAACTCTGTATTAAAAACTTCTAACTTCTCACTCTACTCATCTAGTACTTTTGTCAGTTTTTTATAGTTTTTACAATCATTAATTTGAATTCTTTATTGGGTAGGCTGCCTATCTCCACTTTATTTAGTTCTTCTTCTGGGGCTTTATCTTGTTCCTTGGTTTGAAACATATTCCTCTGTTGCCCAATTTTTCCTAATTTGCCATTTTTATTTTCATGTATTTTATAGGTTTCATGTGTTTTATTGTTACATTTCCTGAACCTGGAAAAGTGGCCTTTTGTAGGAGATAGCCTATGAGTCCCAGCAGTGCACTGCCCTCTAGTCACCAGATCTATGTCTTTTTATATACCAGTGCTGTGTGGGCTATGAGTCCCTCTGTTGTGATGGGCTGACTATATGGGCAGTCTAGTATGTGTAACTGTTGGATTTCCAGACCAAGCTTTGTACAGAGGCTCTTGGCCCCTGGTTATTAAGGCCAGGTCATGAAGCAGCTGGCTGTGAAGCCCAATAGGGTCACAGGGCCAATAATGGTGAGTCTGACCCCAAACTTCTCTCAAATTACTGCTTCTTCCTTGAGTCCCAGAAGTGTGTGAGATTTTGTGTGCATCCTTTAATATCTCTATCTCCCATAGCCCTCTGGCTCTCTAGAAAGTAAGCCTCATTGGATTTCAAAGCTAAATGTTCTTCCCAATGTAGCATCCATGAACTGAGGAGCCTGATATGGGGCTTTGGCCCCTTGTTCCTTGGAGAGAACCTCTGCAATTATAATTATCCTCCTGTTTGCTGGTTGCCTGCTAGAGGTATGGCTCTTGACTGTACTGTGACCCTGCTCCTCTTACCCATTTCCTGGTCCCTATTCCTATCTCTAGTTATAGAAGATATTTTCTGCCAGATTAAAGTCTTTCTCATCAATAGTTGCTCTGAAAATAATTGTTAATTTGGTATGCCTATAGAAGCAGGTGAGTTCAGGGTCTTCCTATACTGCCATCTTGGCCACAAACCCTTTCATCTGCCATCTCTGTCTTATCTTACATCTTTCCTTTTGTTCTTCTGTTATTGCTCATTTTTTGTTAAATAGATGTTTTTAGTGTACCATTTTATTCACTTCTTGTTTCCTTTTATTGTATTTTTGAAAAATTTTAAACCATATTTATTGGGTTCCCTGAGGATTATAATTAGCGCTTTAATTTAGAAAAATCTAGTTCAGATTAATCCTAATTTATTCAAACAGTGTATAGTAACTTTGCTACAATGTATTTCCACTCCGTCCTTTTTCTGTTATAAAAATAACATCCTTATACAATATACAGCCTACTTATCAACATATCTTTAGTTTTATGAAGTTGTCTTTTAAAGCAGATAGGTAAAAAGTGTTACAAACAAAAATATATTTATACTGTCTCTAATATATACTTGTGTAGTTACCTTTACTGACACAATTGTTTATGTGGATTTGAGTTATTTTGTGGATTTTCTTTTCAGCTTGAAGTACTCTCTTCAGTAACTTTTACAGGACAGGCTTGTTGTTCACTTGCTCAGTCTTGTCTGACTCTTTACCACGCCAAGAACTGCAGCACAGCAGGCCTCCACACCACACCACACCAGTACATAATCCTTCACTATGTCCCAGAGTTTGCTCAAACTTATGTCCATGTCATTCTCTGTTGTCCCCTTCTTCTCCTGACCTCGATCTTTCCCAGCATCAGGGTCTGTTCCAATGAACTGGCTCTTTGCATCAGGTGGCCAAAGTATTGAAGCTTCAGCTTCAGCATCAGCCCATCAAATGAATATTCAGCATTGATTTAATTTAGAATTGACTGGTTTGATCTCCATGCAGCCCAAGGAACTCTCAAGAGTCTTCTCCAGCACCACAGTTTGAAAACATCAATTCTTCAGTGCTCAGCTGTCTTTATGCTCCAACTCTCACATCCATAACATGACTACTGGAGAAACCGTAGCTTTGACTATACCATTGTTATTGGTTTCCCTGAGGATTATAATTAGCACTTTAATTTAGAAAAATAAAGTTCTAAATCAAATTAATTTAGAAAAATGTAGTTTGACTATATGCACCTTTCTCGGCAAAGTGATCTCTCTGCTTTTTAATACATTGTCCAGGTTTGTCACAGCTTTCTTCCAGGGAGCAAGTGTCTTTTAATTTCATGGCTACAGTCACCAGTGCAGTGATTTTGGAGCCCAAGAAAATAAAGTCTGTCACTGTTTTCACTTTTTCTCCATCTGTTTGCCATGGGACCAAATGCCATGATCTTAGTTTTTTGAATGTTGAGTTTCAAGCCAGCCTTTTCACTCTCCTCTGTCACCTTCATCAAGAGACTCTTTAATTCCTCTTCACTTTCTGCCATTAGGGTGGTGTCATCTCCATATCTGAGGTTGTTGATATTTCTCCCAGCAATCTTGTTTCTAGCTGAGCTTCATCCAGCCTGGCATTTTCCATGAATTACTTTGCATATAAGTTAAATAAGCAGAGTTACAATACACAGCATTGACGTACTCCTTTACCAATTTGGAACCGGTCCATTGTTCCATGTCTGGTTCTAACTGTTGTTTCTTGACCTGCATATAGGTTTCTCAGCAGGCAGGTAAGGTGGTATTCCTAACTCTTTAAGTATTCTCCACAGTTTGTTGTGATCCACACAGTCAAAGGCTTTAGTGTAGTTAGTGAAGAGGAAGAGATATTTTTCTGGAATTCCCTTGCTTTTCCTATGACCCAATGTATGTTGGCAGTTTGATCTCTGGTTCCTCTGTTTTTTCTAATTCCAGCTTGCATATCTGGAAGTTCTCAGTTCAGATATGTTGTAGCCTAGCTTGAAGGATTTTGAGCATTACCTTGCTAGCATTTGAAATGAGTGCAACTGAGAAGTAGTTTGAACATTCTTTGGCATTGCCCTCCTTTGGGATTGGAATGAAAACTGATCTTTTCCAGTCCTGTGGCCACTGCTGAATTTTCAAAATTTGCTGGCATATTGAGTGAAGCACTTTAACAGCATCATCTTTTAGGATCTGAACTAGCTCAGCTGGAATTCCGTCACTTCTACTAGCTTTGTTCGTAGTAGTGCTTCCTTAGGCCCACTTGACTTCACATTCCAGGATGTCTGGTTCTAAATGAGTGATCACAGCATTGTGGTTATCTGGGTCATTAAGACCTTCTTGTACAGTTCTTCTGTGTATTCTTGCCACCTCTTCTTAATATCTTCTGCTTCTGTTAGGCCCACACCATTTCTGTCCTTTATTGTGCCTGTCTTTGCATGAAATGTTCCCTTGGTGTCACTATTTTCTTGAGATCTCTAGTCTTTCGCATTCTATCATTTTCCTCTATTTCTTTGCATTGTTCACTTAAGAAGGCCACAGCTGCTAGTGATGAATTCTCCTGGGTTTTGTTTATCTAGAATTGTATTTTTCATAGTTTTTGAACATTTTTTTCTGGTCATAGAATTCTTGATTGACATGCCTTTTCTTTCAAGTATTTGAAAATGTCATCTCGCTGACTTCTCCATAATCTTTGAGAAGATAGTTGATAATCTCTTTTAAGTGATGCCTTGTACTTCATTTTTCTGTCACTGCTTTCAGCATCCTTTGTCATTTTCTTCTTTTTTTTTGGTTAGTCACTCAGTCATGTCCAACTTTTTGCAACCCATGAACTGTAGCCTTCCAGACTCCTCCATCCATGGGATTTTCCAGGCAAGAATACTGGAGTGGGTAGCCTTTCCCTTCTCCAGGGATCTTCCCAACTCAGAGATCAAACCCAGGTCTCCCACATCGCAGGTGGATTCTTTATTAGCTGAGCCATTTTCTTTTTTAAAGGCAGAGTAATATTCCATTTTTTTAATCCGTGTGTGTGTGTATCCACTTTCTTTATTCATCCATGGACACTTAGGTTATTTCTATGTGTGGCTATTGTATAAATATCAATAAACAATGCTGCAATGAACATAGAGGTGCAGGTATTTTTCAAGTCAGTGTTTTTACTTCCTTCAGATAAATACCTGAACTTGGATATGCTGGATTATACAGTAGTCTCTAATTTTTCTTTTCTGAGGAACCTCCATCCTCTTTTTCATAGCAACTGCAGCAATTGATATCCCCACCAACAATGTACAAGACTTCCCTTTTCTCCACAGTCTAACTAGCATTTATTATCTCTTGTCTTTTTGATGAAAGCCATTCTAACAGGCATGAAGTGATATCTCATTATGGTTTGATTTGTATTTCCCTTATTATTAGTGATGTTGAGTATCATTTCATGTATCCGTTAGCCATTTGTTCATCTTTGGAAAAAAAAATGTCTATTCTGTTTCTCTGCTCATTTCTAAACTGGATTGGTTTTTGCTATTGACTTTTATGCGTTCTCTACATATTTTAGATATTAATCCCTTATCAGATACGTGATTTGCCAATATTTTCTTCTATTCTGTAGGTTGCCTTTTCATCTTGTCAATGATTTTGCTGTGCAGAAGCTGTTTATTTTGATGTAGTTCCACTTGTTTAATTTTTGCTTTTGTACCTTTGCTTTTGATATCAAATTTTTAAAAAAACTATTAGGACCAGGAGCTCAAGGAGCTTATTGCCTGCATTTTCTCCTAGGTGTTTTGTGGTTTGATATCTTACATTAAAATAGTTAATCCATTGTGAACTGACTTTCGTATGTGGTATAAAATATTTGTCCAGCTTCATTCTTTTGCAGATGGTTGTCTAGTTTTCCCAATACCATTTTTTGATGAGACTATTCTTTCTCAATTGTATATTCTTAGCTCCTTTGATGTGAATTGGCCATACATGCATGAGTTTATTTCTGAGTTTCTATTCTGTTCCATAAACCTATGCATCTGTTTTTATGCCCATACCATACTGTTTTTGTTACTAGAAGTTTTTAATATAATTTGAAATCAGAATCATGATGTCTCCAATTTTGTCCTTTCTTCTCAAAATTGCTTTAGGTATTCAGAGTCTTCTATGATTCCATAAAACCTTTATAATTTTGTTTTTTTACTTCTTTGAAAAATACCATTGGAATTTTGATAGGGGTAACATGGAATGTGTGCTTGGATTTTAACAATATGGGCAATTTAACATAGTGATTCTTCCAGTTCATGATCACAGAATATCTTTCCAGTTATTTGTGTCTTCTTCAGCTTCTTTCATCAGTGTCTTATAATTTTCAATGTAAATGTTTTCATCTCCTTGTATAAATTTAGTCCTAGGTGTTTTATTCTTTATGGTGCATATGTAAATGGCATTGTATTCTTAATTCCTCTTTGTAACAGTTTGCTGTTAGTGTACCAAAACAACCAATTTTTTATATTAATTTTACATCTTTCAAAATTGCTCAATTTCTTGATTAGTTGTAACAGTGTTTTGGTGGAGTCTTGAGTGTTTTCTCTGTATAATATCAGATCATCTGCAAAGAGAGACTTTTGTACTTTCCCCTTTCTGATTTGATGCCTTTATTTATTTCTCTTGCTTAATTACTCTGGCTAGGACTTCTAGTACCATGATGAATATAAGTGGACTGAGTAGAAGTTACTGTCTTATTCATAATCTTAGAAGAAAAGCTTTCACTTTTTCAATTTTGAGTATAATGTTAGCTGTGGGCTTGTTGTATATGACTTTTATTATGCTGAGGTAGTTTCCCTTTATACCCATGTTGTGGAGTGTTTTTATCACAAATTAATTTGGATTTTGTCAAATGCCTTTTTGTGCATCTATTAAGATGTTTCAAGTGATTTTAACTCTTTATTTTGTTAACGTAGAGTACCACATTTATTGATTTGCAGATGTTTCACCATCTTTGCATGCCTGGAAATAATTCCACTTGATCATAAAGTATAATCCTTTTAATGTACTGTTGAATTATTTTGCTAATATTTTTTAGGATTTTTGTATCTCTGTTCATCAAGGATGTTGGCCTATAATTTTCTTTTCTTGTAGTGTCTTTATCTGGTTTTGACACAGGGTAATGCTGGCCTTAGAAAATAAGTTTACAATTTTTCCCTTCTCTTCTTTTTAATTTTTTGTGAGAGCTTTAAAGGTATTGGCATTAATTCTACTTTAAATCTTTGGTAGAATTAATCAGTGAAGCATATGACCCTAAACTTTTAATTGCTGGGAGGTTTTAGATTACTAATTCAATTTCCTTAGTAGAAATAGGTACATTCAGACTTCTCTTTTCTTCCTTCTTTAGTCTTGGTAGTCTGTTTATTTCTAAGAATTTATCCTAGCTTCTAGCTTTCCAATTCATTGGCAGATAATTGTTCATAGTAGTCTCTTATGGCATCTGTATCTCTGATATACCAAGTTTAACATCTCTCTTCATTGCTGATTTTGAGTCCTCTTTCTCTTGGTAAGTATAGATTAATGTGTGTTGACACTGTTTATATTTTCAAAAAACTAACTCTTAGTTTCACTGATCTTTTCTATTGTCCTGTCAGTCTTTATTTGACTTTTATTTTTGATCAATCTTTATTTCCTCCATCCTTCTAACTTTAAACTTTTTTTTCTTTGATGTTAAGTTTTTAAAGTTTTTTCATAATATAAGGATTTATTGCTGTGATATTCCCACTCAGAACAGCTTTTACTGCATCCCACAAATTTTGGTATGTTGGATTTCCATTTTCATTTGTCTTATGAAATTCATTGAAATCTTTTAAGTTGCTCTTTGAACCACTGTATATTCAGTATTATGCTGTTTAATGTTCATACATTTGTGTATTTTCCAGTTTTAACTTGTAATTAATTTCTAGTGACATACCAATGTGGTCAGAAAATATGCTTGGTATGATGTGATATTCTGACATTTATTGACTTTTCTCTGTGGTAATGTAAGATCTATCTGGGAGAATGCTCTATATGTACTCTTGCTTTTGGATAGAATGTTCTCTATGTTATAGAGACCTATGTATCCAGCTGATGTACCATGTTTCATTTTAAAGCCAATGATTCTTTACTGACATTCTGTCAAGATGATTCCTCCATTGATGAAAGTGGGGCATTAAAGTCCCTTACTATTATTGAATCACTATCTATTTCTCCCTAAAGTCTGATAATATTTGCTTTATGTATTTCTTTGCTCCTCTGGCTGTGTGCATAAATATTTACAAATGTTATATATTCTTGTTTTAATGACTACCATTTTATAGTGGCCTTCTTAGTCTCTTATTGCAGACTTTGTCTTAAAGTCTATTTAATCTGCTATAACCACCATAGTTTATTGTTTTGTTTTACCATTTACATGGAATATCTTTTTCTTTTTTCTTTCCTTTCAGTCCATGTGTGTTCTTAAAGCTAAATGAATCTCTTGTAAGCAACATATAGATGGGTCTTGTTTTTTCGTTTTTAAAATATATTCAAGCCACTCTGTCTTTTGATTGGGGAATTTAGTCCATACATTTAAAGTGATCATTGGTAGGTTTGAACTTGCTGTTTTGTAACTCCTTTCTTTCTCTTCTCTTGATCCTTCCCTTTATGATTTGATGATTACCTGTAGTTTTATCTTAGATTCCTTTATTTTTTTGTATCTACCTTTTCTTTGTGGTTACCATGAAGCTTACATAAAACCACTTGCACTTATAAAAGTGTATTTAAAATTGATAACAAATTAATTTGGATAATTCTAAAGTTCTACATATTTACTCCCCCTTCCAACATTTAATGGTTTTGATATCACTATTTTATCTCATGTCTCCATTGACCAATTATTATAGTTATATTTATTTTAGCTACTTTTAGCCTTCATACTAGATTTTTAAGTGATTAATCTACAACCAACACATTAAATTATTCTTTATTTTAATCTATATTTAACTGTGCCAGTGAAACTTACTTTCATATGTTTTCCTTTTAGTAATGAGAACACTTATTTCAGCTAAAGAAAGTCTTTGGCATTTATTTTAAGGCTGATCTGTTAGTGGTAGAGTTTGTCAACTCTTTTCTTCTCTGGAAAACACTCTCTCCTTCAATTCTAAAGGGCACCTTTGATGAGAAGAGTGTTCTAGGTTGGCAGATTGTTTTTCCTTTTAGCATTTAATATATTATGTCTCTCCCTTCTGGCTACAGATTTCTGCTGAAAAAAGCTGATAACAGTCTTATGCAGGATCCCTCGTATATAACAGGTTTCCCTTTTGTTGCTTTTATAATTCTCTTCTTGTCTTTATCTTTTGACAGTTTAATTATGACATGTCTTGGTATGGGTCTCTTGCATTAAACTTTTTTGAACAATTGGCGTTCCCTGGTTCTGGATGGCTGTGTCCTTCCCTAAGTTAAGGGAATTTCCAACCATTATTTATTCAAATATGGTTATTGCCCCCTTTTCTCTCTTTCCTTCTGTGGTAAGTCATTTCAGTTGTGTCTGACTCTTTGTGACTCTGTGGACCGTAGCCTGCCAGGCTCCTCTGTCCCTGGGATTCTCCAGGCAAGAACACTGGGATGAGTTGCCATGCCCTTCTCCAGGAGATCTTCCTGACCCAAGGATCAAACCTGTGTCTCTTAGTCTCTTGCACTGGCAGATGGGTTCTTTACCACTAGTGTCACCTGTGAAGTGAAAGTCACTCTGTCGTGTCTGACTCTTTGTGACCCCATGGACTATAGCCTGCCAGTCTCCTCTGTCCATGGAATTCTCCAGGCCAGAATACTGGAGTGAGTAGCCGTTCCCTTCTCCAGCAGATCTTCCCATCCCAGGAAGTTCAGGGACCCTTGTAATAAAGTATTGGTCATCTTTTTCTCAAATTTATTTCATTCAAATATAGTTGATGTACAATGTTTGTGTTCTTTTCTGCTGTAGGGCAAAGTGATTCAGTTATACATATATATATATATATACACACACATTCTTTTTCATAGTCTTTTCCATTATAGTTTATCACACATATTGAATATAGCTCCCTATGCTATACAGTAAGACCTTGTTGTTTATCCATTCTATATATAATATTCTGCATCTGCTAACCCCAAATTCTCACTCCACCCTTCCCTCACCACCACCAACCCCCTTGGTAACAAGTTCATTCTCTATGTTTGTGAGTCTGTTTTATCATTTCAGTCACTCAGTCATGCCTGACTCTTTGCAACCCCATAAACTGCAGCACGCCAGGCCTCCCTGTTCATCACCAACTCTCAGAGCTTGCTTAAACTCATATCCAATGAGTTGGTGATGTCATCCAACCATTTCATCCTCTGTCGTCCCCTTCTCCTCCTGCCTTCAATCTTTCCCAGCATCAGGGTCTTTTCCAATGACTCAGTTCTTTGCATCAGGTGGCTGAAGTACTGGAGCCTCAGCTTCAGCATCAGTCCTTCCAATGAATATTCAGGACTGATTTCCTTTAGGACTGACTGGTTTTATCTTCTTGCAGTCTAAAGGACTCTCAAAAGTCTGTTTTATAGATACATTCATTTGTGTCATATTCTAGATTCCACATATAAGGGACATCATATGGTATCTCTTTTTATCTTTCTGACTTACTTGACTTTGTATGATAGTGTCTAGGTCCATCCATGTTGCTACAAATGGTATTATTTCATTCTCCATTCTTTTTTATGGTGGAGTAGTATTCCATCATATATGTATACCACATCTTCTTCATTCATTCATCCATAAGTGGGCATTTAGGTTGTTTCCACATGTTGGTGTTGTGAAAAGTGCTGCTATGAACATAGGGGTGCATATATCTTTGTGAATTATAGTTTTGTCTGGATATATGCTCAGGAGTGGGATTGCTGGATCAATGGCAACTCTATTTTTACGTTTTTGAGGAACCTCCACACTGCTTTCCACAGTGGCTGCACCAATTTACATTTCTACCAACAGTGTAGGAGGGTTCCCTTTCCTTGACAACCTCTCCAGCATTTGTTATTTATAGACATTTTAATGATGGCCATTCTGAGTGGTGTGAGGTGGTACCTCATTGTAGTTTTTATTTGCATTTCTCTAATAATTAGGGATACTGAGCATCTGTTCATGTGCTTGCTGGCCATCTGTGTATCTTCTTTGGAGAAATGTCTACTTAGGGCTTCTTCCTGAGAAGTGGAATATTTCCTGCCATATCAGTAATGGATGTCACAGTCATCAGCCATTGTAGCCGTCCAATTTGAGCCAGTCAACCCTAAGAGAACTCAAGAAGGAGAATATCTGCCATCTAGCAGCCGTCAGAATACAGCCACATCCTATAGTGAGCCCCAAGGAACTCTGGACATGAAAACAGAATGCTGGCCCCAGATGGCTGAGGAGCATATCAAAGGAATGACTTCCATGAGCCCAGAGTCTCGCATCTTCCCATACATAGAAAAGTGCTAAATTTCTTAACTTGGGTTATCTGGTTTTCTTGAAAAATAATTTTTTAATGTTCAGACTACCTGTCCTTTGTTGCAATATTTCTATATAACCTGGCTCTTCCCCTCGCCTTCTTGGAGCAGTTCTCTCAGGGTGACTTGAGATGCTGTCTCCTAAACCAGAAGTCCTAAAAATTTCCACTGACTAAAACATAACTCACAACTTTTAGATTGCGTGTAATTTTTTCAGTCAACATGCCCATTTTTCAACTAGGTTGTTTTTTTGTTGCTGAGTTTTATGAGCTGTTTGTGTATTTTGGAAATTAAGCCCTTTCTCCCAGTCTGTAGGTTGTCTTTTCATTTTGTTTATGGTTTTCTTTGCTCTACAACAGCTTGTAAGTTTGATTAAGTTCCAATTGCTTATTTTTGCTCTTATTTCTATTTCCTTGGGAGAGCAACTTAAAACATTGGGGTGATTTATGTTGGAGAATGCATTGCCTATACTCTCTTCTAGGAGGTTTATGGTGTCATGTCTTATATTTAATTCTTTAAGTCATTTTGAGTTTATTTTTGTGCATGGCGTGATGGTGTATTCTACTTCATTGATTTACACGTGGTCGCCCAACTTTCCCAACACCACTTGCCGAAGAGACTCTCTTTTCTACCTTGTATATTCTTACCTCTATTGTCAAAGATTAATTGGTGTGTAGGTTTATTTCTGGGCTCTCTATTCTGTTTCATTGATCCATGTGTCTGTTTTTGTGCCAGGTATTGGTCATCTTGATATTGTCCATAAGTCCCTTAAGCTCTCTTCATTCCTTTTATTTTCATTTTTCTTTTTGCTGCTCTGATAGATACAGTCCATGCATTTCAAGTTTGCTATCCTTTCTTCTGCTTCATCTAGTCTTCTGCTGAACCCTTTTATTTATTTTTCTGACCAATTATTATATTTCTCAGCTCCATGATTTCTACTTGTACTTTCTTATATTTTCTGCCTCTTTGTTGAAATTTTCACTTTATTCATGAATTATTCTCCTGATCTTGGTGAGCATCATTATGAACAGTCATAATTTTGAACTCTATCAAGTAAATCACTTATCTGATTTCATTAAGATGTTTTTCTTGGATTTAATCTTGTTCTTTAATTTGGATCACAGTCTTCTATTTCTCCATTTTCCATGAATCTCTTTTTTTTTTTCTCTGCATTAGACAAAACAGCCACCATTCCTGAGTCTTGAAGGATGAATTTTCTGTGTGCGTGCTAAGTCACTTCAGTCGTGTCCCACTCTTTGTGACCCTATAGGCTGTAGCCTGCCAGGCTTCTCTGTTCATGGTATTCCCCAGGCAAGAATACTGGAGTGGGTTGCCATTTCCTTCTCCAGAGTATCTTCCCAATCCAGGGTTTGAACCCTTGTCTCTTATGTCTCCTGCATTGGCAGGCAGGTTCTTTACCTCTAGCACCAGGTGGGAGATAAACCTTAAACAGCCCTTATCTAGGTCAATTTAACCCTGCCCTAGATCTTACAAAATTTTTTGATTATCCAAGAAGCCTTCTTTGTTCTTAGTGGCTCACAGTGTCACATCTCACTTCCTAAAAGGGAGGCTATGTGTCTGCAGCTCCATGCAGGCTGGTTGGAAGCCAGACCCTCAAGAAGCAATTTTTAAAGTATGCAAATATATCTCCTTAAGGGTATGACTGGGAGATGGGTGTTTCTCCTTTTTCTGCACTTAGCCCTGAGGCGACAAGCCATAAAGTACTATTTCTTTGTTTGCTACCATCCTGTTGAACCTGTGAACACAAGCCACACTGGCTACCAGAGTCCAGAGATAAAGGAGTATCCCCTGGATGGTTCTGCACTAACTGCAACATCAAATACATTCAATCTCCTTTCTGGCAGATACCAGTGATCTGAAGTGAGGAAGAGGGATGGCACTGAGATGGCACCCTCTGGCCTCCATGGTCTTTGCAAAGTATTTCAGTTGGCTCCTGACTGTATGTTTAAATAGAAGTCTTCCCCTTAAAGACTGAAGCTTTTAAGATAAGCAAATAGGCCTCTTTCATGGAAAGACTGGGCACATTTCAATCTGCTGCCTCTGTACTGTACTGTGGAGGGGTTAGCCACCCTGGGTCATTATATGAATCCTTTAATAATCTCACTATAACCTTGTGGGCCTTGTGAACACAAGCCTCGTTGACTTTCAAAGCTAGATTGTTTCGGCGGATCATCTTTCAGATGCAGATCTTAAAATCCAGGTGCCAGATGTATGGTTCACACCTTTCAGTCCTCAGGGAGAAGACAGAAATTGTGACTTCTAGTTATGGCTAGCTGCTCTGGGGATGGAGTTTTTAGTGATATTGTTTTCCAGCCTCTCCTACCTGCTTCAATGTGAGCTGTTTCTTAATGTATAGGAGTCACTCAGCTAGTTTTTAGATTTCTTTCAGAGGGAATTGGTCCATATGTAGCTATAGAGTCCATGTGCCCATGGAAGAAAGTGAGTTCAGTATATTGCTATATTGCCACCTTGAACTAGAACTTAGTTCTTGATTTATTTTAAATTTGGTTTCCTAATGATCACCTGGGTCAGTATAATTTAGCCATCATCTAAAAAATGTGAGAGTTGGACTATAAAGAAAGCTGAGTGCCAAAGAATTGATGCTTTTGAACTGTGGTGCTGGAGAAGACTCTTGAGAGTCCCTTGGACTGCAAGGAGATCCAACCAATCCATCCTAAAGGAAATCAGTCCTGAATATTCATTGGAAGGACTGATGCTGAAGCTGAAACTCCAATCCCTTGGCCACCTGATGCGAAGAACTGGCTCATTGGAAAAGACCCTGATGCTGGGAAAGATGGAAGGCAGGAGCAAAAGGGGCCGAGAGAGGATGAGATGGTTGGATAGCATCACAGATTTGATGGACATGGGTTTGAGCAAGATCTGAGGGTTGGTGATGGACAGGGAAGCCTGGCATGCTGCAGTCCATGGGGTCACAGAGTCAGACACAACTGAGCAACTGAACTGAAAAACTGGTAAGAAGTTTTTCTTAAATGCTTTACCCATATGTTTTCCACCATTTAGTAAAGGAATGTATGTGATATGGCATGTCATCAACCTTCAGTCTTATATTTTTCTCCTTGCATAAGTTCTTAAGGTCAGTCAGGGATGAGTATCTTCTCTTTTAGCCTGCACTGTACCACATTCAGATCCTGAGGAATATAGAGTTCTGAAATGGCTGATTGTAGATGTTTTGCCAGTAACATCATGGGTTTTTTTGTTTTGTTTTGTTTTTTATGGGAGAGTTTACTAAGGTTCTCTATCATTCTGGAAGTCAATCGTTATGCAGATTTGCACTCTGCTTCAGCATAACTTTTGGGGACAACTGGCTGAGGCAAAATTATTAGGTGAGCTAAAGAAAGGTTCATCTGTTCACAAGTAGCTGCAGCATAGAGGAGCTGATCCAGATGACTGAGAATTCATCCTACGAATTACACAGAACTGTGTAATCGGAGAAACCTACAAAACCCTAGCGTGGTATCTCAACAACTGACTATCATACATTCCTTTAGCCTCAACAGTAAAAGGGGGCACAAAGTAGATGATTTGTTTGTTTGGTTTTGCACCAGATTCTTTTGAAACTCTGGGAAATACCCTGTTTGTCTGTTAATAGTACTTGTGAAAAATTCTCAGGCTTGACTGTAGCTTCCTGATTCAAGTGCCTGCCACATCTCTAAGCTTTCCTTTCCTTGGAATTCTGGAATGTCACTCAGCCCAAATACAGTAACAGCCCAGGAGAAAATGGGAGTTAAATCCATAAAGGATAACTCTCACCAGGGAGTGATAAGAACCAGTGCATAAATGCCTCAGTCTCCTATTCTCCAGAGGGTCGACTGTGAAGGTGATTTGGGAAGTGGAACTGATCAAGAGTCTTCTCAGACTGTATGAGTAACAGGATGGTTGGCTGTGAATTCCCAAGTACTACCCGCTGTGAGAACAGTAGGTAAAATAAGCAGTGAGGGTCACACTTAGGCTTGGATAGGGGAAGGATTACCAAGAATATTGGGATAGGAGTAGGCAACAATAGTGTGCTGGTGGCCCAGTTACATGGTTCTTAATTTTCTACAAGTTTCTACCCATTAGGTAGACGTTAGAGGAAATATTTAAGTTTTCATAGAAAAGATAATATACCTTGGCAAAGAATCTAGTGGACATGGAGAAGAATCATGAGAATTCCCTGAGAGAACTATGTTCATTTTAGGGAAGTTACTAATTGCCTTTAGAGTCTGAGTAACAGATGTTTAATGTTGCCACCTGAAAGCCCAGGTTTGCCAGTGACAAACAACTGAATAGGTACTTTTGTAATCCAAACAGATTACAGAACTGCAATTTTGCAAAACATTACATATGTGTATAGAGATTAAGTCAAAATATAGGTTTGTTTCTCTTCCAATATTTCATATAAGAGGAATCTTGTTATTCCTGAATGCAAACAGAAAGTTAAGGTAGCAATTAGAAAATAGATAAGTAAAAACAGACCTAATCCATCTCTTCTCTAGAGGAAAACAACAAGATGCACTTTATCTTAAATGGCTTTTACAGGAAGCTCTGAGCAACTTTTAATTACGGTGAATTAACTTAAGGCTAATAGGATATTCATTATACCCTTGAAAAATGGGATTTTCTTAATTTCACGTTCTGCTAGATTGTTGTTAAAATGTATAGTAATGTAACAGATTTTTGTATATTGATTTTGTATCCTGCAATTTACTGTACATGTTTATAATTTTAAGCAATTTTAGTGCAGTCTTTTTGTTGTTATTCAGTCACTAAGTCCTGTCTGACTTTTTGCAACCCCATGGACTGCAGCACACCAGGCTTCCCTCTCCTTCACTACCTTCTGGAGTTTGCTAAAACTCATGTCTGTTGAGTCAGTGATGCCATCCAACTATCTCATCATCTGTTGCCCCCTTCTCCTTCTGTCTTTTCCAACGAGTATTCAGGGTTGATTTTCTCTGGGATTAACTGGTTTGATTTCCCTGATGTACAAGGGATTCTCAAGAGTCTTCCCCAGCACCACAGTTTGAAAGCATCAGTTCCTCAGTGCTCAGCCTTTTTTATGGTCCAACTCTTACATCTGCACATGACTACCAGAAAAATCACAGTTTTGACTAAATGTACCTTTGTCGGCAAAGTTTTACCTGTGCTTTTTAATATGCTGTATAGGGTTTTCTATATATAAAATCATATCACCTACAATTATTGACAGTTTTATTTCTTCCTTTTCAATTTGAATGACTCTTACTTCTTTTTCTTGTGTAATTATTCTGGTGGTGGTGGTTTAGTGGTTTGTGTCCAAGTCTTGCGATCCCATGAACTGTACGCAGCCCGCTAGGCTCCTCTGTCCATAGGGTTCTCCAGGCAAGAATACTGGAGTGGGTTGCCATTTCCTTCTCCAGCGGATCTTCCTCACCCAGGGATTGAACCCAGGTCTCCTGCACTGCAGGCAGTTTCTTTTTTACCTACCTATGAGCTACCAGGGAAGCCCCTGGTAATTATCCTGTTTTGAATAAGAGTGGCAATTGTGGGCATCATTATCATGTATCTGATCTCACAGCGACATCTTTCAGTTTTTCCTCACTGAGTATGATGTTAGCTGCAACTTGTTATATAAAGCCTCTATTATTTTAAGGAATGTTCCTTCTATACCCATTTTATTGAGACTTTTTTATGTAAATGGTTGTTGAATCCTGTCAAATACTTTTTCTGTATCTATTGAGATGATCGTATGATATTTAACTTTCCTTCTGTTAATATGGTCTATTACACTGATTGATTTGCAGTTATTGAACCATCCTTGCTCCCTGGAATGAATCCCACTTGATCAGGATATGATCCTTTTTATATATTTTTATTTGGTTTGCAAATACAGTGCAAACCAAAGGATGTACATTGATGTCCATTATGGGCGTGTAATTTTCTGTGTTGTTCTTGTTGGGTTTGGTATCAGGGTAATACTGGACTTGCAAAATGAAGAGTAGAGAATGCTTCCTAACTTATTTTTTTGGAAGAGTTTTAGAAGGATAGGTATTAAAATCTTCAGTAAATGTTTAGTAAAGCTTATTTGTTAAGTTTTCTGGTCCTGGACCTTTGTTTGGGGGGATGTTTTTAATTACTGTTTTAATCTTACTAGTGATCCATCTGTTCAGATATTCTGTCACTTCTAATTCAGTCTTGAAAGGTTATAAGAATCTAAGAATTTGTCTGTTTCTTCTGAACTGTCAAACTTGTTGGCATATAGCTATTCATAGTATTCTAATTCTTTGTATCTCTAGGCTATCCATTTTAATTTCTCCCTTTTCATTTTTGCTTTTATTTACCTGAGCCTTCTATTTCTTGTTTTCCTTCAGTTCTGTTCAGTCACTTAGTCATGTCCGACTCTTTGCGACCCCGTGGACTGCAGAACACCAGGCTTCCCTGTCCATCACCAACTCCCGGAGTTGCATCACCAACTCCTGGAGCTGGTTTTCCTTAGAGAGGCTAACTAAAGGCTTTCCAGTTTATCTTTTTAAAGAACCAACCATTAGTTTGATCAATCATTTCTACTGTCTTTTTACTCTATTTCATTTATTTCTGCTATGATCTTTATTATTTCTTTCCTTCTACTGACTTGGGCTTCATTTTTTTCTTTTCCTAGTTCCTGTAGTTGTAATTAGATTGTTTGAGACTTCTTGTTTTTTTAACCTAGGCCTACATTGGTATTTTGCTGTATCCTTTAGATTAATTGGGGGGGGGAGGGGATCTTTCATTTCTCCTTTGATTTCTTAGTGCATCCAATATTCTTCAGTAACATGCTGTTTTGTCTCCACATATTTGTGATTCTCCAGCTTTCTTCTTGTACTTCATTTCTAGTTTCATGTTCTTGTGTCAAAAACGTGCACAATATGATTTTACCCTTCTTAAATTGGGGCTTGTGTTTTCTGATATGTGGTCTATCCTTGAGAATGTTCCATGTGTGCTTGAAAGGAATGTGTATTCTGCTACATTTGGAGAGAGTGTTTTGTATAAATGTATTAAGTTCATCTGGTTCTAATGTTTAATTTAAGGCTATTTTTGATGGGTGTTGATGACTTTCTATCTGGATAATCTAGCCATGGGTGGTAAGTAGAGTATTTAAGTTCCCTAGTACTTTTGTGTTGCTGTCAATTTCTCCATTTATGTCTGTTTAATCTTCTTGAATTGTCATTTTTATCATTAGATAAGTACATCTTTTTCACTTGTTACCTTTCTGGGGCTTGAAGTCTATTTTGTCTGATTTGAGTAGTGCTATACCCACTTTGACCGCCATTTGCTTGAAGTATCATCTTTCACTCCTTCACTTCAAGCCCATGTTTGTGTTCAGAACTGAGATCACTCTCCTGGAGGCAGCATATAGTGGTGCCTTTTTTTAAATTTATCCAGCCACTCTGTATGCTTTGATTGGTAAATTCGATCCATTTATATTTACAGTGATTGTTGATAAATGAGGACATAGCACTGCCATTTTATCTTTTGTTTTCTGGCCATTCTATTAGTTTGATGATTTCCTTAGTTTCCTTGATGTTTTCTCAGTTTCCTTTTTTAAAATCTTTCGTGTCGCTGCTCTAATTTTGTAGCTACCGTAATGTTTGTGTCAAACTTCTAAAGATAAAATTGTCCTATTTCTGCTCAAAACATCCTATGTCCATTTGCCTATATGGTTCCATCCTCTTCTATGTTTTTGTTTTCTCAAATTATGTCTTTTCATGTTGTTAGTTACCAAATTAAAGTAGATAGTTATTTTTACTGACTTTTTTCCCTTTAAACACCTTAGTCAAAGTTTTGTGTACTTTTGCCTTTTTTGTAAGGCAAGTCTAGTGGTGATGAACTCCCTCAGCTTTTGTTTGTCTGAGAAAATCTTTATTTCTCTTTCATATCTGAATGATAACTTCACTAGAGAGTATCCTTGGGTGACTTTATAGTCCAGAAGAGAGTGAATTACATTCTAAAAATACTGAAAAATAGAGTTTCTGCTGAGAAATGTATTGATAGCCTAATGGGAGATACTGTGTAGGTTACTTTTTTTTTTTTTAACCCGGCTGCCTTTAAAATTATTTGTCATTGACTTTTATGCATCTTGTAGAAAGTCTTCCTGCATTGAGATAATTAGGTGTTTCCTTAGCTTCATGGCCTCCCCCAGGTTTGGGAAGTTCTCAGCTATTTTTCTCTCTCTTCTCTTTCTGGGATACCTATTATCGTTAGGAAAGGTGACAAAATGTAGTTGGGTAGTTCTTATAGATGTCTTCATTAGTTTTAGTTTTCTTCCCCCTTCTATCTATATCATTTCTAAATGTCTCTACAGTATGGTCGGCTGTATTTCCAATGCTTTCTAATTCAGTCTTCATCTTTAAAAACAAACATTATTGAAGTATAGTTGATTTACAGTGCTGTTAGTTTCTGCTATATAGTGAAGTGAATCAGTTACACATATACCAATATTCATTCTTCTTTAGATGCTTTTCCCATATAGGCCGTTACAAAGTATTGAGTAGAGTTCCCTGTGCTATACAGTAGCGTGCATATGTTAACCTTCCAATTTATCCCTCCTGTCTCCTCCCCCCCGCCCCGGTAACCATAAGTCTGTTTTCTACATCTGTGACTCTATTTCTATTTTGTAAGTAAGTTTATTTGTACCATTTTTTTTAGATTCCACATATAAGTGATATCATATGCTATTCATTTTTCTGTCTTCACTCAGCATGACAATCACTAGGTCCACCCATGTCACTCAAAATGGCATTATTAATGGCTAATATTCCACTGTCTATATGTACCACATCTTTATCCATTCCTCTGTTGGACATAAAGACTGCTTCCACGGACTGAACTTTGGGGTACATTTATCTTTTTGAATTATGGTTTTCTCAGAATATATGCCCATTTACTGAACTTCTCAGCTTTAGGATTTGTTTGGTTCTTCTTGTGGTTTCTTTTCTCCATCAGTTAAATTGCAATATTCTGTGACTTTAACTTTGATTTTTGGAGAATTGTCACTTTCTTTTTCTGATACCATATTTCCAGACTTTTCTTGATGCTTGATGAATTTTTCCTGTGCTGGTGGATTTGAAGTAGTGAATAATTTCTTTGGGTGAAATATTATTTACCAGATTCTAACAATTCAACCGGTTAGTAATTAGGAGCCTTTTTCAATAGGTGGCATTGAAGAAAAAGTTTTGAGAATAGGCATTTCCCATACTCCATTACCTCTTCCTGAGGTTTCCCCCAGTGCCTTCATTGCTGGTTCTGCCAGCCGAGGCACCAGGAGTTTGGGCCTCTCTATCATGTCCAGTGGTATCAGGTTGTGGGCTCCACCACTGTGGATAGGAGGGAATTACAGGTGTCTCTGGACCTGGAAGGCCAGTGTTTCACGTCCCACTACCTCCTCTGCTGCTACTGGGCTCAGCTGCCATGGCCTGAAATTGCAGGCGCTGCATTGACTGTTCATCTGGCTCTGCCTCTTCTATGTGTTCCAGTCCAGTATAGATGTGTGGATCTCTCTGGTATCATAGTGTGTTGGGCAGAGCAACCTTTGTTGAGTTAGGGGTGTTTTAATGGTTTTAGACTGAAGGAGAGAGACAAAGGCAACATCTTATATTGCCATGATGCTGACATCATTCTAACAGCCTGAAGTGTACCAATCTTTCTGTGAAAGAGGTTTATTTGCTTACCTTAAAAGCTTCAGTCTGAGGAACAGGCTTCTAATTTTACATGCAACTAGGGGTCAGCTGAAGTGCTCCAGAGATGGGGGAGCTAGCAGGCACCATCTTTGTAATCTCTTGAAAAGGAACTTATGTACATGTAAGCAGCCCTGGTTTTGTGGCTGTCACTTGGGAGGTGTGCCTTCTTAGCTGGTTAGCTGGTTCGAGGGGCCAGCATTGTTTGTGTGTGGGTCCCATAGGATGGTAATGACTAGAGAAATAGTTCTTAATCAGCTTTGTATCTAGAGCACAGTGAAGAAGCAGTAGAAATGTCCAGAACATATGGACATGTTCAACACGACAGTAGCAAAGAAACATTTTCTAACTGGTTATGGGCTCAGTGCAGAGGGAGTGCCCAGAAATGTTCATCTCCCAGTCTTCCCCTGAAAGAGGTGTATTTTCATACTTTAAAAGCTGCTGACTTAGGTCTTGGCACACCCTCAAGGATTGGGAGTCACTAAAAACAGAAAGAAATTGCTTGGGCAATTACAAAGGATTGAAAGGCAGTAAAGATCTAGGACAGGGCTGAGCAGAAAGCTTTATCTCCTACACAAGCTTAGTCCTTCAGGACTAGGAGAGGTGGCTGCTTTGTCTAAGGCAGAGAAACTAACAGAGAGTCAGAACGAAGAAACAGATACGTATGTTCTAAATTTCAAGGTTAAACCCTAGAAAAAACACCCAGTGAAATACAGGTAAGTGATTTCCTTGACAAAGAATTCAAAATTAGTCATAAATATGCTCACTGAGTTTAGGGAAATACACAAAGAATGTCAACAAAGGTAGAAAATACAAGTACCCAACAGAAATCACCAGCTGAAGAGTACAGTAACTCCCCTAAAAACTTACATCAAGGGTTTCAACAGCAGACTAGATGAGGCAGAAGAAAGGATCAGTCACTGAACAACAGGGTAGTAGATTCATCTAATTAAAGGAGCAATTAAAATGAAAAGGAACAAAGATAGCTAAAGGGGCTCATGATCAACAGGCCCCAAAGGAGAAGATGAACAGCCATCCCGATTCAGGAGGGCCAGAGAGTTCCAAATGAGAGAACACTAAAAAGATCTATACCAAGATTCATTACAATTAGTCAAAGACAGAGAGAAAATCTTAAAACTAATGAGAGAAAAAACCCCTCTGGGTTCCCTTTTACATAGCAGAAGATCATCAACAGCTTTTTTCTGCAGAAATTTTGAAGGCCAGAAGGGAAAAACATAATATATTCAAAGTCCCAAAAGGAAAAAAAGATATCCATATCCTATCCATCAAAGCTGTCCCTCAGAATTTTGAGAGAAAGAGCTTTTAAGACAAGAAAAAGATGGAGTTTACCATCAATAACTGGCCTTACAATAAATGTTAAGGGGATGATTTCAGCTGAAATGAGGGTTCTAATTAGGAAAATAAAAATATAAGGAAGTATGCACTTCACTGGTGAAGCTAAATGTATGTTAACATTAAGACTAAACTAATGTATTAATGGTAGGTTAATTACTTATAAGTCTAGTATGAAGGCTAATGACAAAAACAGTACAAAATAACATAACTACAATAATTTGTTAATGGCTATATAAAAGGATATAAATTTTGATAGTTATTAATATAACATGAAATATTGGAAGAGTAAAACTGTAGAATGCATTCAAATTCAACTTATAATTTACTGTTGTAAGATTTGCATAAAGTATTTTGTATTTGTTAACCACTACTAAAAACCTCTAGTAGATACACAAAAGATAATGGAGTTTAAGTGTTACACTATTACACTAGGAAATCATCAAATCACCAGAGAGAGAGACAGAATGCAATAATTATTTGTTTAGAAAGAAAAAAGAGAGTGGCTGATGAATAAAAAATCTATATTCTGCTTTATGGGCACAAATTTCTCACACCAGGAGAAAGTGATGGGATGGATAAAGATATGCCCTGAAAATGTACACTGAAGAAGGCTTGGGTAGCTATACCTATATCAGACAACATAAGCTTTAAGACAAAGGAGGTCACATTTTAATAATAAAGGGGTCAATCCAACAAGAGGACATACATTTGAAAATATTTATTCACCTAACATAGGATCACATAAATATATAAAACAAATTGTAACTGATTTAAAGAGAGAAATATTAATAGCAATACGATAATACTAGGGCAGTTAAATACCCCCACTTTCATCAATAGGTAGATCAATGAGGCAGAAAATAATGAAACATTGGTCTTAAATGACATGTTGGGCCAGATAGTCTTAGCATTTACAGAACAGTCCATCCAAAAGTAGGAGAATACATGTAGCTCCCCAACACATGGAACACTCTCCAAGATAGAACATATGTTAAGCCCCTAAAAAGTCTTAATAAATTCAAGAAAAGTGAAATTGAACACCTTTTCCCACACAACGGTATGAAATTAGAAACCAATTACAAGAAGAAAACTAGAAAACACATTAATATGTGGAGATTAAACAACATGCTAATGAATAACCAATGGGTCTAAAGAGATAAAAAAAAAAATTGAGACAAAGATAATGTATATACAATACACCAAAACTATGGAGTATAGCAAAAGTAATTCTAAGAGGAAGTTCATAGCAATAAACATAAGAAACCGTAAAAGATCTCAAAACAACCTAACTTAATGTCTCAAAGAACTAGAAAACTAAAAATAATAGAATCAAGTAAATAAGATTAGAGCAAAATAAATGGACTAAAGATAATAAGAAAAGATTTATGAAACTAAGAGCTGGTTTCTTTTTTCATTTGTTTGTGTTTTAGAGCTAATTTCTTGAAGAGATATTTAGCTAGACATACCAGGAGAAAAGACTCAAATAAGTAAAATTACAAGAAAGGAGAGAGTAAAATAGATAAGCTAATGATCAAAAGAGACTACTTTGAACCATTATAAGTCAACAAAGTAAACCTCCTAAAAGGATAAATTCCTGGAAACACAATTTACCAAAACTGACTCATGAAGAATAGAACATCTGAACAGACTGATTGCTAGTAAGGAAATTGAATCAGTTGTCAAGTACCTCCCCAAAAAAAGTCTAGGACCAGATGGCTTTACTGATAAGTTCTATTAATCACTGAAAAATAATTCCTACCAACCCTTCTCAGACTCTTAAAAAACAGAAGATGAAAGAACATGTCCAAATACATTTTATGTGGCCAGCATCATTCCTTGATACCCTAGTTAAACAAAGACACTACCAGAAAAGAAAGTACTGTACAGACCATTATCTGTGATGACATGGATACAAAAACCCTCAATAAAATATTAGCAAGCTGATTTCTACAGCACATTAACACTATGAAGGATAAAAATTATTTCATTTCAATCGATACCTGAAAATCACTTGACAAAATTCACCATACACACATGGTAAAAACTCTCAACAAAGCGAATATAGAGGGAATGTAACTTAATAAAGGCAATATATGATAAGACTACAGCTAACATCATATTCAGTGGTCCCTCTAAGATCATGAACGAGGATGCCCACTCTCACCACTCCACTGTTTCAACATAGTACTGAAAGTCTCGACCAGAGCAATTAAATAACAAAAAGAACTGCTTGGCATTTAAATCAGAAAAGTAAAACTCTGTTTACAATTGGCATATTATATACAGAAAATACTAAATAGTCCATAAAAAATTATTAGATAAAATACACGAATTTAGTGAAGTTGCAGGATATAACACTATGTTTGTTATATACTTGAAACTAATATAATATCATACATCAACCACACTCCAATAGTAAAAATACATAAGTGAAAAAAAAATCATGTCATTAAGTTCTAGGGAATATTTCTGTTGCTTTTGAATTTTGATTATAAAATAATAACGCTTAAGTTGTCATATGTCTCCCCTGGAAGCATCATGTCACTAGGTTTTTGTTCTGTTTTGTGTATCAAGCCATGTAACAGCAAGGATGTTCATTCTTCCCTGAGGGAAAGAACCTGCATTTATTGTAAAGAGTTGCTATAGGAGCCACTGGAGAGTTCAAACTAGGGCCACACTCTTCCTGAGCAGCCCCCAGCAAATGACTGAGCACATACATGGCAGTAATACTAGACCCAAGACATTTCAGCCCAACATGGGACTTTTCTGTAATTAATCTTAGCTGGGCTGGGAGCCCCGGGGCATTCTCAGAGTTGCATCATAGTTTCAGGCTCTTCCTTTCCCCATCTTTTTTCACTGTCCTGTTCTTTCACAGATATTAAACCTTGATCATGGCCTGAAGTCTTTCTCTGCCTAATTCTGCTCTCTCCTCCCTTTATCTTTCACAGTAATTCTCTTATACTACTAACTCCATCTTAGCATATGCTTCTCCAAGTTCTAGGAGCAACATGGTATAATATTAGGAACTGTCTAAGAAAGCAGGAGCTAAGATGGGATTTTGAAAATAGATTATTCATTACCAGAGTGGTAAGGATGACCCCATCTCAAGTGAAATATGGGACATGGATAATCCATGGCATACGGTGGCAGCCCCATTCCTAAATAGTTCACCAGTGGTCACTTAGGGAAGTACCGTGGTTGACAGAACACCGTGGGTACTGCTGTGATTCAGACTTTGGTCTTTAGGTGCACTGTTTCCCAAGGGCGCCAATCCCTTGGGATTGGCTATACATATACCTTTTTTAAAGATGACTTGATACCCTGCAGAGAGATCATGAGAAAATAAGTGATTAACAGACAGTTAAAGGCTAAATACGAGGGCAGAAGTCTGTCTTAGATTAATTACTTTCAAAGAGGCTCTTATCCCCTGATGTACAAGATAGGATGAAGCCAAGGAAGAGACTGAAGATCTGAAGGTTAGGATTGCTGAGCTTCAAAGACAGTTGAACTCTCAGCCAAGTAAATCTATTATATTAAGGCTAGAACCTTGGTTTGGAAAACCTAGAAACCTGATATAGGACAGGAAAATCTGGGTGGATACCTCCTGTAAACTGTGGCTCTTTGGACTACCCTAAAGTCCTCTGAGCCGCCAAGACAGTGCAACTGTCCTTTTTGGAGCTAGCTCCACCTCTGCTCTCACTCTGTGAGAAGGCACCATATAATCCTCTCCTATACAAGGGGGCAGAGCCCTCACCAGAAACTTCCCCCAGATGTATAGTTAGGGTTATTCCATCATAACATGGCTAGGATGTCAGGGTCACAGGGAAGAAAGAGATTATAACTGTAGGAAATTATAAGAATTAGTCAGCATGCACCAGGACAGTACCTAGAGATTGAGCCTTCTTTGACTGGAATATATAACTGGATAAGAATAGTTGACTTGGGTACACAAGATTTAAAATATGACCCACCCTTCCAGGGACTAGGACAAACACACTGCTAAAGTAGCACTTACTTAGAAGCCTAGAGATGGTGTAAAAAGAATGTACAATGGATAAAAGTTTCTTCAACAAGTGGTGCTGAGAAAACTAGATAGCTACATGTAAAACATGAGATTAGAACATTACCTCACACTATGTACAAAAATAAATTTAGACTTTTAATCTATTTTAAGACCTGAAACCATAAAAATCCTAAAAAAGAACATAGGCAGAACACTCTTTGACATAAATCATAGCAATATTTTTTTTAGATATGTCTCCTAAGGCAAGATAAATGAAAGGAAAAATAAACAAATGTGACCTAATTAAACTTAAAAGCTTTTGCAAAGCAAAGGAAACCACTGACAAAACCAAAAGATAATCTACAAAATGGGAGAAAATATTTGCTAATGATGTGTCTGACAAGGAGTTAATATCCAAAATATATAAAGAAACAAACAACCCAATCAGACATTGAATAGAAGACCTGAGTAGACATTTCTCCGAGGACACACGGATGAAAAGATGCTCAGCATCACTAATTATTAGAAAAATTCAAATAAAAACAATGAGCTATCACCTCACAACTCTCAGAATGGCTATCATTAAATAGTCTACAAATAACAAATGCTAGAGATGATGTGAAGAAAAAGGAACCCTTGTACACTGTTGGTGAGAATGCAAATTGCTATAGCTACTGTAGAAAACAGTATGAAGGTTTCTCAGAAAACTGAAAAACAGAAGTACCATATGACCCAGAAATTCTACTGCTAGGTATATACTCAAAATGAAAACACTAATTCAAAAAAGTACATGCACCCCAATGTTCATAACAACACTATTTACAATAGCCCAGATGCGGAAGCAACCCAAATGTCCATCAGTAGATGATAAATTCATACATATATTTATAATAATCCATATATATGTGGAATATCACTCAGCTATAATAAGAATGAAATTCTGACATTTGAAACACTGTAGATGGACCTAGAGAACATCATGCTTAATGAAATGAATCATACAGATGTGAGATCACTTATATGCAGAATATAAAAACCACAAATGAATATACATGCAAAACACAGACTCACAGAAATCAAGCTTGCAGTTACCACAGGTGATAGGAAAGGGAGAGGAATAAGTTAGGGATATGAGATTAATGAATACAAACTAGTCAGTATGTATAAAATAGAAAGCAACTAGGATATACTGTGGAGCATAAGAAATTATTACCTTGAAATAACTTTCAATGGAGTGTAATCTGTAAAAACACTGAATCACTATCCTGTATATCTGAAAATAACATAACATTGTAAATCAACTATAGTTCAATTAAAAAGAGAATGATTATCCGTTCTAAGCAAAGTTGTAATGCTTGTGTTGCCAAAGTAGATTATGGGGTGACTCATATTATGGCAAAGATGCATCCTGAAAATGACTGCATACTATTGTAAACTCAGCCAAGTAGAAACCATAATTGTGGCTACTGTGCTGGAGGTAGTATCTTTGTGAGATCCAGTTAATGAGGAAATTGTATACAGCCATTGATTGGGTAAGTGTACTTTTTTCCTATCCAATTCAGGAAAGGGTATCAAAAATAGCCCTGGGGGAAACATTCACATGGAATAGACAAGAAAATGCATTTATAAACCATGATAACTCTCCCTTGCTATCATAATATAGTCAGAAGAGATCTGGATCACATGAATATGTAAAGAGCATCACATTGATCATTATACCCATGAAAACATACTGATTGGGCAGGATGTATGAGCTGACTAGTATACTGAAGGCTTTGATACAAACCATGTTTTCTGGAAAGAGAGAGGAATATTTATAAGATTTGGGAATCTAATTTTAATAGTTTCTAGAGTTCTAGTGACCAGGAATGCACTTAGGTATCTCCAAAGTAAAACACAAATTGCTGCATCTTACATACTTTGCCAAGACGAAGAAAGCACAGTGCTTGGTCAGCCTCTTTGCATCCTGGAAACAGCAATTCCTTATCTGAGACAGTGGTCTGGTCCATAAATTAGGTGATACAAAAGGTTGCCAGTTTTAAAGTGGAGCCTGGAGCAGAAATGTACTCTTTGGCAGGTCCAGACTATGATGCAAGCAGCTTTACATCTTCAGTTAGATGATTCAGTAGTCCTGATGTTGTCAATGGTGAGAATGTTTCATTGTAGAGTTTATGGGAAAGCCCCTGGGGTTCTGAAGCAAGGGCATGTCATTTACAACACAGAATTATATGCCTTTGAGAAATAGTTCCTGGTATGTTGTTAGGGATTGGTAAAGGTGGCATGCTTGACCATGGAACAGTAAGTGACCATTTGTCTTAACCTGTTATAAGCTGGGTATTATCTGGCTCATTAAGTCACAGTGGATTTGCATGGCTTGTCCAATTTTATAAGGTGGAAATAGTACATTGGAATTGAGCCTAAGCAGGCATGCTAATCCTCCCATAGAACTTCACCAATCACTTCTCTGTCTCCTAGTGAGAAGATGTACAGAAGTAGAAAGAGTGAGGGAACAAGTTATGGCCCAGCTTCTCCTGTCACGAGCAGCCTGGGGTCATTGCTATTGCCAGGCAGCTACCCAGAAAGAGAATCAAGAACTGGTGACCACAGAGTTCCCAGCAGACAGCTGGCCTCCTCTGTTAAGGAGTTCTTGCCATATTGGATTTTCTTTGCCAAGTGAGAAAGCAATACAATCAAATGGTAATGTATATGTAAAGATAGATGCCAACTCCTCTATGGGAAGGGAGGTTTCAGATATCTTGAAGTAAATGTGCTAGTCTTGGCTCTCTTCTTGGGTACAAATAGTACAGGTATCCCTTTTTAACTAGGGGTTGTATGTTAACTAGGGGATGTAAAAGTGTGTTTAATACCTGGAGTGGCATTCAGAAGTAAGGAGAACTGATCTTCAACAATGCAATCCTATAACCTGTGATAACACTGTATGGAATTTTGATATAGCATCTCTCCCCTTTTCATCATAGGGGATTGGAATGCAAAACTAGAAAGTCAAAAGATACCTGGAAAGACATGCCAAGAGCTTATTTGTACTATTTTAGTGAACTGGATATTGACCAATCAACTGTTTGGCCAATGAAAGTTACTTCCTGTGCTCTTTGAATAACAATTTTAATTTGAGAATTCATAGGACAAGAGCTAAGAAGGGAGAATCATTAGTTTAGCACCATTATTGACACATGATAACACCACAGGCACTTAATATTCATATCACCTTCTAATTTTAGGTGAGGAACCTAAAACTTCCTTCAGTCACTTATGGAGATATAGGGATGTTTTAGAGAACAAGATCAGAAGCTGGGCCTGGCTTGACTCTAAAGCCTATGAACTTTTTTACATACTAGGCTGCCCAGTGTTTGAGGAAAAAACTGCCTTCTAAGCAAGATTTGAGAAGTCAGTTCATTGTGTTATGACATTTTGGCAGCACTGTAGAAACCAGTTTCTAATACGACGTTGAAATGTACAAAGAACATGACAATATTCAAAGGTCCAAATGAGATGAGTTCACTGAAGATTCAACTTCTTAAAAAACCCCAGACACCTTGAAACTGAGTCTTAGACAGGATGAGAGAGTGGAGAAAAATCTGGCCCCTGCCTTATAACAAAAATAACAACAATCATGGATTCCTTATGTGTCAAAGCCAGTTGAATAGGAGATGCTATCATGGGGCAGATGAACCATGTTTTAATTCCAGTGCTGGCCCATAAGGGGAAAGTAATTTTATCCAAGACTACTGGCATGAGGCCAACAGTCTAGTTCAACCCTGAGTCTTCTTTCCAATCACTTTCCCAAAGGCTTCATAATATAAACAACCTGTGTAAACCAATAAACTCTGCAGTCTCCTAGAGAGACTACCACATTGTAACCATATACAACAGACCACATCAGAGCCCCCTATAAAGTGTTTAAAAAATTAAAAGGCCTAGTAATTTAGGTTTCTGGAATCTACCATGGCCTTATTCTACATGAGTCTAGAGATGTTTCTGGTACTAAGTTCTGAAGCAAGATAAACTATCCCCATGAACCACCACTTTCCCAATGCTATGAGACAACGAGGCCCAGCCTAAGCTCAGATGCATTCGCTCCTTTGGATGTAACTGTACACACATGAATTTTCTTCTCATCTTAACCAGATTGCCTGCTTAGGAATCCACACCAGCTCATCTCAAGGGCCTGATCATTCTCTGCTGGAACGGGATATAAAAGCTGCTGCTAGCCATGTGCCAGAGCTGCAAATATCCAAGAGTGAGCACTGTGGGGGAAAGAATATTGAAAGGATTTATAGAATGACGGAATATACTTGCCTGATTCTTAACCACCCACTTCTTAGGTACATGACAGATAAATGATCAGAGAGGAGATATTATCTGGATGATATATGGATATGGGGGACAGAAGAGATATTCAGGAAGATACTATAACAAGGAAAGAAAAGCAATAAGCAAACAGACATACTTCTACCTATGACAATATAAAAATTAACAGTCTGGAAAAGAGACCTCCTCCTCTGTTCTTTTCTGACCCACCAGAAATAAATCCTATAAATGCTCTTGCCTAAAGGGAAAAGAAGGGGCAAGTCTATAGTAAGGTTTATTATTTTTGTACTGGGATGAACTGAGCCATTTCCCCAAGAAGAAAGAATCAAAGACAAACAAAGTGAGGAGGTGGAAAGCAGTGAACAGGAGAGTGTACCCAGTAGAGGTGTGGACTGTGTCAGAGTGATGGTAGTTTGAGGGAGCAGATTTCAATAAGTGTTGCTGTGGACCATGGCTTTCGAAGAGTAGAGTAATTACAAAGGATAGAATTCTTTCTTGTTCACTTTTGAATCTAGACATGTGTCTCTGTAACATGCCACTGTCTTAAGATTTGAGCTGCATTAATCTCCAACTTAAGGCGGGCTCCTGTCATCTGCAATCTGAGAGAGTTTAAGAATGGCCTTCAGTGTTCATTTTATTCTATTACTTTTAATGATTTTTTTAAATTTACAGTTTCATTTCTTTCTCTCATAAATGTAGCCATTTTGTATGTCATCATGCTTCTCTTTCCTTACTGTTCTATAAAGTTCATATTATCTCAAAAGTCTTGTCTTAAATGAAGAAAATCATAGGAAATGTTTCAGATACTTAAAGGGACCCAGTGTATATGCCTATCTATGTTCTAGACTGGAGAGACATTATTTATTCTGACTTAATGGCTTTTAGTGCCAAGCAGGAAAAATGAGGAACAATTACTAATTACAAGAACGAGAAATAGGAGTGATATTAGAGGATGTTTGGAATGCTATGTGAGCACATAGAAGGGATTTAATCTAGTCTAGGGAGTCATTGGTTACACACTATCAACAGCTTCCCTGGGAAGGCTTTATTAAGTTGAGGCCTTGAGTGAGTGACTTTGGGCACCTTATTGTCAAACTCGTACATTCTTTTTTTAAAAAATGTCCTTCAACACTTAATAAATTAGGCAAGAGAAAGACTTTTTTACATAAAGATATAAGATAGATTCCCCACACACACAATAGTCTATGTCATTAGCAACCTAATATCTGAGCTCTATGGGTTTCATAATCAATTTGAATTTGTCACTTAGACAAAACAGTCAAACTGATTTTGTGCATCTTTTAGGAATTGTTTCTCCATTCCCTTACCTTCACTGAATCTCATTTTTAAACTTTAATCTGCTAAATCATGAATCAATGAGAAATGATAAACTAATTGTCAATAATAGCTCTTCTATAAAAAAATGTTAAGGGAGACACAAGACTAGAAACTTGCAAGTTCTGCATAATAAATAGGTGACCTGAGTCTTTTGGGATGAAATAAAAATAGACCCTTATATTTTCCAGAAGTTTAGATCTTTTCAATATTCTTCTGTTAATGTTTCCATTAGTACTTCATCCTGAGGGAAGTGAGTGTATAAACTGGCCTTGACTATTTGAGGGTGCTGTGCAGGGGGTGACTGGCAGTCCTTAGCAAACTGTATTAACCATTAAGGTGGTGTCTATACTTTACCTCCTTCCTAGTGCCCACCCATATCAGGAAAAAGCATCACTGATTTAGACTTAAAATACTGAGTTCCCCTTTCCCTAAGTAGCCCTGCATTTAATCCACATAGTGAGGCTGTGGCCACTCTTGACTTGCATCTCACTCCACTGCTTGCTTACTACCAACAATTTAAAGAAATGCTCTAGATGGAATGTTATTCTTCTTTCCCTTCTAGTGCTAATACAGACTTTTCCTTGTTTTCATCTCAAATAACTTAAGTGAGGTTTTGTTAGGGGTGGGAAAGAGTTTTACCCCTGAGCTCATCTTCCACAAGAGCCTCGGAAGGCTAGTTTGGGATGAATGTAATACAAGTCAGGTTCAGTTAGGCATGTTCCTTTTCTTCTGTTTTGTACATGCCTGCTGGGACCTTTTAAAGAGCTTTGAGCAAATTCAACCATTCATCCATATAAAAGTACAAAAAAATCAGTTCTCCTCTTTACCACCCACAATGGTGTAGTTAGGGAAGAAGAGAATGCACTTAACCCCATCTAGACTCGCGGCCCCCACTCTGTGGGCAGGCTTTCAAACATGACTGCGCTGCCCCTACTCTTCAAGCACACAGCCTGGTGCAATCAATTTCTGGGAGCTTGATTGACCTCCTTTTCTCTGCCATTCAGACTTCCTCTAAGCAGGTATACCTCTAACCCTTGGCATCTAAATTCTCTAAAAAAAAAAGAAGCCAGATATTTACAAATGGTTAGATAAATGTAAAACGGGGATAGTTCTTCCTTAAGAATTGTTAAACAGGGGAGGTGGTGAAACATGGATGCTACTACTATGATACCAGATGCATAGTGAGCACTAACATCCATTGGGATCTTTCAGGCTGTAGTATCTTCCATATCACATGGCATTCCAAGGTTGAGATTCAGCTTATGCATCTCTTTTTTAACCCCTGCCATGTCCTACTCCATAGGCTAAAAGGGTTTAGTTCTTAAAGAGATGGTAATAAGCAAAAGGGAGAGATTATCATGCTCACTGTTTCTTCCTGACCGTGCTTTCTGAAAAACTTGATCCGTGTAAAGCAGGCTCTGAGATGAATAAAAGTTGTTTTTTTTTTAAGAGTGCTCTTGGGACCCTCAACTGTAGAATGGAAGAGAAGCACGTACAAATGGGCAGAGGGACAAGTCAAGTTGCAATGCTACCTAGGTGAAATACCCACAGGAGCTCTAAAAATAAAATTACCCTTCAGGACTGCCCACATTTGCAACAAGAGGGCCAGGCCTTTATAAGCCTGGGACAATCTTTTATGAGATGCAGCCCATCCAGGAAAGATGTATGACTTTGGGCAAGTTTGTTCTCTGCCACTGAGAAACCCCTGAAGATGGCTGATAGCCGAGGGCCTGCAGCACTCTCAGCAGCTTGTGGACTCAGTCCTTCATTCCTGAGTGAGGATCTGGGGACTCTATCGCAGTAGCCATCCCCCTGCCTGATGTGTACCTGCAGAGAAGTTTATTTTCAAGTTTCCAAAGTTTTAAGCTTGTAGTCTGAGACAAGTACATAATGCCTACATAAAGTTGGAATATTTGTGAATATTGTTGACCAAAAGAAAATTCTCTCAATCCTGATTGGGCCTGTCATCACTAAAGAGTCACATATACCCTTAAGCAAAGCATATTCATTATTATCTATATCTATTCAAACGGGAAAATAATTGGGGGAAGCTTTAAAACAGTCATCTTCTGAGGACCTCACTGGTCTTTAGGCAGGCATGACCCTCTTAAGTCTACACAAAACTGCAGGAGAGCTAGTAGAGAGAGACACTGCTTCCCAACAGATTGTCATGGTAATGTAGTTGGATGTTGCCTTTTTAACTAGTATGGGGTAGTGGAGGATGAAAAAGTAATGTGGAAATGCTTAGCTATTTGCAATATTGCAGTGTAGAATGAGTAATAGAGGCTTCTTTTATTTAGTTTTAGAATAAGGAGAAATCACTGCAGACCATTTGAGGAAAGACTTCAGAGGAGAGACTCTTGACAGGCCTGTGGGAGATGGACAGAATCCACTGGGAGAAAGTAAGGTAAGGTAAGGTAAGGTAATACAGTGAGCAAAGATAAAGCTCAAAATGCTCAGAGGATACTGGGAAATAAATATATCTGCCTAGCTGTAACTACTTGTGGAATAGAAACAGGAACAGGCTGGGACCAGATAATCAACTCCTTCATACCCAGGACAAAATGATACCAAAGGTTTAAGGAGGAGACTCACCTGATAAAATCAATGTCTTATGAAAGCAAACCTAACATATGGTGGGATATTAGATGTGGCAATAAAACAGACTAATAAGTTACATAATGTCCAGCTATAAGACAATGGCCACATTAGCATCAGTGAGAATAAAAGGGGAAGATATAATGATCTATGAGGAAATATCCATCTTCTTTATCCCTGTGTAGTCCCTTAGGATCTGGACTAAATGAATCTGAATATAAATAAATTATATTCTTTAGTGTGACATAGACTGTGGTAGAGCACAGTCCACATGATTAATCTTTTCAAATGCTATTAACTTATTTGAGCTTCTTGGCATATTTCTACAGAGCTATAGCTTGATATACATGATTTTCTACCACAGACTATAAAGTAGAAGTTTTCACTTACTCCCCATTACCCCTTGACAAAGGATTGGCAGAAGAGAAAGTCCTAGGTGTCTACTTCTTGCATTTCTATAATTCTTTATAGTATGAACAAATATTTTCTGAAATATTACATATTACAAACATAATAAATATTATCAATATATATGGATTGAATGAACCACTAGATAGTTTGGTCCATATACATTCATAGTAAAAAAATTTTCAAAGACTATTTACCCAAGAAGCTTCCTGAAGAATAAACAGAGTCTTATGCCACCTCAGAACAAATAATTGATCTTTGGGAACCCAAAATTGAATGTACTAGAATATCGGTCCTTTACCATTTCCAGTCAGTTTGAATGTCGCTTTAAAAGACAAACCAAGAAAGGAGAGATTAAATGACAGAGGCAGGAGGACACGGAACTCACCTCCCCCCATAAACACATCAAATATACATCTATGCGTAAGGCAATTCTCACTGAAAACTAACTGGAGACTGGCAGAAAGACTCTTGTTACAACTAATGCTGTAAGAAATACACACAAGATTGAGCAGAAAAGGAAGAGAAGATATCAAGTCAGGACCTGTGCCACTGGGCTAGGACTCAGAAGAGAAGGGGGATTATAAGGGCTGGGAGATCCTCTCTGGGAAGTGAGCAATTTGAGCCACACATTGGCTACCCCAACTCTGGGATTCAACACTGAGAAGACAAGTCCCCCTGGCTGGTTGGAGGGCTCATGGGACTAAAAGGAGAGCAGTGGGAAGCCTGAAACAAGAGCCTGCATGTTTCACAGTGGACCTCTACGCTGGGGCAAGGGCTGCTGCAGCCAAGGGAGGGCTCAGTTGTGAAGGACAAAACTGGTCTAGATCTGAATAGCATCTGAATAGGAGAGGAGCTGCCATTACTGTCATGAAGCAGTCCCCCACTTTGCTGCTGTGGCTGCTACAGCTCATGCCCAGAACCCCTGAGGCAAGGGAAACAGAGGTGGGAGTGGGCAACACACCAACACTTAAAGGAAACAGAGCCAGCTCAGACTCAATGCTCTGGGCTTCTGCTCCAGCAGCTTGGGCCCCAACCACATGCCCAGTAGCTGGTTCTGATGTATGAGCAGTGGAGAAGCCCCAGCTCACACCAGGCACTGGCCACAGCCCCTTCACCTTCATCCCCACCTCTTTACATGATGATAGCCACCAAAACACCCTGGGAAAAGACAAGATTCATGCTCACATCAGATCCAGCTCTCCCAAGACAGCCACTGGGCACCCGCAGACTGCACAGGGACACACCCACACAGGGATACCCCCTTCAAGACTGGATAGGTAATCGTTTCATCTAATTTCATAGAAATTTAAGCAAAATGAGAAAAGGAGTTTATTTCAAGTGAAAGGATAAGAGAAAACCTCTTGGAAAAAAAACAACTAATAAAACAGAAATAAATAACCAGCCAGGTAGAGTTCAAAGCACTAGTAATAAGAATGCCAACTGAATTAGGGAAAAAAAATAGATGAACCCAGTGAGAATTTTAATTAGAAAATATTTTAAAAATGATCTGTGATGATGGCCATCAACACATGAAAAGAGCCCACTAGGCTCCTCTTTCCATAGGATTTCCCAGGCAAGACTACTAGAGTGGGAAGCCATTTCCTTTTCCAGGGGATCTTCCTGACCCAAGGATCAAACCCACAATAAATAGCTCATACAACTCATAAAAAAATACAAGTCAATTTAAAAATGGGCAGAAGACTTAAAAAGACATTTTTTCCAAAAAATATACAGATGATTAAAAGGCACATGAAAGAAGCTCAACACTGTGAATCAGCAAAGAAATGCAAATCAAAACCTCAATGAGATATCACCACACACATGTCAAGATGGCTATCATTGAAAAATCACAAATAGTAAATACTGATGAAGATGTGGAGAAAAGGGAACACCTGTACTCTGTAGGAATGTAAATTGATGAGGTCACTATGGATAACAGTATGAAAGTTTCTCAGAAAACTAAAAATAGAACTACCATGTGATCTATCAATTCTACTCCTGGGTATGTATCTGGAAAAATGAAAACCACATGTACCCCAATGTTCAGAACATTATTTACAATAGTCAAAATATGGTAGCAACCTAAGTACTTGCTCATCAACAGATGAATGGATAAAGAAGATATGGCATACACACATAAACACACAATAAAATAATAGTGAACTATAAAGAGCCTTTCCTAAATTCAGCTTGAACATCTGGAAGTTCATGGTTCATGTATTGCTGAAGCCTGGCTTGGAGAATTTTGAGCATTACTTTACTAGCGTGTGAGATGAGTGCAATTGTGCGGTAGTTTGAGCATTCTTTGGCATTGCCTTTCTTTGGGATTGGAATGAAAACTGACCTTTTCCAGTCCTGTGGTCACTGCTGAGTTTTCCAAATTTGCTGGCACATTGAGTGCAGCACTTTCACAGCATCATCTTTTAGGATTTGAAATAGCTCAACTGGAATTCCATAACCTCCACTAGCTTTGTTCATAGCGATGCTTCCTAAGGCCCACTTGACTTCACATACAAGGATGTCTGGCTCTAGGTGAGTGATCATCATGATTATCTGGATCATGAAGATCTATTTTGTATAGTTCTTATGGGTATTCTTGCCACCTCTTCTTAACATCTTCTGCTTCTGTTAGGTCCATACCATTTCTGTCCTTTATTAAGCCCATCTTTGCATGAAATGTTCTTTTGGTATCTCTAATTTTCTTGGAGAGATCTCTAGTCTTTCCCACTCTATTATTTTCCTCTATTTCTTTGCACTGATCACTGAGGAAGGATTTCTTCTCTCCATGCTGTTCTGTGGAACTCCAGTATTCAAATAGGTATATCTTTCCTTTTCTCCTTTGCTTTTCACTTCTTTTCTTTTCACAGCTATTTATAAGAACTCCTCAGGCAGCCATTTTGGTTTTTTGCATTTATTTTTCTTGGGGATGTTCTTGATCCCTGTCTCCTGTACAATGTCACCAACCTCTGTCCATAGTAAGCTGGATTTAGAAAAGGAAGAGAACCAGAGATCAAATTGCCAATATCCGTCGGATCATTGAAAAAGTAAGAGAGTTCCAGGAAAACATCTACTTCTGCTTTATTGACTACGCCAAAGTCTTGGACTGTGTGGATCACAACAAACTGGAAAATTCTTAAAGAGAGAGGAATACCAGACCACCTGACCTGCCTCCTGAGAAATCTGTATGCAGGTCAGGAAGCAACAGTTAGAACTGGACATGGAACAACAGACTGGTTCCAAATAGGAAAAGGAGTACGGCAAGGCTGTATATTGTCACCCTGCTTATTTAACTTATATGCAGAGTACATCATGAGAAACGCTGGGCTGGAAGAAACACAAGCTGGAATCAAGATTGCCGGGAGAAATATCAATAACCTCAGATATGCAGATGACACCACCCTTATGGCAGAAAGTGAAGAAGAACAAAAGAGCCTCTTGATGAAAGTGAAAGAGAAGAGTGAAAAAGTTGGCTTGACACTCAACATTCAGAAAACTAAGATCTTGGCATCTGGTCCCATCACTTCATGGCAAATAGATAGTGAAAACAGTGACAGACTTTATTTTGGGGGCTCCAACATTACTGCAGATGGTGACTGCAGCCATGAAATAAAAAGATGCTTGCTCCTTGGAAGAAAAGTTATGACCAACATAGACAGCATATTAAAAAGCAGAGACAAAAGCAGAGACATTACTTTGCCAACAAAGATCCATCTAATCAAGGCCATGGTTTTTCCAGTAGTCATGTATGGATGTGAGAGTTGGACTATAAAGAAAACTGAGCACCGAAGAATTGATGCTTTTGAGCTGGTTACCTGTGGGCAGGTGGGTAGAAGAAGGGCTAAGATAGGGGTAAACATTTAAGATATACAATCTGCTTTCTATGAAATAAATAAGCAAGAAGGATATATTATACAGAACAGGGAAATATAGCCATTCAGTTCAGTTCAGTCGCTCCGTCATGTCCAACTCTTTGCAACCCCATGAACCGCAGCATGCCAGGCCTCCCTGTCCATCACCAACTACTGGAGTCCACCCAAACCCATGTCCATTGAGTCGGTGATGCCATCCAACCATCTCATCCTCTGTTGTCCCCTTCTCCTCCTGCACTCAATCTTTCCCAGCCTCAGCATCTTTTCCAATGAGTTAGCTCTTCCCATGAGGTGGCCAAAGTATTGGAGTTTCAGCTTCAGCATCAGTCCTTCCAATGAACACCCAGGACTGATCTCCTTTAGGATGGACTGGTTGGATCTCCTTGCAGTCCAAGGGACTCTCAAGACCAACACCACAGTTCAAAAGCATCAGTTCTTCGGCACTCAGCTTTCTTTATAGTCCAACTCTCACATCCATAGTATAATATAGCCATTATTTCATTGTAACTTTAAATGGAGTGTAATCTATAAAAACACCGAAGCACTGTTTTGTATACCTGAAACTAATATTATAAATGAACTATACTCAATAGAAATAAAATAAAACCAGGATTATATATAGGACTTTTCATTATCACTGACTACTAGGAGCAATTTATATATATATTCAGCTCTTGGTTTAGCTCTACTCATGTGGTATAAATGATCAGACACTAGTCTGTGAGGCAGAATGCTATTTTCCCATTCTATTCCTCACCCTTTATCAGTTACATCTTCAAACAAGTTGACCGAACTTTTAGGGCTTCTACTATCTCATCTGTAAGAATAAAGATAGTATCTGAAGTAATTTGGACAAGTTTACAAATTATTGTTCACTAGAGCAGGTTTAATTTCAACAGGTTTTATAATAAGATCACAAATAGGCACTGTCTTAAATTCAGTCTTCCTGAAGACAGAGATTACGGGGAGACAAAACAGTAACTTCTCAGTAGAGAACTTGAAAAATACTATCTCAGCTAGGTAATCACGGTCAAGATCACACTGGTAAGTCATGTTGGTAGTATGTGCCCTACAACAGTGCAATGAAAATGACATTTTACCTCTTTCATCTTCCTCCCCCAAACCTGTAACTTCTGTTAATCTTGTTATTAGCACTGGATAAATTTTAGAATGCCGTTCTACAAAATATCTAACCAGTGTTCCTCCAAACTTTCAAGGTCATCAAAAACAAGGAAATTCTGAGAAACTGTCATAGCCTAGCGAAAACTGAAGAAGCATAGCAGCTAAATGCAATGTAGGATCCTGATGAGTTTCTGAGGCAAAATGAAATAAAAAGGAAAGACATCAGGTGAAAAGCTAAGAAAAATCTGAATAAAGAATGGATTTAATTGAGAATAATATAGCAATACTGGTTCATTAATTATAACAAATGTACCATACTAATGTAAGATAATAATAATAGGGGAAACTGGGTATAAGATGTATGTGAACACTCTGTAATATCTGCAATTTTTTGTAAGTGTAAAACTATCCTTAAAAAATACTTTATTTAAAAACAAAGTAGGGGTACTCTTTCTGCCCCCTTCTGATGCCTATGTCAGAAGCTTTCTCTATCCCTTTTATACTTGAATAAACTCTATTGCACAAAAGCTCTGAGAGATCGAGCCTCGTCTCTGGCCCCTGTTTGAATTCCTCTCCTCCGGAGGCCAAGAATCCCGGCCGTCTTTTCGTGATTCAGCAAACAACCTTTCATCTTGGGGCTCGTCTGGGATTCTTCAGGACAAGGTAAGGATGCTTGGAGCTCGAGTTCTTTGTTCTCCTAGCGAACACATTTTCTGCTGTACTTCACTAACTCTTCCTTGTGCTTGTGTGAATGAATGAAAGCCCTGTGCGAAGCAGTGAGGAGCCCTGCTCTGCAGTTCTGCGGTGACCTCATATGGCTCATGGCAGAAACCAGGTCGGGGGTTTATACCGACCTGCCAATGCCAAGAGGCACCCAATGTCTCCTTTGGACCGACCAGAAATGGGCAATGCGTGTGGACTGAACTAGCTAACAATTCCATCCTCACTCCTTTGAACTGTATCCTGAAAAACTGGGATAGATTTGGTCCCCAGGCTTAAAGAAGACACACCTGATCTTCCTATGTGATACTGCATGGCCGCGGTACTCACTGGAGGACGGCGAACGGTGGCCAGTTGGAGGGTCTCTTAAGTATAGTACTGTTTTACAATTAGACCGGTTCTATAGAAAACAAGGGAAATGGGTAGAAGTAGCGTATGTGTTGCCCTTTTTCTCTCTGCGAAATATGCCAGGCTTGTGTCCTAAGGGTATAGATTTGGGTGTGACTCCTTCAGCTCCCTCCTGTCCTCCTACTTTGCCCCCTTACCCAGGGCTCCCAATTGAACAAACTGAAAGCCAGAGAAACCCCCCAAGAAGGGCTGCCTTGGTCTCAGTGGAAACCCAAACTGGGATTCAAACTGCCCATGCAGAGGTCCAAATACCTCCTGTCTCGGTACGACCTCAGACTACTCTGGTTTCAGTAGAAACTCAGGCCATAGAAGTAAGAGATGGGATGGAGGACAGGAGACAAGGAGATTAGGTAACGCAGGTTTCTCCACTCTATCCCTGGGACCATATCCGCGGAGCAGCCAGAGACATTGAGGAACAGCCGCACAAGCTGTTGCCTCTTCATGAAGCACCCACCGGGAGAAATAATCAGTCTATGAGATTTAATAAGCCTTTTTCTTATCAAGAAATACAAAGAATTAAGGAGGGTCTGGGAGACTATTTAGAGGACCCAAAAAAATATATTAGAGCTTTTAAAGGTGTTACTCTGCTTTATGACCTTACTTGGAAGGATGTGATATATGTCTTGGGACAAACGCTGACTCATAGAGTCGAGTTTTGGGGAAAGCGGTTGCTTACGGAGATGAATGGCTTGGTAATGAATCAGTAGGGAAGAGGGAAGACGAGATAGCCGCCCTCCCCACTGGAAATCAGGTGGTCCCAATTACAGAACCAGATTGGGGCTGCAACACAGCTAAAGGAAGATGGGATCAGAGTCATTTTGTCAGATGCGTTCTTGAAGGACTCAGGCAGGCGCGTGCTAAGCCTTTAAACTATGGCAAATTGGCAAACATAGAACAGGAGGAGAAGGAAGCTCCTGGTAAATTCCTGGATAGACTGAGAGAAGCCCTTCGCATATTCACTGAGATTGATCCCGAAAGTGAGGAGGGAAAAGTGATCTTAAAAGATAGATTTCTCACTCAGTCGGCTCCAGATATCCGCCGTAAGCTATTAAAACGGGCGTATGGACCTAACCAGTCTTTAGATAATCTGTTACAACTGGCTCGGACAGTCTATTATGGTAGGGAATATGAGGAAAAGAAAGAAGGGCAGAAAAAGACAAAGGAACAGGCGGAAGCCTTCGCAATGGCTGTAAGAACCACTCTTAAACAGCCTGAGAAAAATGCCCAGAGGGACCCAGGTGAAAAGAGATGGGCTTGCTATTACTGTGGAAAGGAGGGGCACCTCAGGCGAGATTGCCCTCAGGCATCCAAGCCGCCCCTGCTCCATGTCCGGTCTGCAAAGGATCACACTGGAGGAGAGACTGCCCGCAGAGGCGTAGGTTTCAGGGGTCAAACTCTCAGGACAATCAGGACTGAAGGTGCCCGGGGGGTCCCCACACAAGCTCCCGTCCTAATTCTCAGGAGTTTCTACACCTGAGAAACCCCAAGTACTAATAACTGTGGGGGGCCAATCCATCGATTTCCTTTTAGATACGGGGGCAACTTACTCCGTGCTTACTGAAGCCCCTGGCCCACTTTCTTCCCGACCCGCTTCCGTAATGGGACTGTCTGGACGAGCCAAAAGATGGGCCTAATAATCTATGTGAGCCTACTTCTGCTGACGCCAAAGATCCTGAGTCTGCTGTTTGATCCTCAAGACCATGCCTTCCTGCCCTGGGCTCATTCCTACGCAGCATTTCATAATCGGTCTAACTGCTGGGTCTGTGGAGCACTCACTCCCCTCTTCATCAGTGGAAGGCTTCCCGTGGTGGACATCCCCAAGTCAAGGAAAAGACTTTCTCCAAGTCTGCAAACTCCTTCAACAATTATATGTAATGCCTCTTCTTCAACTGATGATATCAACTTTAAGATGGACTGATGTAACTATGGACATAATGTGACTTTTCATTTTGATTTTAGCTTGGTTAAATGACTATTTTGTCTTACGTCTGTAACTGTATAATGGGGTTTTCTAACCATCTAAAAGCTTTTAAGTTACAAAAAAAAAAAAAAAAAAAAAAAAAAAAACAAAGTAAAAGAATTCCTTCCTAAAAGCTCAAACCGTTAGTTTAGAGATCTATTAAATATATAAGGAAGAAAATCCCTAAGATGTATATTTGCACATTACTTCAGATCTGATCCAATCCTTTCATCCTCACCTCTCATCCCAGCCCCCCTCTACCAGTTCCTTCCAGGCTTCCACCACTTTTGCAAGTTTACTGCACCCTGTCATGCCCTCATCTTTTCTTACCTTGGGCTTCTCTGACATCACAGCATGAGACATACAAGGAAATCCAGGAGCAAAGAGCACAGGAAGAAGCTTAAAGGAGTCCCCCCAACAGATGCTCAGCACTGGCTGCAGGCCTCCTTGCCAATACATTGACTTCTGAGTCATAGATGAGAGACCCTGTGTCCATAAATTCTCCCTTATTCTGCCTTTATTCTCCCCTTTTATCTAAACTCCTCCAAGATAGTCTTTGACCTGAGTTTTCCTGGTTCCCAGAGTACATATAAGCCAGGTCCTGCATTTCCTTTGGCATGTGAACTGTTTCCTCTTGACACAAGGATGGTATTTCCATGCTCAGACTGTGCTGAGACCTGGCCTTGATTGGCCTGGAGGCCTGCAGTGGCACTTGAAAAGAATGAGCATCATTTTACAAGGCACCTGCCTTAAAGTCATCACATGGTCTTCAGCCCAAAGGAGATAATACTCCTTTCTTCAGGCTAAAGGATGCTACTCTCTGGCAGGAACAAGAGAGCTACTTTACCTTCCTGGTGGGAGCAAGGGAATCTGGGTTGTTATAGCTTGGGCCTCCCTAAATATAGACCCGAGCCAAAGGCTTGTGTTTCTTGGGATCACTTCCCAAATAAACTACCTGCACCCAGTAAAGAAGTGGGGATAGTGAAAGAGAAGAAGGAAAATGCATGAAGACTACATTACTGAGTGGGTTGCTACTGTGAGCAGCCACGGATCCATGCCGCTTTAGGGGTGCTTGTAGAATACTTAATTTTCTACAAAGGGAGCAGAAAAGCTCTGGAGTGTTTATCCACCAACTTCCATTCCCCACTGGTTGAAGTTTATCCCAGTGGCATTTCATGTCAGCATTTCTGGGCTGCTCTGCACATGTTTAGCAAGCTCCTGAGGCACTAGAGAAAGTCCCCAGGCTGAGAAGCACAGAGACGCAAGTCATGAGATGATAAGCTGTCAGTAAGGCACAGAAAATATCCACCACTGCTCCAGGTGAATTCAGGCCTTGAGTTTATGGGGTAGGGCTTACAGAGTACCTACCATTCCAGCGTTTTAGGCTTTTCAGGCTCATATGTCCCAAAGTCTCCATCTCAGGTCTCAGGATCTTAATCCTTAATTACCAGGGCCCAAGACAGTGAACTACTACTTTTTTTTTTTTAAAGATAAACCTAGAAAGCAGGAGTAAGTGCTAGAGGAAATGAAGTAGGAAAGGAGGAAGACCCAAAATAAACATATGACTGATAGTTCAAGCCCATGAGACTTCCCTCAAAAGCCACATACAGTGTGACTAGAGATCGTCTACGGGTGAAGGGAGGAAGCAGAGCCAGTAAGTAAATATCTGACCAGTGGGAATGGACAAAGTTTTACTCTTCAGCATATTAACAGTCTACACGTCCATGATAAATACGTGAGGGCTCCAAGAGGAGTAAGAGAGTGGGAGGCCAGAAGCACAAGGCACAGGGGAGGCTGAGGGACTGCTCCTGTGTGAAGTGGGTCACAGTGCACACAGGGCTGGTTCTCCACTAGCAGCTGGTAAAGATGAACGAGGCTGAGAGGATGTGAAGTGGTGATGGGATACATCTGACCAAGAGGCTAAATAATATGGAACTAAAATAATGGCACTAACATGGAAGGTGACGCATTAGAATTCTTTCCATCTTTATCTTCCTCCTGACCATACAAAGTCTAAGCTCAATCTTCCTCTAAGTCAATATTCATGTTAACTCATAAAGATGAGCACTAAAATACCAGATATAGAATCAATAAGTTCCAAACCAAAAGAGGAAAAGGAGAATAGAGAATTCAACCAAACCAAGAATTCAAGTAAACAGAGGAGGAAAAAGCGGGGGGGGGAACTTGTTTTAAACCATGAGATAATGGCATCATCAAATGCAATGATTAAACATGTCTTTAAATAATAGATAAATAATCTGACTGGCTCTTTAAAAAATTGGCTATTCAATGACTAGAGTCACAATTTGAAAATAAATTAATGGAAGAGATACTCCTAGAAAATACTAAATAAACATCGTTAATGTCAAAATATTCATGTAAGATTGAGTAGCTATATATCGATATATGGTATTAATCCCTAATAATGTATTTTTACTAATAGAAAGTGTAGCATGAACTTGTATACCTACAACAAAATCTCAATATAAAGTATCTAGATATTCCTACTCTAACCTACAGGGTGTTTAAAATATCTATATCTTACAAGTTTGCTTGCATAGTTCTTTTGATTTTTGTGAAGATTTAGAAACAAAGAAATAAGGATGGCCAACAAAGAAAAATTCCATTCTATTGGAGCATAGAGTATGTGTATTGGTGGGGAGAGGACAAGCAGGTAGTGATAAAAGGACAAAAGGCACTGAATATAAGGCACAGAAAGAGGCCTGAACATGTGGTACCTGACAGAGGCGGTATTACTGACCAGTGAAGAACTGCTGCTCAGTCAACGTCAGATCCTCACATGCCAGCATAAAAGCAGTTTTCTAGATGGACAAAATTTTCTTTAAAATGAGTGTCTGTGAGACCTGAACGTGAAAAGGAAAACTTTGAAAACTGAGAGAAAATATAGAAGAATACTTGAGGAACTCACAACAGGAAAGGATTTATTATTAGATAAACAAAGCTAATAAAGGCAATGTGTTTAAGCTATTTGTTTTTATGTAACAAATGTAATTACATTAAAATGTAAAACTTACAAGCCACAGATCAAAGGGAACATAATTGGAACAAGAACAGCAAAGTATTATATTCAGTGTAACTGAAAAATTCCTATACATTGATAAGAAGAGACAACCATAGAAAAATGGGCAGAAAGGATGAGAAAAATTCACAGGAGAAAATCAAAATGGCCATTGGCTTCAAAGCTCTTAACCACACTAAATACCAAAGGAATTCAAAATAAATTTACCTTGAGATCTAGAAGATACTCAGCAGGTTGACAAAACCAAGAGTTGGAATTTTCAGGCTTTGTTACCAGACTGCTTATGAGACTATAAACTGGCGCAGTTTCTCAGCAAATGTTGCCAAAGTGCTCCTCAAAAATTTGTTTCTGGGTCACAGGTTATATGCACTTCTGGAGAATTTCATGTGTACCAGACATGAACAATGACACAAACAAAATTTATAATAGTGAAGAACAGGGATCAACCTGGATGTCAATTTTTAAAAATGGATAAACTGGGTTATTATCAATAATGCTATGCTCCTCAGTGGATATATGTATGTGTATTTGTGTGTATATATATCTACACATATGTATACATGTACGCATACATATATACACACAAGCATGCACAGAAATATACATATACTTTGTTTATAAAAATGGATTGTTCTTTAAAAATTAAGTGTGGGAAAGGAGGCAAGAAAAAGCAAGGTCCAGAATATATTTAGCATGAGAGAATTTATGTAAACTTTTATTTTTACAAAAAAATGATAGTTTTTTAGTATATATTTTTGTAGGTTTTCTGTATAGATAACCATAAATATATGCTGCTTCACAGGAAAGAAAAGAAAAACATCTGGAACATAAGCTTTTGCAGAAAATTTTCTTTCATAAAATAAATTGTTATATAGAAATGCCAACGGTTCTGACACCAAGCCACAAAGTTCTAATTTTATAACCTAGGAAGTATTATAACCCTAGAAACAATTGTTATCAAAGAATCAATGTTGCCAAAAACATTGAGAGCACACCACTATGTACAAGGCTCTGGATGTGAGAGCTTGAGAAAGTAGAAGGGAAGAATGGAAACCAGCTTTTTTCTCCCTTTAAGAGGAAGGAAGAACCGATGGGACAATGCCTCCTCCCAGCTCCCATGCACAGATTGACTGCACTTCTGTTTCTTATGGAGTACCTCAAAGGGGGTAACTTGACATTTGTTAGCTTGATTACTATGCTTGGCCAGACAAGTATTTTTACACTTACACTTTCACCCATGAATGCAGAAGAAGAAAAAGTCATAGAACAAGGATGCAGTCAAGCCAGGAACTAGATCAAGTTACTTTCACAAAACCTACTGACCTGATTGCACCATCATATTTCATCTAGGAAGAAAATCTCTTCCTCCTCAACACTGTCCTTTATTCTGTGACCACTGCCATTAGCTTTTCAAAAGAAAATACTGGCATAAAAAGTGTTGTTTGCTGACTGCAACCTGGACAAGTCCTTGTTTGAAAGGTGGGGAGTACTTTTACATGTCTACCAAACACAGTAGGTAAGGCAAACAGCCTCCAACTGTCAGTTCCTTCAAAGTTTGCCTCAGAAGCAAAGAGCTGCCTTCCCCAAGGTCATCCCCTTCCCCCAGAGAGCCCACACTTGGGGACTGAGTAAGAGAAAACTCTAAAGGAGACCAGTATGGAGGTCCCTTAAAAAACTAAAAATAGAACTACCATATGATCCAGCCATCTCATTCCTGGGCATTTATCCAGAGAAAAACATGATTCAAAAGGGTACCTGCACCCCAATGTTCATTGCAACACTGTGTATAATGTCCAAGACATGGAAGCACTGTTTATAATATCCAGCACTATTTATAATATCCAAGACTAAATGTTCATCAGCAGATGAATAAAGAAGATGTGGTACATATATATAATGAAATATTACTCAGCCATTAAAAAGAATGAAATAACGTCATTTGCCACAACATAGATGGATCTGGAGATTAAGTGAAATAAGTTAGACAAAGACAAATATCATATGATGTCACTTATATGCAGAATCTTAAAAAACATGATATAAATGAACTTTATAAAACAGAAACAGACTCACAGACTTAGAGAACAAATTTATGGTTACCACTGGGAAAAGGTTGGGAGGAGAGATAGATTTGGAGTTTAATACTGACATGTACACACTGCTATATTTAGAATAGATAACCAACAAGAACCTACTGTATAGCACAAAGAACTCTGCTCAATATTCTGTAATAACCTAAATGGGAAAATAATTTGAAAAATAATAGATACATGTATATGTATAACTGAATCACAACTGAAACTAATACATTGTTAACCAACTATGCTCCAATATTAAAAAAAAAAAAAAAAAAAAAAAGCAATTCCATTCCAAGTAGTCACAACTCAGAGGCACAACAGTAGCTCCAAAGCTCCCTGCCAGGTTACCCAAAGGTTCTATCAGGTCTACTACATTGCTTTTTTTGTTTGTTTTTAGTTCTTCTGTCCAATCTTTCTTTCTCCCATTCTCTTCCACATATTATGTTTTCTAATAAATATAATGTACCTCAAGCTTGTCTCACTGTTTTCTTGCAGAGAACCAAACCTAAGAGAATTGGTATTAGAAATGGTTTGAGAAAGAAGGTGATAAGATAGGGGTTCTGGAGCTGGCTGCCTGGGTGGCAATGAGGACGCCAGTATTAATAGTAGAGGAAACACACAGAGAGACTCTGGCACAAGGTAGTAGTCTGTTGTTAAAGCTGGCAGCACAGCCCAGCTGAGGATATGCTTGGTTGAAGAGAGAAGCAAAGGGCTATGCCACAAGGGAGCTGCAAACACAATGAGCATGTATGAGCAAGAATCAGAGGAGTACACGTGGGACTAAATGATAAGTGTGCCTGATAAAAGGGGCCCGGATACTCCCAAGTCAGTCACCTCTTCCCTTAAATCTCTGGAGTGTGAAAACTGGGTGAGAAAGATGTCGACTTGAGGGTGTTTTCCTGAGATACATGATTTAACATCCTTGCAGAGGTTTCCACATCCAACAAATGGTGTGAACTTGCAACTATGATGACTCCTAGAAATATAAAACAAGTAATGATCCATGCTGGAGAGATTGAAATGATAGAATTTCTATGGAAGATAGAGGAGGAACAGATTAAAAGGCTGAGGCAAGTGAGTGTGCTAGAATGGTTATACTATATTCATTTATTAGACTTTCCAGATGATTACTTTCCACAGGACAGCCCATTGCAAACACCATTTACTAAGGCCAGAAAGAATGTGCTATTGGGAAGAAGGGTGCTACTTAGCTAAAATGCTAAGTAGTAGCTTTATTCTATAGGTGAGAGATGATATTTGGAAAATTATGGTATGTAGACAGAAGTCAAGCCAAAGTGTCACAATTATCAGAGTGAGTGCTAAGATTGGAGTGGCAGTCAAAGGGACCTAACTCACAAAAATGTATGAAGATAGTTAATGGAACATGGCAACCCTAGAGCAAAATAGGTGGGCAGCCAACAAGGATACTATTCAACTTGTACCAACAAAGGAATGCAATGATGAATGACAAGGACTCTGAGGGAAGGCATCCCGTTAAAGGGTCACAATCCGCTGTGCAGTTTCTAGTCCTGAGCCAGTTTTCAGACTCAAACCCCATTTATTGAAAAGGTGACCAGGTCTCCAGGATCCTGCAAAGCCACAGTAAGTATCCATGGTAATGATTCCTTTGTCCAAAAGGATTTGGGATCAATTTACTCAGGGAAACTATATACTGAGGAAAAAAGAATTCCCAGTCTTTTGACGAGTGTTAAAGAAAGGGAGTCAATTGATCATGAAACTTGGAAACTCAAAATATGATAATCGCCCCCTGTTCACATTGAGCCATATGAAAACCAAAGAATAAATGAAATCTTGACTACAGTCCAGGTTTCAATGGGTCAGCTTTATCTGCAGACCTACATATTGGTCCTTTCTCTATTTCCATAAAGTATGATTGAGATTAGCATGTTTGAAAATGGTGCAACTCCAGTCTTAGGGTCATGGCTCTTCACCCTATGAAACTGAATCATATAGGCTAGGTGGAAGCTTCTAAAAACTGCCCTTAACAATGGCCAAAGCAGTAAATAAAAAACAAGGTCACATCTTGGGGAGGGAGATAGTGGCTATCGGTGCTACCTTTAAAGAGTTCAAGGATGCAAGGATGGTAATTCCCATTTATTCCATTTCAGTTCAGTTCAGTTGCTCAGTCATGTCTGGCTCTTTGCGACCCCATGAACTGCAGTACACCAGGCCTCCCTGTCCATCACCAACTGCCGGAGTTTACTCAAACCCATGTCCATTGAGGCAGTGATGCCATCAACCATCTCATCCTCTGTCGTCCCCTTCTTCTCCTACCCTCAATCTTTCCCAGCATCAAGGTCTTTTCAAATGAGTCAGCTCTTCGCATCAGGTGCCCAAAGTATTGGAGTTTCAGCTTCAACATCAGTCCTTCCAATTAACACCCAGGACTGATCTCCTTTAGGATGGACTGGATGGATCTCCTTGCAGTCCAAGGGATTCTCAAGAGTCTTCTCCAACACCACAGTTCAAAAGCATCAGTTCTTCGGCACTCAGCTTTCTTTATAGTCCAACTCTCACATCCATACATGACCACTGGAAAAACCATAGCCTTGACTACACGGACCTTTGTTGGCAGAGGAATGTCTCTGCTTTTCAATATGCTGTCTAGGTTGGCCATAACTTTCCTTCCAAGGAGTAAGCATCTTTTAATTTCATGGCTACAGTCACCATCTGCAGTGATTTTGGAGCCCAGAAAAATAAAGTCAGCCACTGTTTCCACTGTTTGCCCATCTATTTCCCATGAAGTGATGGGACCGGATGCCATGATCTTAGTTTTCTGAATGTTGAGCTTTAAGCCAACTTTTTCACTCTCCTCTTTCACTTTCATCAAGAGGCTCTTTAGTTCTTCTTCACTTTCTGCCATAAGGGTGGTGCCATCTGCATATCTGAGGTTATTGATATTTCTCCCAGCAATCTTGATTCCAGCTTGTGCTTCCTCCAGCCCAGCGTTTCTCATGATGTACTCTACGTATAAGTTAAATAAGTAGGGTGAGAATATACAGCCTTGCCGTACTCCTTTTCCTATTTGGAACCAGTCTGTTGTTCCATGTCCAGTTCTAACTGTTGCTTCCTGACCTGCATACAGGTTTCTCAAGAGGCAGGTCAGGTGGTCTGATATTTGCATCTCGTTCAGAATTTTCCACAGTTTATTGTGATCCACACAGTCAAAGGCTTTGGCATAGTCAATAAAGCAGAAATAGATGTTTTTCTGGAACTCGCTTACTTTTTCGATGATCCAGCGGACGTTGGCAATTTGATCTCTGGTTCCTCTGCCTTTTCTAAAACCAGCTTGAACATCTAGAAGTTCATAGTACACATATTGCTGAAGCCTGGCTTATCCCATCTAGTCCCTACCAAAACCAGACCGAGTTGAGATGACTATAGACTACCAAAACCTCAACCAAGTAATAGCTCCAATCACAGCCATGTACTCTCTCAGTGACTCACTGGGAGCCCTTTATTTATGCTTCTTTTTTCCTGCATTTCCTAGCAAAGTCACAGCATGGAAGGGTACTGGAGCCCCAAGAGCTAACACTGTTACAGAGGACATACCAAGAATCCTGAATTGTAAAATGACTCATGGGCACTTGAGCCTCTTGCACCCAGGATCTAGCAAGCAAAGAAGAGTCAGAATCCTAACAGAGAGAACTGACCTTGATCATCAGGAGGAGGTAGGACTACTCTTACACAAGCAACTCTCTTAGGCACTTCTTGGGATTTAGTTGCTCAACTGACTCTATGAATGGACAGATATACAAGCCTAGCCTGAAAAGAGTATACTATACAGGGGCTCAGACAATCCAGAAGAAAATCTCTGAATAATTTGATATTTAATAATAGTTATGTCAAACTTAAATCAATGCCTCTGATATAAATATGATTACTATATATCCTAGAACCTAAAACATAACATCGTATTGACTTCTTTTTGCTAAATTTTAGACTATTGGGTATTTTTATTTCCAGTGAAGTGGTAAAACTATAAACATGAATTTATTCATTTGTAAATTTTTATTACTTTTCACATCACAGAACCTCAGTTAAAAAGTCTATAGCATTTATTGTTCAGAAATATTGTCCCTTTTAAGTAGGAGTTACCACAGGAATGAGCTTGTGTTAGAACCTATTTTGTCTCTCCTCTCTGAAGGTCACTATAGATACAATTAGAAACTCAGACTGTGACATCTGTATAAACACTGACCAGGGTCAGAAGATGAAGGAGACACAGAATGAGGAAGAGCCTTTAGATACATAACATACATTCAACTGAGGTCCCCTAGTGGCTATGAAAATGTTAACCACGTTCTGCAGCCCAGTTTTTCCAACTTTTAATAGAAGTTTGGTGGAGATGCAGCTGGTTCCACTCAATATTTCATTTCATGGATCCTCTCACTATTTGCCTTCATTCCACTTCTTACCCTTGCAACACAAATCTGCATACTCCTGGGGCATCCTGAAACTTCCATCTCAGACCCACTGATTATTTACCAACTAAGGTCACCTCCTCTCTATACTGGAAATATACAAACTGTGCTCTTTCTAGGGTTATTTTTCCAGGTCCTTTCTATAGGTTTAATAGTTAAGGCTAATACACACATCTTGCTACTTCAAAGTCATCTCCTGACCAAATTTTCATATCCTTGAAAATGGATTCTCAACTTCTTTTGCTTGGCTTCTATCTAATTTTCATCATTCTGGGATCAGTACATCCCATACAATTGACTAGAGTATTATAATACAGTAATTTTATCTTTGCTGTACTGGTTTTGACCTTAGTTGCTTTCTAGTTCAAACAAGAATTCAGCAGAACCCACGGTTCATGTTGAATGGAGTTTGACTGAACAACTCTAATGCACAATGCTGCAAAAATATTGATTATTATATCTTCAAATGGTAACATATTCAAACAATGAGTATTTCTTGTGCAAATGACTTAGCTTCAAAACTTCACCAACTTCTGCTTAAGAGAAAATTTCAAGGGGCAAAGTAACTTTCATGATATTGATCTTTAAGAAGTACTTCCTGTATTTTAATCAAACCAAGCAAATATATAGTCTGAAACATCAAAGACACGTATCCTTTGAATATCAGCATGATTAAAGACTCATTCAGTGTTATTGACTTCTTTACCTTGCTGTGAAAGAGAGTCATAGAAGGGACATGTGGTAATACAAATGCCTACATTCTCAGATACCTCTGAGACTTCTGGCAAGCAGTAATCAATAGTAAGGACACCCTGAAAAATGTTACCGTGGCAATGCTGGTAACAGATAAGATGAAAATGGAAGAGATTCAACACTGTCAGCTATTACTCCCGTAAGTCCTGCTTGATCAGGAAACCAGTAACCTCTTATCTTTACCAAATTTCCAGCTTAGTGGTTAGTACAGGTGAATATTAGTTATGATCCTTCTAAAAAGCCTTCAGTCAGCTAAGAGCAATGCTATAACAGTTCAAAGTTAGACATTTTTGAGAATGAAGTAATAAAATTTCAACATCATATTATTTAGTTAGAACAGGTTAAGATGCAAAGATACTATAAGTTCACTGGGAATTCATGGTTTTCTCCTACTGTAAAGAACCATCTGACAAGTTTTTATTGCCCTTTCCCCACCATTCAAAGCTGGATCCTTATTATTGTATCTGTGTGAGCGGTTTAGAGCAAAATAAAGAGAGAGAATTCATTTATTTTATTCATAATGTAATGAATCAGAATCATTTTGAGCATCAACAAATGTTCCTTTCTGAGCTGTAGGTATATCCAGTCAACATTCAAATGTTTTAAACTCTTGGTATCTATTACAAGTTCATCTCAAAACTTTCCAACCCATCATAGCCCCAGGGACTCATGCCTTCCCTAAACCATCAGTTAAATGCCAGGACTGAGTGCCTGGGACAGCTGAGGCTTTTTGTGAATCCTAGCATCTAGCCAACAAAGAGCGTGTTGGAGTGAAATTTGACACTTGATATTTTTCTGCTCACAGGAGCATGTAATGTTAAACTTGAGTAGACCTGAGGTCATGTAATCTACTCACCCTCTTTACATAAAAGCTTAATTATACATAAAGTTAATGACTTCCATTGGGTTAAAAGATCATTTCATGGCAAACACATACTATAAAGAAGACTTAATCCTGACACAGTTGGCAAATACTTTGTCATTTCTGAATCAGATCTTCTGAAATCTCCCAAGAAGTAGTTCTCTGTATTACCTGATGATGAATTTTGTAATCCATGACTGTATCAACATGCTAAAGACTCACAAAACAAATCTGCTTTGACTCCATACCCTATTTGTGGCACAAAGACTAGTCACCTTCTTCTTCCAGCCCATCCTGTAGTGCCAGATTTATGGTCCTTTTAAATTCTGCCTGCTAATCCCTTGCTACCCTGGTTTTCCAAATCAAATTCATTCAGACTCATCTTGCTCTGTCTGAATGTGTCCCTTGATTGAGTGATGTTAGCTCAAGAAAAAACACTCAAATCAATTTAATGCAAATTCCCATTCACAGCCTGGTTGACCGATCGGGATACTGACAATAATAGATTGGAGTACTTAATTCCTAAGGCATATGACTCATTGAAGTCTTAGTAATCAATTTCGATTGCAGCGACTGCATAATTCATCTTTGGCTCATCTTAAGCTCTGGAATACCAAGTGCTTGTTCATTTTTTTAAGGCCTCTACATTCTTTTCCAAATAGTGAAGCCCTTTCCATGCCTCTGCAATCATTTCCTTATCTAAATTTCCATATGCTACCCTGGCAAGGTGTCCCACCTATGAAGGCTTTAGATCAATAAAAATAATTGGCATGTTTTGCTTCCAGTTGCAGATGCCTGGAATAGATTACATGCCACTCTGGCAGACAATGGAAAGATGAAATAGAGGGTGGTCCCTTCCTCTATCCACATTAGCCAGTAACTGTATATAGGACAGCCAGTAGGGGTTCTTATACCCTGAACCCCATTTCCCACAGATCCCCAATCTGTCTTTTACTTGAAACACTGAAGTAAAGGGAAGCATATACAAGTAGGCAACTAGCAGATGTCCTTTCCATTTTATGAAAAGCATGCTATGTTTCATACAGACTGCATTTGTATTTGCATTTGTCACTTTCTGTGTCTCTTTTCCTTTGACAGAAGCAATATGTTGAGAGCTGATTATGCTCTGGGAGTTCTCTGGCAACCAGGTAAGTTTTTGCCTCAGCTCTTAAATCTACAAATAAGAAGACCCATAAGAAATTAAGTCAAGTAAATCTATTGAAGAGAAGCAATCTTTGTATTAACCTTTTTGTATGGGAGCCAAATTCTTACTCAGAACTTTGTTCTTAAGTAGGAAAAAAATAGCAGGCATATTTCCTCTATGCCCTGATGTTCTCCAAGTGCAGAAAACAATATGCACTGCCAAGTCATCCATGGGTGCTTCAGTGGACACTGTACTGGGATATTTCTGTCCTTTTCTCAATAACCAATATAAATAACCTCTGAGAACATGTTTCTCTTGCACCCTTGGCCCTATCTCTTCTGATGTGAATCTATATCCTCTCATTTGATCAATGAGGAAATTCATGCCTAGAAAAAGAATTAGAATAAGACAAAGATGTTAGTGAATCTTTAAGGTTCTTCTCTACTCTGAATCTGGAGGGAAAATAAGAGAAGTTTAAAGAAAGCATTTATGGAAGTATAAGAAATAAAAGTGCTTCTCAAACTTCAGAGGAATCAGTCAATGGGTAACATTCTTTTAGTCATCCAGTATTAAATTTATACATGAAAATATGTACATATAAACATTTTACATGCTGAATGTATGTATTATAATTTCCTAAGTATTATAGCTAAGAATAAATTCCCACTTCATAAAACTTACTGTCTTAGTTCAGCTGCTGTAAGAGAACACCATAGACTGAGTAGCTTACTAAAAAACAGTAGTTATTTGTTTCTCAAGGTTTTGGAAGCCGAGAAATCAAGCTCAAGGAAGTTGCAGATTTGGTATCTGGTAAGAACTCTCTCCTTTGCTTTTCACTTCTCTTCTTTTCCCAGCTATTTGTAAGGCCTCCTCAGACAGCCATTTTGCTTTTTTGCATTTCTTTTCCATGGGGATGGTCTTGACTCAGTCTCCTGTACATGTCACGAACCTCTGTCTATCAGATCTAGTCCCTTAAATCTATTTCTCACTTCCACTGTATAATCATAAGGGATTTGATTTAGGTCGTAACTGAATGGTCTAGTGGTTTTACCTACTTTCTTCAATTTAAGTCTGAATTTGGCAATAAGGAGTTCATGTTCTGAGCCACAGTCTGCTCCTGGTCTTGTTTTTGCTGACTATATAGAGCTTCTCCATCTTTGGCTGCAAAGAATATAATCAATCTGATTTCAGTGTTGACCATCTGGTGATGTCCATGTGTAGAGTCATCTCTTGTGTTGTTGGAAAAGGGTGTTTGCTATGACCAATGCGTTCTCTTGGCAAAACTCTATTAGCCTTTGCCCTGCTTCATTCAGTACTCCAAATTTGCCTGTTACGCCAGGTGTTTCCTGACTTCCTACTTTTGCATTCCAGTCCCCTATAATGAAAAGGACATCTTTTTTGGGTGTTAGTTCTAAAAGGTCTTGTAGGTCTTCATAGAATCGTTCAAGTTCAGCTTCTTCAGGGTTACTGGTCGGGGCACAGACTTGGATTACCGTGATATTGAATGGTTTGCCTTGGAAACGAACAGAGATCATTCTGTCATTTTTGAGATTGCATCCAAGTACCGCATTTCGGACTCTTTTGTTGACAATGATGGCGACTCCATTTCTTCTAAGGGGATCAATGCAAATAAATAGAGGAAAACAACAGAATGGGAAATAATAGAGATCTCTTCAAGAAAATAAGAGATACCAAGGGAACATTTCATGCAAAGATGGGCTCGATAAAAGACAGAAATGGTATGGACCTAACAGAAGCAGAAGATATTAAGAAGAAGTGGCAAGAATACACAGAAGTGTACAAAAAAGATCTTCATGACCCAGATAATCATGATGGTGTGACCACTCACCTAGAGCCAGACATCCTGGAATGTGAAGTCAAGTGGGCCTTAGGAAGCATCACTATGAACAAAGCTAGTGGAGGTGATGGAATTCCAGTTGAGCTATTTCAAATCCTCAAAGGTGATGCTGTGAAAGTGCTGCACTCGATATGCCAGCAAATTTGGAAAACTCAGCAGTAGCCACAGGACTGGAAAAGGTCAGTTTTCATTCCAATCCCAAAGAAAGGCAATGCCAAAGAATGCTCAAACTACCGCACAATTGCACTCATCTCACACGCTAGTAAAATAATGCTCAAAATTCTCCAAGCCAGGCTTCAGCAATACGTGAACTGTGAACTTCCAGATGTTCAAGCTGGTTTTAGAAAAGGCAGAGGACCCAGAGATCAAATTGCCAACATCCGCTGGATCATAGAAAAAGCATCTATTTCTGCTTTATTGACTATGCCAAAGCCTTTGACTGTGTGGATCACAATAAACTGTGGAAAATTCTGAAAGAGATGCAAATATCAGACCATCTGACCTGTCTCTTGAGAAACCTGTATGCAGGTCAGGAAGCAACAGTTAGAACTGGACATGGAACAACAGACTCGTTCCAAATAGGAAAAGGAGTACATCAAGGCTGTATTTTGTCACCCTGCTTATTTAACTTATATGCAGAGTATATCATGAGAAATGCTGGGCTGGAAGAAACACAAGTTGGAATCAAGATTGCTGGGAGAAATATCAATAACATCAGATATGCAGATGACACCACGCTTATGGCAGAAAGTGAAGAAAAACTAAAGAGCCTCTTGATGAAAGTGAAAGAGGAGAGTGAAAAAGTTGGCTTAAAGCTCAACATTCAGAAAACTAAGATCATGGCATCCGGTCCCATCACTTCATGGCAAATAGATGGGAAAACAGTGGAAACAGTGTCAGACTTTATTTTTTTGGGCTCCAAAATCACTGCTGATGGTGATTGCAGCCATGAAATTAAAAGACGCTTACTCCTTGGAAGGAAGTTTATGACCAACCTAGATAGCTTATTTAAAAGCAGAGACATTACTTTGCCAACAAAGGTCTGTCTAGTCAAGGCTATGGTTTTTCCAGTGGTCATGTATGGATGTGAGAGTTGGACTATAAAGAAAGCTGAGTGCCGAAGAATTGATGCTTTTGAACTTTGGTATTGGAGAAGACTCTTGAGAGTCCCTTGGACAGCAAGGAGATCCATCCAGTCCATCCTAAAGGAGATCAGTCCTGGGTGTTCATTGGAAGGACTGATATTGAAGCTGAAACTCCAGTACTTTGGCTACCTCATGCAAAGAGTTGACTCATTGGAAAAGACTCTAATGCTGGGAAGGATTGGCGGCAGGAGGAGAAGGGGACGACAGAGGATGAGATGGTTGGATGGCATCACCGACTCGATGAACATGGGTTTGGGTAAACTCCGGGAGTTGGTGATGGACAGGGAGGCCTGGTGTGCTGTGATTCATGGGGTCGCAAAGAGTCGGACACGACTGAGTGACTGAACTGAACTGAAGAACTCTCTGTCTTCACTCACATGCAGAAGGGATCCAACACTTCTGTGGGATCATTTTATAGGGGCACTAATTCCATTTATAACCCAATCACCTCCCAAAGTCCCCACCGTCAAATACTCTCACATTTGGCGATTGGTCTTCAATATATTAATTTGGGGAGGACACATTCAGCCACACTGCACTTAAAATAATAATAGTGAATATAAGCCTAAGGAGATTTTGGTGTCCTACACCTGTAGAAACTTAACAAATACAGGAAGACTTCTTATGGAATTATAAAACAAAAGCAGATTTACAAATTAATTTTAAGACCTACTAAATAATAACATGCTAGTTAACAATATTAATGTAATGTGACTTGGGCTTAAAAATTGCTCTATCATTTAACCACACTGAAGATTTTCCACTTGCCAACTTGAATCTTTGGAATGAGCTTAATGGACTGTTATTTTTCATTGTTAAGGAAAATAGTATGGGCTATAGATAATATTCTGAGCTATATCATGTGAGCGATCTTATAGATATTGAAACTTACACCAGGTAGAAGAAGTTAACTATATGATGACCCAACTGTAGCCATGACATAAACGGCTACAATTCCAAGAACTGGTCTCAAGAAATGGGAACAAATTGACTCTAGAACTGAAGATTAACAGCACTTAAAGCAACCAAGATGATGCTGATCAGACCACCACATGACCAATTTCAAGATGACTGTCAGAACTGACTGTACAATTTCTGCATGTATCACCCTCTCTCTGTCTACAAAATCTCTTGCCCACTGATTGTCAGTAGGCAGGAGTCAGCCTTTGGACAAGAGTCCACCCTCCTCCCAGCCACCCTGGTTGCCAGCATCCAAAATAAAGCAAACTTTCCTTTCTACCAATCTTGTCTCTTTGTTGGCTTTTGAGTGGACCAGACCCTACTTTTGGTTATAGTATTGATTGTATACGCAGATTCATTCTTTTTTTTTTTTACATCAAAATTGATATGCTATCCCTGAAGTTAGTTTTAATATCAGTAAGAGAAAAACATGAACACAGTCAATTAACCTTTAAAAGCACATAAAACACAGATTATCTATGCAAATTAACATCACTAAACAACAGAGAGTAAGAGCCTAAAATTTTCTGGAGGGGAGAATAAGTTACAAAAAAGGAATGAGAATCAGACTATCTTCAGAACTCTCAACATCAACACTAGAATCCTTAAGGCAATAGAACAATGCCCTTAAATTCCTCAAGAAAAAAAAAAATATTGTTCTACCCTCATACTTGATGGGTGGTTTGTATAGGCAGAGAAATACAGGTTGAAAAAGACATTTTCAGGTCTAGAACTAAAATATACCTTGCATGTACCTTTTTTCAGATGCTACTGGAGGATGGATTCCATCAAATCAAGGTTATAAACAATGACGACAACAACAGCAGCAAAGACTAAGATAGACGATTCATAAAATGGAAGCTCAAACACTGGAGAGCAGAGAAGGAAAATGCTAGCTGAGCAATAAGTTATACTCAGAGAATTGTCAATCTCAACTGGTGCCAGAGCACAGAGGCTGCAAGAGGAAGTTATCTGGGAAATAAAGGCAGCTAATGGATTTGTATTTTGGTATTTAGGAACAAATCAGTTGGTATTCAACAGCTCACCTGAATTTTTTAAAAAATAGATAAATAGAAAAACACTGTATGAAAAGAGAATCTTAATTGTAGCATACTACCTGGCTCAGTAGAGGGTAATATTTTTATAGCCATATGCTATCTTCATTTGACTGATAATGATGTTGAGAAACTCATGAGAAGGCCAGAGGTAGGAAGCTGGACTAAATAATCAGCATCCAGAATAAGATACAATATACCAACTGATAAAGAAATAGAAGGAAACCATCACTGCATAGGTAAATTCCAGATAAAGTTAGAGAACACCAGTGGAGTAGGAGGTACAGGGCAGAGAAAGAGATCATTGGATTTTTTAAGTCTTTCAGCACTGTCAAACTTTAAGTCCATAAATGTATTACTTTGAATAATGCTTTAGAAATATAATTTAAGGCAAACTGATGGAAAGGATCCCCAACATGCTGAATAGATTGAATGAAATATGAGTTATACGTAAACACAGAGACCTCTAGCATTATCGGAATTTCTAAATTATACCATCCTACATAAAGAACTGCCTTTGTAGGTAACAGTTCTACGGATATTTAAGTGACAACAATGTATCATTTTTGTTGTGTCATTTTGCATCCAGTACATCAAAGTTCTGAGTGAAAATTTTGGATTTGTACCTTTACGTATGAGTAAGAGATTGACTGAGACTAGACTTAAAAGGGTCCTAGTAAGAACAAACTGACACACCCAATCAGGTATTATATGAACAGTCCCTCTATTAAAGTTTCCTTTGGGCTTCCCTTGTGGTTCAGCTGGTAAAGAATCCACCTGCAATGCGGGAGACGTGGGTTCAATCCCTGGGTCGGGAAGATTCCCCTGGAGAAGGGAAAGGCTACCCACTCCAGTATTCTGGCCTGGAGAATTCCATGGACTGTATAGTCCATGGGGTCTCAAAGAGTTGTACATGACTAAGCGACCTTCACTTTCACTTAAAGGTTCCTCAGAGTATGGGTATGGTAGAGACAAAAAACAGGATATGCAGTGTTTCCTGGGAGAGGTCTGAGGGACCTAGGGACTAGGTCTGAGGGAGAGAATAGTTATCAGAACCAGAAAAGTTAGATAAAAAGAAATTAATGGCTATATTAGACCTTAAAACATGGAAAAGTCTCCTAAAAGCAGCAATGTTTCAATAATCTAAGATTGTCTACTTCTGAAAGAATCTATTCATAATAATTGGTTTTAAAAGAACATTTACATAATATGATAAATGCCATTCATTATCTATGGGATGAATCTATAAACCAGAGCATGGAAGACTTAGTTATAATTTATTTTTAAATCAAGCTTTGACATTTACAATCTTTTATGTAACTATAATTAACAGATTTGGTAGAAGAGATAAGAGGTTGGGTAAATTTAGTAAATTCTTCATCTTTCCCAGCAGAGACAATAAATCCTGTCTAAACACTCATTCTTCTATTTCTTGTCAGCTTTAAAGCTATGATGCAAACTATAGAATTAGTATTAAGTCATTGCCTCCTGCTAGTAGGGCTAGAGCTTGGGAAGGAGACATGAGATTCCTATTTTTACATCCTTATGTATTGTTTGGATAATGAACCAATGTATGCACATATTAAAACATCAGTGTGTAGAGCTCAGTAAGAATACCACTGTGGTTGTCCAGAAAAAGTGACATGGAAGGCAGAGGCATACCACAGACCAAGCCAGGGCACAGGCGGCATCATCTGTTCGGGATCTCCAAACACAGCTAGGAGTTTTTTCATTTCTCCTGGTGCCCTGGTCATCCTAGTCAGGAGCCACAGGAAATAAGAGCAGAAGAAAGTAAAATCCTGGATTCATCCTTGTTTCAAATGTTTAGAATATTTTATGTTTATCTCAGACCTACTGAGGACTCAGTAAGATGAGGTCAATTCTGAAAAAAAACATAAGGTTGCATGTTCCCATTTGCTGTGGCCTGTGAAATCCACACCCAATATATTTAGAGGCGGTGATTAGCCACAGGGTAAATGAATGAGATTGAAGAAAGGAGCCAAGTGAACAACGCAGGAGGCCAGGAAGAAAAGCTGGATGACTGACTTTCACAAGGAAGCAACACAGTACGACGATGTCCTGGATGAGAGCAAGCCCGCTAAGCATGAGCAGGTCCCCTCTTAGCATGTACGCCCCAACAAGTGTATGAAGCCAGCACAGGGAACAACCTCACCATTTAAATGATGTGTATATAAGTTTCTTCACATATGCCTCATGAATACAAGGCCCTCTGAGAGCTTAGAAGTAAAAATAGTGTAGAGTGCATATTGCCACAGATTGAAGTGTGCCCCACCAAAACACACTGAAGCCCTAACCTCCCATATGATGGTATTTGGATATGAGACCTTGAGAGATAATTATGTTCAGATGAAGTCATGACAATGTGGCCCTTGTGTTGGTATTTGTGCTCTTAAAAGGAAAAAAAAAAAAAAAGGAAGGGGCATCAAAGCTCTCTCTCTCTCTCTCTGACATGTGAGGAGAAAGAAGGTGGCCACCTATAGGTCAGGAAGAGCGCCTTCACCAGAACCCACCTCACTGACACACTGTTCTTAGACTCCAGCCTTCAGAGATGAGAGAAAATAAATCTGTTGTTTAAGCCACACAGTCTTTGGTAATTTACAACAGCAGCCCAAGTTGACTAAAATGATGGTTTAGACAAAGTTTTACTGTCGACTCACAGCAAGCCACAGTGGAAAGCACTAGATTCCAGTCCTAAAAATAAAGTTCTGGCCACAGAGAATAATTCGTCACATGAGAACATTAATGTCTGTCAGTTACTGAATCACCCAGGAATGCTTCCCGCTATAGGAAAACCCAGCTTAGAGGTGCTTTTAAAATGGAGGTTTATTTCTCATGCATAGAACTCTAGAGGTAAGCTCAGTATCAATGTCATGGGCCCAGGCTCTTTTTTCCTTCATCTTTAAAATATCAGATTTTTGTCCACAAGCTTTCAAACCTGTGTTAGCAAGATGACCTCAATGCATCTCATTTGACTTCTAGGCAGAAAAGATGAGGAAGGAATAAAAGTCGATCCCTCCCAAGGCTTTGCTGACAAAGGCTTCCCTTTCTGAGTAAAAATGGAAATGTTCCACTATAGAACCCATGAACAGTATGGAAAGGCAAAAAGATATGACACTGAAAGATGAACTCCCCAGGTCAGTAGGTACCCATATGCAACTGGAGAAGAGTAGAGAAATAGCTCCAGAAGGAATGAAGAGCCTAAGCCAAGCGGAAACAATGCCAAGCTGTGGATGTGTCTGGTGGTGAAAGTCAAGTCCAATGCTGTAAAGAACAATACAGCAAAGGAACCTGGAATGTTAGGTCCATGAATCAAGGTAAATTAGGAGTGGTGAAACGAGATGACAAGAGGGAACACTGATATTTTAGGAATCAGTGAACTAATAAAACAAACTGGAATTGCCAAATTTAATTCAGATGACTATTACATCTACTATAGTGGGCAACAATCCCTTAGAAGGAATGGAGTAGCCCTCACAGTCAACAAAAGAGTTTGAAATGCAGTACTTGGGTGCAATCTCAAAAACGACAGAATGATCTCTGTTCATTTCCAACGCAAACCATTCAATATCACAGTAATCGAAGTGTATGACCCAACCACCAATGCCAAAGAAGCTGAAATTGAATGGTTCTATGAAGACCTACAAGACCTTCTAGAACTAACACCCAAAAAAGATGTCCTTTTCATCATAGGGGATTGAAATGCAAAAGTAGAAAGTCAAGAGATACCTGAAGTAACAGGCAAGTTTGGCCTTGGAGTACAAAATGAAGCAGGGCAAAGGCTAATAGAGTTTTTCCAAGAGAATGCACTGGTCATAGCAAACACTCTCTTCCAACAACACAAGAGAACACTCTACACATGGACATCACCAGATGGTCAATACCAAAATCAGACTGATTATATTCTTTGCAGCCGAAGATGGAGAAGCTCTATACAGTCAGCAAAAACAAGACCAGGAGCTGACTGTACCTCAGAACATGAACTCCTTATTGACAAATTCAGGTTTAAATTGAAGAAAGTAGGGAAAACCACTAGACATTCAGGTATGACCTTAATCAAATCCCTTATGATTATACAGTGAAGTGAGAAATAAAGGGATTAGATCTGATAGAGGGTGTGTCTGAAGATACGGACAGAGGTTTGTAATATTGTACAGGAGGCAGTGATCAAAACAATCCCCAAGAATAAGAAATGCAAAAAGGCAAAAGGTTGTCTGAGGAGGCCTTACAAATAGCTGAGAAAAAAAGAGAAGCAAAAGACAATGGAGAAAAGGGGAGATATATCCATATGAACACAGAGTTCCAAATAATAGCAAGGAGAGATAAGAAAGCCTTCCTCAGTGATCAATGCAAAGATATAAAGGAAAACAATAGAATGGGAAAGACTAGAGCTCTCTTCAAGAAAATTAGAGATACCATGGGAACATTTCATGCAAAGATGGGCACAATAAAGTACAGAAATGGTATGGACCTAACAGAAGCATAAGATATTAAGAAGAGGAAGCAAGAATACACAGAAGAACTAGACAAAAAAAGATCATAATGACCCAGATAACCATGATGGCGTGATCACTCACCTAGAGCCAGACATCTTGGAGTGAGAAGTCAAGTGGGCCTTACTATGAACAAAGCCAGTGGAGGTGATGGAATTCCAGCTGAGCCATTTTAAAACCTAAAAGATGATGCTTTTAAAGCACTGCACTCAGTATGCTAGAAAATTTGAAAAACTCAGCAGTGGCCATAGATTGGAAAAGGTCAGTTTTCATTCCAATCCCAGAGAAAGGCAATGCCAAAGAATGTTCAAACTATCACACAACTGCTCTCATTTCACACGCTAGCAAAGTAATGCTCAAAATTCTCCAAGCTAGGCTTTAATAGCACGTGAACCAAGAAATTCTAGATGTTCAAGTTGGATTTAGAAAAGGCAGAAAAACCAGAGATCAAATTGCCAACATCTGTTGGATCATAGGAAAAGCAAGAGAATTCTAGAAAAAAATCTGCTTAATTGACTATGCTAAAGCCTTCAACTGTGTGGATCACAACAAACTGCTGAAAATTCTAAAGAGATGGGAATACCAGACCACCTTACCTGCCTCCTGAGAAACTTATATGCAGGTCAAGAAGCAACAGTTAGAACTGGACATGAAACAACAGACTGGCTCCAAATTGTGAAAGGAGTTCATCAAGGCTATATATTGTCACCCTGCTTATTTAACTTATGTACAGAGTATATCATGCAGAAATGCTGGGCTGGATGAAGCACAAGCTGGAATCAAGATTTCTGGGAGAAATATCAATAACCTCAGATATGGAGATGATGGCACCTTTATGACAGAAAGTGAAGAGGAACTAAAGAGCCTCTTGACGAAGGTGAAAGAGGAGAGTGAAAAAGTTGGCTTAAAACTCAACATTCAAGAGGACACAAACAGATGGAGAAATATACCGTGTTCATGGATTGGAAGAATTAATATAGTGAAAATGAGTATACTACCCAAAGCAATCTACAGATTCAATGCAATCCCTATCAAGCTACCAATGATATTTTTCACAGAACTAGAACAAATCATTTCACAATTTGTATGGAAGTATAAGAAATCTCGAATAGCCAAAGCAATCTTGAGAAAGAAGAATGGAACTGGAGGAATCAACCTGCCTGACTTCAAGCTCTACTACAAAGCCACAGTCATCAAGACAGTATGGTACTGGCACAAGGATAGAAATATAGATCAATGGAACAAAATAGAAAGCCCAGAGATAAACCCACGCACCTATGGGCACCTTATCTTCGACAAAGGAGGCAAGAATATACAATGGAGAAAAGACAATCTCTTTAACAAGTGGTGCTGGGAAAACTGGTCAACCACTTGTAAACGAATGAAACTAGAACACTTCCTAACACCATACACAAAAATAAACTCAAAATGGATTAAAGATCTAAATGTAAGACCAGAAACTATAAAACTCCTAGAGGAAAACATAGGCAAAACACTCTCCGACATAAATCACAGCAGGATCCTCCATGACCCACCTCCCAGAATATTGGAAATAAAAGCAAAAATAAACAAATGGGACCTAATTAAAATTAAAAGCTTTTGCACAACAAAGGAAACTAGGAGCAAGGTGAAAAGACAGCCTTCAGAATGGGAGAAAATAATAGCAAACGAAGCAACAGACAAACAATTAATCTCAAACATATACAAGCAACTCCTGCAGCTGAATTCCAGAAAAATAAACGACCCAATCAAAAAATGGGCCAAAGAACTAAACAGACATTTCTCCAAAGAAGACATACAGATGGCTAACAAACACATGAAAAGATGCTCAACATCACTCATTATTAGAGAAATGCAAATCAAAACCACAATGAGGTACCATTTCACACCAGTCAGAATGGCTGCTATCCAAAAGTCTACAAGCAATAAATGCTGGAGAGGGTGTGGAGAAAAGGGAACCCTCTTACACTGTTGGTGGGAATGCAAACTAGTACAGCCACTATGGAGAACAGTGTGGAGATTCCTTAAAAAACTGGGAATAGAACTGCCATATGACCCAGCAATCCCACTGCTAGGCATACACACCAAGGAAACCAGAATTGAAAGAGACACGTGTACCCCAATGTTCATCGCAGCACTGTTTACAATAGCCAGGACATGGAAGCAACCTAGATGTCCATCGGCAGACAAATGGCTAAGGAAGCTGTGGTACATATACACAATGGAATATTACTCAGCCATTAAAAAAAATACATTTGAATCGGTTCTATTGAGATGGATGAAACTGGAGCCCATTATACAGAGTGAAGTGAGCCAGAAAGAAAAGCACCAATACAGTATACTAATGCAGGTATATGGAATTTGAAAGATGGTAATGGTAACCCTATATGTGAGACAGAATAAGAGACACAGATGCATAGAACAGTCCTGTGGACTCTGAGGGAGAAAGTGAGGGTGGGACGTTCTGGGACAATAACATTGAAACATGTATATTGCCATATGCGAAGCGGAACACCATTCCATGTTCTATGCATGGGACGGATGCTCAGGGATGGAGCGTTGGGATGACCCAGAGGGATGGGAAGGGGAGGAAGGTGGGAGGAGGGTTCGGGAGGGGGAGCACAGGTGAACCCATGGCTGATTCATGTCGATGTATGGCAAAAACTACTACAATATTGTAAAGTAATTAGCCCCCAACTAAAATAAATAAATAAAAAAAAAAAACAAAAAAACACTCAACATTCAAAAAGACTAAGATCATGGCATCCGGCCCCATCATTTCATGGCAAATAGATGGAGAAACAATAGAAACAGTGACAGACCTTATTTTCTTGGGCTACAAAATCACCACAGATGGTGACCGCAGCCATGAAACTAAAAGACGCTTGCTCCTTGGAAGAAAAGCTATAACCAACCTAGACAGCATATTAAAAAGGAGAGACATTACTTTGCTGACAAAGGCCCATCTAGTGAAAGCTATATTTTTTCCAGTAGTCATGTATGGACGTGAGAGTTGGACCATAAAGAAGGCTGAGCACTAAAGAACTGATGCTTTTGAACTGTGGTGCTGGAGAAGACTCTTGAGAGTCTCGGACTGCAAGGAGATCAAGCCAGTCAATCCTAAAGGAAATCAGTCCTGAATATTCATTGTATTGACTGATGCTGAAGCTACAATACTTTTGCCTCCTAATGTGAAAAACCAACTCATTAGAAAAGACCCTGATGCTGGGAAAGATTGAAGGCAGGAGGAGAAGGTGACGACAAAGGACAAGATGGTTGGATGGCATCACTGACTCAATGGACATGAGTTTGAGTGAGCTCTGGGAGATAATGATGAACAGGGAAGCCTGGCATGTTGCCGTTCATGCGGTCACAAAGAGTTGGACACGACTGAGAGACTAAGCAGCAATATAGTTCATTTGCCAAAACTGATTCATGTTCCCTGCCCTTCTTTCCCCATACTTATATCAATCTGAGGAAATAGATATCTAAACACTTTAGCAAAACTATAATTTATCACCTGGGATAAGAGCCTAACCAGTTTGAGATCATAGATGGAGACAGAGCTGCTCCCTGAAAATTATGAGTGCTGTGGGAGGAAAAAACCATGGTAGGAAAGCAATATATCCTGCAAACTTAACTTCCCTGCCTGCGGTACTTGGAATAACTTAAGGGAAGATGAACAAATAGTTCATCATACTATCAACGTAGCTTATATTTTTATTTAGGATTTCCCCCCAATTTGTATCTTACCAGTAGGGCCCCTCACATCCATCTCTAGGGTAATTTATCTAAAGTTATCCATTGAATATTAAAACAAAGTGACATTTAAGAAGGGCAATAGTGTAGCTGATAGCTAGCTGAGGGTGATGGAGGCTCCCAGATTGAGCTGGAGGAAGAATAGAACATGAAGTTAATAGAGTCAATATGCTGCTGCTGCTGCTGCTGCTAAGTCGCTTCAGTCGTGTCCAACTCTGTGCGACCCCATAGACGGCAGCCCACCAGGCTCCCCCGTCCCTGGGATTCTCCAGGCAAGCACACTGGAGTGGGTTGCCATTTCCTTCTCCAATGCATGCAAGTGAAAATGAAGTCGCTCAGTCGTGTCTGACTCCTAGCAACCCCATGGACTGCAGCCCACGAGGCTCCTCCGTCCATGGGATTTTCCAGGCAAGAGTACTAGAGTGGGGTGCCATTGCCTTCTCCGAGAGTCAGTATAAGTAAATGCTATTGAAACTTCCTCAGTTCTTCCTGAGAAGGAGTAGGCACCTATTAAACCCTATCAATATTGATGTATAATCTCTACAGGAAGTGAGGGTAACAGTTTCACTGTGCAAAATACTTGGAACCAGTATTGCTTCAGCAAAGTTATACAAGACTTTTTTTTTTAAAAAAAGCAAAATATGGCTATTGATGTAAATTCCCAGTATATCTACAACTAGACCAATAGCACTTTACCGACAGTGACTCTCTTTCAAACTCCTAATAGCCACCTGCTATAACCTTATACGTGAAGTCAATGAGTTTCAAGGTTTGAATTGTGAGTTTTCAGAAACCCCATATGTAATATTTTTCGTTAAAGTTGTATGCAGAGAGATATAGAGGTTTTTATAATGCTGGTAAGTGCAGTCCTGCTTTTTGATGGAGTTTCAACAATAGAGCTAGTTTATTACACCCTCGAGCTACATCCCTATCTGATATGGTACAGTAATGAGATTTTTAATACTTATTAACCTCATGAATTTTGCAAACTGATAAAATTGAAAGAAGGAACATCTATTGCATCACTGAGACTTTATTCAATGACTCTGTGTCTAATATATTAAGGATATTACTATTGCCTCCTTTCTAATGCTTAAAGTATAATTTTGATCTATCTTTCTTGAATTTTTTAACACAAGTCTTTCTGACCATGAAGTATCATCCTTTGTGTCCAACTTGGATACAAGTCTTAAAACAAAGCTTGATTTAAGTCCAAACTAGAAACAAATCACCCTTTTCCCATTACTAACTCTTATCTTGGTTTGAACATCAAAATGATTCTTTAAAAAGTATTTTAAATAAATTATTAACATGACCTCCTCCCCAATATCCCAATAATTTAAAAAAAAATAAGGATGCAAAATTTAGATTAAATGATACCAAATATTAAGTACTTATATGTCATGCACAGTGCTAAGTGATTTATTAAACCAATGCTCACAACAATGCTAACTCCTAAGCCTCAATTTCAGTATCTGTAAATAGAGACATGTAATTTGTCAGTATCTTTGACATCTGTGAACGAACCAAGGCTTTGGACCTTCTCCAAAGATTCAGCTTTCCCAAAGTCACCAGTACTTTGCTAAACTCATGCTACAGAGACAAGACTCTTCACTCTATCTGCTTATTCCTATAGATTTGGAAACAGATTCTGCTTCTTAGGTTTCCAATTTACAGCCAGGAAACCAAAAACATTGTATAGCAACAGAAACAAATGTTGATTAATTTGTGCTGGGGGAACCAAGAAAGGATTCACAGAATGTGCCACAACAAGCCTTAATTTGAGTAAATGAGTGTAGGTTGGTATGAAATACTCTCCACACTGTATGCTGTTGTAAGCCTGGCTTAGAGAGCTGTCTACACTTTTTGTTCCTGCAAGCCTAAATTATACAGATCAGCACTATCCTGTAGAATTTTCTAACGATGGTAGATAATGGAAATCTTCTCCATCTGTGCTAACAAATATGGTAGCCTGTAGTCATAGTTGCATACTGAATACTGGGAATGTGGCTACTGTGACTAAGGCAATTTTAACTTTACTTAATTTAAATGTAATAGTCATTTTTCCCTAATGGTTCCCATGTTGGGTGGCACATACCTAGAGTTTGTTTTTTTCCTTAAATATGGCCTGTTTGCATGCCTTGGATATTTAGACTAAAGTTGGAGTGCGTGTGTGTGTGCTAAGTTGCTTCACTTGTGAAGTCTGACTCTTTGCCACCCTATGGACTGTAGCCTGCCAGGCTCTTCTGTATGTGGGATTCTCTAGGCAAGAATACTGGAGTCGGTTGCCATGCCTTCCTCCAGGGGATCTTCCTGACCCAGAGATCAAAGTGCTGTCTCCTACATTGCGGGCAGATTCTTTACTGTTGAGCCACCAGGGAAGCCCACAAAGTTGAAATAGAGGAACACTGTTTCAACTGGGTGGAAAGTAAGAGGCTTGGAGGAAAAGAGCTAATCAAGATTTTGTACACTTGCTAACAATTTAGAATTTTACCCTGAAAGTAGTAATCTGTAATAAAAAATATTTAAAATTACTACTTTTGACATTCTTTTAGGAATCTTCTGATATTGATATACATATATATATATACTATATACATATATCAATATGATATACATATGTATATAGGTATATGTTCATTTATATAATGTACACACAAACACACAGAATTTGGTTTAAGCAAGATGTCAAACCGATGTTTCATTTATTCAACTGCTTTTATCATAAAATGACAACTATTTTTGCCAAGAATTAGAAAAATTATTCTTAAAACAGTAAAGACGACTTTACTCAGGATTTTTGCAATAGATGTGAAGACTATTGCCATGGGGGAAGAGAGATGAAACACAACTCAGAATATTGCAAAGATAACTGAGGATTTATGGCTATGGGAGGTGGGGGGAGATGGATGGGAAATTACCAAGAAGGGGTAATTCTTGCTAAACTGAATTAATAGGATTCTTGCTGAAGGCACACCATGTGATCAATTGTCATCTGGGAGATTGCAGGGGATGAGGAGCTAGATCAGGTACAAGGATGATCAGACATCCAGGGTAAAAGGATTATCCCTAAACTGACTTAGCAGGATTCTTGCTACAGCTAGGCTGGGAAGGCCCAAAATGGTAAAACCAAGGCCAAGAGTTAGTCTGAAGGAAGGCTCAGGGGGGCTTGACTAAATTTTGATAGAGTCTTTGTCACACCAACCACAAAAGAAAATTAATGCTAAGCCCTTCACTGGGATCAGAGAAGGCAATGGCACCCCAATCTGATACTTTTGCCTCGAGAATCCAATGGAGGAAGGAGCCTGGTAGGCTGCAGTCCATGAGGCAGCTATGAGTCGGACACGACTGGGCAACCTCACTTCACTTTCACTGGAATAGCAGATGACAGGTAAATGAGGTGTTCTCAGAGAAGTTATTTTCCCTAAATAATATGAATCTAGCTCAGATGGCAAAGAATCTGCCTGCAATGCATGAGACCTGAGTTTAATCCATGGGTTGGGAAGATCCCCTGGAGATGGGAATGGCAACCCGCTACAGTGTTCATGCCTAGAGAAACACATGATGTAACCTGAAATTCCTTCTATTCACTCTTCTTAGCTTTCCCCAGAAGAAGCAGTAGGCTTAATATTTACATAAGAAACAGCCCTGAGAAAGGGATCATCAAGTAAAACAGACAAGAGTGGTCTATATGTGCTGTTGTGAAGGGATGGCCATCATTAGTTAATCCTGAGGACCAGAATTCTCATCTTCTGCCAAGGTGCTTGCCCTCCCCACTACTTTCTTTAACCAGAATTCTTCGATTCCTTTCTGGTTACAGTAGATTGGTTTGCTTTTGACTTGCAAAATTGGGGTGTGACTTCTTTTCAAAAGAAAGGAAAAGGAATTGGAGTTCTCATACTGAACAGGAAAGGAGTTGACAAGATCATGATGAACTTGGCCCAGAAGTAGGGTGGAGAACATACTTTCATGATTTCTCCTACAGGAACTCAAGTGAAGGAGCACCTCTGCTGTTCTGGCTGCCTTGAAGCTCCAGTCTCTCAGTCCCCTGCTGGTTTTCCTGGGGCTTATCTTCCTGCAGCATCCCGCCCCTGCCTCAGGGACTTCCAGCTTGCCAATGGTTGTATCATTAGAGGACTTGTCATATAGCGCTAAATGAAAAGCTACGAGTAGTGAAAAATTTATTTTCATAAAAAGTTGAAAGATCATGTTGCTGTTTGGTAGAAACCAACACAATACTGTAAAGCAATTATCCTTCAATTAAAAATAAATACAATTTTTTAAAAGTTGAAAGACAAGAGCCATGATTCTCCACCCCATGCAAGCTTTGGTGTACCTGCCTTCTCCTGTGGCTCAGCTGGTAAAGAATCAGCCTGCAATGTGGGAGACCTGGGTTCGATCCCTGGGTTAGGAAGATTCCCTGGAGAAGGGAAAGGCTACCCACTCCAGTATTCTGGCCTGGAGAATTCCATGGACTAAGTCCATGGGGTCACAAAGAGTCAGACACGACTGAACGACTTCCACTTTCACTTGTACATAGAAAGTTTTTCCAGTGGCTAACGGAGACCTGCCTTCTCTTTCCCCAGCCTCTGAGAAAACCTCTCACTTCCAATGCCTCCTCCATCACTAGCTCAGCAACTTTTAACTGCAAAAGTGACTACTTGTCCTACCTGCTTTGCCACCTGTAATACTGAGCTCCTAAAAACTTCCCGACAACTAGTACTGGTTCATTTTAAAGGAGGAGACGAGTTACTTTTGTTTTACATTCCTTTGTAGCATCAGCCTGACTGCACAAGGTTAGAAATTAAGGGATGGAATATTGATTTCCTGTAACAGATAATCATAAATTCTCATAGAATCCATGGGGCTTTCCAGAAGTCTGTTTAGAATACTTTGTGGTAACTAGTTAACACTGAAGCCAAGCTGGTGAAAATAAATGAAATGTTTGAGGCTGCATTGAAGCCTAAAATCTTTAGAGGGTGATATATAAACTTACAGTGGATTTAAAAAAAAAAAAATGAGTTTGCTGTAATTGTGAATAATGACTTGGAATCATTGTAGTTTGGGGTAAGGGAGAAAGAGACTGTAGTTTAGAACCAGACCCAGGATGAAATATATTCATGCCCTCGTTCAAACAGGAAAACAGGCGGTCAGGAAAAAAATGCAGAAGCCCTGAGTGAGATAATGGGATTTCTCTTAATTTGATTTGCTGTGGAGAATGCTGGCCTATTTAATACATCCATGTGGAGTTGCTGTTTATATTTTGGTTTCTAATTAGCATAGTCATTCTGAAGCCTCTAGCTGCCTTCTCCTTCCATATAAATCTAATTTGGCCTTGAGGAGGGTTATTAGAGCAGCACAAGGAGCACAAACAAAGGGAAATGTCTGCCAAACAGCAGGCAGGCTCAGTGCATCTGGGGCAGCTGGGCAGCAGGCGGGTGGCAGCCGGGCCGGTGTGCAGAGCTGCGGGCACAGGAGTGACAGAGCCTGGACAACAAATCAACCACCAGCGTCCCTCTGACCCACCCCCACCAACCCACCCCGCCCCGGCCTGGGCTGCCTGGCCAAGGCAATCTCATAATAAAAAAAAAAAAAAGGATGATATTGAAGGGATGTGAAAGCTGTAAAGAAAAGATTTAAAATTGATTTTGAAAGTTTCTAAACTGGGCCCTAGAATGGATGGTCTGTATTGAAGTAAACGCTTAGTCTCCCTCCTAAAACTCCTTGTAAAGAGTGACATTTCAATTTCCCTGGCTTTGGGGAGCTTGACTTTTTTTTTTTTTTTTTAACAGCTCTACAACTCAGTCTTAGAGAAGCACCTTCTAGCAGTGATAATAAAGCACACTGAGGGGGGATATGGACAACATTGATAAAGAGGCACTAATCCTTATTCTGTGTGAAAAATAGTCTGAAGGCAGATTCTATCCCAAAGGGGAAGAAAGAAGAATGCTAAACATGACTAGCAGTGACTTATTTTTCACCAAGCAATTGGAGCTCAAGTACATTTTGACGAAAATGTTCATGGGGAAGAGCAAAGGACTTAAACTCTTTGTAAAGGGCATTGAAGTACTAACTTAAAACTCTGTGATAACTCTAAAGAGGTGAGATAACAGGCTCTTTTGAGAAGATTTAGGGGCTCTACTAACATTGATCTGGTGGTCCCCTATAGAATCCACATTCATGGTTTGCAGTTTGTCGTAACTAGTTCCTGTCTCCCTTATAAAGCTGGTAGCAGCAACTTCCAAGCAAGGGCTCAGTGAGCCTTGTTCGCAAGGGTCTATGGGAGCACTGATGAGTATAATTTACTGCAAAATGCCCTCCCTACTGTGAGGAGAGAATGCTGATGATCTGAATCTATTCTTTGTCCAGAACGCAGAGAATTACAGCTCCCCTTAGAACACACTGAAACGTCTCTAGGATTAAAATTTTTAAAAATGCACTTCTGTTGCATTCTGCATATTCTATTTAGATGCATATCTATCAACAATGTATTGCATACTGACAGTGTTAAAAGCGGCAGACACATGGGTGCAAATCCCAATCTAAGGAGAAAATGAAAGAGAGAGGGAGAGAAGGAGGAAGACAGGAGACAGGAGGGGAGAAAAAAAGAATGAATTAAAAAATTAAAACCACCTTGCACCACGTAGTAAATTTTTAGTGTCAAAAGGATACAGAGGGGAGGCTTCTGAAAAAAATATTAATGGAAGTAACCTTTCCTGGGTATTTCTAAATGGGGGTGGACACAGATTTCATATGGAAGAAGGTAGGAACATATATGAGACTCTTGTCCAGGTGGTAATATGACATAAACACTCTGTTACAAGTTCAAAAACCTCTTATTTTGACTTATTTACTCCTACTCTACCCCAATCCAGAAAGACTGCTTAATCTCACTGCCCAGCTACCCAGGAGATCAGGCAAGTTGCCTCCCTGTTCTCAGCATCTGTTTCTTCATCTGTCAAAAATTGATCAGAATGAATCTCCAAAGAGAAAGGGGCCATCTTCTGGGAATTTTTCTTTTCCACCTGATTTCTGTTACAAGTTAGAATGTCTCAGGGGTCAGTCCAGGCTCCCATGTGATTACTTCTCACACCTCTCCTGGGAAGATCTTTTCCACAGATTCAAACACCATGTCCAGGCTACATGCTGAGCTTTGAGCTGCCTTGTAAGTATGTGAGTAGAAATGTTAACAAGGGGATTAGATAAATGGGTCTGGCTGTGAGAAGAACTGTAGTATAAAGACCACACATCTAAAACAGAATCCATGGTCTGCTCTTCCAGCCCCTAGCTTCAATATTCATAAACCCACTCCATCTCAAGATCCCAGGCTGAGCAAGAGCCACCCCCCTACACCCTTGCTCCTTCAGGAGAAGTCTCGATAGTCTCCCCAGTGTCCCCAACCTTGTCCACAATCCCTGTCTTCAGGTAAACCTAATGATCTAGAACATGTCACCCCCCATCCAGATCACCGGAATGGACTGCTCCAAACTTGTCATTTCCCAACCATTCTCTACACACAATCAGCAGGGGTCTTAGTATGTACATGCATCATCACTCCCCCATTGAAAACTGTCAGTGGCTACATGTTTCTCTCAGGCTTGGGACCCTCATTCTAACGTGACCTCAGTGGCCCCATGATCTGGTCCTGCCTACCTCTCCTTTTCCTTTGCCCTCTGCCCCCTGCTCAGAGTTCTTCCTTCACAGGGGCCTTTCAACTCCTTCAACAAGAGAAGCTCCTATCCACATTGTATAAATACAACTGCCTGTCCAGGTCATTCCAACACCCCCATCCTACCCCATGCAACAAAGTGAAAGCTTTTCAATGGTGCTAAATTCTACAGGGGGGGAAAAAAAAACTAAGACAAAGTGAGACAGGAAGGGAATGACAGGGAAACCAGGGAGTTGTCATTTTTTTTACTGAATGGCCAGGAAAGACCTTCTAAAAAGGTCACAACTGACAGAGACATGAAATGCATGAGTGAGCTGATCAGCTCTCTTGGTAAGAGCATTCCAAACAAGAAAAAAAAGGGACAAAAAGCAAAAATCAACAGCCAAAGTGAAACTTCTCAGTGAATATCATGGTACAGCAGGGTGGCCATGCAGCTGGCACAGAGAGAGGGAGGCAGAGGGAGGGAGGCAGAGGGCAGTTGGAGATGAGGTCAGAAGGGTGGCTTATCAACCATCAACCACTGTAAGGGTTCTGGATTTTATTTCAGTTTAGGAAATCATGGGAGTTATTGGAGAGAGGACGGACATGGTCTGAGTCATGGTTTTAAAGAATGAGTCTGGCCGCTGTGATAAAAACAGAGTGTAAGAAGGTAAGGATGGAAGCAAGAAACAGGATCATATTAAAATAGTACAGGTGCTGAGGTGATGGTATTGCAACAGCCATCACAGTATTAGCAATACTGGCAATGAAAAAAGCTGGATTAAAGATACAGACTGAAGGAGCACTCACAGGATTTACGGATGGATGGGGTGAGGGCTGAGAGCTTCCTACTCACTTGCAGAAACAGAGTTTGTATCAATTCCTCAGATGCCTTTCTGACTGATTTTCTCCTCCAGCCAATTCAAGTTATATGTAACTCCCCATCCCAGCTTGTGCTCATGCTCATAACATTTGTCACCACTGTAATTAAACAAAAATTATTCCAGTGATGGACTCACTGCTCATGTTAAGTCATATACTTATAGGGAAGGCAATGTCAATGCTATTCCCCACTCTATTCTGAACACAGAAGCTCTGGAGCCACTTATTAGATAAACTGGGTAAACCGCAGTGCACTTCACTACAATGAAGTCCACCTGGTCAATCATACATAGGTACACCCTTTATAATTATTAATATTGATATTAAAACAGAAGTAGAGACAACTCCAACAAGAGTTGTGACAATCATATAGAAGAGATACTTCCTTGTTGGCAGCTCTCAAAATGTGAAAAATGGTGAAATACATGGCTATTAGGCAATCTAGAATAATCAGACCTTTTCAAACATTGAGCCAATATGTGTACCCATCAAGCTGCCATTTTAGTCACTATAAATAGAATGTCCAGTAGAATTAATTATATAAGCATTTAAAAGTATGTATTCAAGTTATTAAAAGGCTAACTGTTTCTAGCATGAAGATTTCAGAGGTGCAGTTTATGAAAGCACCAGACCTTCTGGTTCAATCAATTAAATCCAATACTAATTACAAATCACCTGCTGCCTAGAGTGCTGAAATCTGGCTACAGGCTATGGCATAAACATGGTACCTTCACACAAGTCCACAGAATTAATTTTTACATCTCGTATTAATTTTCTAGGGCTGCTGTAACAAAGCACCACACATTTATAGCAACAAAAATGAACTGTCTTCCCACTTTAGAAGACTGGCATCAAGGTGTTGGCAGGGCCACATCCTTCTAGAACCTCTATGGGAGGATCCTTCCTTCCCTGGTCCAGCTCCTGGGAGCCTCAAGAGCTCCTTGGCTTGTGGCAGTGTAACTCTAATCTCTGACTCTGTCTTCATGTGGCTATCTTCCCTCTATGTTTGTGTCCAACTCTCCTTCTTATAAGGACACCAGTCACATAGTTAAGGACCCACCCTATATTAATAGTATGACATTGTCTTAAGTAACTACATCAGCAATGACTCTGTTCCCAAATAAGGTCCCATTCATAGGTACAGGGGATTAGGAATGCAAAATATTTTTTGAGGGTACACAATTCAACCCATAAAGATGTGGTTAAAAGTGGAGCTGGGGGCAATTTTATCCAGTGTAGAGAAACCGGTTAGAAATTAGGAAAACTTAATCTGAGTTTCAGCTCTTGAAAGAGAGAAGTAGGTTACTTTAACAAGTTAACCTCAATGTTGCTTTCCCACTCTTTAAAATGAATTTGTTAGAAGAGATGATGTCTGGTCACTCAGCTAATTCAGATCACATGAAGATGAAACTAAGTATCCAGCCTGCTCAAGTCATATAGCATCAACCATACAGTGAACACTGCTGGTCCTGCCCTCATTTACTTAAAGGTTTAACAAGCCATTTTAATTCTTTAAATACCACAGGAAAGGGTAAGACATTACATCTGACATCACTTCTACTTGAATCACATCAGTGTCAAAGGCTTAGACTTGTAACCAGTTACTAGTTGTACCTCCTGTACTCAATAAATCCTGTAGCCATAGCAAAGATGTTATTTCAAAATACTTTTTCAGAAACTGAAATAACAATATAAGTACGCCATCCTCTCAAAAATTGCCTTTGTTGACAGACTCTTTACAGCACAAAACTTTAGTAAACTCTTGTATGGCTAGGTAACTTATTCTTCCAATATGCTTTGTGAGATTGATGCCAGTTTAACTTGAGACTGTAAATATCAGTGTCTTTCAGTTATCCCTGTATGCTCCACCAATAAACCAATTAAATTTCCTTATCACAGTTTAAGGATAAGATGGTTTACCAGACTCCAAGAAAAACATATTCAGACAAGAAGTAGCTTTAGAGAGTGGTTTGGAGAATATCATTATTGATCTAGACCAGACTTACATCCATTCTCTTTTGATGAGAAGAGGTACGTGGAAAATTAAAGCATATAATTTAATGTGTGTGATACCTGAAAGTGGCCTAAAAAGGCAATGTGATATAATGGTTAGTACAGTACTTCTTAATATCCAAGTCGCTTTTCTATTTGGTATTACTGACACGTACAATGGCCTTTTGTTGTTGTTGTTTAGTTGCTAAGTTGTGTCCGACTTTTGCGACCCCATAAACTGCAGCCAGCCAGGCTCCTCTGTCCATGGGATTTCCCAGGCAAGAATACCAGAGTGTGTTGCCACTTCCTTCTCCAGGGGATCTTCTTGACTCAGTGATCAAACCTAAGTCTCCTGCATTGACAGGCGGGTTCTTTATCCCTGAGCCATTAGAGAAGTCCCTTTTTCCCCTTATGTATTAACTGGATGCAAGATAATGCTGGAAATTTTCCATCGTTTAAAATCAAAATTTTTATTATCTCTGAGTATTTTGATCTTTAACATCTTGAGAGTGTATTATAGTTTAAAAATACTTGAATATAAAACTCTCCAATGGAAGTATTGGAAAAAGAAGAACAAAAAAAACCTAAAGTTAGCAGAAAGATATAATGAAGATGAAAGGGAAAATAAAATAGAGATTCAAAAATAGAAAAAAATCAATAAAACTTAAAGTTGATTCTTTGAAAAGGTAAACAAAATTGACAAACCTCTGGCCCAGCTCACCAAAAAAAGAGAGAGAACCTAAATAGACAAAATAAGGGGGGAAAAAAGAGGAAAATAACAATAGATACTTATCTGAGAGTATTATCATATGTCAACAAATTGGGCGATCTAGAAGAAATGGGCAACTTAGGGCAACCTTCTAGAAACACAGCCCACCAAAACTCCATCAAGAAGAGAGACAATTTGAACATATCAACAAGTAGAATCTGTAATAAAAATTCCATAATAAATCTGTAATAATAAAAAAAAAACCTCCCTGCAAACAAAAGTACAGGACCAAATGGCTTTACTGGGGAATTCTACCTAACACACAAAGAAGAACTTGTACCACTCTTTCTTAAAATCTCTAAAAAGATACAAGAGGAGAGAACACTCCCAAAGGCATTCTATCAATATGAAGCCACCATCACTCTGATACCAAAACCAGACAAAGACACTATAAGAAAATTACAGGCCAATATCTTGGACGAACATAGATACAAAAATTCTCAGCAAAATATTATCAAGCTGAATTCAGCAACATGTAGATCATACACCACAACCAAGCTGAAGTCATCCCAGGATCACAAGGATGGTTTAACATACGCAAATCAAACAATGTGATATGTCACATCAACAAAAACCAAAAAACACATGATCATCTCAATAGATGCAGAAAAAGCATTTGATAAAATTAAACTCTTACCAGTTTCCTGGTGTGCAGTCGCCACGGCCCCTTGCTCCAAGCACTGCCAGGAGTGCAATGCAGAAGTTGCAGGCTAAGCAAGTTTTCAAGAAAACTGCCTAGGAGCTGAACTAGCTTTGGTCGATGAGGGTGGACAGGCGGTTCTCATGGGTGACATTTTCTCAAGCATTTTTTCCAGTTTGTTTGGATCCTAGGAAATGAGAATTTTAATTTTGGGATTAGATGGAGCAAGAAAAAACACAATTTTGTACTGATTACAGGTTGGAGAAGTCATTACTACTATTCCTACCACTGGATTTAATATTGAGATGGTAACATACAAAAACCTTAAATTCCAAGCCTGGGATTTGGGAGGGCAGACAACTGATGTTATTATTCAAACACGGATGCGGTCACTTATGTAGTAGATTGTGGTGACCAAAACCAAACTGGTATTTCAAATACACGGATATTTCCAATATACAGATGACCAACAGGCACCTAAAAAAGATGCTCAAAATCACTAATTATTAGAGAAAACCACAAATCAAATCACGGTGAGATATCACCTCACACTGGTCAGAATGGCCATCCTCAAAAATTCTACAAATGAAAAAATGTTAGCAAGGGTGTGGAGACAAGGGAACCCTCCTACACTGTTGTGAGAATATAAACTGGTGCAGCTACTACGGAGGACAGTAGGCAGGTTCCTCAAAAACTAAAAATAGTGTCCACGTGATCCAGCAATCCCATTTCTGAGCATATATCTGGAGAAAATTCTAATTCAAAAAGCTTTGGCAAGGCAAAGGAAACTATAAACAAAATGAAAAGACAACCCACAGAATAGGAGAAAATATCTGCAAATGAAGCAACCTACAGAGATTAATCTCCAAAATACACAAACAGCTCATGTCAAAAAAAACCCACAAGCAATCCAATCAAAAAATGGACAGAAGATCTAAACAGACATTTCTCCAAAGAAGACATAAAGATGGCTAAAAAGCATATGAAAAGATGCTCAACATCTCTAATTATTAGAGAAATGCAAATCAAAACCACCCCACACTGGTCAGAATGGCCCTCATCAAAAATCTACAAGCAATAGATGTTAGAGAGAGTGTGGAGGAAAGGGAATCCTCCTACACTGTTCACAGAAATGTAAATTGGTGAAGCCAGTTTGGAGAACAGTATGAAGGTTCCTTAAAAAGCTAAAAATATAGCTACCATATGATCTAGCAATCCCCCTCCTGGGAATATATCCAAAGAAAACTATAGTTCAAAAAAATACATGCACCCCAATGTTCATTGCAGCACTATTTACAGTGACCAGAACATGGAAGTAACCTAAATGTCCATCAACAGAGGAATGGATAATGAAGATGTAGTGCACATTTACAATTGAATATTTCTCAGCCATAAAAAATGAAATAGTGTCATTGGTACAACATGAATGGACCTAGAGATTGTCATACTGAGTGAAGTAAGTCAGACAGAGAAGGACAAATATTGTATAATATCACTTGTATGTAAAATCTAAAAAAAATGGTACAAATTAACTTACCTACAAAACTGAAATAGAGCTACAGATTTAGGAAACAAGCTTATGGTTACCTGAGGGGAAAGGGGGAGAGGGGTAAATTGGAAGATTGGGATTGACATATACACTCTACCATATATAAAATAGGTAACTAATAAGGACCTACTGTGGGTTTCTCAGGTGGTTCAGTGGGTAAAGAATCCACCTGCAATGCAGGAGACATGGGTTCCATCCCTGGGTCAGGAAGATCCCCTGGAGGAGGGCATGGCAACTCACTCCAGTATTCTTGCCTGGAGAATCCCGTGGACAGAGGAGCCTGGTGGGCTATAGTCCATGGGGTTTCAAAGAGTCAGACACAACTGAAGGAACTGAGCATGCATGCAAGGACCTACTGTATAACACAGGGAACTCTACTCAATACTCTGTAAAGACACGATGGAATATTACTCAGCCATTAAAAAGAATGCATTTGAATCAGTTCTAACGAGGTGGATGAAACTGGAGCCTATTACACAGAATGAAGTAAGTCAGAAAGAAAAACACCAATACAGTATACTAACACATATATATGGAATTTAGAAAGATGGTAACAATGACCCTATATGCAAGACAGCAAAAGAGACACAGATGTAAAGAACAGTCTTTTGGACTCGGTGGGAGAAGGCGAGGGTGGGCTGATTTGAGCGAATAGCATTGAAACATGTATACTATCATATGTGAAACAGATCGCCGGTCCAGGTTCGATGCATGAGACAGGATGCTCAGGGCTAGTGCACTGGGATGCCCCTGAGGGATGGATGGGGAGGGAGGCAGGGGCAGGGTTCATGATGGGAAACACATACAGACCCATAGCTGACTCATGTCAATGTATGGGAAAAACCACTACAATATTGTAATTAGCCTCTAATTAAAATAAATAATTAAAAACAAACAACAAAAAATACTCTGTAATGATGAATATGGGAAAATCTAAAAAAGAGCTGGTATATGTATATGTATAACTGATTCACTTTGGTGTACAGCAGAAAGTAAGACAACGCTGTAAAATCAACTATACTTCAGTAAAAATTATAAAAATAAGTAAATAAAAAGATTTTTCAAGGTATATGTACTATTTACAATAGTCAAAATATGGAAACAACCAAATGTCCATTGACAGATTAATGGATAAAGAAGACTATACACATACACATAATGGAATATTACTCAGCATTAAAAAGAATGAAATTAATACCATATGCAGCTACACGAATGGACCTAGAGATTATCATACACAGAAATACAAAGACAAATACCATATATCACTCATATGTGGAATCTAAAGTATGACACAAATGTACGTATTTACAAATAGAAACAGACTCACAACATAGAGAGTAGACTGTGGCTGCCAATGGAGATGAGGGCCAGGGAGAGATGAATTGGGAGTTTTGGGATTAGAAGATACAAACTATTTTATATATATATAATAAAATTTATTTATATTATATATAAAATATGTATTATATATTTTTTATTATATAATATATATAATGGCTAAACAACAAGGTCCTACTGTACAGTACAGGGAACTATTTTTATATCCTGCAGTAAATCAGAATAGAAAAAGAAAACATTTTTTAAATGCTCAATAAACACTTAAGATATTTTCTTAAAAAAACTTCTCCATTGGTTTTCATTAAATATTTCTGAGTTGTACAACTTCAGGATTAGAAGAGTTAGGAGATACACACAAGGTTGCACAGCCTGGACAAAAAACTGAGTCTTCCAGCTCCACACCTCACACTGTAAATGCATATAAATAAATACACGTATATGTATATTGCCCTGTATATGTATAGACATACACCCATACACATTCCCACTTCATTCTTTTAACTCTACATAGCTTTTTGACAACTATATGAAATTCCACAGAATGGTTATAATGTGATTCATATAACCATCTTCCTGCTGGTGGGCATTTAGGATGATTTTATTTTTTTGACACACTAATAATGCTATAGTTAGTTAGTTACTGATGTACAAACATGCACAATTCTTTCATAGAGTTAATTTTTAGAAGTAGAACTTCTGGTCAAATAAACATTTTTTAATTTTGAGAGATAATAGCAAAGTTTACTAGTATGTTTGATTTAAAACTTCTCTTGTTGTTGCTTAGTCACTAAGTCATGTCCTATTCTTTGTGACCCCATGGACTGCAGCAGCACACTAGGCTCCCCTGTCCTTCACTATCTCCCAAACTTTGCTCAAATTCATAGCATTGAGTTAGATGGCATTGAGTTAGTGATGCTATCTAATCATCTCATCCTCTACCATCCCCTTCTCCTTTTGCCTTTAATCTTTCCCAGCATCAGGGTCTTTTCTATGAATCGGCTCTTCGCATCAGGTGGCCAAGGTATTGGAGCTCCAGCATCAGTCCTTCCAATGAATTTTCAGGATTGATTTCCTTTAGGATTGATTGGTTTGATCTCCTTGCTCTCCAAGGGACACTCAAGCATCTTCTCCAGCACCACAATTTAAATGCATCAATTCTTCAGCATTCAGCCTTCTTTATGGTCCAACTCTCACATCCATACGTGACTACTGGAAAAACCAGAGCTTTGACTACATGGGCCTTTGTCAGCAAAGGGATGTCTCTGCTTTTTAATATGCTTTCTAGGTTTGTCATAGCTTTCCTTCTAAGGAGAAAGCATCTTTTAATTTCACTGTCTGCAGTGATTTTGGAGCCCAAGTAAAGAAAATCTGTCACTACTTTCACATTTTCCCCATCTATTTGACATGAAATGATGGGACCAGGTGCTATATGATCTTAGTTTGTTTAATGTTGAGTTTCAAGCCGCTTTTTCCACTCTCCTCTTTTACCCTCATCAAGAGGCTTCTTAGTTCCTCTTCACGCTTTGCCATTAAAGTGATATCATCTGCATATCTGAGGTTGTTGATATTTCTCCTAGCAGTCTTGATTCCAGCTTGTGATTCACCCAGCCTAGCATTTTGCATGATGTAACATGCATAGAAGTTAAATAAGCCGAGTAACAATATGCATCCTTATCGTACTTCTTTCCCAATTCACAACCAGTCAGTTGTGCTATGCCCAGTTCTAACTGTTGCTTTTTGACCCGTATACAGGTTTCTCAGGAGACAGGCAAGGTTGGCTGGCATTCCCATTTCTAAGAATCTTCCACAGTTTGTTGTGAACCACATAGTCAAAGACTTTGCTAAGCAAAGTCATTTCAGTCGTGTCCAACTCTGTGCAACTGTATGAACTGTAACCTGCCAGGCTCCTCTGTCCATGGAATTTTTACGGCAAGAATACTGGAGTGGGTTGCCATTTCTTTCTCCAGGGTATCTTCCTGACCCAGGGATCGAACTCACATCTCTTAAGTCTCCTGGCAATGAAAGGCAAGTTCTTTACCACTAGCACCACATGGAAAGCCCTGTAGTCAATGAAGGAGAGGTAGATGCTTTTCTGAAATTCCCTTTCTTTCTCTATGATCCAATGAATGTTGGCAATTTGATCTCTGGTTCCTCTGCATTTTCTAAACACAACTTGTACATCTGTCTCTCACCAAAAGTGAAACTGACCTACAGTTTTATATGCTTAACTGGTCCTATTTAGGAAAAAGGTTATGCTAGGCATTTTAAATAAATTGAGATGCATTACATCTTACTCTATGTGCCAGAACTATTTAAATAACAATGGAGTGCAATCTGTTGCTTGAAGGTTCTTTAAAAGTACTTATGAAACCATCTAGGCCTCATGCATTTTTAGAGGTAGCTCTTTAACTAGCAATAATATTAGTGGTTATTACAGATTCTAATCTGCTGCCAGACTCAGGAGACACAATAGCTTTAATTTAACACTGCATTTACTTAGCTCTTCCTGGGCTGGGAAAATCCCCTGGAGGAGAAAATGGCAACCCACTCTTGTATTCTTGCCTGGAGAATCCCATGGACAGAGGAGCCTGCTGGTCTACCATCCATGGGGTTGCAGAGTCTGTCACAACTGAGCACACATGAGCATTTTCACCAGTCCAGAGCAGTCTCCCAGATCAAGGTTCAGAGCATGTGAGGCACCACAATGTCCTCAGTGAGTGACTTTAACTCTGAGGTTTCCAAAGAGGAAACAAATGTCAGGCAGGCTTAGATCAGGAGTGATATTAATCCTGGTAATTAATCCTAATTAATCCTGATATTAATCCTAATTAAACTCACTCTAGTGGTCCTGCCAAGGACTTGTAATCTTTTCTTGAAACAATTTTATATCATCCTAGAGAATTATGCATTTCATCTATATTTTCAAATTTATTGGCAAAAGTTGGTTTTGCCAGAGGAATGCCTCTTTAACAATATTAAAAGAAATGCAGCTGTCACAGTTTAATTGGTTATACATTGATTCCCCCCATCCCTTCCACCTCAGAAACTTCTGCCTTTGTCTTTATTAATTCTTACATCTACTTTCTTTGAACTAAGTTTTCCTCTCAATTCTTGAGTTAAATGCTTGGCTTATTTTCTGTCCTGTTTTCTAAAAATGAATAAAATTTCAGCTCGTTTTCTTCTTAGTACTACTTACACTGCATCCTTAAAAGCATATGCTTGTTTTGTGAATTTCTGAATGGTTTAAGAAAAAAATTAAAATAAATGTTATTTGTAAGAGTATTTAATTTACAGAAATGTTTTTGCTACTTTATGAATTTATTACAATGGATTTAGAATGTTATATTGTAATTTCTACTCTTTCCTTATCCAAATTTTACAATAAGCCAAGGTGGTTAATTGCTTGAATCATTTATAGCCTTATTTTTAGTTTTCTTTGATTTTCTAGTTCCCAAGAAAAATATGTTAAAATTAGACTGATTGATTTTGTCTGTTTTTCAGTTCTAAAAGTGTTGACTTCATATATTTTGGCATACTGTCTACATAAGTATTTGACTTATGTTGGTGACATATACTTCTTATTAATATCAAATTTATGTCTTTGCCTCTAGTATTTATATTCTTGTGTTAGTATTAGTATTGAACAAAATATTTGCTTAGTTTTTATTTGCCTGATATATTTTTACATCCTTTTAATTTTTCTGCATCATTTTAAGGTGTCTTTTTCCATCTTTTTTCTTCTTTGTATTTTAATCTACTATTTCAGAAGTCCTTTTGTAAAGATTGCATTAACTTCTACAACCATATTATCCTTAAGTATTTTTTTCTGCTTTATTCATTTTAAATTGGAGGATAACTGCTTTACAATGTTGTGATTGTTTTTTCTGCTTTTCTGTTTTTGTTAATCAGATATAAGTATATATATACCCCGCCTCGTTCCTTGAGACTTCCTCCTGCCCCTTCCCCTTCCCACCCCTCTAGGTCTTCATAGAGCACTGAGCTGAGGTCCCTGGACTGTATAGCAGCTTCCCACTAGCTATCTATTTTACACACGGTCATGCATATATGTCTATGCTACTGTCTCAATTCATCCCACTCTCTCCTTTCCCAGCTGTATCCATACTTTTGTTTTTTCTTCACTACTGTCCTCCAAAACTGAGGAATAAAACAGACATACACATCCTTCAGAATTTGAAAAGCATGGGGTAAACTAAGTCATATCTCTGAAATGATCTACATTGTCTTAATCTAGATTCAATCATTTTCCCTTAGCAATTTCCTAAGCATTCTGTTTTTTTAATATCTCTTGGTTGCCTTCAAGGAAATAATCAATAAATGTCTTAGCCTGCATCCTCTAGAAAACAGAGCTGGAGTCAGAGATTAATTTTTAGCTTATGACATCTAATGGAAGGTGCAAGGCCAGGGCAGTATAATTGAAGGAAAAAGAGAAGTGAGGTAAGCAAAGACTCAAGGGTACTGTATGGCCATCATTTTGCAGCCATGAAGAAATATCAGCTGCCTTAACAGACATAATCCAAATTTTTCTGGGAAGTTCGCACTGAGAAAATGTAGTTTTGAACAGTCTGTGCACAAAATGTTATTTGCCCTGGTCTCTCCTGTTTCCATGTGGTATAAGCTCATCCTGTGGTAAGGGAGTCCTCTCACACTCTTCCAGGCTGTACCTCTCTGCCCCCACACAGCCAACAAGGAGGCCAGTTCCCAAGCTCTGTGGTATGACATCACCTCCAAGTCCAGAAATGGAAGAATGACAATGAGAAAGAAGGCCCTATTGCATCTCAGTGTTTCTTAATTTACATCTACAGCAAACCATGTCCCTTCTGTTTTTGAATGTCTCCAGATTCACTATATGATATTTTTAAAAGTCCCCTAAATTGTAGGACTTCATAAGGACTCTAATAATCAGATTTCATTGAATATAGCCGAGTTACTATTTTAGATCCTAGAATTAGTATTTTCTATAATCACAAATTTTGTTTGCTCATATTCAGCTTGGACTAAGCCTCAGAAGTATTTATTATGGCTTCCAAGTAAATTATTCTCCATCCTGTATTCATGATGATGGTTTAAGTTTCTAAGTTACCAACTGAGATATGATCCTATTGAATTTCATAATATACATATAGAAAAACTTAAAAACTTTGTTCAAAGGTATTTTGCGCTTTTAATCCTCGAGTGCCTAAGACTTTTCCCAAGTTTCCCAGGAGCAGATCCCAAGATGAGAACTCATGACAAGTGACTTATTAAGAAAATGTTCTTTGGACAAAACAGTAAGAAAATGGGATCACAAGTCAGAGACTGTCATCTCATGGAAGAAGCCAAATCAGGGAACACTGATGGCACAGTGCACAGACTGTTCAAAAGTACATTTTCTCAGTACAAACTTTCCAGAAAAATTTGGATTATGTCTGTTAAGGCACCGATGGCCTCTCTCACGATCCTAAGATGAAATAATCATGGGTGGATTAGGACCTCAAAGATGAGGAACTCTGCTTAGCCAGGAGAAAATATTCAAGATTTAGGGTTGGGCTTTAAATGCACAAGTCACAAAATCTGGATCAAAGAGCAAAAGACTAATTCAACCATTCATAGCTGATTCCCTCTGGAATTTCCCTCAGAATAGAAATTTTCACTAGCAGAACCATACATTGTGTGTGTGTGACTATGCAACTTCATCCAGCAAAAGCTACCTTGGGGGCTGAAACCTGTGCTCTCATTACAGTTCATGTGAAGCTGAATTTTCTTCCAGCCTCAGTGTTGGTTGACTCCTAGGGACCAGCATCAGAGGGGCCATAGAGGTGTAAACTAGCTCCAAAAGTTGAAGGAGAAAAGAGTTTCATATGAGAAGTACTTGAAAGTGAGTGAGATTGACTTGAGAACATGTGTCAGTTCCATTCCAAGGAAACAAGGCAGTCTGTTTCCCTGAGCTGGTCAAAGGGGAACTAGAGCCATAGTGAAAGAAAAGCTATTCCACATTGCCGCTGACTCCTCTGGGAGCAGTAGACTGAACAAGCATGTGTCTTATAAAAGACTGTGATCCTAAAGACAACTGAACTCCCAACCCCCTCAACTGGAGGCGGAAGTTAAATGTGACCTTACATTAATAGCTGGCTTCCCAAAGAATCTAACCTACAACAAAGGTTAGCACACTGCAAGCCTATCAGGAAGGGTTATTGGGATCAATGTCTGTGGGAAGGAAGGGACAGGATTGGCAGAGGTAGAAGTTGAGCAAAGATGCCATCGTAACAATATTTTGGCTGAAACTGTGAGGCTTTCTGAATGCAGGATGATTCAAAGCTGTCCTGAATTGGAGAGAGAAATTCAAACCTTTATACCTCCATGTGGTTGAACACAGGCCACCCCAGGAAGAGTGTCTGGTAGCTTTTTTTCAACTGAGACAATTTCAGACAATTTCCAGCTTAGGGCTGACATCTTCCCACAACACCCCCAGCAGCTAAGCTAACAAGTGTTTTGTTCCTGTAGTTGGATTTGGACAACACATCATAGCATCCACTACACACATCTTACTAGCTAGTCCCATAACCATAGCTAATCTACAAGACAGACAAACAACCTCGGGCCTATGGGAATAGCTTAAGTGATGGAAACAAGCCAGATTAATCAATTCCACAGAAATACTGGCTTTACTCGGTTGATCTGGGTGGCATCTACATCATGCTGAGTCCTTTCAGCCTGAGTCCCAACTTGAAAAACTCTTCCCTTAAATAAGTGAGTGTAAACTATTGTCATGACCAGAGAGAAAAGTCACGCTCATCCAGCTGACATTGTGACATCCTTCTTCCCTCTACCTATTATTCTGTTACTTGCTTTCTTGGGATTCTTTTCTATGACCTTCACCCTGTGTAAAGAAACTCAGCAAAACTGGAAAATTGACAGGCAGTAAATATAACTATCAAGGTACCTGAATTCCTCATTCAATTAGGATATAACATGGAGACTCCTATTACCCTGGATCTTCCCAACCCAGGGATCTACTCTCTAGCAAAGCCTCAACAATGAGGAGGTAAGAACCAGTAGACAGGAAGAACACTAAAGTCTACAGAATTTTATTAGGCAGGTAATGACTTATGGAACTTGTAGAATATAATGGAAGTTATCCTCAGCACCTTCCTCCAACTTCAGGGCCACCAACAAACCCACTTTCATGGAGCTTCTTCTCATGCCTTGCTGGATTCGGGGTAAACTAGTAATAATTTGTCAGCCTCCTAAGAGGATAGTTTCCAGAATGTGTCTGAATAGTCAGATACAAACAATTCCAGGAGCAGATAGAAAAATAGACTGAGTAGGGATCTTTTTAAGCCTTAATCATGTTCTTCAGGGATCTCAAGAAGAACAGAAACCTCTATGGCCAGAAGATTAGAGCAAAGAATTCAATATTTTCAGTGCTTTTGACACAGGCTACAAAAGTGGGACGTTCTGAGTTTTAGGCAATAGTGTGGCAGTCATGCATCCACAGATCCCTTTTGAATCTCTCTATCCAGCATTTGAAACCCAATTACCAGGCTTTAGACTCTTTTCTCACTCTGAAGGAATGGGAGGTGGTTCAAACTCTCATAAGACAGAAGGTGTAACTCTAGAGCAGTAGGAGTGATATGAATAGAGAAGGAAGGAAATCACATAAAAGGGGGATGTTACCAAACTGACAACAATTTCATGGTAAAGTAGAGCCAGTTGTTGAGTCCACTGGTAAATCTTCCAGACAGACCACATGGAACAAACCACCCAGCCTCAAAATGAGTCTGTGAATGACAAACTAGAGACGGAAGAAAGGCAGCTGAAAATCCCCCCTCTCCTCCCTCTAATGAAGATCGCAGGGTGATGACTACACGTGCCTGCATGTTGTTTCCCAGCGCTCTGGGAGGCCACTGCAGGAGCTAGATTCACACCCCCTCAGCATCGTGCTGCTTCGAATCCAGAAATGGTGTGAGGAGTCAGTCTTTGTGGACTGGGCTGAGTTGGATCTAGATGCTCACACCACACTGGCTCTCACTAAGGAGGTGCTGTGGGGGCTGTGCCAAATCCTGGCCCTCCTTCTGGAGGAAGCTGAGACAGCCCCTGGCTTTAGGAGATGAAAGAATAACAATGGCTTCTAAGCACAGTGGCTCCTAGACATCCTACTGAGCATGTGCCAATGCCTGAGGCATAGGTGTTACCAAGAAAATACCGGGAGGACTAAAAACCCATTCAGTATAGCCACAGATTTCGAAACTTCCGCAAAATATAGAATTTACAACTGCCTGCATTGAAGACAGACACCAACCATCTGAAGCCCCACCAAATTATAAGGTCCTCCCCCTTCCTGTACCCAAGGCCTCAAGTGCAGCAGCAGCCACCCCTCTGTCAGCCACATCTGAGCTGTAAGGGCAGCCACATGGCTAACCAGTTATGCCATCTTGGAACTCTCCAGACTGGAAAGATGATCTTAGATGCCAATCAGCTAATGAACACCTACAACAAAGACTAAAATGTAAGTAACAGAACCTGATTATAGAATCAAAAAATCTACCCAGAGAGTGACATTTAACAATCATATTTAAATATATTTCAAGTAAAAATTCTCATGAGACAATTAAGGTCGGTTTGTAAATTATACAAAGAATTTATACAAAATTGAACTCTATATGGATATGGGTCATATATAATTGTATAAAGAAAGAAATTTTGAAGTAACTTCAAGCTAGAAATTCCTTTTGAAAAACTTACTAAAACTCTTACACATGAGTATGTCCTGGTAGGAGAATCAGTATTTCTATAAAAGTATGGTTTCATGTCTTTGAAATGACACTTCCTAAATTGAGTCTGCTTTTTTTCTTGAATACTTAATATTCATTTGCTTTGTTTTTCACAACCTAATTAAACTATGCATATTCTAGAACAGTGTATTCTACTAGGACACTGGGATGATGCTTAAATTACTGGCTTTTGATAAACTATTGCTGCAGATGGGGAAGCAGCAGGAACAAAAGTCTGATGCGTGCTTATGTGACTGTATTTTGCTTCCGCCAATTTTTATGCTAACCATGCAGGAACTGAGGGCGCCATTTTGGTGCACTGCCCTGTACTGCCCTGACTACATGAAGCAATGTGGGTTAAAAAAAAATGTAACCCATATTACTCCTTGACATTACACTATAGCAATACCTTGGATCATCTCTTGTGAGTGCCACAGTTAGTGATACAATAATAATTGCCATTCTTGCTATAATGCTGCCAAGAATCCCTGAGTACTATAGTCAACATCTTAAATAAACCATGATGGAAATAAATGCACAGCACAACCAGGTTCAGATATCGGAGCAAGTTTCCACATCTAATCCTCCCAGGATTTAGCCCATTCCTCCTCTTAGCTAATGCTATAGCATCACATAGTAAGGGTTGCCTATACCGGTATATTGAAAACAGTTCTAAATAATGTTCAATTACTATTAAGCTTTCTGGTGAAATTTTCTCTGGTACTTTGTTGAAAAATCAGAATAGCAGGGCACTAACAAGAAGATACCTTTTGCTGGGTTAAACCACAGGGTTTACAAAATAATCTCAAAGGATTTGGGGAAAAATACAGTCTCTTCCCTCTTGACAAACTTTTTAGGGCACATGGTTTATTTAAGTCTTGGTGGCCTAAGTAACTGGATCATTTACTGCAGATTGTTGTAGGCAATCCTCAGAGCAGGGGTAGACCCCACCATCACCCCAGATTTGATCTGCAAGTTGAGACTTGCAGATTATACCACACACAAACCACGAGGGTATGAAAAAGTCTATTACTCACACACTGAGGCTTTCTGGAGAGAGTCATGCAAGCCACTAAGCAGATCCAAAAATTGCTCGTGACAGGCAGGAAGGGGAGACTGGCATGGGTTACACTGGGTTAGAGGGTTAGAGGGAGGGTTTCCATGCAGAGGGTGGGACTTGTGTGCTTTGAACTTCCTGCCAGCACCAAAGGAGAAAGTCGGTGGGTTATCTTGTCTGGATACAGGCCAAGAGGGGAGAGGGTGGATAATGAAGTTTGAAAGCTGTCAGCAGTCAAACATCATAAATGAAGGTAGATTCTTGATTACAATTTACTCTTCTGTTTGATGAATGAAATGTGCCATGTTTCATCTAATCGAATTTGAACTTAAATAGCCATTACTGGCACTCTGTGAGGCATTGTAGCCTGAGGTCATTAAAGAATATGCAGTTTATATTACCACCTCATTCAAACACCCAGCATTGGATGTTTGGGAAGTGAAATGTGTTCCTTGGTCACCATTGGTAATATTATATTGATACTATGTAGAATTTCAAAGGAAATAAGAAATGACTTGATGAAGCCTTATATTGTGATTTTATGTAGACACATGTATAAGCTTGATTTCTGTTGTGGGGGTATATGTTTGAGGCAAGATAGTCCTAGCTTTTTACCCAAAGGGGAAACTTTGGCTAAGGAATTATTGCTCCTGCCATTGGCCAGACAGATGGCCTGACCATTGGCAATGGTCCAAGAATCTGTAACAATGTACAGATGAGGCTGATTTTTAGCCAACGTATCCAGTGAAAGATGACAGCCTGAAGTTCAGCCAATGTGCTGACCCTTGGGTCCTATTCTTTATCAGAGATGGCCCAGTTAAGGGGTAAAAAAGCAGCAGCTCAACAGTGAGCTACTTTACATGTGACGGTGCCACTGTCTTATCTAAAGTATATGAACTTCCTCTGCCATTCACTCAGTTGATCTCAGGGAATTCCCCAAGTATCCAAGGAGTGAGGAAGAGGGTGTCCTTCTCTTATGCTGTGACATCTGGCAAAGGACTGAGGACAGGGTAGGCTACCACTCTTGTGGGTACAGATCTGTCTCGAATCCTATAGATGCCATGTCCATTTTAGCAAGGAGTCTTCAGTGCCCATGCTAGCTTTGGAAGGTTGCTGCTCCCATGGCCCAAGACAAAATGAGAAGCTGAGAACAGAGAGTCATGGGCTCAGGACCTGTGTGAGAGTCTCCATTTCCGAGAGAATCCAGCATATGATCAGCAATTGCCACTTTAATGGTATATAGCATGGGGCCAAGGGATACATTTTCTAGTACCAGAAATCCATTGACAACTTATGGTCATCATGGGTGGTCCAGAGACCCCAGGACTCATGAGGGGAGCCTCATGCATCTACTGTGTGGGAGCCTCTAGGAAAGTGTCAGTGCCTTTTGTTATTCTGAATGAGTCAAATTGTGATTAACAGCATAAATTGACTTAAAGAAAAATTGTGAATGAGGAATATGTTGCCTGCAGAACCCCAAAGGGCTAAAAGATGTTTGGTTTGTTTTAAAGTTGTAGGTACTGAGAAGGTCAATAGTTCTTTGACAGTCTCAAAGATGGAGCAGTCCTCAGCTTGACAAATAATTATCAGGAATGTAACCAGAAGGTGGGACTTTGCACTATGTGTGGACCAGTGGGCAGTTCCCTTTTGTGAGCTTTTCTGTGATGATTTGTATGTCCTAAAAGAGAAGACCAAATACCTTCTTGGATTAGGATGCATAGTGTGTGCCTACGCTCCCAAGAAATTTGAACATGCTCAGGATCTTGCCTACGAAGACTGTGTGCAATGGCAAAGCTGATGAAGTTCTCTATAAGGAGGCAGGTGAAGATACTTCTTTTGTTCCTTCAAAGGTGAAGGCAATATGCTTCTGAGAGTCTGTTGAAACAGACACTGGATAAAGCATATTAGCCAAATCTATGACTACAAAGTATTTACCAGATTGGATGGAGTCATTAATTGCATAATAAGGGAGAGAGACCTTAATGGGTAGTTCCCTGACCTTAAGATTGTGGTAATTCACTGTGAGATGCTATTTCTCCTTTCCAAGTTTAAGAACAGGCCAGAATGGACTGATAAATGGAGAAGGTGCAGAGAAAGCCCTCAGAATTATGGTGTCATAAGTCATCCCTCCTATTTGTCCCTCTTTTAAAACCAAGAGTTAAACATTCATCCACAAACAAAATCCCTTTGTAGATTCCTACAAAGGAATTCTGGGATCCAGCACCAAACAGCAAAGGACCCAGGAAGAGTCTCACCCACCTAGGTATCCACTGATAGCCAGACAGACATAATACAGGCTGTGGAACCCATAGAGCAATGAACCTGCTCCAACTCCTTTGCAATGGTCAGAGGAACACCTAGAAAGTACAGACCTGAACAGTAGCCCACAGACAAGAAACTGCGGAAGTACAGTCTTCCAGAGGAGAGAACACGTCGTGTCATTAAAGAGGAAAAAAAAAAAAAGTTTGGATGTAGATAAAACAGCAAGAAGAACTTTATCAGCAATGGCTGATACTCCCACTCCAGTATTCTTGCCTGAAAAACTCCATGGACAGAGGAGCCTGGTGGGCTACAGTCTATGGTGTCACAAGTCAGATATGACTGAGTGACTAAGCACACACACGTATGCACACCCAACCCCCAAGGTAACAAAGGATGGGACTGAAATACCAAGCAGGAGCATCTCTCCCTCGGGAAAAGGAGAGCGGTGAATGAGTGCCTGGCTACCTCAGTTGTGTGGGATACATCCAGAGAAACCTGTTTCTCTCTAGCAACATCTAGAGTACTGAGACAGAACTTCGATGACTGGGAGATCAGGAAATAGGCAGATAGGAATATCAAAGGGCATTAGAGGGACTTGGCTTTTGCTAACTGCACTCAGCAGGAAGCCCACAAGTACTACAACTCATGATCCCCCTACTGGTCTGCAGGTACCTGCGACACCTGAGTGCAAAGACCACACCTCCCAGACTCTGCAGCTTTTTTGTGCAGAAGCAACAGTAAACTCTGTTAGGCAGGGAAGGCACTCAGAAGACTGGCCAAGGGCAGCATGCAAGGAAGAGACCACAAAATTGAGTTATGGTGCCACCTTATGGAAAACAAATGGAGGTTTCCAGTAGCTATCCTGGTCAGTTGTAAGAACCAGAGAAGATATAAAGCTTAAGAATGCTGCCACAAGAAAAAGCAAGAAGAGAGGAACAGGACGACTCATACAAAGGCAGAGAAAAGACCCAGATAATCACACACTAACAGACCAGTCATCCAAAGGCAAGTAGCAATGTTTTAAGGATGTGTCTGCTATTTCAAATGAGAAAACAGCAATACAAACTGCAAAGAATATGAAAAAGCAAGGAAACATGCCATCACTAAAAGATAATAATTTTATACTAACCAAGATCAAAGGAATGAAATTTTGTGAACTAGATGTAAAAGAATTCAGAATAACCATTCTGAATGAGCCATAAGAAAATTCAGGAATATGAATTCAAGACAAAAAAAAACTCGTTCAAAATGAGAAATTTTCCAATGAGATAGAATACATTTTTAAAAAGAACCAAGCAGAAATTCTAGAGCTAAGTCAATAAAAGATATGAAAAATGCAACAGAGACCATCTGCAGTAGAGTAGAGCAAATGGAACACAAAATAAGTGAGTTGGAAAATAGAAATTTTGAAACAACTCAATGGAAAGCAAAGAGAACAAAATGGAAAGAGGAAAAAAGCCACGTGATTTATGAGATCCCATCAAATGAATAGAATATTTGGAACTGAGAAGGAGAAGGGGACAGAAAGTTTAAGAAGTAATAACTGAGAATGTCCCAAATCTGGGGAGAGAACTAGACATTCAAATTCATTATGTAATAGAGGACCCCATTATCTCAATGCAAAAAAAAAAAAATTTCCAAAACAGATTATAATAAAATTATCAAAAATCAAAGTAAATTAAGAATTATAAAAAGCAGTCAGGGGAAAATAAATGATTGTACCTACAATGAACCCCCAACTAGGCTATTTGTGACTTTCTTAGCAGAAACTGAATAGGACAGGACAGAATGAAATGATGTATTCATAGTGTTAAAATTTTTAAACTGCCAGCCAAGAATACCCTATCCAGCAAATTTATCCTACAGTTTTAAAGGAGAAATAAAGACTTTTTCTAGACAAACAAAAGCTGAGGAAGTTCAACACCACTAAATCTACCTTGCAAGAAACGCTGAAAGGAGTTTTTCAAGCTAAAATGAAGAAATACTGTGACATAAAAACACACAAAAGTATACAACATAATGGCAAAGGTAAATATACAGTCAAAGTTAGACAACTCTAATTCTGTAATAGGACAGTATGTTAATCACTAAACAATAGTATAAAAGTCAAAAAACATTTAAAACCGGTTACAGCTATTACAATTTGTTAACAAATGCACAATACAAAACAGGTCAATAATAACATCAAAAATATAAAAGGGCAGGAGTAAAGGGTAAAACTTTTGAAGACAACTGAAGCTAAGCTTCTATCAGCTTAAAATGGACTGCTTTGTCTATGAGATATCTTACATAATCTTCATGATAACTGCAAATTAAAAACCTAGAATAGATGCACAAAAGATAAAGACAGGGAGAAAGAGCACACCACACCAAATAGAAAACCATGAATTTACAAAGGTAGGCAGAAACAGAAGGGGAAAAAGAAATAATGAAAATACAAACAGGCAGAAAATAGTTAATACAATGGCATTAGCAATTCCTTACATATCAATAAAAATTCAAAATGTAGACATCTTGAATTCAACAATCAAAAGGCACAGTGTGACTGGATGGCTAAAAAGTAAGACCCCACTATGATGACTACAGGTGACTCACTTCAGCTTTAAAGATACACACAGGTGTAAAGTGAAGGAAAAGAAAAAGATATTCCCTGCTAGTGGAAACCAAAAGAAAGTGGTATTGGCTATACTTCCATCAGACAAAACAGACTTTAAGCCAAAAACAATGAAACAAAGAAAGCTATTATATAATGATAAAGGGATAACTTCACCAGATGCTATAGCTATCATAAATATATACACATCCAACAGCAGAGCACCTAAATATATTAAGCAAATACTAACAGATCTGAAGGGAGAAATAGACAACAATACAATAATAAAAGAGGACTTTAATACTTCACTTTCAGCAATGGATAGATCATCCAGACAGAAAATCAACAAGGAAATGTTGGACTTGAACCATACATTAAACCAAATTGACCTAACAGACATTTATAGGACATTCCATCAACAGAAGCAGAATATACATTTCTCTCAAGTGCACAAGAAATATTATCCAGGACAGACAATATAAGACAAAACACAAGTCTTAGCAAATATAAGAAGATTGAAATCAAAGCAAGTATCATTTCCAACCACAATGGTATGAAACTAAAAATCAACACAAGAGGAAAGCTGGAAAATCAACAAATGTGAAACTAACAAATACTTCTGAAGAACCAATGGGTCAAAGAGGAAATAAAAAATAGCTTGAAACAAATGAAAATGGAAACACAACATAGGCAAGGGGATATTGCAAAAGCAGCTCTAAGAGTCAAGATTACAGTCATAAATGCATAAATTAAGAAAATAAAAGCTCTCAAATAAACAACCTAACTTAACATCTTAAGGAATCAGAAAAAGAACTAAGCCCTAAGTTAGTAGGAGGAAGAAAATAGCAAAGATCAGAGCAGAAATAAATGAAATAAAGATCAAGAAACAATATAAAAATAAATCTAGGAAATTGTTCTTCAAAAAGAAAATTGATGGAACTTTAGACTAAGAAAAAAGAGAAAATTTAAGTAAATATATAGGATGTGCAAAAGGAGATATTATAACTGAAACAACAGAAATATAAAAGATCACAAGACCACTGTGAACAATTATACATCAACGAATTGGATACCTAGAAGAAAGAGATAAATTCCTAAAAGTATAAAACCTTCCAAGACTGAATTTGGATCGAGCCCAGGTCTTCCTCATTGCAGGCAGATTATTTACCATCTGAGCCACCAGAGAAGCCCTTCTTTTACCACTTTTTTTCCCCATAAAATCTGTATAGGCCAATAATGAGTAAGAAGATTGTATCAGTAATCAAAAACATCTCAACACAGAAAACTCTAGAACCAGATGGCTTCATTGTATAAATTGTATAAAATACTTTAAAAAGAATAATGCCAATTCTCAAACTTTTCCAGAAATAAAGAAGTGGTATCACTTTCATTCATTTTACAAGTCAGGCATTATTCGAATACCGAAAACAGAAAGAGACACTACAACAAAACTATGGACCAATATTCATGATAAATATAGATGTAAAAAATTATCAAAATAATAACAAACCAAACTCAACAACACATTAAGTGGATTATACAACATGATCAAGTTGAATTTATGCCCTGGATACCAGAATGGTTCAACATGTGCATATCAATGAATGTCATACACCATATGTCAAGAGACTGGAAGATAAATATCATGATCATCCCAATAGGTGCAAGAAAAGCATTTTTCAAAATATATAATTCATTTATTAAAAAACTTGACAAATTGGGTATAGAAGGAATCATATATAATAAAGGCCATATACGACAAACCCAAGGTAGAATTTATTCAGAAGTAAAAATTTGGAAGTTTTTTTAAAATTTTAGATCAGGAAGAAAGGAACATGACAAGGGTACCTTCTTTCACCACTCCTGTTCAACAGAGTACTGAAAGCCTAGTGAGAGCAACTAGGCAAGACAAAGAAATTAGAAGCGTCCAAATTGGAAAGGAAGAAGCAAAATGTTGCTATTTGCTATTTACTGTTTATTATATAAACTGATACATAGAAAATCCTAAAGACTCAATCATGAAACTGTTGGGACGAGTGAGTTCAGTCCAATTTCAAGATAAATAATGAACTTATAGTAATCATGCATTTCTGTACACTAACAATGAAAAATCTGAATAGAAATGACAAAAATCACTCCATTTAGAAGATCTGTGAATTTTTTTTCAAAGCATCCTAAAAGATGATGTTGTGAAAGTGCTGCACTCAATATGCCAGCAGAAAACTCAGCAGTGGCCACAGGACTGGAAAAGGTCCCTTTTCATTCTAATCCCAAAGAAAGGCAATGCCAAGAATGCTCAAACCATTGCACAATTGCACTCATCTCACACGCTAGCAAAGTAATGCTCAAAATTCTCCAAGCCAGGCTTCAACTGTACTTGAACCATGAACTTCCAGATGTTTAAGCTGGATTTAGAAAAGGCAGAGGAACCAGAGATCAAATTGCCAACATCTGTTGCATCATAGAAAAAGCAAATGAATTCCAGAAAAACATCTATTTCTGCTTTATTGACAATGCCAAAACCTTTGACTGTGTGGATCACACCAAACTGTGGGAAATTCTTCAAGAGATGGGAATACCAGACCACCTGACCTGCCTCCTGACAAATCTGTATACAGTTCAGGAAGCAACAGTTAGAACTGGACATAGAACAACAGACTGGTTCCAAATTGGGAAAGGGGTATGTCAAGGCTGTACATTGTCACCCTGTTTATTTAACTTATACGCAGAGTACATCATGAGAAACACTTGGCTGGAGGAAGCACAAGATGAAATCAAGATTGCTGGGAGAAATGTCAATAACCTCAGATATGTAGATGACACCACCTTTATGGCAGAAAGCAAAGAGTAACTGAAGAGCCTCTTGATGAAAGTGAAAGAGGAGAGTGAAAAAGTTGGCTTAAAACTCAACATACAAAAAACTAAGATCATGGCATCTCGTCCCATCACTTCATGGCAAATAGATGGGGAAACAATGGAAAACGTGAGAGACTATTTTCTTGGGATCAAAAATCACTGCAGATGGTGATTGCAGCCATGAAATTAAAAGACACTTGCTCCTTGGAAGAAAAGCTATGACCAACCTAGACAGCATATTAAAAAGCAGAGACATTGCCAACAAAGTCCATCTAATCAAAGCTATGGTTTTTCCAATAGTCATGTATGGATGTGAGAGTTGAACTATAAAGAAAGCTGAGTGCTGAAGAATTGGTGCTTTTGAACTGTGGTGTTGGAGAAGACTCTTGAGAGTCCCTTGGACTGCAAGGAGATCCAACCAGTCCATCCTAAAGGAAATCAGTCCTGAATATTCATTGAAGGACTGATGCTGAAGCTGAAACTCCAATACTTTGGCCACCTGATGTGAAGAACTGACTCATTGGAAAAGACCCTGATGCTGGGAAAGATTGAAGGCGGGGGGAGAAGGGGATGACAGAGGATGAGATGGTTGGATGGCATCACCGACTTGATGGACATGAGTTTGAGTAAGCTCCAGGAGTTGGTGATGGACAGGGAAGCCTGGCATGCTACAGTTCACGGGGTCGCAAAGAGTTGGACACGGCTGAGAGAGTGAACTGAACTGATAGACCCCATTTAGAACAGCATCAAAATTATCAGAATACTTACAAATATATTTACTTAAGGAATTAGAGATCTGTATAATGAAGACAAAATTCTGATGAAAGAAATTGAGGAAGAAAAACAAATGTAAACATAGCAGGTATTTATGAAATATAAGAATTATTATTGTTAAACGGCCATACAACCCAAAGCCATCTATAGATGCAAAACCATCCTCATCAAAATTCCAATGGCATTTTTCACATAAATAGAAAAAGTAGTCCTAAAACTTTTACGACACCATAAAAGAACCCTCATAACCAAAACAACCATAAGGAAGGAGTACAAAGCCAGAGTTATCACATTTCCTGATTCCAAACTATACTACAAAGCTATGGTGGTGGGTAAAAGTAAACACAAAGTCCAATGGAATAGAGCCAGGAAATAACCCTCCACATTTATGGTCAACCAGTATTTGACAAGGGAACCAATAACATTCCATGAAGAATGGATAGTGTTTTCAACAAATGGTGATGGAAAAATTGGATGACCACATGTAGAAAAATGAAACTGGATGCCTATTTTAAACCATTCTCAAAAATCAACTTGAAATGAATCAAAGACTTAAACATAAGATCTAGTACCATAAAACTCCTAGAAAAGCATAGGAGAAAAGCACCTTGGCATTGGGCTTGGCAATGATTTTTTTTTAAAGATACAATACAAAAGCAAAGACAACAAAGGAAAAAATAAACATAATAGACTATATCAAACTAAAAAGCTTAGACACAGAAAAAGAATTCAAAAAATGAAAAGGTGACCTATAGGAGAAAATTTCTGCAAACCATTTATCAAGCAAAGATTTAATATCCAAAAATATAATGAACTTCTACTGTTCAATAACAAAAAAAAATCCAATTTCAAAATGGAAAGAGGAATTGAATAGGAATGGAAAATGAAATGGAAATGGAAAAATTGAAACATTTTTCTCAAAAAAGACATCACATGGCCAACTGGTACATGAAAACATGCTCAACTTCACTAATCATCAGGGAGATGCAAATTTAAACAACTATAATGTAACGCCTCACACCTGTTAGAACGGCTATCATCAAGAAGACAAGAGATAAGTGTTGGTGAAGATGCAGAGTAGAAAGAACCCTTATACATTGTCACTAAGAATGTAAATTTGTTCAGCCACTATGAAAAACAGTACGGAGGTTCTGCCCAAAATTAAAAACAGAAACGACCATATAATCTAGAAATTCCATTCCAGGGTACATATCCAAAGGAAGTAAAAATAGGATATCAAAGAGATAGCTATACACCCATGTTTATTGCAGAATTATTCACAATAGCCAAGATATTGAAAGAACTTCAGTGTCTTCAACAGACACATCAAAGTAACAGATAAAAAGATCACATGCACGTGTGTGTGCACATGCATGTATGCACACACACACACACAAAGGAATATTACTCAGCTATGAAGAAGAAGGAAATTCTACCACTTGCAACAGCGTGTATGGACCTTGAGGACACATGATAAATGAGATAAGTCAGACTACATAAAGACAAATACTGTATGATGTCACTCACATGTGGAATCTAAAAAACTTAAATTTGTAAAAGCAGGTGGTTATCAGGGGCTGGGAGGTGGGGGACTGGGAGGTAGTGTTTAAGGGTACAAACTTGCAACTAGTAGATAAGTCCTGGAGATTTGATGTACAGCACAGTGATTACAGACATCAATCTTGTATTATAAACTTCAAAGTTGCTAAGAGACGATCTTAATTGTTCCCACCACAAAAAGAAGACAAAATTATTATATGATAGAAGTGAGCTAACACTACAATGGAAATCTAATTACAATATGTCAATATATGAATTCCACAGGTTGTAGATACAATTTTTACTATACTTAACACAATTTTTATTGGGGGAAGACGGCCCATGGTGGGATCCCGTTTTTGTCAAGTAAAGATTACACTTAATTTTAACATACTAACTTGTTGGTTCAGAGTGTTCTTGCCCACTGTAGGATATTTTAGGGCAAATAGATAGCAATGAGGAATTTAAGCAAGTTCTGATGATTAAAGTGAGGCATACATGTTTGTTTTCTTTTTTATGTTCAGCAAAGACCCTAAGATTATACAAGGGACTTTAAGTTTAGTGGGATTCATAAATACTAATTTGAGCTCCAGTATAGATTTAGGCTATGAAGATTTACCAATTGTTCCATCTTGTAGGTATTAAAACTAATTCAGAAATTATGATGTAGAGATGAAAAAGTCAATCAGAATCCTTTTATCTTCTTGTGTAAATTCTTAGTAAATTTTGCATTTTCAGTGGGCTAATATATGAACCTATGATACAGTTCTTTGTTTCCTTTCCTTGTACCCAGGTTTTGTTACTAGATATCTTGGAGGGTCCTATATTCTACATTTTGCCATATTTATAAAGTTCTTTCCTGAAAGAGGTTCAAAGTCATTATCATCAAGATTAAGGGCCTCCCCCATAGCAACAGCTGCTTTTCTGGGTTTAATGACCCCAGGCTTCAGTCAAGTTTGAATCAACCCCTAGACGATGCCAGTGGGGTGTCATCAATATTTTTCTCTATAACTCTATGAATGAGGATCTTTGTTGTGACAGAATTACAGGCAGCATCAGCAGCAAAGACATTCTGTAGGAGCCAAGTGAGCCATCTACTTTAGGAGTTATCCTCACCATGCCACACAGTATTTCTTCTCCCACATGACTGAGCAACAGTGGGCCCATACATTGCACAGGGCATCAATCTTTCTCCTTGAGATGCACAGCCAGTGGCCCCAGAGTAAGATTTTTCCCCTGGACTCTAACATCAGTCACAGCATACATTAGAGTCAAGTCATAGGATTCAATCATAGACACACAGGTCCAGACCAAAACCCACAACCCAGGGCCACTCTAAGAAAGTCCTCAATTTCATATTCCTGATGTATGAGACTTTATTTTTGAAACTTCTAACCTAGATTAAGTGGCCAGTCAAAACTTCTTGTAATGGGCACTACCTAATCCCTGCTCCCAACTTGTCCACACCTTGACTTTATGGGATAGAGAGGCCACCTTAGAAATCCGTTTCCTTTTATTAGATAACAGACCAAATACTGCGGACAGAGATGGAGCCTAATATCACGTCAGAGGTTACTCATACCTGAAAGTGTTGACAGGAACACCATGACAGGAAGATCTAAGATGGCCCAAAGATTCACAATGCCAAGTATATACACTCCAAGTATATAATTCCATCTCCTTGAAATTGTAAATGTGATGGGATTTCAATCCCATAGTTAGGTTAATTACATGGTACAGATGAAAGGATCTTAACAGATACAAATAAGGTCCCTAATAAGTTGACTCTGAGTTAATCAGAAGGGAGACAATTCCTAGATGGGTTTGCCCTAATTAGGTGAGAACTTTGCCAGATCTAGAGGTCAGAGATAGAAGAAGAGAGATTCAAAGCAGTCGAGATGTTCTTTCTTTGGCCATGTAGAAGCAAACTGCCATGTTGTGGAGAGGGCCACATACGAGGGACTAGCTAAGCAGCCTCTAGGAAGTGCAGGCTGCAGTCCTACAACTGAATTCTGCCTTTAACCTGTGAGCTGGAAGAGGAGCCCAAGCCTCAGCTGAACTTAGACCAGGCCAAAACCTTGATTAGATCCTGAGCAGAGGGTCCAGGAACCCATGCCTGGACACATGACCCACAGAAACTAAAATAATAAACCTGTGTTTCTTTAAGCTACTAGGTTTGTACTAATTTGGTATGGAGCAAAGGGAAATTGACACAAATGCCACATTCATGTAGAACAACCTTAGGGTCATGCTCACCTTCAGTGTTTATACCTAACCTGTGGATAGATGTAGCTGAAAGCAAATTTGTCTTCTTAAAAAAAGACACCCTCCACAGAGCTACCCAAGTTGATTTTCACCAGGAATCAGTGAGAAAGAGCAATGGTCAATCATGGTAACTGCATACAAGGTCAATTCCTGCCACAAGCCTTTGTCCTTTCTCTTTGGGAAAGGAGAAAAGTATGCTGAACATCTGCCTTCATTTGGTATCCATGGGCCACAGATTCAGAAATGGATTACAACTACTTGGCAGAAAGGCAAACTGAAAATGAATTTAATAGTTGTTTTTTCAATGGGACTTGGAAGCTCCTCAGCCACTTTCTTACAGATGGCTTATTTATCTGGAATTTCTGGCACAGGAATGGCTGGCAGAATGGGTTTCAACAGGAAGACCTTTGCAATGGTGGAAGCATACTTTCAGATTGAAAAGGGAGAGAAAAAACATCTGTTTAGTGGGTCAAGCACTGTATAAATGATCTCCTGCTGCATAATAATCCTCTAAGGCTTAGCAGCATAAAACAGTAAGAAAAAAAAAATACATATATATATATTTTATCTCTCGAGGCCATAAATCCTGGTTTAGCTAGATGGTTCTGGTTCAGGATCTCCCATGGGTTTGCAGTCAAGCTGGACTGGGACTTTAGCAATCAGAAGGGATGACTGAGATAGAATGATTTTCCTTCAAGCTCCTTAACTCAGCTACCAAGAAAACTCATTTGTGGCCTTCTCCATAAGGTTGCTCACAACATGGCAACAGAGTTCCCCCAAGCAAGTTACCTATAGAGAAAAAGGACAGTGGGAAGGGGGAAAACCAAGATAAAGCCACATATGTTTCATAACCTAACCTTGGAAGAGACACATCATCATTTTCCATATCCAGTCGATCACAAAGACCAATCCTGGTACAATGTGGAAAGGAACTAACCATACAAGGGGATAAAGAGCAAGGGGAAAGGATCACTGGCGGTCATTGTGGAGGCTAGTTACTACTAGGGAGTAACTAATAGTAACTAAATAGGGGTCTGCTCCATATACTTCTTGGGACCTGGCATACCACCAAAAATGAGAACACAGTTCCTGTATCTAAGGCTCAAAGTATTCCCCAGCCTTAGGAATCCCACCACCTCAAGCTCAATGGTTGACTTCCAGCAACTACAGATTTTCAATGCCTTACCTTCCACTATTGATCACAGTTTTCTCCTTGTTAAAGAAGCTTCAAACTGTTCAATTAGACCTTCTCAGCTTGGGAATGTGACTTGAGTCTTACAACCATTGACATGAAATATTCTCTCCAACTTTTCTCCTCACTTGACTGACAAAACCTAACCTTAGATCAATCGATCTTACTGGCTTAACCTGAAAACTCTAAAAACAGAGCCTGAGAATGTCTTTGGGAGGAGCAAGTCCATGGCCTCAAAGGAAAATAGAAAGTGAACCAGCCTGAGAAGAGGTGAATCACATTTGCTGCAGCTTCAGGGCAGGTCATAGGAACTTGCTCATCACGTAAAACTTCTTAGGAAAATCTAGAGGGAGAAATCATACTTGACTGGAATCAGGCTAAGCAGCAACTGAGGTGGAAGACTGGGCATTGCCAAGAAAATCTTAGAAGACACATGAAGTCCACATCAATTACACCCATGTTCTGCCTTCTCTGTCCTACACAGAGACTCGGAGAAAATTAGCAACAAAGAAAATCTGTGCCTCTCAGATCATAACACCTATCCCAAACCATTCTCAATGTGTGACTGGACATACTGTTACCCTACTGCTGCTCCTCTTTTACTGGCTTCTGCTTTCATCACAGAGATAGCATGCTCCTGAGGGCTAACCCCAACAAAAGACTGATCTGAGGGCAAAATGAGAGCAAAAGAGGAGCAGTGTGTGAAAGTGATTCTGATTCTTCTTCCATCTTAAACAATTCTGCTAGGCTTTCAGCACAGATTGATCATTTCCAAGCCAGGCTGGCTCATTTAAGGTCCTTTCTAAGATGTGTTGTGAAAATCTTTCCCAAGGGTTCTTTCTGAGTCTTCTTTGTCTTTGACTCCCTCTCTTAAGCAATTGCTGAAATGAGAATGTTCTTCTCTAAGAAAGATTTACTGGTGCTTGGGAAATGATGTGAGCTTTTACAGAGAAGGAAATAAATCACCAAAGAATGAAGTACCAAGATGTATTTATACCTACATCAAAGACAGATACTGGGTTTTATTGTGTATTGTGATATGCAACAGTGTGGCTTTTAGGAAAACTAGTTTTTCTGATGTTTCCATTTCAGATGTTGTTCTTTCCCAAAACAAAATCTGGTATTTGAGTGTAATCTATAGTTCAATGGAGAAATCTACCATAAAAATCTTTTTGGACACTTAGCTCTTAGCATAGGCGCTGATCAGGCTTTGAAATAGGTTCCTACAGTTCAGTCAGTCTTGCATAGCTTCTTTTCAAATTAGAAGAGACAATTTCCCATTTACAGAGCTTGCATACTTCTACAGGGGCTTCCCTGGGGGCTCAGTGGTAAAGAATCTGCCTGCCAATACAGGAGACGTGAAGTCAGGAAGATCCCTTTAAAAAGGAAATGGCAACCCACTCCAGTATTCTTGCCTAAGAAATCTCATAGACAGAAAAGCCTGGTGGGATACAGTCCACAGAGTTGCAAAAGAGTTGTATACGACTTAGCGACTAAAAAACAACAATACTTCTATAGACAACACATTGCATTCAGGGACAAAATAAATTTCTGCTTGCAGCTTTTCCCAACATAAGCTTCAGGTCACATCATCAAAATCTATCCAGTTTCAATAACTAGAGGTGGTGCACAGCACACAATTGTGGCAGGTATAGAGATACCTGGCTCACATTCTCCTTCAAGAAAGGACTTCTCGACCAGCCATGAGGAGTATGGTTGGTTAGCTGACAGTCGTCAGGTGTTTGATCCTTCATGTCTCCACGTTGGGGCTTCTCAGGTGGTGCCAGTGGTAAAGAACCCTACTTCCAGTGCAGGAGATGTAAGAAGCATGGGTTCTATCCCTGGGTTGGGAAGATCCCCTGGAGGAGGGCTTGGCAATCACATGGACAGAGGAGCCTGATGGGCCATAGTCTATAGGATCTCAGAGAGTCAGACGTGACTGAAGCAGATTAGCACACATGCATCTCCACATTTATGCTGTTATACTTTCCTCTGGGTGAACCCAACCAAAAAAGAGAGAAACTATGGCACAATGGCCTAACTATTCTATATCCAGCAGACGATCTTTTCTCTGAAACTCCCTACTATGCTGGCAGTTACCTGTCTGAGAAGCATCACGATCTGACACTTGCCTCTGCCTACCTGCTTCCTTTCACAGGCACTGCTTCTTAGTAAACCATTGGCACTACCTAACATCATCCCAGTGTCTACTCCCTGGAAGATCCAACTGACACAGTGGTACCAAATGTGCTCTGAGAAAGCAAACTGTAAGATGAGATTTGGGGATTGGGTCACAGCAATGAGGACCCCAAACCAAGTGATACATGAAGCACAGATAACTCCTGGAACAGGCATGCATTTGTGCTCAGTCATTCAGTTATGTCTGACTCTTTGTAACCCTATAGATTGTAGCCCTCCAGGCTCCTCTGTCTATGGGATTTTCCAGGCAAGAATTTGGAGCAGGTTTCCATTTCCTCCTCCAGGGGATATTCCCAACCCAGAGGCTGAACCTGCATCTCTTATGTCTCCTGCATCGGCAGGCAGTTTCTTTACCACTAAGCCGCCTGGGAAGACCTCTGGAACAAGAGTACAACACAAATCCTAAAACGTTCAATGGTAGTAACTAAAAAGAACTTTCCGGTAGAGAGAAAAATACAAGCAGTTGCAATGATTTAAAAGAAAGGCCATATAGGCTGAAAGTGAACTGATGGGAAAAGATATTCTATGCAAATGGTAACCCAAAGAGAACAACTATGACTAAACTTATATCAGACAAAGAAGACTTTAAATCAAGAAAAAGGAAAAAGAGACAAAGAAGCTACTACATAATCATAAAGGGGTCAATTCATCAAGATGATATAACATTACAGATACACATGCACCCAACCTTGGAGCATTTAAATATACAAAGCAAATATTAATAGAACCGAAAGGGGAAAATGACATCAAAATAGCAATAGTAGAGGACTATAATACCCCACTTTCAACAATGGATAGATCATCCAGGCAGAAAATCAATAGGGAAATAGCAGACGTGAACACTACAGATTAAATGGGCCAAACAGACATACCCTGGAGAAGGAAATGGCAACCCACCCCAGTACTCTTGCCTGGAGAATCCCAAGGACAGAGAAGCCTGGTGGGCTGCCGTCTATGGGGTTGCACAGAGTCAGACACGATTGAAGTGACTTAGCATGCATGCATGCATGCATGCATGGGAGAAGGAAATGGCAACCCACTCCAGTATTCTTGCCTGGAGATCCTAGGGACAGAGGAGCCTGGTGGGCTGCCATCTGTGGGGTCGCACAGAGTTGGACACGACTGATGCAACTTAGCAGCAGCAGCAGCAGCAGCAGCAGCAGCAGCAGCAACAGACATACCCAGCATATTCTATCCAACGTGGAGAGCACAGATCTCGATGAAATTTAAAGAGGAGAGTGAAAAGTTGGCTTAAAACTCAACATTCAAAAAACTAAGATCATGGCATCCAGTCCTACCACTTCATGGCAAATAGAGGGGGAAACAATGGAAACAGTGATTTTATTTTCTTGGGCTTCAAAATCACTGCTGATGGTGATTGCAGCCATGAAATTAAAAGATGCTTGCTCCTTGGAAGAAAAGCTATGACAAACCTAGAGAGCATATTAAAAAGCAGAGACATTACTTTGCCAACAAAGGTCCATCTAGTCAAGGCTATGGTTTTTCCAGTAGTCATGTATGGATGTGAGAGTTGGACTATAAAGAAAGCTGAGCACCAAAGAATTGATGCTTTTGAACTGTGGTGTTGGAGAAGACTCTTGAGAGTTCCTTGTACTGCAAGGAGATCCAAACAGTCCATCCTAAAGGAAATCAGTCCCCAATATTCATTGGAAGGACTGATGCTGAAGCTGAAATTCCAATACTTTGGCCACCTGATGCAAAAAACTGACTCATTGGAAAAGACCTTGATGCTGGAAAAGATTGAAGGCAGGAGGAGAAGGGGATGACAGAGGATGAGATGGTTGGATGGCATCACCAACTCAATGGACATGAGTTTGAGCAGGCTCCGGGAGTGACAATGGACAGGGAAGCCTGGCGTGCTGCAGTCCATGGGGTTGCAAAGAGTCGGACATAACTGAGCAACTGAACTGAACTGAAGAGATTAAATCTTAAAAGCCTTTATCACAAGAAAAGAGAATTTAACTGTGTAAGCTTATTCTTATGATCATTTCACAATAAATATATATATATATATATATCAAAGCATTAATTTATAAACCTAAAACTATTTTAATGCTATATGTTAATTCTATCTCAATGAAAATAAATATAAAATCAACATATAAAAATCAGTGGCTTTTCTATAAACTAATATCAAACTATCCAAAAAAATAAAGAATACAATTTATAATAGCATCAAAAAAATAATCTTAGGAACATATTGAACCAAGGTAGTGAAAGATCTATATACTTAGAGCTGTGTAACACTGGTAAAGGAAACTGAAGACACAAATAAATGGAAATATATTCCAGGTTCATGGATTGGAAAAATTATTGTTGTTCAGTTGCTCAGTTGTGTCTGACTCTGTGACCCCATGGGCTGCAGCATGCCAGGCTTCCCTGTCCTTAATACTGTTAAAATGTCCATGCTGCTTAAAGTAATCTGAAGATTAAATGTAATCCCTATCAAAATTCCAATGATATTTTTCACAGTAGTAGAAAAAGCAACCCTAAAATTAATATGGAACCACAAGAGGCTACCAGTAGCCCAACCTTAAAAGCAAATGTTTAAAATCTTAAGCAAATGTTTAAAAAGTTGGATACATTATACTACTTGCTTTCAATGTGTACTACAAAGCTACAGTTGTTAAAACAGCATGATCCTGGCAAAAAAAAAAAAAAAAGACATATAGACCAAAGAAAGAGAGTACCAAACCCAAAAATAAATCCACACATTTATGGACAATTGATCTTTGACAAAAGTACCAAGAACACACATTAGGGAAGGACAGTCTCTTTACTAATGGTTTTGGGAAATCTTATTTTCCACATACAGAATACTGAAATTGGGCTAATATCACTCCAAATACAAAAATCACCTCAAAGTAGGTTAAAGACTAAATGTAGGGCTTAAAACCATAAAATCACTAGAAGAAAACAGAGAAAAATCTTTTTGAAATTGGTTTTGGCAACAATCTTTTGGATATGGCAACAAAAGCATGAGAAACAAAAGCAAAAATAGACAAATGGGATTGCATCAAACTAAAAGCTTCTGCATAGCACAGGAAACAATAAACAGAGTAAAGAGAAATACACAAAATGGGAGAAAAATTTGCAAACCATATTTCTCATAAGAAGTTAATATCCAAAGTATATAGGAAATTCAAACAACTCAATAGCAAGAAAACAAATAACCCAGTTTTTAAAATGAGCAGAGGACCTGAATAGACATTTTTCCAAAGAAGACATACTGATGTCCAACAGGTACATGAAAAGATGTTCAAAATCACTAATCATCAGGGAAAGGCAAATCAAAATCATGATGAGCTACCACCTCACACTTAGAATGGTTGTCCAGAACGTCAAAAAGCAACAAGTACTGGCAAGGATATGGAGCAAAGGGAACTCTCATGAACTGTTGGTGAGAATGTAAATTTGTGCAGCCACTGTGGAAAATAATATGAAGTTTCCTCAAAAAACTAAAATAGAACTACCATATGATCCAGAAGTTCCACTTCTGGGTATTTACCTGAAGAAAAGGAAAACAGGATTTAACAATGCAAGTCATAGAGCTTTAAGACTGACTGAATGGCCAAGAAACAGGTCTATTGGGAAGGCCTGGGACACAAGTGATGAGGACAGTTAGATACCTGTACCTGAAAGTTTTGGCTCATCATACTTCTCAGTGCTCTCAGAATTTGCAGAGGCGTCCCTGCTTATGAGTAAGGACACAACAAGAGCTGTTACTGAGAGGGTAACAGATGGCCCTCTCTGAGTCTGTCACTTCCTGTCCTAGCAGTCAGATCAATAACTTCGAGTAAGTTAACACCGCAGGAGATAGGCAGGACCTGATAAGGAAAGAAAGGACTGATAACTCCAAAGAACTGCAAGAACTAACCAAATTATACTGACAGGGGCCAAGGAAATAAGTCAGCTTGTATTTTAAGAAAGCTTGATCAAAGAGGCTGGAACATAAGCCTGGATAAGAAAGAGTTTATTGACTCGGGGACAACTCTCTCAGGATAGGAGATTTACACCTTGACAAGAACCCCAAGGGATGGTATAAATCACTGTTACAGTGTCACCTTGGAGAATATGATGATTCATACTGAGTCAAGTTGCAATGGCTGAGTTCCCAATGCAGATCGTGAGAAAAGAAGAGAAAGGCTCATGTGCCTATAGTTAACAATACAGTACTGCACATGTAAGAATTCGTTAAGAGGGTACATCTCATGTCAAGCGTCCTTATCACAATAAAAATAAACATAAGATGAAGAAGTAGAAAGCTCAGGCAAGCAAACAACACTGAAATGAATGAACATATTCTTTGAGGCCAAAAGCCATAAAAGAAAACGATGTTGCTTGAGAAGATTAAGAGAGCATATCATTCACCAAGACCATCAGCAGTGGGCTAGTAGGAGACAACCGCATCACACAGAAGTCCAGCCAGGGATGACAGTTTGAGAGACTGTCACAGAGCTTGGCTTAGACATAACAATGGGAGAGAAGGGGCCCCAAAGCAATGCAGGCTAATTGGCAGCTCACTTAACCTCCAGAAGCCAGGGGGTTTCAATTATCACAACAATAAGCAATCTCCTAGTGACAGCCAAGGGGGCTTGACCCAGTCTGTAGAAGGCTGTGGAAATGGCTAATAAGATCAAGTTGTATAAAGGAAAAATGGATGGGCAGCCAATAACAGTACTGCTTAAAAATATATATATATTCAAAGAAAGAAAGAATGAATAACTAGAAAGCTAAGAATGATCATCCCAATAGAAGTTTAAAGTCCCTTGCGAAATTCCCAGACTTAAACTAGGATTTCAGACCCATATGCTAATGACTAAAGTAGTGGCTAGATCACCAGGACAATGAACCTTGATAATCATTACAAGTATATACTGAAATAACTCCCCTAGTCTCTTCCTAAAGAGATCAATGTCATTAACTCAGGTTAATTACACACTGTGGAAAAGAGAATACTCTGACAACTCAGACTCTGTGTCCTGTGGATGTCAAAATGTCTTTGATACCCAAAGACCTAAAGCACTGTCATGGTTCCCAGATAGAATGGGAGCATTAAAGGAGAAAGACAATAAATGAAATTCTGACTAAAATTCAGCTTATGATAAATTTACTGGACCCATGGACTTACTTGGTAGCATTTCCCTAGTTACCTGTGGAAAAATTGATACACGTGGAAGTTGAGGTAACCTTTACATTGGTCTTTGGTCTTTCCCACTATTATAGCTGTTCCCCACAAGCCAAATGGTAGCTTCTGAAATGCCTCCCAACTTCCTGGCCAATATCAAGAAAAATACCACATTTCATGGCAATAGGGGCATCCTAGGTGGTACACTGGTAAAGAATCTGCCTGCCAATGTATCAGATGCAAGAGATGTGAGGAAGCATGTAAATTATCATATGTGAAACATCGCCAGTCCAGGTTCAATGCATGATACAGGGTGCTTGGGGCTGGTGCACTGGGATGACCTGGAGGGATGGGATGGGGAGGGAGGTGGAAGGGGGGGGTTCTGGAAAAAAAAAAAAAGAGAGAGATGCAAGTTCAAACCCTGGGTCGGAAAGATCCCATGGAGTAGGAAATGGTGACCCACTCCAGTATTCTTGTCTGGGAAATTCCATGGACAGAGGAGCCTGATGGGCTACAGTCCATGGGGTCACAAAGAGTCAGACACAGTTGAGCACACACGCAGCAGCAGCACAAGGAATGATAAAGATTAGTGTCAGAATTTAAAAGGTAAAGCATGCATGGTTGTGGCTCTTGTCACATCGCCATTTTATTTCCTTATATGTCTCCTAAAGACACCAGTGGACATAGATGAATTCTAGATAATGACATAGACTTCTGCCAATTCAATTAATATTTCCATGTTGGTCATGCAGTCACTGCTAGAGCAGTTGCATGATATTTAGCTACTGATTTGAAAACACATTATTTTCTATCAATTAAGAAAGAAGGCCAGACACAGCTTGCATTCACATGGAATGGACATCACCATATACATTTACAACAGAGGCTCTGAGGATTCTAGAGCAAAGGTAAGCCATATGTAGCAGAGAATTACACATCTTTTGACAAACATCTCTTGACATACTCCCCAGATTTTGTATTAATGAGTACCTGACCGTGGGACACCAAGTGCCCGTGAATCCAAAGTGTTCATAAAGAACTGGAGCCTCCAAGTCATAAAAGCTAGTATCCTTAGTAGCAATATATAATAATTCAGAAATGGCACATTTTGGACCAAGCACATGCAGAACTAGGGTACATGCAACCACCATGAGTAGGTAGCCCAGATCTCCATGTCACCCACCACTATTGTACCAGTATTCCTCCAACAGTTCTCAAACAGATGGCATCAAGTTAAAGAAGGAGGGAAAGTTCTAAACTTGACTCATGCATGGATTTGTTCGTATGTGAAAACAATCCAAAAGAGATAGGTATCTCACTCAGGGATGACCTAGATAGTGGAAATAGAAAATCCTCCCAAACAGGAAAGCTTTGAAGAGTATACATGGCATGTATTACGTGTGAAAGAAGTGGCCTAAAGTGATTATATATGTAGGAAAAAGAATAAGATCAACGAAAAGTAAGACTAGAACAGACGCATGTAGATAGACATGCAGGAATGGGCACAAAATGTAAAATTTTCATATAACATATTTATGACTCCCATGAAGCATTCACATTAGAAGAGACACTAAACAATCAGATAAAATAAAACAGCAAGTTGATATTAGTTAGCTTTTTCAACAGCTACCCAAGGCTAGAATAATTGGAATGTGAATGAAATGACCATGGTGGCAGAGAAAGAAGATATTCTTGGACGCATTGCTTATCAAGGGTCATATCATCTCTGCAGTTCTGATGTTCGAACTGCCAGTAAAATAAAGTTGAGCCCTTAATATGACACCATTCCTTAAGGAGACCAATTGGACACTTGCTAACAAGTTGACCACAGAGAGCCACTGCCATCCTAGAAAATGTTATTGATTCCTTCTCATAAGAAGAGATATTTATTCCAGATGAATCTGTCCTTCCAGTCCACAGAGCCTCAGCCAGCACCATGGATATACAGCGTACCTGGTTCACAGTCACGGAATCTCACACAACAAAGCATCCAGGCAATAGGCATACTTCACAGCAGAAGAAGTATCAGAGTGGGCCCAGGTTCATAGGATCCATTGATCATATCACTCCTGTATCAACCCAAATCTCCTGGCCTGACAAAATATTGAAATGGTCTGCTGAATGTGAAGCACCCAGCTCAGAGGCAACCTTCAGAGAGAAGGCCATGCCTCTTTTTGGCACTGTATCCCCAATAGAAAGCTTAATATAAGTCTTTGGATCTAAAGGGTGAAAGCAGTAATGGCTCTACTTTTAATGATTCCAGCACCCCACTAGTGGACTTTGTGCTTTTCATCCTAATAATTCCTAATTTGGTGAGACTAGAGTCTCTGTTCATCAAAGACAATGCACTCTTGCCAGGGAGCTCAGCAAGAATCCCATCGCACTACAATATATAACTAATACCTGAACTCTTTGGACTTTTTATGCTCATGGATGAGCAGGTAAGAAGGGGTGTCTCCTTCTTGGTAGGATTAGTTGATCCTGATCAACAGAATGAAATAATGTTCCTTTTATCTGCAAACAATAAATGCTGGAGAGGGTGTGGAGAAAAGGAAACCCTCCTACACTGTTGGTAGGAATGTAAATTGGTTCAGCCACTATTGAGAACAGTATGGAGGTTCCTTGAAAAACTAAAAACAGAGCTACCATATGATCCAGCAACCCCACTCTTGGGCATTTATCCAGAGGAAAACATGGGTTGAAAGTAGACATGTACCCCAATGTTCATCGCAACATGTTAACAGTAACCAAGACATGGAAGCAACCTAAACGTCCATTGACAGATGAATGGATAACGATAAAGATACACACACAAACACACACACATATATATAGATAGATACATATATAATGCAATATTACTCAGTCATTAAAGAGAATGAAATAATGCCATTTTCAGCAAGATGGATGGATCTGGAGATTATCATACTCAGTGAAGTAAATCAGACAGAGAAAGACAAATATCATATCGCTTATATGTATAATCTTAAAAAAAATGATACACATGAACGTATTTACAAAACAGACTTGCAGACTTAAAGAATGAATTTATGGGTACCAGGAGGGAAGTGTGAGGTGGATAGATAGGGAGCTTGGCATTGACATGTACACATTACTATATTTAAAGCAGATAACCAACAACGGCCTTCCATAAAAATTAATTAGTTAATCAATTAAAGATAAAAAAATGTTAATGTTTCTTTTACTCAACAGGGGCAGGGAGGAATATGTATGGAACTCAGGTGATCCATTTAGGTACCTCTTAGTATTCCCCTATCTTAGTCAGTTTGGGCTGCTATAACACAATACCATTAACTGGGTGGCTTAAAAAATAGACATATATTTCTTATAGCTCTGGAGGCTGGGAAGTCTGAATTCATCACTGACTGATTGGTTCCTGGTGGAGATTCCTCTTCCTGGCTTGTAGACAGCTTCCATCTTACTGTGTCCTCAGAGAGAGAACAAGTTCTCTGATATCTCTTCTTATAAAAGCACTAATCCCATCATAAGCCTCCACACCCATGACTTTTTACCTTCCAAAGGGCTCACTTCATCACATGGAGGTTAGGCTTCACCATGAATTTGCGGGGGACACATTCAGTTCATAACAGTTACCTAAGTGTGACAGCAAATGGATGAATGCAGTAACCTAGCCTGGGAAGAATATGGTTACGAAGGGTATAAGCTCCTCAGGAACGAAAGTTTGCTCATACCAGGAGATAAACTAGATATCCCAAAAGAGGTAATAACTAAAGGTAAAGAGAATTTAGGATGTTTGTTGGAGGAGCGAGCCAGTAAGGTCCAGTTGTAGCCTTGAGATCAAACACATCAATGTTAACTGTATTACATCCCACCAATTTCCTTCTACATTTTTCTTCAATGTAAGTGGTTCACTGAAATCCTGGATCAGCTGCTCCTCGCCAAAAAGAGGAGTAACTCTGTGGCACAAGAGGTGAAGTGCAGCTGTGCTGTTCAGATCTCTTCCAGGAACATGCCCAGATGTGGGAAGTGTGGCCAGCTGATAACCCCTTCATATCTGCCTCATTTTTGAGCCGAAGCTCTCTTAAAGGAGCTTTCCAGGTGACGCTAGGGGTAAAGAATCTGCCTGCCAGTGCAGGAAATGCAAGAGACCTGGGTTTGATCCCTGGGTTGGGAAGATCCCCTAGAGTAGGAAGCGGCAACCCACTCCAGTATACTAGCCTGAAAAATTCCATGGACAGAGAAGCCTAGGGGGCTATAGTCCATGGGGTCACAAAGAGTCAGGCATGACTGAGAACAACCACAACATGCTCTTAAAGGTAGTCCAGCAAATGACTACAAAGACTTACCATTTATACCCAATAGAGGATCCTCTATTGGGCAACCTTTGCTCAGGAGCTCACAATTTGGCTGGTAGAAACTTCAATGACCCCCTCTATCCAAACCTGCCACCTTTCTTTCCCTTTTATGAGTATTACTGCCCAATATATCTTTTTCCCCTCAACTCTGCCTCTGCTGTCTAAAGGACTCAACTGACACATTTGTAGAGTAGCTTAAGTTATAGACAATTTTGTTCTATTATTCAATTCCATTCATCACCCAGCCCCTCTGCCCTTGGTTTTTCATCCCTTGCCCAGCCTACCTATCTTCATCATAGTAACCTTGTGGCCAACAAGCCTGATGTGCCCTTGAGAGGGTCAGAGCCAAATGGTCTCCCTGGACTCTAAGTGTTTCTTCTAACCTTCACCAAATGGCTTTTAACTCTGAATCCTTAAGAGCTTTCCCTTTGCTACTATAGAATGTACATTGTATTATCTTTTCCACAGCATCATCTTTACCTTCCTCCTCCATTAGTTGCTCAGAATCCTGCACTTATGCTCTTTTGCTAGTCCTTCCTGTATTCCTGTGTGCTACTGAGGCTTACATAGTAATGAGCCAAACCCTCATCTGCTCTGGTCACCAGAACACTATTGAGTGACTTCGAAATTTCAGTTTTCTCAATTGGTTTCTCATTATCTCTGCTCTGAGCAGCATTATGCCACTTTCTTGTTTTGGTTTTGTTCATTAGGAAATCACCAGGTTCTCTCCTTAATTTGGTAACAGAAGCTTCAGCTATCATGTTCCAAATGAGTCAATTTATATCTCTTCTACTGCCCAGTTATATATCTCCTTATTTATGACAGATGTTAATGAAATAAAGTGAGATCTTTTCAGCCCTCTGATATGTAAGTGAAAATCTTAGGATGACATTTATACATTTTTATGAGTGATTAAATGCTTTATATTAATTAAGACAAAACCTTGTTCTCTTTTATGACACTAAGATGCTGAATAAGTGCTTATGAACTGATATGGAAAAGTAGAGGTTGATGTGATTGGCCCTAAATATTCATTATTTGAAGTCAGCATCCTCCCTTGGCCAGAGGTAAAGAGTTATTTCCTTGGGCTTAATAAAACTGGAAATAGTCTGCTTTGGGCATATCTCATGATTTTCCAACACCTGGAGCAGCCTCCCTATTGGCTAACCCAGGCTCGCATCTCTGAAGATGGGCTCAGATTTGGAACTGTAGAGGCGCCTTCCTAGCCAAGGTCTGTGACCCATTTCCTGAGGTAGATCGGCCACAACTTTCATTCCTCAGTCATCTTATTATAAAAATTATAAAGGACTGAGAGATCCCTTTCCAGATTGCCACGCTTTCCTAAATTAATCTTCTATTTGCAGAATAATCAGCTTCCTCTGAAACCATCAGCAAGTCTGCATTGATGTTCTCAGCACAGCTTACCAAGAACTGTATGCAGTTTAGAGCATGTATTCAATTTCATCATTTTCACAGTTCACCAGTATGTCTCCAAACCAGCAGTGTCCTTGGTGTCCACAACCAATCTTTTGTAGCACAATTATGAACTGCCTTTGGCCCCAAACTTAATTTGTTCTAACTCCAGAGACAGTAATTTTCCTATAATCAAGACATATACTGTACTGAGACTCAAATAACTCTAAAATACCCAGGCCTAAATTGGACTAGTTCCCTAGCCCAAATCTACCTCATGTTGGGCTCCCAATCTTCCCTCTATTTGTCTCTCTCATCCTTCCAGTGATTTTTTTTTTCCAATTCCAGTTTGGTTTTAATTTTTTTTGTCATTGGAGTATAATTGCTTTACAATGTTGTGTTAGTTTCTGCTGTATGACAATATGAATTGGCCATATGTATACATATACCCTTCCCTCTTGAGCCTCTCCCCCAGCACCCCCATCCTATGCCTCTGGGTTATCACAGAGCACTGAGCTGAGCTCTCTGTGCTATATAGCAGCTTCCCACTAGCAATCAATTTAACGCATGGTTGTGTATATATATATATATATATCAATGCTCCTCTTTCAATTCACCCCACCCTTTCCTTCCCCCGCCTCTGTATCCATAAGTCTGTTTACATTTGCATCTCTATTCCTCCTCTCTGCAAATAGGTTCATCAGTACCAATTTTCTAGATTCCGTATATATGTATTAACATACAATACCTGTTTTTCTCTGACTTCACTCCAGTGATTCTCTAAAAGTCTCAGCTGGGAAGAAGGGCATCTCATAGTGATGCTGCAGAAACAAACTAGGAAAGCAGCCACCTATTCTTGTGGCTCTATTTCCATTAACAACATTGTTGCCTCAATTTTCCAAGCTAGAAACTTTGCAATCACCTTTGAAAATAGCAAATAGGTGAGACAGAGGAGGACAGTATTGTTTTAGCCTACCGCATCTTTCCTATACATTCTCCAATCTCTGTAATAATTTGGACTATCTTAACATCTTCAGATTGGTCTATTAGCATCTACTCTCTAGTCTTTCCGGCCCAGCCTCCATGTTGCTACCAGTGGAAAGCAAGACTGCTCCCTTCCAGCTGTAGCTCTGAAAAGGGCATTTGAACAGGTCTGAGTATAATACACACAACACATTTAAACATATCTTTAGTCAAGAAAGGTCTCATATTGGCTTTCTTCTGTCTTACCAGTGAAAAGTATACTTTAAAAAAATGACATTATAAACTCAAGATGAACAAATATCCTAAAAATTACTTTCTATAAAACTTAGAAAATTGTTTTAAGCAAAATGCCTCATTATTCTCGCTAAAATGCATGAAAATGTGATCCTTAAGGAACATAAACAAAATGTTACAAGCAATTCAACAAGTAACATAGGAAAAAACTGAAAGAAAAAAATGAAAATGTAGTAGAATAATTTGAAACCATATTGGAAGGAGAACAGAATAGCATTCAAACTACAGATAACAATTAGTGACACAGAAGACACCCTTGGTAAATTCTCCTTGAATGCAGAGGAAGTGGGTCAAAGTAAATGGCAAGATGAGGTGAAAGTATCAATACCTGTTCTTCTCCATTTCATGTATGTATATAGCTATATCTATATACACACACACATAATCATAGGCTGCACTGCAAAGCATGTAGGTTCTTCATTCCCCGACCAGGGACTGAACCTGTGTCCCCTGCAATGGCAGCATGGAGTCATAACCACTGGACACCAGGGAAATCCCTCCCCACTTCTATAATTACAGATCTTCAGGAATAATGAAACAAGAGCATTTGGAAAAATAATATAAATTAATAAAACTTCCCTGAGATGAAAGTCTTTGTATGTTATATAAAGTGTTCTCCATGTCTTGACTATTGAAAACAGAGCTGCAATAAATACTGGGGTCCATGTACCTTTTTGAATTACAGTTTTTTGTGGATATATGTCCAGGAGTGGGTTTGCTGGATCAAATGGTAGCTCTTGAAGTATTTTAAGGAAACTCCATACTGTTCTCCAGAGTGGCTGTACCAATTTATATTCCCACCAACAGTGTAGGACGGTTTTTTTTCCACATCCTCTCTAGCCCTTATTTTTTGTAGATTTTTTTGATGGTGGCCATTCTAACCAGTAAGTCAACTATACTCAATTTTTTTTGTTGTTAAAAACAATGTTCTCCAAATTCTAAGTAAAATTTAAACACCAATGCTTAGATATCTCTTAGCAAAGTTTTAAAATTACAACACACAAACACAATTACAATTGTAGGGCCTTCCCTGGTGGTCCAGTGGCTAAGAATCTGCCTTCCATTGCTAAGGGCCAGGTTCAATCCCTGGTTGGAGAACTAAGATCCCACCTGCTGTGAGGCAACTAAACCCATACACCACAACCAAGACCTCATGAGCCACAACTAAGATGGAGCCAAATAAATAAATAAACATTTAACAAATAAATAAACATACAAAACTACAATTGTAAGAGAATAGTATTTAAACACTGAGCACATGTACTTTTTACTGGTATCATTCAACTTAAATTGGGGAATTTTTTCTGATAGATAGTGATTTTTTTTTTTATTAATTTATAGTCTTGTCTGAGAAATTCCCTTTACAGGTCTCCATGAGTCTATCTTAAAGTGACACATATGTGAGATAAACTCCTGACATAAGACAGTTGAACAAAGAATTAATCCTGGAGAAATGCACCTGGAGAGCAGCCCAGAAATAATACAGAAAATATGTGAGAGAGAACCGGGAACACAGGAAAGTCCCAACACAGGCTTAACAGAAGTTCCCGGACGTATGAATTGAAGAGTCAAAAATAATCCTATGCAATTTCTATTTGAATACATGTGTTTTTCTTAATTTCTAGAGAAGTTTGAACCAAGATCTAATTAAAATTAATAAAAATAAATCTCCATCTAGAAAAATTATAGACTTCCTTAGAGTCTGTAATTATCTTAATCTAGTTGCTATTCTTTTATGCATATTCTGTCTTATCTATCTCACAGATAAACAGAAGAAATCTCATCAACAAAAGAAAAAGACAGATGAAAACAGACTAAAATTCTCAAAATTCTGTGGGAAAATATAAAATGTGAAGATGTCTAAACCTACCAGATTACCACTCAAGAGTAAGGGAACTAGGTGTTTACAAATACAAAAGGGCTAAGCTTTTTATTTCCAGAGGGGTCTGTGAATGCTATTAAATGCTATTAGATGCTATTAAATAATTGCCACAGCAAGAAGACAGGAAGGGATGGAATGCAAAGCAAATGGTGAACAGAAAACTGAGTAAAATACCAGTAAATATAACTAATAGCCAAAATTTCATTTCAAAGGTAGAACTAAGTACATAAACATCTAGAAAAAAAAAAAAAACACAGAAAATGTGACTTTGGTATCTTTCGTCTCCTCCCAAAGAGAAGACCCCAGCACACTAAGGACACATTGTATAATTATAGACATTACTATAAAATATAAACTTTAAATGTCTGTTTATAATTTAGCTCAGTGAGGGGGAAGAAATGTAATTTTGTCAAGCCAAGAGGAGGCAAGGAAGGAAAACAGGAAAATAGATAAAGACAATACAAACTAAGTTGTTAGAAATGTCTAAATACACTATAAATGATCACCAAAAAAACACATTAAACCCATCCATTAAGACTATCAGATGTAAAGCAGGCAAGGAAACAAACAAAACAGTTGTTTCAAATAAGATATGTGTCAAATGAATCAAATAAAATATCTGATCTTTTGAAGTCTTTTTATTTCCCACCTAAAATATATCTCCTCCAAAGGAAGTGAGTTTAAGGATATTACCTTTTTAAATTGCATTTCAAAGAATATCTCAGTATCTACACCTAAACCATGGAAAGCATGAGACGAAGAAAGCATAAGTGCTGTATCTTTAAGATTATGCCTTTAGATAAAAGAAGTTTCGTTAAAAGATAAGCAAAAGAGGAAAACGTTATCAAAAATGCTAGAAAAGATTTTTCCATCAACTGAAGGTTTTGATAGGAAGATTATCCACATTCAAACAACATTGTTTAAGGTAGATATAAAATTCCACAAGCTACTAGAAAACAAGAGAAATAGCCCATCTACAGGGAGAACTTCAGATAGAATTTAAGAGCTTGTTAACATAATTCCAAGAAGTACTAGGACACTAACTCCAATTTCAGTTTTGCAGCACTGAGTTCAGGAATATTTTTTAATTAGGTACTACTGTCCCAGAGAATCTGAGAATGATAAATGAACATTAAGTGAATTGTTGTATCTTTAGTCACATTATAAATACTCAGCATAACATGGATATACAGGGACTTCCCAGGAAGCTCAGCAGTCAAGACTCTGCCTGCCAATGCAGGAGACACCGGAGACTCAGGTTTGATCTCTGTGTCAGGAAGATCCCCTGGAGGAGAAAACGGCAGTCCAGTCCAATATTCTTGCCTGAAAAACACCCATGGACAAAGGAGCCTGGCAGCCTACACTCCATGGGGTCACAAAGAGACATAACTGAGCACAACTAGATATATACAGAGACCACCTCACTCAGGGTTGGAGCCTTCACTCAAAGTAAAATATTGCTAAAAATAACTAACCATACTTCAATTTTATGTGTGGAAGTCTGAACCTGGAGGGGAATAATTGTACCTTAAAAATTTCTAATATGGCCTGCCCTCTCAAAGATGCTACTGTCTAAAATTTAAGCCCCTAATAGCATGGGGGTCAGGAAGTGTTTCTTTCTTGAAGGAAATTACTGATATTATACCTTTTGGGTATTATCTACATTGAAATAGAGAAGGAAAGGAAGTCAATACAAGGATGAATTATTGAGTGGACTTACTGATGTAAGTGGGTGGTTACTGATGTTGGTGATTGATGTTAAATATCGTGGGAACCGTCTGAAGAGTATGTGGAGTACATCTCAGAACAGCTTTCCCAGGGATGGAAGGCATTTATTGACTTTCAACTTTGCTTGGCTGAGATTTGCTCCTTAAGGCATTAACTCCTCCCAACTTCTTAGCTGAAGATGAGAATGCCCAGTGGACTCTCAAGGTCTCACACTGAATAATATCGGAAGATCCCTGGTGGTCGGATGGTTAGGACTTCACACTTCCACTGCAGAAGGTACCAGTTTGAGCCCTGGTTGGGGAACTAAGATCCTGCATGCTGCACAGCACAGAAAAAAAAAAATTAAATTTTTAATTAAATAAAAAAAGATCCAGTCAGGAAGTAAGCGACTCAGGGCAAACGTGGGGAGAGGAGATGCTGCTGCAAAGCAAATCAGAGTAGACATGAAATTCTTGGCCATGGGCATGGCCAGGATCAAGAGAGGGAGAGATGATATGAGACCTCACACAAGAGGAGTCTGATACACACGCCTGAAAAATTCCTTAGCTCTGTGTCAACAATCAGTTCAGTTACTCAGTCATGTCTGATTCTATGCAACCCCATGGAATGCAGCATACCAGGCTTTCCTGTCCATCACCAACTCGCAGAACCTACTCAAACTCATGTACACCGCATCAATGATGCCATCCAAAAATCTCATCCTCTGTCTTCCCATTCTCCTGCCTTCAATCTTTCCCAGCATCAGGGTCTTTTCAAATGAGTCAGTTCTTTCTATCAGGTGGCCGAAGTATTGGCATTTCAGCTTCAGCATCCGTCCTTCCAATGAATATTCAGGACTGATTTCCTTTAGGATGGACTGGTTGGAACTCCTTCCAGTCCATGGGACTCTCAAGAGTCTTCTCCAACACCACAGTTCAAAAGCATCAATTCTTCAGTGCTTAGCTTTCTTTAGAGTCCAGCTCTCACATCCATACATGACTACTGTAAAACCATAGCTTTGACTAGAGGGACCTTTGTTGGTAAAGTAATGTCTCTGCTTTTCAATATGCTGTCTAGGTTGGTCATAGCTTTCCTTCCAAGGAGCAAGTGTCTTTTAATTTCATGGCTGTAGTCACCATCTGCAGTGATTTTGAAGCCCAGGAAAATAAAATCTGCCACTGTTTCCATTGTTTCCCTATCTATTTGCCGTGAAGTGATGGGACCAGATGCCATGATCTTAGTTTTCTGAATGTTGAGTTTTAAGCCAGCTTTTTCACTCTCCTCTTTCACTTTCATCAAGAGGCTCTTTAGTTCTTCTTCACTTTCTGCCATAAGGGTGGTGTCACATCTGCATATATGAAGTTATTGATATTTCTCCCAGCAATCTTGATTCCAGCTTGTGCTTCATCCAGCCCAGCATTTCACATGATATACTCTGCTTATAAGTTAAACAAGCAGGGTGACAATATACAGCCTTGATGTACTCCTTTCCCAATTTGGAAACAGTGTGTTGTTCCATGTCCGGTTCTAACTATTGCTTCTTGACCTGCATACGGACTTCTCAGGAGGCAGGTCAGGTGGTCTGGTATTGCCATCTCTTGAATTTTCCACAGTATGTTGTGATCCACATAGTCAAAGGCTTTGGTGTAGTCAATAAAGCAAAAGTAGATGTTTTTCTGGAACTCTCTTGCTTTTCTGATGGTCCAGCGGATGTTGGCAGTTTGATCTCTGGTTCCTCTACCTTTTCTAAATTCAGCTCAAAAATCTTGAAGTTCACAGTTCATATACTGTTGAAGCCTGGCTTGGAGAATTTTGAACATTGTTTTGCTAGCATGTGAGATGAGTGCAATTGGGCGGTAGTTTGAACATTCCTTGGCATTGCCTTTCTTTGGGATTAGAATAAAAACTGACCTATTACAGTCCTGTGGCCACTGCTGAGTTTTCCAGAGTAGCTGGCATATTGAGTGCAGCACTTTCACAGCATCATCTTTCAGGATTTGAAATAGCTCAACTGGAATTCCATCACCTCCACTAGCTTTGTTTATAGTGATGCTTCCTAAGGCCCACTTGACTTCACATTGCAGGATATCTGGCTCTAGGTGAGTGATCACACCATCGTGGTTATCTGGGTCATGAAAATCTTTTTTGTATAGTTCTTATGGGCATTCTTGCCACCTCTTCTTAATATCTTCTGCTTCTATTAGGTCCATACCATTTCTTTCCTTTATTGTGTCAATCTTTGCATGAAAATTTCCCTTGGTATCTCTAGTTTTCTTGAAGAGATCTCTAGTCTTTTCCATTCTATTGTTTTCCTCTATTTCTTTGCACTGATCACTGAGGAAGGCTTTCTTATCTCTCCTTGCTATTCTTTAGAACTCTGCATTCAAATGGGCATATCTTTCCTTTTCTCTTTTGCCTTTCACTTCTCTTCTTTTGTAAGGCCTCATCATACAACTATTTTGCCTTTTTGCATTTCTTTTTCTTGGGGATTGTCTTGATCACTGCCTCCTGTACAATGTCATGAACCCCTATCCAGAGTTCTTCGAGCACTCTATCAGATCCAATCCCTTGAATCTATTTGTCACTTCCACTGTATAATCATAAGGGATTCGATTTAGGTCATATCTGAATGGTCTACTGGTTCCCCTACTTCAATGTAACTCTGAATTTGGCATACGGATTTTATGATCTGAGCCATAGTCACCTCCCAGTCTTGTATTTGCTGATTGTATAGAGTTCTCCATCTTTGGCTGCAAAGAATATAATCAATTTGATTTCAGTATTGACCATCTGGTGATGTCCATGTGTAGTCTTCTCTTGTATTGTTGAAAGAGGGTGCTTGCTATGACCAGTGTTCTCTTGGCTGAAAAAATTGTGTCAACAATATTTAAATTAAATGAATTTGGCTGGACTTAACATGAAGGAGTGAAAATATTGTAATTAATTGGGTTTTACTAAGCCCTGGGTTGCTGCAATAGCCCTTGTTGTTCTTAACCGCATATTTACGAATAGTTCCTTTGTAAATAAACCGTCCATGAATTATCCTATTTTGAGTGTCCCATGTGATTTTTGTTGTGACCCTGGCTCAAAAAGGTAGAGCATTATTGTAACTAAACAAACAGAGAATATCCTTCACAAAACATACTGACCCACGACTGTTCCTAATTAGTAAAGTAATGTGTAGATTTGATTCAACTGCAATTTCACTCATGTAGCAGTGCTCTTTGGAGAAGGAAATGGCAACCCAATCCAGTATTCTTCCCTGGAGAATCCCATTGACTGTAGCCTGCCAGGCTCACCTGTCCATGGGGTCACAAGAGTTGGACACAACTTAGCAATGAAACCACCACCAGCAGTGCTCTTTGTTGTTCTCACAAGTGGTATTCTGACAATACTGATCCCAGGGCATCTTTTTCTCACTTAGTTATTATTGAAAAGATTTCTCCTTGATAACACAGCTTACAAAATGAGTTTTAGTGATAAGTGAGACAAAATGCAGTGCCTGGCATTTCTTCATGTGTTACACATAAGCTGGAATTGCCTTTGTCCAACAATAAAAGCAAATTATCTGCCAGCACGTAAGTGACAGTAATTGCTTTTCCACATTGTATGCCATTGATGTAAGGCAATGCCTAAAATGGCTCCTTAGTAAAGAAATTGTGCCTATAGATTGTCTCTTCTGTACGAGCTTTATTTGTCAACTTTATAGGTGGTTTTACAAGCTTCTTATCAAGAGCAAGAATTGTATTTGTATTTTCTATAAGTATTATAACTTTAAACAATGCTTCTAATTTTTGGTCTCTTTTCTATCTTAGCGACAATCAATTTTGTACTATAAGTATTATTTTATACTTCTGTTGAAAAAAAAATATTTTGATTTGCCAGAGAGGTCACCATGCTTTGCTGGAAAGCTAAATAAACACTTTAGGGGTTTCATGACAATTTCATAAGACTGTACTGTGGTACCATCCAATAAAACCAATATTCAGATTCTTCCTCATCTTTCCTTGGTTGTTTATAGAAAAATCATCACATTAGCCAAATCACTCTTCCTAGTAGACAGTCATTTATTTATATTCACTGTAGTACTATATGGTATTTACCTATTAAACATCATTTTGAATTGTAGTAATTATACCTAGTTTATTACTACTTCATTTGCTTCCATTTCTTTATGAACTAATTTGACATTATCATGGAATTGCAAATGTTATATCTAAGAGTAAGGAGAAATTACTCTTTAGTTTCACAGATCTCTCATATTCTCCACAATTGTTTTTTTTTATTTTTATTGAAATACAGTTGATTTACCATGCTGCATTATGTTCAAGTCTACAAAGTGATTCAGTTATATATGTATGTAGTTTTATATATATGATTTTTATATATATACACAAACACACATATGTACAATTTCATAGACAACATCCTTGTCAGGGCAAAGGGGCTTGCATAACTCAACAAAGATATAAGCCATGCCATGAGGGTCACCCAAGACAAACGGGTCATAGTGAAGAGTTCTGACAAAGGAGGGAATGGCAAACCAATCCAGTACTCTTGCTGCAAAAATCCCATGAATAGTATGAAAAGGCAAAAAGATATGACACCAGAAGATAAGCCACTCAGGTCGGTAAATGTCCAATATGCTACTGGTAAAGAGCAGAGAGCAATTACTAATAGCTCCAGAAAGAATGAAGTGGCTGGGCCAAAAGAGAAGTGACACTCAGTTATGGATGTGTCTGGTGATGAGAGTAAAGTCTGATGTTATAAAAAACAATATTGCCTAGAAACTTGAATGTTAGGTCCATGAATCAAGGTAAGTTGGAAGTGGTCAAGCAGGAGACAGCAAGAGTGAACATCAATATTTTAGAAATCAGTGAACTAAAATGGACAGGAATGGGAGAATTTAATTCAGATGATCATTATATCTACTACTGTGAGAAAACATCCCTTAGAAGAAATGGAGTAGCCCTCACAGTCAACAAAAGAGTCCAAAATGCAGTACTTGGGTGCAATCTCAAAAATGACAGAATGATCTCAGTTTACTTCCAAGGCAAACCATTCAGCATCACAGTAATCTAAGTCCACGCCTCAACCACTAATGCCAAAGAAGCTGAAGTTGACTGGTTCTATACAGACCTACAAGACCTTCTAGAACTAACACCAAAAAAAGATGTCCTTTTTGTAATAAGGGACTAGAATGCAAAAGTAGGAAGCCAAGAGATACCTGGAGTAACAGACAAGTTTGGCCTTGGAGTACAAAATGAAGTAGGACAAAGGCTAACAAAGTTTTGCCAAGAGAACGCACTAGTCATAGCAAACACCCTTTCCCAACAAAATAAGAGACAACTCTACATATGGACATCACCAGATGGTGAAATCAGACTGATTATATTGTTTGCAGCCAAAGATGGAGAAACTCTATACAGTCAGCAAAAACAAGACCTGAAGCTGACAGTGGCTCAGATCATGAACTCCTTATTACAAAATTCAGGCTTAAGTTGAAGAGTATAGAGAAAACCACTAGGCCATTCAGCTATGACCTAAATCAAATTCCTTATGATTATATAGTGGAGGTGATGAATAGATTCAAAGGATTAGATCTGGTAGACAGAACGCCTGAAGAACTATGAACAGAAGTTTATAACATTGTACAGGAAGTAGTGACCAAAACCATCCGAAAGGAAAAAGAAATTCAAGAAGACAAAGTGGTTGTCTGAGAAGCCTTTACAAATAGCTGAGGAAAGAAGAGAAGTGAAAGGAAAAGGAGATAGGGAAAGATATACCCAACTGAATGCAGAATTCAAGAGAATAGCAAGGAAAGATAAGAAAGTCTCCTTCAATGAACAATGCAAAGAAATAGAGGAAAACAATAGAATGTAAAAGACTAGAGATCTCTTAAAGAAAATTGGAGATACCAAGGGAACGTTTCATGCAAGAATGGGCACAATAAAGGATAAAAACGGTAAAGACAGAAGAGATTAAGAAGAGGTGGCAAGAATACACAGAACTATACAAAAAAAGGTCGTAATGCCCCCAGATAACCATAATGGTGTAGTCACTCACCTATAGCCAGATATCCTGGAGTGTAAAAGTCAAGTGGGCCTTAGGAAGCATTACTGTGAACAAAGCTAGTGGAGGTTGACAGAATTCCACCTGACCTATTTAAAATCCTAAGAGATGATGCTGGTAAAGTGTTGCACTTAGTATGTCAGCAAATTTGGAAAACTCAGCAGTGGTCACAGGACTGGAAAAGGTCAGTTTTCATTCGAACCCCAAATAAGAGCAATGCCAAAGAATGTTCAAACTACCATACAATTGCACTCTTCTCACAGGCCAGCAGGGTTGTGCTCAAAATCCTTTAAGCTAGATTTCAGCAGTATGTGAACAAAGAACGTCCAGATAGATGTACAGGCTGGGTTCCAAAGAGACAGAGGAACAAGAGATCAAATTGCCAACATTTGTGGGATCATTGAGAAAGCAAAGGAGATCCATAAAAACATCTAATTCTGCTTCACTGACTAGTCTAAAGCCTCTGACTATGTGGATCACAACAAACTAGGGGACATTCTTAAAGAGATGGGAATACCAGACCATCTTTGGCCACCTGATGCAAAGCACTGACTCACTGGAAGAGACCCTGATGATGGGAAAGATTGAAGGCAAAAGGAGAAGAGTGCAGCAGAGGATGAGACGGTAGATAGCATCACTGACTCAATGGACCTGAATTTGAGCAAACTCCAGGAGATAGTGCAGGACAGAGGACACTGGCATGCTACAGTCCATGAGGTCACAAAGAGTCAGACACAACTTAGCAACTGAACAACAGACTCTTTTCTATTATAGGTTATTACAAGATACTGAATATAATTTCCTGTGCTATGCAGTAGGTCCTTGTTGGTGATATATTTTATGTATAGTAGTGTATATGTCCCTGGAGGAGGGCATAGCAACCCACTCCAAATTCTTGTCTGGAGAATCCCATGGACAGAGGAATCTGCGGGACTACAGTCCATGGGGTCACAAAGAGTCGGACATGATGGAGCGACTAAAGCATGGCACAGCACAGTGTATACGTGTGTGTGTGTTAGTCGTTCACTTGTGTCTGACTCTTTGTGACCCCATGGACTGTAGGCCCCCAGATTCCTCTGTCCATTGGATTTTCCAGACAAGAATACAGGAGTGGGTTGCCATTCCCTTCTCCAGGAGATCTTCCTGACCCAGGGATCGAACTCTGGTCTCCTGCATTGCAGGTAGATTCTTTACCATGCGAGCCACCAGGGAAGTCCATAGTAGTGTATGTATTTTAATCCCAAACTCCTAATTTATCCCTCCGTTTTGATAACAATAATATTTTTTCCTATCTGAGTCTATTTCTGTTTTGTCAATAAATTCATTTGTATCATTTTTTAGATTCTACTTGTAAGTTATACTGTAGGATGTTTGTCTTACTCCATCTGACTTACTTCACTTAGTATGATAATCTCTAGCTCTATCTGTGTTGCTACAAATGGCATGATTTCATTCTTTTTAATGGCTGAGTAATATTCCATTTTATATACATACCACATTTTGTTTATCCATCCCTCTGTCAATAGCCATTTAGGTTGCTTCCCTGTCTTGGCTATTGTAAATAGTGCTGCAATGAACATTGGGGTGCATGAGTCTTTTTGAATTATATATGCCTGTATATATGCCCAAGAGTGGGATAGATGGATCAAGCTTTTATACAGCAAAGGAAATTATAAGCAATATGAAAAGACATACCACAGAATGAAAGAAAATATTTGCAAACAATGCAACTGATTAACTTCCAAAATATACAAACTCATACAGCTCAATCTCAAAAAACTCAATCAAATGATGAACAGAACACTTAAATAGACTTTTATTCAAGGAGGATATACAGACCACCAACAGGCACATGAAAGGATGTTCCACATCCCTAATTAGAGAAATTCAAATGAAAACTACAATGAGGTATCACCTTGAATCAGTCAGAATGGCCATCATCAAAAAGTCTACAAATTATAAATGCTAGAGAGGCTGTGGAGAAAAAGGAACTCTTGTAATTGTGTTTTTAAATGCAATCCATTTTAGCACATGTACAATTTATTATTTAAGATTAGCTACACCCATCAACAAGGTGGATTTTGTATAATTCATGTAACTATTACAATTAATATTCTCAAATATAAAATTTATAAAATATGTATCAGAAGTAATTAAAAAGAAAAACCATCCCTGTGGACTACTTGACAGACCACCAGCGATCATAAACAATCTACATCCACACCAAACACTGGTGTAGATGTTGGAAATACGGTTCTGAATCACTCACTAGCAGGGTGATCTTCAACAAGTTGTTACATGTGAACCTTAGGCACAATTAAGATTTCCACTTTATGGTTGAGAAGCTCACTTCATTCATTTCATTGGCTACTACACGATTGTTGTTTTCAATTATTTTGTGTTTATCCTTAAAGGAATACTCAGTACGTCGTATGTGTGGGTGTATGTGCACACGTATGCCATGACACTATGTTATAACCTAGCCCATCCTGGCTTGTAAACCACAGCAAACAACTGGAAAATCTCAACAGTTTTACAAGACAAAGTTTATTTCTTGCTAAAGCTATATGTTCAGCACAAATCAACAGGTAGGATCTGCTAATCATTGTCGCTGAAATCCAGGTTGAAAAGATATATTCTCAATATGTCACAATTCCGATGGCAAGCAGGTAGAAATATGGAAAATTATGTCTTGGCCTATAAAACTTGTGCCTGACCCTTCTCACTTCCACCCAACTTTCATTGGTTATAGTAAATCTTCTGTCCATGCTTAATTTCAAAGATGACAGAGAAGTACATTCCTACCAAGCCCCAGAAAGAAAGACAGAGTATTTATAAACCTCAGTGCAAATTAGTCAGCTGAGAAATATTTATTCAAAGAGGCTTGTTCCAAAATGTTCAAATTGACATTTTTATATTTTTATAAATGTCCAACTGTTTCTATAAAGATTGCACAAATAGCATAAAAATTATAATAGTTACATAAATTAAAATTACATAAAAATTAGTTACACTACCATTAAATGTGGAGAAGGAAATGGCAACCTACTCCAGTATTCTTTCCTGGGAAATCCCATGGACAGAGGAGCCTGATGGGCTACAGTCCATGGGGTCACAAGAGTCAGACACAACTGAGCAACTAAACCACCATTAAATGAGGCTGTCTTTGCCTCAAGACTTGATCTCGGTCACCATGAGAGAAGAACCTGAGTGCAGGACATTAATACAATCCCAGGGAGCAGGATTTTAGGACAGAGAATGAAACAAGGCAGTGGGGAAAGACAATGTGAGGATATGTTAATTACCACAACACACAATTAATTGTCTGCAAACCCATGAGACTTTCAGAACCATCAACTCAGTGTACAAAATTGGTGACATTTATCTATCACATCCCTTCCTCCATTGGTCAAGACAGAAGCACAGACATTAACTGTCTTCCACTTCTAGGTTGTGTATACAGGTGGCACATCTGGGAGAGTTGACAGGTGCCTGTGGGCATCCCCCATAATGGCATCAGAAGTCCCAGGATAAGAAACAAGAGGTGAATTTGTACCTGCACAAAGCTGGCCTCTATGAAACTAGTCATTTCAGTAGTGGCAGGAATAAAAGAAGGCAAGAGGTCATTAAATTATGCATAAGAGGTAGGAGCACATGCATATACCCTTGCACACATAGACAGACACACACACACAACTAGTGGCATGAGAATAATCTTACCTGCACACTTGTATTTTTACTTTTGTCTGGTTCATGTATTAAATAATTCCAGTTATTCTGTTGCTACCCTTTTTTGCTATTGTTGATATTCTTAAAAGCATATTATATATAAAATATTAAAAATTTGAAAAAAATACTATGAAAGACTATCTAGAACATTTGAATGTACATTTACAGATTAGCAAAATTTTAGCTGACTTTTACAGATTAGCAAAATGTTCAAACTTCCCATATTTTAACCCAAAGAGCTTGTGATGTATTGTAGGGTTGCAGCCTAGCCAAAGGTTTCTCAGAGCTGCAATTCAGTCTGAGGTTCTTCCTCCTGAAGTCTCTTTCCCTCTCTCCTTTCATAGATGTCAGACTGGGATCATAGTCTGAAGGCTCCCCTTTCCCACTTCTTCTTTCTTTCCTCTTTATTCTTCACAAGTGTTTTCCCTAATAAATGTCTTCTACATACAAGGACCCAAACTAACATAAGACTCAATATCTAGATGCATTCTCTTGGATTTCTTTCCTTCTAATATATGAGTGATTTGATATAGTATGTACTGTCCCAATTATAATTTAATGCACTGAAATAACCATTCTTATTTCAACAGTTTGATTTAATAATCACAGTTTCAAAAATTGTAATGATGTTATAGTGATCACTCATAATATACATTCTAACCTGAGTTATTTGTATGGTAAAGATGAGTATCCTATCAGCCAGTGACTTGTCATTTGCAACAGAGAATGTACATTCTTTACATTAACGATCCATTTTGAGAAACACTGCTGTAAAACTGAATGTTCATTTGATTTGGGAGTGTTCTAAAAGTGTTTAAGATTATCCTCTGTATATCAAACTAACAGTGCTTATATTCAAAAAGCAGAATTATGGGTAAGGGTAGACATTTTTCATGATTGAAAGCCTTGAGAGAATACATAAAGAGTTTTCTTAGATCTACAAGGACCCTAGAAATGAAATTTCCTATAGAATAATGAATAATTTATTAGGAGCAGTACTTCCAAACTCATCAGAATTACACCTATAAAGACACTGATAAATAATCTCATGTTCTTTAGCATTGATTTTTTAGTCTATGAATAAAGCATGGCTTAATCTAATAATTAATAGAATACCCTTGTGCAGTGTTATCTTGTCCTAAGTTATCCCATAGGTCTATATTTTTGGACCTATGAGCCCTCTCATTGCTTCCCTCTACCAAAAAACAGTGGGCAGAAATTTCTCCAATGAAGACATATAGGTGGCCAAGAGGTACATGAAAAGATGTTCAACATCAGTAATTATAAGAGAAATGCAAATTAAAACTACAATGAGATATCACCTCACGCCAGTCAAAATGACTATCATCAAAAAATCCACAAACAGTAAATGCTGGAGAAAACTCTTATAACACACCAATAAAAAGATAAATAAGCCAATTTAGAAATTAACAAAGGATCTGAGAAGAAATTTCTCCTAAGAAGATACACAAATGGCTGATATGCACAAGAAAAGATATTCAACGTCATGAGTTATTACGGTAATGCAAGTTAAAACCACAATGATGTACATGCACCAGAATGGCCAAAATCAGAAAGACAGACACTACCAAGTGTTAACGAGGATGTGGAGAAGCTGAGCTCTCATTCACTGCTGGTGGTAATTTAAAATTGTGCAGCAATTTGGAAAATAGTTTGGCAGTTTTTTTAATAAGTAGAGTTATCATATAGCTAGTAATTTTACTCCTAGGTACATAGTCAAGAGAAATGAAGACATAGGTCCACATAAAAACTTGTGCACAAATGCTCATAGCAACAGTCATAATAACCAAAAAATGAAAACTACTCAAATATTCATTGCCTGAAGAACAGATTTTAAAATCTGGTATAGGGTGTATCTTAGGGATGATGAAATGTTCTAAACTTACATTGTGGTGATAGTTGCATAACTATGAATATACTTAAAACCACAGAATTTTACACTTTTATTTGATTAATTTTACAGCTTGTAAAGTACATCTAAATAAATTTTTGTTTAAGGAGACCACACATGCAGTTTTCAATTGCCACAAGCTACATGAAGCAAAAAGTTTATTATTAATCATTTTTGCCATAAAATGGTTTCTGAGGAATGTCTCCTGAGAGGGTAATCAGAGTACACTCTGCTTAAAATATGTCTTCACTAATTACATATTGGGCTTCCCTGGTGGCTCAGATGGTAAAGAATCTGCCTGCAATGTGGGAGACCTGGGTTCGATCCCTGGGTTGGGAAGATCCCCTGGAGGAGGCCATGACAACACAATCCCGTATTCTTGCCTGGAGAATCTCATGGACAGAGGAGCCTTGCAAGCTGCAGTCCATGGGGTTGCAAAGAGTTGGACACAACTGAGCGACTAAGCATGCACACAATTACATGTTAATATAAAAGACACATGCTCCTTGGAAGAAAAGCTATGATAAACCTAGACAGTGTATTAAAAAACAGAGACATCAGTATAGTAATCATGTACGGATGTGAGAGTCGGACCATAAAGAAGACTGAGCGCCGAAGAATTGATGCTTTTAAGTTGTGGTGCCTGAGAAAACTCTTGAGAGTCCCTTCGACAGTGAGCAGATCAAACCAATCAATCTTAAAGGAAATCAAACTTGAATATTCATTGAAGGACTGACGCTAAAGCTGAAGCTCTAATAATTTGGCCACCTGATGCAAAGAACCAACTCATTGGAAAAGACCCTGATGCTGGGAAAGATTGAAGCCAGGAGGAAAAGTGGGTGACAGAGGATAAGATGGTTGGATGGCATCACCAATTAAATGACATGAGTTTGAGCAAACTCTGGGAGATTGTGAAGGACAGGGAAGCCTGGTGTGCTGCAGTACATGGGGTTGCAAAGAATTGGACATGACTTGGCAACTGAATAGCAACAACAAATTACATATTTTATCATTAATATTTCTTAGGTCAAAGATACCCTTTAACAATGCCCCAACTTTTTGACCCCATAAAAGTTGCAATTGCAAAAAATACTTACCAACCCCCCAACCGATTCCCATGTATCTCTAATACTGTGAGTTGATATGCAAGATTTTTTTTTTAAGAAAACATATTATTTCCACACAAAAAGAGATTAGATGTAACTATACTCAAACACCTACCAGCATCCTGGCCCTTAGGATATTGTACTTCTGGTGGAGGCAATTTCTCTTGGGAAAGCACCTACATAAATGTGTGGGTATATTTACTTTCTCACAGATACAGGACTAGAGTCACAAAAGTTACTCTTCTAGCTCTTCTGTAGTGTTTTGTAGTGAAAAGAGCATGAATTTTGGAGTCACACTTGATCAAGTTACATATCTTCTCAGAGTTCCTGTTCATCATGTGTACTATTTAACACAGGGGAATTGCCAGGTATTTAATTATGAAGATACATGTGAGAGAAGCACAGAACTGTTCAGTATTTAATGTCCTCCAAGTTCCCCCTCCCATTTCAAAAAGACAGTCAACTTCTGAGTAGGGATAAAGTGGTGCCTTCCCTTGCCTGCTCCCTTCCACTCAACACACCACCCAGATGCACCTGGTGCTCAGTAAATATTACTGACTGAATTTTAATTCATTAGAGTCCAATGGAAAGCCAGACCCTAAAGAACCATATCAAATAAACATTTGCAAGATTATCATCTCCTATTGTAACCATCTCTAGATGAACTTCCCAGTCCCAGGTCTTATCTCCAAGAAGATGCCTTCTCTGAATGCACAGGGGTTTGAGTAGAACCACTGCTTAAGTGTTTGCCTCTTTAATTCTAACATGAGTAGGGCAACCCTGTGTACTTTTAAACCTTCCACTTACCCTGCCCCTGAAGCAAATGATCTGAGTATGCAACCAACTCCTAGTCCCTTTATTGAGTTTCTCTGTGGCTTATCTTAATTATAGCACCACAAAACTGAATTTGCCAGGCACACAAGAAAGAGCAAACACAGTGCAATCTTTTACATCTGTTTAGATTATGATTAAAGTATAATAATATTTTCTTCATGAAAAAGTTTTGAATGTTGGAGTCTGAAAATATCTTTTGCATCACTAATTCAGATTAGCATTCTGATGCTGGCCACATAAAAATCTAAAGTTCTGAATTTGGGAGCTCAGGGCTACTAATATTTCCTTGCTATGTACAAAACCCTGAGACTTCAACATTATTTGTTTATAGTTGTATGAAGACAAAGTTAAATCAGGATTCTTGGCAAGAGTCTGTTACTTTAACATGAGAATAAGCCTCGTAGCCTGGCAGAGAACCATGCACTATTAAGAACGCAGCCAACTGGAAGGAGTTATGAACTTAAGTGCTCTTTAATAGACCATATTTGCCAAACACGTACATCTCAACTTACTATTTTATTTATGAATTAATTATAATTAGCATAACAATAAAAGAGTGCTTGAAAATCTTTTGGAATAAATTTGACTTTTGAATGTTATTACTGTCCTCTCTTTGGGCACATCAAAATCTGTTTTTCAAGAATGAAAGTACTCAGCATTAAACTTTACACATAGACTTTTTCATCTTGTTTTTGTATCAGGTATAACACTTTAAAGATAGTGTTAAAAATAAGTGGAAATGTTATCTAACTTGTTTCTCATTTTGTATCAGCTTGTTCACTATGATAATTTTACCATAAAGAATTTGGGCCGTGTACTCATTAGGACTTTTCTTTGCCAAGAATGGAAATTCTCATTCAATTACAAAAGATGGTTTCAGTGCAGTAAAGTATTGAGCATGGTGTCATTAGGTTATTGCTCTGTAAAAACCACCCCCAAAAATAATAACATAATATGTTATATTCCTCACATTTATGGGTTGGATGGGCATTTTTTTCTAGTTTCTGAGGGCTCACAGGTGTGCATAGGGTCAGAGACAGATCTGATAATCCTGGTTTGGCTTTCCCACTTGTTTTGGGGTCAACAGGCTGTCAGCTTGTCTAGGATAATCTCAGTTCTCCTCTACATGGTCTCTCTCCCTTCCTCCCTCCCTCTTCCACTCCCTCTGCTATGCTGTGAAAACAAACTCAAGCTAATCTGACAGAAAATGAGGGCAGAGGCATACACTGGGTTGGCCACAAGGTTTGTTCACGTTTTTCCATAAGAGGTAACGGAAAAATGCAAATGAAACTTTTGGCCAATTCAATAAGACTTCTTGAAGCCTAGATTCTGAATGAACATAATATCACTTTTGTTTTGGCTCAAGACTGCAGCAGGCCACCGTCAGCCCAGTTTCAAGGGGTAGGGAAATTGCAATTACTCCCCTCAATAAGTAAAGTCTGTAAGTAAAAGTATAAAGGGTAAGACACAGGAAAGAGGAGACTCTATTTCAAGCAGCATTCAGTCATGGAAGTAACAAGATGAGTAAAACACTATACGTTGAAATCCTTGAGGTCACAGATTATTAGGAAGTTAGCAACACAACTACACTGATATGTGTCACACAACAATAAGCATTAAGAAGGAAGTAATGATGAAGGAAGAGAACAATCATTAAAGACTTATCGGCTCAGTTCTGATGGCTCTTCTGTGAAGGATAAAGAAGATTTTAGCTGGCTGAGTGGAACAAAAGCACAAGGTAAGAAGTATGTGATGTATTCAGGAAATCCCAGGAACCCAAGCACACAGAGGGTAGGCAACAAGAGCAGAGCACCTTATATCCTGGCTGATTTTCCAGCCTCTTCTCTTACAGAGAACAGCAGCTTTTGGATCTCCATCAACTGAAAAGGAGGAGACGGAATTAACATAGCTAATTTTTAGAAAAAACTTAAGAGCATACCAGAGGGAGACATTCAGGAGCCAGGAATTATTTTGTTAGCCACTAAATTGTTTAAAATATCAAATTTCCCTTCAACTCTTACGAAAACCAGCTCTAAAATCAAACCTTTTAATGAAAATTTAAGCTTGTCTATTCCACTGAGTAAGAGCTCTTGTTGGAGACATCTTTGATGGACTACACTCCAGCTATGCTCTAACAGAAAACAGACCCCACAAGAGAAGACTGTGGATAAAGAAGTTTAAAATGCCAGAACTTTTTCACTAAAATATGAGCATATTACCCAATCTCAGCCAAATTTTCCCTGAAGAAAAATATTTAAAGGAAAAAGTTTTACTTCCCAATTAAAAATCAAAGGACATACAGGAAAAAAAAAAAAAAAAAAACATGCTTTTGGTCAGATGTTGTCTATATGCACTGTCTGGAATTGTGGCAGGCAGGCATCCTGTGGCCACGAAGTGAAGTGAAAGTTGCTCGGTCATGTCCGACTCTGTGACCTCATGACCTCATAGACAGCCAGACTCCTCGGTCCATGGAATTCTCCAGGCAACTAAACAGGAGTGGGTAGCCATTCCCTTCTCCAGGGGATCTTCCTGATCCAAGGATCAAACCTGGGTCTCCCACACTACAGCAAATTCTTGACCATCTGAGCCACCAGAGAAGCCCATAGCCACGAAGAGAACAACCTAAAGACCAAGCGATAACGCTAACAACTGATGTGGGAAATAATAAAATATTCCCATTGACTAAGCCCGGGGTGAATAAATGCAAAGCTGGGTAACTGATTATAGACAGCAGTTCATAAGCTTAGCTTGTAGGTGAAGTCCATCACTGAGAAGCCCATGTCCTGAATTTTCCACATGGGTGAATTTCTGACTCAGTCTCCTCTGTCCACACAGTCCATGAAGCTAGAAAAGCATTTTTGAAATGACACAAAGGCCCACAGGTTTGGTCAAAGTGCCCAGTGGCTATTCATCCACTTTAACATTGCCAATAAAGATGTACCTAAGCAACAATTTTATAGATATGCGTCATACTAATATTTTTGCCTCTAATCTGCTCAAAGTATGCATCATAAAGAACATGTGGCTGGAAAGCCAGATTCTAGATCAATTCCTTAATCTGCTATATTTGAGTATTCATTTGCTGAACAAGTATTTATTGAGCTCCCTCTATGTATCAGGCATTAGATACTAAGAATATGGTTGTAAACAATATAGATGTGTCCCCCACTCTCCTGGAACTTGCAGTCCAGTGATGACAATGAAACTTAGATGAATAATTTTAAGTTGTAACGGCTAAAAAAGAAACCTCTAAGACATTCTGGAAAAGAGATTATGGGGTCAAAAAGTCATCCCTGGGGAAATGGTATTTAAGTTTGTGACTGAGGACTAGCTATTCAACTGAAGATATTTGTCTCATGTATAAAGTAGAGACCCTTACAGTGGGCACAGGATTAAGCAGTTTAGCGAAAGGCTTTAAGAAGAGACTTACAACTTTTAAATTTGTTTAGCATCTATTCAAACGTAGCCTCCCTTCTCTTTCAATTCTTCTTACCTAGCCCCAATACCTCTCCTGCATTTCTCACATCATGATATATGGTAGGTGTCCATACACGTTCATTTAGTGGTACCACCTTGCCTTGGTTTCAGATCTAGTAAATTTAGCTTTGGGTTTTATTTCCACTTAGACCCTAGTGGCCAAGTTAAAGGTACAAATAAGAATGAATGCCTGTTTTCCTGTGGGTTCTAAAATTTCAATCTTCATTATGAAGAAATGCTCAGCTGTGAAAAACTAAAGAGATTTTACTCCAAATTCCATTAACATAGGGTGTAGGTGGGAAAACTTATTTTTGAAGTACATTAAGAAGATCACACTTGTGTGTGCCTAGAACAGAGGTTACTTTATTTCTTGGCTCAAGTAAGTCCTCTTTGAACTATTCTTAGAACTGTCAGATGCATCCTATATTTAGCCCGAACCAGGTAAGCTTGGCAGCTTGAGTTCTCACTTTGATCAGTCAGCAAAGAACCTGCTAGAAGTCATGAAGGCCTTTGAATGACATGTTAAATACTTTGGGCTTTGCCTTTAGCTGCCTCAATTTGTAAGTAAGACAATGAAATCATCACATGTGTCTTTTATTCAGATAATTCTTCCTACACTTAAACCCTAGCCTGGGGGTCTGCTTCTGGGACAACCCAGCCTAGGGTGAGATCCTTCTCACAGCCAGTTTCTAGGGGAGGCAAGACCAGGAAACATCACTACAGGAGGGAAGAAGTAAGACACAGCTGGTGTGTCACTGAAGTTTATATTATCGAAAAGATTACAAGTCTGGGCAGCTAAAGTTCAAATCCACAGAAGCCCTCTGGATGACCATATAGAATATGTCTAAGAGTTTCCCATCAGAATATTTATCCACCGACCACTGCTTGCCAGTGGTTAGGGCTTCTTCTGCATGTGTAACTCCCCAGCACTTCCTGTCTGCCCAGGGCACACACTCCGTTGTCTCCAAAGGCCAGAGAAAGCCCTCAGGCAAAGAGGAGCGGGTGACTGCTGTAACCAGGCCTTTGGCAGGTCTGGGAACAGTGAGCATCAAGGGATGTAGCAGCACTGACAGCATCTGCTGCAGTTCTGTAAGCTCTAAGGCTGCTGTCCTAGGCAGGCAAGAAGTAAACAGAGGCTTGAGCCTCAGCATGGTAGTAGGGATGAAGAGAAAAGACAGTATTTGGAAATGAATTCGGGAGAGTTAACAGGACTGGCAGCCAAAGAAATAATAGTGATGAAGGATGAAGAGTCCACAAGACTTAGTTATGGTTTTGCCAGGGAGGTAGGGGGAAGGAGAGTTAGGGAGTTTCGAATGGACATGTGGACATGTACACAGTGTTATTTTAAAATGGATAACAAACAAGGACCTACTGTATAACACATGGAACTCTGCTCAATGTTATGTGGCAGCCTGGATGGGAGGGGAGTCTGGGGGAGAATGGATACATGTATGAATATATGTTTGGCTGAATGCCTTCACTGTTCCCCTGAAACTATCACAACATTGTTAATCATCTATACCCCAATACAAAATAAAAGTTCAAAGTTAATTATAAAAAACAATGAAGAATCCAGAGAAATCCCCATAGCTCTGACCTGGCTATCAGAGTGGATGACGGTGCCTTTAACTGGTTTAGGAATTAGAGCAAAGACCTCATCCTCTCCCCAAGTCCATGTTAAGCAAGCCATCTGTATTTGAGATACCTGTCAATATTGCAAGCTGGGTTTCCTGGGAAGTGGACTCTGAGGTGGAGATTGGAATACAAGAGATTTCTCTGAGTGCCCTTGGAACTGGCTCATGATGGAGGAAAAGGAAGGAAACAGGATTGGGGAGAGGGAGAAGTTGGGCAGCAACGTAGTTTCAGTGGAAGCCCCAGGTAGCATGTGGGGAAATTTGAAGATGAAATAAACCACAGAGTTGTCCCCAGCTGAGTGGGAAGATCAGGCATTACTTCTCTATTGATCAGTCATTGGAAGGAAATCGGCTCAGGGAAGGGACAAAAGACTGAGTGAGCTGCTTCTCTTTAACCAGTTCTCCCTGAAGAAGGCTGACAACTGTAAACACTCCGCAGCTGGAGTAAGAGGTATTTTAAACAGGGATCTGGATAATGCATCACAGTGTCCACAACATGGAGTGTTACAATCACAACTGTCCAACTGGTAACTGATGCAACGGTCTAGTGCACAGAAGCAAAATCTGAGAGCACAACATATTTGGAGAGCTATCTGTTCCAAAGAGGGTTAAGCAGATTTGGCAGATCGTACAGAACACAGATTTCTTTCTGAACACTTCAAATATAATTATGGTAAATAAACGTAACTCACTGCTCAGGAAAGATGCAAATAAAGTCATTATAAAACTATACATCAGGTTATAGATTATCGGTTGACAATGAAATGTAGGAAAATATCATTTAATTGCTTTGTTCCAAAGGTGGATAAGTAAAACAGTAGAAATGCTATGAAGAACATAAACATATAGAGTAGGGAAAAATGTTTCTCTTGGTGTGTATGAGAATCACAGCAAAAGAAATTACCCAATTTTTCTGTAAATTTCATTTGATACTAGATAACATCTGTAAATATGTGATTAAAGAAAATATGTTTTTAATACTCATAACAAGTATAACAATTTGAAACAAAAATGTGAAATGTCTGTCTATTAAAGGCTATACTCTACATGATGAAAAAGTAAAGTAAAAAAAAAAAAAACCACAAACACTAATAAATGTGAACAGTGTTTCTCAAAGACACCCTAGCCCAAGGTATTAAAAAAATAAAAAAGAACTGAGATCACTCTAAGTAGTCATTTTCCCTGGTTCTTCTCCTCCTACCTACCAGGGTCATCCACACTTCACTATGAGAATCTCTGCAGAGGAAATATAGAGTATTAATCAACAATGCTGACTTACACATCAGATTCCCTCCTCTCCACTTGTTAGGCATCATCAAGATATGTGGAAGCCTCTCAACTTGGTGTCTCAGTTTTCTCATCTGCAAAATGAAGTTGATGAAAAGATCTACCTCCCAATGGTACTGCAGTGTTTACTGGCACATAGCAAGCTTTCAAAAGCTATTACTGAAGGAGGGTGATGGGGGAGTGGAGGAATGAATTAGCAGAGACCAGAGTGTTTACTTGCCTGGAGAATCCCAGGGATGGCAGAGCCTGGTGGGCTGCCGTCTATGGGGTCGCACAGAGTCGGACACAACTGAAGCGACTTAGCAGCAGCAGAGTGTTTACAGGGCAGTTAAAATACTCTGTGTGATACCATAATGATGAATACATGTCACTAAAGAGTCGTCCAAACTCACAGAATGTGAAAGACCAACAGTGAACCTTAAAGTCAAATCTGGACTTCGGGTGATCATATATTTGTCAGTGTAGGTTCATCGGTTTTAACATATATATCATTCTGGTGGGAGATGTGGATAATGGTGGAGGCTATGCATGTGAGGAAGTAGAGGGTATATAGGTAACCTCTGTACCTTCCTCTCAATTTTGCTGTGAATCTATATCAGTTATTAAAAGTATAAAGTCTTTTTAAAGCTATTATTATAAATCATTACTATTATTTATCTGGAAAGGGTTACACAAAGCCACTTGGATGCCTCACCCCTGCCTTCAGAGCTTTTCAGACCTCCCACCTAGAAGATTGCTAAAGTCCTCAAAATGCCAGCCCTACCTCTGTCATTAACGCCTGGGCTGGTGACACCTTAACTTTGTTGTACCAAGTAGTATGGATTCCATATCACAGAGTGGCAATGACCAGCACAAAGACAACCTAATAAAGCATCAATTTGCCCTTTCCCTCCAACACAGATACCATATATCTGTGCAAACTCATGACTAGCAGGCTCCGCTTTTAGAATTTCCATTCCCCTAGGTTCAGGGGGTTTCATATGGTCTTCCACACCCAACACCAAACACCTCACAACTACAAAGCAGCAGCGTACATGTGATACATGTCTCAGTAGATCAAAAAGTTTAACAGCGTACAAAAATACAGATATTTAATTCCAGAAAGAAATCATAAGTGACTGATGACTTTGATGCTTTCATTAAAGGAATGCTGCTTGATATCAGGATCTGCCAGTTCTTGAACTAAATTCCATGCCTTTAAGCCCATATCTGCATTGAGAGGAGCGCAGGACAGAAATGGTCCTGACATTCCTAAGCAGCACATCCTTGCCTCCTACATTTGGACCACCCAGAAATCCCATTGCCTGTAGCAATCTTTTCCAACTTGATGAGCACTATTCCATCCTCTTATACTCATAGGGAAACTCCATTTCCCTCAACTTTGCTTCACTCTTTCAAATCTGAGTCACGAACACCCTCCACCTGCCCCATGACTAAAGCATAGTTATTTAACCCTTTTTCCCGTGAATCTTCCTCAGGAGTCTTCCTCATTTTCTCTGACAAATATAACCCTGAGAGGTCTGTACTTGCACAGCTCTCCAAATATTCCAGAGGTGCCTGAATTATAAGGTAAGTTCAGTGTAGGTACATGATGTTTCTTTCATAAGAAAATCGGATAACTGTTATGAGGAGGAAGCATGAGATTATATTAGTTTGGTACAAAAGTAACTGCAGTTTCAGACCATGAATCTTAAATCAATATAACTAGACTCAAACACATCTTTATTAATCAAAATAGGAACCATTACAATCAACACATTTTTGCCTGTAGCATTAAAGTCCATGCTTCAGGATTTGATGAACTCTTGGAAACTATTTTCTGCCTCGTGCTAGTTGTGGAATAATTTTCCCTGCAAAAAGTTGTCAAGATGCTTGAAGAACAAGTGGTAGTTGGTTGGTGAGAGGTCAGGTAAATATGGTGGATGAGGCAAAACATCGTAGCCCAATCCATTCAACTTTTGAAGCATTGGTTGTACAATGTGCAGTCCAGCATTGTTGTGAAGAAGATTTGGGCCCTTTCTGTTGACCAATGTTGGCTTCAGGCATTGCAATTTTCAGTGTATCTCGTCAATGTGTTGCGCATACTTCTCAGATGTAATGGTTTCGCCAGGATTCAGAAAGCTGTAGTGGATCAGACAGGCAACAGACCAAACAGTGACCATGACCATTTTTGGTGCGAGTTTGGCTTTGAGAAGTGCTTTGGAGCTTCTTCTCAGTCCAACCACTAAGCCAGTCATTTCCATTTGTTATATAAAATCCACTCTTCACACATCACAATCCAACCAAGAAATGGTTTGTTGATGTGTAGAATAAGAGAAGATGACACTTAAACATGATGATTTTTTTTCATTTTCAGTCAGCTCATGAGACACCCACTTATCGAGCTTTTTTACTCCTTTCCAATTTACTTCAAATGCCCAGTGACCACAGAATAGTGGATGTTGAGTTCTTCAGCAATTTCTCATGTAGTTGTAGGAGGATAAGCTTCGATGACTGCTCTCAATTGGTCGTTGTCAACTTCCAAGGGCTGACTACTACATTCCTCATCTCCAAGGCTCTTGTCTCCTTTGCAAAACTTCTTGAACCACCACTGCACTGTATGTTCACTAGCAGTTCCTGAGCCAAAATCATTGTTGATGTTGCTGGTTGTCTCTGCTGCTTTATGATCCATTTTGAAGTCAAATTAGAAAAACTGCTCAAATTTGCTTTTTGTCTAACATCATTTCTATACTCAAATAAATATAAACAGTAATATCTTTAGCAAGTAATGCCTTTAGCAAAAAAAACAAAGTGAGAAATTTGCAATAAAATTATGTATTACATAATCACATTTATTTAAGAATGTATTCCAATATCAAAAGGCAAAGTTCAACAATGCAAAACCACAATTACTTTTGTAGCAACCTAATAAAATAAATGGGTGGTTAGGCAGAAATGAACTTGGCAAGACTTAAATGATATTGTGAGGAGCACTGCAGACCTCTAAGGAAAACCACAACAGGTGAAAATTATATGTATCTTTAAAAGAATCATTTAAAATTTCTGGAAATTAATCCAAGAGAATACAGGAATACAGAAAATGTAGACATATCTATTCAAGAAAAATCTATTAATTCTCTACAAAAAGGTGAGAGCCTATAGCATTTGAGCCATGAAATGTTCCCTTCCCCTTCCCCTACCCCCCAGTTATGTGTTATGGAAGCTCTACTGTGAGTATATGCAGCCAGGACAAAGCGGACCCCTCTCTCTCAGGTCCCAGTACAGGGCTATGTTTTCTCTCTGAGAAAGACAGACTGCCAGTATTTCTCAATTCACATAAGCCTGAGCTACAGAGATTCTTTCCCAGAAAAATACAGATAAGAGGATTGCAACTTCTTTCTTCTACCCAGCCCTTGTAGGGTAGAAGATCTACTCAAGGTATGGAAGGAAGAGAATACTGAGCTTTGATTCAGGTTTATACCAGATCACTCATAGCACAGGCATTCCATGCAGGAGGAAGCAAGTCAAGAAGACCAGCCATTCTTGGCTTGAACTTGTCCTCACAGAGGAGAGTTAACTCTGAGGGCAGCAGTATGCATCCCCTGCCCCCAGGAGTTGAGGCACAGAATTTCTGCCATGGGAAGATGCAGGCAATAAAACAAAGAAACCAAAAGCTTTTCCTAAAGAACTAAACTTATTTGGAACAAATCTCCAGAGAAGTTCAAGCCAAGAGTGATGAAGAATCAATGAAGAATTTGGCAGTGAGCAATTCACCAACTGTTGGTACCTCCATGAGAGCAACAAGAAAAATGGCAGACCAACTGCTCTTAACGGAGAAAATCAGGGAAAATGACAGCTAAGACAAGCCTTCCTGGGGTTGGCCTAAACCCCAAAGATCGTCCCTGCAAATGGAATGAACTTAATGGGATCAGATTGTAGAATAATTTATGCTCCGGGATGGAAAACAATAAAGAAACTAGCTATTACTGGAGGGCTGACATCCAGGTATGATAGCAACAAATAAATAAAGTAAAACCAGATAACAAGGAGATCAAAGACACATTTAAAGAGACTAGTAAAACCATTGTCATCTCTGGAATGGGAGGTGAGGGAATCAGAGTGACTGTGCACATGCCCAGGCTTGTACCTTCTAAGAAGCAACCCTGGGGATTGCATACTGAGGGGAATATAAACTTCAATGAAATTGTTCAGCCAAGTCATTAAACAAATTAAACAAGTGAAAAAGCAAACAACAATAAGCCCCACAAGTAGTGGGAAAATAAATATCCAGATTCGCTATGTTATCTAAAGTGTCCACCTTTCAACTAGAAATTATGAGACATACAAAGTAACAACTAAGTAAGACACACATAAAGAAAAACGGAGCAACAGAAAAAGCCTTTGAAGGCCCCAGATCTCAAAATTAGCAGACAAAAATTTGAAAGCAAGTATTATAAATATGCTCAAAAGGGAGTTAACTGGCAGTCCAGTGGTTAGGACTTGGCATTTTCACTGCTGTGGATCTGAGTTCAATCCCTGGTCAGGGATCTAAGATCCCACAAGCTGCATAACACGGTGAGTAAATAAATAAGCTTAAAAAACTAAAAGAAGTAATGTCTAAAGATGGAAACATGATAATATTTCATCATAGGTAATGTCAATTAAGAGGTCTTATATTTAAAAGAATCAAATGGAAATTCTTTTGAAACACACAAAAACTGGAATGAAAATTTTGCTACCAGGATCATCTGTAGATTTGAGCTGACAGAACAATCAGTGAATTTTAAGATAGACCATTAAGATTATATAACGTGAAGAACAAAAAGAGAAAATGAAGTGAACAGAGCCCCCAGAGAAATATAGGACATCATTAAGTGTAATGATGAATTAAACTTAACATACAAGCAATGTGAATGTTAGAGGGGGAAGAGAAAAATGAACAGAAGAAAAAAAAAAACCTAGCAAATAATAGCTATAAATTTTCCAAATTTGATTTAAGACATTACACATGCCCAACGTTCAGTGAAATCCAAGTAAGAGAAATGCAAAGAGATCCATAGACAGACACATCAGAATAAAAATGTTGAAAGGTAATGGGAATATTTTAAGAGGATCAAGAGAAAAAGGACTGGCCACATACAAGAAGACCACAATAAGATTAACACATTGTTAACCAGAGGATTTTTGCAGGAATTAATGTCTGTGGCCAGTGATTTGCATGTAAGTGAATACTGAAACATTTCCAGTCAATAACGTTCAGGTAACAAAAGATTTATTACTCTCTAGTCAACAATGTGTTAAGAGCCGACTTAGGGAAAATGGAGACCAGAGACAGTAGGATGATACAATCAAAGTGCTGAAAGAAAAATGTCACCAAGACTTCTATACTCGGGAAAACCATACTTCAGAAATGCAGGTGCCCTTTCTCACCACTTTTGTTTAGTATTTTACTGGAAGTCCCAGCTAATGCAATAACAATGAAATAAAAGGTTTACAGACTGAAGAAAGAAATAAAAATCTTTGTTTGTAGATGCACGAATGTCTATGTAGGAAGTCCTAAAGGATTTACAAAAAACAAACAAACAAACAACAAAAGACTTCTGGAACTAAAAAGTGAATATAAAAAGCTAGAAGGATACAAAGTTAATGTAAAAAAAAATTCAGTTGATTTCCTATATACCAGCAATGAATTAGTGAAATTTGAAATTAAAAGAACATTACCATTCACAGAAATCTGTATGCAGGTCAAGAAGCAACAGCTAGAACAGGACATGGAACAACAAACTGGTTCCAAATTGGGAAAGGAGTATGTCGAGGCTGTATATTGTCACCTTGCTTTTTTAACTTATATGCAGAGTACATCATGCAAAATGCTGGGCTGGATGAAGTGCAAGCTGGAATTAAGACTGCTGGGAGAAATATCAATAACCTCAGATATGCAGATGACACCCCCAGAAAATGGAACATATTTTTAAATAAATCTAACAAAATATATACAAAATCTTTATAGGGAAAACTATAAAGCTCTGATAGAAATCAAATGTCTAAAATAAATTGGAAAACATTCTATTGCTCATAGGTAGTAAGACTCAATATCCCTAAGATATTAGTTCTTCCCAACTTGTTCTACAGTTTCAGTGCAAACTCAATCAATACCCCACCAAGTTATTTTGTGGATATGAACAAATCAACTCTAAAGTTTACATGGAAATTCAACTTAAATATAGCTAACATGATAATAAAAAAGTCAGAGGACTAATATTACCCAACTTCAAGACTTACTATAAAGACTGTGGTATTAATGGGAGAATAGACAAACAGATCAATGAAAAATAAGCGATCCTAGAGATGGATCTATACTACTAATAATAAACTAATCTCTAACAAAGAAGCAAAGGCAATCTGAAGGAGAAAGGAACACTGAAATAACTAGACTTACATACGCAAAAAAAAAAAAAATTACCTAGACACTAACCTTATATATTTAACAAATATTAACTCAATATGGATGGTAGGTTTAAATGTAAAATCAAGCTTTAAAACTTCTAGAAGATAAAAGAACAGAAAATCTAGGTGACCATGGGTTGGAAGTTTTTGTTTTTTCATTGTTGGGTTTTTTTTTTTTAATTTGTTTTTGGGGGGTTTTCCCAGATTTATATCATCTTAATTTTTTTAAAATTTTTATTGGAATATAGTTGATTTATAATTTTGTGTTAGTTTCAGGTGTACAGCAAAATGAATGTGTTATACATATAGATATGTCCACTCTTTTCAGGTTATTTTCCCATATAGGCCATTACAGAGTATTGAGTAGATTTCCCTGTGCTATACTGTAGGTCCTTATTGGCTTTTTATTTTATATATAGTAGTATGTATGTCAATTCCAATCTTTCACTTTACCCTTCCCCAAACCTTACCCCTGGTAACCATAAGTTTGCTTTCTACATCTGTAACTCTATTTCAGTTTTGTAAATAAGTTCATTTGTACGTTTTTTTTTTTGGAATCCATATATAAGTGATATCATATGCTATTTGTCTTTCTCTGACTTATTTCACTCAGTATGACAATCTCTAGGTCCATCCATATTGCTGAAAATAATGCCATTGGCAAAATTCCCTAATTCAATTGTCAGATTGAACACATTATCAAAATTATAGCTGCCTTTTTAAAAATGCAAATTGACAAGCTCATCCCAAAATTCATATGGAAATATAAGGGACATAGAATATCCAAGACAATCATGAAAAAGGTCAAAGTTGGAGGACTCATGCATCCCAATTTTAAAAGCTTACTACAAAGCTATAGTAATCAAAACAGTGTGGTACTGGCATAAGATTGAACATAGAGATATAGGAACCTTATTTAGGCTATCAGTGAATTTCTCAGCAGAAACCCTAAAGGTCAGGACAAAATGAAATGACACAGTCAAAGTACTGAAAGAAAAACTGCCAACCAAGAATATCCTATCACAGCAAACTTAGCATTCAAATATGAGGGAATAAAGACTTTCCTAGGAGGAAAAAAAGCACTAAGGAAGTTCATCACCCTTAGGTAAGCCTTTACAAGAAATACTAAAGGGGGTTCTTCAAGCTGAAATGAAAAGACACTAATCAGCAATATGAAAACATATAAACATACACAACACACTAGTGAAGGTAAGTACACAGATTAGAAGACTTTAATTCTGTAACAAAATGATGTATTCACCACTAACTATAGTATAGAGGTCAAAGAAAAAGAGCATTAAAAATAATTTCAGCTACTACAATTTCTTAATGAATATATACAACACAAAAAGAGGTAAATAATGACATCAAACATATAAAACGGGAGAGAAAAAGAGTGAAGCTTTTATAGACAACAGAAGTTAGGTTGCTATCAGCTTAAAATGGACTGATTTATGTAAGAGATGTCTTATGTAAGCCTCATGGTAACCACATAGCAAAAACAGAATAAATGCACCAAAGATAAAAAGTGAGAAAGAACATACCACCATGGGGAATCAAAAGTCAAATTTTCAAAGGTAGGCAGAAACAAGGGGGGAAAATGGTATTACAACACAAGAGAAGTCAACTTAAAATGTGACATTAGTAAATCCACACATATCAATAATAAATCTAGATGTAAATGAATTAAATTTCACTAATCAAAAGGCACAGATTAACTGTATAAAAAATAAGAACCAACTGTATGTTTCCTACAAGGACTTACTTTAGATTTAAGGATATGCACAAAGTGAAGGGATGAAAAAAGATATTCCCTGCAAGAGGAAACCAAAATACCCAAGGCAGTAGCTATACTCACATATCTCCTATCATCAGATTAAATTGACCTTAAGCAAAAAATGGAAACAATACATAAAAACGTCAATATGTAATGATTAAGTGGTCAACTCAAAGACATAACAATTATAAACATGCATGTACCCAACACTGGAGCACCTGAGTGTACTAGGCAAATACTAAGAGACTGAAGGGAAAGTAGACAATACAAACAGTATGAGACTTCAATACCCCCTCAATTAGCAATGGATAGTTCAACAAGACAGAAAAAAAAAAATCAATGAGGAAACACTGGTTTTGAATTGTACATTAACCAAATGGACCTAACAGACATTTATAAAGCATTCCATCCAACAGGAAAATACATATTCTTCTCAAAAGAACACACAGCATTCACCAGGACAACCCATATGATAGGACACAAAACATACTTAGCAAGTTTAAGGTTGAAATCTTACTATTTTTTCCAACCACACTGGTATGAAACTAGAAATCAATAATAAGAAAGCAGGAAAATCTACACATATGTGGAAACTAAACAACATACTCTGAACAATCAATGGTTCAAAGAAGAAATCAAAAGGAAAATCAAAAATATCTTGAAATAAAATGAAAATGGAAAAACAGTAGCAAAACCTATGGGATACTGCAAAATATTCCAAAGTTAGCAGAAGGAAATAACAAAGATCAGAGCAGAAATAAAGAGACAAGAAAAAAAACATGGAGAAAAAAATATCAAAACTAAGAACTGTTTTAAAAAAAAAAAGTAACCAAACCCTTAGCTAGGCAAACCAAGAAAAATACAAGACTCAAATACATAAAAAATGAAAGAGAATGCATTGCAACTGATACTATAGAAACACAAAAGATTCTAAGAAACTACTGTGAACAATTATAGTCAACAAATTGAACAATATATGAGACATAGGCTCATTCTCCAGAAACATACAACCTCCCAAGACTTATTCAAGAAAAAAGTAAAGTCTGAACAGACCACTAATGAGTAAGGAGATTGAATTAGTAATAAAAAACCTTTAGCACAGAAAACCCCAGGACCAGATGGCTTCACTGGTGAATTATACCAAACATTTAAAGAAGAATTAATACCATTTCTATGGGGTCGCACAGAGTCGGACACGACTGAAGCGACTTAGCAGCAGCAGCAGCAGCATGTCAAATTCTTCCCCCAAAATTGAAAAGGAAACACTTCTAAAGTCATTTTACAAGGCAGGCATTACCCTGATACCAAAAGTCAGACAAGGACACTACAGAAAAGAAAACCATAGGTCAATATTTGTGATGAATAAAAATGCAAAAATTCTCAACAAAATATTAGCAAACAGAATTCATAAGCACATTAAAAGGATTATACATCAAGACCAAGTGAGATTTACCTGAGATGCAAGGATGGTTGAGCACATGCGAATCAATAAGTAAGATATATCATATTAATGGAGTAAAATATAAAACTAATGTAATCATCAACATATGCATAGAAACCATCTGACAAAATGCAACATTTTTTCCCATGATAAAAACCTCCATACTGCAACAAAAAAGGCCATATATGCCAAACCCACAGCTCACATTATAGCTGACACTGAAAAGTTGAAAGTTTTTCCTCTTATATCAGGAACAAGACAACGATGACCACTCGCACCACTCTTGTTCAATACTGCACTGGAAGTTCTCACTGGAACAATCAGGTAAGAAAAAAAAAAGAAATCAAAATCAGAAAGGAAGAAATAAAACTGCCATTAATTATAGATGATATGAACTTACATATAGAAAGCCCTAAAAACTGTTGGAACAGTTCAGTAAAGTTGTAGAATATACTGTCAACATACAGATATCAATCACATTTCTATATACCAAGAACAAAACATCTGAAAAAGAAGTAAAGTATCCCATTCACAATAACATTAAAAACAAAACAATTAGGAATAAATTTAACCAAAACGTGAAAGATCAGTGCAATAAAAACTACAAGACTTTGATGAAAGAGACTGAAGAAAGCACAGACAAATGGAAGGGTACTCTGTGTTCATGGAACAGAAGAATATTGTGAAAATGTCCATCTTACCCAAAATCATCTACTGCTTCAATGCAATCTCCATCTAAATTCCAATAGCTTTTTTCCCAACAGAAATAGAAAATACAATCATAAAAATTTTCATTGCACTACCAAATACCTTGACTACCTAAAGCAATAAGAAAACAGAGCTAAAGGCATCATATTCCTGAAATCTAACTGTATTACAAAGTTATAATAATTAAAACAGTATGATACTGGCACAAAAATAGACACATAGACAAAAGGAAGAGAACAGGGAGCCCAGAAATAAACACCTGGGTTTACGGTCAACAATTATTTGACAAGGGAGCCAAGAACACTCAACTAGGAAAGAATAGACTCTAAACTAATAGAAACTCAATAACCACATGAAGAATAAATTTGACCACTGTTAAACACCACTCACAAAATTAACTCAAAGTGGATCAAAACTCCTAGAAGAAAACATAGGGGAAAATGTCCTTGAATCAGTTTTGGCAGTGAATTTTTAGGTATGACACCAAAAATATAAAACAGAAAAATCAGCAAGTAGAACTATATAAAACTAAAAAACTTCTACACAGCAAAATAAAAATGAACAGGCAACCTGTGGAACGGGAGAAATGTTTTTCAAAACATATTCTGAGGGTTAATGCCCAAAATATGTAAATAACTCACCCAAGTCAATAACAAAAAAACACTCAATTTTTAAAATGCACAGAGCAACTAAGACATACAGATGGCCAACAAACACATAAACAGATGTTCAATATCAACAATCATCTGGGAAATGCAAATCAAAACTATAATGATGTATTAGCTCATATCTGTTAGAATGGCTTTCATCAAGAAGACAAGAGATAACAGTGTTGGTAAGAATTTAGAGAATAGGTACACCTGGTAGGAATGCTAATTTGTTCATCCACTACGGAAAACAGCATGAAGTTTCCCTCCAAAATTAAAACTACAAACACTGCATGATCCAGAAATTCTACTTCTATGTATATATCCAAAGAAAATGAAAACAGAATATTGAGATAAGCACACCCCCATATTTGTAGCATTATTTACAATATGTTGTATGTATGTATATATATATGTTGTGCTTAGTCGTTCAGTCGTGTCTGTGAGTGCCATCTTTCACTGAACGTATTTTCAAGGTTCATCGGTATTGCAGAATGTATTAATACTTTATTCCTTTTTATTGCTTAGAATTACATTATGTGGCTATAGTATGTTTTATTTATCTATTCACCCATTGATGGACATTTCTGTTGTTTTCACATTTTGCATATTATGAGTAATGCTGCTATGAACATTTATGTACAAGTTTTTGTGTAGACATATCTTTTTATTTCTCTTGGCTGTATATACCTGGGAGTGAAATTGCTGGATCACATGGTAACTCTATGCTTAACATTTTAAGGAACTGCCAAATGTATAGGTTTTATTTTTAGGGTGATAAAAATGTTCCAAAATGGATGGTAATGGTAGTTGTATGACCATGTATATTATTTTTTAAATTGAGTTGTACACTTTACATTGGTAAATTGCATGACATGTGAATTATATCTTCACAAAGCAATATTTAAAAAATAATTTGTTTGAAACAAGGAGGCAAAATGCTGAAGTTTTAGATTTGGTTCTCCCAGAAATAGATCCTGGGAGGAAAAAAAGCAGGATTTGAGTACAAGTACTTTGTTTAGAAGGTGATTCCAAGAAGGAGTACTAGAATAGGGAAGTAGGAAAGAAAATATATGGAAACCTACATAGAATACCATAGTGAATGAGTGACCACTGATAGCAACTGGGGCTCCATCCCACTGGGCCCCTCTGGGAGGCTGTATAATAACTGAGTATTAATTTCTATTGCTGTTTAACAAATTCCTACAAATACAGCAGCTTAAAACAACATATATTTATCATCTCACAATTTCCATGGGTCCTAAGTTTGGGCACAGCTTACCTGGATCTTCCATTCAGACTTTCATAAGACTTCAAACAAGATATCTGCCAGGCTGCACTCTTCCCTGGAGCTTACTGTACTCTCCAGACTCACAGAGCGGAGAACAGAATTCAGCTCCATGCGGCTCTAAGGACTGAAGCCCTCAGCTCCTACAGATGACCTGCAGTTCCTTGCCATGCAGCCCTCCCTAGCCCCTCTCACATGGAGCCTGGAGAATCCCCAGTCTGCCAAGATGTTGTCTGACAATATAATCACAGAAGGGATGAGCTCATTATACTTGTCATATTTATGGAGCAGAAGGAAGTCTCAAGTTCTACCTATACCAAAGTGAAGGATATTATCCAAGGATGTGACACCTTGTAGGTTCCCTCAAGGCAAAAACATGACTGAGTTGTCCTACTTTCAGAGCAAAAAGATAGACATATTTATCTACTGATGCTCAGCTGTCATGACTCCCTATCATTTCTTGCCTACTTCACATTGGGCAAACAAATGTGCTCCTGCATCCGTAAGAAGCCATGGAGCAGGGAGTCTCAGTTGCTTGCATAAGAGGCCTTCAGCATGTTTGAGAATTGCAAGGGCCAAGAGGAAGCCAGCTAGGCACTAGGTTACCTGCAATACCTCAGTAAATTTAAAATAAGGGGAGAGAGGAACAAATTATAATATTTTAAACACCTATCTTTAAAGTCGTTAGGTACTTATAATATGCTTATAATATCAGATACAAATGAAAAAGGTTAAAGCTATAGAACATGGAAATAATACTTGTAAAAAAATGTATGATTCATTATATTACGTTAACTATGGTGTTCATAATAATTAAAAATTTAAATATTTTAAATGAAGGAAAGTCACAATGAAAATACTAATCAGAAAACTTTATAACATATTCCCAGGCTTTGGCACAAGCCGTCTATCTGAGATGCTGAACAAAGTCATGGTAACACCACCACGGGGTATCACAGGAGAAAGAGCAGGGGTCACTGAAAGCTTTAGACCTCTCTGGCCCTTGAAGGAAGGAATGGAGGTTCAATTCTGCATCTGCCACCTCTCAAGCTGTTCCATAATTAGGGTACCCTGTTGCTCCATCTGAAGTCGCACCTGGTTGTCAAAAAGGAGAGTAATGAACACTAACCCATGCTCTTTAGAGTTGAATCCTCTGATAGTCATACCCTCTCTGAGATTGCTGTTAACAGAAGCACTGACGGCCAAAGCTGTGGCCATCACATCTTCACTGCCTTCTTCTTGCTGTGTACTACCTGGACCTAGCAGTGCATGTGATGGTTAAAGACATGTAGGTTTAGGTCCCGGCTTTCTCAACTGTAAACTGTGTGATCTCAAGCAACTCCCTTAACGACTTTGACAAATAGTTTAACTAGAAATAAAGATGTTAAACCAGATGACCTTTCAGTTCTCTTCTAAGTCTAAATGTTCTGAGCCATATAACAGTATATGTTAGGTTACCCTAGAATGCCACTTCCCATAAATCTCTCTGGTGATGGAAATATTCTGTATCTGTGCTATGCAATATGGTAACCACTAGTCACTTGTGGCTATCAAGCAGTTAGAATGGGATAGTGTTATTGGGGAACTAAATTTTTTTTACTTTAAATAACCACATGTGGTCAATGGCTACTATACTGGACATTACAGCTCTAGAGATAAGCACGGGTAGAAAATAATTATTTCCTTACTAATGTGTAATCAAGCAGTTACGTCATTTTGTTTTTCACAGAGTTGTTACAAGGATTAAATAAGAATACATGTGGAGAACTTCAAATATTAGTCCATAGTAAGCACAAAATAAATGTTAGCTCTTCTGGTAACACTCATTTTATGCAGCTGAGTTTTGTCAAATTTTATTAAGTAACTAGATTTTTTGTAGTTTGATTAACCATAGGTTTACGAAACTAAGCAATTATCTCCTTTTGTACATGGGAAAAGGAAAAATGCAGAGACAGTAGTAGAAAAGGTTAACTAGCACCTGGGAATTCAATATATATGGCAGCATAATCCCCAAAATCAGACCTAAATTCTTTCCCCTTTTACAGAATAGTTTCCATTCACAATAGGTTGTTTTTTTTTCACTTTCAGCTCCCTTTCCTCTGAGCCCTGTAAGGGTCTCACCTCCGTTTCCGTAGCTGAGGAGTTTTACAACCACTGCATACGGCTCATTTTACCTCTTGTTAGGTGCCCTTCTGAGCAAAATAAGATGGCTAATTACATATGCCATTAACCGAATGCAATTCCAACTGATCGACAAAAAGTATTACACAGCAGCAGTTTTTGAAGAACAAAGTTGTATGAAATAACGAGGTCATAATTCCGAAGTCTGACCCCAGGAACAAAAAATTTTAAACATTTATTGTCTTACTGTGAATTCTAAGACCTGTGCCTTTCCCATAGCTATGGGGCATCATTTAACCAAAATGCACTGAGTGTGGGTTACCTATTAGCTCTGCTAGGCATCATAAATAAATGTGTCCAAGATACAGTCCCTGACCCTCAGGAAGCTTGTATTGTCCCTTCCACATATAGTGCTCCATTCTCCTTTGCCCCTAGGATAATTATCTGTCCCGTATAGCCCATCGTGCTCTCCTACACAGCCTGGTCCCTCCAGCTCTTCCCTGTATGTCCCATGCCTCAGCTCTCCTCTTTCACCAGTGTCCCCCTGAAGCACATGCAAGAACCCCCTCGACTGTCCACCATCCATGACCCTCCAGCCTCATTTTGCCCTAAAACATACATTCATTTGCCACTCATTTTTAAACTCTAACCAGATTTCCTCTGTGAAAACTACCCCAAAGCTTCTCTTTTCTTTCTGCTCACATTACAACTTGAGCATAACAATATGACTGATGGAGATAATGCTTTGTGAAGCCTCTCTCCTGAACCATAAGTTCCTCGAAGACAATGACAACATCTTCTCATGTATGTAATGCTAGGTCCTAGACCCAGATTTTCAAAGTTTACTGAATAAAGTAAAGATGAAATCTGTAAAATATGCATTTAACTAGATTGAAGTGCAAAATAACAAAGGATAAATTCAGATTTTTTAAGTAAAATGCCACGGGAAATTTGGTGGGGGGATATCCCATATAAGATCTCTCAGGAAATTTTTGCCATTTTGGTTAAGGTGACAACTGGACCAGTCCCTGAAGGGAGAAGTGAGAAGGAAACAACAGCAGATGTGGCAGGCAGGATTTAAGGGTTAACCATTATGAAAAATATTTATTTATTCATCCATGACCATCTAGTTGCCAAGTGCTTTGAGAAATCTGGAGAAGATAATGCATGGTTCCTATTCTTAGGGATTTGGGGATTTAACAGATATGAGATTTGTTTATATTCTTATACTGAATGATACACCTGATCTAGCAGTAGGAGAAAGTGGATAATTGTCTTAATCAAGTAGACGCTGTCAACACACTGGGCCGTTTGGGGGTAGGGGGGTGATTTGAACCAGAGGGCGATATCAGGTACATACATATCCACCCAGGAGTTATTATTGAGGGAAAAATACCAAATTGGAGGTACACGTCTATCCAATCTGTGAACTCAGAAGCTTCCTTCTTTTTCTCTCTCATCATCTAGCTATGCAGAGTTGCCTCTCTACTTCTGGGTTTAAATAAAGTACCATAACACAGGACATGAATCTAATTTCCTGAAGAGCTATTGATGGACTGTTGATACAGGAGAGTTGGCTCCCTTGAGGACAACACGAAACTAAAGGCAGGAGAAGGCAGACAGATATAAGGTCTCTCCTTTCTCCCCGCTGTGAACTTTTAAGGTGTGGCCCTTTCCCAGAAAAGCCCTGTGTGGGGAGTGACTACAACTGCCGAGTCTTGTGCTATGTACTATTGTGTAGCTATAGAGTGCTGAGTGCTAAAGCAGGGGGAAGGGTAACACTTGAATGGTTTCATATCTTTCCTTGACTCCCTTTCCCTTATTCCCTCACACTCACTGCCCTGGGTTTGCACTTCAGAGTTGAAACACCCTAAAACTTACCTTAGTCTCTGATTTCTAGAGGGCCCAGGCTAAGACATTACCATATTCTTTGTTTCTCAAGCACAGTAAATTTCTAATAGTTACTGATTCAGTAAGAACTTTATTTTAGAAATAGAATATAATCCAAGCCAGTTTAAATTTATGAGTTTACCTGAACTATATATATCATGAGCCCTGGAGCAAGGGACATTTCTTAAAAAAATACCTGATAGCTAATATTTAAACAGTTCTTATTATGGACAGTATTCTAAGCACACTACATAGATTAACATATTTAATACAATTCATGAGATAGAATGGTCATTCTCCTTTTGCCAACTGAACACACAAGACAAGTGTTCCTTCAGCTTATTGCATAAAGATGGCTAATAGCATCTTTAGCTGTTAGCTTCATGTTTACATCATTTGTCCTTTTCTTCCCCAGCCTTACCTCCCTAGTCTTGGACCTCCAGTATAAGCACGTAAACTTACTCTGTTTTCCAGATGACCAAGAACAACATACACTGAAGTCAGAACTCAGTTTTGTTTTGTTTTGTTTTCAGAATACACATTTTATTATGGGGTTGAAACTTGACTTTTTACAACCCTAATGTCTCAACGTCAATTCAGAGCGAATTTGAATTGCTAATTGAATTTCTATGTTTTTGACCAGGTAAAGACCTCATTTTAAGAAATTTCCTTAAAACTCCAACGTGTAGAAAAGGGAATGTTATATGTATCCATTCAGCAATTATATGTTATAAGCATGCAGGTTACAGGGCTTTGGGCTCATACCTACATGTTTCATTTTGCATTTGCCCCTGCTATTTTATTAGGAAGTATTGTTTTAATTTATATGAGATTCCATATGTAAACCGTTTGGAGTTTGAGGAAAAACTGACCACTTATGATTTGAATTTAACATTGTTAACCTCCCACTTTAATTCCTTTTTTTAAATTGAATATAATTGCCTTACAATGTTGTGTTAGTTTCTGCTGTTCATCAAAGTGAATCAGCTATGTATATACATGCATCCCTTCCTTCTTGAACCTCCTTCTTCCCACCACCCCTATATCCCAACCCTCTAGGTCATCACAGAGCACCGAACTGAGCTCCTTGCTCTATACAACAGGTTCCCACTAGCTAGCTATCTTACACATGTAGAATTCCATTTTAAAACTGTGCAATCTACTAGAAAATGATCAACTTGAAGCAAACCTTCTATTCAAGGAGAATGTCAATCTGCCCAGCAGAACAGTGATGGGACTTGACCAAACCTGCATGATGGTGCCTGTGGCCTAGTAATATCAACAAGAAACCACGTGCCAGAGACTGATTTTAAGTGTAGCATAACCCCTAGCCATAAAGTCTTTCGAGCAGGAAAACTATAGTCTTCTCTTACCTATTGCTCTCATCCCAGTATAATGAAATAGTTGCCATCCATTGAAAAACATACTCAAATCAATGGGTCTATTCACAAAGAACACAGGATTTTTCTTTTTTAATTGCCTATCTCAGCTTACACAAAATCAAGGAAATTTAAGATATTCAAAATACATTATTAAAATAAAACCTATCAGATAAGCACATGAAAAGACTTTCAATCTCACTAATTGTTAAGGAAATGCAAATCAGTACTACAATGAGGTATCACCTCAGACCCATTAGAATGGTCATCACTAAAATAAATCTACAACAATGCTGGAGAGGATGTGGAAAACAGAGAATCCTCTTGCACTGATGGTAAGAATGTAAATTGATACAGCCACTGTGGTGAACAGTATGGATATTCCATAAAAAAACTAAAAATAAAACTACAATATGACCCAGAAAACCCACTTCTGGGCATAGACTCAGAGGAAACCATAATTCAAAAAGACCCATGCATTCCACCCCAATATTCATTGCAGAGCTATTTACAACACCCAGGACATGGAAGCAACCTAAATGTCTATCAGCAGAGGAAAGGCTAAAGATGTGGTACATATATACAATGGAATAATACTCAGCCATAAAAAGGAATGAAATTGGGTTATTTTTAGAAATGTGCATGAACCTAGAATCTGTCATGCAGAATGAAGTAAGTCAGAAACAGAAAAACAAATATCATATCTTGGTGGCTCAGACAGTAAAGAATCTGCCTTCAGTGCAAGAGATCCAGGTTCAATCCCTGGTTTGGGAAGATCCCCTGGAGAAGGAAATGGTTACCCACTCCTGGGAGCCTGGTAGGCTACAGTCCATGGAGTCGCAAAGAGTTGGACATGACTGAGAGACTTTCAATTTCAATGTATATATATGTGGAATCTAGAAAAAATGGTATAGATGACCTTATTTGCAAAACAGAAATAGAGACACAGACGTAGAGAACAAATGTATGGACACCAAGGAGGGGAAAAATGTGGGTGGGGGGGATGAATTGGGAGAATGGAATTGACTACTGATACTATGTATAAAATAGATAACCAATGAAAACCCACTATATAGTTCAGGGAACTCCATTCAGTGCTCTCTTGTGATCTAAAAGGAAATCCAAAAAAGAGGGGGGTCTATGTATATGTATAGCTGATTCACTTTGCTGTACAGCCGAAACACAACATTGTAAAGCAACCAAACTCCAATAAAAATTACAGAAAAAAGTAGAAATAAATAAAACCTATGAGTACCATCAAAATCATGAATAAATAAAAGGTAAGCCCTTTGAGATGGGCACTCTTCAGTTTCCGTCTTGAAGAAAGAAAGAAGGATTAAATTTATATTCAGTCAACACTCACTGTCCTGATACTATGAGCTAGTCACTGTGTTAAATGCAAAAAATACAAATATGACTAAAGCAATGTCTCCCTCAAAGGAAGCCACCATCTAATAGAGAAACTATGGTAAGAAAATACATGTGTGATTTGAATTTGTGGGAAATCCTTTGATGGTTGGGATGAGAGAAAAGCTCTATATTAGCTATGGTTTTGACAAAGATTCTACACTAAAACTTCATGCTATTTCAGAGCTCCACGAGTTCTTTGTGTTTGCTTCTTGTTTGGGTTTTGGTTTTTCTCGTTTTTTTTGGTTTTGATTTAGTTTGGGTTTTTCTGTTTGTTTTCATCATAGTGAATATTATCTCCATTATATAAATGTTAAAACTATGAAGCTAAACCAAATCACTAGAGACATAAGTAAAATAAAGCCAGAACTTAGTCTCAGTGTTCACTGACATTTAATTTCTAAAGGACCATTAAGGGTTTACTCTGCTTTTAAAACTAAAATGTGGTGACTCAAAGGTTAGTTTCAACACAATTATTGTAAAATTGTCCTAAAAGAAGCTTTCTGGTATAGTGGAGTGGGAACTGACTACATACCTATTGTGCATGCGTCCCTGAAACAGTCTTTTAAAATATATGGCACTTCAGACTTACTTTATCATCTGTAAAAATGCAACCAAATGTTCCGCTGTCTTATTTATAACCAGTAACTGGTACTAGAAGCAGCATTCAAACCCAGTCCCTCAGATTCCAAAACCAGTCACGTTTCTCTTATTGTCAGGCTTCCTTCTTCCTCGTGCTGGGCAAAGAACTAGCTGGTGTGATTTTGGCCTTGTCCCTAGAAACTTAAAGCAGGAAACGACCTGGAAAATATAAAATTCAGCTCTTCCACTGCATAGATGAGGAAACAATTTCAAACAAGCTTAAAGAAACAGAGCCAAGAGCATTCTACTGAAAGATAAGGAGACTTCCACTGATGTGTTCAGTACCTCTGAATAAACTTGATTATACCATTAGCTGAAATATCCTTGAAATACCTGCTAGAAAAAATCAATTTAGAACTGTTTGTCACTTTTACTCTAAATGCACCTTAGTTAAGAAACCTGCTGTATCTTGCCAAAACAATACCCAGAAGGTTCTTTGAAAATTTTTAAATGAATGCCATAGTCAGCAATAGCAAGTATCTTTACAGTGAGATAGCAGCATTATCATCTCATTATGAACCCACATACTTTAATGAGTTTATTTCTCCTGAGGCCCATTTGCCAGAAGGTGTGAGAGAGAAGAGAAGGTCATGGGAAAAACAATGAGGAATAAGTGCATGATGAATGCAACATGAAAATCCAGTCTGGGGGCACTTCTATCAGGCAGCTACTTTTTCATCCCCTTGACAAAGTAAAGAACAGAGAACACACAATCCAAAAGCACTCATTCCTGCAACCTTCACTTCTTTGGGACCATGCATGGGAAATACTTTGTTCTGTTTTACATTTATATGTTTCAGTTAGTTAATATCACTAACCATATTTCAGCTTCTTTGTTAAAATCCTAAAATCAAATCTTCCTTTAAAACATGAACTTCGTATTTATTTGAGCAAACTTTCCAACACTGCCTTCCATGCTGGATCATATTTACAGCTGCCTCAAAGACATTGGCTCAGATTTACTGTCAGGTTCTCCATCAAGTTTGAACACATTTCAAAGCTAACCTTCCAAATCCATACTACTCCCCATTCCATCCTCTATAAAGCAGCTTCCATAGTTATCTGAACACCACTATCAGTCTCCAGGTTCAATCTAGGTTCAAAATCTTGACATTTTCTATCTATATTCTCACATTCAGCTAACCAAATCCTGTAGCTACTACCTGCTGCTGCTGCTGCTAAGTCGCTTCAGTCGTGTCTGACTCTGTGTGACCCCATAGACGGCAGCCCACCAGGCTCCCCCGTCCCTGCGATTCTCCAGGCAAGAACACTGGAGTGGGTTGCCATTTCCTTCTCCAGTGCATGATACAGAAAAGTGAAAGTGAAGTTGCTCAGTCGTGTCCGACTCTTAGCGACCCCATGGACTGTAGCCTACCAGGTTCATCTGTCCATGGGATTTTCCAGGCAAGAGTACTGGAGTGGGGTGCCATTGCTACTACCTGAGTGTGTGTCTTTAAGATTCTCACTGGGACTTCATTATCACTTGCATAGCTACCCTTATAATTCGCTAATTGGTTTCCCTATCTTGCCTCTATTTTTACCAAGTGGCAGTAGATAGGTCACTAGGATTGATTTTATAGGATTAGAAAATTTTTCTAGGATTAATTTTCCTAGAGCACAAAAATTGTCAAGTCTGAAACAGAGGCAAATGACACAAACGAAACAGATTACTTGTGGACACTGAAAGTCAGAGAATTAGTAAAAATAATGCATTTGATACCAACGTCCTACCACCCTATAGGGAGGAGTACTTGGTCATAGCTGGACACACCAGGAGCCAGGCTCTAGAAAAGCAGCGCTGCCCTCCCTCATTCTATTTTTCTAAAAAGCAGTGGAGGGAGGGGGCACTGGAAAACACAAGCATACAAGTAATTATCTAAAAATGGGAATTAAAAGGGCTCCAGCTCCCATGGTAATAGAAAATAGCCTTGCTGGTATGAGGAACATCCTGGCTTCAGGGTTAATCACCTAGGAGACTGCATACCATCTTCAGTATCAGCTGGAGATATTATCACCCTTTTTGCTGAGCCATTTATCCTTAGTCTACCTGAGGGAGCCACCTGGATTACCCAGGAGATAAAGCAGATATAGCAGATATATCTCACTTCAAACCAAGCTCATTTCCCTACTCAAAACTCTTCTCTGATTTCCCCATTGCCTAGACAGAGAAATATATTTCTCTAGCCAAGTAAGCAAAATATTTTCAGCAGGTTATTTGCCCAGCCTTTAATGTGGCCCCAGTATCATTCCACTTACTGTTTCTTTGCTCCTGCCAAACTGACTGTCTTGTTTCCTTGCCATACCCAGTTTCACCTCAGCTGTCTGCATTTGCTTACCCTTTTTTCTGCTGGAACGTACTCATCTGCTCATTCTGCATGACTCCTTCTCCTAAAAGGGCTAATCCAATACTGCTTCTGTGAAGATGTATCTACCTTCCTCCATATCACCCCAACCCCAATGAGTTGTTTTCCTCCGTTGAACTTCTGTTGCATTGTTTTACCTCTCTGGTTTTTCTCATGCTCTTGCTTGTTTTATAAACATCTGTCCATCTTTTTTACAATCTCCTGTCTTGTATCTCCACACCTGTTTCTAAGCAAAGAATACATCTGATTCAAATTTAAAACGAATGTGGAGTCCAGTTCAAGATGGCAACATAGAAGGTCTTGAACTCACCTCCTCCCATGGATGGAACAAAACTACAGTCACACCTAAGCAACTTCCTCCGAAAGAAAACCAGAAATCAGGTGAGAAACTCCTACACATCAGGCAGAAAAGAAAAAAACTCACATCAAAATGGGTAAGAGAGTCTGAGACACGCTATCCCCATAAACCCCTACCCAGGGTAGCACTGTAGCACTGGAAGAAAACACACAATTCCCAGATTCTCCCTGAGGAATAAAGGGTTTGAATCCAATACGTAGCTCCACAACTTTTAAGACTTCCACTTGGGAGGCCCCCACAATCCTTATCTCTGAAAGTCAACAGAGCTTGCATCCACAGGACCCACAAGAATATAGGAAACAAAGAAACGGTTCTCAACAGGCTCATAAGGACTCACTGTGGCTATCCTTCCAGGGCTCAGAAGTGATAAAGCAGACTAAAACACCCCATTTTTCACTGCAAGTGGCCTATTTGAATATCTTAAAAGCTGTAGTTTGAGAGCCAGTCTTCTAATTTTAGAAGAGTGTGAGGGCAACAGCAGTCTCCTCCAGAGACCAGGGAGGCTGGCAGATGCCATCTGCATGCTCTCCCTGTGCCATCAGCGTCCATGTGAATGAGTTTGGACACACATCTGTTACCCTGATTTTGTGGCTGTTACCAAAAGGACATATCACTTAATAGCCTGGCTCTGACAGCCCGTGGGGCTTGTGTTCATGCGTTCAGTGGCACTGTGGCAAACAGAGACAGTTCTTGGCTAGCTGTCTCCCCAGGGCTCATCACAGAAGGAGCAGTCCCAGTATTTCCCAGGAAGTGGTATATTTGCATACTTTTAAAAACTGCTGCCTGAGGGTATAGCTTGGTGCATCTAGGTGCTGACTGAGATCCTCCATTTGGGAACACTGAAAGTCTTGGCACATCTTCAGTTATGGGGAAACCATTAAGAACAAAGCCTGCTTGGACAATCACAAAAGTGCAGAGACAACCAAGAACTAGGGCCAGTCTGAATGGAAAGCTTCATCGTCTACTCAAAACCACTCCTTCAAGAGTGGATGTGGAGAAAAGGGAATCCTACTGCACTGTTGGTGGAAATGTAAATTGATACAGCCACTAAGGAGAACAGTATGGACATTTCCTTAAATAACAAGGAATAAAACTACCATTTGACCCAGCAGTCCCACTACTGGGCATATACCCTGAGAAAACCACAATTCAAAAAGACACATGTAGCTGGATGTTCACTGCAGCACTATTTACAATAGCCAGGACACAAAAGCAATCTAGATGTCCATCAACAGACAAACTGATAAAGAAGATATGGTACATATGTATGTACTCAGCCATAAAAAGGAATTAATTTGCATCAGTTGCAGTGAGGTAGATGAACCTAGAACCTGTTATACAGAATGAAGTCAGAAAAGGAAAAATAAATATCACATATTAATGCACATATATGGAATCTAGAAAAATAGTACTAAGGAACCTATTTACAAGGATGAGATGGAGACTCAAACATAGAGAACAGATGTGTAGACATAACAGGGGAAGGAGAAGGTAGGATCAATTGAGAAAGTAGCACGGACATATATGTCCTGCTGCTGCTGCTAAGTCGCTTCAGTCGTGTCCGACTCTGTCCTACCCCATAGACGGCAGCCCACCAGGCTCCCCCACCCCTGGAATTCTCCAGGCAAGAACACTGGAGTGGGTTGCCATTTCCTTCTCCAATGCATGAAAGTGAAAAGTAAAAGTGAAGTCACTCAGCCGTGTCCGACTCTTCCCGACCCCATGGACTGCAGCCTACCAGGCTCCTCCGTCCATGGGATTTTCCAGGCAAGAGTACTGGAGTGGGGTGCCATTGCCTATAAAACAGATAATTAGTGGGAAGCTGCTATATAACACAGGGACCCCAGCCTATGGTGCTGAGACGGCCTAAAGGGGAGGGATGGGGGTGGGGAGGGAGCTCAAGAGAAAGAGTATATATAGCAGGGTGTGTATATATATGTTGTTGTATGGCAGAAACCAATGCAACTTTGTAAAAGTAATTATTTTCCAATAAAAAAAGTTTTAAAAAGAACAACAAAAAAAGAGAAAATACTACACAGATATCACAAAGTAGAGCTGGACAGCTGAAAAATTCCATAGAATGGTTTGATAGGAGAACAGAAGTGAAAGCAAGGATGAAGGAACTTAAAGACAGGGCAGTGCAATTCATTCAATTAGGAGCAAAATGAAAATGGAATGAAAAAGAGAGAAGACAGATTAAGGAAATTATGGGACATCTACAAGTGAACAAATACTTGCATTACAGAGGTCCTACAAGCAAGAGAGAAAGAAAGTGGCAGAAAGGTTATTTGAATAAATAATGGTTTTTCTAACCATAGGAAAGAAGTAGACAAGTAGATCCAGGAAGCCCAGTGAGTTCCAAATACTTATGATTAATTGTCAAAAGTAAAAGACAAGGAGAAAATCTTAAAAACAATTTGTTGCATATAAGGAAACCCCCACAAGACAATCAGCAGATTTTTAAGCAGAAACTTTGCAGACCAGAAGGAAGTGGTACAATATGTTCAAAGTGCTGAAAGATATAACTACCAATCAAGAATACCTTACCCAAAAGTTGTCCTTCAAAATTGCAGAGACAGACTCTTCCGAACAAGCAAAAAGATGAAGGAGTTCATAACCACTAGACTAGCCTTACAAAAAGTTAAAAGGACTTCAAGTTTAAACAAAAAGGCAATCTTTAGTACCAGGAAACATGAAAATATAAATCTTATTAGTGAAAATATATATTTAAATCCAGAATAATGTTGTAATGGTAGAAAGTAATCACAAATTTATTGCGGAAATTTAAAAGGCAAAAGTAGAAAGATAACTATACCTATAGTTATTTGTTACAGGATACACAAAGTAAAAAGATTTAAACTGTGACATAAAAACATAATGTGTGCAAAAGAAAAAAAACATAACATGTGGGAGGGGTGAGAGTAAAAATGCAAACCTTAATTATGTGTTTAAATTTAAGCTATTATCAGCTTAAAATAGACTACTCTAAAATGTTATACAGTTCTAAAATGTTATATATAAGCCCCATGTTAATCACAAACCAAAAAACTATAGTAGATACATAAAAGATAAATAAATCTAAGCACACCAGAAAACCATCAAATCACAAGAAAGAGAGCAAGAGAAGAAAGGAACAAAGAAACTGCAAAATAGCTAGAGAACAACTAACAAAATGTCAATCATCCATATCTATCACTAATTACTTCAAATATAAGTTGATTAAATGTCCAAACAAAAAAATACAGTGGCCCAAAGGACAAAAACGATGCAACTATATGCTGCCTATAAAAGATTAATTTCTGCTTCAAGGTTATACAAAGACTGAAATTGAAGTGATGGAAAAGATATCTCATGCAAATGATAACCAAAAGAAACCAAGGTTCATTATACTTAGTAGACAAAATAGGCATAAGACAAAGACTGAAATAAGAAACAAAGAAGGGCATTACATAATATAAAGGGGCCAAACCAAGAGAATATAACATCTGTAAAAACATTTATGCGCCCAACATAGGAACACCCAAATATAGGAAGCATATGTTAACAGACATAAAGAGAGAAACAGAACAATAATAGTCCGGGACTTCAATATCCCACTGTCAGTGGATAGATCATCCAGACAAAAATCAATAAAGAAATATTTGATGTAAACTAGACCTTTACAGATTATTCTGTAGACAGGCCTTTACAGACTATTTCATCCAAAAGCAGGTGCACATTCTTCTCAAGTACACATGGAACATTTTTCAAGATGCATCATATGTTAAGCCATAAAATAAGTTCTTAATAAATTTAAGAAAGAAATCATATCAAGCATTTTCCCAACCACAAAGTATGAAATCAGACATCAATTACAAGAAGGAAACCAAAAATTTCACAAAAATGTGGAGATTAGACAATAAGCTACTGAACAACCAATGGGTCAAAGAAGTTAAAAACTATCTTGATATAAAATGAAACTACATCATACAAAACTGAGGGGATGCATCAAAAGACAGTTCTAAGAGTGAAGTTCTTAGTGACAGATGTCAAATAAACAACTTACACTTCAAGGAACTAGAAAAGGAACAAATTAAGCCCAAAGTTAGAAGGAAGAAAATAAAGATTAGAACAGAAATGAAAGAGCCTGACAAGAAAATAGAAAAGATCAATGAAACTAAGAGCTGTTTTTTGAGATGATAAATAAAATGAACAAACCTTTAGCTACACTCACCAAGAAAAAAAGGAAGAGGACTCAAAATCAGAGACGATGAAACATTGTACCTGATATCGTACAAACAAAAAGGATTACAAAAAACTACTATAAGCAGTTATACATCAAGCTGGAAAACATAGAAGAAATTAATAAGTTGCTGAAAACATACAACCTACCAAGACTGAGTCAAAGGAATAGTGAGTCAGAACATACCAGTAATGAGTAAGCAGATTGAATCACAAATTAAAAACCATTCAACAAAAGTTAAGGACCCAATGGCTTCACTAGTGCATTCTGCAAGATATGTAAGAAGAATTAAAACCAATCCTTTACAAACTCCTCCAGAAAAATTGACAGAACACCTCTAAACTCATTCTACAAGGATAACGTTACCTAATAGACCACCTTACTTGCCTCCTGAGAAACCTATATGAAGGTCAAGAAACAACAGTTAAAACCAGACATGGAACAACAGACTGGTTCCAAATTAGGAAAAGAGTATGTCAAGGCTGTATATTGTCACCTTGCTTATTTAACTTATATACAGAGTACATCGTGTGAAATGCCAGACTGGAAGAAGCACAAGCTGGAATTAAGACTGCAGGGAGAAATATCAATAACCTCAGATATGCAGATGACACCACCCCTATGGCAGAAAGCAAAGAGGAACTAAAGAGCCTCTTGATGAAAGTGAAAGAGGAGAGTGAAAAAGTTGGCTTAAAACTCAACATTCAAAAAACTAAGATCATTAAAAAAAAAAAGAAAAAAACCTAAGATCATGGCATCCGGTCCTACCACTTCATGGCAAATAGATGGCGTAGCAATGGAAACAATGACAGACTTTATTTTCTTGGGTTCCAGAATCACTGCAGATGTTGACTGCAGCCGTGAAATTAAGACACTTTCTGCTTGGAAGAAAAGCTATGACCAACCTAGACAGCATACTAAAAAGCAGAGATATTACTTCACTGACAAAGGTCCATCTAGTCAAAGCTATGTTTTTTCCAGTAGTCATATATGGATGTGAGAATTAGACCATAAACAAAGCTGAGCACCGAAGAATTGATGCTTTTGAACTGTGGTGTTGGAGAAGACTCTTGAGAGTCCCTTGTTTAGCAAGGAGATCAAACCAGTCCATCCTAAAGGAAATCATCCCAAATATTCATTGGAAGGACTGATGCTGAAGCTGAAACTCCAATACTTTGCCCACCTGATACAAAGAACTGACTCACTGGTAAAGACCCTGATGCTGGGAAATATTGAAGGCAGGAGGAGGAGAGGACAACTGAGGATGAGATGGTTGGATGGCATCACCAACTCAATGGACATGAGTTTGAGCAAGCTCCAGGAGTTGGTGATGGACAGGGAAGCCTGGTGTGCTGCAGTCCTTGGAGTCGCAAAGAGTCAGACATGACTGATCTACTGGACTGAGCTGAATGCCAAAATCAGACAAGGACCACACAATAAAAGAAAAACATAGACAAATATTCCTGATGAACATAGATGCCAAAATCTTCAACAAAATGTTAGCAAACCAAATTCTAAAATATATTAAAGGATCATGCACCATGATCAAGCAGTATATATTCCAGGGATACAGGGATAGTTCAACATATACAAAACTGATGTGATATACCACACTTATAAAATGAAGGGTGAAAATCATATGGTCACCTTAATAGAGGCAAAAAAATAGCATTTGACAAAATTCGACATTCATTCATTAAAAATCTCAAACTTGATATAGGAGAACATACTTCAACATAATAAATGTCATATATGACAAACCCATGGCTAGCATCATACTAAACAGTAAGAAGCTGAAAGCTCTTCCTCTAAAACAACAGAACCAAGGATATACAAGGGAGAAAGGATAGTCTCTTTAACAAATAGGATTTGGAAAAATGGACACTCACATGCAAGAGAATGAAACTGGACCCATATCTTAACAACACACAAAAATCAACTCAAAATGGATTAAAGACTTGAATATAAAGTTTGAAAACATAAAACTCCAAGAAAACATAGGGGGTAAGCTCCTTAATATCAGTCTTCACAATGATTTTTCATGTTTGACAAAAGAAGTTAAGGCAACACAAGCAAAACCAAACAAGTGGGACTACATCAAACTAAAAATCTTCTGTTAAAAAAGAAAAAGAAAATGATTAACAATATGAAAATGCAAACTATGGAAAGGAGAAAATATTTGCAAATCATTCATCTGATAAGAGGTTAATATCCAAAATATATCAAGAATTTATTCAACACAACAAGAATAACAAAAACTCAAATAATCTAATAAAAATGGGCAGAGAAACTGAATAGACATTTAGTGAAACAAGTCAGACAGAGAAAGACAAATAATGTATGATCTCATATATATGTGGAATCAAAAAAAAAACAATAGACTCATAGATACATGGAAGAAACTGGCGGTTGCCAGAGGTTGGGGGTGGGTGAAATGGGAGAAGGTAGTCAAAGGTACAAACTTCCAGTTATAAGATAAATAATTCCTGGGGGATAATGTACAGCATGATGACTAAAGTTAATAATAATATATATTTGAAAGTTGCAACAGCAAGTCTTAAAAGCTCTCACCACGAGGAAAATAGAATTTCCAACTATACGAGGTGATGGATATCAGCTAAACCTATTGTGGTAATCATTTCAAAATATATATTCATATGAAATCAAGCTGTACATCTAAAACTAATACACTGTTATATGCCAACTATATCTCAATAAAACCGAAAAGAAAAAAAAAATGCTACATAGCAAAGTAACTAACATATACACAGAAACAGCCTATTTGATTTATTAATGAAATTCTTACTCTGTTTTGAAAAACTGTTTAGGCCTATGTATGTATTATATAAGTATATGTAATCCATATAATTTGTTAGGGCTAGTTGGTTTTAAGGCCCATTTAAAGCAAAACATTATTGTAAGATCATAGGTTTCCCAGTCAGGAACACAAAAGGGGTAAGAATCTCTTTAGGAGCACAGGTCATTCCATCAGTCAGTCATGATCCCAGCAGGAGATAAAAGGCGCTCTCAAAAAGCATAACTGGATCACTTACAAAGGGTTTAGGGAAGAGTTAAGAGAAAACAAGGAAAGATGAAGCTACTTCCTCTTTCTCCTTTTGGCCCAGAGGTGGTAATAGCATCTGCCTATTGCTAGGCTTAGGGTGCATTTATTTCAATATAGTGAGATCTATGAGGCTTCCCTAGTGGCTCAGCAGTAAAGAACCCACCTGCCAATGCCGGAGACATGAGTTCTATCCCTGGGTTGGGAAGATACCCCGGAGAAGGAAATGGTAACCCAGTCCAGTATTCCTGCCTGGAAAATCCCATGGATAGAAGAGCCTGGCAGGCTACAGTCCATGGGGTCACAGAAGAGTTGGACAAGACTCAGGGACAAAACAGCAGCAACAAAGCAGATCTGTAGCTATAGCTGAAGGAGAAAGATCACTCTCTGAGATCCGTGACTTGTCACTGAAAGGCAACCACTGCAAATCTGTGGCCTGAGAGGGAGGAAGCAAGGAAATAAATGCTCCCGCCTCTCTTCCTGCCTGTTGATCTAATGATTCCTCATGTTGGCCAGGGGAAAAAGGAGTCACATAGAACCAGATGATGGAGATCAGTCTTTGGGAAACAAAGCAGGGAGGAGAAAGGTGAAGAGCAGATCCAGATGGGAAAAAATGAAAAAACCATCCCTGCTGGTAAGCTGTCTTCATACCACATTTCTGTTAACATGGGGAAGAATGAAGAATCTACATAATAAATAAAGCTAGACTGGCCTTTAGGTTCTCCATCCACATATGGAAGGAAGATGGCCACTCCGGAGCTCCCAGGTTTACTTATCATCTGGTCAGGAGATCAGCCCCATCTCACTGGTGATCTCTAGCTCTACTTCCAAATTCCTGAGAGAGAATGCTGGGTGCAGCTTTATTCAGGTTGTTGTCACATCTCATTCAATCACATGTCACTGGGGGCATGCTGGGGTATGAACATGACTGCCACATAACCTACACTATCAGTAAAAATGTCAAAGATCTAGGGTAGCACAGGCATTTCCAGGGAATCTGCAACTGAATCCTAAGGACAAACACTTAAAAGCAACATCCTCAACTCTCAGTCATAATTATCAAGTTATCCATGAGTTCATAAGGAGAAAAATAAACTGGAAATTAGGGCAAACCTACTCTCTGGGCCCTAACCTTAAGGCAGCAAAGTGTGGTACCCACCCTATCAGGCTCTGTTGCAGCCAATGCATTGAAAGGAACATTTGCATTTACCAACAGAACTCAGTATTCAAAACACACTTAGGAACAATTTCTGTTTATTTGCCTCAAACTCTGCCCCAGGCTCACTGAACACTGCTTCTTAAAAAGAGTATCGCAGGAATAGTCCAAGGCAAAATCCCCACCTTAGGAAATGTATTAACAACCATTTTAAAAACTGGGAGAAAACAGTATGCCTGAAAATCTGTCTTCACTATGGAAAGAGCAAGTGACGCTTTCATCATACTGTTGCCCCAAGATGTACTAGCAAATGAACGTTACAGGAATCTAGTATCACTTGTGCTTTACAATTCCTTGTCCTCAAATATGTGTATGTTAAATTGAACATACTGAAAGAGCCAGAAATTGTTCCTTCTAACTGACCAACTCTATTTTGAATAACAAGACAATCTGAAACCTGTATTCCATGTCCTCCTGAGTGGTTATTAGCATAGAAATAGTGTGTTGCCTCTACTATGTATTTTTCACTTTTAAATTTAATTTCCTCAAAATGAAACCAGCTCTCCTGAAATTAACTCAAGTTCTATGGCCAGACTTGCACTCAAATTCTGAATCTGTCACTTAATGATTATGTGACTGACTCAATCCAGGTCCTTCAGAAAGCAGAACTGGGGTAAGGCTTAAAGTGTGAACATATTATTTGGGGCGTGCAGATGAAGAGCAAAGAAGTGAGGAAAGTGTGATGTGACACATTACCAAGCTGGCTGCTATTCACAACAAACTGCAAAAAGACAAATCAAATTAAGCAGGAGGTGCATTCCTTTGGCAGGTGGGACTGTTTTGGAAGAGATACAAAGAAAAGAGAAATTAGAATAGTCCACCGAGGGTGAGGGGAAAGAGTGAGGATTGATGCGTCTCTTCTTTCTTTCATTCCCATTGGTCGATCTTTCCCACGTGGACTTAACTGCCTGCATTTCTGAGCTATGTCATCTGACTCCAGCAGTCACTCAGGAGCCAGATCCGACGCTCCAAGGTGTGTGTTTCATCCTATATTAGTTTCCTATAGATGCATATCAACTTAGCGTCTTAAAAACACAATTATTCATCCTATAGTTTTTGTGATTCCTCTGCCCAGGGTGTGTAAGGCTGAAATCAAGGTGTCAGCCAACTGCAACCTTATCTCAAGGACTAAGGAAAGACCTGCTTCCATGCTCCATTGGCATGTTGACAGAATTAATTTCTTTGTGGCCCTGTGACTGAGGTCTCTTTTCTTGCTAGCTGTTGGTGAGGGAATCAATTCAATCTAGAAGCCTCTCCTGGAACTCTGCCCAGTTGCCCTCCTCACAACTTGGCAGTCTGTTCCCTCAAGACCAGAAAAAGCATCTCTCTGAGGCCCCATCTTCTTCTAAAGGTCAAGTCCACACAGAAGAATTTCCCTTATAACTTAAAAAAAAAAAAGTTGGTGGATGGGTAACGTAATCATTAAAATGACATCCCATCATAGTCACAGGTTCTGACCCCATTCAAAGAGGGTATTATTATTAGAGAAATGCAAATCAAAACTATAATGAGATAAAACCTCCACCAGCCAGAATGGCTATTATCAGAAATTTCACAAACAATAAATACTGGAAAGGGTGTAGAGAGAAGTGAACCCTCCTACACTTCACATTGGTGGGAAGGTAAATTTGTGCAGCAGCTAGTGAGAACAATATGGAAGTTCCTTAAACTAGAGTTACCGTACGACTCTGTAATACCATTCCTGGCATATATCCAGAGAAAAACATGATCCAAAAGGATATGTTCATCCCAGTGTTCACTGCAGCACTGTTTACTATTAATAGCCAAGACATAGAAACAACCTAAATGTCCATCCACAGAGGAAGGGGTAAAGAAGATGTGGTACATTTACACAAGGGAATACTGCTGCTGCTGCTAAGTCATGTCAGGTGTGTCCGATTCTGTGCAACCCCATAGACGGCAGCCCACTGGGCTCCTCCGTCCCTGGGATTCTCCAGGCAAAACACTGGAGTGGGTTGCCATTTCCTTCTCCAGTGCATGAAACTGAAAAGTGAAAGTGAAGTTGCTCAGTCGTGTCTGACTCTTAGCGATCCCATGGACTGCAGCCTACCAGGCTCCTCCGTCCATGGGATTTTCCAGGCAAGAGTACTGGAGTGGGCCGCCAGTGCCTTCTCCCAATGGAATACTACTCAGCCATTAAAAAGAATGAAATAATGTCATTTGCAGCAACATAAATGGACCTAGAGATTGTCACGCCGAGTGAAGTAAGGTCAGACAGAGAAGGAGAAATATCATCTGACATCCCTTATATGTGGAATCTAAAAAGAAATGAAACAAATAAACTTACTTACAGAACAGAAGGAGATTCAGAGATATAGAGACTGAACTTATGGTTGCCTGTACACACTGCTGTAGTTAAAATGGATAATCAACAAGGACCTACTGAATAGCACTGGAACTCTGCTCAGTGTTATGTGGCAGCCTGGATGGGAGAGGAGTTTGAGGGAGAATGGATACATGTATATGTATGGCTGAGTCATGTATATGTATGGCTGAGTCCCTTCGCAGTTTACTTGAAACTATCACAACATTGTTAATCAGCTATACTCCAATACAAAATAAAAAAGTTTTTTAAAAACTGTAAAAATAAAAATAAGGGGAGGGTATTACATAGGGTATGTATTTAATGGATAGAATCTTAAAATTCTGCTACCACAATCAAACTCCAAAAAAAAAGGATGATGACTGGGTATTTCCAGGGCATTTAAAAAGAGAAAAAGGAGGAAGTCAGGAGGCACTGACAACATAAAAGTTTTGTCTCAATACATTGATCTTGGCTAATTTTCTCTTGTATTTTTTCCACGTTAAAAATGGGGGAAATGAAGCTAAAAACTTGTATCGTTTGGTGGAAGTATTACATTGGAGTACATATTAGTTAACATTTATTCCTATTTCCTCTGTGTCAGACACTAAGCTATGCACTTCACACGCATTCTTATATAACTACTTCCTATTCTGATAACTCAGTGAGTCTGGTTTTCAAAGTATTTTGCGGAAGCTATCCACTTGTTACTGCCTATACATCATGTAATACAGTGTCTCACATAAAAGCCTATTTTAAATCGTGGCTATTATTTTAGGAGTTAGGTATGTTTGGTGAATCATACTTTTATATTTGTATAGAATTGAAGCAATACGGGCCAACAAGAGCCCTCATGCCTCCTGCAAAATGGAAGAAATAATTTAGGCAAATTCACATAAAAGCTCCTAGAAATTAACTAAATTTATCTTTTGGTTATTTATGTTACTATTTTTAAGTATTGATCTTCAATGAAGAAAATAAAAGCTTTATTTTACTAAGTGTGCGTGCTGTGCTGTTTTGAGCTGCTTCAGTCATGTCTGACTCTTTGCAGCCTTATTGACTGTAGCCCATCAGGCTCCTCTGTCCATGGGATTTGCCAGGCAAGAATACCAGTGCGAGTTCCCATTTCTTTCTCTAGTATGTGTGCATTAGTGAGTGTAACTGTCTGAGAACCCAGCAAATGTGTATTATCTTTAAGGGTAGAGCTAAGTGCAAGAAAACCTTACATTTTTTGCCTTGATCCTACCAGATTGCAGAACAGACTACTTATAGCATTACTTTCAAAAGGATTAACAATATATATCATCAAAATATGCAAATTCAAAATTAAAATTTTTTCTTCTAATTACAGCACTGTAATTTCCACCCGCTATCTCCCTGCCCTCCCCAGTCATGATTTTTTAACCAGTTTACCTTCCCTATGTCCCTGTCTTCCTTTCTTCTCCTTGCCTTAGCTATTGTCATGAAAATGAAAGGAAAACAAAACACTGAAAGGACCAGATTACAGGAATAAAATACAAAGGTAAATTTTACTTTAGCAATATTCCTACCAGACAGAATTATTACAATCTAATGCCCCTTAGTCATTTAAGTACATATATCAAGTCTCCGCATGGAAATTATACAAAAAACGAAACCTATGAAATTAAACTCTATCAATCAGTTTTATCTAAATTATACTGTGATAACAAGCAACCCTGGAAAATGTTAGTATCCTACAACAGCAGAGGTTTATTTCTCACCCGGCGCATTTTCAACATGAGTCAGCTATGACTCTGTTCCGTGAATCTTTATGTCAGGGCCCAGACTGATAGAGCAGCCCCTAACTGGAGCATTTCTGGGGAGAGGAAAAAGGGGCCAAATCACAGGCCATGCAATGATTCTAAAAACTGCTATTCAGAAGTGACACATAATTTTTACCCATTAGCCATTTTGCTTCATTGCAACGCACATAGCCGAGGCTAATATCAAAGGATCATATAAATACATAATCCTTCCTTAGGGAGAAAGCAAACATTCTGAACAACAGAATCTGCCATGGTAATTTACATTAATGCCACAAAGGTAAATTATTCCACCATCCTGAAAACAAAAGTAAAATCACACTTCTTAGTATATCACCAATGAAACAATTACCCAAAAGAATGATTTTGGTTTTCACCAATTTAGGTACCTAGGCCTCCTGAGCTAGGTCCATTTCTATTTAGGTAAAAATCAACAATGATAATAGAAGACATAGCTCAACTGCACAAGGTCCTATTACATTAAGTTATCAAGTTATCACACTATATTATACTTTATTTCAGCACAACATGGACAAAGAGATATACATCCATGGAGATAATTAGGAAAATCTAAAAGTGAAACCTGAGCTCTGAAACAGAAATAAATATACCAGCAACAATCAAAGTCTATAGGCTAGTTGAGGACATAAACACCACCATATAAGCTAAATGAAACTGCTCTAACTTTAAACCTATTTTGTGAGTAATTGACTAGAGTTAGTAATGTAACCACAGGACAAAAACACATTTTCCCTTTAAATGCACATGCCACAGATTACAAAGGTAATAGACTAGAGTGTGAACATATAACTCATTAGTCCCAAGTGTCTTGGGGAAGAAGGAAAAGGAGGAGGGAGAGGGACATAAATGCATCTACTTTTTCTCCTTTTCTTCCACAAAGATGTAAGACAACTTTCATCCCATCTCCTAGTGGGGATGCACCTGGTATCTCACTGGAACCGTCCAAAGCTTTTCTGTATTTCTTGCTCTCTAATTCTCTGTTCAAGTCCTTCTCCTTCAAACCTCAGCACTAGCAGGCTAGGGATAAAGTTGCCTTTTACCCTAATGGAAAAGATTAATACCTTGATAATAAATTTTCACATTCCTTTCCTTTCTACTTCCAAACTAGTGAACTACTTTACAGAGTCAACTTGCTTTTCAGCCCAGACCTGTTGTTTTGTCTGTTATATCTTTCTTCTAGAATTTAGGATTTCTTTTTAGGGAGAATGGGAATTACTATATGTTCCTTCTATATTTTACTTCCCTTTTGTTATAAGCTATGTTCTCCAAGAAGCAGGCTCTGATGGAGTTTAGTACTCAGCATGTTTATTAGGGAGTGCTCTTAGGATTAAAGCAGGTAGAAGGAAGGGGAAGAGCTCTGAAGTGGGCAGAAGTCAAGCTATAACACAACCCAACAGCCCCACCAGCTAGAGTGCTGGAGGGAACTCAGGGGCAGGGCAGACCCATCAGAGCTTTCTCAAGTTCAGCTAAAGCGGCTGGACCTTTGCATTCCCACCTTAATTAGTCATTAAAATGTAGTTCAACTATATAGTTAGGATTCTACAGAAAAAGAGAGAAATTAAGCTTAAACAATTGCTTACCAAGTTGCGGAGGCCTGCTAAATCCAGGATCCACAGGGTAGGCCGCAAGATGGAGATTCGAGGAGGCGCTACAGTTCGAGCCCAGAGGCAGTTTACTGTAGAATGCGTGCCTTTGCCGGGGTGATCAGCTGTTTTCTATTAAGATCTTCAACTACTTGGATTAGGCCCACCCACAGTATAGAGGGCAAGGAGTTCTACAGAAACTCTCCTGATTTAAATGTTAATGTCATCTAAAAAGATACCTTCACAGAAACATCTACGATGAAGTTTGACAAAATATCTGGGTATAGTGGTCTAGCCAATTTGACTCATATTTTAACCATCACACCACCCTGGAAAGGCAAGATCTTGAGAAAGCGGTCTCCAACCTCTGAAAGGGCTGACAGCTGAAAACAATCTGCTATTAGCATTGCGCAGTTAGGGAAACAAAACCTTTCCTGGAAAGGAATCTTAGCAGCACCTTTCTGTGTTCAGGTTAATTAAATATATTCAACAATTAAATCTGCAGTTTAGAAGTTTATTTAATACAATGTTTCAAAGCAAAGGTTAATAAATATATATTAAGATAAAGACATAGAGGATTACATATACCTTATCTATTCAAAACAAATGACTAAGGGTGAAATCATTATTTACATATGCAGTAAACCAAATGTAAGCTCTACGCTGTCTAAGCTACACAGATTAGTTACCATCACTGATCCAGGGTGCCTCCCTCAGAGTTAGCTTATATCTCATTCCTTTCAGAGCTCTATTAAAATGGTTGTGATGAAGGGGGGGCTAACAGACAGCTTAGAGAAACTTACCCTGTGACTTAAGCAATTATTTGATAACATTTCTTGGAACAACTAGTAAGTATTGTTCAAGGATAGCTTGTCAGGATTCAGAGCAGAAGCACAAATACACAGAGACCTCAGTTTCTATCTCTCTCATTCTTTCCAGGTCCTAGTAGGCTTTATACCAAACATGAAAGACTGTCAAACCAGGAACTGGGTGGATAAAGAGTGATTAATGTGGAAGAATGATTACTTGAAATGTCCCTCCCCCGTGCCCCAATCTACTGAAACTGATTCCATTGCGGATTCATCTGTGCTCCAAATTCAGCTAATGAAATTTTCATGGAAGTGAGTCCTCTCCACCTTGGCGACATTGATTAGCTGAGGAATGGGCATGAGATGCAGAAAGAGCATGAAAGAAAACAATGAAATATTTACTGGAGTTTCTGAGAAAAGGGAAGGAATATCAGTGGGGTGGAAGTTGAGACTGTTTCAGCCACCCTCAAAACAAGATGGGATGACAGAGAAGAGCCTTTTTGGCAATGATTGAACTTCTAGATTAAAATACACTTAAAGTTAGTCCTATCTCTTGGTTTTTCAGTTATGTGAACTATGAATTTTCTTTTTTGCACTTTCTGTGAAATAAATCACACACACAAAAGAGAATGTAAAATTCATGTGAGGTTTAAAGACAATTAGAAAGCAAACAGCAATGTAATCACCAGTCAAGGCAAGAAATTGAATATTGCCAGTATCTCAGAAGGCTCCTGTATACTTCTCCCACCCCCCCACCCCAGAGATGACTGCCTGCCTGCATGCTGTGATCATCATTTCTCATCTATACCACCCAGCTTCTGTTTGTGTTGTGTTAGTCATTCAGTTGTGTCTGACTCTTCGCGACTCCATGGACCGCAGCCTGCCAGGCTCCTGTCCATGGAATTCTCTAGGCAAGAATACTGGAGTGGATTGCAATTCCCTTCTCCAAGCTTCTGTTTACCCTCCAGATATACTATCCATCCTTCACCATGCTCTATATCCCAAGAGAAACAAAGTCATGTATTACATTAACAGGTCCTGCTGTCCTCTGGTTTTCAGTGAAGTGTGACCAAGGGGAGGTATTGAAGGAAAATTAGAACACGAGAGGAAAAACCAGGGAGTTCCTTTGTCAGTTGCTGTAGGACAGTGTCCGGCAGCAGCTCTGAGGGTAAGGAAGTTTCTTCTATTCATAGATTTTTAAAAGTTTTTATCATGAGTAGATGCTGAAATCTATGATACATTTTTCTATATCTATTGAGATTATCACATGATTTTTTTTCTCCTTTAATCTGTTAATGTGGTCAAGTTAAATTAATATTTTGTTTTTTCAATTTGATCCTCCCCAAAAGCAGAGTCCTCTACAATAAGAAGCAAAATTAGGACATGGTTCTTCATTTTCTTCTGTGCTTAACTGCCCAACCCCCCTCTTTTTTTATCCTGTGTGTCATTTAACTTGAAAATGTTCTTGCAGGAAATTTTTCAGACCTACAATAAAGGGACATTCACCTAAAGATCTCAATTTGCTTCTGCCAGTCCTGGACTATTTGTTGGATCAACAAAGTGATACATATCTAAGCTAAAACTTTACTTGATGGCCAACCTATCGGTCAAACTTCTCTTCTTCTTTTACCTCCCTGCTTTGCTTACCACAAAGGTTAAATCTCCTAACGGCCCTGGAGGTAGAGATCTAGAGCATATTTAATCCTGAAGCACCCTTACTCTGAAGAATGGCCTTTGGAGTCTCGACTTTCTGGAAGGAGGGTCTGCCATGAGGTGCTCCATCCCGGGGAAATGCTCTGCTTTGCCTTCTGAGGCCTGTCCCTGACAAAGCTGCCCCACTAACTCCAAAAACAACGCCAACGATAAAAACAAGCCAGGCTTGGTAAATGTTCTTTGAACAAAACAAAATTTAACACTCAACTTACCTCTCTAGATTCCCACCTTCTTTGACAATGACCTTATAATTCTTCACTATCTTCAATACTTTTAAGAATAGCTTCTTAAATATTTTTAGCCTCTCTTCAATACTTTTAAGAGTAGTTTTTACTTAATATAGCATTTTTGCCTTAAGAAGAAAGGTCAGTTCAAATACTTAACTATCCATATTCTCAGAGATGGAATTCTATTCTCTTTTGTTAAAAGCCAAATTGAGTTAGGTTTTCTGTCACTGGCACATGGAAAAGTCCTAATAATTTAGAGGGAGATGTGGCTACCCATGCATCAAAATGATGTACTAAATGACTGGCCAGGTGTAGAGGACATAGTGTCACTGCAAGGTCCTTTGTCACCTGATTGCTCCTTGAAATAAACCTTCTCAGAACTTGAGGTACACTGTGTACACAGTGTATTCTGCACACATGTTTATATCACCCTCTGGGCATTACTGGGTGACATTCATCCATGTTTTCTATCTGTCCATGTAGGCTATAAGGGCCCTCAGGACTATGGACCAGACTCATTCATTTATGATTCAGTCAACAAATATCCACTGAGTGTGTACTGAACAGACACTAAATATACAGTGGCAGAAAAACCAGCCAGGAACAAGTGAGTAAGATGGCATTCAGTAAAATAACCAAATAACAAGATGTATGAAAAGACGTGATGCTATGATGTGTATAATGCAGGAGTGTTCTAGCAAGTAAGTTAGGAAAGGCTTTTGAGGAATAATAATTGAAGCTGTTAGCTTCAGTGGAAAATGTTATTGACTTTTTAAGGTATTAAGAATTACAGGGAAATTTTTTCCTGTTAATTCTAAATTGTTCATCTAAAAATAAGTGTGAACATGATGGTCTCTAGGTTGGTTAATTAGAAATTCAATCAAGTAAATTGTTTTAACCCCTGTCCACTCCAGTGAACTTTGTATGGGCTACCTTTAAATCCACAGGGCCATGCCCTAAACCTAAGCATTTATCTCACACAATATGTTAGGAGCATTTCTCTGGTACCAATTCTTTCCGTTCTAACACCCTTCCCCCAGAAGAATCACTATTGTAAAGCAAACTAAGGCCATCACCATCAAATACTTAAATGATAAATTAAAGATGTCATCCCATTTATCCATGTTATCCTAGTGTCTGTCATTTCAGATGAGGTACAATTGGCCATGGATTATTTGCCAGCTAAGCTTAAGAAAATGGCTCAATTGAATAACTCAAGGAATCTCTGCTTCCTCAACATGAAACACTAATACATGGCAAGCATTATTTTCTGGACATGTTTTTTCAGTGAAGTGTTTAAGATTTATGGAGTCATTTTTTGTGATTATTTCTGATGTTTCCTGACTACATTCACCATTTTCAGAACTCAAAGCAGCAGTTCCAAGTCACTAAATCATGTCTGGACTTCTCATAATTCATTCTAGCAGGCTACTAACTGAAACAGAACCGTTCTGTGTTGCCATCTGCAAAGCAAGGTCTGGGAAGTGGAAAACTTCTAGCATTTGAACCAAAGTAGGACCATTCAACTTCTTTATAAAAGTCACCTTGGATTTTCAATCCCCCGATACATCTATTTCTCTTCACTTCACCCAACTCTTTGCAATCTGTAGAAATTCATTTTTAAGGGATGCATTTTAAAACAAAGGAACATTTGAAATACCACAAGTCTGTATTGTGTTCCTATTAAGCCAATAGGCTTAAAAATGTAACTTGACTACACCAAGATTTAATTCCCAAATATGAATATTCTATTAAGAAAATGCTCATATTATGTTAGACACATAACATGCATTGCAATTACAAAATAAACAATTCTGCAATACTGTCAGCTGCCTAAAATTTAAATCAGCAAGTCAAGGAAACAATCTGTTCACACAACGTAATGTATTTAATCACATTAAAATGAATATTGATGATTTTGATGGTTAAGCTGATGGTGATATTTATTTTTTCCATTTCTTCATTAATGCCATATTTGTGCAGTATTAGACAATAATTTGTCAAGGTGCTGGAACACATTTTATTGAAAAAAGTGTCAATGTCTTTGTCAATTGTAAGAACCATCTGTATTATAAAACTGTTCTTCACATAACTCTGAGAAACTTTTCAAAGCTATTGTTCCGTAACTTCTTAAGTATAAATTTCACAAGTTTTAGGTAATGGTCATGTTCTACTTTGCATCATTTGAAAGAAGAGTTCTATAAATTGGACATAAAAGAAAAAGATATTTTACAAAATGAAATGTAATTAGCGGGCCATTCAGTCCATATTTGTCTTTACATTTGAAGAATAGTATGAGTAATCAAAAGAAAACTCCAGTAATCACTTATAATTGCCAGCGTCAACCCAGAATGACATTGTATGGGAGCAAATATACCTTGTGATGTTCTATGTGTGCTTTCATGTCTCCAGGTTATCTATACAAGACACAGAGATCAATAAATCAAACCTCAAAGTAAAAATTTTATGTCATCTCCCTTCCTGAATCCCTGTCTACCTCTGCTTCCCCTCCAGTTCTCAAAAAGACGGAAAGGTGGAGAAGGGGACTGAAGGTCTTGGCAGAGTGTAGAGGTTTCAGCAAGAAAAATGTTTAAAATTCTTGAGTGTCTCATTAGACAATAAATTATTTTAAATTCACCAACAAAGATGAATTACTGATTATTTTAAACCTTTCTATTACTGTAGTCAATTGTCTTTCTTTCCACTATTGTAGGCAGTATGCCTGCCTCTTTCACCTCACTGGTGTTTAGGGCATATGCATTATGTGATAGTGTATAAACCAGGGGTGAGCAAATATTCAAAAGTACTGATGCAAGTGGTCATTAGCCCTTCCCTTCTTGGGATAAGAAATGTGGTTGTAAACATCTTAAGTCCAAGGCTATAAATTCTCTCTCATCACCTTCTACAATGAATCCCACTTAAAAATACCATAAGTCTTTACCAAACAAGTTTAAGGTTTTAATTTTTGTTTTTAATTTTGTTATATTGAGCTCTGCCAATATAAGACTCCAGAAGGCCCTATGGGAGAAGTACCTTAAGAAGATGGGAAACCTGGGACAGAAGCAAGAGTGCTGCCTGGAGAAGTTGTTCAAAACCCAAACCAACATTCCCTCCCTGAATCAGTGCATATGGGCCTTGGCATTTGATTGTCTCATTGTGCCAACATATGCTGGCATCAACCAGGACTGTGTTTGTTCAAACTGAATACAGTAAAGCTAGTTATGAATATAGACCTAGCTTATGATTACCTACATTTGGAAGAAGCCACAAGGTAGTGGTATCTGCTTGGATCTTCCTTGTGACTCAACAGAAACAAGGTGGGTGGGTGGGTGTGATTGTTCCAGAGAAAACATTCCTTTCAAGTTAGAGGGTTTGTATTTTCAAATCAAACTGGCTACTGAATGAATGGATGAATAGTGGGTACAATGGAGAAGTGACATTGATAATACTCTGGCTTCCCAGATTGATCCTATTAAAATGTAAGTCAGATCATGTCACTCTTTGCTCAATATCCTCCAATGACTTCCCACTTCATTCAAGGAGCATGATGTTCTGTCAAGAGTAATCAAACCTTCATTAACTATCAAGTACCAGGTACTTCCCTAGGCCCTTGGGGTACAATACAGACAAAAATTCCTGCCCTCATAATATCAGGAGTTACCCGAAGATAATGATAATAAATTAAAATACCATACTACATAGTGATAAATGCTAAGAGGAAAAATAAGGAGTGACTCAAACTAGTTAATCTTAAAGGGAATCAAGCCTGAATACTCATTGGAAGGACTGATGCTGACTGATGTTGACACTCCAGTATTTTGGTCACCTGTTGTGAACAGCCAACTCATTGGAAAAGTCCCTGATGATGGGAAAGATTGAGGGCAGAAGGAGAAGATGGCATCAGAGGATGAGACAGCTGGACAGCATCACTGATGCAATGGACATGAGCTTGGGCAAACTCCAGGAGATGGTAAGGGACAGGGAGGCCTGGTGTGCTGCAGTCCATGGGGTCACAAAGACTCAGACATAACTGGGCGACTGAACAACAACAGATATGAAATCTCAGTGGGGTGTTGACATTTTAGATGAGGTGGTAAGAGAAAACCTCAAAAATGTGGCTTTAAATTCAATTTCTGAGTAAATTGAGGAACCTAAACATATAAATTTCTTGGGGAAGAGAATTCCAGGCAGATAGAATCTTTCCTGTTGCTGATGGTGATCTGTGAAAGGAGTTCTTCTGAAAATTCAGGGACCCTTTTGACATCTGATGAATGAGAATTTGAGGTTACTTTGGGGAATATTTCCTTATTAAAAACAATGTCTATTAATCCAGGACTTAAGTGCCAGGCTCTGTGATAGCCCTTGATAAACATCCTCACTTAACCCTCTAATATCCCCACACATTTTGATATTGTCTTATTTTACAAATGAGGAAATTGAGGCTCAGAACTCTGTGATCCAGCACACACAGCTAGTAACTGGAAAATCAGGACTGGAATGTTGGTCTGAATGACGCTAATCCTGGAACTCATTACCACTATTCTCTACCATCTCCATGCTGAAAGATCACAAGACTGTTGCCTAATTAAGAGCTGTCAGTTGCTAGGCCAACCTTCACCAAAAGGAAACAAGGAAACTAAGCTTGTAGCCAAGGCAGACCTGTAGGCATTTCTGTGGATGAATTTCAGGAAGTGTTGTCTCCAGTCCTGGGCCCTTCCTTTCAAGAGACTACAAGAATCAAAATTCCCCATGCAAGGGCCTAAGGATACCAATCTCTCTGACCCACTGTGACCAGGTCTGGGACAGAATGCACAGGCTCTATATCCTGGAGAGATGATTTCCCTCATTGGAGAGAGTTTCCATAGCAGTGGGTAAAAGGAGGCTGACACACAAAACTAGAGCAGGCAAGCTGAGCAAATGAGCCCACACAGTAGCATACAACCCAGTAGCTGGCCTCCCTTTCAATGACCTAGGGGAGCACCCTGGGGATCAAGAGAGCAGGCTCTTCCTTCATCTTGGGTATGGTTTTGGTAGCCCCAGTAATGCACTAGTCAGAGAGGAAGTGAAGGAACAGACTCCCTCTGGGACAAGAGACAGAAGGGCCCCAAGCTAAGCAGCCAGAGTTCGTCCCTTGTGAACCAATATCCAAAAATAGCAGGAGGGGAAAAGGAACTGATCTCTACCCAGATAAAAGTCCACATACTCCTCCTTCTCAAAGTCAAAGAAACCTTCTTGACTACACATGCACAGAAAGGCTCCTTGGAGGTCAAAAAGGGAGTGATGTCAACCTACCCAGACGCCTCTTGGCGGGAATCCACCTTGGCTAAGAGATGCATGTGAATACACACATGGGAGGACCCTGAGATAAACAAAATATGGACTCAGAACCAGGTAAAGAAAGATGATTGGCCAAAGGAAACCCAGAAGAGATGCCCCACATAAGTGATCCGAATTATCAGAAGGGCATGACTCTATGAGCCTGCCAGAGTGTCTATCCACATGTACTCTTTTTCTATCTAATAAATATTTTTCTTGTTTTGCTACTTTCCATCTCTTTTTGGGAGTTCATTTCTGCCCTGCTGATGGGCCAGGTCCTTGTCACTGCCCACTGGTCTAGTGGATAGAATTCAGCTCTTATTGCTGCAGCCTGACTTCAGTCTCTGGCTGGGGAACGGAAACCCTGCTTCAAGCTACTGCAGGCCAAGGCCATCCGAGATCATCACCAATAAAGTACAGGGTACCCTTCGGTCCTCAGTCTCCCAGTACCTCTCCAGGCAGTAGGAAGGTGGAGCGTGTATCCGGTCTTTTCCAGTTCAGTCAGCTATAAATGTTAAGTTCTACTACCCTCAAGATTAGGCTCAGCTGGACCCTGAGCCAATGAGGAAAGAGGTAAACATTACTTTAATAAACAAAGGCACCCACCACACAGCAGAAACTGCAGGAGTACAAAGGTGAAAAACTCATTGAACATGATCTCACTCAGTTCAGTTCAGTTCAGTCGCTCAGTCGTGTCCGACTCTTTGCAACCCCATGAATCGCAACACGCCAGGCCTCCCTGTCCATCACCAACTCCCAGAGTTTACCCAAACCCATATCCATCGAGTCAGTGATGCCATCCAACTATCTCATCCTCTGTCATCCCCTTCTCCTCCTGCCCCCAATCCTTCCCAGCTTTAGGGTCTTTTCCAATGAGTCAACTCTTCGCATCAGGTGGCCAAAGTATTAGAGTTTCAGCTTCAACATCAGTCCTTCCAATGAACACCCAGAACTGATCTCCTTTAGGATGGACTGGTTGGATCTCCTTGCAGTCCAAGGGACTCTCAAGAGTCTTCTCCAACACCACAGTTCAAAAGCATCAGTTCTTCTGCGCTCAGCTTTCTTCACCATCCAACTCTCACATCCATACATGACTACTGGAAAAACCATAGCCTTGACTAGACAGATCTCTGTTGGCAAAGTAATGTCTCTGCTTTTAAATATGCTATCTAGGTTGGTCATAACCTTCCTTCCAAGCAGTAAGCGTCTTTTAATTTCATGGCTGCAATCACCATCAGCAGTGATTTTGGAGCCCAAAAAAATAAAGTCTGACACTGTTTCCACTGTTTCCCCATCTACTTCCCATGAAGTGATGGGACCAGATGCCATGAACTTAGTTTTCTGAACGTTGAGCTTTAAGCCAACTTTTTCACTCTCCTCTTTCACCTTCATCAAGAGGCTCTTTAGTTCTTCTTCACTTTCTGCCATAAGGGTGGTGTCATCTGCATATCTGAGGTTATTGATATTTCTCCCGGCAATCTTGATTCCAGCTTGTGCTTCTTCCAGCCCAGCGTTTCTCATGATGTACTCTGCATATAAGTTAAATAAGCAGGGTGACAATATACAGCCTTGATGTACTCCTTTTCCTATTTGGAACCAGTCTGTTGTTCCATGTCCAGTTCTAACTGTTGCTTCCTGACCTGCATACAGGTTTCTCAAGAGACGGGTCAGATGGTCTGGTATTCCCATCTCTTTCAGGATTTTCCACAGTTTATTGTGATCCACACAGTCAAAGGCTTTGGCATAGTCAATAAAGCAGAAATAGACGTTTTTCTGGAACTCTCTTGCTTTTGGGATGATCCAGCGGATGTTGGCAATTTGATGTCTGATTCCTCTGCCTTTTCTAAAACCAGGTTGAACATCTGGAAGTTCACGGTTCATGTATTGGTGAAGCCTGGCTTGGAGAATTTTGAGCATTACTTTACTAGTATGTGAGATGAGTGCAATTGTGCAGTAGTATGAGCATTCTTTGGCATTGCCTTTCATTGGGATTGGAATGAAAACTGACCTTTTCCAGTCCTGTGGCCACTGCTGAGTTTTCCAGATTTGCTGGCATATTGAGTGCAGCACTTTCACAGCATCATCTTTGAGGATTTGAAATAGCTCAACTGGAATTCCATCGCCTCCACTAGCTTTGTTCGTAGTGATGCTTTCTAAGGCCCACTTGACTTCACATTCCAGGATGTCTAAACAACCACAAATGTTTTTCCTATCCTGATAACTATTAACTTTAATATTTTAAATGTCTTTTGTTCCTTGTAAAGCTAGTTTGATGGTGCTGAATTCTCTTAGCTTTTGTTTGGCCTATAAAGCTTTTGATTTCTCTGTCAAATCTGAGAGTCTTACTGGTTAGAGTATTCTTCGTTGTAGATTTTCCCCTTTCATTACTTTAATATATTGTGCCACTCCCTTCTGGCCTACAGAGTTTTCACTGAAAGAAAATCAGTTGATAACCTTGTGGGGATTCTCTGTATGTTGTTGCTTTTCAAATATTTCCTCTTAAAACATAGGCAGAAAAAAAAATAGGCAGAACACTCTCTGACATAAATCGCAGCAATATCTTTTTCCCAGAATAATGGAAATAAAAACAAAAATAAACAAATGGGACCTACTTAAACGCAAAAACTTTTGATAGCAAAGGAAACAATAAACAAAATGAAAAGACAAGCTACAGAATGGGAGAAAATAATTGCAAATGATGTGACCAATCATTAGTCTCCAAAATTTACGAACAGCTCATGACACTTAACAGCATCAAAACAAACAGCCCACTCAAAAAATGGGCAGAAGACCTAAATAGACATTTCTCTAAAGTAGACTACAGATGGCCAATAGGCACAGGAAAAGATGTTCACTATCGCTAATAATTAGAGAAATGCAAATCAAAACTACAATGAGATATCACCTCACACCAGCCAGAATGGCTATTATCAAAGAATCCACAAACAATAAATGCTGGAGAGAGTGGGAAGAGAAGGAAACCCTCCTACACTGTTGGTGGGAATGTAAACTGGTACAGCCATTGTGCAGAACAATATGGAAGTTCCTTAAAAAACTAAAAATAGAGCTACCATATGACCTTGCAATCCCACTCCTGGGCTTATATCTTGAGAAAAACATTATCTGAAAGGATACAAGCAACCAAGTGTTCATTGCAGCACTGTTCACAATAGCCAAGACATGGAAGCACCTAATTATCCATCAACAGAAGAATGGGTAAACAAGAGTGGTATATTTATACAATGGAATATTACTCAGCCATTAAAAAGAATGAAATGCCATTTGCAGCAACATGGATGGACCTAAAGAGTGTCATACTGAGTGAAGTAAGTCAGACAGAGAAGGAGCAATGTCCTATATATCCCTTATATGTGGAATCTAAAAGGAAATGATACAAATGAACTTACTTACAAAACAGAAACAGACTTACAGACTTTGAAAAGGAACTTACGGTTGCCAGGGAGGGCTGGGGGAAGGATAGTTAGGGAACATGGATAGTTAGGGATGGACATGTACACACTGCTTCATTTAAAATGGATAATCAACAAGAACCAAATGTATAGCACATGCAACCCTGCTCAATATTATGTGGCAGCTTAAATGGGAGGCGAGTTTGGGGGAGAATGGATACACGTATATGTATGGCTGAGTCACTTTGCTCTTCACCTGAAACAACCACAACATTATTTGTTGGTTGGCTATATCCCAATACAAAATGAAATTTTAAAAGTTTTTTTTTTTTATATCCTCTTTATGGACCTTAAATGTCCTCCATTTCTTCGTATCATTCCATGTGTTTTCTAGACACAGAATGGCTCACCAATGCCTCCCTTTGAGTCCTTACTCAGTGACTGCAAAGTGCTCTAGATAAAACAGTTGCACACTTTCATTACAGAAAGGCTGTGTCACTAAACGAACATAGAAATGGAATTTTTCCACTAATACCTCGTAACTTGAGATTCATTTCTAAAAGAATAATTCTGGCCCCAAGATGTCACTGAAAATCATACTAAGAACATAAAAGGCTATTTAATGAACTAACTCTGATAAAATATTTATAACACCAGTTGAAAACTATACCAAAAGGCCGGTACACTAGACAATCAGAAGCTGAAGTGACCACTATTGAGTTGTGAGCATGAAGCCTCACTTCACCAGAGGTGCACTTAGGAATTTGTGTTATGAAAAAACTGCTCAGATAACTAACTACATCAAACAAATGTTCTTCCCATTCAGTTCCCTGAGAAGCCATTATTAACTGTCCTTGAAATGTTCAGGTTACATATCTGACTGCATCCACTTGACAGGATTGCAAATCTGTCTTCAATTGCCCCCAAAACTTCTGCTTTGACACTTGAACCTAATTAGACTAAAGCCCTCCCCAAATTTACTGATTTTTAAATTTCCTTAATCCAGATGATGAAACCTTAATGGAATGCAAAATACTTCACACAGTTGCCCCAGAAAGTTCCTTCTCTCAAATCTAAGACGTATGAAACTAAGCCAGAATTACTGCAGTTCCTACAAGCATGAGAAACTGGGGAAGCTTCAAGAACATAGAGATGGATGGAATTCGGATCTAGTGCCTCAGCCAAGCCAAGCCCCAATCCTGGCCAACCTGAGTTCCCTATAAAGAAGACAATGTATAGTTCACAGATTTGTGTGAGAAAAAGAAAAGCATTTATCCGGAGTATGTGATGCATAGTGGGTACTCAAATGCTGCCTGATTAAATCCATTCCTTTACGCCACGGGTCACACATACAAGCGCCTGTAGGACCAGGTAGAAGTGGTCAGAGTTACCCAGCTGATGTGGGGGCAGGAGGTGACTCGCTCCCTCTGAGGGAGTAACAGACGCTACTCAGCACTCCTGGGGAGGGTGGCTCCAGTGTGGAGAGTTCTGGTTTTGCCTTCATTATGGCTTCCCTGGTACTTAAGATGGTAAACAATTTGCCTGCAATGCAGGAGACTCAGGTTCAATACCTGGGTGGGGAAGATCCCCTGGCAAAGGGCATGGCAACCCACTCCAGTATTCTTGCCTAGATTTTTCATGTGAAAAACGTCTATTTTTAACTATAGCCTTTTCACAACAAAACATACCTGCTATATCAGTTTCAGCAGTGGACCACCAGCTTTATATTTGCGTCTGTTGTTTACTTAATCAGAAAAAAAGCCAGAAACAGAAAGAATACCAGAAAAGGGAAGATAATTCCACAGCAAAACACAGAAAAGAAGACATTTACTGACATGACCTTCAGACAGGAAGGTTTTAGGCAAAGTGGATAAACTTTATTAAAGCAATTTTATATTACAGACTTTTAAAACTGCATATATTGAATCATCTGGACTAAAACAGTTGTTTTCAAATGTAGCTACACTCTAGATTCACTTTGGAGGCTTTTTTAAAACACTGATGCTTAGTCCCTACATTCAGAAATTACTTAATTGTTTGGCCAGCCCCTCACGTTCCATTTTTTTTAAGAAACTCCCCTCCTCTCTACCCCCTTCCTCCATGCTGGGGCTTTCAACCAAGATTAAGAACAAGATACAAATCAGTGACTGTCGAACTGGACAGTTTTTCATTTTTGTTTTTGTTTTTTTAATAGCATCTGAGAACTACAGAAACAAAAACCAGTAGCTCGAGGGAGGGCCCAGGAATCTGTTTTGTTAGTTGGCACCCAGATGCAAGTGGTCCACAGACCACACTCTTCCAAATATTGCTAATGTTTTGGGCTGAAACACAAGGCTTCCATCCTACTTAGCATGTTCAGTGTGTGCACACTTTGACCTGAATATCATTTCATAAAGTGGAGTAGCAGGTAAGGGCCATAAGTGTGCTCACCAAGAAGCACGGTAGGGCTGACACTGGAAACTAAACCTGCCTGAAATGAACTTGGGCAACAGAGCGGTAGCAAGGGCAAAGCAAGTACAGCTGGGAGTCGGGCAATCGTTGGTCCCAGAGGCCCTTGCCCACACAGAAAACACCAGGAAACAGAAGCATAGGGCCATACTTGTTGTCAGGAAGGTGGGGGTTGTTTTGAGAAAGCCACCAAAACACAGGACTTACAGCAGTGAGAGCAAAGAGAAGGATGGAGGTGACGTGAAGGCGGGGAGCGGAGAGGGGCTGAGGAGGGGGCGGTAGAAGGAAGGCAAGTTCAAAGAGCTCAGCCATCCACTGGTGCTCACAATAAGTCCTGCATCTTAGTTGGATTAACAAGCAAAAATCATACATGTAAAATTGACTGCTAGTGGGAAGCTGCTATATAACACAAGGAGACCAGCCCAGTGCTCTGTGATGGCCTAGGGGGGTGAGATGGGTGGGAGGAGGCTCAAGAGGGAGGGAACATACACACACTACACACACCCACACCCACACACAACGTATGGCTGATTCAGCTTATTGTACGGCAGAAAACAACACAACATTGTAAAACAATTATCCTCCAGTTAAAAGTAAAATTAAAAAAAAAAAAGGGGGGGGGAATCATACGTGAGAAACAGAACTCAGTAGAACAAATATGTGTCTTGTTGTTTTCTAAGTCTAACATTTAAGTCTTTTTCTCCTGGCTTCCCTGCACTGGGAGTTGAGTACAAGGTTTCTGGTTGGTTGGATATATTTGGCTAAGTAAATGGACTCAGCTTGCTTATAATTTACAAGCATGCCACATTTTCTGTTAAGCATAAATCGTTCTTAAAAGATTTGCCTTCCCAGGTCTCTCAATCAGCATAATTAGTTCAACACCTGTTATGTACAATGAGCTGTGGCCTAGGTGTTACAGAGTGAGACAGAGGAAATAAAGATACAAACAAATGTGTCTTATCCCTGCCCCCAGACCTTCCCCATCAAACAAACACAACTGAAAGTGACAAGTGAAGCAACTATACCCCAATTAAATTTATATATATATATATATATATATATATATATATATGAAAGTGAAGTGAAAGTTAGTCACACATGTCCAACTCTTTCTGACCCCATGGACTGTAGCCCCCTAAGTCTCTATCCATGGAATTCTCCAGGCAAGAACACTGGAGTGGGTTGCCATTTCCTTCTCCAGGGGATCATCCCGAGCCAGAGATCAAACCCGGGTCTCCTGCATTGCAGGTAGATTCTTTACCAACTGAGCCACTAAGGAAGCCCTGTATATATAAATTATATATTTTATACTTATAAAATATATATAAAACCAGAGAAATAGGGAAGGAAATGCAAACTTCACTATATCGTATTTATTTTAAGATGCTGGTGGTCTGGGCTACTGCCAAGTTCGTAGCTCCACCATGGGTCTGACTCCCTGCTGCTGAGAAGCAGAAAACACTTGACTGTGCTCCCTGGAGTACTGACTGCCCTAAAACAAAAACCATTTTCCTCACAGAAGAGAAAGATGGATTCTCTTTCCCAGTTGATTTGTACTTTTCCTCATAGGCACCAAAACACTCTTCTTTATGCCCCAAATCTCAGCTGTTGATGTGAAGCAACTTTCCCTGTTTACCTACAACCCACCTTTTCTTTCATAGAATTCCTGGTCAAGAGGCAAATCTGAGTGACTGCCAGGGTAGAATTCCAATGGTGACTCAAAATGGTTACTGGGTCAACTTTATAAGTCTGATTTTCTCCTTAAAATGAAGATTCTTAAAATGAAGAATGACATGGAGGCACCCATGTCATTCACATAATAAATTCCACTAAGCGTGCTTCCCCAGTTATGCTCAGATGTCCAGACACAATCTATGCACAAGTTGTACCTACCACCCCCCACTCAACACCACAATAAGAAAGGTTAGAAGTGGAGGGGTCTGTCACTTAGTTTCACCATCAAGTTTATTAACAAGAAGCACAAACCTTGTTAACTGCAAATGATCTAAAGAAAATTGAAGGTAGAGAATATATGAGCGTTATTACATGAGTTAACTTCATATTTATAAAAGGGCCTAGTAGCTATTCACTTTCTTTTTTTGACAGAACAGTTTTATATTTCTTAAAATGTTTATTTTTATTTTTAATTTTTTAATTGGAATATAAATACTTTACGATGTTGTGTTAGTTTCTATTGTACAACAAAGTGAATCAGCTGTTTGTATACATATATCCCCTTTCTTCTGGACCTCCCTCCCAACCCCCTATCTCATGCCTCTAGGTCATCACAGATCACTGAGCTGAGCTCCCTATGCTGTTGAGCAGGTTCTCACTAGCTATCTTTTACACGTGGTAGTGTAAATGTATAGGGCTTCCCAGGTGTTGCTAATGGTAAAGAATCCACCTGCCAATGCTGGAGATGCAAGTGTCCCTGGATCAGGAAGATCCCCTGCAGTACAGAATGGAAACCTGCTCCAGTATTCTTGCCTGGAAAATTCCATGGACAGAGGAACCTGGTGAGCTAACAGTCCATTGGGCTGCAAAGAGTCAGACACGACTGAGCACACAGTGTAAATGTCCATCGACAGATGAATGGATAAAGATGTGATATATATATATACATATATATATATCACATCTTTGTATATATATATATATATATATATACACACAACGGAATATTACTCAGCAATAAAAAGGAATGAATTTGGGTCATTTGCAGAGATGTGGATGGACCTAGAGTCTGTCATACAGAGTGAAGTAAGTCAGAAAGAGAAAAACAGATATCGTATATTAACACATGTGGAATCTAGAAAACTGGTACAGATGAATTTATTTGCAGGGCAGCAATACAGATGCAGATGTAGGGAACAAACATGTAGACACGTGATAGGGTGGGGAAAAGGAGAGGGATGAACTGGGAGATTAGGATTGACATATATAGATTACCATGTGTAGAACTGATGGCTATTCACTTTCTAATTCTTTAGGATGTCTATGCCTCCTCACTTTCCTTGAATGTTCTCCCTCTTAAATCCAACAGGAGAGCTATTGGCTTTGTCACTCTGGTTCTAGAAAGACTTCTTTCTTGTCTTTGACAGTTATTCTGGTTTCCTAATCAGTGTTTGAACAAATTTTCCACATCAGCAGTGAAATACTGTGTCCCTTGAAAAGATCAGTTCAGTTTGTTCAGTCACTCAGTTGTGTCAGACTCTTTGTGACCCCATGGACTGCAGCACACCAGGCTTCCCTGTCCATCACCAATTCCTGGAGCCTACTCAAACTCATGTCCACTGCATTGGTGATGCCATTGAACCATCTCATTCTCTGTTGTCCCCTTCTCTTCCCGCCCTCAATCTTTCCCAGCATCAGGGTCTTTTCCAATGAGTCAGTTCTTTGCATCAGGTGGCCAAAGTATTGGAGTTTCAGCTTCAGCATCAGTCCTTCCAATGAATATTCAGGATTGATTTCCTTTAGGATGGACTGGTTGGAGCTCTTTGCAGTCCAGGGGACTCTCAAGAGTCTTCTCCAACACCACAGTTCAAAAGCATCATTTCTATGGAGCTCAGATTTCTTTATGGTCCAACTTTCACATCCATACATGACTACTGGAAAAACCATAGCTTTGACTAGATAGACCTTTATTGGTAAAGTAATGTCTCTGCTTTTTAGTATGCTGTTTAGGTTGGTCATAGATTTACTTCCAAAGAGCAAGCATCTTTTAATTTCATGGCTGCAGTCACCATCTGCAGTGATTTTGCAGCCCAAGAAAATAAAGTCTCTCACCATTTCCATTGTTTCCCCAAGACATAGCCTCTTTTAAATCTCTCTCTCCAGTGCTTCTCAAACTCTAGCCTTCATCAGAGTCATTAGGGGACTTATGAAAACTCAGATTTCTGGGCCCTATCCCCAGTTTCTGATTGAGTGGGTCTAGTGTGGGGCCTGAGAATTTGTTTTTCCAGCACATTTACAAGTGATGCTGAGGCTGCTTGTCCAGGCACCACACCTTGAGAACCACTGTGCTAAACCAACATTAGTTCCTTTGCATTTATGAACTGAGTATAATGTCACAGTGAGCTTGCAAACAGCATCAAAGGGCCACCAAAAATCAGATGCTAGAGCTGAGTGTATTTGTTCCCCTCAGAAAGTATCTTACCTTGAGCCTGCACTTCCTAAAGCACCATTTTCACTTTTCCTGCCAGATTTTGTATATTCTGGCTTTAGTGATGAGAATTAGAATAGGATGTTTGTTAGACTTTTTAGATAGTCACCATGTTATCACATCTCTTCATCTGCTGAACCCAGTGGCTTGAGAAATCTTTAAAATAAACCTTTAGTGCTGTTTCCAACTAGCTTTGCAAAGCATAAAATAAGAGATGCCAGGAGCAGCCAGACTAGTAGCCTCAGGTCCCCCGAGCATCTGCCAGGTCAAAATGCCTAATTGTACTACCATAATTACAGTCAGCCTTGAGTTCTCTTCACACATAGGGGTTTCACATAGAGAATTATTAAAAGATTGCTTTTAATAATTTTGGGCTCAAACTTGGCCTCCATCAACCCACCCTAGCAGCCATGACTTTTAAAATAAATTTTAAAAACCCATTTAGTCCCTGGGAAATTATAAGTATTGGTTGAAATAAACAATATAAAATACAAAACTGTTTATTTTCCAAGCAGCAGACATTTATGCTTTGCTCCAATTAAACCACAATTTTAACGACATAAATGTAATCATTCGATGAGCCAGGGCTAAAACTCAGTAGAGGAACAATTACAAACTGCTCTACTGTGGAAAGTCCTTGTTCTAACTTCGAGAATAGGCTTAGTGCTTGAACCACACAAATCTAGACTTTTTTCATTTCTTCATCAGGATAAGATAATAATCTAGAGTTGAGAAACATTAGCATGACAGGAAGTCAAGTATTTATAAAGCCTCATGTAAATGGTGGGGGGTGGGGTGTAGGTAAGAGGCCAGGAATGTGAAAGATTAGCATGCAATCCCTTTACCTGCAGCAGCCCTCTTCACTGAGACAGGATTTACAGATGCTAGTTTTGGGGTTTCCAAAAGATCCTTTTTCTTTCAGCATCCTCTCTAAAACTGTAGCTGAATCAAAGGCTAACAAATTGTTCGATATTCAACAATATTTAACTAGCACCTACTGTGTAAGCACTTAAAAATACACACATTAACAATTGTTACTGAGCATTGAAGAATTGATTCTTTCAAATTGTGGTGCTGAAAAAGTCCAGAGGGTCCCTTGGACAGCAAGAAGATCAAACCAGTCAATCCTAAAGGAAATCAACCCTGAATATTCACCAGAAGGGCTGATGCTGAAGCTGAAACTCCAATACTTTGGCCACCTAATGTGAAGAACTGACTCACTGGAAAAGATCCTGACTCTGGAAAAGACTGAGGGCAGAATGTGACAGAGGATGAGATGGTTGGATGGCATCACGAACTCAAAGGACATGAATTTGCACAAACTCCGGGAGATAGTGAAGTACAGGGAAGCCTGGCGTGCTGCAGTTCATGGGGTCACAAAGAGTTAGACATGACTTAGCAACTGAACAACAACACTTGTTAACACAATTCAAATGTGTCTTTAAAATGTCCTCTGTTCTCTTAAGATTTTAGCACTAGAAGAGGCATTCTGGGCAAATCTAGAACAAGAACTAGGCTGTACAAGCTGTTACCTGGGGCAAATCAAACAGCCTCTCGTCTCAAGCTCCTTCATCCGAAAAAAGACCATATTAGTGGTTCTGAAACTTCAGCAGGCATCAGAATCACTTGGAGGACTTGTCAAAACACAGAGTGCTGAGCTCCACCCTCACGTTTCTGACTCCAGAAGTCTTGGATGGAGCTCAAGAATCTGTATTTTTAACAAGGACCATACTTTGACTAGGGTTTAACAGTTTATGTCTAAAAGTTTTCTGTCTTACCAGGTTGCCCTTTCCTTGTCCAAGACCAGGCTTTCTCGGGAGAAGTATTTTTTTTTTTTGGTCTATGGCTGTTTGTGTTTCTGGGTTACCAGTATCTTCAGTTGGAGGTCTATACATGAAGCTAAAAGAAAACTCAGGGAACTCATCACTGTGCCATTTCTTGGGCTCCTGATACTAGTCTGCCTTCTTTTTCTCTTATAGACTCTTAATGTTTTCTTTACAAAAAGTATCCTGAGTGTTTAGTTGTATTCACTAGGAGAAATAGTGGGAAGTGGATAAACACCTCTATTCCATAATCCCAGAAACAGAAGTCTCTGGACCACATTTTGAGAACCACTACATTAGATGATACCTCAAAACTAATCAATCTGACCATATGGACCACAGTCTTGTCTAACTCAATAAAACTATGAGCCATGCCTTGCAAGGCCACCCAAGATGGACAGGTCATGGTGGAGAGTTCTGACAAACATGGTTCACCTGGAGAAAGGAATAGCAAACCACTTCAGTATTCTTGCCTTGAGAACCCCATGAACAGTAGGAAAAGTTAAAAAGAAAGGACAATGAAAGATGAACCCTCCCAGGTCAGTAGGTGCCCAATATGCTACTGGGGAAGATTGGAGAAATAACTCCAGAAAGAATGAAGAGACAGAGCCAAAGCAAAAACAACACCCAGTTGTGGATGTGACTGCTGATGGAAGTAAAGTTCAATGCTGTCAAGGGCAATATTGCATAGGAACCTGGAAAGGTAGGTCCATGATTCAAGGTAAATTAGAAGTCATGAAACAGGAGATGGGAAGAGTGAACATCAACATTTTAGGAATCAGTGAACTAAAATGGACTGGAATGGGCAAATTTAATTCAGATGACCATTATATCTATTACTGTGGGCAAGAATCCCTTAGAAGAAATGGAGTAGCCATCATAGTCAACAAAAGATTTCAAAATGCAGTACTTGGGTGCAATCTCAAAAATGACAGAATGATCTCGGTTCATTTCCAAGACAAACCATTCAATATCACAGTAATTCAAGTCTATGCCCCAACCAGTAATGCTGAGAAGCTGAAATTGAACAGTTCTATGAAGACCTACAAGACCTTCTAGAACTAACACACAAAAAAGATATCCTTTTCTTCATAGGGGACTGGAATGCAAAAGTAGGAAGTCAAGAGATACCTGGAGTAACAGGCAAATTTGGCCTTGGAGTACAAAATGAAGCAGGGCAAAGCCTGACGGAGTTTTGCCAAGAGAATGCACTGGTCATAGCAAACACCCTCTTCCAACAACATGAGAGAAGACTCTACACATGGACATCACCAAATGGTCAATATCAAAATCAGATTGATTATATTCTTAGCAGCCAAAGATGGAGAAGCTCTATACAGTCATCAAAAACAAGACCAGGAGCGGACTGTGGCTCAGATCATGAACTCCTTATTGCCAGATTCAGACTTAAATTTAAGATAGTAGGGAAAACCACTAGACCATTCAGGTATGACCTAAATCAAACCCCTTATGATTATACAGTGGAAGTGACAAATATATTCAAGGGATTAGATCAGATAGAGTGCCCAAAGAACTATGGACAGAGGTTCGTGACATTGTACAGGAGGCAGTGATTAAGACCATCCCGAAAAGAAAGAAATGCAAAAAGGCAAAATGATTGTCTGATGAGGTCTTAAAAATAGCTGAGAAAAAAAAAGAGAGAAGCTAAAGGCAAAGGAGAAAAGGAAAGGTATACCCATTTGAATGCAGAGTTCCACAGAACAGCATAGAGATAAGAAACCCTTCCTCAGTGATCACTGCAAAGAAACAGAGGAAAACAATAGGACGGGAAAGACTAGAGGTCTCTTCAAGAAAATTAGAGATACCAAGGGAACATTTCATGCAAAGATGGGCTCAATAAAAGACAGAAATTGTATGGACCTAACAGAAGCAGAAGATATTAAGAAGTGGCAAGAATAGACAAAGAACTATAAAGAAAAGATCTTAATGACCCAGATAATCATGATGGTGTGATCACTCACCTAGAGCCAGATATCCTGGAAGGTAAAGTCAAATGGGCCTTAGGAAGCATCACTATGAACAAAGCTAGCGGAGGTGATGGAGTTCCAGTTGAGCTATTTCAGATCCTAAAAGATGAGGCTGTGAAAGCGCTGCACTCAATATGTCAGCAAATTTGGAAAACTCAGCAGTGGCCACAGGACTGGAAAAGGTCAGTTTTCTTTCCAATCCCAAGGAAGTGCAATGACAAAGAATGTTTAAACTACCGCACAATTGTACTCATTGTCCATGCTAGCAAAGTAATGCTCAAAATTATCCAAGCTGGCTTCAATAGTACATGTAGCATGAACTTCCAGATGATCAAGTTGAATTGAGAAAAGGCAGAGGAAGCAAAGATCAAGTTGCTAACACCTGCTGGACCATAGAAAAAGCAAGAGAATTCCAAAAAACATCTCCTTCTGCTTTATTGATTACACCAAAGCCTTTGACTGTGTGGATCACAACAAACAGTGGAAAATTCTTCAGGAGGTGGGAATACCAGACCACCTTACCTGCTTCATGAGAAATCTGTGTGCAAGTCAAGAAGCAACAGTTAGAACTAGACATGGAAAAACAGACTGGTTCCACATTGGGAAAGGAATATGTCAAGGGTGTATATTTTCACCCTGCTTATTTAACTTATATACAGAGTACATCATGTAAAATGCTGAGCTGGATGAAGCACAAACTGAAATCAAGATTGCAGGGAGAAATATCAATAACTTCAGATATGCAGATGACAGCACCCTTATGGTAGAAAGTGAAGATGAACTAGAGCCTCTTGATGAAAGTGAAAGAGGAGAGTGAAAAAGATGGCTTAAAACTCAACATTCAAAAAACTAAGATCATGGTATCCTGATCTTATCCTTCATGTCCAATAGATGGGGTAACAATGGAAACAGTGACAGACTTTATTTTCTTGGCCTCCAAAATCACTGCAGATGGTGACTGCAGCCATGAAATTAAAAGACACTTGCTCCTTGGAAGGAAAGCTATGACCAACCTAGACAGCATAGTAAAAAGCAGAGCATCACTTTGCCAACAAAGGTCCATCTAATCAAAGCTATGGTTTTTCCAGTAGTCAAGTATGGATGTGAGAGTCGGACCATAAAGAAAACTGTGTGCCAAAGAAATGATGCTTTTGAACTATGGTGTTGGAGAGGAGTCTTGACAGTCCCTTGGACTGCAAGGAGATCAAACCAAAGGAGATCCTAAAGGAAATGAGTCCTGAGTATTCATTGGAAGGACTGATGCTGAAGCTGAAGCTGAAACTCCAATACTTTGACCACCTGATGGGAAGAACCAACTCACTGTAAAAAATTCTGATGCTGGGAAAGATTGAAGGCAGGAGGAGAAGGGGATGATAGAGGATGAGATGGTTGGATGGCAGCACCGACCCAATGGACATGAGTTTGAGCAAGCTCAAGGAGTTGGTGACGGATAGGAAAGCCAGACCTGCTGCAGTCCATGGGGTCGCAAAGAGTCAAACTCGACTGAGTGGCTGAACTGAACACACCCCTTTCAGCTCTACACTCTACAATCATGATTTCTGAAAGTATCCTTGTGAAGTTGTAAGACACATGGCAGAGCACACACTGAGTAACACAGAGAAGAGATAGGACTGCCTCCCTCTATCTTTTCTTTTGTTGTAATTAGCAACCAATTAGCACTACCAAGCATCAGGTCTGGGGAAGCCTCAGCTAATTCTTGGCTGCCAAGGATCCCCTACCACTCCTGTCTAGACTACACTCCCAAGTAGGAATTCTGGGTTCTGCAATTTACTAACCTAGAACCCATTCTCTGGGGCCCCACTCTGTGCGAACTAGTCTATCAAACCTTTCCCTGTCTGGTACTGATGAATAAACAGCAGTCTGCCTCCAAGTACATACATGTTCAGGGATTTTTCTTTAACTTGGAGGAGAGGTTGGTGATGATTTCAGATACTTTGAACCATCCTGGTCAAAGCTGGCATCACTTCTTCCCTGGTTTTCCACACTTTCTAACTGCTTTTCTTCTATGTATTCTTGCCCCTTCAAACATCCTTTCATCATGGAAGCCTGAATGATCATGTCAAAATGAGATCCTCATGCCCTGCTTAATTTTAATGACTTCTTCAGCTCTTAAAACAAGTAGTAAAATATTTTGTATGCCCAATGTGGCCCTGCCTGACCCAGGACCTGCCCACCTCCAGCCCCTTCTCATACCCCTCCCCTTCTCTGCTCCCTGCACTTAATTACAATAACCTGTACAGGTTTCCTCCTCAACCTTCTTTGGTTCCATACACCTTCCTAACACTGGGCTTTAGCTCTCATTGCTCATTCTCTCTGAAATGTTCTTCTATTCAGCTAATTAATTCCTACTTATCCTCCTTTAGGTGTCAACTCAAGGCTTTCTCTAATTACTTAGACCTGGTCATGTCCTGCTGCTATTCATTTATAGCACTGTTTCCTTTTCTTCACACCAAATATTATCAAATAATCACAAAACTCTTCTATTTATTTATTTCTGCACCCATCACCAGCACCTGCTGTAGCACATGGTACATAAGATATGTACAATAAATCTCTCTTGAATAAAGTATATTTGAGCAGAAGACACTTCCCCCAAAATATCACATCTTAGTCATATGCATTGTAAAAAGATAATTTGCTTCATTTCAATCAATAGTGCCCAGCACTGAGTGGTTTTTCAAACACACTGACAGAGATGGAAGATTTTCACATTTCATGTGTTAAAGAACTTGCAAAGTGCTCAATACTCAACATAGCAGAGTTTTGCCATTCTGAAGGGCTGTGTCTGGAAGCTTTGGTTAATCCCTCAACACATGAACAATTCCATAGCATTCTGTTTACTCCACAAAAGTGTGGTTCAACAATAAGAGATAAGCCTTTAACTCCTAATGCTTCAATGAAATGACTGTCGAGCCTCCTGAATTTAAGTCGCATTAGCAAAGAGACTCAGTCATGAGTTTCCTAAACATATTCTCGACCACGGAGATAACTGCTCATTCAGCATTCACTGAAGTTTTCTCTTATTTGATGAGCCTAACCAAAGCACACATTGCAGTCTTATAAATCGTTTTTACTGTTCCACAGAGTGCATATGGTAAACTTGCTCTGGTCAAGGACAGAATAATAGCAAGAAATAATTTGGGATAAATTAAACATAAGAGTGTTGAATTCAACTAAGAATTCTCACTTTCTTTGACCTCGCCTAGAGTCACAAATACCATAAGATGAAGAAGTATCCACCCAGGGCCTTACAGGTGCAAGAATCTTGATAAATTGCAAACTTCAGATTAAATCATGATAATTTAAATGTGAACAAGATCTCAGTTCATTTACTTAAATGTAATTTAAACAAACTATATAACATTAGTTAGCATATATTTGCAATTATTTTTAAAAGGAAACATGTTTTGAGGTATTGCATTTATAGAATTCAGCTAAAGATTGTCAGACATTCATAGAATCACCAAATATACACACACACACACATATATGTATATAATATAAAACACATAAAACATGACTCTAGAGTGAGAATGGTTATTCAAAGCTATACCTCAGTGAGAAAACCTGGCTTAACCTACAAAAAATTCAACCAGTGAATTCAATCACATTACACACTGTAATGTGTAATCACAAATAGTCACATACCTAGAGAAGTTTGTGCCAACTATCAAAATTTAGTAACTAATCTGTAGTAGTTCCTGTAGTGTTTTAAAAACAAAAGTCAGTTGAAGGGTGTGAGCCATCAAAGCACAGCTACCAATATGGAAAAAACATGGTAAGGTCAGAAAATCTGAATTGAGTTATGAAAAAAATAAAAAGGATAAAAAGTGACTTGAGAAAAATTATTTTGGAAGACTCTTGAGAGTCCCTTGGACTGCAAGGAGATCCAACCAGTCCATCCTAAAGGAGATCAGTCCTGGATGTTCATTGGAAGTACTGATGTTGAAGCTGAAACTCCAATACTTAGGCCACCTGATGCGAAGACCTGACTCATTGGAAAAGACCTTGATGCTGGGAAGGATTGGGGGCAGGAGGAGAAGGGGACAACAAAGGATGAGGTGGCTGGATAGCATCACCGACTTGATGGACGTGAGTTTGGGTAAACTCCAGGAGTTGGTGATGGACAGGGAGGCCTGGGGTGCTGCAATTCATGGGGTCGCTAAGAGTCGGACACGACTGAGTGACTGAACTGAACTGAAGGCAAATAGGGTTAACAAGTATGTTAAGTGCCTACTCTGATGTATTGATAGGGGCTGCCCAGAGAATTCAGCTTAAAATTATTGTGAAGCAGGGGCTAAAGTTAGCAGGAAAGAATGAATAGTCAATCAACTTGCAATATCTGCCATGGGCTTGAGAGAAAAAGATAATGAGACAAATTCCATCTTTGCTGATCTTGACATCTAAAATCTCTCTAGTTTTGGAGCTACTTCTAACTTCTCCTTGTTAGAAGTACAAGCAGTTGGCTTCACTGGGGGCTTATACTTTTCACAGAGAATTAAACTACTTTACCTAAGAGTTAGTGTATAGGGGATAGCCATGTCCCACCAGGTGTCATGCAGTCTACTAGCTGACTCAGCAGCTTGCTGTTACCCACTAACCTGACAATATGCTCAATTCCAGATCTTGCTTCAGTATTTTCAAAATTACTACATGGGCATTTAGGGTCACTCAGTATTAGTTAAGTGTGGTGGTTAAATGTGTAAAGGCAGTTTGGTATTTGGTTTATGCATGTGATTAACTATTTACTTTTAGACATAATCCTTGATACAAGTTGTCAATTTTGTATGGGAAAGTAGAAATAGTAGTAGATGAATACTCATGTAAGTAATGTTAACTTTGCAAATGTGAAGAAAAGAGTCCTCTAGAACTAAACCTTGAAGGATTAATAGACTTTTGAAAGCAGATTATTAGCAAAAAGAAAAGCAAGCATTTCAGTCAAAGCAGCCCTGGAGAAAATGTTTTCAACTCTAGTTCCTGATGCTTCCTCCAAAGATCCCATGGCTACTTTACCAATACTACTAAAAGTTTGATTTATGTTAATTCTCCACTCTTCTGCCTCATGGTTGTATTAGTGCGTGTTATCCTAGGACATACCAGTGAGAGAAAAAAGAAACTTCACAGTTAGAAAACCATTGTTGTGGTCTATGAGTCCCTTTCTAATTTTTCTGGACTTCCACAAGTAGAAGAAACCATGAAGAAGATGTACAATGTAGCATGTATCTGAGAAATGGAGTATTCCTGCCATATCAGCAAATAAGGATGTCACAGTCATCAGCGATTCTGGCCCTCCAAACGTAAATTTCTGAGCCTTAAGGGCACCAAGGAAGGAGAACAATATCTGCAATCTGGCAGCCATGAGGCTGCAGCCACTCCCTGTGGTGAGCATCAAGGTATTCAGCTTGTGAAAAATGCACAATACTGGCCCCAGATAGCTAAGATGCATATGAAGGAAAGGATTTCAGTAGCCCAGACTCTTGCATTTTCCCATACTTAGAAAAGCACTAAATTTCTTGAGATATCTAGTTTTAACTCACAAAAATACTTTGGATGTTCAGACTACCTGCCCCTTGCTACAAACTTCTATATAACCTGACTCCTCCTCAGAGGAGGAGTTCTCTCAAGGCTACTTGAGATGCTGCCTCCCAGGCTTAAGTCCTAAACATTTCCACCAAATAAAACAAAACTCTCAACTTTTAGGCTGTGACTTTTTTAAGTTGACATATCCCAATACACTCAGATGATGAAAAGAAATACAAGAAATTCAATAGATAGATAACAGGACAGACATCTCTTTGCTGCTGTAGAACCCAAGGCATTTTTGGTTGGCTTAGAACACAAATGGTTTCGTGGGTTTCAAGCCACAGAGAAAGTTCTGAATGATCTGAATGCAACTGCTAGTTAGAAAGGCTCCCTGCCTAGTCACACACACTGGTCCAGAGCAGCTTCTCGATGGATGACAAAGGTCTCAGATCTGCATGTGTGTATCTACCATGCTGCTGCTAAGTCACTTCAGTCGTGTCCGACTCTGTGCGACCCCATCCATGGACGGCAGCCCACCAGGCTCCTCTGTCCATGGGACTCTCCAGGCAAGAATACTGGAGTGGGTTGCCATTTCCTTCATATACACAAGCAAATCCACTGCTTATGATTAAGAAGAATGTGATGTGACAAACTGCTTTAGCCTGCTTCTCAGACCATAATTTGTAATTTAATTAGTGACAATTTTAATGATATTTTCTACAGAAAATATAAAAGTCACTGGGGCCTTAGATGCTTTGCATTTATTTCTATTAAAAACTTGACTAAGTGTACTTTTTGACATTAAATAGCACTGCCTAAGTCAGACTCCATAGAAGCAGGGTTTGAGAGAGGAATTCTGGTTCAAGGTATTTAGTGGGGGAGCATTTTCAGGAGTAGGGGTGTGAGGGAAACAGGACAGGGAAACAAAGGAACAAGGGAATGTGCTCTCAGCTGGAGACCAGCTTCAGCCTGATCCCTGGAGAAGCCCTGGGGGATGAGCTTCATCACAGAGTTGCTCACACCTTGAGGGAAGAGGGCCGGCCTTTGTACACACCAGCTGCAGACATTAGTCAAGGTCATTTCTCAGAAGGGAACATCTGCGATGGTTATCAACGGTGGATGAAAAATACTGCCTGCCATATCAGTAAACAAAGGATGCTGCAGCCATCAAGCTATAACATCATAGTCACCCCTACAGTAAGCCCTGAGGGAATTCAGGATGGAGGCAGGATGCCTCCACAATCCAGCAGTCAGTCCTATAGCCACCCCTGACAGTGTACCCTGAGATGAGAAAATGCAGAATACTGGTCACAGATAGCTGAGGTACATATCAAAGGAATGATTTGAGTGAGCCCAGACTCTTGCATCTCCCCATACACAGAAAAGCACTAAATTCCTTAACTTGAGATGTCTGTTTTCTTTAATTAATAAAATTAAACCTGTTCTAATGTTCCAACTACCTGGTCTTTGATGCAAAAACTCCTATGTATCCTGCCCCCCACCTTGCCTCTCTGGAGCAGTTTCTCAGGGCTATCTGAGATGCTGCATCCTAAGCTTGAAGTTCTCGGTTTTGTCCACTGAATAAAATATAATTCTCAACTTTAAGATCGTGCATTTTTTTTTCCAGTTGATATAATGTTCACAGAAGCTGGAGCATCCAGGCAGGGCACTGACAACACCCACTAAAGGCATTCTCATTGGCAATTGGTCACCTATGACTCTTTCATTAACCAATTGATTTCTCCTACTCTTCCTCCTTCCCTCTAGTCCAGGTGTCAGCAACCTTTTATGTAAAAATAGATATTTTAGCCTTTGCAGATCACATAGCACTGTTACAACTACTCAACTCTGCTGTTTTGTCATGAAAGCAGCCACAGACAATATGTAAATGGATGAACCTGACTGTGCACCAGTGAAACCACAGGCCACTGACTCCTGCTCTATCTAGTCCTTCTCTCTCCTCTACTTCCTGACTTTATTTCCTTAACTATTCATCTTTGTCTCACATGTAATCTCACATGTAATCACATAAAATCACATCTATTAATTCCTCATTGCTCTCCTTCCTACTCTCTCCCTCTTCTGAAATGTCTCCCAGTCATCATCTTTTCCCTTCTATTCCCCTGCTTACACTCGCATTTGACCTTTGAAATCCAGTATCATTTAAAGTACCTCACACAGTCGCTTAACACAATCCCTACTGTTATTTCTTTCAATGATCTCATCTTTATTTTACCATTACATCCCATTTGTTGACATATTTTGTCAACTGAAAAAATGTACAACCTAAAAACTGAGAATTATGTTTTATTTGGTGGACAAAACTGAAGACTTAAGTCTAGGAGTCAGCCTCTAAGACAGCTCTGAAGGACTGCTCAGAAGAGGTAAGGGAGGAGCCAGGGTATGTTGCACCAAAAACAGACTGGTCAGAATGTCAAAAGATTACCATTAGTTAAAGAAAATCAGACATCTCAAGTTAAGGGATTGAGCACTTTTCTGTCTTTGGGAAGATGCAAGAATCTGGGCTCATTAAAATCATTCCTTCAATAGGCACCTTAGCTATCTAGGGCTAGCATCGTGTTCCTTCCCATTCTGAGTCTCTTAAGGGTGCACCATTGGGGGTAGCTGATGGGCTTGGCAGCTGGCAGCTCATTTCTCCATCTGGAGTTCCCTCGGGGCTCATGGTCAGGGGTGCCTATTGTGGCTTGATGGCTGCAATAATATTTGTTTGGATATGCTAGCAATGTTTTTCATTCACAAGTTCTTTACTCATTTCTGATTCATCAGTATGTCCATGTATCCTAACATTCAATCCTCTCAGGCTGGTCTTCTAGAACACATAAAAAATATTGTACCCACTAATCAGTAACAAATTCTGCACTTATTTCTGTCTCCTACAAGAGTCCAGGTTTTCTGTTTGTCTTTCTTTAGATATTTCTCTGATACACTAAACACTGGTTCAAGCTTTATCTGTTTTATTTGAAACAAGAAAAAATATTGATTTTCAACAAGTCTGGTAGTCCAATCTAACCTCACAGCCTCCTCAAGGAGCATCTAAGGACACTATGGGATCAATACTCAGAAAAGCAATCAGAGGTGGAGTTTTCCACCTCTGGATATAAAGTTGTCCTCCATGTAGAGAGCTCTTTTATCTGCCCTTTTTAAGATATAACTCACTTCTTCATGTGGTTTTTTGGAAAATAATGATCTAATACTCTTTGCACGTGGCAGGAGGTATTCTTCTAGGATCATGATCTCACAGGCAAGAAGGCACCGAGATTGTTGCAGCAGAAACTCCTAGATTAGTAGTGTTCATATTAATAGTTAGGAAGTTATAACCAATTCATCAAAGTAATATATTACTTAAGAGTTTTGGTCAAAGCTACTAATGATGTAGCTGTTTTCACTGGAAAGGACCCAAGGCATATCCCTGGGGACTAACTAGAGTGGCAACAATCACAATAGGCAGCAGAGAAAAGATCTGAAAATTCATGATCCCATGATCTTGTGCCAGAATCACACCTGATGGAGCTGGGTATATGGAGAAAAACACTGGATACAGGCTCACTCAGAAACATCAAACTGCAGGAGGGACTTTACTTTTCATGGGAAAAGCCCCAGGTGGAGAGAATAAAATGTCCGGCATTGGGAGATGTTCTCCATTGTGGTTCTATAAATAATCTCAGTGAGGATAAGGATTTATCTTAAGGACTAAAACAAGGGTTTGCCCCTGAAGTACAAATAGTAACGGGAATATTCTAACAGATCCCAACCTGGAACAACAGGACCTGGTCTTAGTCGGGGACAGGAATTTATTTCTCATCTCAGATAAGGAAGTGTACTGGGGGCGTGACAGTATGAAGACAGAGAGCAGGGTACTCTCTATCCTATGCTTGTTTTCCTTCTTTCTCTTATATTCAGTGAGAACTGGAGACTAGCATTGCTGGAATACAAAGCTGTGAATTTTACTTCTAGATTCTCCTGTTGTCTGTGGGGAATTGCTTGCTTTCCAACAAGTAGGAATAGCTAACTTTGAATTCTCTCAGCAACAAGGAATTGAGTACAAGCAGTTTATTTGGGAGGTGATCCAAGGAACAGTCGCAGGGAAGTGGGAAGTGAGACAGCTACCACTGTGGCAACTGGAGCATCATTCTGCTGGGAAACTTCAGGAATCAGTGGAGAACAAGCAACTCAGAGAAAGCCCAGCCAAGCTGTGGATTATGGGGCCTTCTAGCCTACCTTAGACACAAGCAGCAGGTTCCAGGGGCTTTGATAAGCGCTTCAGCAAAGAGTACACAGGCGGGCCCCTGGAAGTAAGACAGGGAGTGTAACACAAAGTTGAGGCCCAGGAGGATAGGTATGGCTGGGGCACCAATAACATCTCTCCCAAGAGAGACTCCTGGACTCATTCAAGTGGATTCTGGAGAGAAGAAGCAAGAATGCAGAGTCCAAAAGGGATAGAAAATATATTGACTTCCCTTTTGAGGGGAATTAAAGTAAATGCTTTAAATACGAAATGGAAGAAAAATACTTTACAAAGACCTAGAAAAAGAAGTCTTACCCCCATCACAAACTTAGAAATTTTATTTTTAAGACTTTTTTTTAATGTGGACCATTTTTAAAGTCTTTATTGCATTTGTTACAATATTGTTTCTGTCTTATGTTTTGGTTTTTCGGCCACAAAGCATGTGGCCTTAGCTCCCCAACCGGGGATCAAACCCATACTCCATTAGAAGGTGAATTTTTAACCACCAGCCAGCCAGAGAAATTCCAAGATTTTATTAAAAGATAGTAATGTTTCAGAGTTATGCATATTTTCCTCTCCCGCCCCTCTTCCCACCAAACATGGCAATTACAGTGTCAAAGTCCATTGTAAGAAGGGCTATCGCCTTAGGGTTTGAAATTCAAGGGTAACAGGCTAGATACTTGGTATCAATCAGCCAGGCCTTGTGGAGCAACTGTCTGGAGGAAGGCATGGGAACCCACTCCAGTGTTTTTGCCTGGAGAATCCCACAGACAGAGGAACCTGGCGGGGAACAGTCCGTGGAGTCGCAAAGAGTCAGACACGACTAAAGCAACTGAGCACGCTTGCACGTGGAGCAACTGAAAGCCTTTCTCTACCTCCTCCCTTCTCTTTCCCTAGTCTACTTTCTCTGTTTATATGATCTCCTAAATATACTGCATCTCTGTGCTGGTTTCTAATTGATAACAGGAAATCAAAGTTAGATTCTAGGATTTGTCTTTAGCACTAGAAATACTGGACCGCTTGGGAAATATATGTGCAGGAGGCAATTTGTAATTAAGACCATAATATTTAGTTCAGTAGATCTATGTCCTGAAAGTTCCTTGGAACTTTGCAGATATGGGAGATTTGAGATTTCTGGAGGTGCCAAAGGAGCAGTGCCATTTCCTATGGGAAATGCCCCACTCTACAGCTGTTTAGAGAAAAGATCCAGATACTAATCAGATACCAGAAAGATACCACAAAGCTGAGACTCACCCAGACAAGAATACATTTAGGGGAAAAGTACTTTGTATATATTGTTAGGCCTTTAATTCCCCTAAGAACAAGGGATTGACTGTGAAAAGCAAGATAATGTTTAAAATTAAATCAAATAAAGGTGTCAAGTGGAATAATAGGAACTAGATTTAATCCTCATAACTAAAAATCTAGACAAAATACATGAGATCTCAGTTTTCAGGTAATGAATGACAAAACAGCAGTACAGAGATCCCTGAGAGAAGGGCCACAAATCAAATGAGCTCTACAACTGCACCAGGTTACCGTTCAGAGGTAGTTATCAGGCCTCAGTGCAGGGAGGGAAAACGCAAACAGCCAAGCACTTCTTGAGGTGAGAAGACAGAGATGAATTCACAAGTCCAAGGCAGCTAAATTCTGTGTAGCAAAAAACCAAAAAGGAGGGATGTGTAAGAGAAAGAGCTCCAGTTTTCTGCTCAGAGGTCCCCTAGAGTCTTTGGCTAAGTACAAAAAGACATATGTAACAGGTAAAGAATCAACAGAAAAGAGTAGGAAGAACAATCCTAGAAGCCTATTCAGAATAGAAATAATCCGTGTTCCAACAGTCAGAGTATAAAGATATCATGAGACCAAAGGCATTATGTAGAAGAGTATCACCACCATGAAAGTGAAAGTGAAAGTCACTCTGTCGTGTCTGACTCTTTGCAACCCCATGGCCAGAATACTGGAATGGGTAGCCTTTCGCTTCTCCAGGGGATCTTCCCAACCCAGGGATCGAACCCTGGTCTCCTGCTTTGAAGGCAGATTCTTTACCAGCTGAGCCACAAAGGAAGCCCAAGAATACTGGAGAGGGTAGCCTATCCCTTCTCCAGGGTATCTTCCCGACACAGGAATCGAACCAGGGCCTCCTGCATTGCAGGCAGATTCTTTACCATCTGAGGTATCAGGGAAGCCATAGTAGAGCTAAATTGATGCTCAACTAAAAGATGATTCGGATCCATCCTAACAAAGCTTGCAAGCAAAATTCAAGAAGAGTCATCTGATTCCAAATAACTAACTGCACATTAGGATAAAATTCAGCACTATTTAAATGAAAGCAGCAAAACCCAGCAGCTAACAATATAAAGAGTGCACAATAACAATGTCAGGTATGCCATCAAAAATTATAAGGCATGCCAAGCAGCATAAAATTTTGACCAATTGCCAGCCAAAGCAAAAAATACAATAAATATAAGTAGATCAAGAAATGACTGAGACAATGGAACTAGCGCATGATGTGCTCAGTCTCTCAGTCGTGTCCGACTCTTTATGACCCCAGGCTCCTCTGTCACAAGGGTATAAAAAGGCTGCTATAAATATTCTCTATATGATAAAAAATATAGAGGAAAATACGAGCATTACAAAGAAGTGAACAATATTAAAAGATACACATATGTTAAAAATTAACAATATAAAAATATGTACAATAAAAACACTAATCAAAAGAAAAAGGGACTATACTAAGGAAGAGTAGGTCTTAGAATGAGAAATACTGCCACAAATAAAAAGGGACATTTTCTAATGGCAAAAGAGTCAATTCATCAAAAAATACATGTCTTAGTTTGCTAGGGCTTCCACAACAAAGGACCACAGACTGGGACGTTTCAGTGAGAGTGAGTGCTCAGTCACTCAGTCATGTCCAACTCTTTGCAATCCCTATGGACTGTAGCCCATCAGGCTCCTCTGTCCATGGGATTACCCTGGCAAGAATACTGGAGTGGGTTGCCATTTCCTCTTTCAATTTTCTCACAATTCTAGAGGTAGAAGTCTAAAATCTAGGTATCAGTAAGGTTGGGTTCCTCTGAGGTCTTTCTCCTTGGCTTGTACATGCCTACCTTCTCCCTATGTCTTCATATAGTCTTCCCTCTGAGTGTATCTATGTCCTAATATCCTCTTCTTGTAAGTATATCAATCATATTAGATTAGGGTCTAACCTAATGAAATTATTTAAATTTATTTACCTCTTTAAAAACCCTATCTCTGAATGTAGTCACATTCTGAGGTACTGGAGGCTAGACCTTCAACATACGAATTTTGGAGGGACACAAATCAGTTAGTTCACAACAGTGCATAATAATCCTAAATGTATATGTACCCAATAACAGAGCTTAAAAATACATGAAGAAAAAAATTAATGCACTGAAAGGAGAACAGGCAGATATATAATGACAGGTGGTGATTTCAATATTTTTATTTTAGTAATTAATAGAATAAGCACAGAGAAATGTTAATAAGGATATAGAATGCTTGAACATCATTATCAGTCAGCTAAATCAAATTGACCTTTATTGCAAAGTCTATCAAAAACCTGAAAATACTCTTCCCTTTCAAATGTTCACAAGGTGTTCACCAAAATAAACTATCTCCTGGATGATGAAACTAGTTTCAACAAATTTAAGTGAACTTAAATGATTCAAAGCAAATTTTATGGCCAAAAACAGATTAATCTAGAAATAATGGCAGAAAGGTATCTTTTTAAAATTCCTAATATTTTTAATTAACCAACACACTTCTAAATAACTACATGAGTTGAGATCACAAATGACATTTTAAAATATTTTGAACTGAATGAAAATGAAAACACAGCATCTCAAAATCAGTGGGATAGAACTTGGAAGAAAATTTATAGTAATAAATGTGTACATTAGAAAAGAAAGTTCTCAAGTTATCTAAAATTTCCACCTAAATAAGCTAGAAAAAGAGGTGCAATCCAAATAATAAGAAGAAAGTAAATAATAAGGATAAGACGACAAATCAGTGAAATAGAAATCAGAGAAATTTAATGAAATAGGTACTTTCTTAAGATCAATTTCAAAAATTGATGAATCCGTAGCCAGTCATACTGATAAAGAAAATAGGGAAGAAAACACAAATTTTCAATATAAAGCAATGAAAGATGTATCATTATCAAAGATCCTATAGGCATCTAAAAGACACTAACTGAATATTATAAGCATTTGTACCAAAAAAACTGACAAATGAAATGGATATTTGTGACTTAAAAACCACAAAATACCAAAGTTCACAAAGAAAGAAACTTAGTAGTCCCATACATATGGAAGATGCTGAATTCCTAGATTAAAACTAACTCACAAGTAAAACTCCAGCCAGTTAGCTTCACTGGTGAACTCTACCAAACATTTCAAGAAAATGATGCCAATTCATCCCAAACTTCTTCCAGAAATAGAGGAAAAATATTTCCCAAGTCCTGTTATGAGCCAGAATTTCTGACAGAAAATAAAAGACAAACATCCTAAGAAATAGAAAATAAAAACTCACAAGTAGAGACGTGAAATACTGGCGAACTGAAGCTAGTGGCGCATAAAAAGAATAACAGACCATTATCAAGCGGGGTGCACTCTAGGGATGCAAGACTGTATTCAAAACCCAGTATAATTTGCCATATTGTATGCGTATTAAGTCGCTAAGTCATGTCTGACTCTTTGAGACCCCAGGGACTGTAGCTGGCTAGGCTCTTCTGTCCATGGAATTCTCCAGGAAAGAATACTAGAGTGGGTTGCTATTCCCTTCTCCAGATTTGTCATATCAACAGAGTAGAAAAGAATCGCTATAAGATTATCTTAATAGACATAGAAAACGCATTTGAAAAAATTCAGCATCTCCTTCTGATAAAAAGCTCTCAGCAAACTAGGAATAGAAAGAAACTTCCTGAGAAAGGGTATTTATGACAAACATATGCTACTTAATGATGAAAAACTGAATGCTTTCGCCTAAGAGCAGAAGAGACACAGAGATGTTTATTGTCACCAGTTCTATTCAACATGGTCCTAATTATCCTGGAGAAGGAAATGGCAACCCACTCCAGTATTTTTGCCTGGAGAATCCCACGGACAGAGGAGCGAGAGAGTCCATGGGGTTGCAAACAGCAGGACACGACTGAACAACTAACACTTTCTAAATATTCTGGCCAAAGGGCAATATTTTTAAATAAAAGAAAGAAAAGGTACACAGATTGGAAAAGAAGAAGTAAAACTCTTCATTTGCAGCTGACATGATCTGTGTAGAATATCCTAAGAAAAACAACCGAAAAGCTACTAAAACTCCATGTGAGTATAACAAAGTTGTGGGATACAGGTCAACATGCATCAGTTGTGTTTCTATACAATAGAAATCAACAACTGGAAATTGAAATACCATCAAAAAGTGTGAAGTATGGGCAAATTTGACAAAAGACACTGAAGCTGTATGTCAAAAACTATGAAATATTACTTAAAGAAATAAACAGAAATTTAAATAAATGGAGTGAAACTTCTAATCCTCATGGGTTGGAAGACTCAGTAATGCTGATATTTTGGTTTTCCTCCAAGTTGATTTGCAGATTGAACACAATGAAGATTAAATTCCAGCAGGTGTTATCATATTTGTTTAAAAGATGCTTCTAAAATTTATATGGAAATGCAAATGACCTACTATAGCTGTAACAATTCTGAAAAAGAAAAAATAAACGTGGGACTTCCCTGATCTCAAGGTTAACATATAAATATGGAGTAATCAAGAGATGAAGTATTCATATAAGAAAATAGACCACACATATTTAGCCAACTGCCTTTCGGCAAAGGTACAAAAGCAATTTAATGTTGAAAGACGATCCTTTCCACACATGGTGTCAAAACAATTGGATATTCAAATGCAAAAAAAGACAATAGAGGATCTTGACTATTATATTTAAAAATTAATATCTCAAAATAATATTACTTTATGCCAATATTACTTATAATATATACAGAAAATTAATAAAATTACTATAATCAAATGGATCATATATCTAAATGATAAACCTAAAATTATAAAACTTTTAGAAGAAACCACAGAAAAAAAGCAAAACTAAATCTTTATGGCCTTGGGTTAGCAAAGATTTCTTACATTAAAAAACAAGAAGCACAATCCATAAAAGAAAACACTGATAAATCTGACCTCATAAAAATTAAAAACTTTTAAACATCAAAAGATGCTGTTAAAAAATTAAAAGAGAAGGCTACAAACTAGAGGAAGAATATTTACCAAACATATATCTAATAAAGAACTTGTATCTAGAACAGAGGTTGGCAAATTACAGTCAGCAGGTTTTTTAAGTCAAGTTTTACTACCTGTGGCTTTTTCAAACTAAAATGTCAGAGTTAAGTAATTGCAATCCAAAATTTATGGCCTATAAACATAAAATATTTACTATATGGCCCTTTAAGAAAAAGTTTGCCAACATCTGATAGAGAATATTTAAAGAACTCTTGCAACAGAATAGTAAGAAGACAATCCAATTTTTCAAATGGGTAAAAGATTTAAATAGACACTCCATCAAAGAATATACAAGAATAGCAAGTAGAGTTTAAGTTTTGCTAGATGAATAAATTCTAGAGAGCTGCAGTATAACACTATGCCTATGGTTAACAATACATTTTATGCAGTTTAAAATTTAAGAGGGTGAATTTTATGCTGTGTTCTTACCACAAAAGAAAAACAAAGAAACACAAGGAAAATTCTGATAGGTGTTAGATGTATATATTGCCTTGATTGTAGTAATGGTATCACAAGTATCTGTATATATCCAAACTCAAATAGCAAGTGTCTGGTGGTGCAGTGGTAAAGAATCTACCTGCCAATGCAGGAGACTCGGGTTCAATCCCTGGTTGGGAAGATCCACTGGAGAAGGGAATGGCAACCAACTCCAGTGTTCTTTCCTGGAAAATTCCATGGACAGAGGAATCTGGAGGGCTACAATCCATGGGGTCGCAGAGAGTTGGACAAACTGAGCACATACACACAAACTCAAACTATACACATTAAATGTATGCAGTCTTTTGTACATCAATTATACATCAATAAAGCTGCTTTAAAATGCCAAATAAGCACATGAAAGTATGCCAAATATCATTAGACATTAGGAAAAAGCAAATTAAAATCACAGTGAGATACCACTACACACAACAGAATGTTTAAATATAAAAGAACCAACAATATCAAGTGCTAGTGAGGATGTAGAGCAACTGAAACTAATTCTATGCAGGCAGGAGCGCAAAATATTATAGCGACTTTAGAAAACAGATAAAAGTTTAGCAGATATAAAGTTAAATAGACATTATTTCACCTAACAACCCAACTCCTAAATATTTATATAAGAGAAATAAGACTGTGTTCACACAAATATGTTCATAATAGGCAGAAACTAGAAACAACCAAATGTCCATCAAGAGGTAAACAGACAAACTCTTGCGTGGAATATATGATAGCATATAGTAATAATAAAAGAAAGAACTACCAATACACAGAATAGCCTGGACAGATCTCAAAATCATTATGCTAAATGATAGAAGCCAGAATTTAAGACCATATACAGTAAAAAAGAAAGTGAAAGCATCAGTCCCTCAGTCATGTCCGACTCTTTGCGACCTCATGGACTGTATAGCCCCTCCAGGCTCCTCTCTCCATGGGATTTCCCAGGGGAGAATATTTGAGTGGGTTGCCACTGCCTTCTCCAGGGGATCTTCCCAACCCAGGGAACCCAGGTCTCCTGCATTGCAGGCAGATTCTTCACCATCTGAGCCACCAGGGAAGTCTACAGGTGGTCTATTTATACGAAATTTTAGAAAGGGCAAAACTATAGTGGCAGAAGCAAATGAGTGGTTGCCAGGGCCCTAGAAAGGGATTAACTGCAAAGAAACACAAAATAACTTTGGGGGATGATGGAAATATTATTGTTTTACTATTATCGTGGTGGTTACATGATTAAACACATTTGCCATAATTCATTAAATTGTAATTGGTGAATATTTTGTAAAACTAATTTTTAAAAGTTAAGAAAAGACAGAAACAAAAGTGCAGTATTTACCTATGGCTGGCATAATTCTATTTGTTTCACTGTATATACCAGATTCTTGACTCTAAAGAAGATTTTGGACAACATATATGAACATAATTTAAGATGAAAAATAGAATAAGAGGATTTCTTGGCCTACTGCAGTAGTTCCCAACAGATACAAATCAGAATTTTTGGCAATGTAGTCTGAATACATCTTTCTAGGCCCCTTCCCCAGAGGTTCTGATTTAAGGTCAGGTACATGGAGGATAGATCTCTGTCTATGAGCCCATGGGCTCTCCAAGTGACAATGATGCACAGCAAAATTTGAAAACAATAAGCCTAATGTATAGATTGACCTGGATTAAATTTCATTTATGTCATGTTCTGGTCCCTTACGGAGACTTCTGATAATAATATCAGAACATCATAAAAGACTTTGAAGCAAATAATTGCATTTGCATTGGCTCCAATAGGAGGCTCAAGACTTGGCAAATTTGCCTCCAAAAGATGTAAATCTTCTGATATGCCATTGACCTCCTTACCCAACCTCAGCCTGGCTGAACGCATACTCAATCTTCAAGCCTTAGCTTTTTCACTGGTTATTTGGTGAGATCAATAGCATTTATCTATCTCATAGGGATATTTGTCCAAATAAAGCAAATTCATATAAACTGCTTAACACAATGCCTAGCACATAGTATGTACAATGAAACCTGGAAAAATTGGATAGTCTACCTAATAATTCATTCCTGACCTCCACAGAAGGTTTACCTTGGTCATTTCATCAACTTTATAACAATGAGACCCTGGATTTCATGCTTTTTAACTGTTTGGACCTCATTTGTACCATTGACCTCTTCTCAATAAATGCCATCTATTAGTATTATCATTATGGGTTATATTTATTATTCTATTTATTAGCATTTTAGTGATTTGGATATCAATAAACCATCCTCTTCCCTCATTCCTGGGTTTACTACTGACTTAGTATTTTGTAGGATTGAAGGCATTCCTCTGTTAATTATCTGGACAGATATCTACTTGCTTACTAGCCACTGCTTACTTTTAACAAGCCATTTCAGATAGTTCTACAAATGCAGAGGAAAGCCAATTTTAAAACTTAGGAAAATAGAACCAATAATTGAATTGGTAATAAAAGAATGACATTCAACTCCCTTTGAGTCTGTCAACCCAGATGGTACTCCCCGCCACATTTTCTCACTTTTTCCCCCTAGTCTCTTCTCTACAGGGACTTGGAGACTTGGTGGAGGTAGTGATTAGAGCTGATGTTGTTGACATAGGTGAAAAGAGGTGATTCATTCAGGCCAGCAGTGACAAGTGACCAGTGGCAAGGAGCCATCAATGTTTTCCTCTTCTTCTCCCCTCCCCTCCCTGGAGCTGTCCTTCCAGGGTGGTCAAAGTCAACCACAAGCATCTTTCCAGTACACACATCAGGCGGAGTATTATGTTCAATCTTGGGGATCCTGTATGCTTGCTGAATTTGGGGCAATGTAATAATTGCGCTTGAGAAGCACTCAACCGTCTATAAGACAGGAAGATATTCTCATTTTCTAGGTGAGGTACCCAAAGGTCAGAGGGGTCGTGCCTTGGCAGAGATGACCCAGACTGTGATGAGACTTAAACCAGATTTCCTGACTCTAAATTCCATGGCTCTTTTCATTCTCCTATGACACTTTTCCAATTAGGAGGGAGACAATGTTAGCACCTCTCAGCTTGTAGGAGAGCGAAAATCTTGACATTCCTCAGCCCTCAAAGTGCCTGGGTGGGAACTGTGTGTCAAGACACCCTGTTGTCCTCTCGCAGCAGTGGGCAGCCTCTGTCTTAGCAGATTGTGCTGAGCGGACTGTGATGTGGAAAATGTCAAGGGGCACTAACACATGTTATCTGATATTGATGTATTACTCTTTTTCTGTTTCTGCTCTACACTTTGAAGGAGAGCATTCATACCTGAAAACTATTGGGATTTAGACAATTCAAAAACTATGCTCCCCGAACCCATGTCTCCTGCATTGGCAGACAGATTCCTTACACTGAGCAAACCCGATTTAAGTTAAAATCTCAAATAGCTTTCCATAGCATATGAGATCCACACACTTTGCCACAGTTTGAATGGCTACCTGAGTCAGAGTCACATAAGAAACAGAAGACATTTTCAAACTGGGAAAAATTTGTTGTATATATGCTACTCAAAAGTGTGGGCAGGTTGTTGTGAAGCTATAGGGTAGAGTGGAATCCTCAGAGCTAGTCACTGCAGGGCACTGTTAGCACCCCAGGCCTGAAAGGAAGGCTGATTACCTGAAGACAGAAAGGCTGTGTGGAGCTGAGACTTCCAGTTAAATACCCAGGCCCCTCCTTTCCCAGCTGCTAGGACTCCTCACTGGCTGGATCCAGCCACAGGGCAGAGAACAGGGAAAAGTCACCCCCAGGACACAGAGTGAAATAGAGAGTGGACCTAGAGGAGAAAATGGGAGCAATTCACCAAACAGCAGTGGATTTACCTCTATAACTTTATCTCCAGCTCCTTCTAGAAGGCACTCGTCCTGGGTCACTGTGACCCTATCAGGCTGGACTTTTTGTTGCCACCTTACCACATTTACAGTTGCTTATTTCTGTGTCTCCAGTTGTCTGCCTCAGATCTTTGCAGACTATTCTCTTTCTTGACATTCAACCCACCCTCCCAATAAAAAGTAAAGCCCCACTTCTCCTTAAGCACTCATTGTCTCTGAAATCTTCCTGGTTATTTACCTGCTTACCCATTACTTTCCATCTCTCCAACACCTGGAAGAGTGTCCAGAGCACACACAAAGTGCTTAAGTGTTTGAAAGAAGGAAAGAACAACAGTGCAAGGTGGGTCTTCTGCCTTGTGCCCTGAGTTTCCATTCAGCCTGCTCAGATGCATCTAGAGACCTAGGGTGCTAAGATTGGGGAGGGTGAAGATGTGGGTGGGAGGGTTCGGAGGCCTAAGAGAGCGGCGCACTATACACATCATGAGAACATCAGAGTTAACATAGACAGATAGAGACGAGATCCATGGGGAAAATGTGCTTTTAGCTTGCTCAGGACCAGTAGAAACCACTCTCTACACACGAGAAACTTCCCTGGTAGCTCAGCTAGAAGACCCTGCCTACAATGCAGGAAACCCCGGGTTGATTCTTGGGCTGGAAAGATCCCCTGAAGGAGGGCATGGCAACCCACTCTAATATTCTTGCCTTGAGAATTTCATGGACAGAGGGACCTGGCAGGCTACAGTCCATGTGGTCTCAAAGAGTTGGACACGACTGAGCGTCTTTCAGTTTCACACATGAGAAAGCAACAGAGACATGGTCAGAAGTAAGGTCTAAACAGTGGACCAGCAACAGTCAAATCATGAGCACTCGATAAATATTTGACCAATAATTCCTAATCACTGAAGCCCAGCCAGGAAAGAGAAAATCTCCCTTTTCTAAGGGGAAAAAAGAGATCATGAAGAGATCTGACTTCTTAGTGTGGTAAATATTAAGTCAGCAAATTGTATTGCATGTTAAAGGCATTTTAACCAAGCTGATTTAAAATAAATATCCATACTTTCCAGCAATCTTTATTTTTACATTATGTCTTATTTCTGAGAGCAATGAATTGAGGCAATTTCTTTTTAACTGAAAAAAATGCATATGCCCTCCAAACCAAGGCCTGCTTCCTGCTTGCTGCCTGTTAGCTATTATTTTCCTTTATTGTTTAAACACTGAAAAGTTTTTCTAGCATTTACTGTTTTATCCAGAGCTGTCAAAATTTATATACAATAGTTTTCCTCTTTTACTACAGAGGAAATCTCATGAATTGCAGAATTGGGAACATTTTGAATTAGAATATAGGCTTCTTCAAATCTTTTTATATGTATGGAATAGTCTTTCGTTCTGAACATTTCCTAGTTTTAAAAGAACTATCTCAAATATTGATTGGGATTTTTCTCCATGTAGTTTAGAAGACAGAAACATTGATTACACCGGGCTTTTCTTATTTACCACCTTTTCATTTGTGATGGGCCATCTGGGTATTCAGTGTTTAGTTATGTGTGTCTAAACTCTTTGAGGAAGACAGTGTATTTGTCAGGCTGCAAATATCTAGAGAGCTGGTAACAATTTTCTTTCAACAAGCAATTGTCAGGCTTCCTCTGGCTTGGAACACTGCCAGCTCAAATCCTCCTGGGTGGCACACGTGGTCAGGAACAAAATGGCACAACAGACTCTGGACCTGACTTGGATCCAAAATTTAACACCAAACACAAGAAAGTCCATAGGTGAACTGTGGGGCCAAGAAAGCTGGAGCTCAGTACACAAACCCCTATTTTTCTTTTCTCACTGTTATGTTACATTATCACAAAGCTATCCAAAAAAAGAAAAATTTATTATATATACATACATACATATATATATATATATATATGTATATATATATATAACAACACACATATATTTATTGTTGTTCAGTAGTTAAGTTGTGTCCAACTCTTAGTGACCCCAGAAGCACGCCAGGCTTCTCTGTCCTTCACCATCTCCCTGAGTTTGCTCAAACTCATGTCCATTGAGTCTGTGATGCCATCCAACCATCTCATTCTCTGTCACCCTCTTTTCCTCTTGCCCTCAATTTTCCCCAGTATCATGACTTCAGACACAACTGAAATGACTTAGCACACACATATATAATATATAATAAAAGAAAAAGGAAAGTGTTGGTCGCTCAGTAGTGTCTGACTCTTTGCGATCCCATGGACTACAGCCCACCAGGCTCCTCTGGCTACCAAATTCTCCAGGCAAAAATAGTGGAGTGGGTAGCCATTCCCTTCTCCAGGGGATCTTTCTGACCCAGGGATCGAACCTGGGTCTCCTGCCTTATAGGCAGATTCTTTACCATCTGAGCCACCAGGGAAGTGCTATTTATACTCTCTGTATATGTATGTATGTATATAAATTGATGCATGTAACTGTAAAGGCCAAGAAGTCTCATGATTTGCAGTCCACAAGCTTGGGAATGGGGTGGGAAGGTGGAGGAGGTAAATAATGGTGTAAGTCCCAGTCCAAGTCTTAAGACCCAAGAACCAGAAGTGCTGATGTCCAAGAGCACAAGAGAATGAATGTCCCTGCTTAAGTGAAGAGCAAATTCATCCTTCTTCTCTCTTTCAGGACTTCAACAGATCAGATGATGCCTATTCACATTGGTGAGAGTGGTCTTCTTTATTCAAGCCTACTGGTTCAAATGGTAATCTCTTGCAGAAAAACCCTCCCAGACACACAACCAGGAATAGTTTTACTAGCTACCTGGGTATCACTCAGCCCAGTCGGTGTTGACACATAAGATTAACCATCACACACCTACAACACCACCATAAAATTCTTACCTCATATATTCCCTTGGGGGTTCATTCATTCATTTATACCACAAGTACTGTTTTCGAGTATCAACTCTGTGGCAGGTTCTATCAGCACTGGCAGTGAGCAAGATGTGCCCTCTCTCACGGAACCTGCGGGCCAGGGAGGATGACAAATAGGTGTCACAATAAGGATAGGTACGTGGAACACCCCCCTCCAATGTTTGATGTTTGGAAAATAGTGAGAGGAGCTGACACTGGAAGCAATGTCTAGATGGATTCTGGAAGGATGAATAAAGTCTAAGTGAGGAGAGAGCAGCAGGATATAGAATCCATGGCGAGGAGTTCTAGAAAATATCAAGGAGGAAGGTCTGGAGGCATCACAGAGCCCAGTGAGTTCAGGTAGGGAAATGGTCAGAGACGGAGTGAGGCTAGAGAGAGAAGCTGTGGCCGTGTTATATAGGACCTCTACAAACCACAGAAAAGATTTGGGCAATGTGGTACAGTGGTTAGGGGAGGAAGATCTCAAATCTTGGGCTCACACCTGAGTCAGGGGTATAAAATGGAAATTACAGTTTACCTGCCTCATAGGAATTTTGCAAGGAGCTACTGAGCTAACCCACAAATAATGTCAGTACAGTACCTGGCAGACACTGTGTCCTAAGTCGCTTCAGTCATGTCCAACTCTTTGCAACCCCATGGACTGTAACCCACCAGGCTCCTCTGTCCAGGCAAGAAAACTGGAGTGAATCGCCATTTCCTCCGCCAGGCAATCTTCCCAGGGATCAAACCTACCTCTCTTTACATCCCCTGCATTGGCAGGCAGGCTCTTTACCACTAGCACCACCTGGGAAGCCCCCTAAATCCTTAATAAAAGACAGCTATCATCATCCTTATTATTTAAAACTGAGGCTCACGGAAGTCACAGAGACAAGCCAAGAAGGCAAGGCAAATACAATCAATTTACACTTGCTCCAGGGACAGTGTGATGAATGCCTTTACAAATGACAAGGTTGAAGGCAGGTGGAACAATGACACTGCTAAGTAGGTTTTTAAGAATTTTGATTGGCTGTATTATTAAAGAATAAACATTTTGTGGAAGAAACATGCTAATACATTGTCCATAGTTAATGCTTATATGTATTATACATTAGAGATAAATTTTTAGGGATTTCCTTGGGTAGTCCAGTGGTTAAGACTTTGCCTTCCAATGCAGGGGGTGTGGGTTCCATTCCTGGTCAAGAGTTAAAATCCCACATGCCTTTTGTGGCCAAAAAACCAAACCATAAAACAGAAGCAGTATTGTAACAAATTCAATGAAGATTTTAAGAATGGTCCACATCAAAAAAAAAAAAACTTTGAAAAAAAAAGATAAATTCTGATATGGGAAGGAAAGTAAAGCAAGAGATCTGGGTATACATGAAGAAGCACACTATGGTGGGGGCATTCGGAGGAGCAAGACCTTACATGTTGGGAAGAGAACACTTGGCAGTTGGGGGTGGGGGTTCCAGCAGGATGCAAGGAGCAGATAGGGTGTTGGCAAAGCAGACCTGCCTAAAAACAATCCTCCCGGGATTATATCTTGTCAGACTGTAATCCGTGTGCTCTCCTGTGCTGCACTGCCCAGTTTTTCACACTGACATTTAAAAATGATCTTGTGACGGCCTTAAGCTACTCTACCTTTCACAGGACATGTTCTCCAGAAGCAGACCTCCTTGAGAAGATGATGAGGGGTCTGGAATCAACACCTTTGAGAAAAAGGGTGAGGCAGCAGGATTAGGCTGCTGTCCCTGGCTGGATTATACTGTGTCTTAACCCTACAGGAGGCCTAGGAGCCAGGGGAAGGCGGGGCAGACCCAGAGTGGGGAACATGCAGCCTTTAGGCTAGAAGCCTCTGCTCTCAGTTTCAGCATGGAGAGGGTAGGGGGAAGGGTAGTTCTTACTGAGGAATGCTGAGAGGAGTCTGCGGAGAAAAAAAATCTTCCAGGACATCCATAAAGTCTCTATCTGTGTCTCAGTCTATATTTTCATAACCTGGGCCCTCACCTTAGCATAATATGGTTGCCTTATTGAGTGTTTAACTTCCTTTGAAGGTTAACCACACTGACTTCTAAATCCTGGGTTTCGCCTGTGAATTTCTCAGCCCTCTGCCTGCAGGAGATGAGAGCCAAGCTCTGCTTTTCCTTGCCCTCAAGCGTTAGTTAGCTTACTGTGCTGTGGCTGGCAAGTAGCCATAGCCACCCAATGCTACTGCCCATAGAGCTGCTTCCTCCATGGATCTCAAACACTTGCCAATGCATTCAACTCACTTTCACTTGGGCATCATCCCAATTTACCACTGACACAAGTTTTCACACTGAACTGCACATTATGCTTCACCTTCTACAAGTAATGGAGTGTTCAGTGCCAGGCAGTATCAGCGAACCATCTCCAAATCCCAGTCTCACTGCCAGCTTTCTCAGGAACAGGCACCAACTACAATATAACAAAGTGGGTTCTTCAAAAGCTGACTTCTAGATGGAGTTTGGGACACAGAGTATCTGTTAAGAGTCAACACCTATGATAGGAAAGCTATGGAAGCAGAAACAGTTGAACTGCAAAGCAGACCCAACAAAGTCTCCAGAAAACTGGCAGGAGGTTCAGGAGTGTGTGTCACCAATATGAGTTATCTGGTGGACTGACCTGTCAAGGTTTTGTCCCTCTAACTCACTCAACTGCAGGCTGTCCCAGGAGGTGCAGCAGCCTTGCTGAGCAGCTCTCTGTAGCTGAGGCAGATCCCAAAGCAGCAGACAGCCAGAGGCCCTCTTGCTGAACACACTGCCCATGAGGCAGCAGACATCCTTCTCTAAAGGGGGACACAGGCTTCTCTGATGGCTCAGTTGGTAAAGAATTTGCCTGCCAATGCAGGAGACATAGGAGATGAGAGTTCAATCCCTGGGTTGGAAAGATCCACTGGAGGAGGACATGGAAACCCACTCCAGAATGTGTGCCTGGAGAATGCCATGGACAGAGGAGCCTGTCAGGCTATGGTCCAAGGGTTGCAAAAGAATTGGACATGACTGAGCAACTAAACAACAACAAAAAGGGACACATATCCAGGTCTACTGTACTTTTCCTTCCTACCTTCTGAGGATATTTCTGAAGGCTTATTTTGCTGCTTTTTGTCCCAGGTTATCTTAAGTCTGAAATCTTTTTTTGAAACCATTCCCATCAGACTCAAAGAATCAACACACAATCACACTCACACAGGAGCTGTCTGATGCAAAACACTGCACAGTAAACCCACGGAATTGCATGTGGTAAGAGGACTGCATGTTTTGTTCTATGGAAGTTAACTTCTGTGCAAATGCAATGAAGGAAAGATCCAGAAGAAACGTTTGTCACACCTTTGACTATAACGTTTGATTTGGTTGATCTGACTGGTTAGAAAGATGCTGGTTCCTGCTCCTCAGGCATCCCTCTTAATAAGGCAAACTTGGGCAAAATGATGACCATCCCTAAGAAAGGGACAGCCCTCCGGAAAATGGATTGGTGTTGCTTGTGAAAATTCAGAACTTGGTCTTTGGCCACAACTGAGATGTAAATGACACATAGACAGCAGGGTTGAGTGAGAATGGAGTGTGACCCTGACCTGATCTTCACTTCACTTTGTACCAGACTTTGGAGGCCTAGCTCCCAGTTGTGTGTGAAAGTCGCTCAGTCACGTCCAACTCTTTGCAACCCCATGCACTATACAGTCCATGGAATTCTCCAGGCCAGAATACTAGAGGTGGTAGACTATCGCTTCTCCAGTGGATATTCCTGACCCAGGAATGGAACCAGGGTCTCCTGCATTGCAGGCGGATTCTTCACCAGCTGAGCTACTAGGGGCTCACAGTTAATAATAATCAAAATATACACATGACTATATATAAAATAGATAACCAACAAGGACTTATTGTATAGCAGAGGGAACTATACTTAATATCTTGCAATAATCTATACAAAAGAAAAGAAACTAAAAAAGAATATATATATATGTATATATACATAACAGAATCACTTTGCTGAACACCTGAAACTAACACATTGTAAATCAACTATTTCAATAAAAATATATTGCAGCATAATCCTGACCATCTTAACTGTAATCTCTAAAACATACATGATTCCTCACCCTGCGTGTCTCCTCCAACACTTTGCCTCAAACACTACCCCACTTTCTCTTTAAAACTGTAACTATAATTACTCAGTTGGATAGAACAGTATTTTGTCCTGTTCTTCATTTTAAAATATGCAAGTAAAAATTTTTTGTGTTCTTTTAAAAACAAAACTAGATAAAGTCACTGGCTCTTAACTGATTTTCCCCAACCATCACCCACAACTTCATTTTGCATTAGTCATACTTAAAAAAGAATTCCCCACAGAGAAATACATGCCAGCATAGATGAACTGTATTTACCTTCTGCCTTCCACAAAGCATTCCTATACCCCAGAGCATTCTTCCACAGGTAAAGTATGGAATGAATGACTCCGCTACCTCTCATTAGAAAGAAAATACCAGAATAAAATGGAGACTTTAAAAAGAAAGAAAAGATTATTGGTTACTGCTTTGTTTTAGGGAAACATCTCACATACCAGAAAAGCTTTATAAAAGCCACTGCTGAATCAGGCTTAGGGGGGGAGGCATAGCCACCCAGCCCATCCAGTGCAAGGGTAGGGGGCTTTTCAGGAAGGGAGGGAGGAGAAACATCCTCATTTTTTCTCTTATTGGTATTCTTAGAGATTTGCTTATTTAATTATGTATGCAAAAAATCATCCATTAAACCATAGGGCTCAAGGGAGTCACAAGGGGAACAAGGACTATGCCCGCACCTTGGGAGTCCACCACCAGCCAGAGCACCGCAAGTGCAGGCAGCGAGGGTGTGCTGGCACAGACCAGAATGAGCAGGGATGGGGAGCCAGGGCAAAGACAGGGGGAGACTTTCTCCAGCTCCTTGATCTATTTTTGTTTCAAACTATTCAGTAGCGAGACTTATAGCACAGAGTCCCTTAAGAGCTAAGCCACAACTCTCTATGAGATGCTCTTCCAGGAACTGGTTCTAATCTGCTCAGTGTTACCTCGACTCACATAAAAAAAATAAACCTCATGTTGACCCCATGGAAACTTCAGGAAACAAGCTCTGTGCATTTATACATCAACACTACAGGTGCCCAGAGGCATAGCAGGAAGCTCTGAGATCCCAAGCAAGATTTCAGAAAGCCTTTATTTTTTTAACTGTAAAAATAAATAGGTCTCTAACTCCACACACTAAAGGGGTTTGTGGAGTAGTATTTACACCTGTGGAGAGTAGAAGGCGGCTGCTGAGAGGATCGGAGTTTCTCTCACCGACTCTAACTTGTTTACCATGATTTTTGCAGTTCCCTCACCCAGGCCAGACACCCCAGGGTGTTTTATTCAAGGTATGTGAATAACTCCAAAGATGGGCAACTTTAAAGAGATTAGTTTGCATGAGTAAATGCCAGCAGTTGGCTGTCTTAGTCATTTCAGTCATGTCTGACTCCTTGCAACCCCATGGACTATAGCCTGCCAGGCTCCTCTGTCCATGGGACTGTCCAGGCAAGAATACTAGCGTGGATTGCCAGTCCCTTCCCCAGGGGATTTTCCCAACCCAGAGATCGAACCTGCGTCTCCCACATTGCAGGCAGATTCTTTATCATATGAGCCACCAGGGAAGCCCTGTGTTAGCCATCTGAGCTCCACCATTTCATAGGAAATGGACATGGCAGAAGCACTGGCCTTGGGCCCGGCTGCCCTGGGATCTTCTGGGTAGCCTTGGACACGTCACCTAAGCTTTCTGAAGAGTTCACTTGTTCCCTTCCGTGAGATGAAGGTGGCACCACTTCCGGCAGATACTACTGTAAGGATCAAATGGGAAGGATGGAGAAGCATTTTAAAGGTTTGAGATTAGGAGTCTTATGGATGTTTGCAGTGTTCCTTGTTTAGGTGGTACTGTGATGGGAGAATTTGGAAGTGGTTTTCAGATGTTCCTTCAATGTCTAACTTCCCCAAACTTGTATCTTGAGGAGAGATGTAACTACACCAGTATGCTTGCTTTTCCTCTTTCACTTCTTTCCCACCCCTTTAATCCACCCTCTTCCCTGCTAGAATTTCAACCCCTTTTTACTGTTCTGTGTTTCCTTCCTAGTTCTACAAGTTCGTATTAGTTAATACTATGGCATGTGGGTCAATTACATGTTGTTCTGATTGTGATAATGCAATGGATCACCCTGAGCTGGTTTAAAAAGCTGTTCCCTTTTGCACTGCACAGGAAGTAGACTCCTTGATGGGGATTGGTGGGCAGGAGGGTTGTTAGTGAGTGCACTTGGGGAAGAAAAGGGAAGAAAGCCAGATTGGAATGGAGGGAGAAGTCAGCTGCAATCTAGTTTCAATAAAGGTCTCTGCCTACCCTGTAGGGAGGTCTGAATCCTGCAGGAGAAAAGGTCCAGGCTTTCATATCTCCGTGAAGAGGAGTCATTGAATGTAGCCAGCCTGGGAAGGGGCATCACCTTCAGCCAAGACAGCAGGAAACTGAGAGCTGAGGTCTTGCTTCCATCAGCACTCTCAGTGGCTATAGGGATGATCCTTCGCTCCTGATAGGCTCTACATGGCACATCTCAGCACTCTCCTCCAGAAGCCATTATCAACCACGATTATTTCCACCATTTACTGAAGGGCTGACCTGACCCTTTGAGCTTCTGTGTAAGGAGACTCATACATGACATCAGACACCAGTATCTGAAGCAAGTGGCTCAAGCCAAGGGCCCAGGAAATGCCAGGCAGAGGTAAGTCTAAGAGGTTCTCATTATCTGGAGCAAGTAGAACATTTGGGAACAAGGAGAAAAAATCAGGAGAATTAACAAGGCCTCAGGAATCAATATTGGCAAGAATTCAGGTCTAGGTACAATAAGAAGATCCAGAACCAGTAAGCTCATGCATAAGGCAGATTCAATTTTGACCCTCACTGTTGGTAATCACCTGAATGTGTCTCCCTAGCTCCTTTCCTCCAAACAGGAGCACAACCTACCTCTGTGCTGTTTAAAACATGTAAGGGATATGTAGTAATACAGTGAACAACAGACATCCATTAAACAAATTGTTTCTATGAATTTTTTTAGAGCCAGGAAAATGGTTGATGGCCATTGGATAATATGTTTCCCTTTTACAAGCTATTAAAAGTGAATTAAACTATACTCCAATAAAATAAAATAAAGTGAATCAGCCATTGTGATTATCCTCCCCAGTGCTGGATTCCAGGAACCTTAGAGTTAATTTCAGTGTTGATTTGCAATAGCCACCATGTCACAGAAACGTGGCAGAAATTTCCTTGCTTCTTTTCTCTGTGTCTCCTCACCCTTATGTCTCACCCTTTTACTTCAAATTCTATTTTTCATTAGTAGTATAATATTTTCATTTTAACTATCTCAAATACATTACTAAGAGAGCTTTACCTGTGTTTAAATATTTTTGTTGAAGAGTAATTGAGGTGTAATATTTTATAAGTTTCAGGTACACAATGTAGTGATTCGTAATTTTTAAGGGTTATACCCCATTTATAGTTATTACAAAATATTGACTATAAAAGCTTGACATGTTAGCCTATTTCCTGATCTTAGTCACAACTCTGGACAGGGAATGTGAACTGTATCTGATTGGGGAAGTGTATAATCATGAGTTTAGGATGGGAGATAAGGGTATGTTTACTCTTCTTCCTTCCCAGAAAGCCACAGATATAAAGAGGATAAAAACTAAAGAAAATTGCACCTAAAATGAAAATAAGAAATGGCTCAAACCCTAAGTCACAGTAAAGAGTATTGCCAAAATACAGCCAACTTTGGACCTAAACTAGAGGTAGCAAAAACTGACGCATACCTCCTAGGTCTGCATAAGAGTGAAGGTTACTCTGCAGAAACCACAGTGAGATATCACCTCACACCGATCAGAATGGAATCGTCAAGAAGAACACAAATAACAAATGTTGGCAAGGATGTGGAGAAAATGAAACACTTGTACACTGTTGGTGGGAACGTAAAGTGGTGCAGACACTATGGAGATTCCTCAAAAACCTAAAAACAGAACTACCACATGATTTAGCAACCCCACTCCTGAGCAAACATTTGAAGAAAATGAAACACTATTTTCAAAAAAATACAAGCACTCCAATGTTCACAGCAGCAACTGCTCATATTTACAATTGCCAAGATATGGAAGCATCCTAAGTGTTCATCAACAGATAAATAGATAAAGGTGTGGTATGTATATGCAGTGCCATCACCTCCGCGAATTCAGCTGGAAATGATGGAGCTCAGCTCCAGTGGAGCTGGCTTAAAACTCAACATTCAAAAGACAAAGATCATGGCATCTGGTCCCATCACTTCACAGCACACATAGATGGGGAAACAATGGAAACAGTGACATACTTTATTTTCTTGGGCTCCAAGATCACTGGGGATGGTGACTGCAGCCGTGAAATTAAAAGAGACTTGCCCCTTGGAAGAAAAGCTATGACAAACCTAGAAAGTGTATTAAAAAGCAGAGACATTTCTTTGCCTACAAAGATGCATATAGTCATAGCTATAGTTCCCCTAGTCATGTAGGGATGTGAGAACTGGACAATAAAAAAGGCTGAGCACTGAGGAATTGATGCCTTTGAACTGTGGTGTTGGAGAAGACTCTTAAGAGTCCCCTAGACTGCAAGGAGATCAAACCAGTCAATCCTAAAGGAAATCAATCCTGAATATTCATTGGAAGGACTGACGCTGAAACTGAAGCTCCAATACTTTGGCCACCTGATGCAAAGAGCCAACGCATTGGAAAAGACCCTGATGCTGGGAAAGATTGAAGGCGGGAGGAGAAGGGGACAACAAAGGCTGAGATGGTTGGATGGCATCACCAACTCAATAGACATGAGTTTGAGCAGGCTCCAGGAGACGGTGAAGGACAGGGAAGTCTGGCCTGCTGCAGTCAAAGGAGTCACAAAAAGTCGGACATGACTGAGTGACTAAACAACAATGATAAATGCAATGGAATATTACTCACCCGCAGAAAAAAATGAAATTCTGCCTCTTGCAACAACATGGATGGACTTAGAGGGTACTATGCTTAGTGAATAAATCAAAGAAAGACAATTATCACATGCTGTCACATATGCGGAATCTACACAATTCCACATATAAGTGAATATAAAAAAACAGATTCACAGATAAAAAAAACAAGCTAGTAGTTACCAGCAGGGAGAGGGAAAGAAGGGGCAAGATAGGAATAGGGGATGAAGAGATACAAACGACTATGTATTAAAGAGATAAGCAACAAAGATACATTGTACAGCCCAGGGAATATAGCCATTGTTTTGTAATAACATTAAACAGTACAATCTATAAAAATGCTGGGTCACTACGTTGTACACTTGCATCTAACATAATATTGTTCATCAACTAGACATCAATTTTAAAAAAAAGAAAAAGAATAGAAATTTCTCTGAAATTAAGTGAGAGGGACATGAAGGACACAGCTTTACCTGGAAGGATGTGTATGAGAACATGCCAAGGCCAAGCAGAGACCATCCTGAGGGCTTGTTACACACTGGCACACTGAGAAACAGAAGAAGGAAAAGGGTTGAAGAAGAACTGTTTCTGTCTTCACTTTCTCTAGTTAAGACTCCAGTGTTGAAAACAGCTAGAGGTCAGGCAAGGTTGAAGACAGATCAGAAAGAGTAAGCAGATATGCACCTGCTTATTACACCCAACTAAGCGATAAAAGTACAAAATCACCAAACAAAAACCTATGAGCTACAGAAGAGCCCATGAATTCACATGGATCTTCTGACTGACGACCTGCCTATCAGGAGATGAGGAGAAGAAGCAGGTTAGCCCCAAATCTGAGGGATGATGGTTGCAAAGATGCTGTGAAATATCAAAAAGAAAAAAGGAATAAAAGAGGCAAAAGAAAGACAGAAAATGCACATATTAGGAAAAGGTGGATAAAATCAGAAAAAGACTATAATAAACCACTATAAAAATGAAAAGTATTAAAAGCAGCAGAAACATAGATGCAGCTGAACTGCTATGGCCTGAACTTTTTAAGACAACTGTGCAATAAAATAGAAAATAAAAAGAGGCTAGGAGATCAGAGATGTGAAATATGGGAGGGGATATCTGATGCAAATATAACTGATATTTTTCAACAATGGAATGGAACAAATGAACACAAGAAATTTTTCAAAAATATAATAAAGATTGGCAGAGAAAAAAGAAAGCCCTAAATCTGCAGTAGCAAAGATCACACTGTGTCCCAAGAAAAACTGCAGAAAAAATACTATGCACATTGAAAAAAATTAAGTCATTTACAAGAGGATATGGGGGACCAGGTTAGCACATATATACTTAATAGGGATGATGTCATTCCCAAGGGGAAAAGAATTGGTTCTTGAGAAAGGAGGGGTGAAAAAGTCTTACATAAGTTTGTGGCCCTCCAGAGGGCTCTTGTATATAAATAAGTATAAAATATATCTGTGGTATTAAAGGTTCTTTGGGAGAGGGAGCAATAATGAAAACAGAAAATGCATTATATATGTACAATAATATATATGTTATATATGTATATGTAAATAAAATCATAATAAAAATACTGGGCTAGCATAACTCATCCACAAAATACTCAATGCCAGAGCAATGCTTAGAGAGTACTGGGGAGAAATAACCATGGCCTCAATAATTTCAAGCCAATTAGTTATCAATCATGAATACAAACATTAGTCATTCATTTGCAACTATGCAATGAGTCAGAATATAACAACTATAGACCCTTATGGGGAAAAATGATAGAGAAGGAACCTCAGCCAGCCAAAAGACGGACCACAGTAAGGAACCAGAGATGGGGATGCTGTGGTATTTAAGAATTGGTGCTGAACACTGAAGCCACCAGAAGTCTATAACATTTAATATGTGCTGTGAACTTTAACATCATGAAAATAAAGAAACTAAAAATTCAAGATAGTGATATAGGGGTGGTGTAGAGATGGACAAGGACATGAGTTTCCTAATATTTCATAGCACGGAATCAATAGATCTAGCTTTTAAAAAGCATTCATGGTCATAAAAGTAGCACCAGAAGAACTAAAATCCAGATTATAAATCTCCCAAATTATCAAAAATAGGAGAACAACAGAACTAAAATAAAAAGGATATAACATATAGTATAAGATGGGAAACAACATGAGCACCAGAAAGAGAAAAACATAACAGGATTGAAATGTGTTACATATGTAATATATGTCATACATGTATGTGAAATACTATAAATCCTTCAAAGATTCTCCAATTGGATTTAATAATTAGAAATATTAAAAGTAAAATGATATAAATATAAAAAGTAAAATTACAAGTAATTTGGATTTTTCTTTCTTTTTTCTGTATTTGTCATGTCTTTACCAGACTTCCAGGCAATAAGCCTTAAGCAAGACAAAGGAGTATTTTGTTGTTATAATACTTCAATCTACAATGAAGAAATAACTACTATTCTATTTTACATTCCAACAATCAAAACAAAAGAGGACACAACGCTTCCAAAACCAGGAAATTTAAGGAATTCTTCCAAACAGAAGAGGATTTGCATTTGTTTCTCTCGGCCCCAAACAAGTCAAATACTCAAAAAGAGTGAGGATATAAAGAATCTGGAGCCTAATTCATTACATTAACATTTTTATAACTTCAGCTGTGAACACCGAATAAACCTGTTCTCAAATACTCGTTAAAAAGTTTACAAAAGTTGATCATACTGTAGGCACCAGAAAAGCATCACAAAACAAACAGGAATAGTAGTAATGATCAAGATCTCTGGTTATAATGTAAAGTAGAAATTATTAACTAATAAAACCCCCACCTGAGATGTTACAACTCATTCTTTGACAATAATGATCATAATTTCTCTGACTCCACAGTTTCATAATATCTAGCAAATAATAGCATCAAAAATACTACATTAATAAAACCCAATATAAACACTGAAAGCTATGCACCAGTGAAAACATAAGGGTCTATACACTGACATCAGTAGACAAGAATTCAACTCAATACTTTAAAAAGAATAAAATGCAAGGAAAGCAGCAGAAACAAATTATTTCTGATAAAAAGCAGAAGTTGATAGATTATAAAACAGAAGAAAGAAGAATTAATCAATCACACCAAAAGGTGATTTTTAGGGGGAAAGAAATAGAGATAAACCAGCAGTTACTATAAACAAAAAATAAGAAAGGAGAAAGCACAAACACAATCAATCAACAATGAAGCTGAGGATGGGGAGAAATCAACAATGAAACAATGACTCATATGCCAAGGATATTAAAAAGAATTATGAGTACTTTTGTGATGGGCTTCCCTAGCAGCTCAGCTGGTAAAGAATCCACCTGCAAAGCAGGAGATCCCAGTTAGATTCCTGCATTGGGAGGATCCCCTGGAGAAGGGAATGGCAACCCACTCCAGTATTCTGGGCTGGAGAATTCCATGGACTGTATAATCCGTGGGGTCACAAAGAGTTGGACATGACTGAGCGACTTTCACTTTCACATGAGTACTTTTGTGAAACTCTGTAAAAATAATATTGAATTTCTAGATGAAATGGATAGTTTCTAAGAAGTTATAAATTATCAGAATTGAGAATATTTTTCTTTTCTTTTTTTTTTTTGCCACACCACACAGCATGTGGGATCTTAGTTTCCCAACAAGGGATTGAACCCAAGGGCCCTGCAGTGAAAGCACAGAGTTCTAATCACTGGACCGCCAGGGAATTCCAAGAGCATTCTTAATTTCCTTCATGATCGTAGACTTGTAATTTTTCTTCTGAGACCACAACAAATCCCCCCAAATGCATTTGCTTCAAATCTTCAAGAAACAAATAACATGATATTATTTCCAATCTTTCAAAGCATAGAAAAGAAATAAGAAGAAATCAGAGCATCCTGCTAATTGCAAAAATCCCTAATGTAATATTAGCAAAGAGGACCCAATGAAACATTAAAAAATACACAGAAACACACACATACATGCATGTGTGTGTATATATATACACACATACATACAGCATGACCAAGTAAGGTTTACTGAGAAATGAAAGGATAACTCAAGAATAATTAAAAGCCATGGCCTTTCACCTGATGTTGATCACTTCTTCCCTGAACCTGTCTTGTAAATGAACCCCTACCCTCTAAGTTCATGCCTTCTCACTCTCTCCCCATCCTCCCACCACTATTGATCATCTATATTGTTGACCAAATGAGCTTCCTAATATTTCTGATGAATCTACATTTTGTTGTTTCCCTATTTACACTCCATCAGAGATTCTCCACAGCCTTCAAAGCAAAGTTCAGTCCTGGATCATAGCATGGGATGGGGGTTCTGCCCACCTCTCTAGCTGTTTCCAGACTATGCATATCGGTCAATTCTCTAGCCACCACAAGGTACTTGAGATCCTCAACTCATCGCTGTCTCTTGCCTCAGTGCTTCCCCATTTGCTGTGTCCTCTGCCTAAAACACTTTTCTTCCTCCTCTTAGCCTCCTTCTCAGCTTATTCTGGCATCACCTCCTCCGAGAAGCCTTCCTCTGCTCGAGTGAGTTGGTTTCTTGTCCATCTTCCCCACAGCACCCTGTTCAGACCTCAGAGGGGCTCAGCATAGTGCATGGGAATTGGTTTGTGCGGCAGTCTCCCACATTATACCTTAACTTCTTGAAGATGAAGAGTTAGCTTTTATTGCTCACACTGAGCACATGCCTGGCATAGGGTAGATATTAAATAAATGCTGAAGAGATGAGTACTTCCCCAGTCCGGTAGAAAAATCATCACCAGATCCAGAAAGTCACAACAAGTGTTTAATGAAAACACCCACAAACAGGATTGCTTTGGGGGGTTTGCTTAAAACTGCTCTATGCTGGTTTCTGACAATGAGAACGTTTTTTCAAAGCTGTCACCACTTGAGGAATAGATGATTATCTCAGAGGATGGTGTTTTCATTGTGTCTTCCAGTACTTGGGAGGATTAGAGACAGAATTTCATAGTTTCAAGGTGACAGAATGCTGGAGACTAAATGACTCATCTAAAAACTCAGTTTGGAGCAAGCACAGATGGATTTTGTCATTACTGCCCAGACAGCACACCTGTATGCACAGTTCCCTGATCTGCCATTCCAGAAGAGGAGCTTCACCCTCCCACACATCACATAATTTTACACTGCTGTTGTATCATCAGTACAGAGAAGAAACCATGGTCCTAACTCGCTCACTGGAAGCTGTCTCTGCTTCTTAGTAAGTTTGCATCTGCATTTCTGAGTCCTAGATTCTTGGACATTCCTGCTTCAACTACAGTTCCAGTTGTATAATTTTTATAGTATTTCTTTTCCCCTGCAATTTTATTTAAAGACTACTTTCAAACTTTCTGGCAGGAAAGCACTGTGTGCCTGCAAGCTCAGTGGCTAAGTCACATCTAACTCTTTGTGATGCTATAGACTGTAGCCCACCAGGCTCCACTGTCCATGGGATTTTCCAGGCAAGAATATGAGAGCAGGGTACCATGCCCTCCTCCAGGGGATCTTCCCAACCCAGGGACCACACCTACATCTCCTACACTGGCAGGCAGATTCTTTAGCATTGAGCCACCAGGGAAGACCAAGAAAAGACTCTAGTTTAGTGCAATTCTTATTTTACAGATGAAAAAGATGAGGCCAGATAGATTACCTGTGTTTGCCCACACAAATAGTTATTAAAATCTAAAACTGTAATAAAAATACCAAAATCCTAGACACAATGTTCTTTGTTTGGGGAGAATAATACTTGCATTTATTTACATTTCACTGTAATGGTCTAAATAAATGTCCTCATTGTCTAAGTCTCTTGATACAGCATCAGCTACTCTTGGTATTCAATTACCCGGCATGGGAAGGTTTTAAATTTTCTAAAGTATTACTCAAAGACAAACTTTTAAAAGCAAAACTAACCAGACAACACACTCACTCTGAAGTTACCAGACCCATAGCTCACGTAATCTGAAACTACCTAGCAGATTTCCACTCTAATCAAATTCATTGTAAGTCACAAAACATTAAAATTCAACAGAAAATAAGGAAAGTTAACTTCAGGGTCCATCAGTGTGTTCATTCCAGCACCATCTGTGCATCTGCTACATGATTAGACTCTGTGTTAGGCAATATTTAAATTACTGGGCAGCCCTACCATAAAGACCATATGCTTACAAGTGAGTAAGAGTTGTCAATACACGAGCCATTAACTGCTCTGCAGAAGAATCTACTCTGAGAAAAACTTTTGTAAAAAGTTTCTGTTTTTCCCTAGACTGGCATGAGATGGTCGATTTTGATCTACAATCAAGCCTACTTCTTTGGTGGCCTGTGAGATGTTTACAGAGGGTGAGCAAGAGCGAAGTTGATAATGTTAGAGAAGAAGTTCTTTCTAAAGACCTTATAAACAAGAACTACAATGGGGCTAAAGCACGATGACCACACGTAACCACAAACCAGGTCGCCTTCCCATGTGCCTTGCTGGAGACTTCAGTTATGCGCTCAGATCCCACAGAATCACACCCTACAGTTTCACAAAGCTGTGGACGAAGTGGAAGATGGCACTAGTATGTTATAGTGAGTCTCACATATACTACCTTAGTTTTTACCACACTCATGCTAGATATGCCTTTTATGTGCTAAAGATCACAATATAAATCTTTACTTGGTTCAAAAACTCATTACCATGTCATTTCTTGACAAACTGTATCTTACCAAAGAGGCAGTTTTCCCCCTGCCTTTATATGGAAATCATTACACTCTTTAATCATTTGTTTTTGTGTTTGTTTTCCCCCCTCAGACAGGCAGTAATTTTATATATTCACTGCCTAGCACAGCACCTGGCACATAAAAGGTACTCACTAACTGTTGAAAGAAGGGGAGCAGAGGGAGGAGAGGAGGAAAGAAGAAGTAGCAATTGAGTCATCGGACGAGAGCAATGTGGGAAACAGGAAAAGGTAGAGACCAGATGAGCTGTGGGTTTGCTGCCATGAGCATGAGGGCTAAGGAACCTCAGTCTTCAGGAGAAAAAATTAAAGACGGACATCAAGACGCACAGTACACCTTCAAATTTTGTTCTGTAGGTGTGTACATACAGTAAATTTTACACAATTTTCATTTCAGAACGTAAGCTCAAAAGGATTTGTGGTACATATATACAATGGAATATTACTCAGCCATAAAAAAGAATGAGATAATGCCATTAGCAGCAACATGGATGGACCTAGAGATTATCATACTTAGTGAAGTAAGTCATACAAAGACAAGTATTATATGATAATGCTTATATGTGGCATGTTAAAGATACAAATGAACTTATTTATAAAACAGAAACAGACTCACAGACACAAATTTATGATTACCAAAAGGAAAGAGTTGGGGGAAGGATAAATTAGGAGTTTGAGATCAAAAGATACACACAACTATATACAAAATAGATAAACTAAAAGGGTCTACTGCATAGCACAGTGAACTATATTCATTATCTTATAATAACCCTTAATGGAAAAGGATCTGAGAAAGTATACAGATAGAGATATAGACAGAGATATATAACTGAATCACTTTGCTGCATACCTGAAACACAACACTGTAAATCAACTATACATCAATTTAAAAAAATTTATTGAAAGATACAGGTGTCTGTAAAGCTCAAGATATTAATAATAAACCTCTTTGGATATTGGTATATACACAGATAGGCATTGAAGGACTATTAGATTCAAGAATTCAGGGCTCAAAGTGAGCAAAATATCTGGCACTCTGCCTATATCTCTACCATTCTCTGTTAGACAATTTTTTTCTGAACATTTTACTCATTGCTTGAGGAGCTCCATGTGAACATATATAAACATATAATTTCATCCCTATGTATAATGCCATTTCCTTGCCAGACAGAAGACTACTGTAGGAAAAAACCAAGTCCAAGACAGAAAGTAAAGCCAAAATAGAAACCAAAGACTAGACTGACCCTTATACCCCAAAACTGAAAAATAAGTGAAGATGTAGTGAAATTTCACTTGAGAATAACTATCCACAGACATTTTAAATTGCTAGGTTACAAAGAGAAGATACATTAGAAATGTTAGAAAATAATTTTTCATCAGAAAGCACTGAGAAACCAATGAATAAAATTAAGTATACACTGATAGTGTTGAAAGAATCTTAGATCATGTTGAGATCCCTAGCTTTACAAAAATAGGAAACTGAGGCTCAGGGAGGTTTCCCTTGGTCTAAGATCTTTGAGTTAATGTCATAGTGGGATTCCTAATTCTAACTGGAATGCTCGCTTTTTTTCTGTCCATTTGAAATAATTCACTAACTATGCATAATTTACTCAAAGTAAATTATGCATTTACTTTGTATTATACATAATTTAAATTATGCATTTATCAAGCTTCCCTGATAGCTCAGTTGGTAAAGAATCTGCCTGCAATGCAGGAGACCCCGGTTTGATTTCTGGGTCACTAAGATCTGCTGGAGAAGGGATAGGCTACCCACTCCAGTATTCTTGGACTTCCCTTGTGGTTCAGCTGGTAAAGAATCCACCTACTATGTGCAAGACATGGGTATGATCCCTGGGTTGGGAAGATTCCCTGGAGAAGGGAAAGGCTACCCTCTCCAGTATTCTGGCCTGGAGAATTCCATGGACTGTATAGTCATGGGGTCACTAAGAGTCGGACACGACTGAGTCACTTTCACTTTCACTTTTCACTACTGAAAGCAATTTAAACAGGCCCCCAAACAGAGTAAGTCCCAGGCACCCATGGTCAGCCACTCAATGATGTCATCAAAGACCCAGGTTCTTTCAATCTCTCCACTCTACCTTCCTGGGTATAACTTCCTCCTCAGTCTGATTCCCTTCGGGGTTTCAAGATAGCATTGATTGCTACCAGAAGTTGTATGTTTTCTTGCTAATATTGGTCATAGGAGGTAGAGAAGAAATAGAAATCCCTTTCAATTTGGCAAATTTAGATCTTATGCTCACTCCTGGTCCTTTAAAGTTGGAAATAGGATGCTTACCTGAATAGACACAAAGTACTGTCACCCACCTATAATTTAGACTTAGGTAATGAATTTAGCTTGACTACCCAGTGTCTACCTCAGTAATAGTTCAAATCAATGTGCAAGCAGCTGGAAATCCAAGCTGCCCAAGGTCACCTCAAATGCTCCCACTCCACCCCACCAAGCCTCAACATTCCCTCCACCAAACTTCTAAAGGGATACAGCAGCTGAGGTGAAAGACAAAATGGCATATATTATTGTACCTATTTGCAGGCAATTTCTGTTCCGGTTGGCAGAGCTCCTCCCACTATTTTTGGTGGCACACGTAGCAGGCCCTACTGAATCCAGCTTTTGGGGCTTATGTAAATCGGTGTTGCACATTAGAATACAGATGACTGCACACCACCAGCAAACTAATTAAACAGTTTCCGGGCATGAACCCAGGCATAGGTATTTTTTTCAAACTTCCCAGGTGATTTTCATGTACAGTCAGGGTTGAGAATCACTAGTGTCCTCAACATGCTGAGTGCATGAATCTCTCGGTTAATATCCTTGAGTTGTCTAGTTATGGCCCAAGACTTGGAATTCAGTTTCTTTGCCATTTCCCCAGGTGACTTAAAGGATAATCCATTTAAATAAAACATCATCTGTGGGATGATAATGACCACAATTTGAAGTAAAGACGCTGTGTCAGCTTCCTTTTAGAGAATTCTGCTCAATCAATGGATGGATGTCTGAACCAAAATATCATACAGGCATGAGGGGTTTTGTATTGCTTTCTATTTCTGGGTGTAGTGTATAACATGTGTTGGCAACATTTCATTTTTATATTGTAATGGGATCTCCATAGGCTTATATTGAAATTGGTTTTCTGCTGTAATCTTGCATTCTAACAGCCTCTGTAGACCCACTCAGAAACTAACTCAAATTGTTGTGAAGAATATTTGGTGTCATAATTTATTTTTTTAAATTATACAAATGCCTCCTCCCCCTTCCCAATCCATCCACAGGGGATACTGAAGTACCATTACAACTGCAATGGGAAGTAAATACTTGACACGTCCCATAGTTATTTTACAAAAACCAGCAAGTGTTTTTCCTCCCAACTGCAGAGTCTTCAGTCATCCTCAGATTTTTAATAGGATTTTGACACCCATTCCAAAATGATGGGGCAAGTGATTTTATCACTCGTTTTCTTTGAATAAATATTAGATTGAAATTAATGTAATAAGCACTGGACCTATTCAAAGCCCCTAGAGCACTGGGTTGGTGGCCCTCTTAGTCAGACTTGTCACATTTAATCTGCCTTCCACATCAGCAGGGCCACTCTTTTTCTCAAATCTCACACCCCCGTCCCCATCAACAACCTTCAAGATAACGGGAGGACTAAACTCATCTCCTTCGTGGTGAAATTGGCACTATCGGTTGCATTATCAGCCCATAATATGCAAAAGGGAGGCAGCCACCTGCTCCTTCTGGGCATCATCTCTACGCAGTCTCTCTAGGCAGATGAACTCACCCTCCTTGATCAGTCCTCTATATGGCTCTGCAGAGGTTCAAAGTGAGATAAACTACTTACTAGCTCTAGGTTATTTAAACAACTTCACCTCTATAAATCTCCATTTCTTAATCAGTAAAATACACACGTTGCCTCTTAGTATCCTTGGGAGGATTTCATGAGACATTCCATGGACTGTGTTCACTCAGCACAGTGCATAGCACATGGTGAGGGCTCAGATTTTAGCTGCTGTTAATACACCATTGCTGCTGATTGTTTGACCACCCCATTGGCACACCTCCCATAGTTTTATAATTTCCTTACATCTAATTTCTCTTTTCTATCCCCATTGCTGCCAGCCTGAATCAGGCCCTGACCATGTCATAGCTATACTATGGCAGCAGAGTCCAAGAAAAAGTCCAAGTCCCTTTTCCCACCTCTACCTGCTTGCCTCTCTCTCCAGCAAAGGGAAGAAAACTAAATTCATCTTGTAGTCCACTTTATCATGTCACCCAAATCTCCACAGTATAACCCCTCTCCCTCTCTAAATTCTACTCACTTTTTGACTCTTTGTCACAATCCTCCAAAGCCCCATTCTCACTGCATCTTCTGGGAGGACTTCACTAAGATCCTCAAGTTGAAGTGAGAGAACACAGACTAACGCAAAACAATCATTTCCAAGTCCACCTCCTTTTCCTTAGCACCATTCTTAGGTCTCAGAACTGGAGCTCTGGAGGATGCACTTTGGGAAATGTTGTTTAAGGGAAATGATATGAACAAATCACAGGAACTTAATAAGCTCCTTCTCAATGTCCCCAGGGGATTCCCAAGGGGCTCAGTGGTAAAACCCATCTGCCAATGCAGGAGATGTAGAAAATGTGGGCTCCACCCCTGGGTCGGAAAGATCCCCTGGGGAGAAAATGGCAACCTCTAGTATTCTTGCCTCGGAAATCCCATGGAAAGAGGAACCAAGCGGGCTACTGTCCATGGGGTGGCAAAGAGTCAGACATGACTGAGTACACACATAAATGCACACAATGCCCCCAGTCTCTAAAGAACAAAATGCCAGAAGCTTAAGAGAGGGAGCATGACCAAGCCTAATTCAGATCTCCTTCATGAGCTAAGTTACCAGGAGCATGCACTTCTGTCAGTGAGGTGAAGGCCTGGGAGGGATGATGACTCCCAGGGTGAGATCCCAAGCATGGCAAGGACATCCAGCATCTGATGCTGCCACTCAGTCCCTTTGATAACACAGGAAGGACACCAGCATTCCCCAGAGTCTCTCCAAAATGTTTCCCACTGTCTTCTCAGAATCAGCCTTGCTTGCTGCTTGGGTTTGAGATGACTCATATACTTGCTGCTCTAGCATGCACTAAAAACTATTGTATTCCAATTAAGCAAGTGTAATAGCCCAGGGCTCTGAAAAGAAGGCTCTGCTATTTGGTGCAGAGATTGGTTCAAAAGCTGATAAAAGCAGGCTCTTCTGCCCTCTCCATTAAAACATACTGCACTATACACAGAAGGAGGGGCTTGTGCACACAAAGGTGACCTTTTCCACTCCTAATTAGCAGTCTGGGTCTTGCGTCTGTGGCAACAAAAGCTCCACTGAGTGCCGAGCACCTATTCTCCCAACCCCAGTTCTCAGTCTAAGGGTACAGTGGTCACTGTAGCTGCAGCCACTGCTTCATGGTACAGTATGAGTAGGGGAAAAGGAGCAGGGACCTCCACAAGAGACTGAGCCAGATCTGCCTTTGAGTGTTGAGTGTCTCCTGCGGAGGCATGGGTCAGCAGTGGCCTGCCTCGGAGACAGGGGCTCTGGCAGCAGCAAACCTGGGAGGTGTGGCATAAGTCTTCTTGGAGGAGGTCACCATTATCCCACTATAGAGCCACCGAGCAGGCGACCCACAAACTGGAGAACTACATCAAAGAAGTTCTTGCACAGTTGTGAAAGTTATAGGGCTCACAGCAGATTTCCGACCCTGGGGATCTGGCTTAAGTATTGAGAGCCCCTAGGGAATTTGACTTTGAAGGCCAGTGGGATGTAATTACAGAACTTCCACAGGACTGGGGCAACAGAGACTCCTGGAGGGCATGAACAAAACCTTGTGCACACCAGGACCCAGGAGAAAGGAGCAGTGACTTCACAAAAGACTTACTCAGACTTGCCGTGAGTGGAGTCTCCAAGAGTCTCCAGTGGAGGTGTGGGTCAACAGTGGCCTGCCACAGGGTCAGGGACACTGACTGCAGCAGTCCTGGGAGGCATGCTGGCAGGCCAAACTATACGGAGGAGACATAGCCACACTCATCAGCAGAAAACTGGACTAAAGATTTACTGAGCATGGCCTTGTCCACAAGAGCAAGACCCAATTTTCCCCACAGTCAGCCCTTTCAATCAGGAAGCTTCCAGAAGACTCTTATCATCATCCATCAGAGGGCAGACAGAATGAAAACCACAATCACAGAAAACTAACCAAACTGATAACTTGGATCACAGCCTACTCTAACTCAATAAACTGTGAGCCATGCCATGTAGGGCCACCCAAGATGGATGAGTCATGGTGGAGAGTTCTGACAAAATGTGGTCCACTGGAGAGGGAATGTCAAAACACTTCAGCATTCTTGCCTTGAGAACCCCATGAACAGAATGAAAAGGTATAAAGATATGACACTGAAAGATGAACTTCCCAGGCCGGTAGGTGTCCAATATGCTACTGGAGAAGGGTGGAGAAACAGCTCCAGAAAGAATGAAGAAGCTGAGCTAAAGCAGAAACAATGCCCAGTTGTGGATGTGTCTGTTGGTGAAAGTAAAGTCTGATACTATAAAGAACAATATCGCATAGGAACTTGGGATGTTAGATCCATGAATCAAGGTATATTCAGTTCAGTTCAGTTCAGTCGGTCCGTCGTGTCCGACTCTTTGCGACCCCATGAATTGCAGCACGCCAGGCCTCTCTGTCCATCACCAACTCCCGGAGTCTACCCAAACCCATGTCCATCGAGTCGGTGATGCCATCCAACCATCTCATCCTCTGTCGTCCCCTTCTCCTCCCGCCCCCAATCCTACCCAGCATTAGGGTCTTTTCCAATGAGTCAACTCTTCGCATGAGGTGGCCAAAGTGTTGGAGCTCCAGCTTCAACATCAGACCTTCCAATGAACACCCAGGATTGATCTCTTTTAGGATGGATTGATTGGATCTCCTTGCAGTCCAAGGGACTCTCAAGAGTCTTCTCCAACACCACAGTTCAAAAGCATCAATTCTTCGGCACTCAGCTTTCTTCACCGTCCAACTCTCACATCCATACATGACCACTGGAAAAACCATAGCCTTGACTAGATGGACTTTTGTTGGCAAAGTAATGTCTCTGCTTTTAAATATGCTATCTAGGTTGGCCATAATCTTCCTTCCAAGGAGTAAGCGTCTTTTAATTTCATGGCTGCAATCACCATCTGCAGTGATTCTGGAGCCCCAAAAAATAAAGTCTGACACTGTTTCCACTGTTTCCCCATCTATTTCCCATGAAGTGATGGGACCAGATGCCATGATCTTAGTTTTCTGAACGTTGAGCTTTAAGCCAACTTTTTCACTCTCCTCTTTCACCTTCATCAAGAGGCTCTTTAGTTCTTCCTCACTTTCTGCCATAAGGGTGGTGTCATCCACATATCTGAGGTTATTGATATTTCTCCCAGCAATCTTGATTCCAGCTTGTGTTTCTAAATTGGAAGTGGTCAAATATGAGATGGCAAGAGTGAACATTGACATTTTAGGAATCAGTGAATTACAATGGATGAGAATGGCCAAATTTAATTCAAATGACCATTATATCTACTACTGTGGGCAAGAATCTATTAGAAAAAGTGGAGCAGCCCTCATAGTCAACAAAAGAGTCTGAAACACATTACTTAGGTGCAATCTCAAAAATGACAGAATGATCTTGGTTTGTTTCCAAGACAAATCATTCAATATCACAGTAATCCAAGTCTATGCCCCAATCACTAATGCCAAAGAAGCAGAAGTTGAATGGTTCTATGAAGACCTTCTAGAATTAACACCAAAAAAATATGTCCTTTTCATCATAGGGGATTGGAATGCAAAAAGTCAAGAGATACCTAGACTAACAGGCAAGTTATGCCTTGGAGTACAAATGAAGCAGGGCAAAGGCTAAGAGAGTGCACTGGTCATAGCAAACATCCTCTTCCAACAACACAAGAGATGACTCTACACATGGACATAACAAGATGGTCAATACCAAAATCAGATTGATTATATTCTTTGCAGTTGAAGAGAAGCTCTATACAGTCAGCAAAAACAAGACTATGAGCTGACTGTGGCACAGATCATGAACTCTTTATGGCAAAATTCAGACTTCAATTGAAAAAAGTAGGGAAAACCACTAGACCATTCAGGTATGATCTAAATCAAATCCCTTACGATTATACAGCAAATGTGACAAATAGATTGAAGGGATTAGATCTGATAGACGGAGTACCTGAAGATCTATGGACAGAGGTTTGTAATGTTGTACAGGAGGCAGTGCTCAAAGTAATCCCCAAGAAAAAGAAATGCAAAAAGGCAAAATGGTTGTCTGAGGCCTTAAAAATAGCTGAGAAAAGAAGAGAAGCTAAAGGAAAAGGAGAAAAGGAAAGATAGACCCATCTGAATGCAGAGTTCCAAAGAATAGCAAGGAGAGATAAGAAAGCCTTCCTCAGTGAACAATGCAAAGAAATAGAGGAAAACAATGGAATGGGAAAGACTAGAGATCACTTAAAGAAAATTAGAGATACCAAGGGAATATTTGATGCAAAGATGGGCACAATAAAGAATAGAAATGGTATGGACCTAACAGAAGTAGCAGATATTAAGAAAAGGTGGCAAGAATATACAGAAGAAGTATACAAAAAAGATCTTAATGACCCAGATAACCACAATGATGTGATCACTCACCTAGAGCCAGACACACTGGAGTGCAAAGACAAGTAGGCCTTAGGAAGCATCACTATGAACCAAGGAAGTGGAGGTGATAGAATTCCAGCTGAGCTATTTCAAATCCTCAAAGATGATGCTGTTAAAGTGCTGTAATATGCCAGCAAATTTGGAAAACTCAACAGTGGCCACGGTCCTGGAAAAGATCAGTTTTCATTCCAATCCCAAAGACAGGCAATGCCAAAGAATGTTCAAACTACCACACAATTACACTCATTTCACATGCTGGCAAGGTAATGCCCAAATAATCCAAACTAGGCTTCAGTAGCACATGAACCTAAAACTTCCAAACATTCAAGCTGGATTTAGAAAAGGCAGAGGAATCAGAGATTAAATTGCTAATATCCATTGGATCATAGAAAAAGTAAGAGAATTCCAGAAAAACATCTACTTCTGCTTTATTTACTATGCTAAAGCTTTTGACTGTGTGGAGCACAACAAACTGTGGAACATTTTTAAAGTGATGGGAATACCAGACCACCTTACCTGCTTCCTGAGAAACCTGTATGCAGGACATGAAGCAACAGTTACAACCAGACATGGAACAAGGGACTGGTTCCAAGTTGGGAAAGGAGTATGCCAAGGCTGTACATTGTCACCCTGCATATTTAACTTATATGCAGAGTACATCACATGAAATGCCAAGTTGGATGAAGCACAAGCTGGATTCAAGATGGCCGGGAGAAATATCAATAACCTCAGATATGTAGATGACACCACCCTTATGGCAAGAGGAACTAGAGAGCCTCTTGATGAAGGTGAAAGGAGAGTAAAGACTGGCTTAAAACTCAACTTTCAAAAATTGAAGATCATGGCAATCGGTCCCATTACTTCATGGCAATTAGATGGGGAAACAATGGAAACAGTGACAGATGTATTTTCTTGGGCCCCATAGTCACTGTGGACAGTGACTGTAGCCAGGCAATTCTCCTGGAAGAAAAGCTATGACAAACCTAGACAGTGTATTATAAAGCAGAGGCATCACTTTGCCAACAAAGGTCCATGTAGTCAAAGCTATGATTTTTCCAGTAGTCATATATGGATGTGAGAGCTGGACCATAAAGAAAGCTGAGCATCAAAGAATTGACGCTTTTGAACTGTGGTGTTGGAGAAGACTCTTGAGAGTCCCTTGGACTGCAAGGAGATCCAACCAGTCCATCCTAAAGGAGATCAGTCCTGGGTGTTCACTGGAAGGACTGATGTTGAAGCTGAAACTCCAATACTTTGGCCACCTGATGCGAAGAGCTGACTCACTGGAAAAGACCCTGATTCTGGCAAAGATTGAAGGCAGGAGAAGGGGATGACAGAGGACAAGATGGCTGGATGGCATCACTGGTTCAGTGGACATGAGTTAGAGCAAGCTTAGGGAGATGGTTAAGGACAGGTAAGCCTGGCATACTGCAGTCCATGGGGTCACAAAGAGTAGGACATGACTTAGTGACTGAACTGGACTGATGAGTTGGGGGACTTGTAATACATCATCCAGACCAGAACACTTCTAAAAGGGAAGTATGTAATAATTACACTAGGACAATAGGCACAAAACAGAAGAGTCCTAGAAATTGTATCACCACACTTATGAGTGCTGTGGTTCTTAGAAAATGCTAGGGGAGCACAACCCCTACGTCCCCAGAGATGAGGATGACATGAGTCCTCTGCTATCACCAACAAGAAGAGGAGAAGAAGCCCCCATTCGTCTCACCTACCATGATGCAGACTTTGTTTATCTGGCATCTGGGATAGCAGTGACCACTACTGTAATCCTCCAGTATTTTTCCTAAGAAGGGCAGCTCAGTTCTCTGCCTTGATTCCATCTTTGCCCATCTTGTTTACTCAAAGGAACAAAATAATTTCCTTTGAAATTAAATCATAAATATCAACTAACTCTTCAAATCAATACTTCTGAAAATATAGTTTGATTTGTAACAGACAAAAACATCTAGCTTCACAGCACTCTAAAAAAATAAAGGAGAAATACCTATAACAATAACAGCTAAAAAATTAGACAGAAAATTTTAAGTGTGTAAGACATACGAAAATGTGCTAATATACTTAAATGACTTCAATGGCATTTTTTGGCATGATTATTAATGGGATGGTTAACTTTTTATAAAGATTACTAGTCAGGAGATTGCCAAAGTGCTGGTTTATTTGTAAATATATTCTTTTAATCAACTTTGTTTCTGCTGTTTCCACAAATAGGGGCTATTCAATCTTTACAAATATTAGTGGCAACCCACTCCAGTATTCTTGCCTAGAAAATTCCATGGACAGAGGTGCCTGGCAGGCTACAGTCCATAGAGTTGCAAAGAGTCAGACAAGACTGAGTGACTGAACACATACACACACAAAACATATTATAAAACTTCAATACCTAAAATATTGTTTTAAAGTATTTAAAGTAAATGTTGATATACATCTAAGAGTCAAATATATGTAAGTGGTTTCATTAATCAAACCAGGATTGGATTGTTTCAAAACTAGTTGGAAAAATCATTTTGGGAAAAAAATTCTAGATCCTTACAGTATACCACATAAACAAATGACCCAAATATATGCAAAAATTGGATGCCAAGTTGAAACCACCAACTGAAAGAAAATACATGTTTGTGAGTGCTCAGTCTTGTCCGACTCTTTGAGACTCTATGGCTATGGCCTGCCAAGCACCTCTATCTGTGGAATTTTCCAGGCAAGAATACTGCAGTGGGTTGCCATTTCCTTCTCTGGTTGGGGCTGGGGGGAGGATCTTCCTGACACAGGGATCGAACCTGCATGTCTTGTGTCTCCTGCCTTGGCAGGTGGATTCTTTACCAGTGCACCACCTGGGAAGCCCTCTATGTACATGTTTATTTGATTTCTCAGTGAAGAAGTTTTTTTTGTTTTGTTTTTTTTCTACATGTTGAAACAATGGAAGAAGTTACAAAGGGAAAAAACAGATTCGTTTTTATAAACCTCTTAAACTTCTGCAAGTCAAAACATAATAAACATAATTAAAGGGCAAGATCTAGGATGTATATGTAACTTAATGGATGAAAGAGGATAGTAGTTGTATTAGTTATCTATTATCATTACAAGTGGAGAAGAAAATGGCAACCCACTCCACTACTCTCGCCTGGAAAATCCCATACACAGAGGAGCCTGGTAGGTTACAGTCCATGGGGTCTCAAAGAGTCGGACACGACTGAGCTACTTCACTATCATTACAAGACTGCTTGACAAAAAAACAAAGCCTCAGAGAAGCACAACATTGATCATTTATAGCTCAGTCTGGGTCAACTAGAAGTTGCCAGGTGGCTTTGCTGATCTTGACCATATTCAGTCCCATGTCTGGTGTCAGCTAATGTCAGCAAATTTACAACAGCCTCTGCATCTTTCTACATGTCTCTCATCTTCCAGCAAGCCAGTCCCAGCATGTATCAGGCAGGAGTACAGGAGGAAAGTGAAAAATTTGCAAAGCTGTTGGGGGCCTAGGCTCAAAAGTGGCTCAAAATCACTTCTGCATCATTCTACCGATCAAAGAAGTTCCTTGGGGTGGGAAACAGACTCTGCTTTTATGAGAGGAATTCCAAAGTCATAAGACAAAAGATATAATGGATACATAAAGGAAAAAGTGAAAATTTGAGACCATTAACGTAACCAATCTCGTACATCATTTATCAATCAAGAAAATCACCTCACCCCAAATTGATAAATGGTCAAAAGGCTCAGGCAATTGCAAAAAAAGACCCTGATGTCGGGAAAAATTGACGGCAGGAAGAGAAGGGGATGACAGAGGATCAGACGGTTGGATGGCATCACTGACTCAATGGACATAAATTTGATTGAACTCCAGGAGATAGTGAAGGATAAGGAGGCCTGGCGTGCTGCAGTCCATGGTGTCACAAAAATCAGACATGACTTAGCAACTAAACAAAAACATCACTCACAAAAAAAGACATACAAAATTAAAATATGAAATATAAATCACTTAGAATAAAGAAATATAATTAATAAAAAATAACATGTAAATATGGGCTTTAGAATCTATTCTAATTTAATAAGACCCAAAAATATAATTTTTACAACAAGAAAACATATTATTATCTCTCAATCTATTTTCTAGATTGATGCTATCTGAGGAATAGAAATTGGGCATTCACATGGAGCTGGTACAAACAAATATTAGTAACAATTTTATAGAGGAAAGTGGACAATGTGTATCAAAAGTGTTCTCTCCATTACCTCAAACTTAGTGGATATAAATAGATCTGAAGAGGTTAGTAAAATATAGAACATACAAAAGCATGTCCTTATTAAGCCATAATAGTAATACCAGTGTATCCTATAGACATTTATTAGAGTTTGAGAGCAAGAGGAAGAGAGATAGGAAGGCAGACACCTAACATAAGAATCTGAATGAATAGTGCTCCAGACACAGGCTCTCTCTAAGTCAGGCAGAGTGCTCTTCTTCGCTGGTAGAAGAAAGTTTGGTTTTTTACCCTGATCCATCTCTCTTCTTTATCCTTTCTGGCAGAATCCCAGTGCTGTTCAGGCATCCATCCCATTTCCTGAAATCCTGATAAATGAAACTTAATCTCCACATAACATTTTCCAAAAATGATTGCTGATCCCGATACAGGCATGTGACCTAGGGTGGGCCAACTGTGGGATGTGTATCTTCCACGCTTGAGGAAGATTTTTCTCATTCTTTTTCCTGCTGTCTGTGAATAATGAATTGTGTACCCTTATCATAATTGCTGGTCATTTTGCAACCATAAGGAAAACTTCCCTAGAAAGTAGCAGAGCAGAGAAATGAAAAGAATCAGAGTCCTTGATGCCATCACTGAACCTCTGATCACTATGCCTGGAGCCTGCTTTGCCTCTGGGCACCCAGACATAAGTGAGATTTATCTCCGTATTGTTTACATTTTCAGGAGCCTAGATTGCGTTACTTTTGGCCAGAGGCAACCTAACCAATACACCCCACACACACACATACACACACACCCCTCCTAGAAGTATGTCCTTCCAAAACATGCACAGCCTTTGGAACCATTTTTTTTTTTTTTTTACAAAGTTCAGAACATAATACAGAAAAACATGAATCAGTACCACTGGCCACTTCTACCTCCTGCACTAAGTTGCTTCAGTCACATCCAACTCTTGGTGGACCCCATGGACTGTAGCCTACCAGGCTCCTCTGTGCATGGAATTCTCCAGGCAAGAATACTGGAGTGGGTCGCCATGCCCTCCTCCAGCAGATCTTCTTGACCCAGCATCTCTTAAGTATCTCCTACATTGGCAGGTGAGTTCTTTATGACTAGCGCCACCGAGGAAAGCACAAAATGTCAGACATGTCTGTCCCAGCTGCCCTCCAGCCAGGTGCTATAACAGAATTCCACACACCCTTGAGAGTGTGAGATAAATGGAGGGGCCTGCCCTCTATCGTCCTATTTGTGGCTATAGACACAAGTCAGAATTCTCAGACGAAGCCTGCTATATGTGACCAAAAGGGCCTGCCTTTATGCAATATCTCCAAACATGTTCTTGATTTAAGACAAGTCTCTTTTGTGCTTGGTTTTTCTAATCTACAGGAATACTACTCACCTGTCTATGAAAGATCATTACAGTCCCAATATTTTCTTATCTGAGGAATAAAACACTGAAGATGTGCTACAGTAAATGTCTTTTATAAAGATATGAGTTGCAATTTTGTTCTCCAAATCACAGTTTTTAAGCTCTATTACAGTGATTATGACCTTGCATTTGAAATGTTCTTGAGATTTTTTTTTAAGCCATATCTGTTTGATTAGATATAAAAGGAATATTTTCAACATACTTTTAATAGGACATAAGGGTCCAATAAAACAAATGTTCTGTGGATATGAGAAAGTTCAAATTATTGGTGCCTTTTTCAAATTTTTTATTAAGATTATATTGAGTTTTAGCATTTAATGGAAGCTATTCCTATAGTACAAATGCAAAACCTCATCAATTTTGACTGCATGAGAGTGCAAATTTTATCCTAACTACCATAATGAATAATTAATATCATGTCCATTGATCTGGCTTCAAGCATCAATCAGCTGGTACAAATAAATTGGATTTGTACTCAAGAAACAACTCCCTGTGCTCACCACAAAGATTACTGTTTCTTTTAGGAAAAGCCTATAACAGTATGAAACGAAGCCCTATTGTAATATCTGGCTGCTATCTGCATGAATAATTGTTCCTTTTCTAAAATAGTCAAAACACAAGCTGATCTTAAAAATTAAAGTCCTGTTTGTAAAAGAGAACTGCTCAATAACAACAGAAATTAAATTGATTTGTATAGAACAGTTACACACCTCCTTCTCCTCCTTTGAACCTGTATTTCTAATGCTTTGGGTCCAAGGGAAGCCCTTCATAGCAAGGCAGTAGTCAAAATCTCTGCCCTATGCACTTTCCAATCACACTGAAACTTCTGCTGGTGGAAAGAAAACCATGGGAATGCCGAAATATGTGGTGTAGCCTCTGGGTTAAGAAGAGTGAATGACCCCCAGGTTTCACTGCAGAAGAAAGTTTGAAAAGCATAAAATATCAAAACCAGAAGAAAGCACAAAGGCCATTTCACTGAATCACCATCTGACTTGTGAATCCTAATTGCAAAAAAAAAAAAAATCAAGTATACATTTTTGTCAGAAGCATACTCGGCACATCCAGAAGGCCCTAGGACCCATATTCTTCTTTGGGGAAGCAAATTTTCCAAAGCAATTTGGAAGGGTGAGATCAGGGTCTGGGTTTATAACCTTCAAGACAGCTATGTCAATAGAGGTAAGGATAACTCATATTTGAACTCAACACATGGTTTTAAACTTCAGTTAATGGAAAATTATGGGTACAAAAAGCTCTCAGAGCAAATAGATCCTACTATATTGTTAATGTAACAATACACACAATCAACTAAATAGATAACAGTAAACCAATAATTTTAATTCAAAAATTTTGTTATAATTGCATCATAAATGTTAGTTTATCATAGTTTAAACAGAGGCATTAGTTAATCATGAAGCAATGTGTCTGGGACTTAGAGTTCCTAGTCTTTATTTAAAAGTATGCACAATGGTGGTACCATGCTGTCAACTGCTGAACACCATTTGTTAAATTAGTATTCCTTAGGAAGCTGATAAAAGCACGTATTTTAGTTTATGAGTACCAAATTTAATAAGCCTTCATTTAGATACCTTCTGTGGCAATCAAAAATAAAATCCAATGGAATTGTGCCCTCTGGGTGAATGTCATGTAAAGAAAGGTCTTGAATTCTGGATCTGTCTTTGACACATCAGGTTGATAATGGACTGAACAGAGCTACTCTAAACCTCTTCCACATGGCAGTCTTTTAATTAAAAATGGTTGGTTTTGTCCCTCTGAGTCATCTTTCCTCCAGGCTTATCAGTCCCATGTTTTGGGGCATGGCTTAAAATCCCATCACATCCTGGTTACTCCTTGCTGAATACAAATCTCATGTTGAGTTTCAGTAGAGTGGGGAAAAAAAATATTTGGCAGAGAAAATGGTATCATCAAATATTCAGAAAGAGGAAAAGTACTAGGTAAGCGCAGAGAAGACTGGGGGCTAGACGCGCCGTGAGCAGGACGGCCTGCCAGAAGTGGACACACACTGGGAGCAATAGCAGGGGTGGTGCTGACAAGCCAGGCTGTAGCCGACACCATAATACCTGGCTGAAGAGTTTAGACATTACTCTGTGTTTGGGAAGAAGCCAAGAAGGCTCTCGAGCACAGAAATAAAATGTTTGAAGTAGTATTTTAAGAACATTAAATCTAACAGCAGCATAAGGCTAGCCAAGAGGCAAGACATTTGGAGAGAAGACAGCAAAGCATTAGTGACTACAGACTTAGGCTTTGCAGCCCCAACTACCCGATAAGGAATTCCTGCTCTGGCACTAACTGTGTGAATGTAGGCAAGTTACTCAGCCACCCCAAACCCACTTCCACACTGGTAAAGTGGGCATAGAAATATTACCACTTCAGAAACTGGTTGTGAGGATTAAATGAGTTCACATATGCAAAGCACTTCATAGGTGACACGGTGTTGCTGTTTTAGTTGCTAAAGTGAAAGTGAAAGTTGCTCAGTCGTGTCGGACTCTTCACGACCCCATGGACTCCTGCCAGGCTCCTCTGTTTATGGAATTCTTCAGGCAAGAATACTGGAGTGGGTAGCCAGACATTCCATTCTCCAGGGGATTTTCCCAACCCAGGGACCGTTAGGCACTAAGTCGTATCCAACTCTCTGCAACCCCATGGGCTGTAGCCTGCCAGGTTCCTCTGTCCGTGGGATTTCCCAGGCAAGAATACTGGAGTGGGTTCACATTTCCTTCAAACACAGTGTTAGCTTGTATTATTATCAATCTTCATTGTCATTATTATCATCATCATTAGGGAACACTGCATGCAATGTAGGATTCTGAACTGGACTTGCAGTAAAGGAAACAGAAAGGAAGAGCTGATTTGAGATTTGTTGCAAAGGAGATTTCTCACCTTCCTCCATAGCTTCCTTTTTCTTCCTTCTCTTTTCTGATCAATGGAGAAGGAAATGGCAACCCACTCCAGTATTCTTGCCTGGAGAATCCCATGGACAGAAGAGCCTGGCGGGCTACAGTCCACGGGGTCACAAAGAATCAGACATGACTGAAGCAACTTAGCACATTTCTGGTCAAAGACATGGGTTTGGGTCCAAGTACATATGAGAGTATAAACCCATGAAAAAATTTGTTTGGTAGAGAGCGAATGAATTTAATTTCTGTCGATGAGTCTAAATAGTCTCATTAATTTTAGATACTTTAGAAAAAGAGTTATATCTATAGAGGCAGTATCCCTAAACTCTTGACTGACATTAACATTCCAGGATTCACTCAAGTTCCCTATTCTCCTCTGCCATTGCTCCTAGATTCTAAAGTTTTCCCTGAACTAGGAGGAAAAACTGAATGTGTAGGCCTGAATACTAATACGCCTCCTGGTGCTATTTTGTATAAAATGTAGGGACTTCCTTGGTGGTCCAGTGGTTAAGACTCCATGCTTCCTGAAGGGGGCACGGGTTTGATCCCTGGTTGGGGAACTAAGATTCTACACCATGTGCAACATGAGCAAAATAAATAAAATTATCATCCCCCCTCCCAATTTTTTAAATAAAAATCAAATGTAAAATAGTTCTAGGTTCTGAACTCCCTGGGTTTGGAATTTTAGAACTTCACCACCATTCTCCATTAGTTACATAATTTACTTTTCAATGTAACCTGTAGGAATTAGGGTTTAAATTATTTAAACTAATTTGTTAACACACTACCTATATTTCCTCACAAAACGGAAATATTACCCATAAAAACTTCTACAGCTAGCTTGTCTCTCCTTATCCTCCACATACCTGCTTTTCTTACTGTTAGAAAGAATTGCTAAGTGTATATGACCTAAAATTTATAAGAAGAGTTCCTGAGGAATTAATTAGGCCCAATTCTTGTAACATCAAACCTTCTCCACCCTTCATACCTACAAACCGAAATGGAACTAGGGAAAATAGAGTTAGTATTTATTAGTTTGAGATATTGTATAGCTGGAGAAGTTCCAGGAGAAAAGAAACCACTGGACTTACCATTTAGAAATGTCACTTAGAAACAGTTCCAGGGGAAAGGGGAAGCAACTGTGTGGTAACTTAGGAAAAATATCTAATAAAAATATCAGTTCTCTTACTATGTAGGGAGATTTAAAATGTCTGTTTAGACACATTTGTTGTATTTGAGTATTATGTGTTATCAGTATACTGCAGATGCTTTATTACATTAGTGACTGACATCTGCTTTTTTTAAAAATAAACATTCTGAACTACTGCCTTGAAAATGCTGAGAAAGAGTTGTTCCCACCAAATTAGCTCTATGTACTCTTCCATTTCCCTACATTTAAATTCTATTTTATATTTACATGTTAACTAGGTCTCCATACACCCTTCCCCCAACCCTACATCCTGTTAAGACACTTTTTACGTTCATATATGTGCCAATCCATCTGCTTGCCCGTGATACACCGTGGACTTTCTAGTGAGCTGGCACAAAGTAGGTACAAAATAAGATCAAATGGTTGAGTTTTTTTTTTTTCAGTGAAAAAAGCCTATGCAAGACTTGCAACTATTAAATCTTTTCTCTCCTACTGTCCTGTAGGTCCTGCCTTTATCAATGACTAACAATAGAGCTTCTACAAATGAGGATATGGAAGCTTGCAACAGGTCAACATCATTTGATAGTGATGTCAAAACTTGTCTTAAAACATGGACTAGATAAGTGATCTCTAGAGGTGATTTTGGGCTTCCCAGGCGGCTCAGTGGTAAAGAATCCACCTGCCAATGCAGGAGATACAGGTCTGATATCTGGGTCAGAAAGAGAGAGAGAGAGAGAGAGAGAGAGTGTGTGTGTGTGTGATGGTTTTTGCCATACATCAACATGTATCAGCCATGGGTATACATATGTCCCCCCCATCCTGAACCCCCCTTCCTACCTTCCTCCCCACCTTATTCCTCTGGGTTGTCCCAAAGCACTGGCTTTAGGTGCCCCACTGCAGTCTTCTTGCTAGGATAATCCCATGGACAGAGAAGTGTAGTGGGCTACAGTCCATGGGGTCACAAAAAGTTGGACATGACTGAGCAAGTGAATACACACACGCACACAGAGGTGACTGCAATTACTAAGACCTAGATTCTCTGACACTTTTCATGTGTTTTTCAGACCATTTCTGAGGTTTGTAACACCTAGCGGTACCACAGAAAGGCCATCTTGTCTAGGTGAAGTCCAGAAGCTCTACTCAGTACTTTGGCCAAGTTTACCCTGCTACGATATGAAGCCTAGAGCTAATCCCAGGCTGATAAGTAAAATAAGGATAATAATATAATTCATAAAAATACTTTCATCACTAAATGAGATAATCCATATAAAGTGCTTAGCTCACTGTCTGGCCTATAGAAAGTGCTCAATAAATGTTAGCCACTATTGAATTAACAAGAAACGGTTGAGCTTCTCCCCATCTTGATCTCAATGACTACTCACTGCAACAAAGCAGTTGCCACATCAATTATTCCACTAGAGTAACTGCAGCCCTTTCCTTTAGGTGGCAGGGACAGGAAAGGCACCTTAGTAACTAACTGCAAGTCCCACCTCAGTGAAGCTGTCTTCTCAATTAAGAAACTAAGGGATTCATACTGTCTCGTACGTATTTGAAGGTCTGAAAGCAGATAATGAGAATATTAAGTTAAAGACCTCCTACCATAGATCTCCAAATGGGGAAGAAGTGGCTCTTGTCTTACATGCCAGGTCCCTCCAGGACAAGGGCTGGTGATGATGGTAGATTTAAATCAATGGGTGAACATCAATGTCAAACTACTACTTAGTTGTTGTTTTTTTTTTTTTTTGGCTGCACCGTGTGGCATGTAGTATTTTTATTAAATTTCATTAGAGAGTTCCTCATGTTTTGGAAAAAAGAAAATGTCAGGATGAACTTAGAAAAGAGAAAAGAAGAATGACCTTGAAAATGATAGATATGTCAGCTTACTGTCACAAACCCTGGGTGATACGGGAACAGATCACCAGATGATCGATTTATCATCACTCGTAAAATGAAGAGCCAACAAGTGCAATCAAGTAGTTTTGGGAGATACCAATCATAGCACAGTAATTTAACAGAAGGACAGGTTATCTAAGCAAGGACAGGAGGGATGGGAGAGGCTGAGGTAAGTCTTGCCTGAACTCAGTACAATTCTGAGTCTCAATCTCAGGAGATTTTCAGAGGCAAATTAGAACTCTGTCTGGAGCACAGAACTCAAGGAGATTATCCTTGACCCAGGGTGACTTACTTGGGTGACTGTTTCCAGAAAAATATCTACAGCCTATTTCCATCCTTTACAGATATAGTTGAATACAAGAATAAGTCACAAAGTAGCCACTATCTTTTAAGAATTACACACACATTACCTATAATCTTCTTCCTTCCCTACTCCTTCGACAGCACTGCAAAGCAGTTTTCTTCACTTGCAAATGGGAAAACACAAATCTGAATTGTCCAAGTCTATACATCTGGTAAGTAATAGAGCTAAGGTTCCCACTCCAATCTGTGTCCAGAATCTGGGCCAATATGAATTGTCACAACCATAGTTTATAACAAGGAACCATAAACTCCTTCCCTAGAAAGGTGAATTGAAATAATCCACTTATTTTTCTCATAGCTCAGGCTACAGAAATTTGGTTATGACGATAGTCAAGAACAATCTTAAAAAAGAAAAACATTTAAAGAAGAAACACGAAATCTGTATGGAAAGGAGGATATTATTAAGCATTCAGCTCTTAACTTTTGGTGACAGTGGGAAGAGGAATGGGTAAAATGCAGGAAAGCTTACACTGTAACTTACAGGTAGATGAATGTGAATTGTAGTATCACTTCCTAATCCTCCACTCACTACCCAGTTGGCTACGTCATCTGCCACAACAGCAGGGCACGCCCACATGCATGCATGTGCACACAAACACACACAGTTTAAAATCTCAGATAATTATCCTACTTCCCATATACTGTGGATGGCCCTGGTACAGCAGCATCAATTAATTTAAAGATAAACCAGCATAAAATGTAAACAGGACAGGCTCCTGGAATATTGACGTGAGAAGGTGCTTCTAGTCCTACCTTTCATTTTACAGTTGGAGATTCTAAAATTCAAGCAGGTTAAGTCACCATTTGCCCAAGCTCACACAATAAGTTGATTTTAGTCAGTGCAAGAACCTAGTATTCCTGATCTCAGAGCTCAGTCATCACAGTTAAGGGACAAGAAAGTAATCCTTCAGTGAATGGATGAGTGAATAAATGAATCAGTTCAGTTCAGTTCAGTCTCTCAGTCATGTCTGACTCTTTGAGACCCTATGGACTGCAGCACACTAGGCTTCCCTGTCCATGAACAACTCCTGGAGTTTACTCAAACTCATGTCCATTGAGTCAGTGATACCATCCAACCATCTCATCCTCTGTCATTCCCTTCTCCTCTGGCCTTCAATCTTTCCCAGGATCAGGGTCTTTTCAAATGAGTCAGCTTCTTTTCGCAACAGGTGGCCAAAGTATTGGAGTTTCAGCTTCAACATCAGTCCTTCCAATGAATATTCAGGACTAATTTCCTTTAGGATGGACAGGTTGGATCTCCTTGTAGTACAAGGGACTCTCGATAGTCTTCTCCAACACCAGTTCAAAGGCATACATTCTTCGGCGCTCAGCTTTCTTTACAGTCCAACTCTCACATCCATACATAACCACTGCAAAAACCATAGCCTTGACTAGACAGACCTTTGTTGGCAAAGTAACGTCTCTGCTTTTTAATATGCTGTCTAGGTTGATCATAACTTTCCTGCCAAGGAGAAAGCGTCTTTCAATTTCATGGCTGCAGTCACCATCTGCAGTGATTTTGGAGCCCAAAACAATCAAGTCTGCCACTATTTCCACTGTTTCTCCATCTATTTGCCATGAAGTGATGGGACCAGATGCCATGATCTTTGCTTTCTGAATGTTGAGCTTTAAGCCAACTTTTCACTCTCCTCTTTCACTTTCATCAAGAGGCTCTTTAGTTCTTCTTCACTTTCTGCCATAAGGGTGGTATCATCTGCATATCTGAGGTTACTGATATTTCTCCTGGCAATCTTAATTCCAGCTTGTGCTTCTTCCAGCCCAGAGTTTCTCATGATGTACTCTGCATAGAAGTTAAACAAGTAGGGTGACAATACACAGCTTTGACGTACTCCTTTTCCTATTTGGAACCAGTCTGTTGTTCCATGTCCAGTTCTAACTGTTGCTTCCTGACCTGCATACAGGTTTCTCAAGAGACGGGTCAGGTGGTCTGGTATTCCCATCCCTTTCAGAATTTTCCACAGTTTATTGTGATCCACACAGTCAAAGGCTTTGGCATAGTCAATAAAGCAGAAATAGATGTTGTTCTGGAACTCTCTTGATTTTTCGATGATCCAGCGGATGTTGGCAATTTGATCACTGGTTCCTCTGCCTTTTCTAAAACCAGCTTGAACATCTGGAAGTTCACGGTTCATGTATTGCTGAAGCCTGGCTTGGAGAATTTTGAGCATTACTTTACTAGCATGTGAGATGAGTGCAATTTTGCGGTAGTTTGAGCATTCTTTGGCATTGCCTTTCTTTGGCATTGGGATGAAAACTGACCTTTTCCAGTCCTGTGGCCACTGCTGAGTTTTCCAAATTTGCTGGCATATTGAGTGTAGCACTTTCACAGCATCATCTCTTAGGATTTGAAATAGCTCAACTGGAATTCCATCACCTCCACTAGCTTTGTTCATAGTGATGCTTCCTAAGGCCCACTTGACTTCACATTCCAGGATGTCTGGCTCTAGGTGAGTGTGAGTGATCACACCATCGTGATTAGCTGGGTCGTGAAGATCTTTTTTATGTATTCTTCCTCTATGTATTCTTCTATGTATTCTTCTGCGTATTCTTGCCACCTCTTCTTAATAGCTTCTGCTTCTGTTAGGTCCATACCATTTCTATCCTTTATTGAGCCCATCTTTGCATGAAATGTTCCCTTGGTATCTCTAATTTTCTTGAAGAGATCTCTAGTCTTTCCCATTCTGTTGTTTTCCTCTATTTCTTTGCATTGATCACTGAGGAAGGCTTTCTTATCTCTCCTTACTATTCTTTGGAACTCTGCATTCAAATGGGTATATCTTTCCTTTTCTCCTTTGCTTTTCGCTTCTCTTCTCTTCACAGCTGTTTGTAAGGCCTCCTCAGACAGCCTTTTTGCATTTCTTTTTCTTGGGGATGGTCTTGCTCCCTGTCTCTTATACAATATCACAAACTTCCTTCCACAGTTCATCAGGCACTCTGTCTATCAGATCTAGTCCCTTAAATCTATTTCTCACTTCCACTGTATAATCTTTAGGGATTTGATTTAGGTCATACTTGAATGGTCTAGTGGTTTTCCCTACTTTCTTCAACTTAAGTCTGAATTTGGCAATAAGGAGTTCGTGATCTGAGCCACAGTCAGCTCCCAGTCTTGTTTTCACTGACTGTATAGAGCTTCTCCATTTTTGGCTGCAAAGAATAAAATCAATCTGATTTCAGTATTGACCATCTGGTGATGTCCATATGTAGAGTCTTCTCTTGTGTTGTTGGAAGAAGGTGTTTGCTATGATCAGTGCGTTCTCTTGGCAGAACTCTATTAGCCTTTGCCCTCTTTCATTCTGTACCCCAAGGCCAAATTTGCCTGTTACTCCAGGTATTTCTTGACTTCCTACTTTTGCATTCCAGTCCCCTATAATGAAAAGGACACCTTTTTGGGGTGTTAGTTCTAGAAGGTCTTGTAGATCTTTATCAATGAATACATAGCTTAAAATCTCTCTATCTCTCATACAAACACACACACACCACATTTAAAAATGACTAATTAATACTAATGAAGTTACTAATAAGACTAGCATATATTAACCAATTACAGCAAGAGATTTTTAATATCTGTTGGCTATATAATAGTGCTGTGAATGAAAAAATAAGGTAAGAGATCCAGGGTATAACAAAGGTAGTACGATGACCAGATATCATTTTTCCTTTATAGAGTGAAACCCTTCTTAAAAGATTGTGCAATTTGTTCTGCCAGCTTTAAAAAAAGAGGTGGTTAAGCTCGAGAGAATCCAAATAGAGGAACCAAGCCAATCTTTTTGTGTATGATCTACTTGCCTTCCTAGTAAATGAATCATGGCTAGAAAGAGTATACCTGATGGAATTTGGTGCCAAAAGTGAACTGTATGAGAGGGACAAGGTTGGAGATGTCAGAAAGAGGTTTAGGTTATTCATAACAAAAGTGTCTGGACCACCTAGATAACAGTGCTCTGGAAAAGCCTATGGAGGAATCCTGAAATCATCTTCACCCAGAACTGCTTATACCTGCTTAAAATCGATACAAGAAGGCTGTGCTGGGTGAGGAGAGGAGCAGAGGGCTGCTGGGCTGCTCAGTGTCCTGGACGAAGGAGGTGCCTGAAGACTCTTCAGAGTCAGAGGAGTGCCCTAGCAGGAGCACAGTGTCTGATGGGGAAACTCACATCTTAAGAGGCCTCTGGGCAGTGGGCCCTGATGACACTGGGGAAAGTTTTGAGGATTTGGTCTTAAGAAAGGAAGACCAGAGAAAATATGTTTAATCTACAGAGAGTTCTGGAGCTAGACTGAGCTGCAAGATACTCTCTGGACCCTCTCATCTCCCATTCCTCCTCCTCAACAGAAAGGCCATGGGGCTTAGGGACCCTCTACGTAACATCCAAAGCACACCCAGAGCAGGCACCCTCTGGGTCCTGCTAAAAACATGCAGGAAGGAGGGACTAACACGTCAAGGTTCCTGTGCGAGACCCTCAGCTTATGCTCCATACTTGGTCTCCTATTCAACCTCCCTGCAATTGGGCAGTGTGGTCTGCACTTTTACCTTTTTATGTGTGAAGCTCAAGGAATTTGTCCTTTGACCGAAGTTCAAAAGCTAGGAAATGACAGAGCTGAAATTTGAACCCATACCTATCTGACTCTGGGTTTTTTTAATTCACAGAGATGATAGATCAGGTATATTTTTAAGGCTCAGAAAAAGTAAGCTCCGGTTTACTATCAAAAACCATTTTTCTGTGGGATTTTTCATTGCTTTTCTTTTTCTTCCATTTGAGATCCAAAACTCACGCAGCAAAGAAGACTAACTTGGAAAATGAGATACGAGGCTTTTTAATACAGATGGAACTCCTTGAAAGTACTCAAAATTTTAAAGTTAGCTCTCTTGGGTGTTCTTTTTAATATGCATGTCACAGTTGATAAGGTGTCAGCAGGAAGGAATCATGTAATACTTACAGCAGACATCTGAAGAACATAATTGCCCCAGCTGACATGTGTGACTGCTCTTTCATTATCATGTCAAGAGGACAGTTATGCTTATAAATTGTTTGCAGTGAGAATAAAATAGGAAGCACTTGCTTAAAGTTTATTATAGCCTTTTAGAGTAACATAATTATAGTTACAGAGTGTTCTTCCTCAGTGTGAACATTTTATTTGTTCTGCAGAGGATCTCTTTGAGATCAGAAAAGCAAATGCTATTTCGGTAGATGATGTTAGGCATGAAAGTTCCATTCATGGAAACTTTACTTGAATATTCAATCATGGTCTCCAGAGGCCTTAAGTATACAGGGCCTGCTGTGCCTCTTACACAGATTAAGCACATCCTAGCATGTTGTGTTACTGCAATTCCCCTGTGATATCAAGGCCCCAAACTAATCTTCAGGACCAGCATCAATCTGCAGGAGAAATTCAAGTGAAAAGGAAATGGGCTTTATTAGAGTCAGGACGGAGACTGCTCTAACTCCCCCGCAAAACAAGCCAAGCCAGGAAGTAGTTTTCACATCTGCTAAAACAAAGATTCCTGAAACGGGTAATTCCACAAAATCAGTCATTGATTTCTTACTGTTAATCAGTTTCAAATTATATTTCATCTTCATACAACTTTAGGGACTAAGAGAGGCTGAGAGATCACCTTACATGATGCTTCACCTTACAAATGCAATAACTGAATAGTGAAAAACTGGCTTAAAACTCAACATTCAAGAAACTAAGATCATGGCATCTGGTCCCATCACTTTATGACAAATAGGTGGGGGAAAAGTGGAAGCAGTGACAGATTTTTATTTTATTGGGCTCCAAAATCACTGCAGATGATGACTGCAGCCATGAAATTAAAACGTGCTTGCTCTTTGGAAGAAAAGCTATGACAAACCCAGACAGCATATTAAAAAGCAGAAACATTACTTTCCCGACAAAGGTCCATATAGTCAAAGCTATGGTTTTTCCAGTAGTCATGTATGAATGTGAGAGTTGGACCATAAGGAAGGCTGAGCGCCAAAGAACTGATGCTTTTGAACTGTGGTATTGGATAAGATTCCAGAGAGTCCTTCAGACGGCAAGGAGATCAAATCAGTCAATCCTAAAGGAAATCAACCCTGAATATTCATTGACAGGACTGATGCTGAAGCTCCAATACATTGGCCACCTGATGCAAAGGTGGCAAAGACCCTGATGCTGGAAAGATTGAGGGCAGGAGGAGAAGGGGGTGACAGAGAATGAGATGGTTGGATAGCATCAGTGAATCAATGGACATGAGTTTAAGCAAACTCAAGGAGATAGTGAAGAACAGGGAAGCCTGGTGTGCTCCAATCCACAGGGTCACAAAGAGTCAGACATAACTTAGTGACTGAACAACAAGTAAATGGTCAAGATTACATGCTTCACTTGAGCTGATAGATATGAAGGAACTAGGAAGCAGACCCAGGACTCCTAACTCCAGCTCCAATCCCCTTTCATCTAAAAGAGCATGAATTACTAGAGCCTAAGAGAAGACAAAGAGGAAACCAGGAATCATGCAAAACATGTCTCTAGTGCCCCTTATCCTTCTGTTCTGTTCCCTGTAATGACTGAAATTAGAAGATGGAAAATTATGTGACAGATTTCTATGGAACAAGCATCCCATATGCAAGTTGTGGACGTTGCATTGTCTGCATTCTATTGCTCAGAAAACTTGATCACATGGCCTCAAATAACTGCCAGAGAAAAGTCATTTAGCTATGTTCCCAGGAAATAAAGGACATTGGTTTAGGTAAATATAGTGTGTGTGTGTGTGTGTGTGTGTGTGTGTGCACACACGCATGTGTGCACGCTCTGTCATCTCCAACTCTTTGCGAACTCATGGACTATAGCCCACCAGTCTCCTCTGTCCATGGGATTTCCCAGGTAAGAATACTGGAGTGGTTTGCCATTTCCTCCTCCAAGAGATCTTCCCAACCCAGGAATCAAACCCGCATCTCCCACATGGCAGTTGGATTCTTTACCACTGAGCCACGTGGGAAGCCAAGGATACAGTAGTCCCCTTGAAATGTCCCAATTCCTTGGTTTCCATGACATTTTTATTTCCTTGCCCTTTTTTTGTTCTTAGATTCAGACACCACCGATTAAAGAATACAGATCCTACTGAGAGCCATATAACCTCCCTGCAAGTTTAAACAATGACTATTTCCCCAAAAGATGTGAAGCCATTGTGTAGGGTAACTGTATACCAGGAAGAGAAATGTCCAGAATATCCAAATATTTTGAGGATTTTGAGATACAGGATCTGAGTTGCCACTAATGGTAGGAAGACCAAAATTCCATAATAATTCTTTTGTTATGGCCACTGCCTATGGAAGCCAGGTGATAAATTAAGTATTATACCAAGATAATTTTAGAGTGGGTATGAAAAAAACTGCAGACCTGTTCTATGCTCATTTCTTAGTTCCCAAGTATATAACTGGAGAGATATATTTAGCTCCTAGAAGCAGCTTCACATTTCTTGTGTAACTTACAGAATAAGAGCCATTATTGTAGGAAAGGTCAAGTGAAAGCATCTGAAACTGCCTCAGCACTGGCTGAAATAGTAAGTCACAAACAATATTATATCCCAAGATGAATTTCAGAGATTAGCACTATCCAGCAAAGAAAAAAACAAGGTTGGTACTCTCCATCATATTCCCCCTTCAGCGTTTTGACAACTGAGAAAACCAGATGAAGTGTGGCAGAGGACAGTAGACTACCACAAGCTTAAATGTGGGAGCCTCAAGTGCGGATGTTACTTTCAGACCTGGCATCTCTTGTGGAGCAAAACAAAATGGCCTTTGGCACTTGTTCTGCAGCTATGGGTCTAATGAATGTATTCTTCTTTATCTCCCTCAGTAGAGAGGATAAAGAGATCTAAAGGGAGACATGGACAGAATTATATTTTAAATATCCTACCCAAGGACCAAGCTAATTCACCCATTCTGTGTCAAAATATGATCTCCAGGAACCTTGATCGTCTTGACATTACACAGAACATATCAGTGTTCCTCTATGTTGATGATATCATACTACCCGCACTAACATGGATGCTCCAGAAAGACACATTACACTGGAAGATGCAAGAAAAATCCTATGAAGATACAGAAGCCTGCCACAACTGTGAGCTTTTAAGGAATGTAGTGGTCTGGGGCATGTCATTACATCCCCTCCAAAGTAAAAGACACATTGTTTTAATATTTATCTCCTGTATTAAGCACTTGATTACCTGTTTGGATTTTGGAGGTAGTATATGTTACACTTAAAAATATTAGTATCCATCACACCTAACCCACATACCAGATGACTTTGGAGACTGACAATTTTGAGTGGAACACAGGGTGTGGCGCAAGTTTCCTTACCACTCAGGTTGTATGGCCCTGATGATCCACTGTTGCTGATGGTATGCATAGCAGGGTGTCACAGATGTGTAAAATCCTTAGCAAGCCCAAATAGGAGCAGTACACTACATAGCCCTGGTAGTCTGAAGCACAGCTGAGCCTACTGCATTAGAGAAGCACCATTTGAAAAGTAGCTTTTGGAGTGCAACCAGACGTTTCTAGACATAGAGCAAGTCCAAAAGCCATGATTAAATTATTTGAACAGAGCCTACATACCACATCTTTGACCTCTACTGCACTGATGCCTCTCCCACAGCTCATGACAAACTAAGGCAGGAAAAGTCAGGCTTGGTTCACAGATGAATTGGGAAATATGTTGGTGCTAAAAAAGTGTCTTACTGTCATAAAACAGCATCCCACCCCCGCAAGTGGTCCTAAAAGAGAGAGGAAAAAACCAATCATCCTAGTGGGCAGATCTGTAATTACTATACTTGATGGTCCAATTTGTGTGGAAAGAAAAGTAGCTAGAAAGAAAAGGATAGCCACAGACTCCTTGGTATGGCAAATGGCTCGGTGGGTTCAGGTCCCAGAAGTAACAAGAGTAGAAGACCGTAGACAAAGAATTCTGGGGAAGAGATGTATGTTTCTGGCAGAGGACACTTTGTTTCTGCTAATGCTCATCAGTGAGCACTCATCACAAAGGAGACTCTCAACAGCCAGGCAGAATAACTTATGAATATTAGCCAGCCTCCCTCCTGGGCCATTCCAGTGTTTGCACAGCAGGCCCATGAATAGATTAGTCATGATGACAAGAGAGGAGACTATGCAATGGCTCATTAGCATGGCCTTCCTCTCAACAAGGCTGACCTATCCTCTGCCAGTACTTCGATCCAAGTCTCTAGCCTTTGATATGGAACAATTCCTCCAGGAGAAGAACCAATCTGTGGAAGACCAATTACATCAGACACCTTACCACTTGGAAGAAATGACAGTTCATCCTTACTGGGACAGACACGTGCTCCAGAGTGAGTTATTCTTCCGCATAAGAATAACTTCAGTATCCCCTTTAGCCCCATTATCTAAATGCTTATCCAATGTCTAATCAATTGACCTGAGACCCAAACAACTGTGCCTCAGACTGAAAGTCCTACCCTACGTAAAGGAGATGTAATATAAGCATATGACAATGATCTTACCATCTACCCCCAGAAGAGGCCAATCTAACAGACTAGAGAAATGTACTTGAAAAGGCACAATGAGGTGGATGCCATGATACACTACCAAAGTCCCTGTTCAGGAAATAAGGACATATTCTCCCAGGTACTGGGACTGCTGACTACAGTTAGGCCTCAGCTGTCAGCCCCTTTTAGGAACTGTACCCACTAAAGGGATTCATTCACCCAAGGGCATGACTCCTTCCCAGGGCAGCCACGACTGAGGTATAAAGTCACGGCTCCAGCTATGGCGTGGAGGTATAAAGACGGCTTCCTCACCCCAAATCAGAACTGAATCACCACCCAACATGTCTCTTTGCTCAATCCTGGTTCCTTCACATTACTTCCCATCTATAGATGGTGAGCCCAAAGCACTGCCTAATGAAACTCCTACACACAAATCTCTGTCCCAGAGTCAGCTACCCAGGAACTGAACAAGCAACATTCAGATAAGGACCATTTTAACAATACACCTTGTGAAATTGTATACAACTTCATTTGTCCTAGCTGCTTGGGATACATGAGAAAATAGAGGGATACACATGAGAAAGGACACATATATTTATGGTGTTCTGTCCCTAATAGCTAGAATAGCTAGATTTTCAGATTTTGAGTCTGAAAATCAAGAGTGAAAATCGGAGTGGTTTCTCTGGTTGCCCTTCCCCAGGAACCCACTGAGGAATTTTGCTGCCTACCCCATGATTTTAGCCACAACTGGATTAGAAATCTTAAGTTCAGAGGAAAGAGTAGGAAGCATGTCTCTGGAAGTACACAGTAAAGATTCTACTGAATCTGAGGCTGTGACCACCACCTGATCAATTTGCTCTTCATGATAGTAGACCAGCAGACATGAAGGAGTTACTGAAATGGCAAGAGAATTACATGAAGAACCAAAGTTGTCCTCACCCAATGGGAACAGAGGAGAGTATGTCTGGAACCCAGAGGATATCCTAGAGTATTTCATCATTTCCATACCCAGCTATAACAGTGTAAAGGGGCATCTGTAGCAACTACAGTCAAATGATCAGAAAAACTTCAGGCTTAGACCTCCAGTAGGATGAAGACCTGAAGCATCCCACAAGCCAATCTGGACCAGCTGAAGGGCTGACTGAGGCTGAGGGAAACTGGTGGCTGAAGAGGTGGATTTTAAATATCAACTAAGACTTCAATGGCCTCTCCTGGTGGCTCAGTGGTAAAGAATCCACCTACAATGAAGGAGACACAGGTTTGATCCCTGGGTTGGGAAGATCCCCTGGAAGAGGAAATGGTAACCCACTCCAGTATTCCTGCCTGGGAAATCCCATGGGCAGAGAAGCCTTGTGGGCTACAATCCATGGGGTTGCAAAAGAGTCAGACACAACATAGCAACTAAACAACAAAAGGCTTCAATCAGGTTGCTATTATGGAAACTATACCTGTTTCACTAACTCTCTTGTCTTAGGTCACTCAGAGATTGCAGCTAGCTGCCACCATGAGAAACTTTGTGACTGATAAGATAAAATTTCTCACAGGAAAGAATGGATGGAATAGTGTTCTCACTGAAAAAAAAAAAAAAAAAAAGAAAATTTGTTCCTTTTATTCCTTTAATAAACTGGGAACTGGCTATCATGAAGGGTATAATCTGCATGGCAAAAGTGGCGAACAATACTAGACAGTATTTATGTACCACCCCAGTTTCTTCTACCTTCTGTCTCCTCTGGTTCTTCATGCTTTCTTATCCAACTGAAGCAGAAGCACCTTGAAAGAGACTCACCTTTTACTTGTGTTGTCTCTTTCCTTTCCTTTCACTCAAGTTGAAGCTTCTGCAGGACCCTAATTAGTACCCGCAGGCTCAAATATACAATCAGGAAATGCAAGGAAGTTAACTAACACCCTAGACAATGGGAGGCAAGGGTCAATGTATAAATTCTTCCGCATCCCTTCTTTCCCACCCAAGGATAGTTCTGAGACAGAATTTATATAACTTCTCAGAGATGCAGGGCCATGCTTTGAGCAATGAGTTACACTGGTGGCCAGATGGACAGCATTTTCATAGGGGCTCTCCCTCCTTGCCTGCATTATTCACCTTGGTCTTTCACTCGTGAAACCTGAGACTGCATTGTGTAATAAAATAATAGAATAGTGAAGACTTCGCTGGAGGTCCAGTGGTTAAGACTCTGCACTTGTACTGCCAGGGAACTAAGATACCACATGCTGCACCGTGGTGTGACCAAAAAAAAAATAATAATAATAACACAGACGCCTTCTGCTAAGCTTCAGTTTTCTTGGGAACTATGAATGGCTAAGATAATTATTACCATTGATTTTTACTTCTGTTGCTATTATCACCTCATGATTTGTTTAAAAGATTGTAATTATGGTATTAAAGTGCTTAGAAGCAATGCTTAAACATTAGCTATCGTCATCAACATTACCATTATTGTTACCTCCCCAACCTCTATTCTTTTCAAACTTTATATTCTATAAAATTGAACTTGTTCATATGTTCCAAGGTGCTCATTCCTGCTTTGAGGTGGGGGATGAATTGAGAGAGATTGCAAAAGCGGCAAGAGAAGGTAGCTGGGGCTCACGCTGAGATGATCCCCCAAATCTTCAGAATATTCTAAGCCTTGCTAATATCTTTCCCTTCAGAACTCAAGCATCACTGTCTAAACCAGGCAAGGTTACTTTTGATTTTATGGTGTTCTAAAATGTTTAATATATTTCTACACACATATGCACACATACACAAATATGTCTTATCTTCCTATCTAGACTGAAGGACCCACTTGAATCCCTCTCCTAGGGTCTTAAATCAGGCTGAGAAGATTCTGGTGTTTGAAGAAAGTTTGTTGCGTGACAGCTGGGCGGGCTGAACTAGGTTTCTTCTCGCTGCTCTCTCGTGGCACCCACCGTTTTATGGTACTTTCAGTGGTTCATCTCACCTGTCTAGATTCACAGCAAAGCAAGAGCTACTTGTCTTTAGTATTTATTTTCCACAATTCTATAGCTGCTTCTCTTCTAATTAAATAAGACTTTTTAAGCAGAAAAATCTACCATTTAATGGAAAAAATAGAGAGTCTCCAGAGTCCAGAAGTCTTCATGGAATACTTTGCTCTACCCTATCACACCTTGGGAGAGATTTGTGTGTTGGTGTGGGATCAGGGTAGAGAATCTTTCAAAGTTGAGAAAGATGACAAATATCCTCCCACATATATCCAGTCCCAGACTTTCGATGGTCCTCACCTAGCACTTGGGCTGACTGTAGAGATTCGACAAGTAAATGATGTGGGGTAGTAGGAACATTCCTTCCACATCACCCCTACATTTTCCTGTAATCATTTTTCCTTGTCTATTTCATCAGTGCCAGTGTCACAACTGTCTGCCTCCGGGACTGGCTCCTGCTCTTGCTATTTTAATTTTCTCTTACGATTTTCAAAATTAAAGGGGTTTTATTTTTATTCCAGACCTGCCTCCCTTCTCCTCTCAACAGATTGCTAGGAATACAATCTGTCAAGAGGGAACAAAACCTGCTTTCTCCACCCTCAGGATCGCTGAGCTTTTCATCTTCGTCAACCAGAGGGGAGAGCAGTTGTTAATGGGGCTGCCTTTATATATATCAAACCCAGGCAAAATGAGACCCACAGGGCTCAGCAGTGCTGCAGAGTTTCCTGCTAACTTTGTTAACTTTGTGGCTCCCTTACACTTAGATGGAGGATTACCCACCTATGGAAAGTTTTATCCTTGGGGGTCTAAATAAAATAATCACTCTCATGGATACTTTTAAACATTAATTATTTTTAATTCTTAGGAAAAATATTTAAGATCTTCACCTCCACTGTTTTTAAAAAATTGTAATTTTCATATACAGTTTTGAATCTTTAATAATAGATTAAAGTTGTACTATTGAGGGCTAGAGGCACAATGTACAATAATGTTCCATACCTAATGGAAGAAAGTTCTGATTTTTAGCTTAAACCTAACTAAGCCTATCTTTTTGTGCAGGAGGACATCAGTGCATTTTCATTAGCAAATGAATGGCAGTAAACTCTGCATTCGTGGGAACTCTAAATGCACCAGAATTTCATTTTTTTTTTAATTTTTTAATTGAAGGATAAGTGCTTTACAGAATTTTGTGGTTTTCTGTCATATATCAACAAAAATCAGCCATAGGTACACCCATGTCCCCTCCCCTCCTGGACCTTCATCCCATCTCCCTCCCCATCCCACCCATCACCCTGCCACAGAACCCCTGTTTGAGTTCCCTGAGTCATACAGCAAATTCCCTTTGGCTATCTATTTTACATATGGTATTGTAAATTTCTATGTTACTCTCTCCATAAATCTCCCCTTCTCCCTCTTCTCCTCCCCCCATATCCATAGGTCTGTTCTCTATGTCTGTTTCTCCATTGCTGCCCTGAAAATAAATTCAACAGGGCCATCTTTTTAGATTCTATATATATGTTTCAGTATACAATATTTATATTTCTCTTTCTGACTTACTTCACTCTGTATAATAGGCTCTAGGTTTGTCCACCTCATTAGAATGGATTCAAATGCATTACTTTTTATGGCTGAGTAGCAGCTGGTTTTAGAAAAGGCAGAGGAACCAGAGATCAAATTGCCAACATCCGCTGGATCCTCGAAAAAGCAAGAGAGTTCCAGAAAAACATCTATTTCTGCTTTATTGACTATGCCAAAGCCTTTGACTGTGTGGATCACAATAAACTGTGGAGAATTCTAAAAGAGATGGGAATACCAGACCATCTGACCTGTCTCTTGAGAAACCTGTATGCAGGACAGGAAGCAACAGTTAGAACTGGACATGGAACAACAGACTGGTTCCAAATAGGAAAAGGAGTACGTCAAGGCTGTATATTGTCACCCTGCGTATTTAACTTATATGCAGAGTACATCATGAGAAACGCTGGGCTGGAAGAAACACAAACTGGAATCCAGATTGCCAGGAGAAATATCAATAACCTCAGATATGCAGATGACACCACCATTATGGCAGAAAGTGAAGAAGAACTAAAGAGCCTCTTGATGAAAGTGAAAGAGGAGAGTGAAAAAGTTGGCTTAAAGCTCAACGTTCAGAAAACTAAGATCATGGCAACTGGTCCCATCACTTCATGGGAAGTAGATGGGGAAACAGTGGAAACAGTGTCAGACTTTATATTTTGGGGCTCCAAAATCACTGCAGATGGTGACTGCCACCATGAAATTAAAAGACGCTTCACTTACTCCTTGGAAGGAAGGTTATGACCAACCTAGATAGCATATTTAAAAGCAGAGACATTACTTTGCCAACAAAGGTCTTTCTAGTCACGGCTATGGTTTTTCCAGTGGTCATGTATGGATGTGAGAGTTGGACGGTGAAGAAAGCTGAGCACCGAAGAATCGATGCTTTTGAACTGTGGTGTTGGAGAAGACTCTTGAGAGTCCCTTGGACTGCAAGGAGATCCAACCAGTCCATCCTAAAGGAGATCAGTCCTGGGTGTTCATTGGAAGGACTGATGTTGAAGCTGAAACTCCAATACTTTGGCCACCTCATGGTGAAGAGTTGACTCATTGGAAAAGACCCTGATGCTGGGAAGGATTAGGGTCAGGAGGAGAAGGGGACGACAGAGGATGAGATGGTTGGATGCCATCACTGACTCGATGGACATGGGTTTGGGTAAACTCCGAGAGTTGGTGATGGACAGGGAGGCCTGGTGTGCTGCAATTCATGGGGTCGCAAAGAGTCGGATACAACTGAGCGACTGAACTGAACTGAACTGTAGGTAGCTGGCTAGCCTACAGACTGGCTACTTTGGGGCCATGTGACCACCTCTGATCCAATCAACAGTCATGCCACACAAAGGTCATCATGTGGCCCTGAGCACAGCACTGAACGTAGGAACAAATCTCAGTGCAGCAGTCACAATGGCTGACTTGAGTACACCAAGCTCTTACTTAGATAGAATTTAGCACTTAATCATGGAAAATTTTATGTTGTTCACTATTTTTTTGTGTGTGTATTTATATCTCTTACTCTGAGCTAGTACATAGCTATTTGAAGGCAGAGGCCATTTTTTAAAGTGCTGTATTCTCCATATTCCCTGGTACAGGGGAAGACGAGCACAGTAGCACTCAGTAAATATGAACTTATTGACTGCCTCAAGAACCTAGTTACAACAACAACAACAACAACTGAAGAGAAATGGGTTGTTCTTGAGACAATGTACACTTGACCAAATCTCCATATGCCTTCTATGCCCTCTAATTCTGTATAATTTTACTGCTTCCTGCTGCTGCTGCTGCTAAGTCGCGTCAGTCGTGTCCGACTCTGTGAGACCCCATAGACGGCAGCCCACCAGGCTCCTCCGTCCCTGGGATTCTCCAGGCAAGAACACTGGAGTGGGTTGTCATTTCCTTCTCCAATGCATGAAAGTGAAAAGTGAAAGTGAAGTCACTTAGTCGTGTCCGACTCTTCGCAACCCCATGGACTGCAGCCTACCAGGCTCCTCCATCCATGGGATTTTCCGGGCAAGAGTACTGGAGTGGGTCGCCAGTGCCTTCTCTGTTACTATTTCCTATATCTACTTAAATAACGTCCCACCAAGATTTGAGGTTGTGGATGATCTCTTATTTCCCAAGTAACCATGCATAGGCCTGAGAAGAATCTGAAAACAAAAACTCAAGGTTAACCTTTTACTACATGAGAAAAGAAGATTCAGTGTAAGTTTAAATAGGAGTTCACATGTAACCCTGAGTCAATCAAACTACTTTAAAATCTTTAAGCCTTCTGGTTCCTCATAGTTCTGCTAACATTTAGCCTTCCCATGTGTACCAGTTGCCTAGCGTTTCCTAAAGACCTAAAAAAAAGCCGCAGAAGTGATGTGTTCACTTCACCAGTCTTCATATTCTGCCTAACTTGGGAATTGCATAGGAATATAGTCTTTGTATCAGTAAAACCTCACTATACAACAGATTTTAAGAAATAAAATGTTATTTGTTTCAAAGATTTTACTTTAAACCCTTTTCCAATACTTTTGGAACATTAAGCACTCATAAGTAAATGCAAATAATCCAGGGACATAAGGCACACATGTAAATGTAGCATTCTAGGTAACAAAATATCAAGGAAATGTTCTCCATTGTTTTTAAATAAATATTTCCTTTTAACCATTAACTCGCTTAGTAAGCCTCCCTCTTTTAAGTGAATCATTATCGAAATACACTTCAATCCATCCTGTTAAACTGGTTCCTGGACCCATGTGTACCTTCTCTCCTCGGAGGACATAGCCCCACATAGAGGCCTCTGTTAATATGTGTACAGTAACCTGGAGGATGGCTCCACATTCTCAGAGTGCTGCCTCTGACCTGTATTTGAGCTGCACCTTCAGCAGACTATTCCAACACTCTACTAGGCCACTGCTTCTGAGTAGTGTGAAATGTTACACGCCTAAGTGTGTGGGGAAGAAAGAGCTGCTGGTGTAACTTCAGTGAGTACCATGAGGCTCTGGGCTGCTCACTCATAAATCCTGCTTGTTCCAGATCCCAGATTACCAGCCCCAACTTACAATGGACTGCTGCTGGGTACACCCACTTTTATGACTCAGTAGTTCAGCAAGACCTTACAAATGATGGGAAGTTCTGAACTCAAGGTTACATTGTGCCCCCATCAACAAGCAGTCTGTCTTTACAAGATACTGTTAGGATGCCAAGAGCTGTTTTTCAAAAGATGCTATAGCCTTGCTCTGGAAATTCAGGGGTCTGCAGTTTTATTCTCACACTGATACAGGGTTTGTCAGACCAACGAGCCCAAGCACCAGACCTGCCTGTGCTGCAACCTGGTTGCAGCATGATGCCTTTCCTGTTTCAGAGCCCATTCAAAGATGGCAATCTCTTATGTCACCAAACGTATAGGCCCTAGCACCATTCCTAAATTTGGAATGTGGTACCTTCAAAACCCCATTGCTGTCAATGAGTTAGGTTCTGTGATAGTTTCTCCTGCTATCAGGCCTGCTCTGCATAGCAGAGCCGACACTGAAATGCTAAATAATGCTGGGGCACCTTTTACAAGTGCAACTTTCTGGTGGCCTTAGTAAGTATGTGTTCCCTGGCCCCCTCCCAGGGAACATAACCCTCTGGTGGATCTCCCAGCCTCACATAATTTCTCCGCTCAAGCATGCCCACTGCCCTGAGACTTTGCTTCCTTCCTCCAGTATCTGCAATGGTCAGTGCTGCCACTTTCACTTCACTCAGCATGGGCTATCATTTTCTCTCACCCCGAGAAGTCTCTTGAGTGCTGGTTCGTGTTATGCCCTGGAGACTGCCAAGGTTGCAAATCTGTGTCCTCAGAAAGTACATCTAAGACATTAAATTCTTCTTCATCTGGTTTTATGTTCTGGCCTTTCAAGAACCCTCAAAACTCATGACCACAGGCACTGCCCTAGTTCCTGTCAGTAAATGCTTGCTAGGTCTTGCAACTCTCTAAGAGTATAATACACTGTTCATCCCTTATCAGACCCAGGATATACCCTCCTGGGACATAACCCCAGTTATAAGCCAAGCAGCCAAGAAAAGAGGTGGGGTTTTATCTTGATGGAAGCATGACATTACCTTGCAGAAGAAATAGCCTAAGTGGTTTCACACATGAAAGCAGTATATATTAGCTCTCACTGAGGCAAGGGCCCTCCTCTGCAAGCTCTGAGAACCCAGAGAAGTTGAAGAATCAATGTCTGGGAGACAAGCAACAAGTTATTCCTCATCCCATGTGCCAGGATGGAGACAGTTTTCTCTACCAGGGTTGTGACTTTGGCATAACAGACCTGCCTCAGCTGTATAAACAATTGTCATTGAAGCTCATGACTCTATTTGATCTTTATTTTAGTCTTTTTCTTCTTGCCCAATGCTAGACATACAGGCCTCTTTCTAAGCTACCAAAAGGGCTTTTGCCCTCCTTAGCTATCAATTTTTAACTTCCTTCAGATTTTCAATATTCCTCTAATAAGCATCAATGCAATTTAACAAGCAGCCAGTTCCATTTTCCTCGTATGGATGTTTTTCCCCTGTATTTTTCAAATGTCTGAACCATCACATTGGAACATCTCTCAGCTCACCAGGGAAAGTTTTTGCATTTTGGCCAACATCTTGTATCAGAGACTCTCTGCCCCACACACCAACTGTGATAAGGTTCTCCTTGCCAACCAGGCAGTGAGTGATTCAGGCCCCAAACCTCATCTTACCACCTGTTTTCTTCAAGCACTTATGGAACCACTGGGTCAGCTGGGTCCTCTGGAAAGCGGATTGATGCTGAGACAGATTTAAGAATGCAGACTGAAGAGTAATAACTGTAAGAAGAAAAGGGAGGAGGTAGGACTGGGCAGGGAGAGATGGCAGACCATAATGCATATTGAACAACATCTCTGCCCACCCAGTGAAACTCTTTGAAGCAAAGGTCACCCATTAGGGGAGTCTGGCTCAAAGGACGGGGTGGATCTGAAGATGTAAAAAGCAGGAAGCCAGCGAACCACACTCCTTACAACTGAGCAACAAGTTATCCTTTGAAGAGGGGTCCAAACAGAACAATGCTTCTCTGGGTCTGCCACTAAGACAGCTAAAATGAAAAGGTTTTACCCTATATGTGGGCCTGAATATATATTGATCTAATTAAGGCCAGACTTCCCCTCTGTGGGCATTTGGACAAATTCTGCATGACTTAATGAGGCCCTCAACTCTCATCTCCAAAGGTTCTAAGTTCCTCTGAGTTTTTTCCTAGTGTGCACCTCAATGTCTTCTTGACATCTCCACGTTAAAGGAGAATGAGAACAACCTTAGAGAGAGAGGCAACTTTAAACAGCACTCTCACGTTTAAAACTCTGTCCTGTTTTCTAACTAACTTGCTCTAAAGAGGAAGTCAAATGGCTTACAGTTGGATCAACCAAAAAAGTAAGTCATGGCTGCAAATTCTCCACTCAGGCTCTGAATGTCAAATAACTCCAAGTTGGCATTTTGCAGGTTAAATTACATTGGCCATAGAAAAAAGAAAGTGCTGAAGATAAATACTAGTCTAACCCTGATTTTATGTTTCTATTTCTGAAAGTGTGTAGGAAAGTCTACAATGCTGAGACCAGAGTGAGGAAGACATTCACACTACAAGTCCTAGCTTGAGATCTATTGCCCAAAGGAGCTAAAAACAGCACTATTTTCAGGAGCTGCCCCATGTGTTGGCATTTTAGGGAAGCTTTGGACATTCTCCAAGAAAGTGAATCTCTAGTCCACAAGAACGTGAAGTCTTTTCTCCTAAGAAGAACTGTTATGGATTAAAGAATGTGTCCAACCTGGATTAAAAACCTGGATTAAAAACCTGGACTAAAAACCCTACTTGATTGTGATTAAGTTAAATGCTAATGTCATCAATGAATAATTTGATTGAGAAGCTTGGAGAAGTGCTTCACAGAAAGTGAAGGGAGAGGGAAAAAAACAACAGGTTTTGGATGGTCTGTGGTACAGCAAAGAAACAGAAGCCAAGGAAGAGATGGGGAGAATCAGGACTTGGCTAAATGAAGGGCCACCTGAGCTCAGAGAGGACCACAGGGGACCATGGGACATTGACCACAGACATTTACTAAGCTCTCAGAGTTCTGTGGTCACCAGTTTGGGCTGATGGCCCAAAGGACCAGGAGAAAACAGGTTTTTCCTAAGGTGAAGTGAAGCAAACAGCTACGTCCCACATTCCCAAAGACCACAGAAAGTGAGCTCACTACGACTCTGGGGATAGAAAGAAGGCCCACTATTGAGAAAGGCCAGTGACCTCAAAGTTAGGGCAGAAGCAGCAGCTCAGAATCGGTACATAATTTGTGGGGAACAGTGAAAATTTTTAAATGTGGGGTCCCTTGTTTAAAAATTATGAAGAACTTCAAAATAGAACATCTGAGCATTAAGCCAAGTGCATGGCCCTTCTGAGCCAAGGGACCTTGCAACTGTACAGGTTGAAAACACATGAACTCACCCCTGAAGAAGCCAGGCACTTCTTGCTAAGTCACTTCAGTCATATTCTACTCTTTGCGATCCTATGGACTGTAGCCTGCAAGGCTCCTCTGTCCATGGGATTCTCTAGCCAAGAATGCTGGAGTTGGTTGCCAGGCCCTCCTCCAGGGAATCTTCCCAACCCAGGGATCAAACCCCTCTCTCTTAATCTCCTGCATTGGCAGGTGGGTTCTTTATCACTAGCACCACCAGGAAGCCACATATGTTAGTCATTTATTGCTGTGGAAGGATAATTAGGCCTCACCTTTGAAGAGACAAGCATCAGGGAATTTGTGGACATATTTTAAACTTTTACAGGTGCCCCCTGGTTAGAAATCATTTATAATCCTCCACATCAGGGAGCTTCCTAGGTGGCTCAATGTAAAGAATCTGCCTGCCAAGCAGGAGACCCAGATTTAACCTTTGGGTTGAGAAGTTCCCCTGGAGAAGGAAATGGTCACACACTCTAATATTCTTGCCTAAGAAACCCCATGGACATAGCAGCCTGGCAGGCTACAGTCCTTGGGTCACAGAGAGTCAGACACGACTTAGTGACTAAACAACAACGCCCACATACAGAATGTATTCAGCTTCTGAGATGTCTCAAAAGCCTCATCCCTTTATGTCATCAGTTCAAACTCCAGGACACTGGCATCTAAACCAAGCCCAAATGAAACATGACCAAATTCTGTTTATCTACTGCTGTATAATAAATTGCCCCCAAATGTAGTGGATTTAAACAATAAACACTTCCTATCACAGTTTCTGTGGTCAGGAATTCGGGAGCAGCTTAACTGGGTCTGGCTCAAGAATTCTCCTGAGGCTGCAGCCATCTGAAGCCTTGACTGTGACTGGAAAATTCACTTTTGATGACTCACATGACTACTGGCAAGAGGACTCCGTTCTTAGCCACATGGGTCTTTCCATCGACTGCTTGAATGGGGAAACAGTTCTCCTCAAAGTGGATAATCCAAGAAAGAGAACCAGAGGATGTCACTCTGCCTTTTATGTCCCAATTTCAGACATCAGACACCACCGCTTCCACAATATTCTAGCTAGAAGTAAGGCACTGAGTCCAACCCCAACTCAGGGGAAGAGTAACTAAGCTCCATATCTGGAACTGAGGGAAAGATATCAAAGAATTTTAGGACCTATTTTTAAACCATCATGCTGACCAATTCACTACTTATACAGAGCATTTTTCACTCAAGAATACTTTTTTATAAGTGTATTATTTTTAGCTGCATAAAAGGCAAAACTAGAAAAATCAGTAGACCTAAGAAGGATTCCACAGCCCTCCCACGGTGACAAGAAGGAGCCCCCTGATGTTCTGTGAGTGAAAAGGCCATTCTCCCTTTCACTATTGACACCATTCTGTCTTTGCTTAAATCCTCCTGGGTCTGTCTTGGGTTGGGGAGTCTGTGACTCTGAAATAGAGGGAAGATGGTTATGTGGGTATTATCTGCAACTTGACTTCATCGATACCATGAATCTAGCAGAATAAGCCAGTGAGCAGAGTAAGAACAGGGAGTGACTGCTTCTTACAGTCACATCAAGCCTGTCTTCTACACAGAAGAACATGACTGTGATAGGGGGACTTTTGTTTTTTGACTTTCCTACTCCCCTTTTTGTACCTTCTTTCTTCCATGCTATGGAAAATCTAGATTATTTTCACTGAATATGATCCTCTGTTGCCAGGAATTGTTATTCAGTCACTAAGTAGTGTCCAACTCTTTGCAACTCCATGAACTGCAGCATGCCAGGCTCCTCTGTCCTCCACTATCTCCCAGAGTTTGCTCAAATTAATATCCACTGAGTCTGTGATGCTATCTAACCATCTCAAACTTTCCTACATTCTTTTCCTTTTACCTTCGATCTTTCCCAGCATCAGCGTTTTTTCCAGTGAGTCAGCTCTTCACATCAGATGGCCAAAGTATTGGAGCTTCAGCATCAGTCCTTCCAATGAATATTCAGGGTTGACTTCATTTGGGGTTGACTGGTTTGATCTTCCTGCAGTCTAAGAGACAAACACAAACTCAGAGCTGAAAAATAACCTGAAGACCTCAGATATCTACATACCCCAGTTGTCATAAGAACCAGTAGGAGGTACAACTAGAACAGAAATAGAAGGTACAACCTCCAGGAAATGGCCAAGGATTGGTACGAGATACACAAGGAGTAACACAGTAGATCAAAAACTATGCACAGAAGTCTAGAAGCCAAAGGAGGAAAACCCTAAGGAAGTATTTAGTTAAGCCTTTAAAAAAATGATGAAATACAAAAGTGGTACAATTTTGAGGCAATATCAGGCAATACATTTGGATATTATTTTTCTATTAGAGACTATAAAAGTCATAAGGAGTCATTACAGCACAGTGGAAAGAATACAAAACTTAAAATCAGGAATCTTTAATTATAATTCTGGCTTTGCATTATTCCACTTGTGATATCAGACAAAGCATTTTGCCGCTTTTAATATCATTGTGTGTGTGTGTGTGTGTGTGTGTGTGTGTGTTAGAGAGAGATAAACTGAAGTTGTATGAGATTGGTGTTGTTGTTCAGTTGCTCAATCATGTCTGACTCTTCGCAACCCCATGAACTGCAGCAGACCAGGCTTTGCTGTCCTTCACTATCTCCCTGAGTTTGCTCAAACTCATGTCCATTGAGATTGAATCTGCCCTAAGTTTCTCACAGGATGTTCTAAGGAACAAGTAATGTGTAGCAAGAGCTTAAGTTGTGTATCTACAATGAATCAGAGATTTAAAAATGTTTTTCTAAACATATTTTTTTTTAAAACCTGTGTCTCAGAGGTTACAATGAACTGAATGTTTGTCTCTCTCCCCAAATTCATATGTTGAAACCCTAATCCCAGTGTGACAGTGTTCAGAGGTGGGACCGTCATAGATGGGTTTAGTACCTTCATACAAAGAGGCCAGAGAGCAGGCTAGCTCTCTCTTCCATGCAGAGACACAATGAAAAGTCAGTCATCTACAACCTGGAAGATGATTCTGATATCAGACTTCCAACCTCCAGAACTGTGAGAAATAAATGTCTGTTGTTCATAAGCCCCTCAGTCTATGGTGATTTGTTTTAACAGCCCAAACTCACCAAGACACAGGTTAAGACCTCCCAAGTAATTAGGGAAAATAACGCCTTTCAAATAAGCCCTCGACAGTGTACTGAATGAGGGAGGGCAACACTTTCAATCAAACACATAGCTTCACTACTACATAGGGATTCAAGTTTCTATGTCAATTTTACCTTAAAAAATCCAGAATCTTAAATCATGGAAGTCTTCCATTTTACAGCCAAACCTGGACCTCATAACCATGACTAAGTAAGCACAGTGCTGTGATTTACAAGGGAGCCGCCCTAGATTGTTCAGGGACCAGAAATCTAAAACATATAAGAACATAGTAGCCCACACTTAGATTAGAACCATGGGGATGGGGAAATCAGTATTTCCAAAAGAAGAGGGCTATATATCTGAGAAAAAGAGAGACGGAATTCTGAGTAAACAAAACAATAGTTGTACTTTTGGGGAGAAGAAAAGTAAAACACTAAAGTCATTGAAGGCAATTGAAAATACAAGGTCACTCCATCCCATGCCCTAGTTTCAAAAAGTTAAGAAGTGTTCAAGGAGAATAGGTAATAGCCTCTGAATTTAACCACAAGTAGAGCAAAGCTACTGCCATCCCAATAAGGGTAATATCAAGTGAGAAGCGTTCAGGGTAAGGAAGAATATGTCACTGTGCCATGGGAAGGGAACTACAAGTAGCAGAAATGCTGTGAGCTAGCCATGAGAGACAGGCAGTTAGCAGCTCTCTGGGTGACCCTCTGGAAGAGACTGGAGGCATTTGGGAACAAAGACAGCAGAGACTTTGCTGATACTGCTATGAGTCAGAACAAAAGTGTAATGTTGATTTATGCCTTAATTATATCGCCTAGGCTATAGTTGCTTGGGAAACCATTGACTACTGAAATAATAATGCCAAAGAGCTAAACAAATTAAAGGTATCAATTTTAGAAGTGATAGGAAACATCTATTAAAATGAGGCAGAAGGGAACCAGCATCCATAGAACAACTATCATGTGTACTCTCTGAATTAGGAAACTTACATGAGGTCTCATTTAGTCTTCATAAGCCCTCTATATGAATACAGAAAATAAGCTCCTTGAGCGCTGTGTTTTTGTCTGTTTGGTCATTGCTGTATCCCCATAATTTAAAACAATTATTACAACTCAGAAAGCATCTAATATCTGCTACCAAAAAAAAAAAATCAATAGATAGAATTGCCTCCAATTCTAAGATGCCAAACTAAGATTCAGACAGGGTAATTACATTACTAAGACTGAAGTGAAAGGCGCTCAGTTGTGTCCAACTATTTTCAACCCCATGGACTATATAGTCCATGGAATTCTCCAGACCAGCATACTGGAGTGGGTAGCTGTTCCCTTCTCCAGGGGATCTTCCCAACCCAGGAAACTACTAGGTCACCAAGATTTTAAACCAAATCTGTCTAATATCATCAAAGCCTACCTCCTTGCAAGTCATTTTCTACCAAAAGCAGAACCCCTAAAGATTTCTGATTCCACTTATTATTTAAAGTCTGAACATTTCCAAAAAGAATTGGAAGGAATTAGTACATGACTTGCCCTGCTATTTCATCTTTCAAAAAGTTAAGGAAACAGATATTTCATATTTTGACAATAAGACAGTAGTCCATGGAACAGTTGTAATAAAAATTTTAAGAAACTATTTTATATGCTGTAACAAATGATGAGAATCTTGGTATAAGTGGGCATGTAGCCTACATACTTCCTGAATATAAGTGAAACCCCAAGGTTAGACTACCTGAAAGGGAAGATAACTTTTCCCCTTTTCTAGGATTAGAGACTCTCAAAAGGAAAATTTTACCATTATAAATTTTGAAGAGAGTTTTTAAAGGGTAAGATACTTTAAAATATTAATATAAAGCAAACAAACAAACCAAAAAAAAAAAAAAAAAAAAAAACCCTAAGCCCTAACAATGAACAACAAGTAACAGCAGTCTGCCTCTAAGAAGGAACAAGAGCATGAAGAGAGACCCCTTAGAGACACAGGCACACAAGACCCGGTGGAAGCTGCGAGCGGACTGGAATTTGAAAACAATCCTGGTGCAGCCTCGGGGCCCACACAGAACACAAGGAGCCAGCAACCTAATCCTGAAGGGATGGAATTCTGTGGTAGATGGAAGGTAACTCTAAAAACAACCACCTAAAGGTTTAACTACTGACTACGTTAACTCAACCACTCCACACTAAAACCCTGACAGAAAAAGAGGACTTCTCATTTTCTGAAATAAATTCTATTTTCCTCAGTCTCACTAATTCTACATAAAATGTCCAGGATTGAATTTTAAAAATTACAAGACACACAAAAAAGAAACACATTCACATGCTGTCAAGGGATGATGTAATCAACAGAACCATGCCTAGGGAAAACCCAGCTGGTGGAACTATTAAATGTAAAGTTTGAAATAAGTATTAGTAATATATTCAAGTATCTAGTAGAAAATATAGACAGAATGCATAAACAAATGGGGAATTTCAGAAGAAATATGGAAATTATTTTTAAAGTCAAATGAAATGCTAGAAATAAAAGTACAATACTAGAGAAAAAGAATTTCTTCAAGAGTTTTATGAGCAATCTGGACTTAGAAGACTATGTCAACTTGAATACAGATAAAGTATCCAAACTGGAAAACAAATAGGAAAAGAGAGAGAAAGAACAGAATAGAGCACAGAGCATCCAAGAGTTGTAGGAAAATGTCAAATAACCTAACATATGTAAAACTGGAGTCCCCAAAAGGAGAAGTCAGAGTGAGAACAGGAAGAGGAAACATTTGGAGAATAATAGCTGTGAATTTGCAAATTAGTGAAGACAACAACCCATGGATACAAAAAACATCAGCGAAATCAAAGCAGCATAAAAAAATTTCATTACATACACGATAATCAATTTGATGAAAACCAAAATAAGGAAAAATCTTGAAGACAGTCAGAAAAAAGAAACATTAGGCTCTCAGATCAAAATAATGGATCCTCAGTTCATCTCCTCCCACAGACACACTAAACCTCCACCACAGATAGAACATATCTGAGAACAAATGGAGACTAGCAGAACAGGCTTTCTACAATTAAGGATATAAAGAAAAGGCCACATTGGGACAGGCAGGAGGGGCAGAGACACAGTTTAGTCAGAACTCCCAGAGCAGCAACCCACAGTGAGAGATTGATCACAATCCTGGCGTTCCCCACTGAGGAGCAAGGAGTCTGAGCCCCGTGTCAGACCTTCCCCAACCTGGAGAACTTGCTCTGGGAAGACGAGATGACCTAACATCTGGCTTTGAAAAATAGTGCGGCTCAGGAGGGAAGGAATATATATTATTATGACTGATTCGCATTGCTGTATGGCAGAAACCAATACAACACTGTAAAGCAATCTTCCTCCAGTTAAAAGATTTTTAAAAAGAAAAACATCTAGAGGATTGTGGGAAATCACGACTCCCATCTATAAAGGCTCACACTCAGACACATTCACTCAGAGTTCCTGCACAGAAGCAACAGCTTCACTTGAGTCCTACACGAATGACTACTTTTAGGGCATGTGTTGGAGGAGCAGAAATATAGTGAGACTTTCTCAGGGGACAAAAACATGGTTGGGCACCATTTTTTTTTTTAACTCTCCTTCCACCTGGCTGGTGCCATTTTTGTCCCTTTCCATCAACCTGGTTAACATCTCTGTGCTCCCATGAGGACTGGCCACACCCAACCAGCACACTCTGGCCAGCCCCTTCAAAACAGTTCCCTTCCACTCTACCTAGCAGGTAATCCTCACCAGCATCAATCCCCCTCCAAAGTGACTCCCACTCAGAAAGGTCAGCCACACCTCCCTTGGGAAGTAGACCCAGCCAGCATCATACTCTTCCAAAGTGACTCTCACTTCAGGGGGCTGGCTGCACTCCACTCAGCAGGATATTTAAACTGGCACCAGGGCCTCTCTAAAGTGGCTCCCACTCTGGAGGACCAGTCCTACACACCAGCATACCCAAAGCAACTGCAGCCCAACCACAGCAGGAAGGTGCACGCAGCCCACAGGCGCTACCCCTGGAGCACCTGGCTCTGTGGAGAGGGATTGCTCTACCAGGCCACACAGCACATCTTCTACATAAGGCCACTCCTTCAAGACCAGGAGATGTAGCTGATGTACTTAATACACAGAAACAAATCCAGATCATTAGACAAAATGAAGAGATAAAAGAATACCTTCCAAATAAAACAGCAAAACAAAACCTCAGAGAAAGAACTAAATGAAATGAAGATTAGCAATTAGTCAGATAAAGAGTTCAAAGAAATAGAGAAGCTCAACAAACTCAGATGAAGAATGAATGAACTCAGAAAGAATATCAACACAGAGACAGAAAACAAACTTTTTGGCTACTAGACTTATGGAGATAAATTCATAATGGATATAAATGTCAAATCATTATACTGTACACCTGAAATGTCAACTCTACTTCAAAGAAAAATAAAATTAAAAAGAAAACATCATCCACAAAAGATGAAAATAACAGACATTTCATCAGAAATTATGCAAGCCATAAGTCAAAGAAAAATAAAAATTAGTCACTCCAGAATGCTTTATCCAGTGAAACTGTCTATCAAAAATGAAAGGGGATTTAAAAAATGAAGAGGAAGCAAAAATTTTTCAAACAAACAAAAGATAAGAAAACTCAGTGGTAGCAAATCAGTATTACCAGAAATGTTAAAGGAAGTTCTTTAGGCAGAAAAAGTAAAATACCAGGTGAAAAGCTGTATTTACACAAGAAATAAAAGAACACTGGATATTATTTATAAATATAATTTTTATTTTTAATTTCTTTAAAATACAATCAGCTGTCTAAAGTTAAAAAAGAAGATCAAAATAAATTGTGAAACATATAGAAGCAAAATGTATGACAATGATAGCACAAAGGATGGAAGGGAAGACATAAAAGTGCACAATAATATTACTGAAGGCAAACTGTACGTTAAATATGTTTCTTAAACCCTAGAGCAATAACTGAAACAAAAACTAAGAAATATAAATCCATGTGTGTACATATATATATACACATATATGCATGTATATGTATATATGTATACATTTATATCGATGTACTATATAGTAAAACTATATATCTATAGAACAGATAAAATGGAATCCTAGAAAAAAATGTTCAATTAAACCAAAAACATGAAAGAAAGGAGAAAGGAAAAAAGCAAAAAACAGATGGAATACATGGAACACAACTAATAGGAGTGAATTTAAATCCAACCAAATAAATAATTACATGAAATGTAAATGGTCTACATACCTCAATTTTTTTAAAAAAAGATTATAACGTTGAATTTTAAAAAGCAAGAACCAAGTATATACAATCTACCAAAACCTCACCTTAAATATATATTAATAGATGTTAGAAGTAAACTGATTGACAAAAACATACCATACATACAATAAAAAAAAAGAAAGCTGGAGTGGTTATATTAATATCAGACAAAGAAGACTTCAGGACAAAGGCTATAAAAAGGATGAAAAAGGACATTACATAATTACATCCTTTTTGCTTTGTTGGCATGTACTATACTTTCTACGCATGCTATAAACTCACAATACATTTTTGCATTTATCTATCCACTCCAGTATTCTTGCCTGGAAAATCCCATGGAGAGAGGAGCCTGACAGGCTACAGTCCATGGGGTCGCAAGAGTAGGATACGACTTGGCAACTAAACCACCACCAGCCTTTCTTATATGAAGTATGTGACTAGGTAATAGCACATGAAGGCAAGCATCTTTTTATAAAAGTATTATAATTAATAAAAATAAAATGTCTCTATCTTGCTACTCCCAATCAGTTAATAGATTTGCATATTGACTATAACAGCTGCTAGAATCACAAAAAAATGAACAGACTTTATGTGCTTCCCGATGAAAGACCACACAACCAGCTACCATCTTCTAAAGGGAATGATCATAAATCTGAAAAATACTTTGCATTAGCTGCTGACTTGCACGAAATTCAAAGGACAGAGGAGCCAGGTGAACTGTACCATCAAGATACAATCAGCAAAATCCAGACTAAGGGTAATGCTACAGTAATGGATAGTAGTGGTGGGTAATGCTGGTCAAATGTCTCAGGTTCTTCAAAAGATAAATTGCAAGGAAAATAAAGAATGGAAGGATGCTGTAGGTTAAAAGAGAATATTTTAAAAAAATGGGCAAGACTAAAAGACACTGTTTAGGGGTATGAGGAGAGACTACTATAAAGCCCCAGGAAGTGTTTACTTCAGAGGGTAAGAAGACAAACTGTAACAGGCACATGGAGAAGCTTCTGGATTGGGTGGCAAAGTTCTGTTTCCAATTCTGAGTGATAGTTATAAGAATACTTGTCTTGGGAATTCCCTGGTAGTCCAGCACTTTCACTGCTGCCGCTCAGGTTCAATCCCTGGTCAGGGAACTAAGATCCCACAGCCAATTAAGAATTAAGGCACAGCCAAAAAGTAAAGAAAAAGAATGCTTGTCTAATAATAACTCACTAAGCCACATGTTTGCTTTACATGACTTTTATCATCTATGTTTAAGTTTACGATAAAAAGGTTAAGAAAAAAAAACAAACAGTGTGTCTCAGGGCTCAAAACAAACAAGATGTTAAATACATAAAAGTTAAAAAATGGGGGCCTGACAAAAGATAGATCCTAACAAAGGACGAGTATCATTCAGGATAATGCAGAATGGATTCAAAGAAAAAATATAGCCAAGAGAAGTAGAGTCACTACTCATGCAAAAGGTTAAAATTAACATGTTCCTATGAGAGCAGAAATGAGAGGCCAGAATTTCTATCTTTAATTAGGATCTTCAGTCCTTCCTAACCAAAACCCATCTTGTCTTCTTGGTTCAAAGTCCAAGACTAGTTTAAAAAAAATTATCCAGAGACTCTAATTCCCTTAGAATTCAAATTTCCAGATGAATATAAATTATCACAGAGTGCAAATGTGATATGATCAAAGGAATGTTGTCAGCCAGCTCGAAGGAATCACAGGGAAAAGCACTGTCTGTTTAAAGTGACTTGTTTAGATTCCATGTTATTAGGTTAAACTGCAAATTATGAAGGTTTTCGACAACTGCTTAAACTATCTATGCTACTAAAATTTCTATTAATATGTATTTATATTTGCATAGTAACTACATATAAAGATTACTTATCAGAATGCGAAAGCATTACAAGCATTTTCCTTAAAACATGATAAACATTTTTTATCTTTTAATTACTGTAGCCGCAGCATTCGATTCAATATGTGCTACACAGTGACATGAATATATAAAATGTCATTCTTCAAATATTGAACATTCACTGTCTTTAGCTTTCATTTTTTCTATTTTACTTAAGTACCTTGATTTTCATGGAGTTTGCTAACACCAGCGTTTCTAGCTATAATTATGATAAAATAAATGTTATTTGTATTCTCACAGTGTAGGGTAGTAGATTGGAAGTCTGAAAATCTGGTTTTAGTCTAAATTCTGTCATTAGCTAGTTCTGTGACCCTGGTTGAAGCACCCTCTAGGAACTTCATTTTCCCATTTGTAAACCTTAGATGCTGGATCATATCTGGGGGTCAAAGAGAGTATTTTCACTTTAACAGAAGTCTCCAGATTTTGAAAATTTCTCGGACTTCAAAGGCAACAAGTCTCTAATGGTGACATTTCTGACACCTTTTCAGGGTTTATGATTGAGATTTGGTACAGAAGACCATATACAGTTTGCTTCTCTGCTTCTGAGTTCAATATCCAAGCCCACATGAGCCAAATCCCAGGCACTCAATAGAGGGCGGTCCCACCATAGATCCAACAACAGAAAGCCTCAGGAAGCATGGATATTAGAAACCCCTCGCTTTTAAACTGACTTATTTAAAGCCTATATGTTCATTTTTCACACATAAAATTGGCACAATTGAAAAGAATGACAATAACTGGGTTGGTATAACAGTAGATGAAAGTACACTGTCATACATCACTCACAGAAGCAAAATTGAAATCATTTTGGCAGAATCTATCAAGCTTACATTTCATGCCCTTTGACTCAACAGTTTCAATTATGGGAATTTACCTTATTTAAAAAGTTACACGTGTAGATAAAGATATGCATGTAAGAGTGAGTTTTATGGCCTTGATTATAGTTGTGAAAAACTAGAAAGACTACAAATGTTAATCGATTGAGATTAGTTGAACAAAATTAAATACACCCAAACAATGAAATTCTATTCAGCCTTTTAAAAAATGCAGAAAATACATATGACTGATATGATATTCATAGCAAATTATTATTTAAAGAAAAATTCAACTTGTACAATAAAACCAAATGTAGAACATGGCCCTATTCATGAAACCATAAATGTTTATGCAGATATGTATGCATATTCATGCAGATATATGTGTGGGTAATATATAAGATTACAAAGGCCTTTTTTAAAAAGTTTGAAAAACTATGCACCTTGGCAAGGTACCTCTTAGATCTTCTACTGCAGGGAGCACAGTTGACCAATGGCCGCTCGCTGTTGTGCTCTGAAATCCATCACTGTGTTAACACCAATGCCACATTCTCCTGAAGCAGATCCCAGCCAGTGACTAAAAGCAGCAGAGATACCAAGGCAGACCCTTTTCTGGGAGATGTAGGACTCCTGACAGGAGATCATCTCAAAGGTCCCCCATTTGCCTGGTTAAACTTACTTAGAACTAAGAACTTGCTTCCTTCCTTAGAACTAAGACAGGGCCGAGACCTGCACAGCAATCCAATGGCTCTCTGCTTACCTCCTCCAACTCATTCCTCACTGTCCCTCACCAATGTTTTCCTTTTAAGTCTTTTATACATCTCATCCCAGGTTGGCACCTGTTACTTGGACTATCCAGACTAACACTAAGTTAGCAGTGGCTGCTACAGGGAAGTGAAAGTACATATAAACATTTTACGGCAAGCCATATGACTTTTGCAAATTCTTTTTCTTAAAGATTCAAATTAATAGTAATAGCAGTCATACCCATGTGCTTAAGGTGAATGCCTTTTCTGCAGGAGCAGAGATGCATGTGCACAGACTCTCGTACAAATACTCTGGTCTCTCCATCAACAGAGCAGGTAATCTAAGGATTCCTACTAGGGTTTGAACAGCATCTTATAGTTTTCACTTCCATTAGACCTCCACCATGGCCTTGGCAAATAGGTGGACTTTGTATTATGTACCTCTTTTTACGGTAGAACTTCAGTCCTCTGATCCCCAAACCTCTGGATCCAACCCAGTGTTCCTTCCCTGATTTGTTCCCCTGCATTGGAGAACCTGAGCTAGGAATTACTGTCCTGATGAAATAACATACTGTGCTCACGACCACCCAAAAAAGTGGATGCTACAATTATCCTCATTTTGCTGATGAAAAACTTGAAATCATGGAGGTTAAGTCTTATCCAAAGTCACATAGTAGAGCTGAAGTTTGGACTGAGGTAGTGTGAGTCCAAATTAGCTTGAAACTACTAGTTAAGAAAAGCCAGCTTTCAAAATGTGGTAAAATAGGCTAATTTGCTTTCTTATATTTATATTTCCTTATTGTTCTTCCTCATCTTTTCACTCCAACAGAGGTGTATTTTCACCCTCTTATTCCATTATCTCTTCCCAAGTTGTTTACTCTGTGGAAATCCTGTCTTCACATCACACTTGAGTAAAGGCACAACCTATAATTTTGACCCTGAAAAAGTGAGAAAGACATTGACTGCCATTGAGGACAGACCTGAGATTCCGACAAGACTAAAGGAGAGGCCTTACGACTTAGGAGGAGCCAGAAAGGATTCCACAATGCCGTGTGAGCCTGGAGCCAGCAGAGCCAAGTTATGACAGTTTTATAAGTTCTCCTAATACTACTCTGAACTGAAGAATAACACAGGAATTTTAGACCATTCTGAGACCTATGTGCTATTAGCTCCAGGGGTGACCTTCAAAAATGGACAGAAGAAATTGGGGAATGGAACATGGGGATATAGGAGACCAAGCGTTATAAAGGAGCAGTAGGAGCTAATTTCAGTGATGTGGGGGATGAGATTTTTCTTTGATAGAGGGTAGAAGACTTTTTAGAAATTAGAGGTATCATAAGTAAAATCAAGAGCTGGCACCACTGCATCACACCCCTATGCAGAAGGCTGTGTTACTTTTCCCCCTCTTTCCTCGAAAGGGACCAATATTTGGTGTTTTCTGCCCAGGAAGAGATGGAAGAGGGAAAAGTCTTCTATATCAACACCCATCACTTCTAAGCTAAGTTCTTTAAGTCAAAATCCCAAAGAGTTGGTGGCGGTGGTGGGGGGGGGGATAAATTAGAAGTCTGAGATTAACAGGTACAAACTACTACATATATACATATACTACATATAAAACTTAACTTCCCTGGTGGCTCAGATGGTAAAGCATCTGCCTACAATGTGGGAGACCCAGGTTCAATCCCTGGGTAGGGAAGATCCTCTGGAGAAGGAAATGGCAACCCACCCCAGTACTCTTGCCTGGAAAATCCCACGGACAGAGGAGTGTGGTAGGCTACAGTCCATGGGGTCGCAAAGAGTCGGACACAACTGAGCAACTTCACTTCACATATAAAACAGATAAACAACAAGGTGCTACTGTACAACACAAGAATGTATATTCAATAACCTGTAATAAATCAATATGAAAAAGAATATGAAAAAGAAGAAAAAATCCCAAGTGGTCCATAATCATAAAAGAATGAGGTTACCATTCTTTTTTTACTCTGAGTTATAGGCCACGTGAGAGACAGGGGTATAAATTCCCTGATCGCAATGGTGCAAGACCAAGCAAAAGTCAATGGGAGTTCTCTGAGAACTTTGAGGCCAAAGACTGGACACAGCCAGGTGAACCTTAAACTTGCTTCCACTCCCTAAGCACTCATTTATACAGCATCAGCTATGTACATGGCCCCAGAATGGTCGGGACAAAGCTAAGCAGTTGGAACAAAGAGTGCCAACAAATAGTGCCAGCTCAAGTTATCAGTGGGAAAAGGGCAAAAGCCATGCCAGGTAACAATGCACACAGACTACGATGGGCTATGAGAGCCACAAACCTTGTAGGAAGGAGGTTTGATGACTCCCAGTGAATGTTTTCAATGTTTGGTGCCTAGGATCCTTTTTGGCCCTGCCCTACACTAAAATGGCACCCCTTGGTGATTGGGAAAGTGAGGGGTGTAGGAGGGGAATTCTTCGCCAGACTAGTAAAGCCAAGGAGAGGCTTGAGTAGTCCAAAATTTTTCAGTCTCTAAATGACCCAATGAATGTTGTTTTTTGTTTGTTCGGTAGCTCAGTCAGGTCGGGCTCTTTGAAATCCCATGGGCTGCAGACCCCAGGCTTTCCTGTCCTTTACTATCTCCCTGAGTTTGCTCAAACTCATGTTCATTGAGTCAATGATGCCATCCAACCATTTCTTCCCCTGTCAGTCCCTTCTCTTCATGACAGAGAATGAATGTTGGACTAATGACAAAACAACTGTTTCCAACAACCTCTCCTGCCCCTCCAGCTCTGGTTTGGTTTTCTCAGACAGTGGATCTTTCCCATGTTTAACCACAGTAAAATCATTTGCATTCTTTTAAAGGTCAAGGTCAGTCTGGAGGAGATGCCTGCCTTTGCAGCCTGAATAGTGGGAACTTTGCCCATAGAGAGACAGAAACTAACTTATAAGGATTCACTTTAGGAGCTACACTGGGACGTATCTCAACATAAGTATTTCCTACTCAAGCCTGAGCTTCCCTCACACCATCGCATCTTCTGAAAGCTCCTTTCTTCCTCCTCAGTCACATCCTTCTGGCTTCCCTGGTGGTTCAGCAATGAAGAATCCACCTGCAATTCAGGAGACACGAATTCAATCCCTGCATTGGGAAGATCCCCTGGAGGAGTGAATGGCAACCCACTCCAGTATTCTTGCCTGGAGAATTCCATGGACAGGCAGGCTGGCAGGCTACAGTCCATGGGGTCACAAAGAGTCGGATGACTGAGCACGCATGCACATCCTTCAGTCAGCGTAAGCACTGCTTTAATGCTATGGACCCAGCTTATCCAGCATACTTTGTTAACCAAGGATTTTCTAGGAGAGTTTTCACCTCTGGGAAGTGAACACTTCTGTTTGGCTGCTCCCATAAATCATAAAATTGTACCAGAAATTTCATTATTTCCACTTCTAAATTATTCCCTCTTGTACCCAGAAATGGCATAAAAATCCTGCTGCCATATTTTATATCTCAATTTTTTTTAAATGGGCTATTCAACCATTGTCAGAGGATTTGGGCCTTGCATAGCCAAAAATCATCCTGAATACCACTACTTTCTCCCTTCAAAACCACAGCAGAAATTATTACTGGAAAAGTTCCTTGCCATTGAAGCTTCATTCTACCTTGGAATCCTCAAAGCAATGGGATCAAGGTTAAGAATAATAGTCAATCAATTGTCTAAGCTTTGTAAACTTATTTATATTTACTTATACTGATTTCACTGTCCAGCAGGTTAATGTCACACTCCCATGCAGTTCTCTCTTATCTAGACAGCTGTATCCCAAGCTGCAGATCTGTATTTTAACTCTCATCCTGCATGGTAAATCTAATTTAGAAGAAGACACCTATGTAGATAATTCTGTATCCAAGAAATGTGTTCCTAACTGGAGAATTTTAGGAGTTCAAAGAGATGGGGAAAACAGAGTTGAGAGCCTTCCTGTAGCTTCAAATGGAATCATGTGGGCGATCCCAATTCCATCTGTGCCCAAGACAAGCCTAATATATAAGTAAAATCCTCTGTTCAGATTAGAACGTCGGAAGTCTTAGTGAAATAAAGTTAAAAAGCCGTGATCCACTTTTTATCTGCAATAAAATACTGAAGATACAAGGTACTCCACATTCACCAGGACTACCTGAGTCCTTTCTGGTGACCATGAAGGTTCCAGGAAGAGTGGAAAAGGACTTTTCCTACTCCCTGCATCATATCACTCCATCAGAAATGTGTCCACACATAAGTCACGCCCATAAAAGGATGATCTGCTGATGTATTTATTATAACAGAGCTATTTCAGAAAATGTTTGGCATCTAGGGGATTATTTTAAAGATGATAATTAGCATTCATTCACCACCCCCAGAAATAGTTCTGTATTAGCAATGCTGTTTAATTTCTGGATTTATAATGTCACATTTTACGAGTTCAAATAAAGATGGAGACAAGATCCAATGCTGGCTGAATGGTCTGCGGACAGCTTATAGAGATAATAATAGTAATCTGAAGAGCAACTGCTGTAATTTTCCATTTCAGTCCCAGTTTCAAATATGAAACTGTAGGCTACCGAGGACAGCCTGGTTCCTTAGTAAATTTATAGAGTGGATGATTTGGGAAGTTTGAATGAAAAATGTGGTGGAATATTTTCTTTTGAATGAAGGGGGAAAGGCAGATCACTTGCCAATTCTAGATGTTGTTCAATGACCACAATCCCAGGACAATATATGAGCTTTTTCCCTTTCAAGTGAAAAACCATCATTATGAGATTACAAAAATGTAAAGCAAATCCTTTTTTGTGCTTTGGTTCTCAACTTGGAGGTAGCTACAGAATTGGGATTTGCAAAGACCTTAGGATTTGGTGGTCATATATTTTAACAATATGCTATAATAAATCTTAGAAACAACCTAAATATCCACTAATTAGATAATGCTAGAAGAAATTTATCATCCACACAAGGAAAAAATATGAAGCCATTAAAGTTGTCTATTTTTCAATAGGAAAATACACACGATCACATAATAGGATGCACACACAATCTTTTTGACAGTGTTTAACCCCAAGGAGGAAGTCTGACAGTAGATGGTGGCAAAGAACTTACTTCTTATTTTTCAGGCAAGAATACTGGAGTGTGTTGCCATTTTCTTCTCCAGGGGATCTTCCCAACCCAGGGATTGAATTCAGGTCTCCTGTGTTGCAGGAGACTCTTTACTCTCTGAGCCACCAGGGAATCCCACCCATTATCATACTATCTGAATTTCTTATTATAAGCATTTTTCATTTAAAAAGTAATTGTAAGTGCAACATAATTGCACAAAAAATGACCTTATCTCTGCATTTTCTTCTCCATACTTTTGTGTATTTTCCAAATATTCCTCAAAAAAAATATTACCCTTTCATTGAAATATTGTTGACTTATATTAGTTTCAGGTATATAATATAATGATTTGATATTTTTATAGATTACATATAACACAAAATCACTGAAAATATTGACTATATTCCCTGTGCTGTACCTCTCTGTGACTTATTTATTTTATAACAAGTAGTTTGTCCTTCTTAATCTCCTTTACCTATTTCACCTCACCCCCTTCCCATAACCACTAGTTTGTTCTCTGTATCTGTGAGAGAAGATATTTGCAAACGAAATGTTCAACAGGAGGTTAATATCCAAAATACATAAAGAACTCCTACAACTCATCAAGAAAAAAGCAAACAACTCAATTGAAAAATGGGCAGAGGGAGGTAGAAGCATGAGAGAAATGGGTGAGGGAGATGAAGAAGTACAAACTTCCAGTTACAAAATAAGTGAGTCACAGGTATGAAATGTACAGTATGGGGAATATGGTCAATGATAACGTAATATCTTTATATTATATTACAGATAGAAACTAGACTTATCGGAGTGATCATTTTGAAATGTATAGAAATACTGAATCACTATGCTGTGCACTAGAAACTAACGTACTACTGTAGGACAATTACACTTCAAAAGCAAACAAACATATTGAAAAAGAGATCTGTGGTTACCAGAGGCAGAGAGTGAGGGGAAGAGGAATTGGATGAAGGCAGTTGAAAGGTGCAAACTTATAAGATAAGTATGTATTAGGGATATAAGATATAATAAATATACTTAACATTGTTATATGTTATACATGAAAGTTGTTAAAAGAGTAAATCCTAAGAGTTCTCATCACAACAAAGAAAATTTTTTCTTTTTCTTTTATTCTGTATCTATATGAGATGGTGAATGTTCACGAAATATATTATTATCATTTAATGATGTATATAAGTCAAATCACTATGTACTACACCTTAAACTTATAAGTGCTATACGTTAATTATATCTCAATAAAACTGGATGGAAAAAATGAGCAGAGAAACTAACTAGATATTTTTCCAAATAAGACATACAGATGGCCAACAGGCATATGAAAAGATACTCAACATCATTAATCAACAGGGAAGTGCAAATCAAAACCACAATGAGGTATCACTACATACCTGTTAGAATGACTAGTATCAAAAAGGCAATAAATGATAAATGTTGGTGAGGATATGGGGAAAAGGCAGAGCCAGTATACTCTTGGTGGGAATGTAAATTGCTACAGCCACTACAGAAAACAGTACAGAGTTCCTCAGAAATTTAAAAATAGAACTAACTATACTATCTAGCATTTCCATCCCTCGATATTTATCCAAAAAAATCAAAAACACTAGTTTGAAAAAATAAAAACCTTTTCTTTCTTTCTTTCTTTCTTTCTGTTCCTTGATGTTTCTGATTTTTTACAATAAACCTATGATTTAAGTTTTTAAGTTAAATGGATACTGACAAAGGAGTTGTACCTCCAGAGAAATTCAATAATTTGCTGAAGTCCACCCACCCCAGCTAGAGGAGAACTTGGACTTCAATCCACATTTGTGAATGTGGAGGTTTTGTCTGAAATCCTGAGTAAGGGGTTTCAAATGTTTCTATTCTAGCAAGACAAGAAGGCATCCTTTCTATGTCCTAAGGAATCTTCACACATTAAGTCCCAGAATTACCGGCCTTCATATCTCAAGAGTAAATTCATATGCTAGAAACAAAGATGAGTGTCTGTTCTCCTTCAAGAAAGGGTATTGGTGCCGTTTTTGGCTCACTGTTTCTTTTCATGGCAGAAGGACTTCTCCCCAGGAACTGAGAAGAGCGGTGGGGGAGGTCTTTATTGTTGTTTAGCCCCTCAGTCGTGTCTGGCTCTTTTGCGACTCCATGGACTACAGCCCACCAGACTCCTCTGTCCATGGTTTCTCCAGGCAAGAATACTGGAGTGGGTTGCTATTTCCTTCTCCAGGGGATCTTCCTGACCCAGGGATCAAACCCATGTCTCTTGCACTGGCAGGCAGATTCTTGACCTCTGAGCCACCAGAGAAAGCCAAGAGTTGCTGGGAGGACCCTTGTTTAAAACATTGCTATGAAGGAAATGAAACCGGGGGTTTTACTGACTGCTCTAAACTTACATTTCTCCAGAATAAATGTATGTTCTGTTTCCATAGAGCTCAGCTCACTGGTTTGCAGAACAATCTGGTACTTTCATCAGGAAGAGTGATTACCACGGAGCAGTTGCTGGAAACAGTATCTATTGTGCTGATTATTCATTGTCTAGAATCCCTTGTAATCAGATCAGGGAAACATTGTTATCCCCAAGCAGTCCCCACAAGGTCCCTCACACTGTTATCTGCACATTTGTGCAGAGGAGGATTTAGCCTATACTGTTTAAACACAGGGATGCAAGTTTTCCCAATTGCTGCAGTTTTTTCTGCTGAAAAGACTACCCTCACACCCATTTCCTCCTTCTATCACACTCAACAATCCAAATGAATAACACTAAAGTGCAACATCATGGGCTATGATGCAAGTATACTTGGTTAGATGAGCAAACAATATGTCTGGAAACATAAAAGCATCCTTCATCCCCCCAAAAACACTGGTAAGGAAAAGGATAGCTGGAGAAGGAAACAGTTATTAAGTTAATGAAAGTTGCTGTTCAGAAAGATTCTGCATCTCAGCTGAATCAAGAAGAAGCATTTCAGAACTTGAGACGTGAGTGAAAATGCTTCCAAGATCTCCTGGGGAGCCAGGAAGAACAAAGGTCAAGGATAGGCTACGTCAGCATTCAGAACTAAGATTCATGTCCCAAATTCTTAGATTCTGCTCCTGCTTCATGCATACTCTTCCCAGTGCATGCCTTGTCTATCACATCACCACAGATGCCTGCTTCCTCCACATGTTATATCTCATGACCATGTATGAGTAGATTGATATACTCTAGAAGTCTGACTTGAGACTATATTGTTCTTTAGTTAAGACTTGCCTGTGGAGAGTGAACAACATAAAGGGAAGTATGGGCCAAGGCCATAGAGAAGAGCCTCTCAGAAGAGCTTCACTCAGTGAATTAACATCATGGCATGAGGAAGCCAATGAATCAGCCATTTTCTGCACATGGGCGGTTTCAGATAGTTCCATCCACCATGTCATTTATTTGCTCCAGAGAGAGGTCTGGTGGTTCTTTGTTGTTTAGCAGGACATCTCATGTCAAATATATACACACATACATATATATATATATATATATATATATATATATATTTATTTATTTATTTATTTATTTTTATTTATTTATAAATTTATAAATATATAAATTTAAATTTATATAAATTTATATATAAGCCTATATACACATATAGGCTTTCCAGGTGGTATTAGTGATAAAGAACCCACCTGTGAATGCAGGAGACATAAGAGATGCAGGTTCCATCCCTGGGTCATCCCCTGGAAGAGCATGGCAACCCACTCCAGTGTTCTTGCCAGGCAGGCTACAATCCATGAAGTCACAAAGAGTTGGACACAACTGAAGCAACTTAGCACGCACATATGCACATATATATCACACACATCATTGGAAGGACTGATGCGGAAGCTGAAGCTCCAATACTTTGGCCACCTGATGCAAAGAGCCAACTCATTAGAAAAAACCCTGATTCTGGGAAAGACTGAAGGCAGAAGAAGGAGATGACAGATAGCAAGATGATTGGATGGCATCACCAACTCAATGGACATGAGTTTGAGCAAGCTCTGGGAACTGGTGATGGACAGGGAAGCCTGGTGTACTGCAGCCCATGCGGTCACAAAGAGTCAGACATGACTGAGTGATTGAACAACAACAAATGCACACCCACATACATACAAACACTAAATATATATATATTACTTTGACTCAGTGATTCCAATCTTCCAAATCTCACTAACACTAACTTTGCCCATCAGATGTATATGAGAAGGTTAATCACAACTTGCTTAAATCCCCAAAAATACCAACAATGATAAGGGTAATAATAATACTAGCAAATACTTATTTGGCATCCACCTGCAATGCAGGAGACACAGGTTCAATCCCTGAGTTGAGAAGATCCCCAGGAGGAGGGCATGGCAACCCACTTCAGTATTCTTTGCCCGAAGCACCCTATGGACAGAGGAGTCTGCCGGGCTACAGTCCATAGGATCACAAAGAGTCGGACATGACTGAAGCAACTTCACACAGCACAGCAGTTGCCAGGAACTCTTGTAAGCATTTTCATATGTCACTCTCTGAGCCTCAGTTATCCTGTATGCAAAATAGGGCTAATAGTGCCTGCTTGGACTACATACAGAAAAGGAAATGACAACTCACTCCAGTAAACTCCTGGAAAGTTCTATGAACAGAAGAGCATGGAGGGCTACAGTCCACAGGGTCGCAAAGAGTCAGACTCGACGGAGCACAGGCTATATGTAATGATTAGACTAATATAAAGATTAAATGGGTTATGAAATATACCCAAAACCATAAGGCCAATATAACATGGGAAGCCAAGTGTGAGCCAGGATTCGCATTCAGGCAGTCTGATTCTGGAGTCTGCACTCTAAACAATTTGTTTTAACCCTGTTTCTAGCTTCTGTAAACTTGACAACTTCACCATCTGCCCTACATGTAGGGCTAGACAACACAAGTCACCTTGCCTTGGCTTCCTGCTACCCTCATCACCCCTTTCCTCAGGAGTCCTCCTCCTCCCAAAACCATGCTTTTCAAATACAAACCATGTAATACAAAGCTCATACCCCCAGCCATCTCCTCAATCAGGCTCTCACATTCCAGACCACTATCCACCTGCCAGTTAAATTTAATTAGCCTATGGCCAGATACTAGAGAACAAGGGACAGCCCTGTACCCCTAGAGCACTGAAAGTATTCAGCTAGCCAATCTGAAGCTCGTTTACCTTGCCTCATCTGTCTCTTCATGAAAACCACAAGAAAGGCTCTCACCCACAGCTTCCCCCTCTTCCTCTGCCTCCTGACCAACCCCTGTGCTTCCCATGTGGCCTCCCTGGTATGCTGTGACCCTTCTTCCCACACACCGTGAGTATTAAATCATCCTTTCAATGTCAATTATCTCCTGATCTGATCTGCCCCTCAAAGTTTCTATTAATATACTATACTCTATTAATAACACACCACTTTCCTACACCCAGAAAACAAGTTCCTGTGAATCAGAATGGTATATTCAGCTCATTTCATCTCTGAACACTTTCTTGCTTCCTACCATAACCAGGGGTAATTTCAAAGAATTCATCGGGGTATAAGGAGAGCCATGGGACATTTCCCCAAATGGTGTCTCTGATCCTTGACCCCATCTTATAATGATATGTCCCTTTCACAGAAGTGGGTGGGACTCCTGTCCTTAGGCACAGCACTACCAAGGATCATGTTCAAACTCTATGGAGATACAAAATATGTTTTATATATATATATAGTAACATATAGATCTATATCTATATATCATATATCTACTCCAAGAAAAGAAAATATTTTTTAAAAAATTTTAAGTAAATGTATTTTGGCTAGAAATTCTGCTCTCTTGATGTTTATAGAAATGGGTAGAAATGCCTTAAAAAAAATAGAAAACTTACCCCTTGGTATTCTACATTAAGCAAAGGAAAGTTATGACTGGATGTATGACAGGCCTAAGGAAGATAATAAATGAGGTCACAATGTTCCTCCACCTTCAGCTGTAATAGATATTTGACAGGGGATAGGTCCCCACCATGGACTGCAAACAAAACCCCCAGTGTGAACACCAATATACCAGCCAGCTTGAAATCCCCAATGTGCTTGAATCACATTTTGACTTCAGAGGAACTCGTTGTACGAGAGATCTGACAGAGCAGATAATATCTGAAGATAATGTGACATGTTATTTGATAGGAAACAAAAGATGAATAAAAGCCTTGACTACTCTCTGACTCTAGGTGTCCAAAAATATCCATCTCCTTGTAATCAGAAGAATCAGCACAATCAAACACAAAGAGGGAAAGTCATTCTAGCGATAACAGTTGCTGGGACAGACTACCCGTGGAACCTAGTGCAGAATGAGACACAAATTTTAAAATCAGAGCATCACTTTGAAGCAATTTACTAAAATGAAACATTGGGACCTCACCATATCTAACTTGCTTCCTCATTTAAGTGAATCGTATTTGTGAGAAAATGCTTTATTTGCATCAATGGCATATGCATTGGCTGCCAGGTTTATCTCAATTCAGATATGAATTTTAAAGTTGTAAACATATGGTTACAATTTCCATGGAGCTGTTTAGGAAATTTTTATGGATGAAATCCTTAGTCCTGACATCCCAGACAGGTTCAGAGATTTTTTAAACTGCTGCAAAGCACTTTACTTCCTAAAGGCTCATTTATAACAGGAATTGGCTTTGGAAGTGTTTATATGCTCTTTGGTGTTGTCTATAATTACTTTCTCAACTGAAGTGGTGGGAAGGAGGGAGATCTAGGCTAGGAAAAGCGATGAGAAAAGCCTGAATAAATAAATAAAAGTGTCTTATGGGAAATCTGTTTCATCTCTCTGGTCTTGTAATTTTCTTTTTTCCTCCAACTATAATTGAAAAAAAAAATGCCTGAGTCCTAGTGCAGATATTAAAAGAAACACCGCAGGTTTTTGTTCTATGGATCTCATAGGCTTGAAGTTGGAATGGCAGCTATATAAAGGGTAGTGTCCAGTGAGGAGACTGGGAACAGTGACAAGCTAGTTTTGTCCCCATGGTTATTTAGACACACTTGAGAAAACCATTTTTACCTTACCTGGGAGAATATGAAAAATATCTTTTTCAGCCTTCCATTATGTGAATAGTATATGAACAAATCCAAGGTAGGGTACACGAAAGTAAAATTGCTATTCTGAGGGTGACTGAGCTAATATACAAAATGCATTATATGAAGCTGTAAGCTTCCTGAAGGTGAATAGTTGTGTGTGGGCCAGGCAGTCTGGATCTGAGAGAGCCCTAAAGCAAGATTTGGATAAAAATCAACCAAACTTGAAATCAGTGAAGCTGTGTAGGACAGTGGAAGTCCTTCTTTCTCACATTCCATTTCTCTAATCTAACCGCTGCATCCTGCCGAACTGAGCATACCTCACTCCTCTCGCAACATTTGCCTGCCCACTGGACTGTGTTTGCCTACAAGGAGCAGGAAAATGGTGAGAACCTGAGAAGAGCAAGTGAGCAAGCTGGGATCACCTGGCAGAAATCTCTAGTAAGACACTTCATGGAACCATCGTTACCACTTACAATAACACTGATATAGCACTTTTTCATTCCTTCGACTGCAATGCTTATAAAGACATGACTTATATCTTTTATATGAAGTAGATAGAGGTATAGAGACATATACATATGTTAACATGGAACACTTTTAGATATGGTTTTATATTTAAAAAGCAAAATTCTGAACAATGAATACAATGCTCTACTTTTTTAAATCAAGAGGCTACTTATATACATATGTTTCTCTACGTATAGACTATCTCAAACTACAGAGGCAGGCACACTGACAATGCAGTTGCATGAGATAAAGCACTGGGCAAATTCATGGTCAAAGACGGGAGGGAGATTTACTTTTCATTTTGTTCTATATAAATGTTTACCATGTTAATCAGAAATTAATCAGAAATTAACAGAAATAAATGATTCATATGGTCTAGTTCTCAAGAGTATCATCTCTAGAGAAATATAGTCAGAAGAAAAAAAAAAGTAATTTCAGAAAAAGCTAAATGTTTTATTTTCATTTCCTGAGTACCATGTTTATATTTGTGTGTGCTTAGTTGTTGTGTCTGACTCTTTGCAACCCCACGGACTATAGCATGCCAGCCTCCTCTGTCCATGTGATTTCCCAGGCAAGAATACTGGATCAGGTCGCCACCTCCTACTCGAGGCGATCTTCCTGACCAGGGACTGAACCTGTGTCTCTTGCGTCTCCTGCGTTGGCAGACAGATTCTTTACCACTAGCACCACCTGGGAAGCCCCCTGAGTACCATAAAGGAAGCTTATTTCTCTGTTCTACTTCCCTTCACATCAGAACCTTTCTCCCCTTTTCTCTCCAAATTCTTTACAAAACTCTACCCCTAGACCTGGAGTCCTGTACCTCCTATTCTTTCTCCCTCTCTCTTTTTTCCAGGTTTTGCATAATAAAACCCTAAAGAACTTGACTATGGACTCAGGACCCCATTCACAGTGCAGGGGAGGGTATGAACTGATTGTACCAACCCCAAAACCTCTTTAGTGGTGCGGGGAAGGGGAAGGCTAAGGCATAGCTGAATCATTAATTTCTCATCTTATTTCATAACATTTATTGACCTGATAAGGGGAATTTCAGAGCTGTAGCACTAAAAAGCTGAGGCCAGGACACCTGCTTCATCTTCCCAGGAAGATTGGTCTGGATTGTGGCAAGTGAGTCTAGGTAAAGAACCAGGAGAGCCTTATATTTGTAAATCAGCCCTTCAAAGTTATATATCAAAAACAGTAAGACATAAAAGTATGTGTTATACATATGGGCTTCCTAGGTGGCTAAGATGGTAAAGAACCTGCATACATACCATGCATATAAAGATTGTTGAAGTATAAGCCTCAGATATAAAGGGAACAGTGTTGAAACACAAAACCAAGCATCTGAGATTTGGCAAGTCCCACCTTATGTGGACAGCTTCACTCTGAGCCATGTACCCTCCCATCAGGGGCTGTTAGGTTTTGGGAAGTTGGGTTGAGACCCAGAGTATGTACTCCCATTCTGCGGTCCCTCCCTTCAGTTAAGTTCTATATCCTTTATTAAAGACAAATTGAAACCTGAACCTACTTTAGAATGAGTGCAGATGTATGTGCCAATGTCAATTTCATCAGAAACAATGCACATAATTAAAGAAAGATGTGATCGAGAACAAGACAAACTTTGGCAACACCTATGCAATCTCAGTCCACAAAAGAGGACTCGACTTATCTGGCCTTGGCAGCATATTTATGCCCACTGCAGACCAAGAGTCTCTTGCAATTAAAACTTGATTCAATGGAACATTAAAATGTTATAATTAACACTCCCACTTCTGATCCCCTGCTCACAAGACAATATTGTGTTTATAATCTGGTTTCCCACACAGTGAGCTACTGAAAGAAAATAAATTAGCCAGGGGACACAAACATATAGTTTTCTCCATAGTTCTATATCTTATTGCAACTTAATTCATTGGCACTGTATTTTTAGACCTCAGTCTCTACAAACTTAGTTAATGTGAGTCTGTCCCTGAGAAATTTGTCTACATTTAGTGAGATGAAAAAGTGGATTTCACAGTCTGAAAGGCTGTACCCTAGACTGTAGTTTTGCTTTTTTTTTTTTTTTTAAATAGACTGTAGTTTTATATTCTCACTTTGGGAGGACCCTTTTAGAGTATAGCCTATATGCCATCTTAAATTTTACCATTAGCACAATGGAATATTGCTCAACCATAAAAAAATAGAACAAAATATTGCCACTTGCAGCAACATGGATGGACTTAAAGAATATCATAGTGAAGTAAGTCAGACAGAGAGACATACTATGTGATATCACTTTTATGTAAAATTTTTTAAATCATATAAATGAGTCTATATACAAAATAGAACCAGACTCACAGATGTAGAAAAGGAAACTTATGATTACCAAAAGGGAAAGGGAGTGGGGAAGACATAAATTAGGAGCATAGGATTAACAAACTACTATACATAAAATAGGTAAGCAACAAGAATTTACTTTGCTGAACACCTGAAACACAATATTGTAAACCTCAATTATACCTCAAAGATTAAAAAAAAAAAAAGCTTACCATTAGCAAAATGAATTTTTTAACCATAATAATTTTTTGACTATATAGGTAATGGGCTCTTACTATACAAAATTAGAAGAGACAGAAGAGTTACAAGAAGGTACAACCAATCATCTAACCAATTATAAACAACCACTGTTAAGTAATTGAAATGCTTCCCAATTTTAATTCAATGTACATATCTCTACAAATACATGCAAAATTTGAATGATACTTGAAATAGCTTTGCAACTCTTTCGTTTCACAAAACATAATATTCTGAGCATTTCTCATACCACTAAATAGGTTTTGAAAATAGCATTAATCAATCCCCTTTGGATATTTAAGTTAATTCCAATGTTGTTAAAATAAAGCATGCTCTGATGAACATTTCGCCCCTCTATATAATCTTTACTCACATCTCTAAATATTTATTTAGGGCTAATTCCATGAAGGAAAACACTGACTTAAAAGGTATGAGCATTTTTGATGCTTTCATTTATCTTACCAGAGTATACCTAAAAATTACTGAACTGATTTTCATAAACATCAGCAATTTTCCTTTTGGTGCCAGAATGACAATTTTGCTGTTTCACCAACATTAGGGTAAAAGATTGTCATTTTAAATTGTCTAATTTGAAAGGCTAAACTTTATATTTACTTTGTCATAATTTACACTTCTTTTATACTTTGTGTATTTTCTCAAATATTTGTCGCCTTGATAGTTCTAGTTTTGTGACTGCTTTCCACATGTTCTTGCCCTTTGCACATATCCTTTACATACTGACTCGTAAAGTCATTTTTAAAATAGTAGTCCCATGTTACGTAAGGGGCTTCCCCAATGTCTCAGCAGTAAAAGAATCTGCCTGCAATGCAGGAGAGACAGGAGACTCCGGTTTGATTCCTGGTTTGGGAAGATCCCCTGGAGGAGGAAATGGCAACCTATTCCAGTATTCTGGCCTGGAAAATTCCATGGACAGTGGAGCCTGGCAGGTTATAGTCCTTGGTGTCACAAAGAGTCAACATCAATGAGCACACATGCACAGATGTTACATATGAAATTTTCTACCCAGTTTATCTCATCAGATAAACTCATCGTTTTTTTTTTTTTTGATAGATGGAATTTTTAAACTTCCTCTTTAGAGATCTCAATCAGCACCTACCTGTCCACACCAATGCGTTTTGAGTGAGTTAGCAGTTCACAGCTCCTGTTGCTTAGCACCCATACTTTACACCAAATAACCCTTCCTTCCTGGTCACAGCTGTTGGTGAGGCATATGCACCTGACCCAAGAGCAGCTTCCCATAATCCTTCGGACTATAACACAGTCTGACATCACAGCAGAGATATTGTTATTAGTGGAGCTAAATTTCTCTCACACATAGATAGCGGCAGAGCAGGATCTGAAAGGCACAGATTCCACAGGAAGAGCTGACAAGCTAAAGGAATATGCAACTAGAAGGGAGATGGGATCAGAAATGAAAGAAACAAAAGGAGGCCACGTGAGTAGAGACAGAACAAAAGGCAAGTGGGTGTGAGAACAGAAGCAGTGCTGCCCTGAAAGAAACTTCCCAAATCCTACCAGAGAAAGAGAGAGAGAGAGAGAGAGACCAGAGTCAGCCCCTTAACCTGCTGGTTCCTTGAAATTTCACATTTCAAAGCTGAGGCCTTGTGTATGCATATGGTAAGCTCCCATGACTTGACTAGGAGAGGGCTCTTTTTTGCCTTGCATCCCAATCGTTCTATAACAGTGGTTCCCAACCAGGGGTGATTTTACCCTCTAGAGAACATTTGGAAACATTGTTGGCTGTCCTGACTAAAGAGTACTGCTGCAATGGCACCCCACTCCAGTACTCTTGCCTGGAAAATCCCATGGACAGAGGAGCCTGGTAGGCTGTAGTCCATGGGGTTGCAAAGAGTCGGACATGACTGAGTGACTTCACTTTCACTTTTCACTTTCATGCACTGGGGAAGAAATGGCAACCCACTCCAGTGTTCTTGCCTGGAGAATCCCAGAGATGGGGGAGCCTGGTGGGCTGCCGTCTATGGGGTTGCACAGAGTCGGGCACGACTGAAGTGACTTGCAGCAGCAGCAGCAGCACCTAGTCAGTAGAGGCCAGGGATGCTGCCAAACACCCCACAACACTCCCCCTCCCACAACAAAGAATTATCTAGCCCAAATTGTGAACAATGCTGAAGCTGTGAAACTCTGTTCTAGAACAAGTCAGTATTTTTATGGTTTCTCCCTTTGCATTTGTGCTTAGAAAGTCCTTCTTTACTCTGTGATAGAACAAATATTCCCCTACAGCTTATTCTTTTTCTATGATTCCATTTTTATGATTTCTTTTTCTTGGAGATTTTTAGGAGCAAGAAAGCCATGTGAATGGTGAGGAAATCAAGAAACTGACTAAACTTATACAACAGGGCATGATCATGCCTGTGATTAGCATATATCCCTAGAAGAGAATGTGGCAAAGATTCTCAGAATTTCTTGATTTAAGTCCACTCTTCTGTGAAGGTGAATTGGATAGTATGAAAATATGTACTACCTCTCAGTGAAGAAGCAAACACTAATAAATTCCCTCAAAAACTGTACTGGAAATACAGAGTCTACATACTTACTACAATGCTGAAACTGAAATTCCAATACTTTGGCCACCTAATGCGAAGAGCTGACTCATTAGAAAAGACCCTGATGCTGGGAAAGATTGAGGGCAGGAGGAGAAGGGGGCCACAGAGAATGAGATGGTTGGATGGCACCACCACGGACATGAGTGTGAGAAAACTCCTGGAGATAGTAAAGGACAGGGAAGACTGGGGTGCTGCAATCCATGGGGTTGTAAAGAGTCAGACTCAACTTACTGTGACTGACTGTCACTTTGCTGTGACTGAATGACAGCAAAACTTACTACAATGTTGATGACATACAGGATACTGTATTCACTTGATCAACCAGATGTTCAAAGTTGTTAGGCTAAGGAAGGTTCAAGAAGGTGTTCCCCCTAGAACTGAGGTCAGTATGCTGGTCATTGGACTTACAGGACAGAAGTTACTGAATCAAATGAGATTTTAGAGGTGCCATGAGTAGGTGGAATCAGGTAAACACTCTCAAGTGTATGCTCTGAAGAATTGAATGTAGCTTACATAAATCTTGGTGAAAGTTTACACTTTTGAGCTGGTTTTCAAATGCATACTCCCTCTTTCCTTCTTTTTACCAACATTATGAGGTCTATAAAGTTTTCTAAGATTCTGCAAGGCAGATGGTTCCTGTCCTCACATCACCATAACAACCCACATTCCATAGTAAGTAACAGGCATGATTAGAAAAGACAGATGGAATGAGCCTGAAAATGCAAAATATGCCCCTCAATTTAGAATACTCTGTCCCCAGGGAGGGGTTCTCATCTGGAAATTTAGTTGTATTCTTGTGAGCTCTTGGGAGTTCATAACAAACAGCACTCTCATGTTAACCTTGCTCCTTGAAAACTCAGATTCCCTTCTCTGCATTTACCCTGAATCAAAGAGTAATTCATTGCATCCTTCACTGACTTGGGAAGTGGAAAAAATAGGCATTTTCTGCCCAGTTACTCCAGATTCTACACCTTCTGCAATATAAACTGCAATCCAAGCAGTTCCCTGAAATTTCAAATAGCAGCATTTTGCTGGTCTGCACTTGCTGACAAATTATCATCACGACTCTATTATGGACTTCTGTCTCTTTTCTTCTGCCCCTTAGAACTCTGCATCCTTGCAGTCAGTCAGTCTTCCATGCATTCTTTATTGGACACCAATACCTTTAAGTCTCAGCACACTCATTTTCCTAGTCCCTATAAGCTAAATCAACATACATAAACCTGGCTATGGATAAAACATCCACAAGCAGAAACAGGAAGAAAAAGTGATAACTAGGATACAGAATATGACTTCTTCCATAAAAACAGTAAAGATCAGCCCAGTAACTGGAAAATGTGCCTCTAAATGATAAAGAATTAGAGAAAAAAAACGTTTAAACCTCTATCCTATCCTATCTATAAAACCAAATATGCTGATTCCAAAAGATACTCTCCAGAAAAATATAATAATAAATAAGCATCCACCAGCAAGCAGTCATAATTCAATGAGATTATTTATTGTCTTAGACTTTTTCTTGTACAACACTAACAAAGACCAAAGGTTGACATGTCTTTTCTATAAAAGGCTAAATAGTGAATATTTTGGCCATTTCAGGTTATAAGATCTCTTTTTCAACTACTCATCTCTGTCATCATAGCACAAAATAGCCATGGACAATATGGAAATGAATGAGTGGCTGTGTTCTAATAAAACTTTATTTACAAACAATGGAATCTGAATGTTACAGTTTTAATATCTCACGAAATATGATTATTCTTTTGATTTTTTTAACTGACTTAAGAATCTAAAAACTATTCTTAGCATATGGGACATACAAAACAGGTAGCATTTGCCATAGATCACTGAACCCTAGAGTATACTGTCATCTTTTGCTCACTTAAGTGATTCTCAAAATGCCTCACTGAGAAACACAGTTTAACGATTCCAACTCTTCTTGCCCTGTTCACTGAGCAAACTTTTCCTGAGCTAGAATCTAATCAGTTTGCATGTGTTCCTTCCTTCTGGTGAACTGGCTCCATCAGACAATCAAAGGATGGATTCAGGGAGCAAGGTTCTCTCTCCTGGTACATTAATAAGTTATTTCCAGATTCTAATTAGTATTATGAGTTTTACCCTTGTTGCCAAGTTTATATAACCATCCAAGCTCCAGATTTCACATTTGAGGAAGCAAATGGTGTAACACAGAGTTGTTAACAGTAGCTATTAAATCCCCAAACAAAGCAGAATCAGCCAACATCATTCCTGTAAATTCTAGTATGTCATTGTCAACTCAAAGTAAGTCCAAGTTAGAACAAGTTATGAGCTGAATCAATTGCTATCAATAGCTGATAAGTGATGATTACAAAGACATAAATTATAACCATAAAGCTTTAGGATCTTAAGCATCCAAAGTACACCCAGAGTTAAAATATGCTAAGACTATACATATAGAATCAAAGGGAAAATTCCAACAGCCACATTGCAAAAGTAGAGTAGAAAATAAACATCTAGTAAGCAAGTAGCTAACAATATAAATTATTATTAGCAAAGTCCAGGGGATAGTGAAGGACAGGAAAGCCTGGCGTGCTGCACTCCATGGAGTCACAGGAGCCGGACACAACTTAATGACTGAACAACAATAATACAAATACACAAGGATGGATCTCATAAAATTAATGGAAGCACAGTTATCCACCAAAGAATTGTATAATAAATAAGGACCTAGTTTAATCTGCGATAAATGTGTCGTACTACACAGTTGATCACTTATGAAATAATATGAAGCCCATGATTCCCCAGACCTCACCTACAGGATGATAAAAATGGGTTCCATTACTAATTTTCTCTCCTCCCTGTCCTCCCACACTGTTGAGCCAGATGTACTTAAGTTTCAGTTTTTAAATGCAATCCTTTTCATGAGGTTTGACTCAATAAAAATAAATTTCCTGTGTGTTTGTCTGCCTGCTCTTTAGACATGGAATGCTGAAATCCTGATACAGTGGGAAAAACTAAATAAAATAAACAAACTTCTGAAGTCAGTGGCAGAGGAGACATTCAAACCTAGGCTACTAAATCCAATCAGCTGTATAAATTTAGGACAAACTGTTTTACTTCTTTGTGACCTGAAGCAATAGAGAGACCTTGGAGCTTATCCAGTCCAGAAATTTTCAAGCTTTTCTTTAGCAAAAGAACATTCTTTTGTTTAAAGTGTGGTTTAATGCATAACGCTCAGTGTAAAACTGGAAGAGCACAGCTTCTCTGTTAAGAGGAGGTCAGGGTACAAGCAGCCCTGTCCATTCTGCCTCTCCCAAGGTACCTACGGTAATCCCAAGGCTTCCCCACAGAACTCTCTTCTTGGGAGCACAGTTAGAAAACCATTCATCTTCTGCAATCCTTTCATTTTACAAATGAGCGGTCTACTGAGAACATGAAAAATGGCCCTGTCAGCAGCCAGAAGAGTGCTGTTACCAACTGAACAAAAACAACGCACATAAACGGTGCTCAGACAAGGCCATGCTGCTGCTGTGTTTGAAACAAGACAGAGACACGGCCACTCCATAATCTCAACAATAACCAGACCTCCCCTCTTCTAACACAAGAGAATGCTGTTTCTCTTCTAATAACTCCTCCTAGCCCACCTTTAATCCACCAGCCTCCTTGATAAAGTTTATGAAGATACCCAGTCACTGAATTCCTCCTGTTCCGGGACATCATCTGATCCAGAACTGACCCCTGCTCTCCTAAACTCTCCCTAGAATCATCCAACATAAACCCGAATCCCGAAAGAAGGCCCAGGGTTCCTCTCCAAGGCATTATCCTTTACTCCAGAAGCTTCAATAAACCTAATATTCTGTCTTTATTCCAAGTGTGTCCCTCCTTCAACACTAAATCATTAGCATTCTAAGCAACATCCTTAAGAAAAATAGGATCACCAAATGCTACTAATTTTGGCATGTTCAGCAGTGGTGGCATAGGAACATAAGCTAACTTTGATATAAAATCCAAGGGTCACTGCTTGACAGCCTCCCAGAGGTGGAAAAGAGACCCACGACCAGATCTGTCTGAAAGTGTCTGTGCCACTCACAGCATCTGGCCCAGCAGACAGTGTGGACAGAACCCCTCCCCGATCAGCCAGGTACCCAGAAAGGTCTGTCCTCATTTAATCCACGCTTGCTTTACATATGCAAAGATATGTTGATCATAAGCATCTACAAACAAAGCATACCGTGATAAGTATCATTCGAGGTTGAACAGTGGTACACGGCACTCTCAGTTTGGTCCAGGCTGCCCTGACATGGACATGAAGTCACAGCAGCCTCCATGCTGGTCCTGAAACGGAGGGTCTGATTTCCTCTGAGCCTTGCCCATAGTATGGATTCAACAAGCATGTCTTGAATTGGATTTCACTGAGCAGAATCATCCTGATAGTAACCCAGTGAGTTGAAATCAGTCCTGGATTCTGTGTGCAGTGTCCTTGACGTAAGAGGGCAAGTAATTTTGTCTAGTCCTTCTTTGCCAACAAAGATTGCTGGTCCATGAACATTAGGATTTATTTTACATCTTTCCTCCCTTCATGCATGAGTCATGACAAGGGTGGAAGATGTGGGAGAGAGGCTAGATGTGTGAGTAGACTGGGGAAAGCATTGGAAATGAAGAAGGGCTTCTAATCTCAGCACAGACCCAACACCTCATGGTGAGTTTGTAACCCCACCTCTCGGATCCTCAACTAGTTTCCTTGCTGTTCACTCAGAGGCTGGCATGCATGACCCCAGTAAGGTCTGTGCTAGTCTAACAGTCTAAGTTCAGGCCTCTGAATACTGAGGGGTTTTTTGTTAACTTTTTATTTTATATTGGATCATAGTTGATTAACCATGTGGTGACAGTTTCATGTATACAGCAAAGTGATCCAGTTGTGTGTATATATATACACCCATACCCACTCTTTTCCAAATTCTTTTCCCATTTAGGTTGTTACATGACATTAAGCAGAGTTCCCTGTGCTATTCAGAAGGTCCTTGTTGGTTATCCATTTTAAATACAGCAGTGTGTACATGTCAGTCCCAAACTCCCTAACTGTCCCTTCCTGCATCCTTCCCTGTGGTATCCATTAGTTCGTTCTCTAAATCTATGAGTCTGATTTTGTTTTGTAAGTACATTTGCATCATTTCTTTGTAGGTTCTATTTATACATGATATCATAGGATATCTGAGTGTATTTCTTAAGATTAAATCCTCTAAACAAAGCTGCCTACTTGAGTCCTGTTTGGACAACAAAATCGGATCCAAGTAAAACCAACTTTCAGCCCCTCTGTTACTGCCTTTCCTCTCAGGGCTGCCATTTGCTGAGAGGCTCTGCTCTCCTTCAAGGCCAGCACCAGTGCCACCTCCTCTTTGAGTTTTCGATGACTGCCTCATCCCCAAGCACAGCTCACAGAAGAATCAACTGTTCTCTTAGGTTTCCAGAGTACCTTATTCATTCACTGGACTAGACTTGCTTGTTTTTTTATGTCATCTCCAACCAGGTTGTTTATCTTGCAAGGAGAGTGTCATATTCACCTTTGATCTCCAGATGATTGAACAGGACTTTTGTCAACATTCTATGTGGTTGATTGAATTGCCTTCCAAACATGTGCTTTGTCATAACACCAAAGCTCATCCTCTCCCTCGGAAATCATGTGATTACATAGAAAGATACTCATACGCTGCTACCTCCACCCTCAGACTTGGTGCTTTTTGTTCATGGCAGAGAAGATAACCATGGGTTCCCCCAGGTAGTCATCCCATCCCATTGAGAAGAACCTAGCAACAACCTCCAAACTCCCCAAAATGAAGGTCTGGCTTCCAAAACCACTCAAAGACTTCAGTTGGAAGTATTCAGAGGGATTTTCACCCAGCAGGATTCTCCCTCAGATACACCCAAAGAGAAAAACACCTCTGATTGAAACTCAACAGCCAACCTATTCAATAAGAGTCTGCACCTCCCCTGCTGCTTTCATACCTGTACAAGCTCCCTAGAGCCTGGAGGCTACACACTCAACCACCAGTGAGGTCCCAGCAAAGTCTATATCCTCCAATTTCACTTTGAGCAAAGGAGGGTCTATTTCCCAAAAAAGTCAGCTGAACTTGAAATGCAGTGGTGAGACAAAGAAAACCTTAGCCACCTGTTTCTGATAACTACCCTCCTTCCATCTTACTCTGTAAAATGTCTCTTTGTGAAACTGTTCAAATAGTACTAAAGGAATGTATCCCCAAACCCTCACTAAGACAATAGCCACATGGAACCAGTCTACTTCCATGTGTTCTATCCTGCAACTCCACAGACTATGTTCATTCACAAACCAGAGCTGATTTTCCAAGCAGAAGCACAAGTAAGTCACTCTATTAGTTTGCCTCAGCACCTATTAGAAGCTCAATGAGTGTTTTCCTTATGATATCTTCTTGAAACTTCCATTCGAGTACTTAAAATTTAGTAGTAAAAAAAATTTATAGTAGAGTTTAACTAGTTATCCATCTATATCACCCACCAGAAAGAGAACTCTAGAAGGTTAGAGAATCAGTTTACACAATAAACATATGTATTTGCATCCTCAGTGGTTGGCCCAGTTCCCAGCATCCCACAGGGGCTCAACAAGTAAGTGGCTGCATCTGTGGACCTATCTTCAGGCAACCTGAGGACAGTTCAAGAGACAGAGGGCTCCATCCTCCACTGGAAAAGCTCATGGAGGTACAGGAATAGGATCCCAGGGGCCAGGGTCCTATATTTGTTCGTCTTTAGAGCCCTGGTACCTCACACAAATCAGGCATTCAACAAATATTTGTTAAAATGAAAACTTCTTTGCTTGAATGCAAGCCATTAAGTATCAGTGAGAATCTACATCTGACACACTCATGAAGCTGCTCTAACAGCACCCATAATCACCAAGCCTCATTGTCCTAAGAATGACATGACTATCAGCTGCAGGAAATATTTGTGTCCCACATCCTTCTTGAATAGGTACCCTCCCTTGCTGCTCCTTTCTCTTTGGCATCTGTGACACCCTCCCCTCCAGTTCTCCACTTACCTCTCTGGCTACTTCTGCAAGTGTCAACCTCTCTCTTCATCTGACCTTCAAATGCTTGATACCCCGCATGAGGCTCTCTGCTCTTCTGACGTTTTACCCTCTTCTTGGGAGGATTCCTATAAATTCAAATACATGTAATTGATTACTTTTTTATTTATTAATAAATCTCAAGTCTACATTTCTAGGCCAGACCATTCTTCTGAGCTTTGATATCCAACTACTTCCAACTACATCTATAGTCATTCATCGCACAGGCAACTTAAACAAGCAAAAGCCTTGCTCATCTTCTCCTCCTTTCCTCTTTCCTTGCTCTCATCCCAGACCTGTTCTTTCTCCCCTATATTATATGTTGTCTTGGCGAACTGTCCACCATTCCATAGACCACACGCAAGAAACCTTGGGATCATTTCAAACTCCTCCCTCATTATCTTCTTCCATAAAATTAGCTACCAACAAAGCGAGTCTCAATTCCTCTCTTCCTTTCGTAAATATACAGACCACATGCTTCTGTGATGAAAAAGCTGAAGGTGCTGGATGATGAAGATGGAGAGGGGGGCTCGAGAGGGAGGAGATATATGTATATGTATAGCTGATTCACTTGGTTGTACAACAGAAACTAACACAATATTATAAAGCAATTCTACTCCAATAAAAAATTTATTATAGTTCTTTGCTTTGTAAACAAAATAAAATGTTTTTAAAATTGGGGGTCTGGGGGAAAGACTCCTTCTGTCAAGGAAGACAGTGGGTGCTAAAACACATGACATAGCCTGGTTCCAGAAGAATCTATGAGTATCTATAAGAACTGCAAAACCATAGGTTGTAAAAGTTACTGTCATCTAAAAGTGTAAAGCCCAGAGAAGAAAAGTGACTTGTCTAGAATAATACAGAAAGTGAAGAGCAGAACCTGGCCCAAACTCAGGACATTTGATTCCTCAGTTCTGTAACCTGTTTAATCTATTGAGTGCTTGGGAGAGATTTTGAAGACTCCACCAGGAAAGGAGTAGCCATCAAGGAGGACATGCTCCACACAAGCAGGACCCAGCCAAGCACTGTGATACAGAAGTGGCTGGAGCAGCCCCCCTTCAAAAGGGATCCCATCCCAAAGCTGCTGATGAGAAGGTCAATGGCGAAACTGGTCACTTCAGTCCAAGGTTGATGAACATGTGTTGGGTTCCCAAATGAACTTAACCTTGCCCCAAGAGAGGAAATGTGTACTGCAGAACTGTGGACTATTCTAATGTCTTTAATCACCTTGATTTTTAACACTCCCACCACCAAGCACAGTATTGGACACATCAAAATTCACTGGCTACCTAGCTGAATAACATTAAATAAAAACTAACCAGAGAAAGTCTTGGCTTTCTTTACATTACATAATACTTTATCTATCAATGTCTCCATCGTTGCCAACATCCTTCCTATTCAGTGGGATGATAAGAGCCTGCTGCCTGGCCACCCACTGTAGAAAGTTTCTCAAGTTTCTGGTAGGGACTGGGTCTGGTGGAAGTGTGACACAGTGCGTGATTCCCCAAGCCCTTCGCACATGTGCATCTAAGACACAAGGGTTATAGGCATAAATACAGTAGCATTTCTTCTTACTAGAGAATCAGGAAGATAACTGCTTAAGTTGTAGGAGGGTGAGGAACTAGAGAGGGTGACCTCACTGGTTCTCCAGCCAGCAGAATTGTTTGCCAAAGAAAACACTGAAGGATAAGTTTTTATTACCTAAAGGCGAGAGCATGGGTTTCCATCTGCAGCAATGTGGATGGGCCTAGAGTTTCTCATACTAAGTCAGAGAGACAAATTTCATATGATATCACGTACCTCTGTTCAATTAGTCGACACTACTAAATGGAATGTGGACTCTAAATGGAATCTAAAACATGCCACAAATGAATCTATCTATGAAACAGAAACAGACTCACAGACACAGAGAACAGACTTGTGGTTGCCAAGTGTAGGGGGAGGGGTGGGGCATTGGGAGGGATGGACTGGGAGTTTCGGGTTAGTAGATGCAAACTATTACATACAGAATGGATAAGCAACAAGGTCCTACTGTATGGCACAGGGAACTATTTTCAATATCTTGTAATAAAGCCTAATGGAAAAGAATACTTAAAAGAATGCATATATGTATATAACTGAGTCACTTTGCTATATAGCAGAAATTAACACAACATTGTAAATCAACTATACTTCAGTAAAAAATAAAGAAAGAAAAGAAAAAAGAGCACAGGCTTTGGGCTCAGAAAGATTTGAGTTTGACACTTTGAGCAAGTAATTTAATCTTACTAAGCTGAGGTTTCCTCAACTGTAAAATGGAGAAAAATAAATAACTCCCTATGAGGATTGCTATAAGGAATAAGTAAGATGATTGTGTAAAGTACTTAACACAGTGTCTAGGACATTGTATATGTTTAATAATAAAAGTTCAACAACAGCAACATGGAGTGTCTTCAATGCCAGCTGTGGCTGCATCACTAATTCTAGAAGCAAGGATTGTGGCCACCATCTGTATTTCAGATTTTTTTTTTTCACTAGAGAATGCACAAACTGAAAAATGCTTTCTATTTCTCTTTTTTCATTTTTTAAAAATGAGATTTATTATTTTACTCTAATTGTCTCAATCATATTTTGTTTTTTCTCCATTATTGTGTATGAAGTAGGTAAGTGATAGATTTACTGAATAAGCGAGGGATGGCAAATTTCTTCCATGTCAAATCAATACCAATTGATTGGGGATGGCTGCATTGGTCACTGTATTAAGAAGGATGTTGATACTAAATCCAAGCTGAGTGAAAAAAAGAGCTATGATTGATCAGCCATATCTTCAAAGAGCATTTGTTTCCCTTCATTTTAATCCACAGATGGAAGAATGGTGAATAACAATACCAGGTAAGATCACAGTGGAACCAGGGGGAGGAACAATGGTAGATTGTAGGCAGAGAGATTGATGAACACTCTTACACTGATCCTGAGGCATCTTTTGATACAGTCACTGTGTGTCTGTGTCAATTTTCCCTCCCATCCATTCTCCAACCTTCTCCACCCAGCCCTCTGCCTGGAGGCTAACCAGTATGCAGCATATAACAGGCCTGGGTGCCCTCTGGCTCCAGCTGGTTTGGCCAGTGGAGAGCCCCAGTAGGCGATATGAGTGAAGAAAAGTGAGAGAAAGGTCATTATTTCCCTGGATCTCTCTCTCTGCAGAGTCATTTGTCTGGCTATGGCCCTCAGTTCGAAATCACTGATCTTTCATTGCCCATGACTCTCTCTTCTTCTAGGTTCCAAAAATCATCCCATCTTCCCAAATCTTTGGGACAAAAGCTGATAACAGCTCCAGTGTTACAAGCTCTGGGGTACTGCCCTATCCTTGGTGGCTCTTCTCACCCACAATTTTAGAAATAGTATTTTTATAAATGAACCTCGTCAAGCTCTACTATTTTGAAAGGATCACCCATTCCCCTTTGGTACCCTTGGGTTGCCTCTATGTTGGAAGTGAAGTGAGCATCCACAGATATGCATGTGATGGACCATGCTAGTCAAGGCAGCTAGGGAGAATAGGGTGGGCTGGCAGCCAGAGAGGAGATGGACTGAGACAGCAATACAGATACCTGCCATGTCCACTTCTCATCTACCTTCAAAAGCCCACCCACAGTGTGGACTTTGCTATGCACAGTAGTGTTGAGCAATTGAATAGAGGTAGGTTCACTTTCACTTTTCACTTTCATGCACTGGAGAAGGAAATGGCAACCCACTCCAATATTCTTGCCTGGAGAATCCCAGGGACGAAGGAGCCCGGTGGGCTGCCGTCTATGGGGTCTCACAGAGTCGGACACAACTAAAGCGACTTAGCAGCAGCAGCAGGTTCAAACACTAACACTTGCTCATTTGACCTGATGAGAAAAGATGTCCTGGACAATTTTGTTTCCCTTACTGGAAGATTAAAATTCAAAACTGTGTCATCTGGATGCCAATGAAATGAAGAGGGACAGACAGGCAAATGATGGCGGAGTCAGGTTATCAGCAGAGAATCTGACTGAGGACAATGCCCTGCCCTCCTAGTCACCTGCCTTTTCCACCAAGCCCACCCTTCCTGCAGCCAAACTGTACAGTTCTTCTTAGGTTTCTACATTGGAGGAAATAAATGCATCCCTGGTCCTATTCAAAAAAGAAAAAAGAAAATACTAATACCTCCTTGTTCAGCACTGACTGCTTCAGTGATATAAGAATCCACACTTCATGATAAGCAATGCAGACAGAATCAGGAGAGAAGTAAGTCTACAAATGTTACCTCCCCATCTTCAAGGTACTTGACCTTGAGTTTCTCAACCAGTGGTCTTGTGAATCTATCATACCTATGAAAACCCCCATCTTGACTAAGGTGGTCCCACTTCTTGGTAGAAGAGAGACCCCTCAGAACCATTAAGCCCCCTCCCAGTGTCCAGCATCCAGAGATAAGGCCTCCACAGTGAACGCAGGCAAGGTAAAAAAAACTACAGCCCTGACCCTTCCCTATAGAAAAGAGAATGATAAAGCATACCCAATAAAGAGATAAAGAGAAAAGGTAAGGCAGAATACCTCTGAGAAAGCAGATTGTGAAAGAGCAATCAAAACTCTATTTAGAAGAAAAAAGGGAGAGAAATTAGGGCCAAGGGGGGCTGCAGGCCTCTGTACCTTAAGCTGGGAGGACCACAAAGCTCACCCCAATTCTATTTAAGGAAGATCCCTTTCAAGCTTCTCCAGCTCTTCAATTCACTATCTTCAATAGCCTTTTTATCGCTCAAGGTCCAGATAAAATATCTTCTCTTCTCTGGAGGCCTCCCTGACCCCAACCCTTCCCACTTCCAATAAAAATTAACTGTTCCTTTCTCTTCATCCTTTTTTTTCTAGCATTTCATTTTTAAAAAATATTTTATTATTCTTATTGTTATTTTATTTATTTAAGATCATGCCACACAGCACATGGGATCATAGTTCCCCAACCAGAGATTGAACCCAGCCCATACAGTGAAGACACAATCTTAACCATTGAACCACTAGGAAAATCCCTACACGCTTAACACATGCTAATCCTCCCTTTAGCACTCTCTACTCTGTAAATTATGAACAAGTTTGCCTCCCCAAAGGATTTGTGAACTTGTTAATGTCAAGGCTCTGTCTCAGTGATTTCTAAATAAAAATAGTCCCTAGATCATACCAAGATAGTCCTCTAGTCCTCACTGAGTTTGACAATAACAGATTTCTGCTATCCATTAGAAATTGGACATGCCCATTTCCCCACCAACTCTCACCTTTGCCCAGGGATGTCATTGGTAAGAAAGTAAGAAAACCTCCAATGCATGTAGAGCTCTTTCACCTTGTCCTAGACTAGGTTCCCTGCAAAACTGGAGCCTGAGACAAGGACTTCTGGGGATAGAAGTGTGGGTGGAGAGGCTGGGAAGAGTGAAACATGGAAGGAGGAAAAGTAAAAATAAGGTATGTTACTAAGCTAGTCTTCTAGTCCTTTTGGGGCAACTGGGGTCTGTCCTACCGAGGACACTCAGAAGAGCCATGTAAGAACTGCTTCAGAATTATCCCCACAAGGGAAAAAAGATGAGAGAATTTATCCTTATGCTCCCATTACCCATTGGTCACGGGTTATCTATGGCTTCCCTGATGGCTCAGATGGTAAAGAATCTGCCTGCAATGCAGGAGACCCCAGTTTGATCCCTGAGTCAGGAAGATTGTCTGGAGAAGGAAATGGAAACCCACTCCAGTATTCTTGCCTAAAGAATTCCATGGACAGAAGACCCTGGTAGGCTACAGTCCATGGGGTCGCAAAGAGTCAGACATATCTATGGGGTCCTACCCTCACACTTTTGAGTATGTGGCAGCAGAATGACTGAGCAGATTTCTGTAGGTGTCCCAGGTGATGGGAGCAGAGATACACCAAGGCAGAGAACAACTGGTAGATGATGCAACTGAGGTGAGGTGTGACCAGGTTACACCTGAGCACAGCTGGTTGTCACTAGAATAGAAAAGTGAGACAAGAGGATGTGAGGCAAGGGGCACAAACCCTTGTAATAATTTCCATCGGCCCTTTGTGATTTCTGCTCACTTAGAGAATAAATTTCACTAATCCTAGCATTAGTCATTGATATATTGCTAGCAAAAAGAAAGTTTTGGGTAATATAAGTGGAATTTTCCCAAGCTTCACCAGGCTATGAGTACAGAGTCATGGCAAATACCCAAATTTTAATGTCTCTAATTGCTCTGTGTGGGTATGTGTGTGCTCAGTCGTATCCAACTCTTTGCTACCCCATGGACAGTAGCCTGCCAGGCTTCTCTGTCCATGGGATTTTTCAGGCAAAATACTGGAGTGGGTTGCCATTTCCTCCTCCAGGGGATCTTCCTGGCCCAGGAATTGAACCCAAATCTCCTGTGTCTCCTGTATTGCAGGCAGGTTCTTTACTGCTGAGCCACCTGAGAAGCTCTCTAGCTTCTAACCAACATTCTAGCTTCTAACCTAGCTCCCAGCTCCAATTATCAAGTCTCTGAAGGCTTCTCCCAGCTCTATCTCTGAGCCTCCTGAGGGCACCTCACACACACTCAGAATACAACCTGACAGCTGCGCCCCCCATGTGACACCAGCCCTATTTTTCCTCTTTCTCCAGACCCCCTTTGTAGCTCCTTCCATAAGCATCACCCCCACCACCTCTGCTGCCCGTGCCCACCATGAGACCTCATGAGGGTGTAACCTTCCTTGCTTCTAAGTCACCACCCCCTCCTGAGGACACATTTCTTCCCATTTTCCTTGTTCCCACTCTCCAGAGCCATGTTGTAGCTCATACAGAAATGGGAGGGGAGTCTGGGGGAGAACGGATACACGTATGTGTATGGCTGAGTGCCTTTGCTATCCACCTGAAACTATCACAACATTGTTAACCGACTATGTGCTGTGCTAAGTCGCTTCAGTCGTGTGCATCTCTGTGTGACCCAATGGACTGCAGCCCACCAGGCTCCTCTGTTCATGGGATTCTCTAGGCAGGAACACTGGAGTGGGTTGCCGTGCCCTCCTCCAGGGGATCTTCCTGATGCAGGGATCAAAACTGCCTCTCTTACATCTCCTGCATTGGCAGGCGAGGTCTTTACCACTAGCGCCCCCTGGAAAGTTCTACTCAGCCATACCCCAATACAAAATAAAAAGTTTACAAAAAGATAAATATGAAGATGCTTCTTTGGCCACAGGTCACAAAGCTGGGAGAGTAAAAGCAATGCTGTCTCAGATCCAGGGCTCAAGCACTGAGGACCGTTCCCTCTGCCTCAGCTTCAGTCCAACATGTGATCCTTCTTTCTCCCTCATCCTCTGTCTTCCCACCTTCACCACCACCACCAACATAGCTCACACAAAATGGCCTCCTTCCTCCTGCAGCCAAAAAGATACACCCTCATGCAAAATAAACTCAAAAAGGCCAGCAGCTTGTAGCCCATCCCAGCTGTGCACAGGACACACAAAGGCAGGCCTGAACTCCAGTGGTGCCCACAGCCTTGGCACAGGCCATGTCTTACCTATGACAGCAGCAATTAGGAGTCTTCTGTTAATATAAGCCAGTGATTACGTACATTGGGGCTTAGCGTCACAAGGATGCAAAGAATTTGGCACCAAAAATTCCCAAGGGTTTCATGTTTTGTTTTGTTTTGTTTCTTATTGCTATGAAATAAAATCTCGGCAGATATCCTAAATAGCTCTTTATCCTGGCATTCTCTCACATCACTTCAAAGAGAAATAGTTTTTTGGTTGACAAAGGTACCTAACCTCCAAGTGATCTGCCTTCCAAGATCCATGTGGTATGAGTAACTTTCCTGCACAAAAAGTTTCACTGGATATACTCATAAATGACAAAGTTCCCTAAAAGTGAGTTTAACAGACATGAAACATTAGTCTTTAATTCTGCCTATAGAAAAAAAAAAAAATGTGTTCACAACATGCTAGTTTGGTCCAGCTATTTGAAGAACAATGGCTGATGAAAGCTAAGAGCAAAAGAAAATGGCAATAAAATAAGAAGGCATACTGACAGCCGAGATCTAGTGTGACATTTGTGGGCGGTTCTGTGGCTCCAGGATTAGATTGTTCTCACTTCAAAAGAGCCATTCATGAACTCTGTCAATCAGCAACTCAGTCATACATACATAAAACTCTTTCCCCCATGCCCTCCCTGCTCAAAAAAAAAAATCCTTAAAGATGATGCTAAGGCACAGGGAACTATATTCAATATCCTGCGATAAACCATATGGAAAAGAATATTAAAAAGAATGTATATATATATATATATATATATACACACACACACACACATATATATATATATAAAACTGAGTCACTTTGCTGTACAGCAGAAATTAACACAACACTGTAAGTCAACTATACTTCAATTAAAATTGTTTTTAATTTTTGTAAAAATGATGCTAAGGAAACTATGTATAGACCATATGCCTTGTATTAGTGAAAGGCAGCATTTATCTCCTTGACTAAATTTCAAACTGAGTTGAATTTTTATTCAACCTTTGCCATGTCTCACTTTTACAAAAGGAATTCAATTTGTTATTCTCCTCGGACTTCAAATAAAAAAGTAACATCAAAGTCGAACAGAAAATGAAAGCTCTGGTTTAGACATTATTTTCCTTTCTTCTCCCAGGTAAATATTTGCACTTGCTGGAGAAGCTCATGCTGATGCGTCTGTAAATTGAATATATATTTTTATGAGAAGGTAAGTAGCCAAGAACAAAGGGACACAAACCAAAGTTCCCCTGTGCTCCCATCCAAGTGACCTCCAGCTGACTGCACACATGACATGTTTAAAAGGAGGACAATTTGGTCTCCATGGAAGCTCAGTTTGCAGGCTCTGCTTTGGCAGGTGGACAGCTGTGCTGAATGATGTCGAAATTACATGTGATGCATTTTAGATTATGACTATTGTCCAGAAAGGACTGAAGAGCCCCATTCAGTAAGAGGGGGCTCAGTTTTGTTGTCTTCTTTAAGGTTCATTCCAGAGTAAAAAGGTACAGGCTCTTCTTATTATAAATTTGATTTTTTGTTTGTTGGGGGAGGTGGGAAGGGCCAAAGTGGTTTCACTAATTAGAAACCGTAGGCCCAGAATAACCACTGCAGCTTTTTCCTAGAATGAAACACATCATGCTCAATACATTTCTAGACACAACTCTACCTCAGTTTAAAGCTAGAAATATGGAGCTCCTTGACAGTCCAGTGATTAGAACTCTGCGCTTCCACTGCAGGGGGTCTGAGTCTGATCCCTGGTTAGGGAACTAAGATTCCACAAGCCAAGAGGCACAGCCAGAAAGTAACAATAATAAAATAAAATAAAGCTAAAAATAAATGAAATACTCTTTCAATGTCATAATAGTAAATAAAAGTAAAATTAGCCCAAACTGGCATTTGGAGTTTATTTGCAAGACTGGTAGGCAGCTGACCACCTCCAAATATTTATTTATTGATAAGTATGATTATCTGTTTTATTGTGTTTGTATAAGTGGGATCTGTGTGAGGAAGTCCAGGAGAGAGACACAGGTGTCAACCTCCAAGGAAATGAAACAGATGAGCAGTGTGAGTATGAGCACAATTGAAATGGGCCCCAAGGACTCCCAGAAAAGATCTGGGCTGGAGGAGGGCTCCAAGGAGGGGCTAAGTGGCTGTATAAGAAGGCAGAAGTGTAATAAGAGGAAAATGGAGATGTTTTAAAACTACCGTGGTGGTGGTGGTTTAGTTGCTCAGTAGTGTCTGACTCTTTGTGACTTCATGGACTGCAGTGTTCCAGGCTCCTCTGTCCATGGGATTCTCCAGGCAAGAATAGTGGAATGGATTGCCATTTCCTTCTCCAGAGGATCTTCCCAACCCAGGATTCAAACCCAGGTCTCCTGCATGGTAGGCAGATTCTTTACCAACTGAGCCACCAGAGAAGCCCCAAAACTACCATATTTGTCCCCAAATACTGGAAATAAGACACAGATGATTCTAAGTACCTGGGTTTAAATGGCATTCCCCTTGTCATAGGACACCATGACATAGGTCACACCCTATCTTTTTCCTTTTAGAACAACATTGGTGTGTTGCTTAATAATTAACATCCATGCTCAAACAACTTGACTCTCTTAAAAAATAATAATAATAAGCAGTTTATGAAGCCATTGGCCAGAGAAGTCGGAAGGAACCAGAACAGAAATAAAGTAAGAAAGATACGTTATACCTCACCAAAACATGAAAATGCATTCCATGTGCATCTCCTCCAGCATACTATCACCTCCACCCTCAAGATGGAGCACTGGTCATACCAAGATAAGCTTCCCTGAACTACGCAGGGAACTAAAAGCTGTTCCCCTGAGCCTAACATCAGTTATGATTTACGTGGGGACCAAGACACAGCTTAGACAAGTATGTGTTTTGAGTTCTAAACTGTGTCTGAAGTTCACTGAGAGCCAAAGAACACCCATGATGCAGTCACAACCACGTGTTGTCTGGGGTCTGGCTTCTAACGTGTGACCCAGGACCAGCAGCCTCAGTATCACCTGGGAGCTTATTCCAAACATAGAATCTTAGCCACAACCAAGAACTACTACACTGGCCTTTCTACAAGATCCCAAGTGATTCACATGCACCTTATAATTCACAGCCAGCTCAGATGATGAGCCCTCACTCTTAAAATGTGTTGGGAGAGGCATAAAGGTGAACTTAAAAAGTATTCTGAAAATAGTGAGAAGTGGTATCTCATCCTTTCTTTCTTGCCTCTCCCATTAAAAAGAAGCTTCCCAAAGAGCAAAAGGGCATATTTTGTGTAAGAAGGAAAAAGAAATAAGAAAGGGTATTTGGTATTTACAAAAAGAAACAGAGGACAGACGAAGCCAAGAATAACAAATTTGGTTACTTATAAGGTGTAAGGGGAGAGACAGGGGTAGAGAGAAGGGATAAAAAAGGGAGTGACATCTCTCTAAGTATACCCTCTGGTATGCTTTTGACTTATGGAAGCATGTTAACAATTTATTGACCAGAGACATAGTAATAGGTCTTTTGTTACTAGAACGTTATTGATCAGTGTTTCAATATTCGCTTACAGGACAAATCGCTGGCCACAGGCATTAGTTTCTGCCAGTCAATAATGTGTTAATATACTGCATACTCAGAAAACAAAATGAAACCAACAATTATGGGAAGAGGAAAGAAAAGCCTAAAACAAATGAACTGATTGTATTTCAAGTGAATTCTATATCTATAGTGAAGAAGATAAAAACAAAATGAAGAATTAATCCAAGTCACTTGCGAGCACAGTGTGGGACTGGACCCTCGCCGCCTTGGGTAAGGCTGAGCGATGACTAGAGCAGCAAATGAATCCCAAACTCTTCTAATACATTTGTTTCTTATATAGGTATTGGCGCAGCAATTCTCTAACTATTTTAAGTGAATTACAGGATTGAACAAATGAGGGAATATATTGATGTTGTTGGGAGCCAAGGACCAGTGCCTGCTTGAGACACACAAAGCAATGGTCACAGGGAAAGAGCTGTTCCCCTGAGCCTAACATCAGTTATGATTTACGTGGGAATCAAGACACAATGAGAGACAGGCAAAGGGACCCACAGAAGAGAAGGCAATGTGAAGGCTGAAGCAGAGATTGGAGCAATGCAGCCACAGATCAAGAAATGCCTGCAGTAACCAACACGGAACTACTTTATAGAACATGGAACTCTGCTCAATGTTATGTGGCAGCCTGGATGGGAGGGGGGTTTGGGGGAGACTGCATACATGTATATGTATGGCTGAGTCTCTGTTCACCTAAAACTATCACAACACTGTTAATCAGCTATATGAAAATACAAAATTAAAAGCTTTAAAAGAGAGAAAAAAAAGAAATGCCTGCAACCACCACAAGCTGGAAGAGACAAAGAACAGGTTCTCTCCTAGAAAGTCCAGAGGAAGTCTGGTTCTACCAACACCTTAATTTCATACTCATAGCCTCCAGAACTATGAGGGAATACGTTTCTGTTGCTTGAAAACCACCAAATTTGTAGTAACTTGTTACAGCATCACTAGAAAAGCTGCCAAGGACGTGCATTATTATCTAGACTTTCAGGTAAGGAAACAGAGGCATGAAGAAGTCAAGTAACTTGCTCAAGTTCCAGAACATAAGTTCTGGAAAAAGTATGTTAACCCAACAAGCGCAAGTCTAAAGACAGTCCTTTACAACCTATTTCAGACTCTTTCTTTTCCAGCAGTCATGTACAGATGTAAGAGTTGGACTATAAAGAAGGTTGAGGGCCAAAGAATTGATGCTTTCAAACTACAGTCCTGGAGAAGACTCTTGAGAGTTCCTTGTACAGTAAGGAGATCAAACCAGTCAATTCTAAAGGAAATCAACCCTAAATATTCACTGGAAAGACTGTTGCTGAAGCTGAAGTTCCAATACTTTGGCCACCTGATACACAGAGCTGACTCATTAGAAAAGACCCCGATGCTGGCAAAGACTGAGGGCAGGAGGAGAAGGGGGTGACAGAGGATAAAATGGTTGGATAGCATCACCGACTCAATAGACATGAATTTGATCAAACTTTGCGGGTTAGTGAAGGACAGAGAAGCCTGGAATGCTGCAGTCCATGGGGTCACAGAGTCAGACATGACTTAGCGACTGAACAACAATAGACCCTTTCTGTCAAGTAGTCATTAGAGATGATAAGTATACAGAATAGACATCTTTCCATATCAGAATGATTATGCAGAAAACCAAGTTATGACCTATATGTTGGGATACTAAAGCATCAGAACACAGAGCCTCACTTCAGTAAAAGCTCACAGAAATACTGAATAAAGAACCAAAAGAAATGAACACCTAGCAGAGATGAAAAGAAAGGAAAATCTCCAATAGCCAGACATGAAGGAGGAGCATAAAGCCAAACTGATAAGCTTATGAGCAAGGATTGGGGCCTAACATCCACAAAGGAGCAAGCAGCTGTCTTGGAATGTACCATGCAGAGAGTAGGAACGGAAACCCTCCCCCACCCACCCCTGTATAAAGCCAGGACTCTTGAAAGGCTGTCTCAGTGCAGTGGGGCTGGAGATGAGCTCCACTCATCAGCTCAGGGAGAACTCCCACTAGAAACAGCAGGCCCAGGCCTGTTCCACACATATATGTGGAGTCTAAATTCATACAACTCACATGGTGTGGGAATCTTCACACAAGAAATTAATGTAAAAACTAGGACCCAAACAAGTGAAACCCTTGGGGGTTCAAGCCCAGCAAAAGCAAACACAAAACTGTTTGGAAGCAAGCCTTCTAAACCACCAAACACAAAAACATTCTAAGGCTCACAAACACACAAGCAAATATATTCTGGCTGAAATGAGCTCACGATAAAAAATTACAAAATACAATCATTGCAAAAAGGAAAATTTTCTTTGTCAATAATAGAATAACCTGAAAGAGACTATGAAATAATTATGTTTCAAATGATAGGAAGACTTAAAACCTTAAGGAAAGAACCCTAATGAACTGTGCAGAAAGAACTGACAGATCTGAAAATAACCAAACAGAACTTCTAGATATGAAAACGTAAAATTCAGCAAATAAAAGAGATTAAAGATGGCTGAGGAGAACATAGATGTAAAGAAATCATCTCAAATGTAGCAATGAGAGATAAAGAGATGGAAATGATAAGAAAGACGATCGGAGAAGTAAGAAGAGTAAAAATACATCTCACTGGAATCCCAGAAGGGGAGAAATTAGAGAATGAGGCAGAAGCAATAATCAAAATATGACTGACAGTTAAAATCGTTAAGTTTAAACTAATGTTCTACAATGACATAAGTCCCAAATAAGGTATTTATCTTTAAGGATTAATACTGCTTTACCTAAAGATCATTTTTGTTCAAAAATACATATTTATTTGTTTGGGTTTTGTTTTGGTTTTTTTTTTTTTTTCAGTAGCTTTGAAAGCCATTGTGGTCACAGACCACAGTAGACATTTGAATTTGTTTTCCAAGGTGCACAAAATTGGGGCTGAATCTTTTGTAGTTTTGCAACTTATTCTGAAGATACAATGGAATTTGTAACCTCTGTTCTCGAATGCTTAATAAATGTGTCAGTGATTTATTATTGAAAAGAAAAAATTTTTGAATGCAATATATATATCAGTTCAGTTCAGTTCAGTTCAGTCGCTCAGTCGTGTCTCACTCTTTGCGACCCCATGAACCGCAGCACGCTAGGCTTCTCTGTCCATCACCAACTCCCGGAGTCCACCCAAACCCATGTCTATCGAGTCGGTGATGCCATCCAACCATCTCATCCTCTGTCGTCCCCTTCTCCTCCCGCCCCCAATCCTACCCAGCATTAGGGTCTTTTCCAATGAGTCAACCCTTCGCATGAGGTGGCCAAAGTATTGGAGTTTCAGCTTCAACATCAGACCTTCCAATGAACACCCAGGATTGATCTCTTTTAGGATGGATTGATTGGATCTCCTTGAAGTCCAAGGGACTCTCAAGAGTCTTCTCCAACACCACAGTTCAAAAGCATCAATTCTTCAGTGCTCAGCTTTCTTCACCGTCCAACTCTCACATCCATACATGACCACTGGAAAAACCATAGCCTTGACTAGACGGACCTTTGTTGGCAAAGTAATGTCTCTGCTTTTTCCTTCCAAGGAGTAAGTGTCTTTTAATTTCATGGCTGCAATCACCATCAGCAGTGATTCTGGAGCCCAAAAAAATAAAGTCTGACACTGTTTCTACTGTTTCCCCATCTATTTCCCATGAAGTGATGGGACCAGATGCCATGATCTTAGTTTTCTGAACGTTGAGCTTTAAGCCAACTTTTTCACTCTCCTCTTTCACCTTCCTCAAGAGGCTCTTTAGTTCTTCTTCACTTTCTGCCATAAGGGTGGTATCATCTGCATATCTGAGGTTATTGATATTTCTCCAGGCAATCTTGATTCCAGCTTGTGTTTCTTCCAGCCCAGTGTTTCTCATGATGTACTCTGCATATAAGTTAAATAAGCAGGGTGACAATATATGGCCTTGACATACTCCTTTTCCTATTAGGAACCAGTCTGTTGTTCCATGTCCAGTTCCAACTGTTGCTTCCTGACCTGCATACAGGTTTCTCAAGAGACAGGTCAGATGGTCTGGTATTCCCATCTCTTTCAGAATTTTCCACAGTTTATTGTGATACACACAGTCAAAGGCTTTGGCATAGTCAATAAAGCAGAAATAGATGTTTTTCTGGAACTCTCTTGCTTTTTCGATGATCCAGCGGATGTTGGCAATTTGATCTCTGGTTCCTCTGCCTTTTCTAAAACCAGCTTGAACATCTGGAAGTTCACGGTTCACGTATTGCTGAAGCCTGGCTTGGAGAATATTGAGCATTACTTTACTAGCATGTGAGATCGTGACATTGTACAGGAGACAGGGATCAAGAAAATCCCCATGGGAAAGAAATGCGAAAAAGCAAAATGGCTGTCTGAGGAGTCCTTACAGATAGCTGGGAAGAGAAGAGAAGCGAAAAGCAAAGGAGAAATGGAAAGATATTCCCATCTGAATGCAGAGTTCCAAAGAATAGCAAGGAGAGATAAGAAAGCCTTCCTCAGCGATCAATGCAAAGAAATAGAGGAAAACAACAGAATGGGAAAGACTAGAGATCTCTTCAAGAAATATATATATAATGACTAACAAATTGTGAAAGCTGGTGAACATTGTGGGTACAGGTCAGGATCTAGACAGACAACAGATGGCATTCTCAAACTAGGTACCAGAGAAAAGATTAATAAAGGGACTTTTTATTTACAAAGATGAGAGCTGGGTTCAGGGAAGTTAACAGGGGATACAGAATTTTTTTTTTTTTGCTATTTTAGTTGCTAAGTCATGTCTGACTCTTTTGCAGCCCCAAGAACTGTAGTCTGCCAGTCCCTGGTGGTTCAGTGGTAAAGAATCTGCCTGCCGATGCAGGAGACGTGGGTTCAATCCCTAGGTTAGGAAGATCCCCTGGAGGAGAAAATGGCAACCCACTCCAGTATTTTTGCCTGGAAAAATTCCATGGGCAGAGGAGCCTGAGCAGCTTATAATCCATGGGGTTGCCAAGAGTTGAACACAACTGAGCTGAGCAACTAAGAATGCACACACAGAGAATCATAGAGGGGCTAGTAAGAGTAAGGAGTCTGAAGGGGTCGGGGGAGGGAGAGATTACCAGAACTCAGAGTAAGAGCTGTATCATGTTATCATGGTGGGCCCAGAATTGCTTCCGTGCAATTAACAGTGAGGGTGCCTACCAATAAACACCTTGACCTCACTCACCTCAGCCCTTGGCTCTTCTTCTGCGGCCCCTCCTTGACAGAACTCTACTGGAAGCTGAAGGGCAAGGATGAATTGCATCCTTCCCACCTATTAGCCTCCCCAGTTTAGAACTGTCAGGTCAAGGAGTAGTAACAGCTCCCCCACCATAGCCTGGGGTACCTTATCAGTTTTCCTGAACCTACCCCACCTTTGAAAATAGTCCCTAGGCAGAGTGCTACTGTTTCCTACCAGAACTTTGATAGCCTAATGGGGGGGGCGGGGGGGGGGGGCATGATTTATCTAAGCAGAGAAAGAAACACACAAGGAGTCTAAAAGTAAATATACCAAAATGCTACCATTTTGGTGATTTGGGTTTTTCTTTTTCCTAAGTATATTTTCTAACCCTTCTACAATGAACATGGAGTGTGTGTGTATGTGTGTGTGTGTGTGTGTGTGTGCACACGCACGCATGTTAGTTGCTCAGTCATGTCTGACTCTTTGCAACCCCATGAACTGTAGCCTACCAGGCTGTTCTGTCCATGGGATTCTCCAGGCAGGAATCCAGACTGGGTAACCATCCTCTTCTCCAGTAATCCTGACTTCCTATCCTGATACCAGAGTTAGAACTAATGGTTCACAAACTAACGGTGAAACTGGAAAAAAAGAAGGGAAAAAAAAGAAAAAGAGGGAGAATTCAAAACAGGAACTGAGCAATGGTTTGCAAATAGTGAATTTATTATAGACAGGTTTATATGTAGCCTTGCTGAAACTCAGTAAAATATAATCTCCCAAATAGGGCATGGCCAGGTTGTGAAGATGGCATTCAGGCCTGTGAAAGGCAACAAGAAATCTTATGAAACCTAAATTGTGTATTAAGATAAGTTGCATCTTAAGTTTCATATATGTCAGAATAAATTTTGTATTTTTAGATGAATGAAATTGCATCTCTATCTAGAATGCTCTAAGAAATAGAGAGCTAAGGCTTTACCTTGGCTGAAATTGTATTTTGAAGCTATCTGTATAAATGCTCTCCAGATTTTCTTATTCATCTACCCACATAGCTAATGACTGCTTGCAATTCAACCATCCGTACTGTGAGGCTTGGGGGGAAATCTGGCTTTTGATAGATTTCGGGCAGGTCCTCATTTCAGTTCTTTTTATTATTATTTTATTTTTAATTGAAAGATAATTGTTTTACAATATTGTATTCGTTTCTGCCGTATGACATGAATCAGCCACAGCTGGACATATGTCCCCTCCCTCTTGAAACTCCCTCCCACCTCCCACCCCATCCCACCCCTCTAGGTTGTCTCATAGTACCAGGTTTGAGCTCCCTGAGCCACACAGCAAATTCCCACTGGCTATCTATTTTATATATGGAAATGTATATGTTTCGATGTTACTCTCAATTTGTTTCACCCTCTCCTCCTCCATCCCTCCATCCTCGTGTCCACAAGTCTGTTCTCTATGTCTGAGTCTCCACTGCTGCCCTGAAAATAGGTTCATCAGTACCATTTTTCTAGATTCCATATGTGTGCATTAGTATTGGGTACTCATTTCAGTTCAAGCTTCCCAGAATGTGCACAGCCTTTAGCCAGCAGCAGCACTGGAAACCGGCTTGGATTCAGGGGAAAGAGCGCCACCTACTGCAATGTTACTCAACAGTTCACTGTGCCCTTCCCCCAAAGGCCTTCCACTTGGTCATTTCAGATCAGAGGAGCTTCTGAGAATTAACAAGATTTCAGCTGGGGGTTGAAGGGAAGGGAACCTACAGCCACAGGCCAACGCTTAACTATATTAAAAATCCCAAGTCTTTGGCGAGAACATTCGTTATTAACATTGTAATGCTATTAGGCAGGGATAATGATTGATGGAAGTCATTTTACTAGGCAGTCAGATACAGTGTCAATTTCTTGGAGTTTATATGAGAAATGACATCATCAGCCCAGTTCTCTGCTGAGGTTAGCAGAAGGATATAAAACCAGTAAATACAGCTATAAGCTTTTTGGCTCTTAACAGTAATCACTGGAGAAGGAAATGGCAACCCACTCCAGTATTCTTGCCTGGAGAATCTCATGGACAGAGGAGCCTGGTGGGCTACAGTCCATGGGGTCGCAAAGAGCCAGACATGACTGAGCGACTAACACACACACAGGAATCACTACTTCCCAACACCCTTGCCTGCACCCCCTGAGAAAATACCCAAGTCCTACTTTCACCCTTTATCTGAGATAGAAACTCATGTTCAGTTGAAGGAGACAGGAGGAGGCATTGCAACTACACCTATGGTGATCCTATATTTTGCAAAAAGTAGACTTTTATACATCTCAAGCAGGGCAGAACAGGCTCAAGCCTAGAGAGCAAGCAAACAGTGGAACTTGGTGGATCAGGCAGAATCACAACTACTCATTGGAAGAAATGATGCTGAAATGGAAGCTCCAATACTTCGGCCACCTAATGTGAAGAGCCAACTGTCAGAAAAGACCCTGATGCTGGAAAAGATTGAAGGCAGGAGAAGGGGATGACAGAGGACAAGATGGTTGGATGGCATCACCACTCAATGGACACAAGTTTGAGCAAGCTCTGGGAGATGGCGAAGGACAAGGAAGCCTGGCATGCTATAGTCCATGGGGTCGCAGAAAGTCAGACACAACTGAGTGACTGAAGAACAACTCATTACAGAAAATTCACAAGAAACCAGCACTCAGTCCCCTGTGAGATGAAAAGGAAATACAGCTGTCTTTGGGCTATGACTGAAACCCTGTTTGGCATACAAATGAACATTTACCCCTTCCAGCTCTAAAATTCTATGGCAACTTACACACTCATTAAGCTATGTGATGAAACAAAGCTCAGAGCAGCATCAAAACCAGGGTTCCCTGAAATGCAAATCAAAGTCACAATGAGATATCATCTCACACATGTTAGGATGTCTATTATCAAAAAGATAAGAGGTAACAAACACTGGCATGAATGGACAGAAAAGGGAACCCTTGCACATGGTTGGTGGGAATGTAAATTGGTGCAGCCACTATGGAAAACAGCATGGAGTTTCCTCAAAAAATTGAAATTAGAACTATCATGTGATCCAGAAATCCCATTTTCGGGTATATATCCAGAGAAAATGAAACCACCACCTCAAAGAGATATCTGTACCTCGTATTCACTGCATCGTTACTCAAAATAGCCAAAATATGGAAAAAAACTAAGGGTCCCTCGGCAGATGAATGGATTTTAAAATGTACATATACACAATGAAACATTATTCATCCTCAAAAAAGAAGGAAATCCTGTCATTTGTGACAGCATGGATGAACCTGAAGGTCAATATGCTAAGTGAAACATCAGATGGAAAAAGACAAATATTGTATGGCATTACTTATATGTGGACATGTTGACCCAGGGATCAAACCTGCATCTCTTGGGTCTCCTGCATTGGCAGGCAAATTCTTTACCACTAGCGCCACCTGGGAAGCCTATATGTGGACACTTTGATTTTTGTGTTTTTTTACAAAGTCAAACTCACAGAAAGTGGGAATAGAATGTGGTTGCCAGGAGCTGAGGAAGTGGAGGAAATGGAGAGAAGTTGGTCAGAGGGTACAAAGCTTTAACTACAGTTGAATAAATTCTGAGGATGCTGTCACAGCATGGTGACTACAGGTAATAATACTTGTTGTATATTGAAATTTGCTAAGACAGTAGATCATGGGAATCTTTTCACAATATTTGCATATGTCAAATCATCATGCTGTATATTTTAAGTATATTATGATTTTATTTGTCAATTATATCTCAGTAAAGCTAGGGGAAAAAAACAGAGTCCCCCGGTCTTTCTTCCTACACGATGAATTCTTTAAAAAGCTAGAGGAGTTTCTTCTTCAATGGCTGTGCCCTTGAATCTATGACGATTCCCTGGCTGTGTTACTTCTCTCATCAGATCCTCTTTATTATAGAACTGAAAACTCAGGGTTGTGGTGGGGTGGGGTGGGGCAGAATATCTCAGTGCCTCCACCAAGCAAGTTAATGTATATCACAAGTAATTATAAGAATGCCAGATTCCCCACATTTCATTGCTTTCTAGTTCATTCTTCCTGCCCATTTGAGTCACCTCACCATTCACTTTCACCCGTTCATTTTCTGGGTTTTCCAGCCATCTGTGTTGAATTCTACCATCTAGCTGTCTTAATGCAATGGCCCACTAGCTGGGTTTTTTGGATTTTGAACAGAGTGAGGTACTCTATTAATTCAGCAAAGTTTTAGTCCTACGAATTGGCAGTATGCTTTCAATTCTTTTCAACTCATCTTTGAGAGTCTTACCTAAGGATTAGACTTTGAAGAGCCTGTCAGACATATTCAGTGAATCCCCAGGTTAGCTCAGTGCCCCTCACCACCTCTCCATTCCACATCAGGACCATTAGAGAGAGAACCACACACGTACACATACACTGTGGTAGAGCGAGGAGGCATAAAGTCAAAAGTCTCCACTTTCTGTGGTGCTTTGCAATCCTTTTTCAGTGAGTCCCATTCCCATTCCTTACTTCAACAATTTCCAAGCTTTCTCCCCTTTTTTAAGTCCCCTGTCTCACCATCGCCCTGCCTCCTGGGCAGAGACAGAAATGGGGACATCGGGAAAAAACTCCTTTATTCTCTACCTGATCTCCACCTTTTTGCCTCCACTCTTTTTTTTTTTGTCTTCTGCATTACTTTTTTAAATTTTTTTAATTGTAGTTGATTTACAATGTTGTGTTAGTTTCAGGTGTACAGCAAAGTGATTCACAGATTCTTTTCCATTATGGAAGATATTGAAGATAGTTCCCTGTGCTATAAAATAGGATAAATTAGGAGTTTGGGGTTAACAGAGACACACTACAATATATAAAATAGACAAATAACAAGATTCATCTCTACTCTTAACCACACCTCTGTTCCCATCATGGGTTTATCCTCTTGTCCAGGATTAAGGGAAAGAGGGAGAAAATGAAAAGAAAAGGAATGAAATGTAACGGGAAGGGACGAGAAGGGGAAATTCTCTGGAGACAACATCCCTCTGATTCTCATCAGTCTCTTTCCTCCCCACACAGACACTGCCCAGAGGAGCATCCTCTATACTTGTCTCTCTGCTTTCTCACCAACTACCCTTTCATCAATTCAGCACAATCTGGATTCAGCTGCTACTGCTTCACTGAAACCCAAATGAAGTATATTTGTGCCATTGTATGTGTGGCATATCACACATGCCTGGCACGTGGTGAAAGCTCAGTATTAAACTTCTCGGGCCAATGTCTCTGCTAACTGGTAAACTAGATGGGAGTTTTCCAGTTCTTCCTTTTCAGTTCATGACTTTTCTCCATCAGCTATGGCTCCTTCTCTGGCATCTGCCCCACTGACTCCCTGGTTCTTTCTCTCTCCTGAAGTTTCTCCTACCCCTGAAAACTCCTTATGTCTCCTTTTCAGGCTACTATTCCCTGATGCCTTAAATTATGACCACTTGAGACCTCATCTCTTGGCTGTATACTCTTGCTAGATGACTTTAGCAACTCCCATGAAAGCAACTACCATCTATATGATCATAAAGTTAATAAGGTGCAGTGATGACTAACATGTCTATCCTTGCACCCCAGAGCTTTACCATTTTCATTCATATGATAAATACATAAAGAGTTCCTGCTACGTGCCAGTTCTATAGCCCTCCCTACTAGGTATCTCCACTGGAATGATCCACAAGCATCTAAACTCAGCATGTCCCAAACTGAAATTGTCTCTCTAAACACATGCACACACACACATAAACACACACACATACACACACACACATGATACCTCCTTCTCTAGTTTCTATTTAAGTAAATGACACCAGCCATCCACCAAGTCAGCCAAGTGAAAAACTTGCTTTCCACCCAAACCCACATCCAAATAGTCACCACGTCCTGTGGATTCTACCTATTAAATTGTCTAGAATCACTCTCCTCCTCTCCAGCCCACTGATCTTGCCTCAGTTCACACTTCATTCTTTCTCATCTGAGTTGCTGCAACAGTCTCCTAACTGGCCTCGAATTTTAGTCTCAGTCCCTGTCAAGCCATTCTCCACACTGCCCTTTCTACAACATAACCTAATAATAGCATTTCTCTGTCTAAAACAATTCAGTGGATCTCACTGCCTCAGGATAAAATCTAAACCCATTAAAGTGCCAATGATCTGACTCCCACCTACCTGTAAGGTGTCACATCTCAATATTCCTCTCCCACATCTGTCCATGCCTCTGGTTTCCCACCCTCTCTCATTCCCCGGTGACTCTGTACATATTGGTGCATCTGCTCAGACTCTCTTCCTCTTCCCTCACCCTCTTCCCTGTCTGTTCAAGTTTGCTCACATTTCCAGATTCAGATCAACTGTCATCTCCTCTGGGATATTTTCTCTGCCCTTTGCCTCACGTCCTCAGTCTGAATTAAGTGCCGCTTTCTTGGGAATCCCAAAGCACTCTGTACTTCCCTCTACCTTATAACTTATCACAGTTTTGTAATTAATTATTTACACATTCATATCTTCTACATTTTAAGCTCCATTGTAAGCTCCCCAAAGCCAAGGATCATTGATATTCAGTATCAACAGTACTTATCACAGTGCCTGAAACAGTGTCTACTGAATTGGCAGTGTCTACTGCCAATAAGTGTCTACTGAATAGATGTTTATAGAGTGAAAGACAGTAGCTCAGAGAGTAAAGAATCTGCCTGCAATGCAAGAGCCCCGGGTTCAGTCCCTAAGTGGGGAATATCCTCTTGAGAAGGGAATGTCTTCCACTCCAGTGTTCTTGCCCGGTGAATCCCATGGACAGATGAGCCTGGTGGGCTACAGTCCATGGGGTGGCAAAGAGTCAGACACAACTGAGCAACTAACACTTTTCACTTTCACCAGCAGTGGAATCACTGAAGTCATATTAACAATATTAATTCAAGGCCAATGAATGAATCTAGTCCTGACTTTTAATGCTAGATCTCAGACTCTACAAATATATATAAACACAGATACACACACACACACACATACACACAGTGAAATGTGTACAGGAAAGTGTGGACAGATGACTCATTCAGCCTGCAGGAGCTCTCTGTTTCACGTGACCTCACCGGAATCTCCATCAATCACTGCTGCCACTTTCTGGCAGCTCCACTGATGCCCCAAGTCTTCATGATGGTGGTCTGTAGCAAGGCAGGAGAGGAGGAGACCAGAGAAAGCTGATATCCTCTGTTAAAGGTGCCCCAAAACAATATAGCTTGTGCCACCATTTTATTACACACCTGTGGGTCAACCATCCTTTTACCACTAATTTGCACACCCCTGCTCCACATGGGGCCCCAGGTAGGAATGGTAGAGGCTGAGATCTGAGAGAAATCTGAGTGATGGACACTGAGCTGGCTCAGTCATTTTTCCTTCCCAACCATTACAGCTCCTTATAGAGGAAGCTCATCTCTCCCTTGGCCCTGCCTCAGCAGTTTACCGGAGATGGTTGATTCTCACCTACCCAACAGGGACAACTGTCCTCATCACAGCACACAGCAGACGCCATTCTGGCACTGGGTGCACACGGTCAAAAAGCAAGGTGCCACCATGGAGACAACAGGGCATTGAGGTGAGAAGGGGGAGCGCTGGAGCTGGGCCACCTGGGTTCACATCCTGGCTCTGCCACTTTCCAGCCTGTGTGACACTGAGCAAGACACGTCACCTCTCTGTACCTCAGTTTCTCCATTTGTAAACCGGTGATCATATAGTACTTATTTCATAGGATCATTATAATGAACAAATTAATTCATGTTAAACACCACTGCCTGGCACATAGCAATTACTCTATAAAACCTACCAGCTATTATTTCAGTCTAGTGGGAGATAGGCAATAAAATAAATAGGCAAATAAGCCAAATAATTACTGCTTGTAATAAGCACTAAGAAGGAAATAAATAGGAAAGCATAACAGAGAATAACATGAGCCATGAGAGGACCAGAGAAGACTCTCTGAAGAGGTAACTTAAGCTGTGACCTGAAGGCTGAGAAGCAGCCAGCCACACAAATAACCAGAAGAAGAAAATTCCTGGCACAGGGACAGAAGAAATAGCAATGCAGAATCCCTAAGATGGAGAGGAATTTGGTGAAATGTGCATGCGTCTCATCTGTGTCTGACTCTTCGTGACCCCTTGGACTGCAGCCCACCAGCACCTCCATCCAGGAGATTTTCCAGGAAAGAACACTGGAGTGGGTTGTCATTTCCTCCTCCAGGGGATCTTCCTGACCCATGGATCAAACTCATGTCTCCTGTGTCTCTTTCATTGCAGATGGATTCTCTACCACTGAGCCATTGGGGAAGCCCTGGAATTTGGTGAATCCTGACACTAAAAAAGGGCCAGTGAGCTGAGCAGAGTGAGCCAGGCAGCAGAACAGTGTGGGAAGAGAGAGGGAAGGTCCCACTGTGTAGTGTCTGATGGGCTGCAGTAGAAAATTCCCATTTTATCCTCTGTTACATGGAAAGCCATTGGAGGATTTAAACCAGGGAATGACATTATCTTATCTACGTGTTTGAAGATAACTGTGACTAACGAGCTTAAAGGTAAGCAAGAGTAGATACAGGAAGATATTTAGGAGGCTACTGTGGTTTTCTAGGATAGGAATGGTGGTGGCAGTGGAGACAGAATAAATAAATGATACAGAGTGTTATCTGCAAAGAAAATGCAGCGGTCTCTGCAACAGGGCAGAACCGACTGAGGCATTAAAGGCTGAAAGAAGGTGAAGTAAGTGCCCCACTATAACCTGAAAGAAAACAAGGCCTCTATTTGTCAACATAGTTTTCCATGGAAGACAAACCATCACTGTTGTCCACGGCACAAAGCAATGATTTACTGCAAGGCTGCATGAGGAATAGCTCTGGGGTAGGTGGAAATGACTTTATCCCAGGATAGATGCCTAGACGTCTCCTTTTCTTCCTGATTCATGTCCCTGCAACCAGTTTCTCAAGTCATCAAAACTACTTGAATAACTCTTCTAAATAATAAAAAAGCAAACAAAATAAGTATTAACTGTAAAAAACATGAAGGAATTAACAGACATGAAGGAATTAATGTAGTCATTTATGAAGCAGTAGGTTCATATTTGATAAGTTATTTGTATTTTGTAGTACTTTGTGGGCCTTTCCATTGTAAAAAGATACAGCATATTTATGTATATTTTCTATAAGTTTAAATGCAATTTTATTTTAAATGATTTAATTGATTTTATAATTTATTTTCCTTTGTAAATATCGAGGACCATGTACATGGCTGCTTTTGGGTTTTTTTTAAATAATGGATTTTTTTTTTCTGGCTGTGCTGCTTGGCCTGTGTGATCTCTGGGCCCCAATCAGGGACAGAACCCAGGCCACAGCAGTGAGAGCACTGAGTCCTAATCAGTGGACCGCCAGGGAATTCCCTACATGGCTGTTTTTTATGTCACACTCTTAGAATGTAAGCCCAAAGAGGGAAATGAAATTTCCTTCATGAGAACTTTTAGAAACCCACTCTGGCAAAAATGAGGTCTTCCTCTGGTCTCTTTTTCCTGGCTCGGAGTTACATAGCAGAAATTTTTAAGTCATTATTTAGTAGCTTCTCTCTGTTCCCAAATAATTGAAGCTTTCTCTCACAATCTCTTTTGTCACTTAACAAGTAGGGCCCATCTAGGAAAAGTATTACCAAAACATTGCAAATAAAAGAGAAACCATCAAATCAAACCAACATTTATCAAATAACTAATACTTGAACTCCCTTCTCTATATATTCCCAACTCCATTATTTCATTCCATTATTTTCTAAAAAATAAAGTTCATGTAAAATTGGGCCACATAAGAGAGTAAACGGTTTCTTAAAGAGAGTAGAAGAGAGAGATGTGCCGTGTGCTTAGTCGGCTCAATTATTTCCAACTCTTTGCCACCCCATGGACTATAGTCCCATCCATGGATCCAACCCCCACCCACCCCACCCCCATCTCTTGCATTTCCTGCATTGGTAGGCGAATTCTTTACCACTGCACCACCTGGGAAGCCTTGAAAAGAGGTATAGTCAAAGAGAAATAAAGGGAAATGAAAGAAAGCCACCCAAACAAGGCCACTGGCTCCCTGTCTACTTCTCTCTAGATAGTTCTGAAGATAAAAACTCTAGGAAATAAACATTTGTTGAGCGTATAAACTTGGGGAACAGTAAGCTAATGTGAAAGCTAATGACATTCTTATGAAGGTCACATTTCTTACCATCCAGAGACCAGGCCAACTCAGCAAATAAAGGAATGACACAATGAAGAGAATAAGCAGAGCCAGCACCGGGAGAAAGGACAGACCTTGTGAGAAGTCAAGTCAGTTTTCACTTGCTCAGTCAGTGCACAGATGAAGACTAGCAGGTGGGAAGCCAGCCAGGGGACTCAAGGTTAAAATGTATACTTTGAGTTAAATATTATGCAAACAAGAATTCACAGGTACTTGGCTGTTTTAAAATGCCTGAACTGGAAGGTTCTCAAATCACTGCTGAGCTAAAACTTCTATACACTAAACTTATAAACATATAATAAGGGGAGCCATGAGGCAAGCAGCAAAGAGACTGTATGTCTCCAAAACGGTCATCCTTCACATCTGTGTGTAGAGGAAGATCTGTTTCTTCGCTGGCTGAGTTGATGCTGAGGGATCCTTTTCACCCATTTAGTCTGTATCCAAGATGGCAGGCCTGACTGCCTACAACACTGATTCCTACAGCCAGACTGGAAACTGGCCAAAAGTGCATGGAAATCATCAAAGATAAACGAAAGCAGATGCAAAATGGCTATTTTTAAATGGGGCACATCATATTTGAAAGATAAAAAAGCCTGGTTAGACAGAAGGGTAGCAGGGTAGAGGCACGTGTTGTTGTTGTTCAGTCACCAAGGTGTGTCCGACTCTTGGCGACCCCATGGACTGCAGCATGCCAGGCCTCCCTGTTCCTCACCATCTCCCAGAGCTTGTTCAAGTTTATGTCCATTTAATCAGTGATGCCATCTAACCATCTCATCCTCTGTCATCCTCTTCTCCTCCTGCCCTCAATCTTTCCCAGCATCAAGGTCTTTTCCAATGAGTTGGCTCTTCTCATCAGGTGGCCAAAGTATGGGAGCTTCAGCTTCAGCATCAGTCCTTCCAAAGAGTATTCAGGGTTGATTTCTTTTAGGATTGACTGATCTGATCTCCTTGCTGTCCAAGGGACTCTCAAGAGTCTTCTCCAGCACCAGAATTCGAAAGAGGCATATCACACTGTTAGAAATCCCAACAGAATAACAGGATGCCCTTCTCCCAGAAAGTTTAAAGAAAGACCCAACTGGTCTTCCTTCCTTTTGCTTCTGTGTCCCTGAAATCTATTTTCAACATAGAATCCAAACAATTCTACTAAGTACAACGTAGGTAATGTCCCCCATCTCATTTAAACCTACAAACAACTTCTGATTTCATTCAGAGTAATGGATAAATCCTCCAGGGCCCCATGTGACACTAAATGATAAGAACCAGAACTGAAGACTTCATGGGACATTTCCCCTTTTTTGGTTCCCTGTTTTCAGTATTTCCTTGCACTTTGGGGTAAATCCCCTCATGGTATGATATTTAGTAGGAGGCAGGGCCTACAGCAGTGGAGGAGGGCCTGTTTCCTGTCCTCCTTCTCTAACCATCAGAGTAATCACATGACCCAGGCTAGGCCAGTCCAGTCTGTGTTTTTGCCCTCAAGATTTAAAGACAGAAACTGTGATAATGAGCTTTCCTCATGGCTCAGATGGTAAAGAATCTGCCTGTAATCGGGAGATCTGGGTTTGATCCCTGGGTTGGGAAGATCCCCTGGGGAAGAGGGCATGGCCACCCATATCAGTATTCTTGCCTAGAGAATCCCTGTGGACAGAGGAGCCTGGCAGGCTATAGTCCATGGGTTCACAAAGAGTCGGATATGACTGAGCAACTAAGCACACATTTTCAATAATGGAATCAAGGATTCAGCAGCTGTCACACTGCATATGGTGGCAGCAGCAGCACCGACAGCAAGTTGTGCATCTTCAGTGGTACCCACAGGAGCATCCCAATCAGACCATTCTTGTGTATGACCTTGGCAGCATTCTTGCTTGATAAGCTTTCTTTGGATCCTGCCCATTTTCTTATCCTGGTTCTATACCTTCTCCTTTGATTCTGAGGGTTACTTACTATGGCCTTCCAACAAATTCCTTTCCTGCTTATATTAGCCAGAGTAATTTTCTGTTGTTTACAAACAAGAGTCATGACCAGTAAGATGAGTTGTGTTGCACGTTGATAAATTTTTGAATAAGGAAAGGAAGGCCTAGAGTCTAGTAGGCTGCAAGGAGCCAAACTGCCCTTCACAATAAAGTGGACAGAACTGAGTTTCTTGGGACATCAAAAGGGGGTGGCCTGGCACGTAATCTTGAAGGAAAGAGAGAAGTCTGATTAGTAGGGCTGAGGACCCTATGGAAGAAAAGATCAGTAAAGAAAATCCCAATGAGTGGAACTTCCCTGGTGGTCCAGTAGTTAAGAATCCACCTCCCAATGCAGGGTACATGAGTTTGGTCCCTGGTCAGGGAACTAACATCTCACATGCCACAGGACAGCTAAGCACTGCACTACAACTAAAGAGCCTGAACGTAGCAACAAAGACACAGTGCAGCCAAAAAAAAAAAAAGAAATCCCAATAAGCAAGCAGAGGAAAGGCAAAGGAAACTGAAATGATAAAGAACTACTTTATCAAAAAAGCTTAATCTAAACAGCCTCACTGGTTAGACTCCCACCTCCTTCTTTGAATCTGATCTATACATAGCACCTTTTCTTCCTGAAACTGCTCTTGTGAGATTTGCAGTTTCAAAGCCTCAGATGAGATGCCATTTGCTGAAGCTGAACTTTTTTTTTTAAGCTAAAACCTAAATAAATCTGACAACTTAAAAACTGGAATATGATGCATGTCTTATGCTTCTACAGGACCGTCGATGACTTTTGTTGTTTGCTTGAGTAATTCATGTATTATATTGCTTGCTGGCTGATATTCAGAGATCAGTTAACTGAAACATGAAACTTTGGAACAATCAACAGAGAATGCTGTATTGATGATGTTTATGAGGTGAGTAGTCACAGAAATTCCATATCTCACATGGAAGTCTGTATTATTCGAGTCTCCCCTCCTGGATTCCTCTCCATCCCCATCCATGCCTCCCTCTCTTTTTTCCTAAACTCTTCTCCAAGTCCCTCTCTCCCTCAGCCTGTGCATGTCTTTCTGCATTTTTTTCTGCTTTGTCAATTCCTCATCTCACATTCAAAAAGGGTTTACTGTGCTTCACGAATATGCATACCATACAGTCAGATAACACAGATTCAAAGTAGTATAGGGGGAAAAGGAAAGGAAAGACACAAAGTAGGGTCAGAAATGAGACTAGTAAGAAAATGCAGACTATGAAACCCTACCCACAAGCTACAGGTGCCATAAATTTTCTCTATGCTCTCTGGCAGTCATTCCAAAGATGGAAATACAATTCAGTGGCCGTAAGATAAAATTATACCAATTGCTCAAGCTTCCTAAATCTGCATAGTCACATAATTTAGGAGAATGATGCATCACAATGACACAATTTGTCAGAAAATTCTTCCACCTCACAAATGGCCCTGCCACACTTAATAAGCAGAAATCACTGGCAGGGAGTTCACTCACCTTGCCTGGTTGGAAGAGCTGGTTTCCCGGTATGCTTGACGGGAGTATTACTTCACACAGCAGGTAATAAATTTGTGGAATTCATTACCCCCTGGAGAAGGTGTAGGCAGGAAATAGAAATGGATTCAAGAAGGGTTGGTCACATTTATAAATAGTGAAGCCATAAATGGCTCTTACTTTGTTTGCATCTAATAATATTTCATATCGTGACCAACCCCACCCCCATACCAGCTAAAGTACACCCTTACAGCTCCTTACCCCTCTCTCCAGTGAGATTTCTGATGATATATATAACATAATATATGCTTATGTCTAGAAATATTATATTTTTTATTCTTTGTTAGTAGAAGTATATTTCAAATTTCAGTGACTTTGTTTAATATGGATAAGATGCTTTAACCATCTTTACATTTTCAGTATATTTTATAGCTCTATGCAGCACATAACTAAATTAATAATTTCAATGCTGCAGTTCCAACTTATATCCTGATCTAGAACAAATTCATTAGGCTTTGACAACCCAACTGAAGTAAACCTGGCCCTGAGAATATTCTGGAAACTTTGTTATTGCTCAAGGCCCAAAAGGGAGTGAGGAAGGTAACTGGGATGGATTGAGTTTGAGCAGCACTTTGCCTGGGCAATAGAAAGATAGGGTCCTGTTGTTTTCTGGAGCAGCTGGCACCTCTCTATCCTATGATCCTGCCTGCCTGAAAGAGGGGAGACACCTGGCCAGTGTTTTCAGGGAACCAGTGTGACCAACAAAGGTGGCCCTTCTGGGAATCAGGCCCTCATCAGACAGAGCTGGGCGCTGGATATCGGCTCAAAACCTCTGAGCATAACAATGAGACAGGACTCTGCTGAGCTTCAGGTCACCTACTTCTCTTCAATTTGGGGGAAAGTCTGGAGAATTTACCAAGTCTCTGAATGGCTGGGGAAAAGTAGAAAGAAGCCACTAGACACTCTTTCAGGAGAAAAAGAACTTCTGGGCACCCTGAAAAGTAATTGATATCATGGTGTCTAGTTTATACCAGGAAGCACTGAGGCTCATGTGAGCGGGGTTTTTAGGCCCTTTGAATTCCAGGAGTTATTTTTTATAATGATTTTAGAGGTGGGAATGAGGGCAGTAAAAGTAGTTTTGTAGCCATCAATATCTGCTCTTTGACATGGTGGGATTTTTGATAACTGTTATTACCAACCCAGTAGAAGCAGGCAGGTCTCATGAGCTAGATACAAGCCAAGAAAAAGAGCCAGGATGCCCTCCTGGTATATCTTTCCCACAGTCCCACTGAGGCTTGCTCTAAATAGCACCTTGGACAAACTGCTTACATTCTCTGTATCTTCTTCCTCACTCATAAATTCAGGCAGTTACACTAGGTCAATGGTTAGTGTATTATCAACACAATGAACATGAGTTTGAGCAAACTCCCAGAGACAGTGAAGGGCAGAGAAGCCTGGCGTGCTGCAGTCCATGGGATCACAACGAGTTGGACACAACTTAGCGACTGAACAATAACAACACTAGGTTATGTTGAAGGTCACTTTCAGTTTCAACTCCTATCCCTCCCTCCTGGTCTCATGGTTCTGTTGGAATAAACAGCAGTGCCAAGTCCCCTGCTAAAGGTGCTCCTGCCAGCTACCTGCTAAACTCACATGATACTCCTAAGTACTGACTTTCCTCCTGGTGTTCCTCTCACCAGAATATTCCTGATGAACTGTAACACACTCACATTTGTACTAAGCAAGAACTGTTTGAAGATTTTCAGAGACCCACCAGCAGAGAACTGGGAAAGCAAACGCAAGCTACTTTCTCTTTAAAATGAAGATGAAAAGGACACTTATCTCAAAGTATTGTAAAGATCAAATGAAATATTTAGCTGCCACGGTGTCCTGTGTACACAGTGTTATGAATACTATGGTGTGTGTACTGGGAGGTGGCTAACATTGTCCTTGCACAGAAGAAACTAAGGTTGAGAGAAATGAAGAAAATTCTCCAAGTTGACATAATCAGGAAGTGGTAGGATAGGTTTCCAAACACAAATATTTGACCCCAGAATTCATGCTCTTAACCAGTATAATGAGTTGTTTGGCTTTGCAGTAGTCAGTGTGTGTGGGCTCTGGGGCCAGACAGGAAGAGATTTAAAAGCTGACTCTACCACTCATCCAGGGTGACTCCAGACTGATTTTGCTGAGTGTTAGTTTCCTCATCTGTGGTGATTAAGTGAGATTATATATACAAAGCTCCCTACACATGGTAGGCCTCCAGCAGATGGTTTTTGTCTTGAGTCTGTTATGTCCCAAAAGCAGACCCTGAGAAGAGGCTTTGGAGGCAGCAGTTTACTGGGGAGGTGATCCTCAGAAGTACAAATGAGAAAGTAGGGGGTGTGTGACAGGGAAGGAACTAGAGTCAGTGAAGGGTATGGTATTGGCCAGCTAACCACTGTGAGAAACTGGGGCTCAAACCCATCTAGACCATCTGAGAAAATGTGTGGAAGCCAGCTCAGAGTCATCCCACTAAGGCAGCAGTTCTCAAATGTGAGGATGCAGTAGCATCTCTTGGAGGGCTTGTTAACACCAATGATCGGGCTCCATTCCCAGTTTCCCACTGAGAAGGTCTAGGGTGGAGCCCAAGAGTCTGCATCCCTAACAAGTTCCCAGGTGACACTGAGGTTGCTGGTCCAAAGGTCACACTCTGAGGACCACTGCACTGAAAGAAAGGAGGCTGGGACATGGAGACACTGACTTGTTCCCTAGTGACTGAGATGCTCCACTGTGCGAGCATGTAACTTCCACAGACATATTTCCAGGTTGATCTACAGTGGTGAAGCAAATCTGAGCAGCACCTAAGCAAGTTTTCAGGTAGAAAAAAAAGAAACAGGAGCTCAGCGGTAGGAAGCAGCTGTTTGTCACAGGCCCTGATGAACCCAGGTTCATCAACAGTATCTGCTCTACTCTCTCTTCCCCATTGTTGCTACTTTTGTGACCATTATTAGTCTCCAATGTGAAGGGCTATAGTCTCAAGGTCATGGGTGGAGAAATCTCCAAGGTGGAAAATACCCTCAGCCTGAGGCTGATAGCAGCCATGAAGGACTCTTGCGGGTCAGCAATTTCTTCAGTGAATCAAAGGAATGAGGAGGAGAGGAATGAAGCCAAGATCAGAGCAGCCAACAGTGACTCTGCAGTGATCAGCAGACCCATCATGACCCAACGCAAACTTCTGACCCCACCAAGGCACTTCCAAGCCTGCAAAGAGGACGAATTTTACATGAAAATCGTGTCGGGTGCAGAGCTCTCCCACGCATTCTTTGTGCCCTGTGGAGAAAACGGCTAACTCTGGTGATGAAAATGGGACTGCTCCATTATTCTGTTCCACATATACATTTAATTGTCAGCATTGCAATAGCTTTAACTGCAAATAAGCACAATCTCATTGCCCATCAATTGTTTGATGGGAGGAAAACAGGCAATTTGGAGATGGTTTTGAGATGAGAAACATCATTATTATCTTTTTGTATGAGGTTTTGTTTTCATTCTTCCCATCTCTCATCCTCTCCTCAGTGATTATATTTTTCTACAAATTCAATATCAAAATACTACAGCCAATACAAGATTCTCAAGCAGTCCTCTGAGTCCTGAGGGGGTGGTTCATTTACTAATTTCAGACATCTATAGTATTTTTATATATAATATTTTTTTCTTTTCTCAAAACACTTTAATACCTCTTCATCCCTTCATCTTCATAACAGCACTTGGGGCTTAGAGAGTTGGCAAAAATGTATTTGCAAATGAGGAAACTGAGGCACAGAACTGCAAATTGAGCTGCCCAGGAACTGACAAGCAGTAATAGAGCCAATTCCCAATAATCTGCAGAGTATCGTGTTCAATTTCCCTCATGTGGCTAGAAAATTTTTTGGACATATTAATCAGTAAGTGTAGAGAATTCCCCATAGTTCCTTTTCTCGTTATTCAAGCTAATAGCGTAGCTCTCTGCTCAGCACCTCAGGGAAGGTATGTGGTTCAAAACATAAAATTAGCGCTGGACAATTCCAAGTTTCTAGAACAAGTAGGACGAAAAGTGGAAGAGCAGAGATGAGGTGTTGGAAAAGAGCAGCAGAGACTGAAGAGGATGGAGAAACATGGAAGGAGACCAGAAAAAACTCTCTGAGATTTGGGAAGAGAGGGCTGTGTCCAAACCATCAGGCATCCAGACCCCCCACTTCCTGGCATTGAAACCAAAGAGGAGGTTAGAGCCTAAGGGGAAGTGCTAGGTTCACATCCTGGACTCTGCAAAGATTTTCAGGGTCCTGGGATATCCAGGAAGTAAGAGTGTCCCAACACCCAAAAGGATCATGAGCACAGACACATTGGATGTCTCAACTTAGAGATGATGACCAAACACAGAGACTCTCCCCAATTCTCACCATGTCCCAAACCTGGCACTGAGTAATACCTGCATCATGGCCCCAAGTCCATGAGGCAGACAGAGGCTGGGAGTGGGGGTGGGTGTAAAAGGGGGAATCCTCAGAATGGCTGAGTATTAATTCTCTATCAGAGGAAAAGTGACTGTGAATTATAAGATATAAAGTGATAGTTCACACAGCTGAGTTTGGGACTGAGTGTTAAACCTGCTATATTTGTTTTATGTTGGGATGCACCCTACAGGCCAATAAGCCCTGCACTTTCCCAGCTTGAAGACCAAGGAAAGAGCCTGAAGTCAGTAACAGAGACATTAATAGTTTAATGGAGGGGGAAGCTTACATGTCTGAAGCAGAGTCCTGGAGCAACACCGCACCATGTACAGACAATGGCAGGCAGGACATGGTGGCAGTCTTTACTCCCAGGGAGAAGGGGAGACCACCAGTTATAGAGGAACTGATGTCAGATGGGCTGGTCAGTTACCAGGGAAATCAGTAGAAGGGCACACCTCCCACAGCCCTTTGATAAGAACAATCACAAGCTAGGGCCTGAAGCAAGTATGTACAAAGGTCACTCATGTGAGTAGGGTGTAGATGAAACAGGCAGTGGTCAGGCCTGGGGTGTACAAAGAGCAAGAGAACAGCTATCTTGAGTGGCATGACCATACATTTTAGTATCAGCAACATTCTTGAACCAGAGACAGCCTTAGGTAAAAGAAGTGAAAATTTGTCTAGACTCTTCCATCTTAAAATGTTAGTGCCCCTCCAGGCCTTTCCTCTGCCTTCTGGGGCTCCAGGGCTGTATCTTCCTGGATGCTTGCTCAAGACACACCTTCTGCCACCACCATCAACACACCACCCCAGCATACCAACTAGATCATCTAATAACTTCATTCGTCTTCTCTTCACCCAACCCCTAAGAGCTATAACAACCAAAGCACAACTTCCCTCAGAAACAACAGATGACCCTGAGAAATTCTCAAATAAGGATACAGAAGTAGGGATCTAGATAGCGTGCATGCTTAGCTGCTCAGTCATGTCTGACTTTCTGCAGCCCCGTGGATTATAGCCTGCCAGGCTCCTCTGTTCATGGAATTTTCCAGGCATGAATACTGGAGTGGGTTGCCATTTCTTACTCCAGGGCATCTTCCCGACCCCAGGATCGAACTTGTGTCTCTTATATCTCCTGCACTGGGAGGCAGATTCTTTACAACTAGCACCACCTGGGAAGCCCCAGGGATCTAGATGCAGCTGTTGAAATAGAATGATAGAAATAGAGGTGAGGCATGCACTTCTTGGGCTTCCCAGATGGCACTAGTGGTAAAGAACCCACCTGTCAATGCAGGAGACATAAGAGATGCAAGTTCAATCCCTGGGTCTGGAAGATGCCCTGGCAGAGGTTATGGCAACCCACTCTGGTATTCTTGCCTGGAGAATCTCATAGAGGAGTCTGACAGGCTACAGGCCATAAAGTCACAAAGAGTCAGACACAATTGAGTGACTAACACTTTCACTTTCATGAGCTTCTTATGGTTACCAAAATGGACATGGGTTTGAATACTGTCACCCCAGCACAAAAAGAGCACTTTCAAAATCAGGGCATGGACATTAGGGTGCTGTAGACACAAGATCCATGCAGGATAAAAGGTTCAGAACCACTGCATCATCTTAACTCACAAAAGGCTTTGGAACTTAGGAGAGCAAGGAAGATTCCATGTCTACCATTTGCACTGTGTGAGTTGAGACAAGTTTCACAAGTCACTATTATCTCACAGGGTGATACTAATATTACCAACAGCAGTATCTCATCATTACCATCTCTATACTACTACTTACACTATATGCTATTTACACTATTACTTACACTGACTGTGACTTACACCAATACTTGCTGAGAATTTATCATGGAACATAACATTATTGTGCCTTTCAGCAGCACACAAACTGTAGTATTCTTTTTATCTTGAGTTTCATATGAGGGAACTCAGGCACAGAGAGGTTTAATGGCTCACCCAAGAGGATAGTCAGTTGCAGACACAGAGAATACACCCTGTGTGTGAAGTGAGAGCTCTGAATCCTTTTGCTGTACTGTTCATAGAGGTTAGGAGAATTCCAGAAGACAATCTAGGACTGTGTAATATACAGTACAAAAAGCCATACCTAGGGGATATAATCATAAGAAAACCAGGTTCCTTTCCAATTCATGATGTATTGGCCAGGGTTTTTGGTTACAAAGTGACAACATAGCTCAGGTAAATCTAAGTGGAAGGGAGTTTACCCAAAGGATATCAAGTAACTCAGAACCATGGAAGACCTGGCCAAAAAGACTTGAGTGGACAACAAGGGCAGGAAGACATAGTGAAGACCCTGCCATAAGAACAATCCACTCAGGACCCACCAGCAGCACTGCTGACTCCAGTCACTGACCACAGCTCCACAGAGTTTTGCCACCCCAGGCCCTCCTTGCCATGTTGCCTGACTCTAATGCAGTCACAGCTCCTATCTTCCTTGCTGACTACAAGAGGCATGTTTTTCTCGTGTATAACATCCTTAGTGCAAGGGTATAGCTGAAACACATGATGCTTCCTGAGGCCTTGGCTTCGAACTAGCATACTGCCACTTCCACCTCTATCCCATTGGCCAAAGAAAGTCATATTGACCAATCCCAACATCAACAGAGTAGGAAAATGCACTCTTCTCAATGGAAGAGGCTGCAAAGTCACATGACAAAGGGTTTAGATGTATATAATTCTAATGAGGGAGGGTGTAACATATTGTGAATTCACTCTATCACGTAGGCCAAAAAGAAGGGATGTGTGTCCATTCACCCAAAAGTAGAAATGGTGTTCAACTTCTACTCAGCCAAGACCAAACAAGCTTACTGCTCATTTCAAGTGGGAGGCCTTCTGGAGACAAGGGGATGAGACTGAGGAACCCTTAGAAATAAGGAATCCTCTCATTTCACATGGTGAGTCACAGTCCCAGCACAAAGTCCACCTTAGAGTCAAGATTCTATTGTAAAGTTTTTGAAGATGTGCACTTACTTGGTATATTTCAGCCTGTGATACCCATCAACTGTGTTATTTCCCTGGGTGACTTTTTTTTCATTTTTTATTAGAAATGACAGCTCTTTTATTAAAAAACAGGAAATAATATATTGAAGAAAAATACAAGCAACAGCAATCAGGTGCTAAAGGATATGAAAGTCCTATCTCATGATGAGAGAAGACCTAACCACATCTTTAGAGGATTTGCAGTGTGAGTGGTTTATTAAATCTGACACCGGACCTGCAATTACCACCAATTATTTGGTCACTGTGTCAGTTTCGCTTAAAGTGATAAAGTTAGTGATAGCAACAGCTTATTTTTAATAACTGATTTCAGAGAAAACCATTCTGTGTCCAATTGCTACGTCCTGACCTCCTGAACTACAAAGATAAGACTTGTACCTGTGGGGTCACTGGCGTGAACCCCAACCCAGGAGAATGGTCACTAAATGCTATTATATTACAGGCTGAAAATAATTTATATATTCACTCAACTGCTCATCTATCCTACAAGTGCACAGGTGCATCCTCCTGAGGCTAGCCCCTGCAGAAAATTTCTTCTAAACATACCACATTCAGATAAAATGCTGAGCCAGAAAACTCCAACCCACTTATGAAGAAGACTTCATCTTCTGAACAGGAAAAGATTTCGTGGTTTCTTTCATAGTGGTGGTGATTATGCAGGAGGAAATATATCCGTCCAGGTCTATAAATCAACCACCTCTTTACTCATTTGGTGAAGAGTTGAGTGGCTTCGTTTGATTGCTTTTGCTTAAATTTGTGGTCCATGGAATGAATGAATGACTCTCAAGTCCCAGGCACACTGGCAGTACAGCATCTCACCCTCACAGGTTAACGCATGCCATTGGGGAATAACCACAAATATGAAGTTGCCCAACTTAAATGAAATCACTTTCTAAAAACCCACATTTCTATTTCAAGGCCCCATCTCCCACAAATTACATCAAATTTATATAATTTAGGTACTAAGTATTTTATACTTTAATATGCTTCTACTTCGAGACTCTGTGTTTAATATTGTGCTCAAACATCCCCCCACTCCCCAAGTTTCTTGCTTGACTTGACTTCTTTTATTCTCTAACTCCCTTCATTTACTATTATGATTCCAGAATCTAAACAATAGCAACAACAAAACCTCAGAAAGTATAAACTGAAAATGTTTTAACCACCTGACATCCTGGAGTGTGAGGTCCAGTGGGCCTTAGGAAGCATTACTACCAATAAAACTAGTGGAGGTGATGGAATTCCAGCTGAGGAATTTAAAATCCTAAAAGATGATGCTGTTAAAGTGTTGCACTCAATATGCCAGCAAATTTGCAAAACTCATCAGTGGCCACAGGACTAGAAGAGGTCAGTTTTCATCCTCAGCAGAGGATGAGATGGTTGGATAGCATCAGTGACTCAATGGACATGAAATGGGCAAACCCTGGAAGAGAGTGAGGGACAGGGAAGCCTGGCATGCTGCAGTCTATGGGTTCACAAAGGGTCAGACACGACTTAGTGACTGAAAAACAAATCAAAGAAGGTGTCCAAATTCAGCTTTGGCGTAGAGTGACTACTGGTAAGAGACGAGACCGAGGCCATCTTTTTGACATGTTGTCAATTTTGATAGAGTAGGAAAGGAGGGAGTGGGGGAAGAAGGAGGACACTGGGGAGAATTCTGTATATTCTTATTTAAACAGACAAGCAAAGACTGAGAGGACCTTTAAACCTTGTGGTAAAGGCTTCTTGCTTGAGGCGATGCCTGTCACCCTCTGACTCCAGCGCTGAGTCTCTCTCTCTTTAGCACAAGCACAGCCTGCTTCAGGAGACAGAGCCCAAAATAGAAAACCAGCCGTGGTGATGAAATGTGACAACTTGCTAGAGAAAAGACATGTTTGATGTGTTTTCCAACTGGATGTTTCTAAAATTTATGGCAGTTTCAGACCAGATTTCCAAAGAAATCCTTTCTCTTACTCATTTCAAACCTCTAAATCCATAATACAGAGAGACATCAAAGAAAAAGTTTCTTCCCAACAGGTTTCACAAATTACATTTCACTCCTCAGAAGATGTGTCTCTCCTCCACAAACTCAGGTCTCTCCGATGACTCTCACCCACCTTCCCCGCAGCACCACCCATTATTGTAGGTAAATGACTTGCTCCCTTGAGGCCTCAGTTTTCTCCTGTGTGCAATGAAGAGGTTCAGTGGAATAATCTTTAAGCCCCTTCAGTATGTAACATTCAGGGACCCAGATCTCACAGCAAGCCTGAAGGTGTTCTGAAGGACATATCATATCCACAAGAGTAAGGAGAAGGACTTTCCAGAAACATGAAGAGAAAAAAGCAAAGATGGGTTTCAAACAAGGATTGAGCTTCTAGTGGAGCTTCCCCGATGTCTCAGCAGGTAAAGAATCTGCCTGCAATGCAGGAGACACAGGAGATGTGGGTTCAATCCCTGAATCAGGAAGATGCCCTGGGGAAGGAAATAACAACCCACTCCAACATTCTTGCCTGGAAAATCCCATGGACAAAGGAGCCTGGTGGGCTACAGTCCAAAGGGTCAAAAAGAATTGGACACGACTGAGCAACCGACTAAGCACGCATGCAGGAGCTTCTAGTAATAGCCAGTAAACATCCTGGCCCACATAGGATAAACTCTCTACATAATCCACAGAGAATAAACCCTCCACAGGTAGCTACTCTGAAATCTGGACATATGCAAGAAGCAGCTATATGGAAGCACAAGAGGGTGAAGAGAAGTCAACTCCAGTGAGCAGTCTGTGCCTGTGGGAGAGAGTTATATAGAGTAAGCACTCCAGTTTCCCGCTTCTCTTCAAGTCTGAAGAGGCTCAGCAGCATACACAAAGCACCAAGCATGATGGAAAAATCATGACTTCTTTGGGCCTAGGAAATCAAGAGTCCAGGTTAACTATAGTCACTGGAGAAAGGGGAAATTTCAGAAGGGAAAGAGTCAGAAAGGAAACACTCAGATTCTGCCTGCCCACAGGTCTGGCTGACTCCTGACTGCACATGCATGAAGCAGACTCAAAGCCCCTCACCCAAAGGTGGAAGATCTGAACCAAACTGACTTTGGAACTTAAAAGAAAAAAAGAGTTCGGAGTTCATATCCAACCAAGTCATGAAAACATGACTCAGAGGAAATTAACAGAATCCATTCTCTACAACATGACATTCATAGCATGCGCGATACAATCCAAAACTGCTCAAAATATAACAAAATCAGAAAAATGAGGAGCCTTAACAAGACAGAGTGAGGAAGAGGCAGGCGAGGAATGCTCTGATATTCACCACTTGTCTCTCTTCCTATTAGGTCCGGCTCTATGAGACCATTCCGCAGCATTTTAAATTTTCATTCCCTCCACACTTTTCAATCCCAAGAACCATTTTCTTTTTCTAAACTTTGTATTCAATGAGCTCTTCATTCCAGGTGATAACAAGGAATTTTTTTTTTAACTACTGCATGCCTTGAGCTGCCAGAAGACCAACCCCCTAATACAAAAGGATTTTCACTGCCTTTTGCCCCAACTAGCAAGTCTGGATTCCTCCATTTTCCTTAAGGATCTATTGCTTACAATCTGCTCACCATACCAATATTGTGCCATCAAGTTTCTTGATTGCAAATCGTAGTACTCCAGTTGATTAAATAGAAACTCACAGGAAAGAACAAAACAGTTCAGAAAACTAAGAGAGGCAACTTCTGCTTCGAGCCAAGAGTAGCAAGAAATCCACTTTAAATATAAAGACACAGTTTAAAACAAGAGCATGGGAAAATATGCCTTGCAAACACTAAGCATAAAAAGCTAGAGTGATCATATGAGGCCACAGCACACAGCAAGGAGGTGGCTATCTATAAGCAAAGAAGATGGACCTCAGAAGAACCTAAGGACACCTTGATCTTGGACATCCAGAACTAGGAGACAATAAATTTCTGCTGTTTGCCCCCTCTTCCCCTCTAAAAAAGAAAAAAAGAAGAACTTTAAAATGGTGACAGCAGAGCATTAAACCAAGCTCAGAATCCTCTGTAATTACACAGGTCTCACACCTACGAAGCACTTCTACAATGCCGGCATGCCCGTGAATACACAGGTCCACAAAGGGTACTTGTAAATCAAAAAAGTCATTCTATACAAAGAAAGTCCTATACCTACAATTTTGGAGTTTTTTTTATTAGAGTATTATTTGTATTACCCTACAGCAATTCTGACAGTACTTCTCTTTGTGTGTTCAAGAATGTTTGAAAAGGCCAACTCATACCATTTTTGTAATTTTATTGCAGCTTAGTTGAAGTAAACTGAGTTGTACATATTTTAAGTATAAGACATGGAAATTTTCAGCATATACATCTACCCATCATCATAATAAAGACGATGATTATTTCTATCATATTCCCTCAAAAAAAGCTAGAGTGACTACCTCAATAGAAGACAAAGTAGTATTCAGAGCAAAGAACAGTTCAAGAAATAAAGAGGGATATTTCGTAATGATAAAGGGATCATTTCATAAGCAAGTGAGAGGGAGCCTGAAAAGTCAGGCTTAGAATATAGGCAGGAACCAAGGGAGACTGGTAGCAGAGAGCAAGGACGTGTCAGCCAAGGCAACAGCTGGGACCTCCTTCATGGGATGCTCACCAGTGCCACTGTCTCTTCTCCCATGGTAACCACAGCCACTGCCCTTGCAATTCTGCCATCCCATCCCACTTTGTACAATCTCTTAAGTGTCACTCATGTATTCTGATCCATATTCCTCTTAGATTCAAGTCCAGGACAGGAATATCTAATGGCAAAACGTGCTTCATGTACCCAAGTGTTTATAGTCAGGAAGTAATGAAGAAATACATGGTTCCTTCATTTCTAAAGGGAGAAAGAAAGAAAGTGAAGTCGCTTAGTCGTGTCCGACTCTTTGTGACCCCATGGACTGTAGCCTACCAGGCTCCTCCTCCCATGGGATTTTCCAGGCAACAGTACTGGAATGAGTTGCCATTTCCTTCTCCAGGGGATCTTCCTGACCCAGGGATCGAACCCAGGTCTCTCGCTTGTAGGCAGATGCTTTACCATCCGAGCCACCAGGGAAGCCACCAAAAGGGAGAAGTAGGGCCTTACTTATTACCAAGATTAATACTTTTAGGGATTTCCACAACAGGAATGAGATTCACATGCTGGGCTTTCAGAAACAAATAGCAAATGGCTACTTACAATACATACTTCACGTTGGAAGGCAATTTGGATATACATAAATCATCTTATATTATTTTCCTTTAATTTTTGACCAGGTAATTCTAATTGTAGAAATTATCCTTTTTAAAATATCAGAAATTAGCACCAAGATCTAGGTATAAGAATGTTCAATTGAAATACTATTTATAATAACATAATCCCAGGAAATTATTAAGCTGTGGTATATATCAGTCAGGGTCCCAAAAGGAAAAGTTGACACACTGAAAAAATAGGATATTCAAGTGACTATTTACAAAGGTTGTATGTCAGGAAATTATAACAGATATGTAGTAACCCTGGCCAAAACCCCTTCACCTAAAAAGGTGAGGGAGAGAACAATTACTGGATCTCTGAAGGAGAGAACTCTATAGACTTAGCCTCTGGTGGGAGGACACAGCCAACCTGAGATGACTGGCCAGGGACCATGAGAGGAATAAACTATCTGCCTATTATCTCCTCTCTCACTCCCTTCTCTCCCATCTCCTCCCATCTCTCTCCTCCCATGGACCACCGGGAAGCCAGAGGACCCTTTATAAGGTTCATGAGATTAGCCTCCATAAGCAGAAAATAAAGTGGAGAAGGGTAGACAATGGAGGTGGGAAAACAAATGGAAGACAATATACACCATATGATGAACTCTCATGCAGGTGTGCATTTAAAGTTATTCTAGAAGAATATATAGTGGTAAGGGGAAAGATTCTCAATATAGTGACAAGTGGAAAACAGGATCAAGACCATCCAGAAATTATGATACCAAATTAAAAAACAAACAAAAAAAAGCAGTGTTAATATGTGACCTTGTTTTATTTACTTTTTAAATTTTTTCCAAAATAATTAGAAGTATCATGTGTCATTTTTGTAATCATGAAAAAAACAGAGTTAACTAAAAAGATATCTCAACTAATAAACCTACAAACACTGTTAAGAAGCAAGACCCTTATCGGGGGAGGGGGGAAATAGCATGATTTCATGTATGCACCATATTTGAATCAACAAGCAGTTATTGACCCTCTGTCATATGACAGGCACTATTCTGGGTCCTGGGACATAGTGAGAGAGAAATTAGTCTTCAAGGCGCTTACTTTCATTAAAGTAGTGAAACTTTGGATTGGAGTGTGGAACTGTGAAGGGAAGAACGGTGGCTGCAACACGGCTGTCCACAATGGCATTTGAGGCAAGCTTTCAGTGTTGACTTCCCTGGTGGCTCAGACGGTAAAGCGTCTGCCTACAGTGTGGGAGACCTGGATTCAATCCCTGGGTTGGGAAGATCCCCTGGAGAAAGAAATGGCAATCCACTCCAGTACTCTTGCCTGGAAAATCCCACAGACGGAGCAGCCTGGTGGGCTACAGTCCATGGGGGTCGCAGAGTCGGACACGACTGAGCATCTTCACTTTCACTTTTCTCAGTGTTGATGGTGTTCAGAAACCTCACAGAGACTTCCACAGATTCAGATAAGAGCTGGGAGCAGTAGGCTTGAGCCTGTGTTGAGACTCTGCCTTGTGTTACAAAACCCATAAGGATTGGAAATGTTTTCAGCACTACCAGCAGTGTTATAACTGGCCACAGTATGATAAACAGGGAGACCATCTTCTAGCAGAGACTCTTACACATGAGACCATGCTATCTTGGGGATTGTGGGTAGCAGACAGAATTAAATTCACATACCTCTCATACAATAGGTGTTTAATATATTTGATATTATATAAAAACAGCAAATAAACAAGCTAAGCCTTTACATTTTTTAATGAATAGTAAACATAAGTGTTGTCCTAGGATTGAGATATCCTACAAATGTGATTAGTTACCTGAAACCATTTTTAACACCAGAATTAGATATTTTTACAAAAATTATATGTTACAGAAATTTTATGGCAAAAGCATCAGAAAGAAATTAAGCAATGAGTCACAGCATCGTGCAGAGACAATCAACCAGAACCAATTTTCAGGCTTTTGGCAGGGCTATATTTATGGTATGTTATAGCTGGGTCAGTTGTCTTTGAATAAAGGCCACACACTAAGTCCTAATTACCATTCCCAAATGCCTGTTAGCAGGACCTGATCAGCTTGACAATCAAGTGACACTGTGATTATATTGAAGAGCTGGCGCAGAAAAGGTCTGAGGCAATGAGGGCGGGTTTGGACTTTAATGAAAGGACAGGGATGTGGCTGTCAGCCCTCCTGGGGGCTGCACATCACTTTCGGTCTTTAAGTCAAGAAACCAATGACACCAGGGATGTGCCTTCAACTGAAAGGATGTTTAAATAAGCCTATAATCATACAGAACATAAAACTTCACAGGTGCCTTTTCTACATGGTGTGAGATTTATTTTCAATCTGGATTTTATACCACTAACAAAATATTCTGCAAACAATATAGACTTTTTGAAAACTATGTGAGTTGATAAATCTCTCTTAGTAGGCTCTAGGGTTTTTAAAAGAAGATATACTTTTTAAATCTTGAGTAATTTTTTTAAAAAAATTTACAGCCTAAATGTGTTATAGCTCTGGAGCCAAAACTGAGTTGAAAGTCCATTTAAGAGGAGTGGAGTGACCTTGGGGAAATTATAGCCTCTCTGTGCCTCAGATTCCTCATCTAAAAAATGAGAAGAGTAATATAACTTCCTCTTAGGACTGTTATGTGGACTAAAAAAGTAAATACATTTAAAGTACATGGAACGCAGTGGGCACTTTTTGAAAATTAGCTATGACTATTATTTTTCAAAAGTCATACTCCAGAGAAACCACAAACCATCAGTTTTTCAAAATCTATTTTTGGCCTTTATAATCTTAATATTAAAAAACATTATCATCTGTATGCTTTAGAATATTTTAAAAGACATCAATTTTCAAACAGTTGAGATGGGCTTTCATTATCTTAGAGAACACAGTAAATGATAATATTGTAGATCCACATCTAATTTGATTTGAGAACAGTGAGGGAGAATTCTTATAAATAAGGTTTTGTAAGACTTTTAAAATAAATGTTAAGCTACTTCTGCGTGCTTCAGTTGTGTCCAATTCTTTGCGACCCCATGGACTATAGCCCACCAGGCTCCTCTGTCCATGGGGTTCTCCAGGCAAGAATACTGGAGTGGGTTGCCATGCCCTCCTTCAGGGGATCTTCCCAGTTCAGTTATTGAACCTGGGTCTCCTGCATTGCATGAGGGCTTCCCTTGTGGCTCAGCTGGTAAAGAATCCACCTGCAATGCAAGAGACGTGGGTTTGAACCCTGGGTTGGGAAGATCCTCTGGAGAAGGGAAAGACTACCCACTCGAGTATTCTGGCCTGGAGAATTCCATGGACTGTATAGCCTATGGGGTCACAAAGAGTTGGACATAACTGAGCAACTTTCACTTCACTCCTACATTGCAGGCAGATTCTTTACTGCTGAGCCAACTGGGAAGCCCCAAGCTACACCTACTCATAGGAAATAGGGATAATAATCTGTGATAAAATTTGAGACCTCCAAAACTCATCTGCCCTCAAAATATCTCATACATTTATTCAAAAACATCTATATAAAACTGAACATGCTATGTCCATGCCCTTGAAGGATTCAAGAACCATGGGAGACCAATATACAAACTAATTGTAGTATTAGTATGATATGTTTCTTAATAAAAAGAAAGACAATATACATATCATCTCTTGCCATCTCAGTACAGTATATCAGGCATTTGAAACTTACAGAAAACAAGAATAACTACAAGGACCATGAGATTGGGTAGTTATTGTCAAGATGCATTGATACTTCTCAGAAATAAACTAGATGCTAAGAGAAATTTGGGGGCTTCCCTAATACCTCAGTTAGTAAAGAATCTGCCTGCAATACAGGAGACCCAGTTCAATTCCTAGGTTGGGAAGATCCACTGGAGAAGGGATAGGCTACCCACTCCAGTATTCTGGCCTGAAGAATCTCCATGAACAGAGGAGCCTGGCAGGCTACAATCCATGGGGTCACAAAGAATCAGACACAATTGAGAGACTAAGAACAATAGCAATGGGGATGATCGGGCCCCCCAAAAACAGAAGACACATAGTAGAGATTAACAGCTTAAAGTCAGAGGATTGCAGTTATGGAAGTTAATGGCAAGGTTAGCATGAAAGCCAAAGGGCCTGAACTGTAGAGAGTTATACAGGTAGTTAACAGGACACTAAATATCCCATGGAAAAAAATGCAAAAAAGCAAAATGGCTGTCTGAGGAGGACTTACAAATAGCTGGGAAAAGAAGAGAAGCGAAAAGCAAAGGAGAAAAGGAAAGATATTCCCATCTGAATGCAGAGTTCCAAAGAATAGCGAGGAGAGATAAGAAAGCCTTCCTCAGCGATCAATGCAAAGAAATAGAGGAAAACAACAGAATGGGAAAGACTAGAGATCTCTTCAAGAAAATTTGAGATACCAAGGGAGCATTTCATGCAAACATGGGCTCAATGAAGGACAGAAATGGTATGGACCTAACAGAAGCAGAAGATATTAAGAAGAGGTGGCAAGAATATACAGAAGAACTGTACAAAAAAGATCTTCACGACCCAGATAATCACAATGGTGTGATCACTCACCTAGAGCCAGATATCCTGGAATGTGAAGTCAAGTGGGACTTAGAAAGCATCACTACAAACAAAGTTAGTGGATGTGATGGAATTCCAGTTGAGCTATTTCAAATCCTCAAAGATGATGCTGTGAAAGTGCTGCACTCGATATACCAGCAAATCTGGAAAACTCAGCAGTGGCCATGGGACTGGAAAAGGTCAGTTTTCATCCCAATCCCAAAGAAAGGCAATGCCAAAGAATGCTCAAACTACCGCACAATTGCACTCATCTCACACTCTAGTAAAGTAATGCTCAAAATTCTCCAAGCCAGGCTTCAGCAATACGTGAACCGTGAACTTCCAGATGTTCAAGCTGGTTTTAGAAAAGGCAGAGGAACCAGAGACCAAATTGCCAACATCCGCTGGATCCTCGAAAAAGCAAGAGAGTTCCAGAAAAACATCTATTTCTGCTTTATTGACTATGCCAAAGCCTTTGACTGTGTGGATCACAATAAAATGTGGAAAATTCTGAAAGAGATGGGACTACCAGACCACCTGACCTGTCTCTTGAGAAACCTGTATGCAGGACAGGAAGCAACAGTTAGAACTGGACATGGAACAATAGACTGGTTCCAAATAGGAAAAGGAGTACGTCAAGGCTGCATATTGTCACCCTGCTTATTTAACTTCTATACAGAGCACATCATGAGAAACGCTGGGCTGGAAGAAACACAAGCTGGAATCAAGATTGCCGGGAGAAACATCAATAACCTCAGATATGCAGATGACACCACCCTTATGGCAGAAAGTGGAGAAGAACTAAAGAGCCTCTTGATGAAAGTGAAAGAGGAGAGTGAAAAAGTTGGCTTAAAGCTCAACGTTCAGAAAACTAAGTTCATGGCATCTGGTCCCATCACTTCATGGGAAGTAGATGGGGAAACAGTGGAAACAGTGTCAGACTTTATTTTTGGGGGCTCCAAAATCACTGCTGATGGTGACTGCAGCCATGAAATTAAAAGATGCTTACTACTTGAAAGGAAGGTTATGACCAACCTAGATAGAATATTTAAAAGCAGAGACATTACTCTGCCAACAAAGGTCCGTCTAGTCAAGGCTATGGTTTTTCCAGTGGTCACGTATGGATGTGAGAGTTGGCCGGTGAAGAAAGCTGAGCGCCGCAGAATTGATGCTTTTGAACTGTGGTGTTGGAGAAGACTCTTCAGAGTCCCTTGGACTGCAAAGAGATCCAACCAGTCCATCCTAAAGGAGATAAGTCCTGGGTGTTCATTGGAAGGACTGATGTTGAAGCTGAAACTCCAATACTTTGGCCACCTCATGCGAAGAGTTGACTCATTGGAAAAGTCCCTGATGCTGGGAAGGATTGGGGGCAGGAGGAGAAGGGGATGACAGAGGATGAGATGGTTGGATGGCATCACCGACTCGATGCACATGGGTTTGGGTAGACTCCAGGAGTTGGTGATGGACAGGGAGGCCTGGCGTGCTGCGATTCATGGGGTCACAAAGAGTCAGACACGACTGAGCGACTGGACTGAACTGAAATACCTAACAGCCAAAATAGCAGAGTAGGACTTCCCCAGTGGCTCCCAAAAGAGCGGAGTATGACTTCTGTCTGCCAATGCCGGAGATATGAGACACAGGTTCAATCCCTGGGTTGGAGAAGGTAATGGCAACCCACTCCAATTTCTTGCCTGGAGGACCCCATGGACTGAGGAGCCTGGTGGGCTACAGTCCATAGGGTCTCATAAACTCAGACACGACTGAAGCACCTTGGCACACACGTATTCAAGTTGATACCAGCAGAAGAAATCATGGATGGTAGAATGGGGATAGTCATCTCAAAAGCAGGCATGATCCCCTGTGGAGTTTTTAAACCTAAACCAGTTTTCAGAGTCAGAACCCATTGATTAAACAGGTTGCCTAGTTCCCAGGAGGACAGCTCTAAACCTCAGTCATGTCCAACTCTTTGCAACCTGATGGACTGTAGCCTGCCTGGCTCCTTTGTCCATGGGATCCTCCAGGCAAGAATACTGGTGTGGGAATCATTGTGCTGTGTACCTGAAACCAACACAACATTGTAAATCAACTATACTCCAATAAAATTAAAATATTTAAAAAAATAGAATACTGGGGTGGGCTGTCATTTCCTACTCCAGGGAATCTTTTCAACCCAGGGATCAAACCCTTGCTTCTTATGTCTCCTACATTCACAGGCAGATTCTTTACCACTGTGCCACCTGGGAATCCCTCCCCAGAAGGAAGGACCCTGAAAAACCACAGCAGGCGTACATTATAATTTCTCTGATGCTCGCCCTAAAAGGGACATATGACCACTTATTGGGACAAATGTACATTAAGGAAAGGGGAATAGCCAGAACTATGTGATATAGGGTTTGAGGACAAGACCTGAAGTATTGTCATGAGCCTCTGTGAGAGTAGGGGTATATGGAAGACAGGACATAGCCAAGGTCTGGCTTACAGTGGGTCCACTGGGGCTGCATACTAACCTGGTAGACATTTCACCCCGTGGCAAATTTAAAGTTAGCAGTTGGCATACCCCAATACAGAAGCCGGGGCGGATGTGGGGGAGGGGGCGGGGTTGAGCAGGGAAGGTAGCTGCTAAGTCACTTCAGTCGTGTCCGACTCTGTACGACCCCATAGACGGCAGCCCACCAGGCTCCCCCGTCCCTGGGATTCTCCAGGCAAGAACACTGGAGTGGGTTGCCATTTCCTTCTCCAATGCATGCAAGTGAAAAGTGAAAGTGAAGTCGCTCAGTCGTGTCCGACTCTTCGCAACCCCGTGGACTGCAGCCCACCAGGCTCCTCCGTCCACGGGATTTTCCAGGCAAGAGTACTGGAGTGGGGTGCCATTGCCTTGATCACTGTTATTTTTAAAGAGCTAAAAGATCAAGGGGCAGTTTCCCCAAAATATCTCCATTTAATTCACTGTTCTGATCCTTACAGAAACTAGATGGGTCCTGGAACATGAGTGTAACCCAGGGGTCAGAAAACTTTCTGTAAAGGGCCAGATAGTAGATATTTTAGGCTTTGTGGACCATGTAGCTTCTGTTATAACAATTCAGCTCTCCCACTGTGATGTGAAAATAGCCACAGAAAATATGTAAGTGAATGTGCATGCCTCTGTGTTCCAATAAAACTTTATTTACAAAAATAGGCAGCAGGCTGAAATTGGCCCACAGGGTACAATGTGCTAAAAAACATGATGTAGACTTTCATAAACTCTACAAACAGTAGCCCATCTGGAGCCACTATGTCATATATGGCATCAGTGAGAACAAATTAACAAAGAATCAGGTACATGGCAGGTCGCTATTGACTTGGTAAGTGAATCAGAAAATAGAATCAGAAACAATTCGCATTTGAGTGATAGGGACGTATTTATTTACAGTTATCCCCCATAACTATGTCAACTCTCTGCACTTTGTTATACTATAATCTAAAAAGATCTGGACCATCTAGACATCCAGTATTATACTGACTCATCACATTGGTAACATGCAATAGATTCATAAAATGGAATCACTCACTTAATAAAAATTTTAGGGTCCAGAGGCCAAGAGCATGCTTGATATTCCCTCCAATAATTTACGTAAAATTAAAGTATTGCCTTTTGTACTTCCTACCACAAAAAAATGGAAGGACAGCACATGTGGTGCCTTTTTTGGGTTCTGGAGGTGATATATACTATAACTGCAATGTCCAATACAGTAGCCATTAGCCACACAAGTCTACTTCAGCATAAACTAAACTAAAATTTTAGTTCCTTGGCTGCATTAGCCACATATCAAGCACTCAATCATCACATGCAGCTAGAGGCTACCATATTGATAACACAGGGATAGAATATTTCTACTGGCATAGAAAGTTCTATTAGACAGCATTATACACTTAGAAATAAGGAATATTGTCCCAACACATATACCTAGTGACCAAAGAGCCACCAGCAGATCCATGATAATGGAGGTATCAATGGGGAACAAAGATTCGTGTTGGAGTTTGTGACACACTCCAGTGAGAGAACCACAATGTAGAGCAACGTGATGCCATCTGTACTGAAGGTTAGGGGTAAGGTTAGAGTTGGGATGTGAACCAGGAAGGGGTGCTGTTACCATGGTGGATGTCATGGCCTGATATTCTAGATTAAGGCCATGGTATCTGTCCTGTTTTAAAAACACCTCCTGGCATGCTACAGGGTCCTGGAAAAGCCAGAATGATGCCTGGTCCTGCCCATGCTCATTCCCAGAGACACATCCATGTTATAATGGATAGCTCGGCCCCCCTGGCCTTATGTTTTGTTAGGTCTAATGGGATCCAACACATAATGGGCAGATGCAGATGAATGGTCATGAGGTGATTCACGGTAAGATATTTCTTCTGTACCAGGATTAGGAGTGGATCCATAAGCGCAAAAAATCCATTGGTCATATCCTATTCCACCACACCCAGAGCTGCAGGTCTGATGGGGCATTAGCTAATGGGAGTTGAAGAGGAATAACCCCCACTTAACATCACGCCCAATGATACAATTATCAAATCTGCATTAATATTTTCCGTCCCCACAACTTTAAGCTCTATAGGGATAGAGATCTTGTCCCGAGAGAAGGAACTTCAAACCTGGGGACTAGCAAAAGCCCCACTGAAATGTAAGATGTTGCCTGGCCACTTTGGGTTCCTTGTGTCCAAAGATTATCTGGCAGAAAGAAGAGTGACCATCTCCGTAAAGTAATTAATCCTGATCGTGAGAATAATGTAGGACTATTTCTGCACAATGAGGGCAAGGAAGAATATGAGAAGCCTCAGGTAATTCATTTCAGAGCCTCTTGGTCCTCCATTGCCCAGTTATGATGACAGATGAACAGATACAACAACCCCTGCTTGAGAAGCACATGGTTACCAAGCTCCCAGAACCCCTGGGGTCTGGTTCAAGCCACTACTTAAGCCACCGAGGCTTGCAGATCTTGTCACTGAAGGTGAGAGGAATCTAGAATGGACAGGAAAGGAGGAAGACAATGAATATTAATTGCAGCCCAATACCAATGTCCTATAACCTCCCTCTTCTAAGTTTTCTATCAAAAAAAGGGTCTCACCAATATCCTAGACAAGCTGTTCCCCAAATATATATGGAGCTCAGGAGATGATGGACTGTGAGGACCAGAGATGAACCAAGCAGAGCCTTCCCTGGGGAAGGATTTGCTGCCCACCTTCAGGGACAAAGGGGATCTTTCAGGGTATGCCTCAGTTACAGAGAGCTGTTTTGCCCAAGGTCGTGTCCTTTCCTGAGGCGCAGCCCACATCCAGGGACTGAGACAGGGTTATAAAGTCTCAGCCATATCAGCACAACACAGGACAGCCCTACTGGGCAATACTCACTGGCTGAGGCTTTGTCAAGCAGGTACCACAGCTCAACTACTTCCTCTGCCAATCCTGCTTCTTCCCCTTTCCTTTGCCAGATGTTGATCCCCAATAAATATCTAACATCCCAAACTGCACCTTAGAGTCCACTTCTAAAGAACCCAACCTGCAACCGAGTGTGTACGTATGTGTGTGGGGGTGGGGGAGCAATGTTACAGCCCCAGATGAATGTAATGATGTAGGAAAAATACCTTTATCTTTTCTCTCCAACAGTATCTAGAGAAACTGTTCTAGAGCTAGCAGGTGCATCATTCCAAAAAGTACTTTCTTCAGTGGTCAGTGACTGTCTCAAGCTGCGGGACCATGGTCAATGTCAAGTGTGGCACATGACCACAGACCTTTTGGGAAAGGTTAAGTAAACACTGGGGCAGCATCATGAGGCAGCAAGAATGGCAGCCAAAAGAACGGGACTGCATTAGTTGACTACACTGGTTTCCCAGTCCTTTCTCCATGGCAGGATGATGACAAAGCCTGAGTCCTAGAGTTATGCAAACGTCCTTGGATTTTTTTGGGGGGGCATATAGTTGATTTACAATGTTGTGTTAGTTTCTGGAGTACAGCAAGGGGATTCAGCTATACATATAAATACATGTTCTTTCCATTTTGGTTTACTGTAGGATACTGAATACGGTTTTCTGTGATGTACAGTCAGACCTTGTCATTTATGTATTTCACATACAACAGTTTATATCTGCTAATCCCAAAGCCCTAATTTATCCCTCCCTCACCCCCTTTCCACTTGGTAAGCATAGGTTTGTTTCCTGTGAGTCTGTTTCTGTTTCACAAATAAGTTCATCTGTGTCATATTTTATATTCCACATATAAGTGAGATCATACGGTATCTGTCTTTCTCTTTTTTATTTACTTCACTTGGTATGATAATCGAATGAAGTAGCTGGCCCATGTTGCTGCAAATGGCATTATTTCGCTCTTTTTTATGGTTAAGTAAAATATCTTTGGGTTTTTAAAACTTGAGCTAAAACTGTGAGATGACAGTGGTTAGGAGGAGGGAGAGGGAGGGAGGCATGGGAAATATTTTTGCATATCGGAGCCATAGGCTTATCTGTCTTGAATATTAGAAGTACTGTGAACTCATTCTGTACCTCCAAACTGGTGAAATTAAACATACTGACAACAACTACTAAATGAAAAAATCAGATTATATAGAACAGTATGCTTCTATATGGGAGCTTCCCTGATGTCTCAGATGGTAAAGAATCTGCCTGCAATGCAGGACACCCAGGTTTGATCCCTGGGTCAGGAAGATGCCCTGGAGAAAGGAATGACTATTAACTCCAGTATTGCCTGGAGAAAGTCGAGGACAGAGAAGCCTGGGGGGCTATAATCCGTGAGGTCGCAAAGAGCTGGACACAACTGAGCGATTAACACTTTCACTTTTTCACTTTCATGCTTCATATGAACCCACTATTATGAAACACACATCAATATTTTCAAAGGAAAAAAGATCATAAGGCCAAGAACCTGTTAGCAAGGGTAATTTCAGGGTGGTAGGTTTTTACGACATTACTTTTCTTATCTATATTGTCTGAACTTTCTGTGATGACTTTGTATTTTGGTAACAAGGAAAAAGTTATTGCTTTAAATTTACTGAGGTGGAGAATCTGTTTTCCTTCACAGCTTCACTTTTTTTTAAAGAGTGATGTGTATTCTTTTCCCAAGAAATACAAATATTTCCCCTTCTTTCATTTTAGATAATTAGAACAGGGCTGCCAGGTTGGAGGCCATTTCAGATGTCAATCTACAAAGCAGCCAGAAAGGCAAGAAATAAGCCATGGAACATTTTAAATTGCCTTTATAACCTTGATTATAAAAACGAGAAATCTCCTTTGTGATTTCTTCTGCTGAGAGTAGGATGTTATGGCCAAGGGCTCAGATGCTCACAGAATCCTCCATCCTCTCCACGAGCATTATTAAAGAGAAGGTATCACACAGAGGAATTGGGGCAGGGGGGAGAACCAAAAACGTGGTATCATTCATATGCTCTGTGAGCTCATCTAGTCCAAACAGTCGTTCTTTCTGCAAGATCACCAACAGCTGTTCTGCATGTGAGCATCTCTGGAATGGGGCAATTGCCCCATCTCGCAGTCCCTCTCATATAGGTACCTCAAGCACAAGGAATCCAAACTAAATTTACCAACTTTTTTACCCAAAACAGTGCATTTTATGTGTTCTATTATTGCCTCTGCCTTGACCCCTGCTCCGACTAGCTTATAAGCAGGTCACTGACTGTCTCATTTCTCTACATTACCAGCGAGTAGAACAGTGTAGGGGCTTCCCAGGTGGTGTTAGAGGTAAAGAACCACCTGCCAATGCAGGAGACATAAGAGACGTGGGTTCAATCCCTGGCTCGGGAAGATCCCCTGGAGAAAGGCATCACAACCCATGCCAGCATTCCTGCTAGGATAATCCCATGAACAGAGAAGTCTGGTGGGCTATAGTCCATGGGGTTGCAGAGTTGGACACGACTGAAGTGCCTCAGCAGCAGCAGCAGTAGAACACTGCAGATAATATAGTAGTTGCTCAATCCATGCATTGGAATTACTAATGCATGAATAACAGGTACCTCAATGATTTTCTTTAAAAATCCTAGTTCCTTGGTAAGCTTTTATCTTTGATCAGCTTATCTGTTCAATTTCCACTGCCCTTCTTTCAATGGTGCTCCTACACTATCTTGGAAGCAGTTGGTTTCTGCCAATTCTCTTTTGCTAATTATCTCAGTGCCCATATCCAGGGTCACCTATTTCAAGGAGCCCGTTGAGTGTCAACATTCTATATGTAGTCATCTTCCTTAGTTAACACTCCTAAATAAGATTTTACAGAAAAAGTGATTTTTGAAATTTAAGAATGAAGGCATAGCTCAATACAATACATAGCTCAGTAATCTGAACTAAGTGTAGGAAAGAACAATCTGATAGTGAAAAGTACAAATTATGAATTCTTTTTTTTTTCCAAATAGAGAGTGAGTATTCTCATGTTTAGGGCTTCCCTGATAGCTCAGTTGGTACAGAATCTGCCTGCAATGCAGAAGACGCCAATTCGATTCCTGGGTTGGGAAGATCCTCTGGAGAAGGGAAAGGATACCCACTCCAGTATTCTTGGGCTTCCTTTGTGAATCAACTGGTAAAGAATACGTCTGCAATGCAGGAGACCTGGGTTACATCCCTGGATTGGGAAGATGCCCTGGAGAAGGGAAAGCCTACCCACTCCAGTATTCTGGCCTGGAGAATTCCATGGACAAGTCCAAGGGGTCGCAAAGAGTCAGACATGACTGAGAGACCTTCACACTTTCACTTTTTTCAAATAGAGAATGAGTATTCTCGTGTTTAGGAAGTTTATAAACCAAAATAAAAATGTACCTTTAAAAAAACTGATGTTATACTATGGTTGGGACGAGAGGGGGACCGGTAAAAGCAACAGGAGGCAGAAAGGGGCAACAGCACAGAGGCCAGGACACAAGACATGGGGAAAACAGCAAATGTTAAAAATACAACCTCTCTATAGAAGCTGCTGAACTAGCCAGAGAGATGAGAGGCAGCTTAGGAAATATGAGAGAGGGAGTGTCACTCATGTTTTGACTTGAACTGAAGTCATGACCAAACAGATGTAGCATTGAAGGCGAAGCAGGCATCACTCACTACAGTGGTGAGGAGAGAGTACCATCAATCAGCACTGAGCATCTACTGGACACATAATGAAGTCCCAGGGCTGTGCCCGGTCCCTGAAGGACCACACACCTGTACAAATGCTACGCTGCTCGTATGTATGCTCTGCATGCTCAGTCGTGTCTGACTCTTTGCAACGCCAAGGACTGTAGCCCACCAGTCTCCTCCATCCATGGGATTTTTCAGGCAAGAATACTGGAGTGGGTTGCCATATCCTCCACCAGGGATCTTCTTAACCCAGGGATCAAATCCACATCTCCTGTGTCTCCTGCATTGCAGGGAGATTCTTTACCACTGAGACAGTGGGGAAGTCTGAGGCCCAAACTCCATGAGGACAAACACCATCTCTCACTAAACCCTGAAAGAACTAAGCAAAACCTGATGACAGCACATGATGGCAAGATACAGATTACAGAAACCAGGAGTCTGTGGAGCAGTGGACACTATTATGGAGGACATGGATCTCGAGTACAGTTGACTGGGTAGGATTTGGTCAGACAGGGAGAAGGAGGGAAGCAGGTGCAGGGGAGCAAAATCCAGGAGTGTGCAGGTAAGAAGACCAACCAGCTTTGGTGATGGGGGATTATTATACAGCCAGTAGGTGTCAGGCACAGCTTACAACACAGGGTTCACAGTGGTGAACAAAGCCTAAGCCCTGAGGGACTCACCAGGCACCACATCAACTACCATTTAGTATACACAGAGATCTTGTTGAAAAACCGGTAGTGGGATGAAAAGCACCCATGATACAAAGGGGAGAGGTCCAAGTCTGCCCCATCCCTAAAATATCCCCTAAGTTTTATCCAGCTAATACTGGTCAGGGAGAGCAGAATAGTTATGTAAGCTGGTGAGAATAACCAGCTCTGCCATTGTATTTCTGTACAACTTTCCAGCCATCTGGAAAGATCAGTGAAGCAAAGTTAAAGAAAGGAGGAGACAAAGGTGGAAAAGAGCCTCCAAAATAATGATGTCACGTTAAAGAGACCTCTAAAGCACAATAAATATATTAACAATTCTTTTTTTTTTGAGAAATGCTGAATTATGCCTTAAATCATACCTCTATTTACTTAAGAAATAATTAATATCAAACATCTGCAAACCAGTCTAGTTTCAAAGAATATTTCAAATTGAATATTTTCTCATTTGCATGGAAAAGCTCTTCATGGGATAAACTAAGTAGAGAATGATAATGTCTTTAAACACTTTTATTCCTATCTGTTCCTTCTCTTCTTACTAAAATAGTTAAAGAAAGGGTTATGTCAATTTTCAGCAGCAAATATTATTTTAGAGAGCTGCTATCAAGTATAAACATTTTCATTCGTTTTCCTTTAAATTGCACTACTTTATTGAATAAATTATTCAGTGTCAGGGACTAAACAAGAGACCACAATACTCTGAAAGAAGTTGAAATATTGTATTAGAGATTGGCAAGCTGTCATGGCAAATTGGGCATGACGCACCACCCCTACTCTCACCCCAGCCCCTACCATGTTTCTTAAGCTTCTGTGACTGAATCACAAGCCTGGAAAACTCAATTTGGTAACTGTGGGAAGACAGATCTTAATTGAAAAGTTCATTTCTAATGAAATGTGAGGTGGTAAAAGGTTGGGCTTGCAGGGTAGATCATTTGAGTCTTTATTAATAACGCCAATTCATATTAATTCAGTGAAGCACATAATTGGCATCAAGCTTTTCAAGTTCACCACACATCCTTGTGCTTGGAATCTCTAATATTTAAAACATTTTTTGTTTGGTAATAGATGTTTTAATAATTTGCATTTTAACAAGAGGTTACTTGTAGCTGGCTTATGCTAATTATCAGTGTGTTGAGTTTTACTAAGCCAATGGTATCCACCAGCCAGTGACAAATCTTTCTAAGTCTTAACTTGAATTCTCTGTAATTATTCTACAGTCAGCTAAGACTCCAGTAAAGAGATGAATGAGGCCCCTTGAGATTACTGCACCTTGAATGATCAGAGGTACTTGGCAGGGTCAATTACTGTTTCAGTTTGTGCCATAGCTGCTACATGTAAATCCCTTTACGAGGAGCTTAGAGAAAGCCTTGATAGCATTTGTTTCATTGCTTTTATCTCTGCAACTGCAGCCATTCTGTGATGCAAGACCCAGAGGGCTCAAATGGACCATCTCCACAGGAAGTGAGGGCATTGTAGAAGGGCTGTTTTTGAAGAAACAAAAGAAAGCCTTCTCTTACTCACAGGATGGAAGAAAGGTGGAATTATTGCTTAGTGAAAAAGACTTAGGACTGAAAGTCCAGAGACATGAGTTTTCTAATACTCCTTGGCTAAGATAACCAACCAAGGTAAGCTTCTTCTGGAAAGAAAGAAATACAACATGGAATAGCAAAGCAAATGGCAAAAGGAAAAAGCAAGAGAAAGAAGTCCTATCACAAAAGTAAAAGCAGACAAGTACAAAATGCCCATCAGTGCAAAATCTAACAAACCACTGCTTTCATATGAGCTACACAAATGTGCACAATGTTTCTGGTTTAATTTATTGAAAATATTAATACCTTCTGGATGATATTTAGGTTATAAATATAATTAAAATAGCCACCTGCTCTCAACCTCACAAGCTCATTTGTAAACAAATGATGTGAACAAATATTACTCATTCAAATAGGGCTCAATAATCCTGCAAGATCTGGGAAGTAAACTTAGGAACACAGAGGTTTCCAAGCCTGGCTGTGCATTAGAATTACGGCACAAATTTTTTTTTTAAAGTACAGGTGTCTGAGTCCCCATCCAAACTTCAGAGGGTAGACCTCCTGAATCTCTATGTTTAACCAGCTTCCTAGGTTATTCTTATTCATTCATCCTGGTACCAGGAAAGGTACAAATTCTGAAACCAATGCAGCTGCTCTCACAGCTTTCCCAGTTCTAAAGAAAGAAAAACACTACCTTTAATCATCTAAGCAGAGAAAAGAAAAAACTTCCTTAGTCAACCCAGAATCCAGAGTAGCCTTACCCCAATTCACTTTATGCCAATCCTTTGTTCTTTTTTCATGAGAAATTAACCCAACTTTTAATTTTTTCTTTTTTTAACTTTTTTAATTTAAACTTTTTATTTTCTATTGGGGTATAGCTGATTAAGAATATTGTGATAATTTCAGGTGAACAGTGAAGGAACTCAGCCATACATACACATGAATCCATTTTCCCCCAAACTCCCCTCCCATCCAGGCTGCCACATAACATTAAGCAGAGTTCCATGTGCTATACAGAGGGTCCTTGTTGGTTATCCACTTTAAATATAGCAGTGTGTACATGTCCATCCCAAACTCCCTAACTATCCCTTCCCCTACCTTCCCCATCCCGCTCCGGCCCAGCAACCATAAATTCATTCTCTAAGTCTGTGAGTCTCTTTGTAAATAAGTTTTGTAAGTAAGCTCATTTCTATCATTTCCTTTTACATTCCACATAAAAGGGATGTTGTATGATATTTCTCCTTCTCTGTCAGATGTACTTAGTAGGAAAATCTCTGAGTCCACCCATGTTGCTGCAACTGGCATTATTTCATTAATGGCTCATATTCCGAAAAGCAAAATGGCTGTCTGAAGAGGACTTACAAATAACTGTGAAAAGAAGAGAAGCAAAAACCAAAGGAGAAAAGGAAAGATATACCCATTTGAATGCAGAGTTCCAAAGAATAGCAAGGAGAGATAAGAAAGCCTTCTGCAGTGATCAGTGCAAAGAAATAGAGGAAAACAATAGAATGGGAAAGACTAGAGATCTCTTCAAGAAAATTAAGGATACCAAGAGAACATTTCATGCAAAGATGGGCTCAATAAAGGACAGAAATGGTATGGACCTAACAGAAGCAGAAGATATTAAGAAGAGGTGGCAAGAATACACAGAAGAACTGTACAAAAAAGATCTTCACGACCCAGATAATCATGATGGTATGATCACTCACCTAGAGCCAGACATCCTGGAATGTGAAGCCAAGTGGGCTTTAGGAAGCATCACTACGAACAAAGCCAATGGAGGTGATGAAATTCCAGTTGTGCTACTTCAAATTCTAAAAGATGATGCTGTGAAAGTGCTGCACTCAATATGCCAGCAAATCTGGAAAACTCAGCAGTGGCCACAGGATTGGAAAAGGTCAGTTTGCATTCCAATCTGAAAGAAAGGCAATGCCAAAGAATGCTCAAACTACCACACAATTGCACTCATCTCACACGCTAGCAAAGTAATGCTCAAAATTCTCCAAGCCAGGCTTCAGCAATACGTGAACCATGAATTTCCAGATGTTCAAGCTGGTTTTAGAAAGGCAGAGGAACCAGAGATCAAATTGGAAACTTCTGTTTTTGCAGAAAAACATCTATTTCTGCTTTATTGGCTATGCCAAAGCCTTTGACTGTGTGGATCACAATAAACTGTGGAAAATTCTTCAAGAGATGGGAATACCAGACCACCTGACCTGCCTCTTGAGAAACCTGTGTGCAGGTCAGGAAGCACAGTTAGAACTGGACATGGAACAACAGACTGGTTCCAAATAGGAAAAGGAGTACATCAAGGCTGTGTATTGTCACCCTGCTTATTTAACTTATATGTGGAGTACATCATGAGAAACTTATATGTGGGCTGGAGGAAGCACAAGCTGGAATCAAGATTGCCGGGAGAAATATCAATAACCTCAGATATGCAGATGACACCACCCTTATTGCAGAAAGCGAAGAAGAACTAAAGAGCCTCTTGATGAAAGTGAAGAGGAGAGTGAAAAAGCGGGCTTAAAGCTCAACATTTGGAAAACCAAGATCATGGCATCTGGTCCCATCACTTCATGGCAAATAGATGGGGAAACAATGGAAACAGTGGCTGACTTTATTTTGGGGGGCTCCAAAATCACTGCAGATGGTGGCTGCAGCCATGAAATTAAAAGACGCTTACTCCTTGGAAAGAAAGTTATGACCAACCTAGACAGCATATTAAAAAGCAGAGACGTTACTTTATCAACAAAGATCCATCTAGTCAAAACTATGGTTTTTCTAATAGTCACGTATGGATGTGAGAGTTGGACTATAAAGAAGGCTGAGCCCAGAAGAATTGATGCTTTTGAACTGTGGTGTTGGAGAAGATTCTTGAGAGTCCCTTGGACTGCAAGGAGATCCAACCAGTTCATCCTAAACGAATTCAGTCCTGAGTGTTCATTGGAAGGACTGATGCTGAAGCTGAAACTCCAATACTTTGGCCACCTGATGCAAAAAACTGACTCATTGGAAAAGTCCTTCATGCTGGGAAAGATTGAAGGTGGGAGGAGAATGGGACAAGAGAGGATGAGATGGCTGGATGGCATCACCAACTCAATGGACATGAGTTTGGGTAAACTCCGGGAGTTGGTGACGGACAAGGAGGCCTGGCATGCTGCAATCCATGGAGTCACAAAGAGTCGGACACGACTGAGTGACCAAACTGAACTGAACTGAATACTCCATTTTAACACGGAATCTTCTTTGTCCATTCCTCTGTCAGTGGACATTTAGGTTGCGCTCATGTCTTGGCTATGGAAAATACTGCTGCAATGAAAACTGGGGTGCCCGACCCTTTGTTCTTTATAGTGGTTTTCTGTGATACAGTCAAGGATAGGAAGGACAGAGAGGAAATGTCAGTTTCTCAACCTTACTGGATATTTCTGGGAGTGTGAGGCGGGCTCAGCAGGCAGAACTATAGAAATGCATTGAATGTGAAGCGGAACACCATTCCATGTTTTATGCATGGGACGGATGCTCAGGGATGGAGCGTTGGGATGACACAGAGGGATGGGAAGGGGAGGGAGGTGGGAGGAGGGTTCGGGAGGGGGAGCACAAGTGAACCCATGGCTGATTCATGTCAATGTATGGCAAAAACTACTACAATATTGTAAAGTAATTAGCCCCCAACTAAAATAAATAAATAAATAAATAAATGCATTGAGATTGCATCTAAAGACATCTGGAAATATGTTGCTTTTAATGCTTGCCAAAATGACTTTACTATAAATGAGGAAATAGACAAGGAGCTCACCACAATAACCATACCTCCACAGAGTGACAATGATGGGATTAGAACCCTGATCCCTAAACCCCAGTGAGCCCCTTCCACAGGAACTTCCCTTTCTCCTTCACAGGCTGCTGGCTGGAGGTAATGGAAGGAAGGCACACATGATCTTAGCTCTTCTGCCAGGACACTTATTTATGTAAGAAATGGATAACTAGGCAAAGAGTACATTCTCACTATGTGTGTAAGATATATTATGTAAAAACTGTTCACTTATTCATTCAACAGCAAGAAAGCTAAAAGTTCACGTTGAGTACTTCCATTTCCCCCTAAAAATGTGTTTGTGGCTAAGGAATATATACTGCAATATATAGTCATCTTCCCCAGCCTCTGAATTCCCCTATAGATGGGGGAGACCAGACTCAACCCTCTGGGATGCTGGTGGCCATGAGGCAGGATTCTTTAGCTCCCATAGTAGGACCAATATGGCAAGTATAAGCTGAAAAAAATCCTTGGCCCAGGAAAAACAGGTGAGGACAGACAAGTTCACATCCCAAGTCTGTGCAGTTGAGGTGGTGATAGCCAAGATGGGGAGGAGCCTCAGTGCAACAGGACAGGTGGATGCAGGGGCATCAAATTGCTGTGCTTTTCTTCCCATGTGCTTTTATTTTTATAGGGGTATGTGTCTGGGTTCCCATATAACTGCTCCTCCACAGATTCAATATCCTGCCAGATGAACTATCTAAAACTGGGTTGTGTTCCTACACCTCAGTACTTGGAGCTAATGAAAGGCCTGGCCCCTTCCAGTCTCCTCCTTAGAAGATAGAAACCTGCTTTCCATAAATCCCCACACAGTGGGGAGTCCAAAAATACAAGCGGTAATTGCCTACTATACACAGTATCTTTGCCCACATTACCAAGGCTCAAAATCTTCAACTCATCCTCGAAAATGAGAAGACTAGGTCTTCTGTAGCTCAGTCCCATAGCTCGTTTGTCCACAGTGTCTCTCTCCTGAGACTCTTCTTCTATTCATAAGCCCTTGTGTAAATTCTATTTCAATCACCAGTAGATTACCTCATTCCCTCCCCTGTCAGTCAAACCTCTGGCCTGCTAGTGCCAGAAGAATATGTCAAAGACACAGAGCTCTAATCATGTACCTCCTCTCTCAATAACAAATGCCAAAAAATTACATGTGTGCTCTCCTTTTTTTTTCACATAAAGTCTTCCATATTGTGGTCTACCCAAGTATCTTCCCAGCCTCTACTTTCCCACCACTCCCCTGGAACTACAGATTCCTATTCTGCAACTACAGGTACCTACTCTGCAACTTTTCTCCTGCCAGACCTTCAACCTCTCCCTATCATTTCTGGTTAAAACCGTGTCCATTCCATAAAGATCACCATAAATATCACTCCCTTCACTGAGCCTTTCATAATGACCCCTCCCAACTGTATCCCCTTTGCCTGAGTTCAAAATCATTCACTTGTCCCATTTGTCTTTCTCAGAGCACATTTTACATTGTTTTTATGATTACATCCCTACCCCCAGGTCCCATGCCCTTTGAGTTCAGGAATCCTATCTCACTCATCTTCAGGTCCTTTTTCTCCATTCTTCTGAGCCCTGTTCCACAATACACACTACAGTTGCCTCCATCAATTAGTTAGTCAATAAACATTTATTAAATGTAACTAAATCTTGTAGGTTAGGCAGAGAAAATGAGCCATGGTTGTCTTGAGTTTTATGGTAACTTGAACCAAAATGAAATAACAGCCCTGCCCTCGCATTTGCCTTCCCTCCTGCATGTCAGTTCAGTTCAGTTTAGTCCCTCAGTCGTGTCAGACTCTTTGCGACCCCATGGACTGAAGCACACCAGGCCTCCCTGTCCATCACCAATTCTCGGAGTTTACCCAAACTCATGTCCATTGAGTCGGTGATGCCATCCAACCATTTCATCCTCTGTCGTCCCCTTCTCCTCCTGCCTTCAATCTTTCCCAGCATCAGGGTCTTTTCCAATGAGTCAGTTGTTCGCATCCGGTGGCCAAAGTATTGGAGCTTCGGCTTCAACATCAGTCCTTCCAGTGAATATTCAGGACTGATTTCCTTTAGAATGAACTGGTTGGATCTCTTTGCAGTCCAAGGGACTCTCAAAAGTCTTCTCCAACACCACAGTTCAAAAGTATCAATTTTTCTGGGCTCAGCCTTCTTTACAGTCCAACTCTCACATCTACACATGACTACTGGGAAAACCATAGCCTTGACTAGATGGACTTTTGTTGGCAAAGTATGTCTCTGCTTTTTAATATGCTGTCTAGGTTAGTCATAACTTTCCTTCCAAGGAGTAAGCGTCCTTTAATTTCATGGCTGCAGTCACCATCTGCAGTGATTTTGGAGCCAAAACAATAAAGTCTGTCACTGTTTCCACTGATTCCCCTGCATGTGGTGTCACCCAAACCTTCCCTCACAGGGTCAGGTTCCCAGACCCTGATGCTGGGAAAGACTGAAGATTGAAAGATTGAAGGTCATTACTTGCTTTATGTCCAGCCTCCCAATTATAATATCAGCACCACAAGGGCAGGAATCTCTCTTTATCTGATTCACGTCAGTATACCTAGTGCCTACCTCAGTGTTTGGCACATAATAGGTACTCAAAAAATACCAGACCACCTGACCTGCTTCTTGAGAAATCTGTATGCAGGTCAAGAAGCAACAGCTAGAACTGGACAAGGAACAACAGACTGGTTCCAAATCGGGAAAGGAGTACGTCAAGGCTCTATATTGCCACCCTGCTTATTTATATGCAGAGGACATCATGTGAAATGCCAGGCTAGATGAAGCACAAGCTAGAATCAAGATTGCAGGCAGAAATATCAATAACCTCAAGTATACACATGACACCACCCTTATGGCAGAAAGCAAAAAAGAACTAAACAGCCTCTTGATGAAAGTAAAAGAGGAGAGTTTTGGGAGCCAAAACAATAAAGTCTGTCACTGTTTCCACTGAAAAAGTTGGCTTAAAACTCAACGTTCAGAAAAATGAGGTCATGGCATCCAGTCCCATCGTTTCATGGCAAACAGATGGGGAAACAATGGAAACAGTGACAGACTTTCTTTTGGGGGGCTCCAAATCACTGCAGATGGTGACTGCAGCCATGAAATTTAAAGGCACTTACTCCTTGGAAGGAAAATTATGACCAACCTAGACAGCATATTAAAAAGCAGAGATATTACTTTGCCAACAAAGCTATGTCTAATCAAACGTATGGTTTTTCCAGTAGTCATGTATGGATGTGAGAGTTGGAAAGCTGAGCGTCAAAGAATTGATGCTTTTGAACTGTGGTGTTGGAGAAGACTCTTGAGAGTCCCTTGGACTGCAAGGAGATCAAACTAGTCCATCCTTAAAGAAATTAGTCCTGAATATTCATGGAAGGACTGATGTTGAAGTTGAAGCTCCAATACTTTGGCCATCTAATGTGAAGAACTGACTCATTGGAAAAGTCCCTGATGCTGGGAAAGATTGAAGGCAGGAGGAGAAGGGGACGAAAGAGGATGAGATGGTTGGATGGCATCACCAACTCAGTGGACATGAGTTTGGGTAAGCTCCGGGAGTTGATGATGGACAGGGAGGCCTGGTGTGCTGCAGTCCATGGGGTAGCAAAGAGTCAGAAACAACTGAGCAACTGAAATGAACTGAAAAAATATTTGGAGAGAATTGAGTCAAGTGGAACTGAAGCTTACCTAATTTGATCTAGCTGCATGAAATCTGGAGGGAGGAAAGTGGTTAATGGGGTCTTTCACTTCTTACAGTTAGCTGACACCTCTAATGCGAGGTGCCCAAAATGAAGAAAGGGAATATGATCTTCACAGGAAATATTTATTTAAAAAAATTTTTTTGGAGTATAGTTTTTTTACAATGGTATTTTCTGTTGTACAGCTAAGTGAATCAGCTATATATATACATATATCCCCTCTTTTTTGGATTCTCTTCCCATTTAGGTCACTACAGAGCACAGAGAAGAGTTCCCTGTGCTATATAGTAGGTTCTCATTGGTGACGTATTTTATACATAGTGGTGTACATATGTCAATCCCCATCTCCCAGTTCGTCCCACCCCACCTTCCTCTCTTGGTGTCCATATGTTTGTTCTCTACATCTATGTCTCTATTTCTGCCCTGCAAATAAGTTCATCAGTACCATTTTCCTAGATTCCACATATATACATTAATATACAGGATTTGTTTTTCTCTTTCTGACTTACTTCACTCTGTATGACACACTCTAGGTTTATTCATGTCTTCGCAAATGGCACAATTTCATTCCTAGAAACTGACCTAAGCAGTTGAAGCGTTGCCTCGGGGCCACAACTAACAAGGGAGGAGGCATGAACACGTCATTAAAAGAACCATATGGGGCCAAGTAGTATTTTACTAAAGGAAGGTTCACTTTAAGGCTTTTCTGTCTTTTCTCTTTTGCTTAAAATAGTTTCAAATAAAGGACTGTAGTCTGATCTTGCAATTCCATAATAATTCAGAAAAGAGCTTATCTTTGGAGGAAGCTGAATCAACTACTATTCATTTGGTAAAAAGTTAAGGTCACTAAGAAAAAAATTCACAAAAATATATCTTCTAATACTGATCATTGTTCCTGTTTTGCACACACTGAATAGCTGACTTTGAGCAAATCATGCCACCTCTCTGGACTGCAGAACTAGAGGTCACCCAGTCCATTGCCATATTACAGATGACAAAATCAACCATCTGTGACCCCCCTTGTAATCCTAACACTTTACCATGAGACATCCATTCCTTTTGGTTTTGAAGGCATTTTATTCTAAGGAAAACACTGTAAAACACAAATGCCCCTGGAAAGAGTTGCATTATAATCATTTTTTTGTTTGTATTTGAAAAGCTTTCTGATATCCAATTGAGAAGAAGTAATGAGAGGAATGTAAAAATAGGATAGATAGATGGTAGATTCCCAGATACAAGAGAGAGATTTGAAAGCACAAGGAATGAAGAAAGGACGTTGACAAAAAAAATAAATAAATAAGTGACTATGAATTGCTAGTCACTGACTTGGCTTCTGTAATTTCACTTACAGCTGGGACAACTAGGCAACTTTTCAGAAACAGTCTGACTTTTTGTGAGGAAAGTAGTTCCAAGGACTATCCATTCCCTTTTTTAAAAGATCCGAATAAAAATACTCTTTCATTACATAGCAAAATCCTTTTTAAAAAATTAATACCCTCTACACTGAAGTTTATAGACAGAACAATGGAATAGAATAGAAAGCCCAGAAATAGAAACATAGATATATGGACATTGATTGATAGCAAAGGTAGCACTGAAGAACAAAGGGAAAAGGACAAAACTGGTACTAACAGGTGCTGGGACAATGGAATGTCCATATAGAAAACAACAGAACGTGATTCCTACCTCATTCTATGCAAAACTCAAATCTAGGTCTTCGTAAATCCAAATGTGAAAGACAAAACAAACAGCAACAGAAAATTGAAGACAATAATAGGATATTGTTGTTATCCAAGTCAGAAAAAGTTTTCTTAAATACAACACACCCCCAAACATCAAATAGTGAAAGGGAAGGAACATGGAAATGATATATTTGACTGTCTTTGAAATAAGAACTTATGTTCATGAAGAGATACTACAAAAGAGTATTTTAAAAAACTACAGTTTAAGAACATACATTTACAACACATTTTTCAACAAAAAGCTTAATCTAGAATACAAAAGGAACTCCCACAAATCAATTTTAAAGTCAGATAACCAGAAGAAAAATGGGCAAGATATTTGAACCAGTACATCTGAAGAGAGAATATACAGATGGCTCAGATAAACATATGAAATGCTGTTCAAATTCAATGTCATTGTTATTGGAGAAATATAAAGTAAAACCATAATGAAGTACCAAAGCACCTGCCAGAATAGCTAATTTTTTAAAGGCCAAGTTTTAAAGAGAATATAAAGAGAAATCTTTATGTACTACACATTAGGATGCCAATTAGAACACCCATCTCAGAAGAGTTTGGCACTACCTGCTAAAGAGGAACACACACACACACACATATATACATATATATGTGTGTGTGTGTGTGTGTGTGTGTGTGTATGCTGGATGTATACACACATACTCCTAGGTATATATCCAACAGAAATGTGCACACATAAACCAAGAGACCACATACACTTATGATAATAGCAACATTATTCTTGGGAGTCCAAATGGCAATGACTCAAATTATCCAAAAACAGTAAAATGAAGCATATATTTATACAATGAAATAATATTCAACAAAGGTAGAAACTGACAGGAATACATTAACAGAGGAGATTTTAACACCCCACTGACATCAAAGGACAGATCATCCAGACTGAAAATCAATAAGCTAACAGAGTGAGCTTCCCTGGTGGCTCAGGCAGTAAAGAACCTGCCTGCAATGCGGGAGACCTGGGTTTGATCCCTGGGTTGGGACAATCCCCTGGAGGAGGGCTTAGCAACCTACTCCAATATTCTTGCCTAGAGAATCCCATGGACAGAGGAGTTTGGCAGGCTACAGTCCATGTGGTCACAAAGAGTTGGACATGACTGAGCGACTAAGCACAGCACAACAGAGGTCCTAAATGACACAACAGACCATTTGGACTTAGTTTCTATCTACAGGACACCACATCCAAAAAAAAAAAAAAACAATGCACTGTCTTTCAAAGCATGTATGGAACATTCTCTAGGATAGACCACATACCAGGTTATAAAACAAGCCTCAACAATTTAATAATTTAGAAATTATTTCAACCATCTTTTCTGACCACAATGATATGAAACTAGAAATCAATCACAGAAAGAAAAATGTGAAAAGAACAAACACATGGAGACTAAACAGCATGCTGCTAAAAAACCAATAGGTCAAGAGTGAAATCAAAGAATAAGACAGAAAATACCTAGAGACAAATGAAAATGAAAATATAACCTAAGAAAATCCATGGGATTCAGCAAAAAAACAGTTATGAACAGTTCTGTTCATAGCAACACAGAACTTCCTCAAGAAAAAATAAAATTTCAAGCAATCTTTCTCATCTAAAAGAATTTGGAAAAGGAGAAAAAACAAAATCCAGTAAAAGGAAGGAAATAATATGGATAAAGAGGAAACAAATAAAATAGAGATTAGAAAATAGAAAAGATAAACAAAATCAAGACCTGTTTCTTTTTTTAAGATAAACTACATTAGTGCCTGATGAACTATGGACAGAGGTTTGTGACATTGTACAGGAGACAGGGATCAAGATCATCCCCATGGAAAAGAAATGCAAAAAAGCAAAACGGCTGTCTGAGGAGGCCTTACAAATAGCTGGGAAAAGAAGAGAAGCGAAAAGCAAAGGAGAAAAGGAAAGATATTCCCATCTGAATGTAGAGTTCCAAAGAATAGAAAGGACAGATAAGAAAGCCTTCCTCAGCGATCAGTGCAAAGAAATAGAGGAAAACAACAGAATGGGAAAGACTAGAGATCTCTTCAAGAAAATTAGAGATACCAAGGGAGCATTTCATGCAAAGATGGGCTCGATAAAGGACAGAAATGGTATGGACCTAACAGAAGCAGAAGATATTAAGAAGAGGTGGCAAGAATACACAGAAGAACTGTACAAAAAAGATCTTCATGACCCAGGTAATCATGATGGTGTGATCACTCACCTAGAGCCAGACATCCGGGAATGTGAAGTCAAGTGGGCCTTAAAAAGCATCACTATGAACAAAGCTAGTGGAGGTGATGGAATTCCAGTTGAGCTATTTCAAATTCTAAAAGATGATGCTGTGAAAGTGCTGCATTCAATATGCCAGCAAATCTGGAAAACTCAGCAGTGGCCATGGGACTGGAAAAGGTCAGTTTTCATTCCAATTCCAAAGAAAGGCAATGCCAAAGAATGCTCAAACTACCGCACACTTGCACTCATCTCACACACTAGTAAAGTAATGCTCAAATTTCTCCAAGCCAGGCTTCAACAATATGTGAACCATGAATTTCCAGATGTTCAAGCTCGTTTTAAAAAAGGCAGAGGAACCAGAGATCAAATTGCCAACATCTGCTGGATCATCGAAAAAGCAAGAGAGTTCCAGAAAAACATCTATTTCTGCTTTACTGACTATGCCAAAGCCTTTGACTGTGTGGATCACAATAAACTGTGGAAAATTCTGAAAGAGATGGGAATACCAGACCACCTGACCTGCCTCTTTAGAACCCTGTATGCATGTCAAGAAGCAACAGTTAGAACTGGACATGGAACAACAGACTGGTTCCAAATAGGAAAAGGAGTACATCAAGACTGTATACCGTCACCCTGCTTATTTAACTCATATGCAGAGTACATCATGAGATGCTGGGCTGGAAGAAACACAAGCTGGAATCAAGATTGCCGGGAGAAATATCAATAACCTCAAATATGCAGATGACACCACCCTTATGGCAGAAAGTGAAGAAGAACTAAAGAGCCTCTTGATGAAAGTGAAAGAGGAGAGTGAAAAAGTTGGCTTAAAGCTCAACGTTCAGAAAACTAAAATCATGGCATCTGGTCCCATCACTTCATGGGAAATAGATGGGGAAACAGTGGAAACAGTGTCAGACTTTATTTTTTTGGGGCTCCAAAATCACTGCTGATGGTGACTGCAGCCATGAAATTAAAAACATGCTTACTCCTTGGAAGGAAGATTATGTTGACTCATTGGAAAAGACCCTAATGCCGGGAAGGATTGGGGGCAGGAGGAGAAGGGGACGACAGAGGGTGAGATGGTTGGATGGCATACTGACTCAATGGACATGGGTTTGGGTAGACTCCGGGAGTTGGTGATGGACAGGGAGGCCTGACGTGCTGCGATTCATGGGGTCGCAAAGAGTCAGACACGACTGAGCGACTGAACTGAACTGAACTGAACATTAACCAATCTGTAGCTCACCAGGAGGAAAGAGAAGACTCAAACAAAATAAGAAATGAAAGAGGAGAAATAACAGCCAATACTACAAAAATACAAAAAAAAATTAAAAAAATAAGAGTATACTATAAAAAGTTACATGCCAACAAACTGGACAATCTAGAAAAAATGTACAAGTTTCTAAAAACAAACTCTACCAAAATTGAGTCAAGAATAAACAGATAATTTGAACAGACTGATCAATGAGAGTGAAATAGAATCTGTTATTAAAAAATTTCCTCTCAAAGTCCAGGACTGGACAGTTTCACTGAGGAATTCTACTAAACATACCAAAAAAATATATACCTTTCCTTCTCAAACTATTGCAAAAAACTGAAGAGCTGGGAACACTCTCAAATTCATTTCATGAAGTCACCATCACCATGATACCAAAGTCAGAAAAAGACACTATAAAAAAAGAATATTACAACCAATATATTTGATGAATATAGATGTAGCTATCTTCAACAAAATGTTAGCAAGTCAAATCCAACAATATGTAAAAAGGATCATATACCATGCTCAAGTTGTATTCATTTCAGGGTCATAAAGATAGTTCAATATCCTCAAATCAATCAATGTGACACCCCCACATTATCAACAGGAAAGAAAAAAACTACATGATCATTTCAACAGAGGCAGAAAAAGAATCTGACAAAATTTAACATTCATTTATGATAGAAACTCTCATAAAAGTGAGTTCAGAGGGAATATATCTCAAAATAATAACAGTATTTACAACAAACTCACCCCCAACATAATACTCAATAGTGAAAAGGTAAAAACATTTCCACTAATTTCCGGAACAAGACAAGAATGCCCACTATCACCACTTCTATGCAATACAGCATTGAAAGTCCTAGTTACAACAATCAGACAGGAAAAAGAATTAAAAACTACCCAAATTGGAAAGGAAGAGATAAAACTGTCACTAATGCAGATGACACGATACTCTATATAGAGAATACTAAAACTATTAGAACTAATAACAAACTCAGCAAGGTAGCAGAATACAAAATTAACATACAAAAAATCTGTTGCATTTATTTACGCTAACAATGAATTATCAGGAGGAGAAAGTTTAAAAAGTCCTTTTAAAATCAAATAAAAAATAACAAAATACCTAAGAACAAACTTAAAAAGGTGAAAGGCCTATATGTTGAAAACTATAACACACTGATAATAGAAACTGAAGACAATTTAAAGAAGTGGAAAGATATCCCATGCTCTTGGATTTGAATTAATATTGTTAAAATGGCCCTACTACCTGCCATCCCTATCAAATTATCTATGACATTCTTCACAGAGCTAGAACAAATAATCCTAAAATTTATATGGAACCACAAAAGCCCTGGAATTGCCAAAACCATCCTGAATAAAAAGAGCAAAGCTGGAGGCATTACCTTTCCAGAATTCAGACTATACTACAAAGCTAGTCATCAAAAGAGCATGGTTTTGGCACAAAAACAGATACATAAAATCAATGGAAAAGAAAACAGAGCCCAGAAATAAACCCAAACTTACGGTCAATTAACCTGTGACAAGGGAGGCAAGACTACCAAGAAGAGTGTGGAATTAACAAACTATTATACATAAAATAGATAAGAAACAAGGATTTACTGAATAGCACAGGGAACTATATTCAATATCTTGCAATAACCTATAATGGAAAATAATATGAAAAAAAATATATATATATATATAAAACTGAATCCTTGTTATACACCTGAAAGTAAGACAATATTGTAAACCAACTATACTTGAAAAAGCAAGAAATAAAACACAATAATGAAAATGAGTAAATATCTCTGGTAAACATTATGATTGAATCTCATGAACAGAATACTGATTGAAAAAAAAAGACAAAAGAATACATACACTATGAATCATTCATATAAAATTCAAAAACAGGCAAATCTAAAGTATGGTGTGAGACATCTGGATGGGAGTAGGCAAGGTTAATGACTGAGGGGGGCCATAAGAGGAGGGCTCCTGGGGGCTGGTACTGTTCTGCTTATTTTTTTTAATTAAAGTGTAGTTGATTTACAGCATGATTTTATTTTCAGGTGTACAACATAGTGATTCAATATTTGCATAGTTATATTCCATTTAAAATTATTACAAATAATGGCTATATTCCTTGTACTGTACAACATATCCTCATTGTTTATTCATTTTATACATAGTAGTTTTTATCTTTTTTTTTTTAGTGTTTTTTTTTTTTTTTAGTTTTTATCTCTTAATCCCCTGCTGCTGCTGCTGCTGCTGCTGCTGCTGCTAAGTCACTTCAGTCGTGTCCGACTCTGTGCGACCCCATAGACGGCAGCCCACCAGGCTCCGCCATCCCTGGGATTCTCCAGGCAAGAACACTGGAGTGGGTTGCCATTGCCTTCTCCAGCGCATGAAAGGGAAAAGTGAAAGTGAAGTCGCTCAGTCGTGTCCGATTCGTAGTGACCCCATGGACCGCAGCCTACCAGGCTCCTCCGTCCATGGGATTTTCCAGGCAAGAGTACTGGAGTGGGGTGCCATTGCTTTCTCCGCTTAATCCCCTACCCCATCTATTTTTTGAGCTGGGTGGTGGTGATTACATGAATGTTTATGATAATTTGCTAAGCTGTCCACTTGGATTTTATATACTTTTCTATATGTTTGTCATGATGGTACTCAGTCACTCAGTCATGTCAGACTCTTTGCAATCAAACGGAGCCCACCAGGCTCCTCTGTCCAAGGGATTTTCCAGGCAAGCAGTGGAGCACCACAATATACAGCAAGTTTTATTAAGAGTGAGTTTCAGTTCTGGAAGGGGAAAACATGTACACCCATGGTGGATTCATGTCAATGTATGGCAAAACAAGTACAATATTGTAAAGTTAAAAAAGAGAAAATAAACTAATTAAAAAAAAAAATGAGTGAGTTTCATAGCCAGGTTTTCAACCCAAACCCTTCCATTCTCTTTTAAAGCAGGAATTTCTATAAGCTCATCAAGTAGCAAACAAAGATCAAAAACAAACAAACAAAAAAAACAGATATAGATAGATGTTAATTGTAATGTTAATAGGGAATATAACAACCACCACCATTTATTAAGTAATCTGAGTGTTATCTCATTTAAACCTCAGCATCCTGCAGTAGATAGGCTGCATTAATGGTTCCAACTCTCCTTCTTTCCTTGTATCCACATCTTTGCACATAACTGTCTATGTCCTCTGTTCAGTTCAGTTCAGTTCAGTCACTCATTTGTGTCCAACTCTTTGTGACCCCATGGACTGCAGCATGCCAGGCTTCCCTGTCTATCACCAACTCCTGGAGCTTACTCAAACTCATGTCCATCGAGTCAGTGATGCCATCCAACCACCTCGTCCTCTGTCATCCCCTTCTCCTCCCGCCTTCAATCTTTCCCAGCATCAGGATCTTTTCCAATGAGTCAGTTCTTCACATCAGGTGGCCAAAGTATAGGAGTTTCAGCTTCAGCATCAGTCCTTCCAATGAATATTCAGGACTGATTTCCTTTAGGACTGTCTGGTTGGATCTCCTTGCAGTCCAAGGGACTCTCAGGAGTCTTTTCCAACACCACAGTTCAAAAACATCAATTCTTCAGCGCTCAACTTTCTCTGATTTAGGACTAAACCATGTTGCTTTGGTTAATAGAATACTAGCAATCACAAAGCAATCAGAGGCTTGAAAAGAGCTTCTGTGTTTCTCCTTACTGATTCTGCCCCCTGCCATCACTGTGAGAATATGCCCAAGCTAGCCTGCTCCTGGGTGAGGCTATTTAGTCAATAGCCAGTCAATACCAAGACAAGTGATCAAGTTCAGTCAAGATCAGCAGAGCTGCCTCACCAACATCCACACAATTCCAAACACACAAGCAATAAATGCTCAATGGCCCTGGAGTTCTATGTCACTGAGGTTTTGTGATTATGAGGTTCTATGCTGCATGTTTATGCAAATTATTGTAGTGAAAGCTATTTTGTGCATGGGGACTCTCTTACGTAGTCCACAAGCATTTAATTTCTCACAGATGCCTTCAGTGCTGATATGCATCCCAATATTAATTTGTGTGCTTCAAAGATTTATCCCAAAAATGCTGATGATACCAATAGAAGATGTAAAGTCTGACCTTCACTTACACAATGATTGGCATCGAGTATAATTCCTTACAAGATTTCACATAATGTGTGCAGCCAGAGTACATAATCAGTTGTTCTGTATCAAAAATCACCTTGCAGTTGTGGTCAAGAAATAAATTCTCATATTAAATGGTCAGGAGAATCAGTATTATATATACTTCACAATAATCCATGTTAAGGATGTAATGGGATGACAAATGGATAAATAATATATCCACCCTAAGTTTTGCTTTCCAACCAGAAATCCTCAAGATACAGGAATCAAAGAATTCACAGATGGTTTTCGGCTAGGTGCTGTGAACTCAGATTCTCTTACCTGGAGGAAAGGATGGTATGTGGACAAGCAGTGAGAGGGGAATCTGGAGCTGTGACCTCTAGTCCCAACCCCACCTTGGAGTGATGTGTGGGACAAATATCTTCTTGTGCTTCTAGATCACTCTCCACCCTTGCTCAACCTTCTGGGTACCAGGAGATTGACAAGTATGGACTTCCTTGCCCCTGCTTCCAGCTGGGTTTGTTGCCTAGGGAGCATCCATGCTCAGTCACTCAGCTGTGTCTGACACTTTCCAATCCCATGGACTGTAGCCCCCCAGACTCCTCTGTCCACGGGATCCTTCAGGCAAGAATACTGGAGTGGGTTGCCATTTCCTCCTCCAGGGGATCTTCCCGACACAGGGATCAAATCTCCATCTCCTGCATTGGTAGGCTGATTCTTTACCACTAAGCCATCCAGGAAGCACCAGCAACAAATCAGCAAGATAGAGGAGATGGAAGCAGAGGCATTTGTACTCCTAAATTTCCCCCTGTGGTGTCACAAATGGGCTGCTATGTCTTAGCTCCTTTCAGATGGCCCCCTCTGCACAACCTTCCCCATGGCTGGGTTCTGCTAATCGCTTCATGCCTTCAGACTTACAAATAGTAACAGCACCCAGGACTTACAGCTCTAGGATTCCACACCGTGCTGTTTTCAGTCACTTCAGTCGTGTCCAACTCTTTGACACCTCTGGGCTGAAGCTCGCCAGGCTCCTCTGTCCATGGGATTCTCCAGGCAAGAATACTGGAGTGGGTTTCCAAGTCCACACTACCTCTTAATATTTTTCCCTACACTATATGCAAACCTCTCTAAACAGTCTCTTTGTTACACCTTCCTTGAAGTAACCGGCTTTGAGGGTCTAGGAGTGATTCCCCTCTGTGACCCTAGAGAAGACCTCTCACCATGTGTCATCTTCTTGATCGAGAGAATGGAAAATGCCTCCCCTTTTATGAAGGGTGGGCAGATTTTTTGGTAAGATCCTGATACCAAGATGTTTGAAAGGTTTAAGTGGTACAAGCTGTAAAGATATTATTATGTCAGGTTGATATCTTAAAGCCTTATTTGGTTTGCAGAACAGAAAGGAATTACATGCTGGAAATATGAGGCAAGAGGAAGTAACTGACTACACATAAGAATTCCATATAAAAGAAACAGGCAAGGATGAGAAGCAACAGAAATCAGACTTTTCTTTGAACTACTGGCTTCTCAAGGATTGGTTCTGATAGTGAACCAGATGTCCTCCCCACCTTGTTTTCTGATTCTTTTCATCACCATCTCCTACTTGGAATCCCCTCAGGGAAGTCTTTGCTTTGTTTTTTGTTTGTTTGTTTTAAATAGCTTGGGTGCTTTTCTAATAAATTATTTATTAATTTTTGCCTGTACTGGTCTTTGTTATTGTGTGTGGGCTTTCTCCAGTGGCATTGAGCGGGGGGCTAGTCTCTATTTGCGGTATGCAGGCTTCTCATTGCAGTGGCTTCTATTGTTGCAGAGCACAGGCTCTAGAGCACACGGGCTTCAGTAGGTGCAGCATGCAGCTCGGTAGTTGTGGCACACGTGCTCACTAGTTGTGGCACACGGGCTTAAGATGCCTTGAAGCATGTGGGATCTTCCTGGACCAGGGATCGTACTGGTGTCCCCTGCATTGCAAGGCGGATTCTTAACCACTGGACCACCAAGGAAGCCCTTTGCTTTGCTGACAACAAGGTATGTTAAACTTGTTGACATAAAAAAGGAATATACTTGATGCATAAGAAACTGGATAAAAAGTAAAAACTTCATTCAGATCAACATGTGTTGATCCTATGCCCCATACTTCCTCCTGGTGCTCTCACCAGACAAGGGGCCTGGATGCTAAAATTATGCCCCACTAGCTTTTCACGTTAACAGGTAAGTTGTTAATTTTAATAAAATTTATTTATTCATTCAGCCTTATTTTTTAGACACCCACTATGTGAGAGTGGAAAAGCTGACTTAAAACTCAATATTCAAAAAACTGAAACCATGGCATCTGGTCCCATCAGTTTAGTTCAGTTCAGTCACTCAGTCGTGTCCAGCTCTTTGTGAACCCATGAACTGCAGCATGCCAGGCTACCCTGTCCATCACCAACTCCTGGAGTTTATTCAAAATCATGTCCATCAAGTCAGTGATGCCATCTAACCATCTCATCCTCTGTCGTCCACTTCTCCTCCCGCCTTCAATCTTTCCCAGCATCAGGGTCTTTTCCAATGAGTCAGTTCTTCACATCAGATGGCCAAAGTATTGGAGTTTCAGCTTCAGCATCAGTCCTTCACACATTGAAATCTCAATGAGAAAACAGACTGTGTGACCTTGAACAAATATCACAACCTCTCTGTTCCTTAAAAATGTCAGAACCAACATCAGAATCCAGGCTTCATGCTTCACCTGGAGAGTTAATTTCTTCTGATGTTTCCAGTGCGGTTATTACCTTTCTGGTGGCTGGGGGATTATCTGAGAATAGCATTTCCTCTTTAGGAGGCCTCACACCTGATGTTTTCTCTCCTAGGCCATCTCTCACTCCTCCTTCGAGGCTCACCAGGGAGGCTTCTTGGAACTTCCAGGCCAGGTTGGTTTCCCCTGTCACGTGCACCTGCAGTAACCCACCCTCCCCTGGCACTGCCCATCCCCCCACTAGACTATAAAGTTTGTGAGACCGGAAACTGCCTCTCTCCTGCACCCAGCAGATGGCAGATATGCTGAAAGGATTTGTGAATAAATGAAACTGTTATTTAATTCATACAGGAAATCAGCGAAAAAACTGAGATGTGTTCATAGAATTTTGCACAGTAGAAAACTCTCAAGAATGCAACAACTCTACACCTTAATTTTTCAAAGTAATAATAATAAATTATGGGGACACACAGTTTTGAGGACATTAGTCCACTATGACCCCCTTTGCCTGACAAAGAAATAAAGGGATTTTTTTTTCCTATGTCATCTAATTACAATAATAAATTATGTTTTTGAATAAGAGAAAATAGAAGGCTACCCCTCTTTGGTCTTGCTACATAAGGAACTGGGCTCTCATCCCTCTTTTTTCCCATTTCCGGACAGCTGCCCTTTTCTTGTGCTAATGGTAATGAAGACAAAACAGTCCCTTTCCTTTGCTTCACCCTGAACAGTTCAGAAAAAGTGTCTCCCAGCTTAGGAAAAAGCAATTTCCCCCTACAGTATAAATGGGAGGAGAATCGAGGATTCAAAGAGAGGAAGGCTCCCCCTCCAAGCCCCAGGACTGCACTGTCCTCAGGGTGGAGGAAAGACTACAGAGAAACACAGATGGCATGCTGGCACTTGGATGAATTAATGTGATTGCATCCCTGTAACGTTTCGAGTGAGATAGTCATATAATTCATGCAAATTCAGAAATAATTGAGGCTCATGTTTCTAGGATAAAGTCATGGCATTTTGCTTTTACCTGAACTACCCCCCACACACAAAAAAAAGGGTCATTTTTATTATTTCATATTTAATTATTCATAGCCACACACTCACAGATTTTAGAACCACAAAAGGTCAGCCCTCTCTGATTTGGCAATTGTTTTCCTCTGAAGTCAGGGAGCGGCCCATGAATATGCACGAGCACACAATCCTGACACTTCCCTACTGTTCATTAACAGAGTGTTCACTGTATATTTCAAAGTCAAACAAATAATACCTGTCATGAACATGAATTTTTAATATCTCCTATATTTCATTTTAAATGAAATGTCAAAATGATGGAAAATATTTCCATGGAAGTCTGGAAAGGGCAGCGTCTCACCCACGCTGCCTTGTGAAGATCAGCACTGGTGCACAAACACCATTAAAGAGGTGCCCCTGCCACTGGAATCAGATCACTTTTGGTATTTTACTGCCTTTGTCATTCCTGAGAAATGTCAACATGAAATCCATTTGCCCAGATCACGTGCTTCTCAGGGCCAAGAGGACCCACCGTCCTCTTTTCATCTGAAAATGGACTTTGTTTGATCCCTTGCTTCAATCCCTTGCTCTTGGACTCAAACTGCATTTTATTTGCGTGTGATGCTCCTCTTTGCATATACGTGCCCTTTGCCCCTCTTCATTCTTTAAATGCTACTTCCCATTTTTAATGGCAGGGAGATCAATCAACTCTGACCTCCCTTTTCTTGCCAACCCTCAATGAGAATTCCTTCATTTCAAGATCCCATCTACTCTCCCAGAAGCAACCTATTTCTTTCCCTAGAAACTGTTCCCTGGAAACTGAGATTGGTCAAGTTCAGAAAGCAGCTGAGATGGGGTAAGCGGGTAAGAGCTTATGATGGCAAGATAAGACCAGTAAGGTCTACAGTACAGTTTCAGCTGAGGCACTACTGATAACTGCATGTGTGCTAAGTCACTTTAGTCACTCATGTCTGACCCTATGGACTGTAACCTGCCAGGCTCTTCTATCCATGGGATTCTCTAGACAAGAATACTGGAGTGGGTTGTCATTCCCTCCTCCAGAGGATCTTCCCAACCCAGGGATCAAACATGCAACTCTATGTCTCCTGCATTGTCAGGCTAGTTCTTTACCATTAGCACCACCATCTGGGGCCAGACAATTCTTTGCTGTGGGGCTGTCCTGTGCATTATAGGATGTTAGCATCAGCTCTGGCCTCTTCCTACAGTGTACCAGTAGCACACCAACCCCCCTTTCAGTGGTGACAGCCAAAAATGTCTCTGGACATACCAAGTATGCCTGGGAGTCAGGCTGCAGTGAGGGAGCAACCTCTCCACATCCCCAGTAAACCTCTGATCTACAAGTACAACTGGAAATGACTGCTTTCCTGGAAGTGTTTTCTCCTCTTGGCACTAAAGAAGGCAGGAGCCCCAGGAGCTCCAGCAAACTGCATGAGAACCGAACTGTGCAGCTCTCTGATACCTGGAGAGGCAGAAGTTTTCTGTTCTCCACCACTTGGCCAGGTAGACGTGGCCTGATGTCAAAGCTGTGACCATCTATGTCTACTAAACCCACTCTTTTGGCCAAAAGCAGTTTTCTAGACTTCTACCTAATAACATTTACCCCACCACATAAGAGACTATTATTTTTAGTGTATTTATATGTCCCTACCCATCCACTGCCCTGTTCCTCTAAAGAAGCCTCCAGCTTGTTTATCATCAGGCTCTTCTGCCTGAGTCATGAGGAAAAGGTGGGTTTGCATGGGGCAAGAGCAAGGAAATTAGAGATGACAGTTTATATCCTCTTCACAGTGTTCAAGGCATCCTAGCAAAGGACCTACACCTCTTAGTTCTCTGGACTGTGTTTATTCACCCCGATGCTTCTCTGAGACTGAACTGCATGGGTTATGGACTATTACACTTTTATTTGGATGGAATTTAATTTATGCAAAGAATCCTAAGAAAATGTTATCTCCAAGAGTAGAAAAAGAGACACTGTAATCCTCATTTTACTGATGAGGAAACTGAGTCCCAAGTCAAGGAACAAACTGCAAGTAAACTTAAGCACATGTTTCCCATTTCCAAGTCTGCTCTCTACACTTGAATATCACCTTCAAGGCAAACATTCCTCAGGCACAGGGCTGAGCTTGTAATATCTTTTTGTCTTTTTTAAATGGTCTATATATGTTAAATGGTTCATATATGTTGGTTGGTTTAAATGGTTTATATACACGTTAAATAGATATGCCTAATGTGTTGGGAAAGTCCTCATTTTCATAAGCAGGGAGGACTCAGCCTCAGTTAACCCAGTAACAAAATCCTCCATGAGGGACAACATGTCGGGAATGGGAAGCCTGCTGCCATTCCAAGGGGCAGGTTAGAGCCCAGACTCTCAAGGGGAGGGGAAGGGCTGGGGCATGTGGCAGTGCCAGGACCTCCAGGACTGGGCCAAACCTGGGTCTCCAAACAGCAGCTCTTCTTCATAGGCATATATATGTGGGGTGTGAACCCAGCTTCGCCATCAGAGTTCTACAGCTGCTTTTTTTGTGAAAGCTTCAGTGAGCTCATCACATAATAACTGAATGAGACTGTGGTCATAACATAAAAAGAAATGCATCACTTCTCTCCCCTCAACATACATCCTGATAGCAAAGAAGGGAGGGCAAGAATACTGTTTTCTGAATTTTCTCCTCACAGTGCATTCTTTCTGAGAATCAGGAAGATGTGGGATCTACTCCCGCTTCTGTGACTCACCTTAATCGAATCACTTAGAAAAGGCAATGTCCACCCTAGTTGTCTCACAGGGAGCGGCTCAAATTAAATATCAGATGTAAAAGCACTTGTAAAGAGTCAGGTATTTCATAAGACATGATGATACTGCTGAGTGGATGAGGGACTTTCAGAGGAAAGGAGGGTCATGCTAGGCAGACCTCTATGGTGGATTGAATAGTGTCCCCCAACATCCATGTCCCCTTAAGACCTCAGAATGTGACCTTGTTTGGAAATAGGCTCTTTCGAGATGTAGTGAGGGTAAGGATGGAGATGAGATCATACTGGATTCTAGAGCCCTAAATCCAATAGGAATGTCCTAATAAGACACATGACACACAGAGACAAAGGTGATGCAAAGATGGAGGCAGAGATTCAAGTGATGCATCCACAAGCCAAATAATGCCAAGGACTACAGGTGAGCATCAGACACAAGCAGAAAAGCCTGGGATGGTTTCTCCCTCAGAGCCCCCAGAAGAAACTGACCCAGCCAACACCTTGATTTTCAACTTCTGGCCTCCTCAACTATGAGAGAACAACTTCTGATGTTTTAAGCCACCTAGTTTGTGGTCATTTGTACGGAAGCCCTTAGAAACTAACACAGCCACTGTGTATCTAAGGGACTAGAACTTTAAGTTTCACTCCAATTTGGGCGGAGTGGAGCATCTTGAACCAAACTGCCCCTAGCCTCACAGTGTGGAGTGGGGGCAGCCACTAACAAGCCCTAACCTTCCTACAAGGGATCAGGCACCACTGAAGAAGGCTTACTCTCTCAGCCACAGAAGGATCACAATTAAACAGCCACAGCAGTAATCTAAACATGCTAAAGGTTTAATAGGAGCCCAGACTTAGTAGAAGGATTTCCCTTTCTACCTTCCAACTTCTAGATCACAAGCATGCTGGAGTCCATCTCTAAGTGCATCAGACCAAGTGGTCCAGGGGAAATTCCACAACCCCCATAATAGAGTTCGACTGCCAGCAGAATCCCAAAGGTCCTTTGTACCCTGCTACCCACTTTCCTGTGGACAGTCACTTTTAAGAATGCTTAGGACCGGTCTGCAAGGATGTATGTGCACACTGTCCCCCACCTAACTCTTACCACAGCGAAAGGCTACACATACCTATGAGATTTTTTTCTGGACCCCAACAACATAACTTCACACAGAAAGGATGAAATAGGATTTTTTTTCTACATGGAAGTCAGTGTGCAAGGTAGAAAGAGGTAAACATTTATTTAACAACTAGTCTTTGCCAGAAACTTTGCATATGAGCCAGCAAAGGACCTAGAACATAGCAGGAGCTCTGGAGTAACAGAACCACTGTAATGGACAAATACTAGTGAACCAGAACTGGAAAGGAAGGTTGGGATGTGGAGGGGTAGGAACAGGAGCTGTGGAAATGTATGTCGAGGAGAGAAACAGAGGACCCACAGACAGGCAGGATAAAGAAGCAGATGGTAAATGAATATGATGGAAAAAAAAAAATAGAGATCCAGAGAGTCCTAGGTCTACAAAGCTACAGGAGGACTGGTCCAAGGCCACTTACTGAAAATGATTAAATTAAACACTTCCTTGTTCATCAACAAGGAAGATTTAAATCTTCTACTCTTTCGAAAACAAGTCTATTTTGATTTAATGATTTAAGGAACAGCTCCATCGGGATGCATTTGGCCGCCACCCATCAGCACAGCCCTCAGGGACAACCCCACTGAGCTGGGCAGTGAGATACATGGAATGACTGGCTACCTGGCTTTGGAGAATGTGGGAGACAGAATCGTGTACATAGGGGTTCCCAGCCATTTCCTGGGAACTTCTTTTGCATTAATAAATGCCCCTATCCAATATTATATTTTGGCAGTATTTTTGACCATCACACAAACTATGTTTGTTGGGTCATTGCTACTTCCATTTTTCTATTAATCACTGATATATCTTGGAACTATACATGGCTTCTGATCAGCACTGGATAATCACTGTTCCCACACTCGAGCAATAAAATCCCCAAAACAAAGAGAGACATTTGTTCTTGCTAGCCCATATAGCCATTTCAAAGGAAAAAGCATGATTTCTGTCTGACTTCTAGAGATTCAGAAAATTGTTCAGAGCATCCCAGCACTATCCCACTGACTCCAGGGGCCACGGACCCTAGACTGAGAACCACTGATTAACTATGATTTTTATCTAGAAGCTGGTTGCCCCCCTGGTAAATCTACAGAGTGGGTTCCCTGTAATCCCCTATTTTCAAGGCTTTTTCCCTTCCTGTCATCTCCTCTTCAATCCTTTAATGTCTCCCCACCATATCAGAACTTTGATCATTTTAGTCTTTCCCCCTGTTGATAACATTATTGCATAGGTCCCTGATAAAATATGAGAGACATTCAAATTCTTAAAATCTGGATACAATTGTTTTCTGATAAAATATGAGAGACATTCAAATTCTTAAAATCTGGATGCAATTGTTTTCTATATTATAATCCTTTTTTTCAGTTGTGATAATTACAGACAATGTCTCAGGCTTCAGGTACAAGGAATGTCACATTTGTTTTTCTCAAAGTTGGTCCAAGCCCAACATTAGCTTTCAGGAGCACCCTATTCTCCCTTGGATGGTTCAAGGCCCCCAAGAACTTACAGAGTCTGGAAAATAAGCCCCTTCACCCTCCTCTTTGGGAGGTAGGAAGGTATTATTATGCTGATTTTAGAAATAAACTGAGCTCTGGGAAGGAAGCACCCTGGGGTCTGTCTGTTTCAACCACCTCCCCTGCCCATGCCTTTCTCGGCCTCACATGGTGCTGTCAGGCCTTCTCTAGTCACTGCTGGTCCACATGGCTTTGCTTAAGCAGCTCTCACTCCACTTCCTCCATGACGAGCAACCTGGACTTAAAATGCCACCTCCATTAGTTACCAACAAGTTAAGGGCCTCAGGAGGTCCTTCTCTGAAATCCTGTTGCCTTAGCGGCATGATGTCAGCATGAGTACAGCATCCACCCATCCATCCATCCTCATAGAACTTGCAACTGCTCCTCCTCTCCCAGGGGTGCCATTTTACCCCCTGAAACCAAAGGGTCCTGCCATTACTTTAATAAGATTATATAAATAAATAAAACACCAAGGCATGTTTACCCTTCTGAGGGTCAATGGGTGGAGAGAGGAAGAGGAGGTCAGTGGGCAAGGAGGGAATTTCTTCCACCTCTACCTGAGGTGCTCACAGATGAGACAACTTCATGCTATAGCAGCAAAAAGCAAAAGCAAAGTTAAGTTTTCAGCAGGTCACACACACACACTAGGTATGGATATTCTATTGCCTCAGCTTTGTAAAACTTCAAGTGAAACTTTTAATATACTTTAAATTATAAATATGTATTCACTGAAGGCATTTAGAAGGTACAGAAAGTTAAAGTGGACAAATGTAACTCTTGGGTTTCCCCAATGGCTCAGCAGGTAAAGAATCTGCCTGCAATGCAGGAGACACAGTAAACACAGGTTTGATCCCTGGGTCAGGACGATCCTCTGGAGAAGGAAATGACAAAACCCACCCCAGTGTTCTTGCCTGAAGAAATTCCATGGATAGAGCAGCCTAGCAGGCTACAGTCCATGGGGTCACAATGAGTCTGACATGACTGAGCACATGAATTCACCGTGTAACTCTTATGATTCAATAAGATAAGGAAGCATGAGTTAGTATGAAGAAGATCGAAATAAGATCTTCCATGGAAGCCAAGATAAGGAGACTGCCATTGAACAGCAACAGGACTATGATTTGTGTACAGGTTTCTAGACTCTCATCCATAATTCTGATACCCAAAACCAGAATCTTTTCTGTAATTCACTTGGCATCAAAACCTGACCCCTCCCCACCAAAATAAAAAAAACAACCTGACCTGAATGAACTGGTATGTAGCTAGCTTTAGTCTTCATTTATCTTACTCAGTACAAATATTCATATTTTGCTATACACATATTGGTATATTTGGTCATTAGGTCCTGTCCCAGACTATATGGAAGTGTTCCATAATGTATATGTTACATTTCCAAAACACAAACAATTCTGAAATCTATCTGCACCAAGTACGGGCAAAAGGGATTATGAGCCTAAAATATCCCCGTCTTTGAGGAGCAACCTCTGCTAGGAGGAAGTAGGACTAAGAACATTCATTTCTTCAAGATCTGAAGCAGGATATTTTATTTTAACATGGGGTCATTTCACAAAGTGTAAAATTTAAAACATTAATATACGAACATTTCTATTCTTAAGATTTGTGCACTATTATCTCTAAACTCCTCTCACCTCTGGTGGGGGGGGTGGTCTTGGGAACGAGTGAGATTCAGGGACACAAGGATGATAAGGGCTTAAAAGTCAGAGAGAGAGTGAGGCTTAAAGACATAACTTGATTTTTTTTAAAGTTCAATAGTTATGATTTTATGGCCACAAATTAGATATAAATATCATTACAGCAACCAAATGGCTAAATCAAAATGTCATGAACCCCACAAGAGAAAGAAGAAAATCTTTATAGCTACTAAAGGAGACATTGCAGCTGTTCCCAGGAGGTCTAAGGCCCCTGAGAGAGAAACAGCACCCAGAAATCTGCCCAATAAAATACCTAAGCCCATAGATCAGAACCAGAAAGCCATAGGCCTGGTTCATTAACACAGCACAGCGTCAGTCCTCACTGATTTATTTTCTTTGGTTTAATATGAAGAGCTTGCCACCATTAAAACTTGGAACTTTTCACATAATATCTCAGTATCTGTATTCTCTTGAAAAATCTAAAGACCAGCCAGCACTGGGCCCACGTTCATGCATGGCAGTGATCATCTAGGGCTGGGAATAAGCCACTGGACCATTTAGACAGACACGACCCGTCCATCTCACTGCAGTCCCCATGCTGTCTTGGAGGTCCACATGATACTGCCAGCATTTGGGAGCGAGACACGTGCTTCGGCCACCCAGGACCTCTGCTGTATGGATTCTGAGATAGTACCAGGACACATTAGGGCTACACATGACTGTGGACACCTTGGGGAAAGGGTATTTTTCTGAAGAGGGTACTGATTGTTCCAAAACACATATGTGAGCAGTAATAACTAGTAAAATCATTCAGAGAAATCCCAAAGGGAAGTGCTGAGCAGACCTAAGAAGTCAGTGAGGATTTTTGCAGAATTAAAACAACAAGAATTGGAGAAGAGTGGACGCAGGTACTCTTCATGACAAGAACCTTAAGGAACAACTAATATAATTGAGAGTCCTTTGGACAGCAGGGAGATCAAACTAGTCAATCCTAAGGGAAATCAACCCTGAATATTCACTGGAAGGACTGATGCTGAAGCTCTAACACTTTGGCCACCTGATGCAAACAGCCGACTCGTAGGAAAAGACCCTGATGCTGGGAAAGATTGAAGGCAAAAGGAGAAGAGGGTGGCAGAGGATGAGATGGTTGGATGGCACCACCGACTCCATGGACATGAACTTCAGTGAACTCTAGGAGACGGTAAAGGACAGGGAGACCTGGCATGCTACAGTCCATAGGGTCCCAAAGGATCGGACATGACTTAGCAACTGAACAACAACAACAGTATAATTATTTTCACTAATGAGCAATATGCTGCCTTTCTCCCAGTCAGAGACAAATATCCCTAGTAGTTACAGAATACCTACTAAATACAGGTATTTTACACATGTTGACCCTTTTACTCTTTACAACATCCTTGGGAGACAGGTATTATTATATCTATTTTAGAATTAAATAAACTGAGCCGTACAGATTTCAAGTAACTTACTCAAGGACACTAACAACCAAGATTCATATTTAGGTCTTTATGACTCCCAAATTAATTCACTTTTCATTATACTACTAGGCCAAGAGCAAATGTTTACCTTTGCTCACCAAGAAAGTAATTACTCAAATAATTGAGACAATACATCTCCTCTCTCCTTTTAATAAAAATTACTCTCAGGATCTGGCATAAGCTAAGTTATACCTCAATGTGAGTTTAAGTCATTTTGGAGTATTAAATGGAGACCTGAAAGATTTTTCACCCACACAACAAGAGATAAATATTCTAGGGAAAAGGGGTACTTCCTCATGTCACTGAAGTCACAACAGCCTCTTTTAACCACATGGAAGTGTTGGAGGAGGTCATCCAGAGGACATGGCCACTGGTTAACCCAGCTGGACCCAGGCAATTGGAGGCTTCTCTACCCTTCCTCTCTCCTCGTAATAAATATTCCACTAAAACCATATTATTATATGATAATAGTTATAGACATTCCTAACAGACATAGAAAGGAGTTTGCTGTCCTGATGATTTTCAGAATTTGGCCAAGCAGAATCCCCTTCCCTGCTGGCTCAGACAGTAAATGCGGGAGACCTGGGTTTTATCCCTGGGTTGGGAAGATCTCCTGAAGGAGGGCATGGCAACCCACTCCAGTATTCTTGCCTAGAGAATCCCAAAGACAGAGAAGCTTAGAAGGCTGCAGTCCACAGGGTCTCAAAGAGTCAGACACGACTGAGCAACTAAGCACAGCACCCACCATACCCAGAGTGAGAGCTGTCTTCAAGGACTCAGCCTTGAGAGAACAGCGTGCTATTGAGACCATCTGGACAGTACACGTGACTGAACCAGTAAAGGACTCAACATAACTTTTAAGATTTGGTGGGTGGGTGCAGAGTTCTACTCATCTGTCAGCATCTCAAGACAATCCCCATATATGAGTTCACTTGCTTATGAAACATGCAACCTACCAATCTGGAGTGATCTGCTTCATTCCTCAGTATCTTGTCATCCTCCCTGAAGAGGGACTAGTTTGCAAACCAAGAGTAAGTCCTCACCAAACTGGGAGGCAAGCTCAAGGGCCGTGTGTGCAACCCTGATGGGTCCAGTCACAACCGCCTGAGCAGGAGACAGTTTAAAGAAACAGTATTAATTTTCTTAGGCAGTGCAAAATTCTCTGGCATCCAGGTACCTACCGCATAATCTCAGAAAACTCAATTATTAATATGAGTATATGAACATCATTTTGTTGTGATTAGATTTCACTTTAATTTAAATTCTGTTAAAGCCACGAGGGACCAAAGCAGCAGTCTCGTGAAATAAATGAGTCAGTCTCAGTTTTTATTTTTCATGTTTGCAAGCCAGGATTATCGGCAAATCTTATCAGTCAGGCGGCAAATTACGAAGAACTGCATTAAAAATGTGTATTGTCATTTTCATTTTTGAAAGATTCAAGACTATAAATAATTAAATGCATTAGACATCTGTTATTTATGAGCTGGAATGACAGTTTTAATTTAGTTCTTCATTTAGCCGAGCCTGACGTACTGTGACTCTAAAGGAAAACACAAGAAATATCTAAAAATGACAACTTTCAGAGCCTGCAGTGACCATAGGTGCAAATCAGAACCTGGTTATTTTCACTTCCCTTTGAGGCTTGTCAAGACACAGTCTTCATTCGTGACCTTTTGTTGTCTGTCCTCAGGAATTCTGATTGGCTGACAGAGCAGCCCGCATCTGTCAGTTTCACAATGTAAATCAGGCCACTTAGTAGGAGCTGTGAACACGCTCCCAATGAACTATGCGTGCAGAACCAAGTCACTAGATCAGATCTACCAACCACTTCAGGGAAATGCCAAAGAATGGAAAACGCCTGCTCTTGCCTTTTCCCATACTGGGGAAAGGGTGTCCCAAAGATGTGCAAAACCTTGTGGATTATGAAAGGAAAGAGGCAAGAAACAGAGGCAAGAATCGTGATTTGGAAGCCAAGAGATAATATGTTAATAATTAAGAGGCGCCGTAGTCACTAATGAAAGTCAGGAAATGAAGAAACCATTTTTGGAAATATAGCCTCCCTCATCACAAAGCCCCATAAACCCACACACGTCAGCCTGGTGCCCCATGGCAAGATACCTTTGGATTCCTGGTTCAGAGGAAGTGCAGGTATCTGCAGCTTGGAGCATTCCGGCGTGACCAAGAATCCTGAAGTGACCCCAGCCTTAGGTGCTGAGGAATCACTATACCTTGGCCTCTGAGCTGCTGGAGGTGGGACAGGTCATATTGCCTGTGTCAACCAGGGAAGAGGTAAGCTGTTTGATTGAGCACACCAGCCATCGGCCCCAGGCTACAGCTGGAAATTACCACAGTGTTTTAACATTTGTTGATTCCAGTCTGCAGAATGATTGACTGATTTACTGTTTGTCAGTTTTAAACAATTTGCCTAGGGAATTTTTGCCTCTGTGTTTGTGTTTCATGTGTACAATGCATGAAGCGCTAGGACTCCTGAGGAAAGAGGACCAGTGCAGAATTTGGTGAATTCTAAGCCCCTAGCATTGCTTAACAAGCTAACATGGACTTACGTTTCGGGATCATTTACAGGCACAATTTCCTTGGAGAAAGGAGGACCAATATGTTGTTTTTTCCAATACACAAAATATAAACCAGGGATCCAACCAATGCATTCCAGCAGAAATGGTGCACATAAGATAACCAGATCCCCTGGTTCTCCATGCCTCTGTCTTTCCAAACCCCCAGATGAGGCCACTCTCCTGTTCTTCCTCAGGCCCTGGGGCATATCCTGCGGTCAAAAAAAGAGAAGGAACACTGGAGCTCACCACTCACATCCACTGAGTCTGGGAGTGCTCCTGCCCTCGACCATGGATCCCAGACCCCGTGCTGGGGCTCCTTGCCTTCTTTCTTACGACAAAAACCTGCCTTATCTACCAGTGTTCATGCCATCCTCAGAGTTTGCCTTCACCTCCTCTAGTTCCTCTGGTAGCTGAAGACAGCCTTGCTTTACCTTTTATACTTGTTTCCCCAGAAACTAGTGTCCTAACCTTTAAACCGACTGCCATTAACGAGGTCAGACTGTGATGCAGCCCAACCGGATGCCTGCCATGACCTTCCAGTGGCTCCCAAGGCCATCAGCCAGGACACCAACCAACTGACTTTGCTGTAACCCACCAGGGTCTGTTTTGGGCCCCTTTCCTTCTCCAGGGCTGGCTCATTCTCATAATGGCATCTCAGTTCTGATAACTAGGCATGTAGCTTTTCCCTCTGCTCCATCCAACAAGCCTGATTGACAGCTTTTCAGGGATTTCTGACTTCCCCAGCTGCTAATCCTGCTCCTCACTCAGCTCTGTATTCCCCTGCTTCAATTAATCTAGGCAGGAGCTGATTTGGCTTGTAATGTGAGGTTAATTACAGAAGTGATAATATTTCTAAATAAAAATGCGCTCCTCCATTTTAAAAGCCTAAACTAAAATAAACCCAGAAGGAAATCATTTTTGGTAACAAACCACAATCCCAATTCCCGACTCTCATGAGCACTTCCACCAGCAGGACATGTCCTTCCCCACGGGGAGGCTTCAGGATACATAAACCCATGAGAACTCTCATAGGGCCCTGAGAAGCGCCCTGTGGTTGGTTTAATGCTCTGCTGCTCCTACTTCGAAAAAATAATATATATATACATTTTTTTCTTTTGGCTGCATTGTGAGCCCTGTGGGATTTTAGTTTCACCACGAGGGACTGAACCCAGGCCCACAGCAATGAGAGCACAAAGTCCTAACCACCAGACCACCAGGGAATTCCCTCTACATAGAAATTCTTAATTTTATCTTCGAACTTGTCTTCTGTCCATGAAACCCAGTGGGACAATGAAACCCATGGACGTGAGCAGGAGAAATGTGCTCAACACACATGTTCCCTGTGATTCCCACTACCATGGAAAGTGGTTAGCACAGAGCATCCCCGATGTCCCATGCACTTAGGATTTCAGTGAACCCACAATGCACCAGCAAGACTCAAAGTGACTATAAGGTACAGGTGACATCTACATTGAGTATGCATGGGAACGCAAAGCCTGAACAGGCCACATCTTGTGTTCAAATCAGTACTTGCTTCAAACACAGAAAGAAGGCAATGGTATTTGAAGAAAGATAAACACCCAAGGAACCCTATGGCATCCTTTCTTCCTGGTGTTACTTTCACCCCTGTCAGTTGGTTCCACCCACTTCCAAAGATGATGTAAAAGAAAAGAAAAAGAGAGCCAGCCTTAGTTGCCTTCCTTCCACACCTTCCTCAGTTCTCAGCGAGGCAGAGGTAGAGAGAGCTGGTAGAATGTGCACGTATCAAGAAGTGAGATAAAAACACCTGAGTTGCTTTTGTGTGGTGTTTCCACTGTTCCAGTCAGGACAAAATACAATGTATGTATTCTGCAAGAAATATAAATTGTGGAATTCTGGTGATTCTACACATGAGTTGAATGCTCTCATATTTGCATTTAAAACTGGCATTGCACAACATGAAGTTGAACTTGTCAAATTTATGCTGATAATCTAAAAGTTCAATTTGACTTTGGTTAGAAAGACATTATATAGCAAATAAAAATCACCATGACCAGTTGTGAGAGAGACTAGGGAAAAAGGAAAATGCTTTCTATTTTAGCACCATTAACATCACTTTTCCCTGCTTTTTGAATAAGGAGTCCCACAGTTTCATTCTGCACTAGACTTCACAAATTACATGGCTGGGAGCAGGCGAGTTGGGCAAGCAGAGTCACCTTCATGCACAGCCCAGACTGCTGGGAGAGTGGTCCAGGTGGATGGCTTTCCAAGTCTACGTGTTCCTGTGTTTGTGTTTTCCTTCCAAGATCCCAGTGCTGCAGCTCCTCTTCCTGGGAGTTGGGTTCCAGCTCTGACCTGATGGACTGACCTTGAGTCCTACAAGGCTGACTCTGGTGTGGCATAGTTTTGGCCACTGCATCTTAACCCTCAGGACACTGCTGCCGGGCCCAAGCCCCGCACCAACTCTCCATCCCTCCTCACTGCCATATTCCCGTTCACCCACTTAATACTGCTCTTCCACATCTTCCAGCTTGCCAACCTCACTCTGTAGCTCTGCTTCCCCCAACAGCTCCGAATCCTCCCTGGGAGGATCCTCCCTCCTCTGTCTAGCCAACACAGCCAGTTCTTGGCCACATGAAGCCCTTTATTGATTTAACTCCTCTCTTGGGTTTCCTGCCACCAGGATCTGCCATTTGGTATTGCCTGGCTCTCTATCAGACTGCTGGTATCTACAGATGATCAGGGTGTAGAGAACAGGGGAGGGAATGCTAGCTGGGGCCAGTCACTACAGCGGAGGGAATGGAGCCCTGACCAGGAAAAGCAGCCTTGTGATTACTTGGCTGTCTTCAAGACAGCTGGCATCAGAGGTTCTTCACCTTGGTTCATCAGAACTCTCCTGAGGAGTTTTTAATTAAAACCAATATTGGGCTCCCATCCCCAGAATTCTGGTTGAACAGACATGGGGTCAATTCCAACAGATCTTTTTTCACACTTTCCTCAAAGGTCTCCAACATGCAAAAATGCAGAGACCCAGCTGTAACACAAAAAGCTGAGCTGGGCCTAAGGAGCAAAGCTAAGGATGGAAGACAGAACCAACAGGGTTACCTCAAGGTCATTGCCTGGCTCCACCTGGGAAGCCGGTTTTATATATAATAGTGTAGGTTTGTTATCCCCCCAATTTTTGTTGTTTATAAGCCACTTAGTCTGTGGTATTCTGTTAGAGCAGCCTGAGCAGATTAAGACAGGTGGAGGTGGGAAGTGCATACGTGAACGCAGACAACCTGGTTAGTGTCAGGAAGACACCTGGCTACTGGACTTTGCACCATCTCTGAAAATTTCTCCCAGGTGATGGATACTTTGATAAATGAATATGTTAGTAAGGCACAAACCTAACCCTACCAACAACATTCTCAGGTATTCCTGTTACCTATTTCTTTATCCACATACTTATTCATAGAGATATATCTCTATCAAAGCATAATGATCTCTTAAGTAGGCAACTGCCCGACTCTGTCCTTTGATTTAAAACATGCTGGTGAAGAACTTTAAGGAGACCAACTGTGAAATCAAAACATCTTCCGTCTGGGCACTAGGCTCTTATTTTTCCTTTTCCTCTTCTTCCCTTCCCTACTTTTCTCTGACTCAAGCTTTCTTTCCCTTCTCTTTCATCTTTTCTGAGTGACTCACATTAAGAGTATCTAGTCCAATTCCTCAGCTGACTCCATTATTAAGCAATCGGCTGAAGGTGCCATGTCAGCCATCTCCTGAGGCAATCCTACCGCTTAGCCTTCTCAAGAATCCAGAGAAGCTTCAGACTAAACAACACAAAAATTTCCCTGAAGCACCTATTATGTGAGCTCCTCTTTCTTCCATGAGGATAACTGGTCTCCAGCCTAATTATAATATCCTATTTGGTGTCTAGAGAAAGTCTTCCCATTTCCCTACATACCTTTTTCAACCTGTAAAAAGCTGTACTTATTTAATATATACAACTCGGTGTGTTCGGGGTTAAGTATACACACACGAAATCACAACCATGAAAGCCATAAACATACCCATCACCTCCCAAAGCTGCCTTTAACCTTAGCAGAAAGTCAGCCCTCTGCTTGGAACAAAGTGGGTCCCCAAGAACAAATTTAAGTGTGTTCAGGAAAGATAAAAGACCGCTCAAGTCAATGGAAACAGCAAGTGAAAAGGACAACTCAGGTTGTCACATAGTGACACAGAAGCAAAGTCTAGTAATTACATAAATAGAAAAATTCACTTAAGTGCATACTGGTAGACAGTCTCTGGGGAGGGGATAAAGCCTTCCATAGTTAATGGCCTGTGAATAAATACTTCATCCATTTCCTTAAAAACTGGCGTCAGGAACTCTGCTTTGTTTCCCAATTCTGTCTTCAGAAGAATAAGTTACTAAAAGACACTTAACCATCACTTTTTTCAGGTGACTAAAGGAAGTGGGAACACTAGTGTTCAGAATAACACAACAGTTGTTGCACTTCCATATGCTCACAGGGCACCCCTTCCCAGAATAGAATAACTACTCAGCCATGTGAGAAGGGCTCTTTTTCATCCAGCTTTGGCCAAGAGACATTACCTAAGGGCAGGAACACACAAAATCCTCCTCCACAACTTGATGGGAGTTTCATAGCAGCTCTTCAGCACAGCTACCTTCTACCACATTGTCGGGTCTAAAGTACACACATCTGTCCTCCAAGACTACTCCTTGGGCTCCACCTGGTCCACAGCACCCAGCAGATCAGCGAAGACAGTGGCTTTCTCCCACCAGGTCACGGCCTCTTGTCCGCCAAAGTCCACACGCGCTGTCCCCTCTAGGGGCTCCGTCAGCTCGGCTGGCCATCATATGGCCGTATCCCTCCACCTCCTGGGAGGTGCAGCCCCTGGCACATGTCTGCAGAGACCTAAAGGCCAAGCCCACATTTCCCTCTCCTTGCATCCCTCTCTTATGACTAAACTGTGTGTCTTTGAAAAGCAGGCCGCTTTCCTCAACATCCTCACCCATTGTTTCCATATGGCCATCACGTGGATGGCTGAGAGTCTTGGCTCTCTCCCAGCCCTGACCCAGCAATCACTACCTGTCGCTAGCCTGAACCCAGCTCCCTCCTTGGCTGCAGGGAGAGTCAGGCATCATCATCATGAAAACTGTTGCAAGGAGCAGACCTGGAGGCAGGCTTGCGCCTTGGCAGGAAGAACCTTTTCCTCCCAAGGGCAACGCATCCCCAGTCAGCCCAGACTGTCCTTGGGGTAAGAACCAAAGTGATTCATTGGCTTTTATGCTTGCAGTTGAAAACGCAAAATGCTGTTATCAGAAAAGGCCACTGAAAGGATATTTGTTTTTTGTATGTGCCTTTTTCCTAATTCACACACACACACACACACACATGCATACACAATTCCAGACCCATGAGATCTGTGTCTCTTTGTAATTTTTCCTCCTCAGCTTCCTCTATTTCTTTTCCTTCTCATGTCTCTCCTTCCTTTAGAAATAGTCACTGACTTGGGACTTCCTTGGTGGTCCAGTGGTTAAGACTCTGCTTCCATTACAGGGGTCATATGTTCAATCCCTGGTCAGGGAACTAAGATCTTGCAGGCACCATGGAGAGGCAAAAAAATATTAAATAAATAGAAATAATCACTGATTGTAATCAAACTGAAGTATATACATCTTCATTAACTAATTGGTGAGACACCTGAAGATAATTAATTGTGGTCACTGAGGAAAATAAAAACATTTAAGTCTATCAAAATACATTATTTTAACAAACTGGATTTTTTAAGCAATGTTAGGTTCACAGCAAAATTGAGTGAAAGGTACAGAGATTTCCATATACCCCTTGCCCCTGCCCCTGCTTCCTAGTTTGAGTAGAAAGAACAGGTATCTTGACAATATTGAGTCCTCTTATCCATGAATATGAAATATTCCTCCATTTATTTCATTCTTCTTTGATATCTTTCATCAGAGTTTTGTAGTTTTCCTCATATAGATCTTACACACATTTTGCTAGATTTGTACATAAGTATTTCATTTTTGGTCTTCCCTCATAGCTCAGTTGGTAAATAATCTGCCTGCAATGCAGGAGACCCCGGTTCAATTTCTGGGTCAGGAAGATCTGCTGCAGAAGGGAAAGGCTACCCACTCCAGTATTCTGACCTGGAGAATTGCATTGTGAGTTTTTTGATTTGGTTTGTGTTTTTATTTCTTACCTTTCTTATCTTTTATTGGAATATAGTTGAATTACAATATTACATTAGTTTTAGGTATACAGCAGAGTGAGTCAGTATTTTTACAGATTATACTCCATTAAAAGTTATTACAAGTAATGGCTTAAAATTCCCCATGTTATACAATATATCCTTGTTGCAAAGGATACAAAATATCCTTATCTATTTTATATGCAGTAGTTTGTATCTCTTAGTCCTCTACCCCTAACTTGCCCCTTCTTCTTTCCCTCTCCCCACTGGTAACCCCTTGCTTGCTTTTTGTATCTGAGTCTCTGTTTTGCTATATACATTTCTATTATTTTTTAGATTCTACATGTAAGGGATATCATTCTTTTATCCCAAACTCACAGCTAACATCAAATGAAAACCTGAAAGCCTTTCGTCTAAATTCAGGAACAAGACAAGGATGTCCGCTCTCACCATTTCTTTTCAACATAACATTGGAAGTCTTAGCTATAGAAATCAAACAAGGAAAAGAAATAAAAGGCATCCAAATTGGAAAGGAATAGGTAAAACTATCACTATTTGCAAATGAAATGATACTTAATATATAGAAAATCCTAAAGTCCACCGAAAAACTATTAGAACAAATGAATTCAGCAAAGTTGTGGTGTGCAATATTAATATACAGAAAACTGTTACTTTTTTATACATTAATAATGAAATATCAGGGGCTTCCTTGGTGGCTCAGATGGTAAAGAATCTGCCTGCAGTGCAGGCGACCTGGGTTTGATTCCTGGGTCGGGAAGATCCCCTAGAGAAGGAAATGGCAATCCACTCCAGTATTCTTGCCTGGAGAATTCCATGGACAGAGGAGCCTGGCAGGCTAAAGTCCATGGGGTCGCAAAGAGTCGGACACAACTGAGCAACTAACACTTTCACTTTCAATGCACTATCAGAAAGAGAAGGTATAAAAGCAATCCTGTTAAAGATCACATCAAAAAGGATAAAATACCTAGGAATTAATCTAACCAAGAAGGAGAAACACCTATACCCTGAAAGCTATAAAATGAAGGAAATTGAAGATACAAAGATATAGAAAGAAATCCAGTACTCTTGGATTGGAAGACTTAATATTGTTAATATGGTCATATTACCCAAAGCAATCTATAGGTTTTAATGCAACCCCTTCCAAAATACCCATGACATTTTTCACAGAACTAGAGCAAATAATCCTAAAATCATACAGAACCACAGAAGACCCTAAATTGCCAAAGCAATCTTGAGAAGAAAGAACAAGACCAGAGGTATCACCCTCCCAGACTTCACACTATACAACAAAGCTACAGTAATCAAAACAGCAGCATGGTACGGGCACAAATGCTGACACACAGGTCAACAGAATAGAATAGAGAACCCATAAATAAAGCCACACACCTATCGTCAGTTAATCTATGACAAAAGAGACAGGAATATACAATGCAGATTAGACAGTCTCTTTAATAAGGGTGCCGGGAAAATTGGACAGTGAAAGAATGAGATTTTAACATGTCTTCATACCATATACAAATATAAAGACTAATGGACTGAAGATCCAAATGTAAAATCTGAAACCATAAAACTCCTAGAAGAGAACATTCTTTGACATAAGCAGTAGTAATATATTTTGGGTCTGTCTCCTAAGGCAAAAGAAATAAAAGCAAAAACAAACAAGTGGAATCTAATTAAACTTAAAAGCTTTAGCACAGTAAAGGAAACCATCAACAAAATTAAAAGACAACCTACTGAATAGAAGAAACTATTTGCAAATAATATGACCAACAATTGGTTAATATTGAAAATATATAAGCAGCTCATACAGCACAAATCAAAAACAAACAAATCAATCAAAAAATGGGCAGAAGACCTGAATAGACATTTTTCCAATGGTATTGAGTTTTTAATTTCAATTTCCACTTGTCATTGCTAGTATATAGGAGAGCAACTGACTTTTGTATGTTAATCTTATTTCCTACAACCTTACTAGAATCACTTTTTAATTCCATGTGTTTTGGGGCAATTATTTCAGAATTTATTCAATTCTTTCTGTATGGAGAATCATGTCATCTATGAAAAAAGACAGGTTCATTTCCTTTGTCTCAATCAGTATATATTTTATTTTCTTTCTTTGTCCTACTGCATTCAGCTAGAACTTCCAGTACAATGTTGAAAAAGGAGCGGTGACAGAAAATTACTAGAGCTAATCAATGAATATAGTAAAGTTGCAGGATAAAAAATTAACACACAGAAATCCCTTGCATTCCTATACACTAACAACGAGAAAACAGAAAGAAAAATTAAGGAAACAATTCCATTCACCATCACAACGAAAAGAATAAAATACTTAGGAATATATCTACCTAAAGAAACAAAAGACCTATATATAGAAAACTATGAAACACTGGGGAAAGAAATCAAAGAGAACAGAAATAGATGGAGAAATATACCATGTTCATGGATCAGAAGAATTAATATAGTGAAAATGAGTATACTACCCAAAGCAATCGATAGATTCAATGCAATCCTTATCAAGCTACCAACAGTATTCTTCAGAGAACTAGAACAAACAATTTCACAATTTGTATGGAAATACAAAAAACCTCAAAATAGCCAAAGCAATCTTGAGAAAGAAGAATGGAACTGGAGGAGTCAACCTGCCTGACTTCAGGCTTTATTACAAAGCCACAGTCATCAAGACAGTATGGTACTGGCACAAGGACAGAAATATAGATCAAAGGAACAAAATAGAAAGCCCAGAGATAAACCCACGCACCTACGGACACCTTATCTTTGACAAAGGAGGCAAGAGTATACAATGGAGAAAAGACAATCTCTTTAACAAGTGGTGCTGGGAAAACTGGACAACCACTTGTAAAAGAATGAAACTAGAACACTTCCTAACACCATACACAAAAATAAACTCAAAATAGATTAAATATCTAAACATAATACCTGAAACTATAAAACTCCTAGAGGAAAACATAGGCAAAACACTCTCCGACATAAACCACAGCAGGATCCTCTATGACCCACCTCCCAGAATATTGGAAATAAAAGCAAAAATAAACAAATGGGACCTAATTAAACTTAAAAGCTTTTGCACAACAAAGGAAACTATAAGCAAGGTGAAAAGACAGCCTTCAGAATGGGAGAAAATAATAGCAAATGAAGCAACGGACAAACAATTAATCTCAAAAATATACAAGCAACTCCTGCAGCTCAATTCCAGAAAAATAAACGACCCAATCAAAAAGTGGGCCTAAGAACTAAACAGACACTTCTCCAAAGAAGACATACAGATGGCTAACAAACACATGAAAAGATGCTCAACATCACTTATTATCAGAGAAATGCAAATCAAAACCACAATGAGGTACCATTTCATGCCCGTCAGAATGGCTGCTATCCAAAAGACTACAAGCAATAAATGCTGGAGGGGGTGTGGAGAAAAGGGAACCCTCTTACACTGTTGGTGGGAATGCAAACTAGTACAGCCACCATGGAGAACAGTGTGGAGATTCCTCAAAAAACTGGAAATAGAACTGCCATATGACCCAGCAATCCCACTGCTGGGCATACACACTGAGGAAACCAGACTTGAAAGAGACACATGTACCCCAATGTTCATCGCAGCACTGTTTCTAATAGCCAGGACATGGAAGCAGCCTAGATGCCCATCAGCAGACGAATGGATAAGGAAGCTGTGGTACATATACACAATGGAATATTACGCAGCCATTAAAAAGAATACATTCAAATCAGTTCTAATGAGGTGGATGAAACTGGAGCCTATTATACAGAGTGAAGTAAGCCAGAAAGAAAAACACCAATACAGTATACTAACTCATATATATGGTATTTAGTCAATCGGTAAAGATAACCCTGTATGCGAGACATCAAAGTAGACACAGATAAATAGAACAGTATTATGGACTCTATGGGAGAGGGCAAGGGCAGGATGATATGGGCGAATGGCACAGAAGCATATAAATTATCATATGTGAAACGAATCGCCAGTCCAGGTTCGATGCATGATACAGGGTGCTCGGGGCTGGTGTACCGGGGTGACCCAGAGGGATGGGATAGGGAGGGAGGTGGGAGGGGGGTTCTGGAAGGGGATAACATGTACACCCATGGTGGATTCATGTCAATGTATGGCCAAACAAATACAATATTGTACAGTTAAAAACTAGATAAATAAACTAATTTAAAATAAAAAAAAGAAAAAGAAAAAGGAGCAGTGAGTGGGGACATGCTGCCTTGTTCCCAGTTTAGAGGGAAAGCTTTGAGTTTTTAATGATCAAGTATGAATTGTTTTGTAGATATTCTCTATCAAGTTGAAAAAATTCTCCTCTACTCATTGTTTACTGAGAGTTTTTACCATGAATAGATCACTTTTTATGTCACATTTTATTCAAGTGCTTTTCTGTACCTATTAATATTATCACGTGACTTTTTTTCTTTAGCCTACTGATCTGATGGATCATATGAATTGATTTTTGAATGTTGAACCAGGTCTTCATAACTGAAATAAACCCCACTTAGTTGTGGTATATAATTCTTTTTTATACACTGTTTAATTTGTTAACAATTTGTTGAGGACTTTTACAACTACATTCATGAGAGGTACCGGTTAGCAGTTTTCTTTTTTTTTCTTTTTTAGCTTTTGTCTCCGTTTATTCACTATCTGTGAAATAATCATTCACAAGTTTAACCTATCCTTAAAAATAGGCACTACTTCTCCCAGTATAATTCCATTTATGTATAAGGCAAATTCTTTACACATTCACACTTAGCTAAGTACACAGAAAAAAGCATGAAAGGATACATATTATTAAACATAAACACTAGTAACCTCTGGGAGGGTAAAATGAAGAGAAATCATAACTCTTTATTCCATATATTTCCGTATATTTTAAATTTCCACAACAAACATGTATTTACGGATTACTCACATAAATTAATTTTTAAAGGCCCAAAAGGGCTTAGTTAAACCATACTTTCTATCCAGTCTGCATATTAATTAAAGCTTCTATTGTTTCAAGGTGCCCTAAAAGTTTGTTCAATCACTTCTGATTCTTCTAAACTCTTTTCCTTACTTTTAGTATGAGTTAGTCCCAGTTCAGTACAGAAGTACAATTGAAAGTTGTTTCACACTACAGGTATCTCACTGTTCAAGAAATTTGGATTTAAGCTTTTAGAACTCCAGCTACACACTATCCAAAACTCAGGAGAAAAAAAAAACAACAGCAGTCAAACAGGTTTAGATAATATCCTCTATATTCAAAACCTAGAAATGAATATAATTGGTACCAAGGGACACTTTGTATTAGTCAGCAGTTTTCTTTCATCTGGTTTTAGTATCAGAGTAATGCTGGCCTCAGAATAACTTGGGAAGTACTAATATTTCTCTACTTTTGTCTTTTAAAAAAGGTTGTAGAAAATTGGTAAAATTTCTTCCTTCAATGTTTGGTAGAATTCACCAGTGAAACCATTTGGGCCAAATACTTTCTGTTTAGGAAGGTTATTAATAATTTATTCAATTTATATAAAAGATATAGGCCTATTCAGATTATTTTTTCTTGTGTACTTTTAGCAGATTGTGTCTTTCAAGGACACAATCTGAGAGGTTTTACCATTTTGTCTAAGCCATCAAGTTCATAGGTATAAAGTTGCTCATAATATTCCTTTATTATCCTCTTAATTTCCATGAGATATAGTGATGCCCCTCTTTATTTCTGATATTAATAATTTCTGACCTCTCTCCTTTCTTTGTGGTTAGCTTAATTAGATGTTCATTGATTTTATTGATCTTATCAAAGAACCACTTATTTTTAACTTTATTGATTTTCTCTTTCAATTGATTTCTTATCTTCAATTTCAATGATTTCTGCTCTAATTCTTTATTATCTCTTTTCTGCTTCTTACTTTGGATTTAATTTATTATTCTTTTTCCAGTTTCCTAAGATGTTAACTTAGATGATTGGTTTTAGATCTTTCTTATTTTCTAATATATGCATTCAGTGCTATATATTTCCTTCTAAATACTGCTTTCATAGCATCCCACAAATTTAATAAGTTGTATTTTTGTTTAATCCAAAATATTTTTTAGTTACTCTTGAGATTTCTTCTTTGACCTATATATTATTTAGAAGAGCATTTGCTGTCTAAGCTTCAAGTATTTAAGGATTTTCCAACTATCTTCTTGCTATTGATTTTTAGTTTAATGCCATTGTGTCTGAAAGCAGACATAAGCAGACACTGTATGATTTCTACTCTTCTAAATTTGTTAAGGTGTGTTTTATGGTCCAGAACGTGGTCTACTTTGTTGAATGTTCCAGCATGAGAGAAATGTGTATTCTGCTGTTATTGGGTGAAGTATTCTCAGATGTCAAGTATTTTTGTTGATTGATGGTGCTGTTGCAGTCAGCTGACTTCCTTGCTGACTTCTGCCTCCTGGATCTGTCCATTTCTGGTAGAGGACTGTTGAAGTCTCCAGCTGTAACTGGATTCATCCATTTCTCCTTTCAGTTCTGTCAGGTTCTGCCTCACATATTTTAACTCTCTGTTGTTAGTTCAGTTCATATACGTTAAGGATTGTTATGTCTTCTCAGAGAATTGACCCCTTTAGCATTATGTAATGTCCCTCTTTACCCGTGGTAACTTTCTTCACTCTTTGAGTCTGGTCTGTCATGGATCTACTCTTTTTTAAAAAATGTATCATGGCCTGAGAAGCAAGACCTACTCTTGTCATTGTCACCTAAGTAGTGACATGCTGAGTCCCCTAATCATGAAGAGTGACCAGGACTTGCACTGGCACATGTGTGTGTGCACGCACACACACACACACCTGGCTTCTCACAAAGAGTCAGCTTCAGTTTGTAAACCACAGCATGCTCTACATGATAAATACACATAGACAGATCTGAGTGTGTTAACCAATGTAGTCTACCCTTATCTGAGTGACTAGAGCAAGATTTTGTGTTCCTTCAACCCTTCTCCATCTTACTTTATGAAACAAGGTGGTCCCTCATGGCACAGTCCTTTAGCTCCTGCTAAGGACACAGGTGGAGTGGTTGATACGCTTTGTCTAGGCACCAAGAATTCGGGATGCTGGACTCTTCCTTGGAGACACTGCATGAGTGAACAAACATGGACTTTGGAGTCACAACCTTGTTGTACAACTTTACATAAGCCTCTGTTTTCTTATCCATAAAATAAGAGAGGACAGGAAATTAAGGAATCCAAAAACAAGCTTCACAGTTTGTTATGAGGATTAAGCGCAATACAGTATTATAAAGTGTAATACCTAATACTTAGTAAATGCTTATAAAATGTCAGAAAAGCATCTCCCTGAAATTGCTAACTAATTACAAAGAAGAAAATAGTAACTTAATGGAAAAACCTGAGAGATGCCACCTTAACCAAGTGATCAACATTAGTATCACTGATAAGACAATCTGACACCAGGTGCCTCGTGATGTGATGCACCCTTATTAAATTCCTGACAAAAATGCATAAGAATCTAATTATGAAGAAACATCAAATAAATCCAAACAGAGACATTCTACAAAATAACTGGCCTGTTCTCTTCAAAAATGTCAGTGCTTTAAAGGACAAAGGCTAAGGGACTATCCCAGATTACAGGGCTAAAGAGACACGACAGCTAAATCCAAGGTGTGATCCTGTGTTAAATCCTAGACCAGAGAAAACAATAGCTATAAAAGACAGTATTGAACAGTTATGAAAAGTTGAATATGAGATGCAGTATATTAGATTATATATTACTGCAGGGTTAAATTTTCTGAATGTGATTGCTGTGCTGTGGTTATATAAAAGAATATCCCTGTTTTTAGGAAACCCATGCTGTATTACTTAGAGGTAAAGGAGCATCATTTACAGTTCACTATCTAGTGGATCAGAAAAAAATAATCATTTTATACAGGTGGGTAGACTGAAAGAGAGAGAAAGCCAGTGTGACAAAATGCCAACGACTGGTGAATCTGGGGGAAGCATACACACAGTTCTTTGTGCAATTTCTGTTTTGTATATTGCAGCTTCTCTTTATGCCTGAAATTATTTCAAATCAAAAAGGTATTAAATGGCAGGGAAGATAACTTTTCAGTGCTAATCGGAAAAAGAAGTCAAAGTACACTGCCACACTATTGATAAGGAGGAGGATCCCTGAGGAAGAGCTCTCTAACCTCAGTGTAACCCTATTCACAGCATCTGAGCGCTCCCACCCACAGCAATACTGAGATTTTTGCTGGTGAAGCACTTTCCCGAGGAGCAGCGGCCCTTCAGGCATGCGCACACACATACACATACAAACATCCACTAAGATACTCACACTCACAAATACACACACATAAACACAAACACACAGAGATAAATTGAATATAACTGGCAGTTGAAACTTAAGATCTCTCTCATTCTTAAATTCCAATTTATATGTTGCATCTCTAATGTGCAGCCTTATAATATCATCCTAACTGGTCTATCTTCATCTTTACTTCTTCCAATCTATTTTTTATACTATCTCCAGGGTACCAGTAAAACATAAACATGATCGCATCATTCACTTGTTAAAAAAACCATCAGTGCTCCCTAAATGCTGAACAAATCCCTTTTCCTTACTGTCATCAAGCTATCTTCAGCTCAAATATAAAGCAGTTGTATGTAAAAGAGTTCTCCTGAAAGATTGGAGGTAATTAGAAGGGCATTAAGTGGCATCACAGCTAACCAAGTAAAATTAAAATCCATTATCAATTATTTTTCTTGAAGCAGAATAATTCAGTTCTTTTCCCCATAACCAGCACTACCTTGAAGCTTCCTAATTCAGTGTTTCTGTCCCTTATGCAGTGATTGTCTCCTAGTTGTGCATATGAATGACCTGGGGATCTGGAACCACACCCCAAACCAGATTTGGAATCAGAATGTTGATGGCGCAGCCCCTCCCACATCTCCACACCCAACTAGCTCCTATAAATGCAAGGAAAACAACATAAAAATACATCTTCCTCCAGAGCAAGCACCCAAGGCTCATGGTGATTTTGTTTATTCCCCCTTTGGCCTACTAGCACCTGGAGAACCAGAGTTCTGGGGTATCTGTCTTTGCTAGGAATCATGTTAGACTCTAGGAGACTCACAGCAAGATCTTGACAGGTAATATTAACAGTTACTCTTTTTTAGAACAAAGCAGGAGGCACAACCCTCCTAGAGTTCAGATAACACTACAAAGCTACAGTAATCAAAACAGCATGGTATTGACACAAAAAAACAAACATATGTATCAATGGAGCAGAATAAAGAGCCAAGAAATAAACCCACATACCTATGGTTAATTAAACTTCAACAAAGGAGGCAAGAACATACAATGGGGAAAAGACAGTCTCTTCACCAAGTAGTACTGGGAAAGTTGGACAGCTGCATGTAAATAGATGAAATTAGAACACACCCTCACACCACACACAAAAATGAACTCAAAAGGGCTTACAGATCTAAATATAAGACAAGACATCATAAAACTCATAGAATAGAACATAGGTAAAATTCTCATTCTGGGACCCATATTTTCTTAGGTCAGTCTACCAAGGGCAATAGAAATGAAAACAAAAATAAACAAATGGAACCTAATCAAACATATAAATTTTTACACAGCAAAGGGTATCATAAACAAAATGAAAAGACAAGCTACAGACTGGGAGAAAATATTTGTAAATGGTGCAACAAATAAGTGCTCAATTTCCAAAATTTACAAATAACTTATACAACTCAAAAATGACAAAAAAAAAACCTCAATAAAAAAAATGGGCAGAAGACGTAAATAGATATTTCTTCAAAGAAGATGTGCAGATGGGCAACAAACACATGAAAAGATGCTCAGCATTGCTAATTATTAGAGAAATGCAAATCAAAACTACAATAAGGTACCACCTCACACCAGTCAGAATGGCCATCATTTAAAAGTTTACAAATAACAAATGCTAGAGAGGGTGTGGAGGAAAGAGAACCCTCTTACACTTGGTGGGAATGTAAATTGGTGCAGTTGCTATGGAAAACAGTATAGAGCTTCCCAAAAAAACCAAAAATAGAGTTGCCATTTGATCCAGTAATCCCACTCCGGGCATATACCCAGACAAAACTAGAATTTGAAAAGGTACATGCACTCCTATGTTCATAGCAGCACTATTTACAATAGCCAAGACATGAAAACAACCTAAATGTCCATCAACAGATGAATGGATAAAGATGTGGTAAATATATATATTTTTGTATACAATGGAATGTCACTCAGTTATCAAAAAGAATGAAATAATGCCATTTGCTGCAACATGTATAGACCTAAAGATTATCATACTTAAGTAAATCAGAAAGAGAAAGACAAATACCATATGATATCACTTATACATGGAACCTAAAATATGACACAAATCAACATATCTATGAAACAAAAACATACCCACATATATAGAGAAGAGACTTGTGATTGCCAAGAAGAAGGTAGGTTGAGGGAAGGAAGGATTGGGAGCTTTGGATTAGAGGCAAACTATTATATGTAAGTTGGATAAACAACAAGGTGCTACTGTATAACACAGGGAACTATATTCAATATTCTTTGACAAACCACGATGGAAAAGAATAAGAATAACTGAGTCACTGTTGTACGGGAGAAATTAACATGACACTGTAAATCAACTATACTTCAATAAAATTTTTTCAAAGAATTTTAAAGACTTTGTTTCAAGTACTACACATAGGCTAGGCATTTTATGTTTTCTACCTTACTACACAAATTATAACAGTCCTTCAAGTTGTCAGTGATATGTGCCATATTACGAGCTATTAAGTGGTGATGTCAAAAGTTGAACTCAGATCCACCTAACTCTCAAATCTTTGCTACTTCTATTACCCTCTCCCATGATGTCTTTGTTTAGCAGACAGACTCAAAAAAGGCAAAACTTTTGATGCATCTTTTGTTATGTAGTTCCCAACTCTTTCAGGCAGTGAACAAGTTCTGGTTGTCATTTGCATATTTCCTTAGAACTAACACCAGAAACGATCCCTGTACTTGGACACTACACTATGTAACCCCAGCCACCAAGCCTGAGCATCCCAGTGCATCATCCCTGTCTAAACCTACATTGCATATGACTGAGTCAAAGACAGAGTCTGGGACTGATTTCTTCTGAATGTCTAAATGAATAGATTCCAAATAACAGGAGATGGCAAGTGTCCTAAAATGCCCAGTATCATATGGAAATTCATGAGATTTCACATAGAACTTATATGAGCTCCAAGTCTTATCTGTGAGCTGCAAAATAAGTAGGCCAAGTGATGGTGAAAGTAACCTGTTAACGTTGGAAGCTGTGGTTAAAAAAAAAATTCTTATTCTCGATGTGATTCAGATGCTTATCTGTAAACATTTTATCACCTCAGAACTCAGGCAACACAAGGCCATGACTGATGCTCTGAAGGTTGCCGACTATCAGAATCTCATGAACACTAAATGTAAAACAGTAAAGCTGTCTAAAGATTAATTCACACCTGTGGCAAGGAATATCCTTGCACTAGGCAATTGCTTATGGTTCTAAAAACACCAACATGGGGAGGAAAAATGGAACATTCCACCCCATTAAAGCCTCCCAACAACTGTTCGTCAATGAAGGTGAACAAGTGTGTCTGCATTAATGTTCTATTGCTGTGTGACAAATTACCCCAATATTTAGCAGTTCAAAGAAAACCACACTTTTATTATATCATAGTTTCTGTGAGTCAGGAATCCAGAAGAGGCTGAGCTGGGTCCCCGGGCTCAGGGACTCACTGGCTGCAGTGATCTTGAGGCTCACCTGGAGGAGGACTAATTCCAGGCTCACTCACGTGGGTGCTGTCAGGATTTGGTTCCTTGAAGGCTGTTGGACTGACGGCCTTAGTTCCTTGCTGACTAGCAGCCTCCCTTCATTATCTGCTTTGTGGGCCTCTGCACTGGGCAGCTCATGGCATGGCAGCCGGTTTCCTTGAGAGAGAGCAAGCTAGAGAGCAAGAGATGGGGAGCAAGATGGAAGCCAGAGTCTTCTCATAACCTGATCTCAGAAATGACAGATTTCTGTCTCTTGCTCAGCTATCATCATTTTATTAGTTAGAAGCAAGTCACTAAATCCAGCCCACACTCAAGGGGAGGAGATTACTGAAGGGCTTAAATGCCAGGAATTGGGCTTATTGGGAGCCAGTGTAGAAACTGCCTCACCCGATGTCACTGGACTTGGTACAAGAGAAGCATTCAGGTCAGGCTTTAGGATGATCCCTCCCACTTTTGCTCCATAGACAGTAGCTCCCACTCAGAACTGGATGATGCACAGGTATTCTTGTGGACCTATTCCTGAAGAGATGGGCTTTTGTTTCTGCTGGGTTAATTCCACTTTGTAATATTCCCCAATATTCTCTGCTTTATCCTAGTAGAGTAATTCTACAGAAAACATACATGCATTTGGAGCAAACAGACACATGCACAAAAATGAGTTTTTTCTCAGTGTTTTGTAGACTGAGGAACATCCCTAAAGGATGAACCTCATGAAAGTGGTGAAAAAGAAAAGACCCTTTAAATATCAGACAAGAGATGTAAGTTCAAGTGTTATCTTCAACAGGAACTAACTGTATGATCTTTGGCCCATTACTTAACTTTCTCTTACCTACCAAAAAAAAAGAGGAAAAAAGGAGAGGAAACGGTAATTCTAATTTAAGTCCCTCCAAGGCCTGCATCCAGCTCCTTTCCAAGGAGAACTCTCACAACCCCTCGCCTAGGACGCCCAAGGCCAAAAGATGTCATTTGCCCTATTTTCACACACTCCCAGGGCACCCTGGAATCCTGGTCAGCTAGTCACCTCTGTCAGTGCATTTAAATTCCCATAGTAGCCAAAGGATTTTTTCATTTACATGGATATAGTTTTAATTTTTTTATGATGAAGCTGAAGCACTGAGTGATTCAACACTTCATAGGCCTACAGAGGCCAGGCAACTATAGCCCTAAGAATTGTGCTATGAAGTGTTAGGCTTCTTGTAAAAGGACAACTTAATTGGAAATGTGGATATAGTACAATCTCATTATCAATGAATATTCTGAATGGAAGTTGTTTTCTAAAGAAGCTCCTTCTATTTTCAAATTAATACATCATACACAATCAGCACTATACCATTTGGCTCCTGTGTGACTTTGGATAAGGTACTTAACTTTCCGAGGCTCAGTTTGCTCATAGTAAAATGTGGAAAAGAAATAACTCTCCGGGAATTTGTTGTGAATACTGAATCACATATGCTATCTAAAGTGCTCATCATAATACACAGTTAAGACACTAAATCTACAATTATAATATATTGTATAATTATATTTTAATTATAGTTATTCATCCTCTTGACTGGCTCAGATAAAACATCATGTAGTGTGTTTAAGGTGACAATATTAAAATTTGAGGGCATAATGAACAGGCTTTGAATAATCTTTCTTCTCAAATGATCACCTAACTGTCCTTCTTTCAAGAATCAAAGAATTAATCTAGAAACATTTGAGGTTGGTTCCCAGGAGCTTCTAGGGCTAAGGAGCCTGAGACTTCATTAAGTACAGGAGTTCTTCAGAAGTGAATTCCCCTCCGTTAGTATCGGTCACCTTCATAACCTTTGTATTTCCAGTTAAGTTCTTTCTTCATTCTTTTTGTCATCAAACTCCTACATGCATGCTTTATGTTTTCTCAGGCAGGTCGATAATTTCACTTAGCACTTAGTAATTAAATTTTTGCTTTTAATCTTCCTATGCAGTACCTTGGAAAAACACCTCCAGGTCTTTCGTGTTGTTTTTGTTTTATGGCAAAGAATCTCCTGGTAGTGAATGAATGAAAGGTGTTTATAGCAGTGACTGGCACAAAGTTTTCCATGCAAGTTAGTGTTGCTGGACAAACAATTGGTAGCTAATATTGAGAGCTAACTCTATGCCAGGAACTGTTAGGTAGTGACTCTTTTTTTGATTGGGGCCAGATTATCCAGGATCAATGCATTTACCGGGACATTTCTAAGCCACTTAATCGGTATTCAAACTGATAGTCTAGATTCGTTCTCTCTCACAAAAACAGAAGCTGGCTGATGCACAGGATGCTAACATGGTCCTGTGGAGGGTGTACTTTGAAAAAGTTCTTGCGATCTCGTCATTCCCAGCAGTCTCACACATAAAATCCTTGATACCTGACAATTTAACACATCCAACCAGAAACAAATCATTATCCTTAAGCATCACTGTCAGGCCATCTACTAAGCAGATTCGTAAGGACTTCTGCTGTAATTACCTACAGAAAAGTTGCCAGCAGCTACTGCCCCAGCAAAAAATTCTAAACACACAAGTATTTTATATGATCATCTATAATTCATCTATGATTCGTGCCAGGAATCACAGGTACTTTAGCAGCAACATTAGCAATCCAACTATATGTAATAACCTCTTTGGTACCCTGAATCTCCAACCATCTTCTTCCCGATTACTCTTAAGTCCTAAAATTTCACTGCTCATCTTTGGTTGCAACTATGTTTCTGATTCATCAAAACTTGGAAGTGAATAGTAAGTGGCCCCACCTCCCTGCCTCTATGGGTAGCATCCCCCGCAATAAAAAAAAAAATAGAAATAAAATCCCTGCCCTTGTATTACCAGTGTATATAGAATCCTTCATATACATGCTGAAACCTTCAGTTCAGTTGTTTAGTCGTGTCTGACTCTTTGTGACCCCATGGACTTCAGCACGCCAGGCTTCCCTGTCCATCACCAACCCCTGGAGCCTACTCAAACTCATGTCCATCGCATCGGTGATGCCATCCAACCATGTCATCCTCTGTCATCCCCTTCTCCTCCTGCCTTCAATCTTTCCCAGCATCAGAGTCTTTTCAAATGAGTCGGTTCTTCGCATCAGGTGGCCAAAGTATTGGAGTTTCAGCTTCAGCATCAGTCCTTCCAGTGAATATTCAGGACTGATTTCCTTTAGGATGGACAGGTTGGATCTCCTTGCAGTCCAAAGGACTCTCACGAATCTTCTCCAACAGCACAGTTCAAAAGCATCTGTTCTTTAGTGCTCAGCTTTCTTTATAGTCCAGCTCTCACATCCATACATGACTACTGGAAAAACCATAGATTTGACTAGATGGACCTTTGCTGGCAAAATAATGTCTCTGCTTTTTAATATGCTGTCTAAGTTGGTCATAGCTTTTCTTCCAAGGAGCAAGCGTCTTTTAATTTCATGGCTGCAGACACCATCTGCAATGCTTTTGGAGCCCCCCCAAATAAAGCCTGTCACTGTTTCCATTGTTTCCCCATCTATTTGCCATGAAGTGATGGGACCAGATGCCATGATCTTAGATTTCTGAATGTTGAGCTTTAAGCCAACTTTTTCACTCTCCTCTTTCACTTTCATCAAGAGGCTCTTTAGTTCTTCTTCACTTTCTGCCATAAGGGTGGTATCATCTGCATATCTGAGGTTATTGATATTTCTCCCAGCAATCTTGATTCCAGCTTATGTTTCATCTGGCCCAGCATTTCACATAATGTTCTCTGCATATAAGTTAAATAAGCACGGTGACAATATACAGCCTTGACGTATTCCTTTCAGCACATCCTCTAAGGAAGACCACTGCTTTTACCTACTTACTCAATCCAAGGGCCTAGATGGAAGGATCCACATGTTTCTCTTTCCTTAATCCATTTCCCCAGGTCCACTCCATTCTCTTCCTTGGAGGATGTGGTGAAAGACAAAAGTACTTTTCAATTAAGGAGATGAAGTGGAAGGGGAGAAGATATAAGGGTGAGAGTCAGATGGATGCAAATAATCTTTCTTCTGATTTGAATATGGTCAGAGCAAAGAGAAGTCTTCATTCAGCCCAGGGAGGAGAAAAGTAGAGCTGGATAGAGCTGAAAGGAGTCTGAAAGGAACATGTACACTCTTATTTGAATCTGGGATAGTAATTATGGGTCACTAGGGCAAAGAGCAGGCCCTGATCATGTCAGGGGAGGGAGAGAAATGTGGGCAGTGTTGAGAGGAGTTTACTTGCCGTTGGACATATTACTGTAATTTATCTCTTTCCAAGGTTTCAATGGGAAACACTAGAGATCTCTTCAAGAAAATTAGGGATACCAAGGGAACATTTCATGCAAAGATGAGCACAATAAAGGACAGAAATGGTATGGACCTAACAGAAGCAGAAGATATTAAGATGAGGTGGCAAGAATAAACAGAAGTACTATACAAAAAAGGTCTTCATGACCCAGATAACCATGATGGTGTGATCACTCACCTAAAGCTAGACATCCTGGAATTCAAAGTCAAGTGGGCCTTAAGAAGCATCGTTATGAACAAAGCTAGTGGAGGTGATGGAATTCCAGTTGAGCTATTTCAAATCCTAAAATTTGATGGTGTGAAAGTGCTACACTCAATATGCCAGTAAATCTGGAAAACTCAGCAGTGGCCACAGGACTGGAAAAGGTCAGTCAGTTTTCATTTCAATCCCAAAGAAAGGCAATGCCAAAGAATGTTCAAACTACCGCATAGCTGCACTCATCTCACATGCTAGCAAAGTAATGCTCAAAATTCTCCAAGCTAGGCTTCAACAGTACATGAACCGTGAACTTCCAGATGTTCAAGCTGGATTTAGAAAAGGAAGAGGATCCAGAGATTGAATTTCCAACATCTGCTGGATCATCAAAAAAGCAAGAGAGTTCCAGAAAAACATCTACTTCTGCTTTGTTGACTACACCAAAGCCTTTGACTGTGTGGATCACAATAAACTGTGGAAAATTCTTCAAGAGATGGGAATACCAGACCCCCTAACCTGCCTCCTGAGAAATCTGTAAACAGGTCAAGAAGCAACAACTAAAACTGGACATAGAACAGCAGACTGTTTCCAAATCGGGAAAGGAGTACGTCAAGGCTGCATATTGTCACCCTGCTTATTTAACTTATATGCAGAGAACATCATGAGAAATGCTGGGCTGGAAGAAGCACAAGCTGGAATCAAGATTTACAGGAGAAATATCAATAACCTCAGATATGCAGATGACACCACCCTTATGGCAGAAAGTGAAGAAGAACTAAAGAGCCTCTTGATGAAAGTGAAAGAGGAGAGTGAAAAAGTTGGCTTAAAGCTCAACATTCAGAAATCTAAGATCATGGCATCTGGTCCCATCACTTCATGGCAAATAGATGGGGAAACAATGGAAACAGTGACAGGCTTTATTTTGGGGGGCTCCAAAAGCATTGCAGATGGTGTCTGCAGCCATGAAATTAAAAGACGCTTGCTCCTTGGAAGAAAAGCTATGACCAACTTAGACAGCATATTAAAAAGCAGAGACATTATTTTGCCAGCAAAGGTCCATCTAGTCAAATCTATGGTTTTTCCAGTAGTCATGTATGGATGTGAGAGCTGGACTATAAAGAAAGCTGAGCACTAAAGAACAGATGCTTTTTGAACTGTGCTGTTGGAGAAGATTCGTGAGAGTCCTTTGGACTGCAAGGAGATCCAACCTGTCCATCCTAAAGGAAATCAGTCCTGAATATTCACTGGAAGGACTGATGCTGAAGCTGAAACTCCAATACTTTGGCCACCTGATGCGAAGAACCGACTCATTTGAAAAGACTCTGATGCTGGGAAAGATTGAAGGCAGGAGGAGAAGGGGATGACAGAGGATGACATGGTTGGATGGCATCACCGATGCGATGGACATGAGTTTGAGTAGGCTCCAGGGGTTGGTGATGGACAGGGAAGCCTGGCGTGCTGAAGTCCATGGGGTCACAAAGAGTCAGACACGACTAAACAACTGAACTGAAGGTTTCAGCATGTATATGAAGGATTCTATATACACTGGTAATACAAGGGCAGGGATTTTATTTCTATTTTTTTTTTTTATTGCGGGGGATGCTACCCATAGAGGCAGGGAGGTGGGGCCACTTACTATTCACTTCCAAGTTTTGATGAATCAGAAACATAGTTGCAACCAAAGATGAGCAGTGAAATTTTAGGACTTAAGAGTAATCGGGAAGAAGATGGTTGGAGATTCAGGGTACCAAAGAGGTTATTACATATAGTTGGATTGCTAATGTTGCTGCTAAAGTACCTGTGATTCCTGGCACGAATCATAGATGAATTATAGATGATCATATAAAATACTTGTGTGTTTAGAATTTTTTGCTGGGGCAGTAGCTGCTGGCAACTTTTCTGTAGGTAATTACAGCAGAAGTCCTTACGAATCTGCTTAGTAGATGGCCTGACAGTGATGCTTAAGGATAATGATTTGTTTCTGGTTGGATGTGTTAAATTGTCAGGTATCAAGGATTTTATGTGTGAGACTGCTGGGAATGACGAGATCGCAAGAACTTTTTCAAAGTACACCCTCCACAGGACCATGTTAGCATCCTGTGCATCAGCCAGCTTCTGTTTTTGTGAGAGAGAACGAATCTAGACTATCAGTTTGAATACCGATTAAGTGGCTTAGAAATGTCCCGGTAAATGCATTGATCCTGGATAATCTGGCCCCAATCAAAAAAAGAGTCACTACCTAACAGTTCCTGGCATAGAGTTAGCTCTCAATATTAGCTACCAATTGTTTGTCCAGCAACACTAACTTGCATGGAAAACTTTGTGCCAGTCACTGCTATAAACACCTTTCATTCATTCACTACCAGGAGATTCTTTGCCATAAAACAAAAACAACACGAAAGACCTGGAGGTGTTTTTCCAAGGTACTGCATAGGAAGATTAAAAGCAAAAATTTAATTACTAAGTGCTAAGTGAAATTATCGACCTGCCTGAGAAAACATAAAGCATGCATGTAGGAGTTTGATGACAAAAAGAAGGAAGAAAGAACTTAAAGAACTGGAAATACAAAGGTTATGAAGGTGACCGATACTAACGGAGGGGAATTCAGGTTCTGAAGAACTCCTGTACTTAATGAAGTTTCAGGCTCCTTAGCCCTAGAAGCTCCTGGGAACCAACCTCAAATGTTTCAGTGGTAAAGAATCCACCTGCCAATACAGGAACCGCAGGTTTGGTCCCTGGGAAGGAAAGATTCCCTAAAGGAGGAAATGGCTGCAAAGAGTTGGACACGACTGAGTATGCATGCATTCACACATCATGTATGTATATACACACACATACATATACAACACAACTACTTTATCCTTTCATTCATCAGTGGACACTTAGATTGGACCTATGTCCCATTCCAAGACATGGGATGTGAACAATGCTAATGTGAATAATGCTGTACAGCTATCTTTTCAAGTACTTTCATTTCCTTCATATATATATATCCAGAGATGGGACTGCTGGATCCTATGCTAGTTCCATTTTTAGTTTTTTGAGAAACCACTATACTGTTTTCCATAGTAGCTGCACGAATTTTCCAACACTCCACAAGGATTCCCTTTTTTCCACACCCTTGCCAACGCTTGTTATTATTTATCGTTTTGACAATAGCCATTCTAGGTGTGAGGTAATATCTCCCTGTGGTTTTGATTTGCACTTCCCTGGTGATTAGTGATGTTGAGCACCTTTTTAAGCACCTGGTGGCCATCTGCATGTCTAAGCAAAGCCACTTTTAATTCCTCCTCCCATCCACCCCATCTCCCTCCCCCCAACCACCACCACCTGTGGAATTAGTTCCCCTTCATGTTTTTTGCCCCAGAGGACTGCACAGTTTGGACTTGGCCACTGCTGATGCGCCTCCCTGACACCAGCTGGTTGAGTTATAGAGCAAGCGCCAAGGTCATCAGCACAAAAGAAGGCGTCAGAGAGTGCAAGCTTCCAGGCAAAAAGTAAAGAGCCTCTCGTACCCTTCTCAACTCTCCATACCCATTCTCATCTCTTCATATGTGCCACTGCTACTACACCAGGGGACCCTCCAATGTGGAGACCTACACCCACCTTGGCAATTGGTGATAGATGTTGTTTTTGTGGTTTCTGGCCTTTCATTTGCCAGGGAGACATTCTCAGTTTACTGTATAGCTTTTTAGCTTTTTTCTTTGTCACTATTCTTGAGAATTTTGTTTGATTTGTGCTAATTTAAATTGTCCTTCCCTCTACTGTTACTTTATTTTATATTATCTCTCCCTCTCAGTTTAAGCTTCTTTCTTTTCATTTCTTTTCAGAATATTTTTCTCTTAATCCTCTTTGTTAAAGTATTAGCACTTAAAGGAGCATTCTTAATTCCTTAATCTTGTACTTAAACTTCAAACCCAACTACTTCTATATTTTTAACATTTTTTTCCATAGGTTTTAGTCTGTTATCCTCTTAATCTTTTATCTCTTTAACTTTGATGTGTTTAACATTTTACCCTGTTTATTTGTGTTACTGTATCTTTCACCTTAAATCTGATTTATTATCTTGCTACTACTTTTCAATTCTTAATTTTAATTTTCTTATTTTATTCATAGCTTGCTATTTTTATTTTTAACTCTAATCTGCTTTTCTTTTTTTTAATTCCTCTTTCTTTCAATGATTCCATTCCATTTCCTTTTTCTTAAAGCCTTATTTATCCCTCATGATTACTTTAAGTCTTAACTTTTTATCTGTATTGGGCTTTTATCTTCCTATCAAAATATTTAGTCTACTCTTTTCCTTTCAACTTTCTTTGCCAAGTCTCAATGCTTTCATTTTAATGTTCTCTTAGCCTTCTACCCTGCTTTTATTATTTTACGCTGTTTTCTCTCTTCTACTTTTCATCTATTTCATGACTTGGTTTAAAATCACCAGCAGCAGCAGAAGAAAATCCCACCTCCCTCAGGCAGAGATTGGAAAGCTTCTCCCCCAGGGAGTTCTCCCCGAAGCTGCCCCTATGATGCCCCCCATCCGATGAATCTCCCAGCCCCTTTAAAGAGACTTGAGAGCCCCTCATGTAACTCTCTCCAAGGCTAACATTCTCCGAAGGGTTGGGGTGGGGCAGTGGCCACAATGGGTTCACTAAAAGTCATTGCTTCATAACATCTCATGTTATACCATGTATGTGTCTTTTAAAATCCATGTTTGCATTTGGGGCTGACCCAAGCCTCAGCGTCCATGAAGCATTTTAAAAGAAACAGACCTATGGACTCAAAACCACGGGACCTCTGAAGATGAGGCTTTTTTTGAGGGTCTGTGAGGGGGCACTTTCCTGAGCTCAGCATTAGGAGTCAGAGTAGTGACACGGTGCCTCCCTCTCTCTCCCTCTTCCCTCACGTTGTGTTGGCTACCAGCCATCTTAATGCCAAACGTGTGGCCAGCCCCAGACAAGTTCTCCTCACTGCACCCTATGTTCCTCTCAGCTGCAATTCCCTAGCCTGTTTACTTCATTCTGTTTTGTGGTGTTCTGTGTATTTTCAAGCATAATAAATCCCTTCAGAAACAAGGCCAGTTTGAGTTACTACCTGACTGACCTCAGGCAAGATAATTCACTGTTCTCTCCGTACTTCCTCTTCCTCATCAGTGAAATGGAGCTGACAAAATCCACCCCCTGGGTGACTGTGACCAGGTGTTCAACAAACTGTCACTAAAATCAAGAGAGGGGCCCTGAGAAAGAACTGGAGCCATCTAACAAGAGGAATAAAGAGCTATGTGAATGAGTTGCAAAAGGCTATTCTTTGCAAAGTTGGCAGTAATGATATTTTCTGTCCCACTGGCTCTTCTGTGGTGTGAACTGGCTGCTCCCTCATCACGAGGTGGAGTCTGTGTCCCCACCACCCTGAATCTGATCTGGTCGTGCGATTGCTCAGACCAATAAACTTCAACAGAGGCTACTGGGCCCTTCCAGGCATAGTCCTTAATGTTCCTGGCAACTTCTGCTTCTCATCCTTAGGGGGCCAACCAACATTGCTCTTGCTCAGTCACTTCAGTCGTGTCCGACTCTCTGTGACCCCATGGATCACAGCCCGCCAGGCTCCCCTGTCCATGGGGTTCTCCAGGCATTGCCATTTCCTTCTCCAGTGATAAAGCATGAAGTGAGTGAAGTGAGTGAAGTGAAGTCGCTCAGTCGTGTCCGACTCTTTGCGACCTCGTGGACTAACATTAAAAAGTACTATTACAGAGGAGAAATATCATGTGACATCCCTCATATGCAGACTCTAAAAAGAAATGATACAAATGAACTGATTTACGAAACAGAAACAGACTCACAGAGAATAAATTTATTGTTGCCAGGCCGGAGGGGGGCAGAATAGGGGGAACAGATAGTTAGGGAGTTTGGGATGGACATGTACACACTGCTATGTTTAAAATGGAAAAACAACAATGACCTACTGTACAACACATGGAACTCTGCTCAATGTTATATGGCAGCCTGGATAGGAGGAGAGTTTAGGGAAGAATTGATACATGCATATGTATGGCTGAGTCCCTTTGCTGTCCACCTGAAACTGTCACACCATTAATCAGGTATGTGTGTGAGTGCTAAGTCATGTCTGACTCTGTGTGACCCCATGGACTGTATGTAGCCCACCAGGCTCCTCTGTCCATTGGGATATTCCAGGCAAGAATATTGGAGTGGGTTGCCATGCCATTCTCCGGGGGATCTTCCCAACCCAGGGATGGAATTCACATCTCTTCTGTATCCTGCATTGGCAGGCAGGTTCTTTACCACTAGTGCCACCTGGGAACCCCTGTTAATCAGGTATGGTGGTTTAGTCACTAAGTTGTGCCCAACTCTTGCGACCCCACGACTGTATGGACTGTAGCTTGCCAGACTCCTCTGTCCATGGGATTCTCCAGGCAAGAATACTGGAGTGGGTTGCCATTTCCTTCTCCAGGGGATCTTCCCGACCCAGGGATCTAACCCTGGTCTCCTGTATTGCAGGCAGAGTCTTTACCAACTGAGCTACAAGGGAAGCCCTAATCAGGTATACTGCAATACAAAACAAAAAGGTTTTTTTTATTTAAATGCTGCTGCCTTGAGTCCAACATACTATGAGAATCCCAAGACATGAAGAGGCCTTGGAGGATGAAGCTATGTGGAGAAAGAGAGACCATGGAGCCCCCAGGGCACAGATATCTGAGTGACGAAGCCATCTGGGAAATGGGTCCATCCAGAGCCAGTCACCCAGCTGACACTCAGCCGAGTCCTCCCCCAAATTCCTGACCCACAGAATTGTGAGCAATATAAAATGGTTGTTTTAAGCCACTGAGTTTTGGGGTGATTTGTTATATGGCATTAGATAACTGAAACGGAAATTATAGTTCATTGCAAAATATATAAGCTCATTGGATCCTCAAACCAACTCTTAATGAGTAGAATCAAACAAACATATCGTTTTGGCCATATCCCAAAAGTCAAGCTCCCTGAGGACAAAGACCACATCTGACACTGCTTTAAGCCCCCTGGACAATTTCTGAATTCTTAGTAGGGCATTTGTTATAAAGACTGTATGTCCTGTTACTCAGGATATTTATTCATTCATTCAACAGATGTGTCCTGAGTACTTACTATGTGACCAACTCTGCTCCAAATGCCGGAGATATAACCGGTCAGATGAAGTCCCTGGCCTGGTGCAGATACCTCTCTGTGCTGCTTACTCTTTGTCCCACCCACCAGAACCATTCTCCTCCCTTCTCTGTATCCAGCAGTTAACCTCTGTGGTCTGCATCCACCTGAGCTCCTCACTCTCTGGCTCCTTCAGTAAACTGCAGTTGTTGTTATTCAGTTGCTAAGTCATGTCTGACTCTTTGCAACCCCATGGACTGCAGCATGCCAGACTTCCCTGTCCTTCACTATCTCCCAGAGTTTGCTCAAACTCATGTCCACTGAGTCAGTGATGCCACCCAACCATCTCATTCTCTGTCACCCCCTTCTCCTCTTGCCTTCAATCTTTCACAGCATCAGGGTCTTTTCCAATGAGTTGGCTCTTCTCATCAGGTGGTCAAAGTACTGGAGCCTCAACCAGGCCTTCCAATGAATATTCAGGATTGATTTCCTTTAGAATTGACTGGTTTGATCTCCCTGCTGTCCGAGGGACTCTCAAGAGTCTTCTTCAGCACCACAGTTCAAAAGCATCAGTTCTTCAGCATTCAGCCTTCTTTATGGTTCAACTCTCACATACATACATGACTACTGGAAAAACCATAGCTTTGACTACATGGACTTTTGTCAGCAAAGTGATGTCTCTGAGGCTCTCTAGGCTTGTCATAGCTTTTCTTCTGAGGAGTAAGCATCTTTTAATTTTATGGCTGCAGTCACCATCCACACCGATTTTGGAGCCCAAAAGAATAAAATTTGCCACTGTTTCCATTTTTTTCCCATCTGTTTGCCATGAAGTGATGAGACTAGATGCCATGATCTTAGTTTTTTGAATGCTGAGTTTTAAGTTGCAGAGTTTATTAAAGGGGCTGTTCAGTAAACAGGGCTCAGTCACTAGAAGATGCCAAAAGATCAAGTGGCAGCAGTAAAGAAGGGTCAGGATGCTTACACCCCAGCCTCTTCCCTGCCTCATCTGCCTCAGCTGTGTCCCTCAGCCTAAGGCCACAGTTCCTACAGAGAAAGCCTCTCTTCCAGGTCCCTAGTTCTCCTCAGGATCCTGTAATTCCGTCCCTTCCACTGGCCCATTCAGGGCAAGGGATGAGGACAGCTTCTCCTTTTTGTTAGCTCCTGGATGCCTCACCGTCCCTTTTTGGTTCCCCTGACCTGACCTGCCCTTTGTCAACAGCCCCTTCAGTAAATTCTCTGCTGTTTCACCACCATGGGGACACCATCTGTTACCAACCAGGGCACTGACTGATATATTTTCATGGAACACATTTCTAATTTTAAGTCTGAAAACTGTGGTCAGCATGGTCATTGTGGGCTTCCAGAAGTACTGACCACTCAGTTACCAACTTTACCACACCTCTAAAACCCAACGTTGAGTCCCAATTGCTATTGATTACGCATAAAGATAATTTAAAAAAAAAAAAGAGGTTTAATTTCATGTGCTAATCCCAATTAGTTAGAAGAGGTTGCCTAGAGCACTATATTGAGAATTGCAGAGCTATATCTGGGCTCTGTAGGAATGAGTTCTGTGATCAATTAGTAATGTCTGCTGTGAACACACAGGAAGTGGCAACATATGAAACACACATATACCATTTCAGGCCATGGTTTTAGTATCACTGCTGCATCACTATATGCCACTAGGGTCTTCCATACATAACTTTTACAAACAAAAATTAGTACATGAAAACCCACAGTAAGTAAATCCTGTACTTTGTATAATTCTATTTCCATAAGTCAGAGATATTTTTTCCAGTCACTTAGAGAATTAAGGAACTGAGCTAAACTGAAGGCTATGACTTTGAACCCATCAATATAGAGCTCTGGCTGCATCAAACTAAATCTCAGACTGCAAGGGCTTCAGATACTCATAAAGCTGTATTTCTTTGACCATGGAACTAAAATTTCTTTAGTAATGGAACGCTTCATTTAAATTAAATCTCACACAGAACCCTAGACAGATAAAAGCAGAGTTGCTCTGAATAAAGAGAGAAAAGCTAAAGGCTCCCTTGCCCTTGACCTTCACCTCAAAAAATTTTAGCAGATCTCTGAGACCAGGAGGGCACAGCTTGAACACCAAGAGGAAACATCTTAGGTCCCTTAATACCCTATGCAACTGCAATAGTATAATATTTTCATGTATTAACTAATTCTTTCGATCTCTGTACTCCCAGTTACCCTGAGAGTCAACCCCATTCATGCATCCAGACACTGAGGCATCTACTACCTCAAGGAGGGTTCATCCCATGGACCTGTAGAACCAAAGGGTCAGAAGCTTAGCTTTTGTTTTCAAAGGACAAGGTCCAGGTCTGCCTAATTAACATTAGGCTACCCTACAGCAAAAATTGAGCCAGAAATGTCAGCGACTTGGCAAAAGGAAACCTACTTGGCTTGGGCCTTCCTCATTCATCTTTTAGCTGTGTCCTCTGAAACACAGGACCTTGAAGGTAAGTGTAGCAGAGGAAGAAAGAGAAAGGAGAGCTCATATTCAGTTTTAAATTCCTCAGCCTGTATATTATTCTGCTCAGGTTGCCATAACAAAATACCACAGACTGGGTGGCTCAAACAACAGACATGGATTGCTCACAGTTCCTGGAGGCTAGGAGTCCAAAACCAAGGTGTCAGCAGGGTTGGTTTCTCCTGAGGCCTCTCTCTTAGGCTTGCCGATAGTCGCCTCCTAGCCTTCTATGTCCTCACGTGGCCTTTCCTCTGCATACACATCCCTGGTCTCTTCCTTCTCTCATAAGGACACATAATGGGTGAGGGCCCCACACTTTTGACCTAACCTTAATCATCTCTTTAAAGGCCCTCTCTCCAAATATAGTCACACTGGGGGCTATGCTTCAACACATGAATTTGGGAAGATTGGAGGTGGGGGAGGGGACACAATTCCATCCATAATCACCTGGAATCAAAAAATGCCACTTCCATTCACATTTTATTGACCAGAATAAGTCACATGGCCCACCTAATTACAAGAAAGACCAGAAAGCTTCATCTTCACATGTGCCCACGAAGAAAAGGAGAACCAGAGATAGATGAGCACTAGCAATATCTGCCTCACAAAGGCAACACAAAAAGATTTATAAAAGTATGTGGTTGGGGCACAGTCTTCCCCACCCCTTGGGTGAGTGATGGCAAAGGAGGAGGAAAGGGTGATGCAAGAGAATTAATGGGGGATTCAACAAAGGGCCCTCCCTTAGAGAGACCATGTGGACAGAAGCCCAGGTGGTCTCCACAGGTATGCCCCCACTCCTGCTGTGGTCAAGCAACAACCCCAGTACCAGGAAGACAAGTGGGAGCCAAGACTGTGTTCACAGATGGCCCAGACTCCATTCCAAGTGAGTAAGCACTCTACACCCCAGAGCTGAGAAGCCACGCTAGTCATCATGCCCTCTGACATCTGGAGAGGGTCTTTGTATCAGGAGCCAAGACTGTGTTCACAGATGGCCCAGACTCCATTCCAAGTGAGTAAGCACTCTACACCCCAGAGCTGAGAAGCCACGCTAGTCATCATGCCCTCTGACATCTGGAGAGGGTCTTTGTATCAACAGTAGCCAGCACATTGCCCACCAACCATCCAGAAGGACTGCTGTCCATGTGCCCCAGACTTAGTATCTGACTGCTCCATCACCTGACTGCTCCAGGGGACAACCCCCAACACATACACACACACATATACAACTTGCAGTTCTCAAAGATTCAGACATCGAGGGCAAAGATGGTAATGGGTTGGTGGCAGATGGGAGAGAACCTTCATCCACCATTCTCCTCACCTATGGGACTAAATCAAACAGCTCAAGATTTCCCCAACGGCCAAGGCAAAAGTGAATGAACTTCATACAGTAAGCGGCATCCAACCAATGTGTGTCAGATGGAGGAAAGCCATAGAGCCATCTACTGGTCACAAGTGAAAAGGGAAGTCATCTGAAAACAATCAACAGGGAAAAATAAAAATAATCAAATTCTACTCTAATAACTTCATTATAGAAATGTGATAGGACGTGTCATCTCATTCCCTTCAACACAGGAAACTATAAGAGACACGGAAGTTAGATATGCCTTGAATAAATGTATTTAGGGAATTAGAATTACAATATACTAGCAGGTCATCCAGCGCACAATTTTAAGGTGCTTTCAATTCTCTCAATTCTACATGCTCAGATTTTGTAAAAATAAGACGGGTTCCTTCTGTGAAACCTGAAACCCCCACATTTAATTAAGGAATTTGTGATCCTGCGGTTTGGCTGACAAATGATACACTCAGCACCCTGATATTAGGTGCTGTGCAGTGCACGATCACAGCCGCCATAACGCCGGGAGATTGGCTCTCTTAAACCATCAGGGCGGTTTTTAGCAAAAAAAAAGAGCTCCGAAGATTCAGATTGGGGTGGGGGCAACAAAGGCCTCGGTCAAGTCGGTCCCACTTTAAAAGGCAATATCGGATTTAGAAATTGAGCTTTGTCAGCTAAAACACACCAAGCAACCTTGCTGCTTAAAAGCCGATGAGTTATGGTCAGCCCAACTCCCCCACCCTCACGGGCTCAGGATGTGACTCTAATGCAGTGTCTTGCTTCCAAGTACAAAACCCAGAAAAGACTGCCCAGGCAGAGGCTGGGAAGAAACACCTCAGGGTCATTTTCACAGCCTGTGGGCATAATTCCAAAGCTCAGCCCAGGATGTGATCCAGCCTACGGTGAAAGCTACATTTGAGCACAGAACGGCTGACCTTCCGTTTAGGGTCAGAAATTGGCTAATCTGTTTCTCAGACCTGCTCCACAGAAACCGAGCAGATAGATCAAGTTTAACTAAAAGGATGCCAGACGCCATGCCTTCTCCAAACGGAAATCTTGGAAAGACGCTGACCACCATGCGCCGAGTACACAGCGCCACCTACAGCACCACTGGTGCAACTCATCACAGCCCTCTTCACAGGTGGCCTGGAAATGAATAGCAGAAACAGTCTGGGAAAAACCTTCCGGAATCTGTACAGGGCAGAAAGAATCTAACCCAAACGTCAAACTGGGCAGATATTATGTTTATTCGGGGATGGGAAAAATAGACATGTTCTATAACAGGGAGGAGGTTGGGTTGACTGGTTATAGGCTTGTCCATTTTCTTTCTGGCTGGCTTCAGGCTAACAGCATTGAATTCTGACATGATTTTTTTTTTTAAATATCTGTTGCAAGAGTTCACCAAGGATGAAAATCAATCAAAAATAACCGTCAAGAGCAGCTGACATTGCAATCTGATATGAAACAGTCAGTCAATCATATTTGCCATCTCTAAAATTTAGAAAATAAAACCCAACAGAAGTCCTCAAATTTATAGAAGCTGGACTTGGATGTGATCAGAGCTGGAGAGTTCTAAAAAGGGATTGCTACCATCACCTTCCCACTAATTCCTGAAATGATGAGGACAGAGTGTAGAGTGTCTCGAATGACAGGTAATAAGCTTGGATTTTTTTCCTGCGTCTTCAAAGTTGCCAGCTTGATCAAAAGATATGACAGCAGCCAAGCTAAAATTTTAGATTAATCTGGTGACAGTATAGGATGAATTTGAGGGGAAAGAAATTGGAGATTAAAGGAACAATAACTTTAAAATAAGCAATGATAGTGATGGGTTACAATCATTGAATAAAATGGGAATATATAAGGCCTTAAAGGTATAAATAAGTGAGTACAAGTATAAGATGAGCCTGGAACATCTTGTATAGAAATTAAGGAATCAATGCAATCCCTATCAACATTGCAATGGCACTTATTTTACAGAAGTAGAAAAAAACACTCCTAAATTTATATTTTAAATTTATATATATTTATATTTTAAACACTGCTAAATTTATATTTACATATAAATTATATTTACATATAAATTTATATTTAAATGGTTAAATAGCCAGAGAAATCCTGAGAATGAAGAATAAACCAGGAGGCATTATACTTTCCGATTTCAAGTTACAGTATAAAGCTATTGTCATTAAAACTAGCATAAAACAGTTTATGGTATGGGCATAAAAACAGACAAACAGGCCAACAGAACAGAATCAAAAGCCCAGAAATAAACCCAAGCCAAATAAGCCCCATAACCCAATATGGTTATCTAATATTTGACAAGGGAACCAAGAAAACTCAATGAAAAAAAAATAGTCTCTTCAATAAATGGTTGATAACTGGGATAATTAGATGTTCATATGTAAAAGAAAAAACCTAGACCCATATCTTACACAACTCACAAACATTAAGTCAAGCATATTAAAGACTTAAATGTAAGACCTGAAACCCTGAAACTCCTAGAATAAAATGTAGAAATAAAGCTCCTTGATAGGGGCCTTGACAATGATTTTTTTGGATATGACACCCAAAGCACAAGCAAGAAAATTGAAAATAAAATGAGACTCCATCAAATTAAGGCTCTGTACAGCTTTTGAAAACCATCAACAAAGTGAAAAACAACCTAAGCAATGGGAAAAAATTTCAAACCATATATCTGATAAGAGATTCATATTCAAAATATATTAAAAACTCATATAACTCAACAACATAAAAGAACAAATAGCCCAACAAAAAAATGGGCAAAGGACCCAAATAGAAATTTACCCAAAGAAGATACACAAAGGGCCTAAAGAGATGCTTAACATCACTAGTCACTGTTGTTGTTGTTAAGTTGCTAACTCGTGTCTGATCACTAGTCATTAGGGAAATGAAAATTAAAACCACAGTGAGGTAACACTTCATGCCTGTTGGAATAACCATCATCAAAAAGGCAAGACAGGGACTTCCCTGGTGGTCCCATGGTTAGCTCCGTGCTTCCACTGCAGGGCGTGTGGATTTAATCCATGACCAAGGAACTAAGATCCCACGTGCCTCACTGCTCAGCCAAAAAAAGGGTGGTGGGGAGGAAAGGTAAGATGTAACAAATGCTGACCTGGATGTGAAGAAAAAGGAATCCTAGTACATTGCTGGTAGGAATGTAAGCTAATGTAGCCACTATGGAAAACAGCATAGAGTTTCTTCAAAAGAGTAAAAACAGAACTACCATAAGACCCAGCAGTCCACTCATGGGGATATATCCAAAGAAAGTAAAACAGTTATTCAAAAAGATATCTGCACCCTCACACTCATAGCAGCATTACTTACAATTAGCCAAGACATGGACACTTGTCCATCAATGCTTATATATTTCAATGAAATATTATTCAGCTATTTAAAAAAAGTGGAAATCCTACCATTTGCAATAATATGCATAGACCTTGAAAGCACTACGCTAAGTCAGAGAGAGGAAGACAAATATTATATAATCTCACCTATATGCAGAATCTTTAAACACACACACACACACAGAAAAAGAGATCAGACTTGTGGCTGTGAGAGGCAGAGGGTGATGGGCAAGGGAACTGGAGGAAGAAGGTCAAAAGGCGAAAACTACCAGATACAGGCATGCCTCATTTTATTCCCCTTCACTTTACTGCACTTCACTATGTTTTTTCACAAATTGAAGGTTTGCATCAACCCTGAAGCCAAACGACTCTGTCATCATCATTTCTACAACAGCATTGGCTCATGTTATGTCTCAGTGTCACATTTTGATAATTCTCACAGTATTTCAAACTTTTTCATTATTATTTGTTATAGTGATCTGTGATGTAACTGTCCTGTTTTCAGGCACCATGATTATTCTCACCCACATAAGATAACAAACTTAACTGATAAATGTGCATGCTGATTGTGGGTAAAATGCTATCAAATATCATTGATACTGCATGCTAAAGAGACATTGTTTCTGAAGGGAAGAGTCAGTCAATGCAACAAACTTTATTATTGTCATATTTTAAAAAACTGCCACAGACAACCCAACCTCCAGCAACAACCACCCTGACCAGTCAGCAGCCATCAGCATCCAGGCAGAACCCTCCACCAGCAAAAAAATTACAGTTCACTGAAGGCTCAGATGATGGTTAACATTTTTCAGCAATGAAGTATTTTTTAACTAAGATACATACATTGTGTTTTAAGTGTGCAAACACTATTGCACACTTAACAGACTACAGTATAGTGTAAATAAAGCTTTTATATGAATAGGGAAACCAAAAACTTCATATAACTTGCTTTAGTTTATCATAGTGGTCTGGAACTCAATCTGCAATATCTCTGAGGTTTGCCTGTATAAGATAGAGAGGTACTGGGGAAGTACAGCACTGATGTCTATAGCTAACATTGCAGGATGACACTGCGTTGGCCAAAAAGTTAGTTCAGGTTTTTCCGTAGCGTCTTATGGAAAAACTCGAATGAACTTTTTGGTCAATCCAATATATAGGAAAATTGTTAAGAGTTCTCATCACAAGGTGAAAAAAATTTTTTCCTTTTTCTTTTTTTTTTTTTTCTTTCTCTACGTTGAGATGTAACATGATGGATGTTAGATTAAGCAGTTGTGGTGACTATTTCACAGTATAAAAATCACATCATCATGCTATATACCTTAAATGTATGCAGTGATGTATGTCAACTATTTCTCAATAAAACTGGGTGGGGGAAAGAAACAGATTTGACCTTTAAAAAGAGTAAGACAGTGCTCAAAGTTTAATGAAGACATATCAAAAGAACTCAGAAGTCAACTTGAAGAGACCCAAACTTGGAAAACGTGAACTTTAAAGTAATAATGGGGTTTATAGTCCATTGAATAAAATGAAAATCCATGAAATCTCAAAGATGAAAGAAGAAAGAGAGAGAAAGAAAAATGGAAAGTTCCTCCTTACAGTACAATGTCAATTAGTAAATGCAGCTGGAATGATGGAAATAGAAAATCACCATTTGGCAACTATCATGGAGGGTATCAGGCTTCCCAGGTGGTGCAGTGGTAAAGAAACCAACTGCTAATACAGGAGATGCAGGTTCAATCCCAGGGTTGGGAAGATCCCCTGGAGGAGGGCATGGCAACCCACTCCACTGTTCTTGCCTGGAGAATCCCATCGACAGAGGAGCATGGTGGGTTACAGTCCATGGGGTCACAAAGAGACAGACACAACTAAGGCGACTTAGCACATACACATGCATGGTGGTTATTTAGGAAAGTGCTGTTTGGGGGAGAAAGATCCACTGTATTATTTAGAGGTGTTGAGGCATCATATTCACTGCTTGCTCTTAAGCAGTTCAGAAAAAAAGAAGAAAAATCATGACTCTATACAATAACAAGGTTTTGTTTTCAGTTACAATGCTGCTGCTGCTGTCGCTTCAGTTGTGTCCGACTCTGTGCGACCCCATAGACGGCAGCCCACCAGGCTTCGCCGTCCCTGGGATTCTCCAGGCAAGAACACTGGAGTGGGTTGCCATTTCCTTCTCCAATGCATGAAAGTGAAACACCTGGTACATGGTAGATCCTTACTTCAAGTTAGTTGTCTCGCCTCAAGAAATTAGGAGGAAATACTAAGGCTGTTCTACACACTGTCTGAAATAAAAGACTGATATCACATAAACTCTCTTTAACATACAAGAGAAAGGCCCCCAGGAAGAAGGCAGTGATAATAACTGGTATTTAGCAACATGCAGCATAATGATAGCTCTTCTTGGATTACAAAGCACTTTTGAGTTCATTATCTTATTTTATCCTCAGAGTACCCTGGAGAGATGGGCAATTATCCTTATTGTTTTTTTTTATATTATTATTACAGTTTTTAGTATGAATAAATGGCAGTGCAGAGGCCTCAGAGTGGGGCTAAATAAATAATATTTTCAATGATGGCTTCCCTTTTCAAGGAGAGAAGCAAGATTGTACTCATAACTTGTACACACACATACATAGCCACAAGCCTAATATTCCCTAGACTCTGTACCTCTCAGGACCCAAAGGAAAAGGTTATAATTGTGCACTCAGTAGGCAGCTGGCCCAGCCCGACTTTATGTTCCTGAGAAGGGGGTCAGTGACCCTCCATAGCCAGCTGCATGTCTCTCTGGTTTCCCCCATGCCCTCCCTCCACAGGCACCCTTCTCCAACACAGCACACTTGCTTTAGTTCTGGAGCTGAGGTTGGAAGAATGCATCAACAGAGACTAGAAGGGACACAAACAGAGGAATCAAGAAAACCAAGTCACAAACTATATAATATCACTTATACGTGGAACTCATAGAAACAGAGGGTAGAATGGTGGTTAACAGGCACTGGTGGGTGGAGAAAAGACGACATTGTCAAAGGGTAAAAACTTCCGATTAGAAGATGAATAAGTTCCAGAGATCTAATGTATGGCATGACTATAGTCAATAACACACTATTACATAATTGAAAGTCGCTAACAAAGTAGATCTTAAATGTTCTCACCACAAAAAAAAAAAATAAGTGGTAATTATGTGATGCAATAGGTTAGCTAACGCTCTGATGGTGATCATTTTGCAATGTATGAGTGTGTTAGATCAACACTTTGTACCACATTATATGTCAATTATATCTCAATAAAGCAGGAAATCGATGTCAATGTTACAAAAGACAAAAAAAGGCTGTGGAAATGTTCCAGATTAATGAAAGCTAAAGAGACATAACAACTAAATGTATACCTGACACTAGGCTAGATTCTATATTAGAAGGTAGAAAGTGCTAGAAAAGACAGCTGGTAAAATTGGAATATGGACCTGGATTAGATAAAATACTGTGTCACTATAAATTTGTGAGATTAATTGTATTGTCGTTACATAAGAGACTATTTCTACTGTAGTACACCAAGTATTATATAGTTCAGTATTTAGTATAATGTGTTAAGAGTATTTAGGGTAAAAAGCCATGATGCATGTAATTTACCTTTAAATTACTCAGAAAAAATATATATCAATGAATATATACTATGTATAAATATATGTATACACATATATAAATTTATGTATATGTATATAAATATGTATGTACAAAGATTCCACATATTTAGAGAGCAAAGAAGAAAGATAAAGACCATGAATGATACAGTAAACAGGACTAAAATTTTCCAACAGGTGAATCGGAGTGAAAGGTATGAAAGTGAAAGTAAAAGTGAAGTCACTCAGTCGTGTCCGACTCTTTGCGACCCCATGGACTGTAGCCTACCAGGCTCCTCCGTCAATGGGATTCTCCAGGCAAGAGTACTGGAGTGGGGTGCCATTGCCTTCTCCAGAGGATCTTCCCAACCCAGGGATCGAACCTGGGTCTCCCACATTGTAGGCAGACGCTTTACCATCTGAGCCACCAGGGAGTTCTCAAGTAAAGCGTACATACATGCTATTTGCATTATTTTATGTTTGCAACCTTTTGTAAGTTTGAAATTATTTTCCAAAAAAAATTGGAGAAAAGAAAAGGAGAGACATGGTAGTCCTGGCCCTCAGGGCAGGGTTTAAGAAGGCCTAATGATCAAGATACTTTCCAGGTGGTGCAGTGGTATAGAATCCGCCAGCCAATGCAGGAGACACAGGAGACACGGGTTCAATCCCTGGGTCAGGAAGATCCCCTGGAGGAGGGCATGGCAACCCACTCCAGTATTCTTGCCTGGAAAATTCTATGGATAGAGGAGACTACAGTCCATGGGGTCACAAAGAGTCCAGAACCACTGCGAGACTGAGCTCACAGCACACACACAAACGAGCAAGAATTCAAGTATATCTCTGGCCCTCATCAGACCTTTACCCTAAACTTTCAACCTAACTCTTCAACCTAACAAAACACCCTCATCAGACCCTCTACCCTCAACTCTTAACCTAACTCTTAAACCTAACAAAACACCCTCATCAGACCCTCTACCCTCAACTTTCAACCTAACTCTTAAACCTAACAAAAAACCCTCATCAGACCCTCTACCCTCAACTTTCAACCTAACTCTTCAACCTAACAAAAAACCCTCATCAGACCCTCTACCCTCAACTTTCAACCTAACTCTTAAACCTAACAAAACACCCTCATCAGACCCTCTACCCTAAACTTTCAACCTAACTTTTAAACCTAAAAGTTTAGTGCCCTAAACTTTTTAACAATAACATTAATTTACATTACAGTGACTAGCACTTCAGTAGCATTCTTGTGCTTACCAGACGCCATTTTAGGAGCCTAAGGTATGTTAACTCATGTAATAATGGTTCACATACTATTATCCCATTTGATATTATAAGCCCAACTGTATAAACAAGAAAAGAGTATAAACGCGTCAGCCCACAACGCTCCGTGAAGGGAGGTCACCTTGGGTAAGTGGTGAAGCCAGAACTCACTCATGCCTCTTTCTGATTATGTTCCTTTTTCCAACCCATATGCTGCCCAAACCTGACAGAGCACCCAACTTATTCAAGAGCTTTTTATAAGTACAGATTCCTAAGTCCTCCCTCAGATTCACTGGTCAGAACCACCAGAAAGGGGATCCAGAGGCCTGTTTCTGGTTTTGCTTGGTTGTCTGCCACCCTCTTCGGCTCCCATTAGGCTCCCCCATTGCCCCTGCCCCTGCTCACTGGATGTTCAAATAGACATCCAGTGTCCCCCCAGACACAGCCTCTCATCTGGCCTCTGGCCTCCCCTTTGGAAACACGGGCATCCAGAGTCCCTGGGTGCCCTGGAGGGCCCTAGCTCAAGGACATCTATGGCCAGCTGATTCTAGCTGGGGTGTAAAAGTCCCCTTAGGCCAGTCCAACCTTTTGTTTCACTCCCAGGTGATGGGCATATGGTAGGCCCAGAGGATTCTGTGTTGATATGCCCATTATCATACCTCCTTAATGGTAAAATGAGGCCTCTGGTCTGAAAAGCTGTTTTGTAGGACCACTTGTCAGTAAACAGGCACTCTTTGAACCCTCGGATGATACTATCAGAAGCACGGGAAAGGCCAATGAATATCTGGTGGGATCAGTTCCATAAAGGATAAATCACTGTTCCTTATGTGGTGATAAAGGCCTGGGGGCATCAACTTGGCAACAAATGTCTGGCTGGACTTCTTAGAAGTGGTACCATATCAAGGGCTCATCTTTTGTCTCTGCCATTAACATATCGGGTATTCAGAAGTGACAAGAACTGGACCAGCTCTGATAGGAGGGATATCATGCAGAGCCTCCATCTCTGCTACTCTAGCTCCTCCATCCATGTGAGTGCTGGGGCGATCGGAGCAGAGGCTGACAGACATCTACCAGATGAGTCAATCAGAATTATCCTCTGCTGAGTACTGATGGTCAACACAAAGATGTGCCCACTCCCATGATTCAGTCACAGGCTTCTTCCCCAGACTCCTGCTCCACACACTTAACCAGATCATTCACCATTGCCCAAAAGTCCACAGAAACAACCTCAGGCCACCTCTCCTTCCAAGCAAAACAGACAAACAAGGGTACCACTCACAGCTCTGCCCACTGGGAGTGTCCACCTCACCACAGTTCTAAGGCAACTCTTGAATGGGGCAGTAGTGTGAGAGCAGTCCATTTCAATCCCTGCCAACAGACCAAAGCTCTTCTCCCAGTGCTGGAGGGAACCCCCACCCCACACCATGAAGCCATGATGAGAGGTGGGGGAGACAGAGGTGCAGCAGAGGAGATGACATGGGGATGGGCGCCACCCATTCATGTAACACAGATTTCCAGGCTTCAGCCCAAAGTGATCTAGACAGAATCCCCAGGCAAAGTCTATAAAAAAAAAATCAAGAAAAAAAAAAAAGCCACACAGCTGATTACAATGTACCACCAGGTTTGGGAACCACAGATACATAGTCACCTAGCATCAAGACTCAACACAGTACATAGTAAGGCTTCATCGCATAAAGTAGATAGGTCTTTGCCCTCTAGAAGCCTAAACTCTGGTTGAAGGAATCAGTGGATATAAACTTCTTTAATGAAGGGGTACAAACAATCACTTTAAATCGACTGATAATTAGACTAGAGTGGTTACTTGCAATCAGAAATGGCCTGGTGAAATGAGGCAATCAGAAATGGCCAGTACCAATATTCTCCCCAGTAAAGAATAAGTAATTTAGACATGCAGACATCTCAATCAGACCAAGAGTTGGGAGCAAGGAGAAGTTGGAAGAGGGAAATAGAAAAAGAGAAAGACTGGTGCCTTTAGGTTATCTTACACAGAGGAAAGCAGCTGCTCCAGACTTTAATCCCAAGGGTTATCAATTATAACACTTGATATATTATTGGTATATGTCTTGGAGAATCCAGGACAAGCCTGAGAGGAAGCTCCAGGTAAGTATGCAGCTGGCACGCATGGGCATGTGGTATGGATTGCCAGCCATAACTTACCAAGGCCTCTCATGGCTTTACAGTTTCACCCCATATGTTATTGATGACCAACATCCCAGACTGTACAAGACTCCTAAATTCAAAAATTCTGCCTTCTGTCTCACCAGATGTAGCCTAATTCCCAATTTCAGAAATGTGTTCATCCTACCTACAGCCCCATATTCCCAATGCTGTTCATTTCCTCAAATAAATAAACACATACATACATGTATACATACACACATACATACGGTGTTTATGTGGGTTTTACATTTGTCAAAATACATTGTGGGGGTTTTTTTAGGGGGTGGCCATTTCTTGTTTTTTTTAATTGGAGGATAATTGCTTTACAGTGTTGTGTTGGTTTCTGCCCTGTGTGCGTGTATGCTTACTGTGTCCAATTCTTCGACCCCATGAACTGTAGCCCACCATGGACAGATTAGTCTGGCAAGAACACTGGAGTGGGTTACCATTTCCTTCTCCAGGGAATCTTCCCAGACCAAGGATTGAAACCCTGTCTCCTGCGACTCTGGCATTAGCAGGAGGATTCTTTACCGCTGCGCCACCTGGGAATCCCCTGGTTTCTACCTTACAATAATGCAAATATATATATTCATGCACACATACTTACATATATACGTATATATCCCCTCCCTCTCGAGCCTCCCCCTACTCCCTCCCCTATTCCACCCCTCTAAGTCGTCACAGAGCAGCAGGCTGAGCTCCCTCTGTTATACAGCCGCTTCCCTCTAGCTATCTACTTCACACTTGGGAGTGTATATATGCCAGTCCTACTTTCTCAGTTCGTGGGTTTTCCCCAAGGGAAAGGAAGACTCATAGGACAATAAAGACAAAGGAAGCGCGCCCTCTTGTGGCTCTGCCCTGACCTTGTTGCTTCCTAGTCACGTGCGCCGGGCGAGTTCACTTCTCTAATTTAAGCCTCTGTCCTTCATAAAACACAAGTAAAATGCCCTCCCTTACAGTAATCACGAAGATTAAGAAATTGGACGCAAAGCCCCTAGCCAGGTGTCTGCCTCAACATACTCAAATTACACCAATTAATAGTATTTTGGTTATGATTGTAGTTATGACTGTGGCTGAGCCGACTCACCTCGCAGGAACAGTGAAGGAAAAGGAGCGCGGCGCCGTCCCCGCGGTCCCCGCGCAGTGCGGGGCTGTGGGGAAAGTGGCTGGACAGCCGAGCAGACACTCCCAGCGACGCGGAGTTTTGGCTCCTCGACCCAGCGCTCACCTGGCCGCCAGCTAATCAGATGCAGGTGGTAAACGCACGCTGCTTGTCGTCACTTCAAACCTTGCGTTTCTAGGCCGCGTGCAGGCGCTCCAGGTGCTCAGGTCTCCGGCGGGCGGCGCCCACAGCCGGGCTCTAGGACCTACCCAGGCGCGCTCTCCCCTTCCCCGCTCCCTCTCCAGGGGTCAGTGCTTCACTGGCTTTGTCTTAGCGCCCACTGAGAGGTCCTGGGAAGCTGAAAGGACTCTAGTTGTCAGGTCCTGGCAGGAATCCCTCGTGTCAAAGGGCATCCTGGAGGAGATGCATTTCCCCTTCCTAGTTCGGAGGATGCTTCGCGAGTGCACAGAAGCACCATTCCTGGGAGCGCAGGCTCCGTTAGGGTCTAGGCTCCTCCGAGGAGTAAATGCATCTTACCCACCTGAGGACCCAGCAGTCGGCCAGAGAATGAGTGAACAAGCAGATTAATGTTGACAATGGAGAAGATAGGATGTGTCCACCTTCTTTTTCTTGTAGTAAAACGAGGTTTTTAACCCCAGAATCTGTCTCATTGGAGAATCAACACCTCCACCCCCATTCTCAGCCCAAGTGGTTCCTGCAGGGCTGACCCAATCCTCTCCCCCAGGAGTGGGCATGGTGTTTGGTTCAATAAAAGTCACAAACTCAGCTTGGATCATCAAACACAAGATTTTTGCCATTTTAACAGTTAGAGGGTGTGTGGGCTCTACAGACCAAGTAAGCCTGCCCCTGCCCCTGCCCCCCTAATCAGCCTCTGAGGAGGTGTACCTGAGCAAGAAACCAACACAAAGAAATGCAGAGTGGGAACAAGAGAGAAGAAATTGAGCCTCTGGATCCAGCCATGCCTGATCTCCTTCCCAGACTTCCAAGTACATAAGCCAATAAATTGTTGGTTTGCTACTTGGAAAATAAGAGAACTTGGACTAATACATTGCTCTTTTTTTTTTTTTTAACTCCTGAAAAGAAATACGACAGCACTGAACTAAGAGCAGCTTTTCAGAGTAACCCTAAGACACTGTGAGAACAGACCGAGATTCAAATTCCAGTTCTGTCTCGCATTTGCTATGTGGTCTTGAAAATCTTTCTGTATTTTCTATAAACTATGAACACAGAGTTCCTAGTCACAAATAACAGCCCTTTCCTAGATTTATAAATTGGATTCTAGAAGAGTTTCATTTTAACCACAACCATTCCAATTACTATGCTGTTTGTACAGTTATTGATGTTTAAGTACCGGCAATATTGTATTTGCACATAAACCATAAGAAGGCATTCTTCATTTAGAAGACAACCAATCAGTAGTCAGATATATGGTGGCTTCGTAGGATGTAAGAGTACATTTACAAGAGGACTCACCAATTTGGAGGAAGTAAGACAATGAAACCAGTTTTGCTGGAGTGAAAAGGCCTCCATTTGCTGAGATAAGGAAGAAATAGGGTGGAGAGAGTTTTTTGCCACAGGCTTGTTAAATTTCAGGGGATGGTCCCCAGTCAACAATAGGGCATCTATTCTGTGAGGAAGAGCCCTGACTGACCACTGAGACAGTAAACATGTGGGGGCAGAGGTCAGCACTGTCCCCTTCTCCACATCCTCCCGTTCCCCCTGTTCAGCAATTAACTGACCCCTGCCCTTTTAGTGGTGGTGCTAGTGGCAAAGAACCCACTTGCAGGAGGCATAAGAGACATGAGTTCAATCCCTGGGTCAGGAAGTTTCCCTGGAGGAGGGCAACCCATTCCAGTATTCTTGTCTGGAGAATCCCATAGACAGAGGAGCCTGGCAGGCTCCAGTCCATAGGGTCACAAAGAGACATGACTGAAGTGACTTAGCATGCGTGATTCAATATAGTTGGAAGATGGAAGAGAAGCTTAACCCTTTGGCAATGGTGGGCTTCTCAGTCTGTAGACACGAGACTTCCACAGGCTTGCAGGCAACCACCTGCATTGGTGGGACAAATGCTGAGATCAGCGGGGCCAATATTCCTGCAATTTCTGCAGTCCCTTGAAAACCAGCAGTTCTTGTCCTTTATGCTTGTTTCCTCAGCTGCCCCTAGAGTTATGCATGTACCAACTTCCCAATTTTCCAGGAGCTGATAAACCTTTTAAGTAAAGAGCCAGCTAGTAAATATTTCAGACTTTGAGGCCCACATGCCATCCCTGTCACAACTGCTCCCCTCTGCCACCATAGTGCAAAAGCAGCCCGAGACGATAGGGACATGGAGGAAGATGGCTGTGCTCTAATAAAACTTTACTTATAAATATGGGCAGTGGGCCGAGTCTCGCTCACAGGTCATAGTTTGTAAACCTCTGCAATTTTTAATTCCTTTCTGCCTGCACTATTTATATAGTGGTTTCTGTTTGCCTGACGTGAATTTTCCCCTCCTCTCCTCCCTTGGTGCCTTAATTCAAGCCCTCACCATCCCTTGTTGAAGCCAGTTGGTCCTGGCCTTGGTCAGTCTGTCTGGAGTCTTTTCCTCAGTCCACAGCTCACCCACTGCTACAGTCCCCCGTCATTCACATGTAAACTCCCTCAATAGCTCCGCACTTCTTTTAGTGTATGTTGTGTCAGCTGTCTCAACAGGAAGCCGATGACAGGGTCAAGTCAGGATAATTCACAATGAGCTTATGTACAAAGGTGAGCCAAGCTGGAGGAACTGTAGGCACAGTGCAGTCCCTTGGGATTCATAGCCAGGAAGCTGTTTCCACCCTTGTGCCTTCCAGGATGGGTACAGGGAGGGGGCATCAAACCCAAAAGGAAAGCGGGGTTTCTCCAGCCATCTGCTGAAACCAGATTTGTGGGCTTTGTTTTCATTTTGTTTGATTTTTCTTAAATCTAATTCTTCTCAGACTAGTTCTTCTGTAAAATACAATAAAAGATTATTAGAAAAAAATAAAATTTGAAAACACACATAAAATACAAGCCCCAATTTTTTATTATTAGATTCAACAGGTAACAGATATAAAATATCTCTGTCAATTGCTATAAAAGTTTATAAACTCTCTCAATTTCTGTTCTTATCAAAGGGCCAAGATAGGCCCGCCAGGAGAGAGCCAGAGGAGTTAGTGCCCCAACCTTACTCCTTACTCATCTCTCACTCCCACAATCTACCAACCCCCACTGGCCAAACCCAACCAGAAACCAGACAGCAGGGAAGATCATTCACACTGCCTGCGCTGGGCAGCCTCCCAGGGCAGAGAGCAGGATGCAGAATGCAAACAGTGGACCTGAGGAGCAAAAAGCAACATCAGAGACCCCAACCCAAGGTACCCCAGAATTCCATTTTTCAGCCTGTCTTCTTCCTGGTGTCCAATATTCTTCCTACCCAAACCAAATTACCCATATTCCCACAGCCCCCCACCTACATCCCTGTACTGTTCCCCATGCCTGGAAGTTTCTGCTCCTGGCCAAGTCTTCCTCATGCCTCAGGACCTTAGAGGTTATCATGGTTAGGGTACTCAGAACATTTGTCCATCAGGCTCCTTCTTTAAGTAGCAAACCCCATTTCCCTACATATGAAGTAGGCACATGGCCAAAATTTAGTTGGTTCATTCAGTTAACAAATATTTACTGAGAACTTAGTATGTGCTGTTCTGGGTCATAGTGTTCTAGGTACTGCTAATATAGCACCGAACAAAAGAGCACTCATTCAGATAGGGGAAACACTTGTTTATTGACTGGTAGTCATAATTACAGGCTTCCCCAATGGCTCAGCGGGTAAAGAATCTGCCTGCAATGCAGGAGCCACAGGATCAATCCCTAGGTGAGGAAGATCCCCTGGAGGGGGAAATGGCAACCCACCCAGTATTCTTGCCTGAAAAATCCCATGGACAGAGGAGCCTGGCGGGCTTCAGTCCAAAGGGTCACAAAGAGTTGGACACGACTGAGCAACTAAGCACACAATCATCATCTGCCCCCAGAACTGGGCTATTGACACTTGAAAAGCCCAGTTCTTTGTTCCACTAAGGAGGCCAAGCCAGGAGGACATGCATGTAGCCCTCCTCCCTGGCCACAGTGAGAAAGCATATCGGTCACGGAGAATGACTCAGAGGGGAAGAGAACTGAGACGAAAAGAGAGCACCTTGATTACCTTATGATGCCTAGATCTAGACAAGCCTGAAGTCTACCCCTGAATTTCCCAGTTACATGAGCCAGTAAGTTCCCCCTTTTTCTTTTAGGCTTATTTGGCTTTGCTTTGTGTCGCTTGGAACCAAATGAGACCTGGTTAATACAGGGACTCAACTCAAACTTGACCTTCTTCTCAGTATTTTCCCTGAATGCCTGGTGTAAGACAGCACAGTTTGAATGCTATGACCACATACAGATGGGACCTCTAGCTTGACGCTTCGTGGAAAGAATCAAACAGAGCTCACAGAGGATAAGGACTTGGATTTCTGAATCCCCAGGAGTCTTGAGTATATTAGACGCCCCCCAAATACCTGTGGAAGTAGCTGATAATGAATTCTTGCTGTCAGTGAAGCCCTATAACCAATAGTATATATCTATCATATGTATTTGTATACCCTGGAGAGAGGAATTGATTGAGATTAAGATACTGAAAACAGGGCCTTCTGTGATCCGAACTAACCAGGGGCCCAGAGAGTCTCAGTGACCTTCCCTGGGTCACACAGCCAATGAGAGGCAGATCTGGGATTCAAACCCAGACAGTCTTGGATCCAAAACATGTATTCTTACCCACTACCCTGCATGGGCTGATCTATAATGCTGACAATTTCCCAACTCTGAAAAATCTGTCAAAATGAGGCACAGAGCTGTGGTGGTAACAAGTGACAGAATCCATCTTTCTTGCTAGAATAAGGATGTTGGAGAGCCCTGTCATGACCGCATTTCTCCCAGACAGGGAGGAATTTCTAGTCTTAGGGGAGGCTGTATTTGTGAGCGTTTCATTTAACTACTAGAGTCAATGACAACAATCATAGCTACGGTCTACGTGCCAAACTGCTAAAAGCTATACCTCAATTCATTTAATGCTTGCATTAGCTCTGTGAAGTAGGCATCATTAACCCACTCTACAGGTGACAAAGTGGTGATTAAAACATGCAAGAGGGATGCTATCAGCAGTCAATGGGAAAGCCAAGACCCAAATCCTGGTCTATGGCTCCAAATCCTGTGTTCTGTCCAGCTGTGGTTCAAGAGATCCGAACCCCGTTTGTGACAGAACAGCACCAGAGCTCCTGCCTGTCTGCACTTCTGTGGGCCTGGCTGTGGCCCCAAATGGTACCTGAGGGATGCAATTACAGGAGTTTTACTGCATGCAAACATGGAAAGTTTTAACTTCATTTAGGGTTGTTCACAGCATGCACTCCTCCAGGGAAGTTATTTTTCAAAAATCAATATTTGGGGAGAAAACTATTCTATATGTCACCATCCATCTTTCTCAGCTGTGCCTTGTGACCTTTCTACCTGCTTCTTGCAAAGTATTGACCTTGATTTTCTCCAGCATAAAGACAAGCAATCTCCTTAACTACTTAGCAGTGAACGTACCCAGAGAGACCTGGTTTTCACTCATCTTTTCAGAAAGTCTTATCAAACCATTGCTCTGGATCCTTCCCTCCCTGAAATGATCACAATGAGCTTATCTGAAATGAAAGCTTCATCTGTGGTCTTAGGACCTAAAGGAGGACTTTGCTTTAAAATCAGACTAGAGTTTATCCTGTGCATGCAAACAATCAGAGGACCCACTCTTAAATGTTACATTACAAAGCCACCTTCCTCAAAAGAACAATATTCCATGTCTTTGATAATTCTACCTTCAGGATTGTTGGAGAATTATACATTTACATTTATTTGTTACATTAATTAATTCACAGTTTTCTCAGCCAGGATAAATGATCTATGCACCTTGAGTAACTTACTCACCAATCTCTTTCTCCTCCCTACAACCAACCACTGGGTCTTCAACACATATTAAGTGTAAAACACAGACCACAAAACAGTACTTACAGTATGATCCTACTTGTTTTCAGGAACTTTATAAGTAACAGCAATTATTAGGACACTAGAGAAAAAGACACCAAGATGCTATTAGCTGTTACAACTGGGTCATGGATTTGAAGTGATTTCTATTCCTTTTGTTGATCTCCATTCTCTGAATTTAAGAGGAAAAAACACTAAAAGTGTTTTTCATACCAAAAAAACGAATCTACTAAATCTGAAACCCTGTGTTCCCCCTGCTGACTCCGGTCTCATTTCCCTCCCTGGAGTTCAGTGGTCCCTAAGCTGCCACCCAGCTGTTTTCACTGTACCCTCAGCTCACCCAGGGGCTGACACCAGGGCAGAAATTGAAAGGGAAGAAGCTCTGGGACAAAGGGCGGCAGCAAGAGTCGGGGGGAACCCAAGAAGGGATTTCCCAAGCCATCTGTCCCAGCCCTGTGTCACTTCTGGACTCTGGAGGCATCAGCAGGATGGGACCTACAACCTCACCCACCCCAAGCACCATCTTTGGAGAAACCGCCAGCTACCCTTGTCTTACCCCTCCCCATTTACTGCTGCTGACTGGGAAAACTGAAGGCAGTCCCAGAGCAAGGCCTCTCCCTTGAGCAAGCCCACATTTGTGGTTAAGAAGATATGGTTTCAGAGGTCAAACTTTTCTGGAATTCAGCACATTTCTGATCTTTCCCATATCAGAGGAGTGGAAGCTAGAGACCAATGTACTGGTCAGTAGTGGTTACTGCTCCCCCAGCCTTGGCAGTCAATTCTGCCCAGCATAACGTGAACTGAAGCAACTTCCTGATGCTTGGAGGTTTATTCAGAATACATAATCATAAACAGACACAGGAGACTCCAGCTCACCCTGTGAGAGATTTCAAAGTGACTCACCCTGGAGCCTCAGCCATTCCCAGAAACACAGTTTCACTCTTTGAAAATGCATTTGTGTCCACATTTAGGGACGTTACTCCCAGGACTGCGTGGACCTTGAAGAGAAAGATCATTTTGGGTGAACAGCCCCCAGCTCTCCCTGACTCGGCAGCCCACCAGGAGCCAGGTTGCAGCCGGCTCAGGCAAGAGCTCTGTAAAGGCCCAGGGACTCAGAGGAGGAGAGAAAACCCCACCTCTGCCTGTTCTCCAGCAGCACAGACTGAGAAACAGCGCCACCTACTGTAGCACTGCTCTCTTATTCTGGAACCCAGGTGAGGGTGGGAGGGTTGAGTGCGATCACTACAGCGGTCAATAAAATCTATTGTCCAAAGGGACATTTGGAAAGTGAAAACTTTCCAAATTGGGGGGGTGGGGGCGGGAGCGGTGCTACTAATATCTATGCCAGAATAATAGATGTTAAACAGGAAAACCCCAGACCAACCAGAGTGTGGTCATCCAGAAAACATCTCCCACTTCTATTGCCAGATGAGAGGTCTGTTTCGAGGATGGTACTCCCTTTCCCCCTCAGAACATGTGCTACTGAAGAAAGTCTACTTTCCAAATCAAACCAAGGCCTTTTTCAACAAGCTTCCCAGCATCCCAGGGAAAGGAGAGGAGACTATCACAGGAACCACGAGGCTGCAGCAGGGCCCTTATCTGTCTGGATCAGGACTGCATCTCCAGGGCCAAGGCAGTGTTTGGCAGCTCATAGGAGCTCAGTAAATCCTTGCTAAATTAATGAACAAATGCCTGAGCAGAGCTTCTAAAGCCATCCAGGAACTTCAGGAAACGAGAGAGACTTAGCAACCCTAAATAACACTGTTCCTCAAACTGGGTAACAGTTTATGTTTGAACTCTATTGCATAAACAGTTATGCACTGCCCTTTTGTGGAATTTATAAATAAATATGAAACATGCAAAGCTTTCAAATACCAGGTTGAACTGAAACCTGAAACTGTAAGCTTCCAAATAAACTAATTGGAGAAAAAATGATTTTGAAGCTGCTGCTGAACTTCAAGTCAACTGAAACTACTTCCTGCAGTGTTTCTAACATGATCTCATTCAAAATTTTCTTGGCCAAAACTGGTACTGAATCAACCCCATCCTCACTAAGCGTACATTCTCTGCAAAGCAGGAGCCATGAGAGAACTGGATTTGCAAGAGATTTAGTGGAGGAAATGTCTGACAAGGCTAAAGGAGAAGGCACAGGAGAAGGCAAGGGAGGGCTTTCAGACCATGATGTGAGAGGAAGGGAGAGGAAGAGGGGGAAGAAGGAAAGAGGGATGGGAAAGAACCACCTCAGGCCTGATGCACTTCTAAGTCTGGCCTGATGCTTTGGCCAGACTGATGGGAAATTCTGGAGCCACAGTTGCCAATAGAGGACTTATGCGTCCTGTAGGAACAGGCCAGCAGGACTAGTCCCTGTGTCAGTCACAGGTTGGGAGAACGTGGCCTCAGCATGAACAAGTGGAGGAGCAGAGGGGCAGCAGCCAGTCCCTGTGCCCCCACAGCACTAGCTCCAGGCCACATATCTTCACAGCTCTCACAGGTACTGTTTCACATAATACTCTCCCTGGAAATAACTCTTGTTTTTATAAATCCAGACAGGCTCTGGTGAAATTATGCCAGCTCTCAGTCGAATAGTCAAAGTAGGTAACAAGTAAACTACCCCACCACCACCATCTTTTCCTCCCTACAGCTATAACTTTTCATACCACTAATCCAGATCAAATTTTCTCATAGACTCTCAATCAGTGGAAAGCTTTTATTTAAAAAATAGAAGTCTGCTTTTTCATTTGAATGTTTCCAAATACTTAAGCTTGTCCTGAACAGCCTGCATGGGAGCTGCCCGGAGGGACTGAGAAGGGAGGCATTGGTCACTGTCATCCAGCAGTAAATTCTTTATGGGGTTGGGTTTTGAGTTCTTCGTGCTGCTCTTGGTCAATCCATGGCTGTGATTCTGGTCCAGAAGCCATCTGGGGAGAGCAAGGGCTGGGCCATCCTTAGCTCTTACCCAGATGGAACAATTTCCGCAGAAAGGCTGGTCCTCCCCAGTAGCCCCTGTAAGAAATGACATGGAAAAGTTCTTTGCAGCAGAAAAAAAGGGGGTGACTTCAGGCAGCAGGATGTTAAAAGGAAAGCCAGGCTGCTCACAGACAGTGTTTCTCAGGCTATAAAGCAAGACTGACAGCAAGGTAGAAAGAACCCAGGTCTAGGAGGGTACAACTGACTTTAACACTGACTTGCTATGCGAGCCTGAACATACTGACTCAATTCAGCAAATCTGTACGAAGCCTCTACTACGTGCAAACTGCAGTCCTCTCTACCGTGACCAGCTCATAAATTAAGTACAGGTCCAGTTTCCAAACCTATTGGCATTTTGGACCATATACTTCTCAGTGGTGGGGGGCAGTCCTATTAAGCAGCATCCTTGGCCTCTGCTCACTAGATGCCCATAGCATCCCCTCCAGCTGTGACAACAAAATATATCTCCAGATATTGTCACATGTCCCCTGGGGAGCAGAATCATCCCTAGCTGAAAAACACTGGTGTTGACATTTTGACTTACTTTTCTCAAAGGGTTTGGGAGAGTCAAATGAGATTTTTTTTTTTTTTTTGCAACAAGGAAGAGGAATTATTAAGTTTGTCACTGTTTACTTGTTGAATGCCTATGATGGACCTGTCTCTTTATGTTTTGTCTCACTCATCCCATCCTGTGAGGAAGACGATGTTCCTTTCATTTTGCAGATAAGACACTTAAGCACAGAGAATTTAAGCAACTTAGCCTAGGACGCATAGCTGGCAGGTGGCAGACATGTGACTCAAACACAGGTCTCCAAAGCTTAGCTCTTAATTAGTATGTTTTCTTTTTCTTATAATAAAAACAAAATTAAGCTGGAAGATGATAAAGTACTTGACAGGTCAAAGTGATTCACTATGATTATGATGATGATGATGATTTATCCAGCAGCAAGACAGAGCCAGAACATGAAAGGCAGGAGAACTGGTCACTGCTGATTATAAACAGAAGAGGCTGTGTCCCCCGTGGGTGGTAGCTGCGCTAGGGCTCCTTCTCTCACCCAGGGCAGCCTCTTGCCCACCACATCCGGCTGAGGCTTCAGAACCCTTCTCAGACTGCCATTACCAATCTATGAGACATGACTTAGCAAGGTGGACCCCCTTCGCCAGTCCTGCTCGGGGTCATATCTCCTAAAGCTGGAAGGCATCCTTGAAACAACTCCCCTGCACAGGTTGTTGCAATCTGCTAACAGGTATGCCTCTCCCCCAGGTGATATACTTACCTCAGCATCAAATTCCAATATAGGAACGGCATCATGTCAGCCTTCATGAGGTACATGGAAAGTCTCTCTTTGCTCTGGTCAAAAGGGAAGGTTTCCAGGGGCTCAGCGTTGTAGTTAAACTCCGCAAGAATCACACGGTTGTAGCCAGTCACCAGTGGACACGATGTGTAGCCATCATACTGTGATTGAGGCAGAGTTGGAAAGAGGCTTTTTCTCATGTGTTATCTAGACACCTTGGCTTCCCAGGTGACTCAGATAGTAAAGAATCTGCCTGACAATGCAGGAGATGCAAGTTCAATCCCTGGGTTAGGAAGATCCCCTGGAGATGGAAATGGCAACTCACTCCAATATTCTTGCCTGGGAAATCCCATGGACAGAGGAGCCTGGCTGGCTACAGTCCATGGGGGTCACAGAGAGTCAGACACAACTTAGCGACCAAACAACAACCACCTGGACATCTTAGAACTTATTATTTACTCTGAGCAGTGGTAATGTTTTCCTTTTTTGTATATTCTACTTTTTGTACAGTGAAAATATAGAAATTATAGAACAAGGATATACTAAAGGCAAAAATTGAAGTGTCCATAATAGAGAAACTAATTAAGAAAGCAGCAAAATCACGGGAAAACAGTTTCATGCAGGATGGAAGATGGTAAATTGAGACAGTGATTCTTACAAGGCATACAGACCTTCTTCACTGGTGTTTGATTCCTCATAATCATGGAAATTGTTCTGTCAAGTATTCCTGACTGGGCAGCTATATAAGAAATAGAAAAGTCAGAAAATCACAAGTGTCTAGATTTTCCATGAAAACTAATTTGCAAATAATTTTAATGTGAAGAAGTTAAGAAGGCTCCATACCCCCTCCCTCTAGATTGTAACTAGAACACAACTCAACCCAGTGATGGACTCTAGCTTCACCAAGGACCAGACAAACTGACAGGACGGGCTCCTGAGGTGACACAGTGGGAGGCACAAACATACAACCCGAATCTGATCATAGGAAACTACTAGACAGTTCTAAATTGCTGTATTTTCTATATAATAACCAACCAGGGCTCTTCAAAAATGTCAACGTCATGAAAGTAAAAAAACCAAATGTCAGAGGCTTGTTCTAAATTAAAGAAAACCAAAGAGACGTGACAATCAGTGTGAAGTGTGGCCCTTGACTGGCTCACAGATTTAAGGGGAATTGGGGATAGTAGGGGGAAGAGTGGAGAGGGAAAGCTAAAAAGGACATTTTTAGAAAAACTGAAGAAATTCACAATGGGTTGTATTGATGATTTCATAATGTAATGTTCAATTTCTTAGACATGTGTATAGAGGAGAAAGTCCTTTTTCTTAGGAGACAGAAGTTGAAATATTTGAGGGTGAAGTATCATGATGTCAAAATTTACTTTCAGATGACGTTAAAAAAGGTACATAGAGTGATCAGACAAAATATTCATTTATTGGTTAATTATTATATTGGTCACAAAATATGAATAATTGGTTACTACCTGAAGGGTATATGGGTATTAATTGTACTTTCAAAGTTTTCATAGGTTTGAGATTTTGAAATGAAAAGTTTGGGGGAAATGACTATAAATAAGGACATTTAGTGGATTTCCTAGAAAGCCTTTCTTAGGTTGACTAGTCAACAAAAGTAACACATGCTCTGCAGGTGTATAATTCACACGAAACATTCCCACACCCACTGGCAGGGAGGTTCGTGTTTTATAGCATCTAAAAAAGACAGTTCCTGTCTACAGAAAACAGAATCTAAAAGGCAATTCTCTCCATCACTGCTAGAGCGGAACATAGACGTGAAGAATTTAGTTGCCCAGGCTGAGGCCTTAATCATGTACCAATCGGGGCACTCTCCACTGTATTTGTCTTAACACAGCAATTTTCTGCTCTGCAAGCTTTCATTGACTTGCGTGTGTTTTCTGGGAAACAAATGCTTCCCTAGTTTTACGGTGTTTCAGGCAGAAGAAAAACAGCCAACCTGCCCAGCATCAGGGATGTTCCAAAGAAGGCCAGGGATGTGAGCATGGTAGTATGAGAAGTTAACAGAATTCTAGAGAGCTGTAAAAGTGGTACCTCTCTCTCCAATGTTCCCCTCCCCTGAAAACCACCCCTTTGACCCAGAAAGGGCAGATGAGGTCGTGCTACTCTGGTGCAAAGCATTCAACAGACACTTTCTTCTTTACACAACCCTAGGTTCATTGACAACTAGGTTCATTATATAACAATAGGTTCATTGACAACACTTCTGTTTTGGGGAGGCCAAAGGCGTTTTTAGGCACAAAAATTTCTTCATTAATATAATTAGTATATAATGAATTGCCGCTGGTGTCCAACTTTTGTTTCTGTTATGACAGCACCTTAGCAGAAGGCACCCCCGCTTTGAGTGAGGAGGGAACATAGCTCAAGGCCTTACCTACAGCGGCAGCGGTCTTTGATGTCGGCAGGTTGGTACAGTCCCCGATCCCAAACACATTTGGGTACCGCTTGTGCTGCAGAGTGTCTTTGTCCACGTCCACCCAGCCAGCAGCATCAGCCACAGGACTCGTCTTGAGGACATCTGGTGGGCCCATGGGTGGTGTAACGTGAAGCATTTCATACTGCAGAAAAGGAGAGCATCCAAATGTGTGTGTGTTCCATTATTTCCATAGCCCCACAAGCTCTGGCCCCAACTCCCTGACACACACATGGACTATGGCTGCACGGAGCACTGTATAGTTAGTGCTCATACTGATCCACATGCTTGCCAAGATCATCCATGCTCCCATGCAAGGCAGTGATAAAATAACTGACATGGTCTCCCTGTACAGAGTTCACGGGATCCTTTTGGCAGCTGGCTTGGGGGAATCTGAAAAACTGGAGTGAACTTCACTAACATTTTGAAAGAACTCATTGATGCTTCTACTTATTACTGAAACGACGCGGGTGATGTATCTCAGTTGCTGTCTTCCTGACCCTCGGCTGATGACTTGTAAAGTCTGGTTATGTCAGGTTTACTCTGCAAAAACGTTCTCAGAGTGCCTAAAACTTGTAAAAACCCACGTTAGGAGCTGATAAGTGAGCACCATTCTCAAATATGAGTCAACTCTCAAAACACGAAAAGGAAACCATCAAGACACCAATTTAAGGCAAAATAAAGGCAGCAAGAATATTGGCTAGCACTTTGAAGAAGGAGGGGTCTAATTCAGTATTGGGTTTACTGAACTGTGTAGGAGACAGGATGGATTTTTTTTTCCCGAAAACCTATATCAAGGCTACTCTTGGTAATTAGGCACTGACCCAACCTAATCAGTTTTGATGGCTCACATGACTCTTTTGTTTATGTGATATGCTTGTTTGTTTACATAATATTTTGTAGTTTATTCTATTTACTTTTAACCAACTCCATCTAGCAATTTCAAATTGATTAAGTGTTCACAAAGCACTTAATTACAGTGACAACTTTAGCATCTTAGGACAATCCTAACCTTGTGATAGTCAACAGCCCCTGATTTTCATAACAAGTTCCATGTCTTTACCAGGGCCTGGCAGTCATGATGGCAGAGGGAGTTAGGAATGTGACTTGTATTTATTCCTACTCTCAGTTATGAGCTTAGTCAGCCTTAAGGTTGAAGAAGTGGAGCGAATGTGCAGTGCTTTGCAAAGTACTCTAGTTGGCTCTTTAGTGGCCTGGGTCCCTGAGGCTGTGTCTGTTAATTTACATGCAAACTGAGCACACGTCTGCAGGACAGCAGATGGGATAGTCAACCATCATCCACCAAATTATTAAGGCCATGTCTGTATTTCTGAAGTTAAGAGAACTGAGGGCCAAATATTACTACTAGCATCATCTCTATCTATTAAAGTTAATATGTGCTTGAATTTCACAAATACACATGAATTTCATACACCATTTCTAGAAGGGAGGTTAAATATTTCCACATAATCACCATAAAGTGATGACATTTTACTTGAGCAAAAGAACTACTAGGGTCATTTTATACATTTGTTGGAAATTAATATTGGCATTCAGTTATAGCTTGTTTTTTATCCATTATCTCCATAAACTGAACATAGTAAATAACATGGTTCTACTTCATTAACATAAATAACCTATTCAGAGTAGTGGTGTTCAAACTTTTATGTTTATAAAGAAGATCTGTAGAAAATTCAAGTTCCTGGGCCCTACCACCCCAAGATCCCAATCCATTAGGTCTGGGAGAAGAACAGGAATGTGTACTTTAACAACCTCCACCCCAGTGATTCTGAAACATGAAACTTGTAGAAGACAGTATTAGAAACTCTGGCTTGAAGGAATAGGTTCATTTATAATGAAAAGTGAAATGCTATTACTTAGTCACTTCACCTTTCCTTTCCTTTCCTATAAGGAAATGCACTGTACTAGATGAGATTCTCCAAAATCTCTTCTAGTTCTAGGACACTATGATATAAAACAAGTTCAGATCTCTAAAAACTGGCGACTTGGGCCAGTTCACAAGCTCTCTATGAAGGATCAGAGACTAGAGGCTTTGGGTACATTTAATTCTTTATGGTAGTGGTACTCAGTCCTGGCTACACACGAAAATCATTAGGGGAACTTTGGAAACTCCCAATCCTCAATCCAGACCACACACCAATTAATCAAAATCTCTGGGAGTTAGACTCAGGCGTCAGCATGTTTTGAAAGTCCTCTGGGTGATTGAAATGTGCAGCCAGAGCTGAGAGTCACTGCTCTAAAGCCTTTTGGTAGATTTTTGAAATTCATATTTTAAAGAGTAGAATTAGGTCTGAAGAGAAAACCTAATCTAAAGGCCTATACTTCAAAAGGGACACCAACAATCTTCTTTCTTTATAAACCCTTCAGAAAAACAATAACCATTTATTTATCCAAGTCCCTATCTGCAAGCCTCAACTAACCATGGCACAGCAGAGAACCAGAGTGAAAAGGTCCTAATAACAAAATTAAGTTCGTGTACTCAAGCTCATACACTGTGCTCATAAAAATATGCTGTGGGCCCTCACACACCACCCATTTGCTTTTACTTTACATAGAATTTAATGAGTTTGGCTATCTCATTTTCCAGCCAATAAAAAGATTAAAAGTAGCAGTTTTAAAATGCTGGAGCTAGAAGGATCTCCTGGTCACAACTGCCTGACAGCTAGGAAGGAAGAAAACTTCTTAGACAACTACAAAGAGGATGCACACAAAATCAAATAACAGAGTAGACTAAGATCCTTTCATAAGAGGATAATTAGCCCTAAACAACCCAGTAGGCCCTAGATGCATAACTATATAAGAGCTACTCAAAATTATGACCCTGATCTGGGGCAAGAAGACAAGCCTGGGACATCCTGGGACACCAGAAAGCAAGGAAGTGCTCAAAAATGTAATGGGGACATTCACAAGGACATTAAGAGCATTAAGAGCAAGGACATTCTGAAAGGGTTCCTGCTGACCCAATCTGGGACAACTTGAGCACCAAAATACTTAAGGACAGAATGAATTATAAACTGTGAAATGAAAATATCTCCTGACATATCAATAAACAAGAAATGTCACAGCCATCAGCCATTTCTGGCCTCGAAATATGAATGAGGGCTCCAAAAACTGCAATCCAGAGGATGCTGCCACTCGCCGTGGTGATTGCTGAGGAGCTTGGGGAATGAAGCAGCAAGGTGAAAAAGGAAACAGGATTGGCCCCAGATAGCTGAGGTGCTTATGAAAGGAATGAATTCAGTGAGCCCAGAGGCTCACTGTATCTTCCCATACATAGAATGCTGAATTCCTTAACTTGCTACCTGATCTTTGATGTTCAGGCTGCCTGCTCCCTTTGTTGCAAACTTGTATATAGCCTGACTTCCCCTCCTGCCTCCTTGGAGCAGTTTTATCAGAGCTACTGAGATGCTGTCTGCCTGACTCAGAGTCCTAAACACTCCCACCAAATAAAATAACTCTCTACTTTCAGGTTGTGACCATATGTTTTAGCTGACAAAACCACTGGGGGAAAATACAGGCATTCATAAGTTCATACTAATAATTAATTGGGAAGGGAGAGCTTTTGCTGACAGGATGCCAAGAATCTACCACTACAGGTGGAAGGAATGCTGGACTGGAACATCATTTTGCAACCACCATAGTAAAGACTGGATTAGGCAAAAATCATCAATGGATGCTAAATCTATTGGGAAACTTTAATGAGTAGGGAGTAGGTGTTTGCATGGTCTTAAAGTGCCCCCCTCCTTATTAGAAGCAAAAAAGAAAAAAATTAATAATTCTCTACAGTGAAGAAATTGGACCAATCTGGACTTGTGATCAAAATGAACATCATCAGGGGGCAGATGAGCACTGTGTAATTTCCAACGTGTTATCCTAGAAAGATACATCACTTATGCGGTATTTCAGCCCAAAATGCAGAGCCTGAAACTCATCACCAGGAAACACAGACAAACTCAAAACAAGGAACACCCTATTAAAAAGTAAAAGTGGGGGAGGGAGCTGTATTATTTCAAAATGCAGGGTTACGGAAGACAAAGAAAGGCTGTAGAAATGTTCCAGATTAAAGGAGGCTAAAAACACATGACAATTAAATCCAATACCTGCCTGTAGACCAACTTCTGGAGGACAGGAAGTACTATAATACTATTCACCAATCAACAAAACTTGAATACAAATCACAGATTAAAATATTGTATCCTTGCTAAATTTACTGAATTGATAACTGTACTGTGGTTATATAAGAGAATACTCCTAACTCTTAGGAAAATTATGGTGAAATATTTAGGGGTAAAGGGCCATGACACATGACGTACATGAGTGTGTGTGCTAAGCTGCTTCAGTTGTGTCCAACTCTTTGCGACCCTATGAACTGTAGCCCACCAGGCTTCTCAGTCCATTGGATTTTCCAGGCGAGAACACTGGAGAGGGTTGCTATGCCCTCCTCCAGGGGACCTTCCCAACCCAGGAATCAAACACCCATCTCTAGTGTCTCCTGCATTAGCAGGCAGGTTCTTTACCACTTTACCAGCCTGGTGGCTCAGATGGTAGAGTCTGCCTGCAGTATGGGAGACCCAGGTTCAACCCCTGGGTCAGGAAGATCCTCTGGAGAAGGAAATGGCAACCCACTCCACTATTCTTGCCTGAGAATCCCATGGATGGAGGAGCCTGGCAGACTACAGTTTATGGGGTTGCAGGGAGTTGGACATGACTGAGCAGCTTCACTTCTTTAGCACTAGCGCCACCTGGGAAGCCTGTGATGTACATAACTTACCTTTAAATGCTTTAGGGAAAATATATTACATTACATAATATTTATATATGAAGAGAGAAACATTGAAGCCAATGATAAAGCAAATGGGGTAAAACTCTTCAATAAGTGAATCTACGTAAAGGCTATATACAGTTTTCTTTGTACTATTTTTATTTTTGCAACTTGTCTAAGTTTAAGTTCAGTTCAGTTCAGTCACTCAGTCGTGTCCGACTCTTTGTGACCCCATGAACTGCAGCACGCCAGGCCTCCCTGTCCATCACTAACTCCCTAAGTCCACCCAAACCCATGTCCATCGAGTCAGTGATGCCATCCAGCTGTCTCATCCTCTGTCGTCCCCTTCTCCTCAATCTTTCCCAGCATCAGGGTCTTTTCCAATGAGTCACCTCTTCACATCAGGTGGCCAAAGTATTGGAGTTTCAGCTTCAACATCAGTCCTTCCAATGAACACCCAGGACTGATCTCCTTTAGGATGGACTGGTTGGATCTCCTTGCAGTCCAAGGGACTCTCAAGAGTCTTCTCCAACACCACAGTTCAAAAGCATGAATTCTTCGGCACTCAGCTGTTTTTAAGATTATTCCCAAATGAAAGTTTTTTAAAATTATGACCTTGAGTCATTAGCAGCATTTTAAATGATAGTCACTACACACCATTTAAGAATGGAAAGATGTATGCAATACATTTTAGAAAGAGCTCCCACTAAAAAGCTTAAACTGTGAAGTTCTGATGTTTAGAAAATTAATCTTTGGCTCACTTCAAAATTTCCATTTATGGAATCCTTCATTCCTCTAAAAAGGCTGAATGAATAAAATGTTTAGAAAATTAATCTTTGGCTCACTTCAAAATTTCCATTTATGGAATCCTTCATTTCTCTAAAAAGGCTGAATGAATAAAATGTGACTGTGTCCTGTTTCCTCATTGCTAACAGCTCTTGCTAAAATGATATAAACACATGATGCTTCTCTGCATCTTCTCTGGATGCCTTTACATCCTGTTCTTAATGTACTATTCCCACTTCACAGAAGAAACAGATGCACAGAAGCCAAGCCCGCATACAAAGACTAGATCTCTCCAAGCAGGATGTGGCTCTGCCAGATCTTTCAAGGATTTGTAAGCATCTCCTTTGATGCACAGGTATGAGATGTTTAAAGACACCCTCTTTCACAACTAAAAGATATCCATCATTCCTGAACTACCCACAAGCAGGCCTGGCTGTCACAAACCATAAATGGAGACAATCACTATATCCTGCATTTAAGAAGACCTTCCTGAACTCTAGGCAACTAAAGTTGTGAAATGTTTCTGGCTGCTTCAAACAACTCAGTGCCAAAAATACAGACACAAAACAGAATAAAAATTCACTTGGTACCAGTAAATGAGGGCTTCTCTGGTGGCCCAGTTGTAAAGAAGCTGCCTGCCAAGTAGGAGATGTGGGTTCGATCCCTGGGTCAGGAAGATCCACTGCAGAAGGAAATGACAACCCACTCCAGTATTCTTGCCTGGAAAACCCCATGGACAGAGAAGCCTGGTGAACTACAGTCCATGGGGTCACAAAGAGTCAGACCTGACTGAGAGACTAAACAACAATAACAGTAGGTGAACCCCCCTCATCTCCCATGGACACAACCTCTTATCTCTTCCCCTTCCCCATTTTGGTCCATCTTCTCCCCATCACAACCCTAAGATGCTCATTGTAACCCGCCTCCCAAGCACACGACAACGATGAACAAAGAAGCGGGGACCTCAGTGTCGACTGTGTCCATGGCACGGCTCAGCTGACAGCTTCGCCTCCACACTTACTGAAATCACTTGGGTCTCTCCAGGTTTGTCCAGATTCTCAAAAACAGCCTCTTGCTTATCAGCTCGGACTTCGATGAGATTTCGCTTGTAGTTAACGGTGAGGGTCCTCTCCTGGATAATCTTCTGTAGGGCATCTGCATACTTCTTGACCCCAAAAATGGCTCCAAGAGAAGTGTTGAAAATGATATTGGCCTTGGGTCGCTTTCCAGTCTGAAAAAAAGAAAAAAAATAGAAACAATCAACATCAAAGCATTACTCCAACCACCCTTTTTTTTTAAACCTAGACAAGACTTAAAACTCTCCAAAGAGACCTCATCAGCTTTCTCCATCACTGCGCACTGGTGGGGTGAGGTGTGGATCACAGCCTCCTCCTTCTTATATCTTCCATCAGTGACAAAGCACCTCAGTCCAACTTGATTCAGGGGTTGAGGTGGACCCTGTTCAGTGAGGTCCAGAGATGAAAGTCAGGTCCAAGGGAAGATAGATCTGAATTGTTTATTCATGTATTCCTTTGTTGATTCACTCAGTAAACATTTAAGGAGGTCCTAGAGTTGACCAGGTACTGTTCTAAGTGCTCCACATTCACTGGATCATAGAAAAAACAAGAGAGTTCCAGAAAAACATCTACTTCTGTTTTACTGACTATGCCAAAGCCTTTGACTGTGTGGATCACAATAAACTGTGGAAAATTCTGAAAGAGATGGGAATACCAGACCACCTTACCTGCCTCCTGAGAAATCTGTATGCAGATCAAAAAGCAACAGTTAGAACTGGATATGGAACAACAGACTGGTTCCAAATTGGGAAAGGAGTACATCAGGGCTGTATATTGTCACCCTGCTTATTTAACTTATATGCAGAGTACATCAAGAGACATCCCGGATGAAGCACAAGATGGAATCAAGATTGCCAGGAGAAATATCAATAACCTCAGATACACAGATGACACCACCCTTATGGCAGAAAGTGAAGAGGAATTGAAGAGCCTCTTGATGAAAGTGAAAGAGGGGAGTGAAAAAGCTGGCTTAAAACTCAACTTTCAAAAAACTAAGATCATGGCACCTGGTCCCATCACTTCATGGCAAATAGGTGGGGAAACAATGGAAACAGTGATAGACTTTATTTTCTTGGGCTCCAAAATCACTGCAGATGGTGACTGCAGTCATGAAATTAAAGGATGCTTGCTCTTTGGAAGAAAAGCTATGACCAACCAAGATAGCATATTAAAAAGCAGAGACATACTTTGCCAACAAAGATCCGCCTAGTCAAAACTATGGTTTTCCAGTGGTCACGTATGGATATGAGAGGTGGACCATAAAGAAGGCTGAGTGCTGAAGAATTGATGCTTTTGAACTATGGTGTTGGAGAAGACTCGAGAGTCCCTTGGACTGCAAGGAGATCAAACCAGTCAATCCTAAAGGAAATCAGTCCTGAATATTCATTGGAAGGACTGATGTTAAAACTGAAGCTCCAATACTTTGGCCACATGATGTGAAAAACTGACTCATTGGAAAAGACCATGATGCTGGGAAAGACTGAAGGTAGGAGGAGAAGGGGATGACAAAGGATGAGATGGTTGGATGGCATCACTGGCTCAATGCACATGAGTTTGAGCTAGCTCCGGGAGTTGGTAATGGATAGGGAGGACTGGCATACTGCAGTCCATGGGGTAGCAAAGAGTTGGACATGACTGAGTGACTGAACTGATAGTATGATTATAACCATGTTAAAAAATAGGGAAAACAACGGAAGTACATATCAAATTGATAACAGTAGCTATACCAAAGCAACTGGATTATGAGTGAAATCTTTTTTCTATTTTGCAAACTTTCAGTTACATAATTTTGTACATGTGAAATAAAAAATAAAAATTGATGCTTTCCAATTGTGGTGCTGGAAAAGAATCTTAAGAGTCCCTTGGACAGCAAGGAGATCAAACCAGTCAATCTTAAAGGAAATCAACCCTGAAAATTCACTGGAAGGACTGAGGCTGACGGTGAAGCTCCAATACTCTGGAGAAGTGAGCAGCAGAGGAAGAGATGGTCAGATAGCATCATCTACTCAATGGACATGAATTTGAGCAAACATCAGGAGATAGTGGAGGACAGGGAAGCCTGGTGTGCTGCAGTCCATGGGGTTGCAGAGTCGGACACGACTTAGTGACTGAACTACTAAATTCAGAAACAAAAATGGTATTTTGACATACATAAAAATGATATCCCTTATGCCCTCCTTGCCCATCCCTGGACAGGAAGTATACCTTTCTGAAATAGGCTTCTGATAAGTACATGATCTTCTGAGGGGCCCCAGCGCACTTCACTGGAGTGTTAGGGAAGGTAAAGATGGCGTTGCCCTCCTTGAAGTCCTGCAGAGCTTTCCATGTCTTCTCCACCGTCCTCACTGAGTAATTGGACCCTATTTTGGGATGGGCAAAACCTTCAGGGAGGCCTTTGATCTGCAACAAAGCACACAAAGAAATTATTATTTAACAAAAGTGAAAATGGAATCTGTGTTCAGAATCCGTCTTCGCTGTCATTTCTACCACCTCTCATGTATTTCAGCACAATTTTGAGCCCCCTGGACTCACACACAGTGGCGCTAGCAGGTGAGTGAGGGGTCTGCTAAGCCCAGAGCTTTGGGGCCTGCAGTCATCTGCCAAAGTGGAGAACAGGCGAGGCCAAGGGGAAACCCTGGGCCTCTGTGGCCTGGAGACCAGAATTTGAACCTCTGTTTCCACCATCAGAGTGAGGACAAGCCAGCCTTACTTCCTTTTTGGAGAACAGGTTGTCTTATTGGGGGGGAGAAGAACAACAGGCAGAACCAAGAGCACACACACAATCAGTAATAACAAAATTAAATTACCCTGTGTCAGGTTGGACCAGACCAAGCACTTGATAAAAGCAGCAAAGGCAAGAAATTAAAAGCATGGACTTGAGAACCTACAGACCTCCAGTTTGAGTCCTACCTGTTCCACTTAAAAGCATTGTGACCCCAGTAAATGGCCCAATAAATCAGCTAGTGGGTCTCAAGTGTGGTCCCCAGAACAGCACCACCTGGGAACTTGTTATAAATGCAGATTATCAGACCCTAGCCCAAACTCACTGAATCAGAAACTCAGAGGCAAGCCCAGAAATCTGTTTTAACAGGCCCTCCAGGTAATTCTGATGCTCACTGAAACACTTATGTTCATCATCTGTGAAATGGGGATAAAATTAACTGCTCTGTAGGATTGCTGACAGGAGTAAGAGACCATGGTATAAGACGACTAGAAAAATGACACGTGTATGGCACATGCTCTGTAAACGTCAGTGTATTCTTGTCAGGAAGATTAACTGGGTCCTTCTCTTAAATGTTAGAAGGCTCATATAACACAATGGAGATGGAAATGAATGAGTTAAGAGACTCAAGGATGATCAGAGAACCATCAAAAACAGTCTGAAGATGAGCGATCCTTTAAAACCTCTCCGGGCTGAAGGGCACCCACTCGTGACTCATGGAATTGCCCAATACCTATTCCTCAAGTCTCAGGGAAACAGAGTCCCGTGGTCTCCTCCATTACACCCAATGTTAAGAGCAAGTATTCCTCTGACTGTTAACCATATCTTCTGCTACAGTTTAAGTAGCTGTAACGTTAGCAGTCTCAACAACAGTAACCACTTACTATTATAAAATCACCCTGCATTTTAATGTTTCTGCTGTCTCACATCCATGAATATTCACTCTACTCACTACACTCCCTCTGAGGGAGGGGGTGGAATATTACTGACCCACAGACACAGACGAGGAAACTAAACAGCAAGGTTGAGAGACCCACCTAGACTCTTACACAACTAGATACTGAGGCCCCTGCCCACTGCCTGCAGCCCTTCCCACAGGACCTCCATGCTTTCCAGCTCCCAAAGCAAAACTCAGGATCCAGGAGATAAATAAATAGCCAATCTGCCTTCATATTTCTCTAGTCTGAAGAAGTTGTTATCAAGGAAAACGGTGCCATAAAGTAGTAACCGAGTTCCTTTTAAGGAGAGTTGTTCCTAAAGGGCAGTTTATGACACTGCTGAATCCAAGGTGCTTCCCTGGGAACCTGGAAGCAGAAGGAGCAGAAAAGTCTGAGAAAGAGATGAGATCTGACCCCCACTCTGTGGGGAGCTGTGGACCATCCTACCACACTGAGAAGACCAGAGAGTGGGACATGGCACTGCAGAGATTCACCGGGGGCTGATGGGGGGAGAGGCAGAGACAGCTGGGCAGAGAGAAGCTGCTCGCGTTCAACAAAGCCCAAATCAGAGATCAGTCCTTCTGGAAGCCCAACGACATCCCACCCCCAAGATCCACACACCTTGGCACCCTCATCAAAGCCATCTCTCCTTCATTTACACTAACCTGGGTAGTTTTCTAGTATGTCCAAGACTGCTAAGTAACACAGTAGCCCTGGTAACATTACTCACATCCTCTTAGCCTCAGTTTCCTCATCTATCAAGAGGAGATAAAAATATCTACCTCGCAAGCAGTCATGAGGAATCAATATTAGATTCTTAGCATGGTCCCTAGCACATGGTAGAGACTCCATAGTAACAGCTATTTTTAAATATTATTGTTTCTTGGTTTACTGCAAGAGGGTGCAAGCACTCTCAGCACTGGTGTCTTCAGACAGTTCTTCTCACACAGCTTTGAGCCATCAGGGTGACATGACCATAGAGATAGGCTACCTTTGTTAAGTCGACTCTGGTGGGCCTTTTGAAGAGGCATGGACTTCCCAGAAACTATCACTGGCTCCTTTCTCCATAGAAAGGAACTACACCTATGCAGAACAGGGCATAGACTGGCTCCTTTCTCCATGGTTTATTGTTTATATGAGATTCATGACCCATGGCACCAAACTCATCACAACCTCCACACTAATCCATGGCTTCTTCAAACCTTCACAGAACAGGTTCCAGGTCATTTCTTCTACCTCCTACACTGGGCATGTCACTATTCTGGTTTTTAATCCAGAAACACACATCAAACACCCTGCGGGTACAACTCAGATGAGGCCCTCGCCTAAACCACTTTCCTGAAACTTGTGATCTGGTTATCACAATGCTTTATGTGCTTCAACTACTTATTCATATTCCCCAAGAAGCTTCTGGAAATCATAATTACTAACTCACTCCATTATGTTTTAGGAAAATAAATTTGAATCTCACAAATTGTCAGAGGGCATCTGGCTCCCTATCTCTCTGAAAAGGGAGGTCTAAGGAACTGCTGGGGCAGCATTTATATTGTGTCAGTCACTTTATACGAAAAACCCAGCCTCTGTACAACAAAACTTAGACATCCCTTCAGCACCTGATTAGCTAACTGCTGGTATTCTACCCTTAAAGTCTGCTTAAGAATTCACAATCTAAATCTTACTTTCAAAGGAAATACAACCGACTCAGTCCTACAGAGAAAGGTAGTTTTCTTGTAAGTGTGGGAAAGGCTGCTGTTTTGTAAGAATTACTATCAGGCCCTGGACATGCTGAACGCTGATTAAAGCTTGAAGCTAGAACACATGATGATCACTGACAGAATCTTAGAGAAGACTTTCTTAAAACCATAAAAAGGCTGCTGAGAAATAAAACTGAAAGAGGATTTCTTAATACTCTTTCTTGTCAAAATGAGTATAAAACAACTGAATGCAGTTTTGATCGTAGCATAAGTAGGCCAGTATAACATATTGATGTATGCATGCTCAGTTGCGCCTGACTCTTTGTGACCCCCATGGACTGTAGCTCACCAGTTTCCTCCGTCCATATCATTTTCCAGGCAAGAATACTGGAGCAGGTTGCCATTTCCTACTCCGGGGGATCTTCCCGACCCAGGAATCAAACCCATATCTCATGCATCTTCTGCATTAGCAGTGGATTCTTTACCACTGAGCCACCTGGGAAGCACATGACATAGTAATAGAAGTAGCTTAAAACAGTACCTTCTCAGACTTCCCTGGTGGCACAGTAGATGGGAATCCACCTGCCAACACAGGAGACATGGGTTCGATCCCTGGTCTGGGAAGATTCCACATGCCACAGAGCAACTATGCCCATGCACCACAACTACTGAGCCTGTGCACTAGAGTCTGTAAGCCACAACTACTGAAGCCTGTGCACCCTAGAACCCATGCTCCACAATAAGAGAAGCCACTGCAATGAGAAGCCCATGTACTGCAACTAGAGAGTAGCCTCTGCTCACCACAACTAGAGAAAGCCAGTGCAAAAGCAACAGAGACCCAGCAGAGCCAAAAATAAATTTAAAAAAAAATTTTTTTTAAGTACCTTCTCATAGTCCAGCTGGATTCCAAGAGCAATGATAAGATATTTGTAGGAGATCTGCAACACAAAAAATGACATTTTAGACCAAGACCCAAAAAGTGGAAGCCCCAGAACTGACTCAGACCCCAGACATGAGTAGCCTCCACTGCGTCTCCATTTTGTAACATGATGACATGGGGCTGCAGATGGTGGGCAGGCCAGCAGGCAGGGATGAACACTCCAGTGTGCCATCATGCCCACCGTTCTCTGAGGCCTCACATGTCAGTGCTTCACAAATATAGAACATGCCTGGCTTCTGGGAGCTTGAGATACCTGTATTTTTACACAGTGGAGCACAACAGGAAAGAGACCACAGTTATTTGTGTTAACACTGTTTCATGCCATCATTGACTCGATGGATATGAGTTGGAGCAAGCTCTGGGAATTGGTGATGGACAGGGAAGCCTGGCATTCTACAGTCCGTGGGGTTGCAAAGAGTCAGACATGACTGAGCAACTGAACTAACTGTTTCATGTTGAAGGCTGGGAGGATGACTTTCTAATCTTAAAACAATCAACTTTCTTTAAAAGTTAACCTGTAAATCCCACCTACGGGGTAATGTGTGAATCTCAGGCCAATCTGTCCTGTCGTATAGACTGGATCAACAGGGTAACTGAGAAACTGTTCTTTTGAGGGACACTGAAAAAGATGTGATAGAACCTACCTGATCCTACTTAACGAGCTATTTGGAATTTAAAACTCCCCTCTTTAAATATGGGCATTGTGCTCATCCATGCTGAGGGCAAAAGTATCCATACTTATTACGATGGAAATATGGGTTCAGGATCAGGAGGAAGACAAGCTGAAGTACAAAAGTGTAAGCAAAAAAACATGAAGTAAAGGGACTTGCTTACAAAACTGGAGAATGACAGCAGTGAACGTGGGAGCCCAGCCTGGAGCCACAGGTGGTGACTGCCACAGCCTTGTACAGAAGGCTGGATAGGTGGCGAGGTGGATAGTTGGTTTCAGCTGCTTGTGAAAAACACAAATAGAGAACCAGAGCAGCCAGCTGGGCAGGTCACAGTGGAAGAGAGGGGCCTCTGAGACCTGAAAGAGCTTGGCTTGGGCTGGGGAGCCAAGGGGAGCAAGTCGCTGAAGAAGTCCTGACCTGGGACCTAGGAGACTCGGCTCCAAGGTCACCTCCACCATGAGACCTGCCTATGACTCAGTCCCCCTCCCTGCTGGCCCCTCCTGGCAGCTCCCTCAGCACAGTGGACTTAATGCTTTTTAGCACTTGTGTTATTCAGCAGCAATGTCCTCCTCACTACACTGAACACTCCTAGAGGATAAAGGTTATGTCTTATTCCTTATAGTCCTAGAATCTAACATAAGACACAAGTGAGGAAGTCTATAACATTTGTTGAATGAATGGATAGGTAGATGGCTGATTTCAGCTGCTTATGAAAAATATACTCTATCAAAGTGGACAGATAATAGATACATCTTCAACTATATGCTTTGCCTACCCATAGAGACTGAGTGCCCTTAAAGTCCTTGTTCTGTAGGAAAGTGTACCAGGCTCATTAAATGGCTAAGTGAACTCTTCAGGATGTAAGGTCAGAGATGGCATAGAGTCTGGGGGTGCTGATCCACAGGTAAAACATATGAGCACTGTCAAGAAAACCTTTTGGTTTGTGCATGCCTTAATGGTTCTATTAGAGCATAATATTGATTATCTATATGGAATAATAATATACAAGCTTAAGATTATGGAAAAAATAAGGGAGAATAAATCCTAAAGCAGCAAAGAACACAAGAACGCTTCATATCTTTTGAATGAGTTCAAGCTTCCAGGCCAGATAATCTAAACTCTAAGGAATTGCAAAAACTTGTAGGCAAAACTTCTGAGCAGTTTCAGAGAACAGTGCGGACCTTGCCAAAAGGCTAAATGTGGACAAGTGTTTTGTAATTTTATATGGGGGTTGGGGGAGGTAAATTATGACACTAACAATTTAGTAAACAAGATGTTTATCCATCACAAAATTCCAGGCTCATCTATTAAAAAGGTGTCTCATAATAATTTAGAAAAAGGAGAGCCTCAGCAAGTGTTCACAGACTGCAAATCTGCTTCCCATCAGTCGGCAGTCAAGAACTCTGTGAGCACAGAGTGGATACTCAATAAATATTTCCTTTTGCTTTTTTTTTTTTCATATACTCTTTTTTCCTTTTTTTTTTTTTTAACTTTTTGGTTGCACCACACAGCATGTGAGATCGTAGATCCCTGATTAAAGATCAAACCCACAGCCCCTGAAGTGGAAGCATGGAGTCCTAACCACTGGACCAGCAGGGAAGTCCCTCATATATTCTTTGAAAAATAATAACAGCAACATTTCCTAAGCATTCACTTTGTACAAGGCACTGTCCTGAATATTTTACATGTTTTAATTCATTTAATCCTCACAACAACTCAGTGAAGTAGGTATTAGTAGTACCATTTTACAAATGAAGAAATTGAGGTACAACTTGATCACGAAGATTGGCTGAACACCTTCTATGTGACAGATACTATGCTAAGCCCTGGAGATACAACACCAAACAAGAAAGACCCAGTTCCTACCCCTCCAGGAACTCAGTCTAGTGGGCAAGACAGATGTGAACAGATAGGCACACAGACAATTACTAAACCACAGAGTGCTGGGATGGCATGTCTAGGGGGAAACCTGACTACTCTGGTAGGTCAGGGAGGCCATGTCTAAGATAAAGATGGGTAGGAGTTAGCTAGGGGAAGAGGTAGAAGCAGCCTGTGCACGTGTACCAGGGAAGAAGGCGGCTGAGGTGTCTGAGGAGACGAGAGGCTAGTGTGCTGGAGCAGGAACAAAGACTAGAACAAAATTAAGTCTGGAGGAGGAGCAAGGATTCATCCACACACTGGGCCTATGGGACATACTCCAGACAGACCCCTGAGTCAGGGAAGAGTCAGAGACACGCTGGGTTTGGACTTCAGCAGTGCCCTCACACTGTGTCCTTCACATTGTGGGCAAGATAGGAAACTGTAAACAAATGATGGAAATGACTATGTAAACTGTTTAATATTTTCAAAAGAATACTGACTGATTCATGTAAGCTAGGACAAAAGTTCTCGAGGGACATGTTAAAGAATTAAAACCTTGAACTTAAACGAAACCATCATGGATAAAGGCGAGGAAAAACCTGTTAACTGGATGACAGAATCACAAATGTAAAAGATCCAGGCAAGCTGGGAGGATGAACCAAAACCAAGAAGATGAGACATGATATGTAGATTTCTGATACTTTTCTATGGAATAGAAAGTGAAAAGTTAAAGCCACTCAGTCATGTCTGACTCTTTGCAACCCCACGGACTATACATTCCACAGAATTCTCTAGGCCAGAATACTAGAGTGGGTAGCCTTTCCCTTCTCTAGGGGATCTTTCCAACCCAGGGACTGAACCCAGATCTCCCGCATTGCAGGCAGATTCTTACCAGCTGAGCCATAAGGGAAGCCCTGGCTATGGAATACTTTTGCTTAAAAAATCCTGGACAAAAGACTCACCAGTTTATACCACCTTGTTCCTCAGCCCTAACAAGGCACTACAACTCTCCCAAGCATCTAGACCTTAGAGTCTAAGTAGGGTTCAGAAGTGAGGGAGCCTCCCAGCACCTCTCATTCTCAAGAGGTGAGACAAGTTTATGTTCCTTAAGATACGCACAAAGCCAATCACAGAAGTACTGAGCTACTCCTGCAGAACAGAGAGGTCTGACTAGGAGGCAGGCACTGCTGTACCAAAGGGGTGACGTGTCTTCAAAGATACCGGTCTGCTGGTCCCTTGAGCTGAGAGCAGACTGGTGAGAAAATGAAGTTCCAAAGCTCAATCCTCTGAACTGAGAACAGTCTTGTGTTTAATTCAGTCTGTTCTCCTGGAGATGTTAGGGAAAATAAGGAAGTTTATCAACATGGGAAAAACAATATATAAAGAATATATAAATTTTTAAATTTAATGTAAATAAATGTATATTTATTTGTGTACACACATATATACAAATATGTATATATTTTAGGATGGGGGATGCCTGACTCAACAGTAGATCATGTGAAAAAAAGACCCATGGTTTGAATGGACCTCTAGTCCAGCATGAATCAGCACTGTGAGAACTTTCATTGGCAAATGCTAGCTTGGGCTCTAGCTAGCTGTGGAAGAGAATGGTCCCACACTATTCTGGGCTGTTCTGCAGCATTGGTTACTCTCCCAGACACCTAATAGGCCCATGGATCACGGGCACTAACAAGCCAGATGATGTCCAATGCAGGATAAAGAGGGTAGGGAGGGTATTGGAGCCCATGAGATCTGAGGAAAGTGGGGACAGGAGGAAAAGTCTACCTGAGAAGAAGACAGACATGGACTCCAAGAGTCACTTTCAAATAGCTGGAGGGTTTCTCCACTGAAAAGAGAGAAGACCTTCTCTCCCACACTACAGGAAGAAAAAGGAACAAGAAAAGTATTATGGCCACTCACACCTTAGAGGCCAAAGACAAAACAGAAAAGAAATTATAGGAAGGCGGGTTCTGACTCATTATAGGAAGAACTTTCATATTACCTGTTTGCCTAAAAAAAAAATGAAGAGCGCTAACTTTCAGAGAAGTGGGACATGTAAATACTAACCCACTTTACATTCAACCCCTTAACCCCTGTGCCCAAGTCCAAGCAACTCGGCTCTGTTTTTTAATTAACATTCATCACCTTCTAACATACTATATAACTTACTTATTATGTTTACTGTTTATTGTATGTCCTCCTCCACTAGAATATAAAATCCTGAACAATAAAGATATTTGTCCTATCTGGTTCACTCATATATCCTTACAACTGTATACACAGGTTATAATGCTTAATATAAACAAATACTGAGGGAGGAAGGAAGAGCAGAAGCTAGGCAGGTAATCTTGATCAGGGTTCAGGGAAAGGCTACAAAAAACCTCTGTACTCCTTGAAATTAAATGCAAAATTAGGCACATATATACATTCTGTAGAGCAGGCTAAGGTCCTGCTTGGAAAGATCCATGACCTAAGGAAAGGTTGAGAATGCCTGCAGCCAATGGTCCCTGCTTAGAGCAAGAGGTTAGAGCTAAAAGATTTCCACCAACTCTGATTCTACAGTTCTGTGAAAATGCTGGAGTGCCCAATCCCAGGGATGGGGGAGCCTGGTAGGCTGCAGTCCACGGGGTCGCGAAGAGTCGGACACGACTGAGCGATTTCACTTTCACTTTTCACTTTCATGCATTGGAGAAGGAAATGGCAACCCACTCCAGTGTTCTTGCCTGGAGAATCCCAGGGACGGGGGAGCCTGGTGGGCTGCCATCTATGGAGTCGCACAGAGTCGGACACGACTGAAGCGACTTAGCAGCAGCAGCAGCAGCCCAGTTTGGAGGGATATGGGTCACGGTATTAAGGCTAATAACGCCCTGAGGGCTCAAGAGCCACCAGACCCTGGGACAGGCGGGGACAGCATGGCGGCTGTCCCAGGCTCAGCAGCAGATGAGGGGACAGGATGGCTTCTGAGCCTGTCTTCTCACCATCCTGCCCTCATCCCTTCAGTCAAACCCAGGCGCTGCAGCTGCTGAAAAGTTGAGATCCAAGTGTGGTGGGGATGGGAGATGTCTATGGTGCTGAGCAATTGTGACCCTCAAGCTGCAGCAGCAGCAATTCTTAGCCCTAACACCAACCGCAGTCACACGGCAGAGCGCCCCCTAGTGTGACTGAGATGGATATTTTCCAACATCCCCTTCCTCTGCAGGGCCAGCTGTGTCCGGTGGAAAGGCCTGCTGCTTCAAAAGAAAAAGGAGGGAGGTGCTTGGTATTTTACACAAAGCAATAGCGTCTGTTCAATAAGAATTCTGGTACATGATACTGTAGTAAGCAATGGGGCAAACAGTGGTGTTCAACAAATGCTTGTCTTCATTGTTCATTTATTAATTCAGCATCACTCAGTCCTTCCATCTATCCTATCCTCCTTTCTCCACATCCTTCCCATCTCATGCAGTATTCAGCACACACGCATGCACAACACACAGATACCCCACCCTTTCACCACGAAGCTGTCCACTTTGATACAACGTGCATTCAGTATAAACCCTCAGGTGAACAAAAGCCAAAGGACCCCAGTGGTTACCTTCTTGTCATCGTCTGTGTGGATGCAGTTCTTGTCTGGATTCAGATCAACCACTCTAGCTTTGATCCACTCCACACCAGAGGGAATCACACTTGCTGTGGGACGGCCAGATAAGGATAATGGTTTGGCACCAGCACCCACCAGGGTCCAAATGGGCTGGTAGAAATGTGTCTAAAAAACAAAGTATTTGGAGATTCATTGCAATGTGAGGTTGATCAAAAGAGTCATAGAAAGGTACATAAGCTAGACTCTCCCAATTCCTCCCTCCTGACCCTTGAAGCATCACAGAGAAGTCTCCAAAAGGTTAGTCTTCCCCCACCAATTCCACTGGTGTTTCCTACTATGTTAAATTCTGAAGGGCAGTTACCTTAAATCCACTTTAAGCAATAGATAATACAGTGGTCACTAAAGATAGTTTATGACTTTTTGCTGATCTTGGCTGAATTCTTTTGTAGGTAAGGTAGTTCGGATGGTAAAGAATCTGTCTGCAATGCAGGAGACCTTGATTAGATCCCTGGGTCAGGAAGATCCCCTGCAGAAGGGAATGGCAACCCACTCCAGTATTCTTATCTAGAGAATTCCACAGACAGACCATGGTGTCGCAAAGAGTTGGACACGACTGAACAACTAACACAAAGTAGATTTAGTGTTTAACATGTACTTGCTATATTTTTTGTTGTCTTAGTCACTAAGTCATGTCCAAATCTTTTGCAGCCCCATGTACTGTAGCCTGCCAGGCTCCTCTGCCCATGGAATTCTTCAGGCAAGAATACTGGAATGGGTTGCCATTTCCTTCTTCAGTGGATCTTCACAACTCAGGGATCAAACCAAATGTCAAACCAAATCAAAATGTCTTCTGCATTGGCAGGTGTATTCTTTACTGCTGAGCCACCTGGAAAGCCCACATGCTATATAAACAAGCATACATACATACATGGGCTTCCCAGGTGGTGCTAGTGGTAAAGCACCTGCCTGTCAGTGCAGGAGACATAGGAGATATGGGTTCGATCCCTGGGTTGGGATGATAGCCTGGAGGAGGGTATGGCAACCTACTCCAGTAGTTTTGCCTGGAGAATCCCATGGACAGAGGAGCATGGCAGGCTATAGTCCATGGGGTCACACAGAGTCAGACTCAACTGAAGTGATTTAGCACTTAGCACAAACACACACACATTATGAGTCCATTTCATGTACACAGATATAAAGAAAAATTAAGTCCAGAAGGCTAAATATGGTTACTCAGAAGTTTGTGAGGTGAGTCTGAAAAGTTTTCTGCCACTTTGGAGATGCTCAGAACTTCATTAACTTCCCCATACTGGATTAGGGCACGCCCAGGTGGCCCTAGTGGTAAAGAACCTGCCTGCCAGGAGATGTAAGAGACACAGGTTCAATCCCTGGATCCAGAAGATCTCCTGGAGGAGAGCACAGCAACCCACTCCAGTATTCTTGCCTGGAAAGACCCATGGACATAGGAGCCTGGCAGGCTACAGTCCATAGGGTCACAAAGAGTCAGACATGACTGAAACAACTTAGCACTCATGCATACTGGATTTATCCATTGGATTGTCTCTAACATCTAACCCAATGACTGGTGTTGTTGTAGGAAGGTCTTGTGCTGATACTAGTGGCACACACAGAGAAGGTCATGTGAAGACAGAGGCAGAGACTGGACTGATGCACGACCAGCCAAGGAACACCAAGGACAGTCCACAACCACAGAAGCTAGGAGAGAGGCATGGGACAGCCTCCCCTTGCCCTGAACAGCCTTTAGAGGAACCATGGCCCTGCTAACACCTTGGTTTTGCACTTTCACCCTCCAGAACTGTGAGAGGATAAATTATCTGTTGTTTTAAGCCATGCTGTTTATGTCATTTGTTATGGCACTTCTAAGAGGCACTAACACAGAGATCATAAGAAACCAAGAGATCTGTCCTTGCTCTCTCCCTCCCCCCACCTTCTCCCAATCCTTTTGGATGATCTGCTTTTTATGCCCAGAAAGAGAAGCATGAACCTGAGAACATGGAGGCCCAGGGCATGACAGTCATCCCCACCTCAGCCCCTAACCCACACGTGCATGTGCACAACACACACACACACACACACACACACACACATAAGGGGAAGACTTACCTCGCTGGGCTCAACGATGGCCACATTCTCTGCGCCCACTTTCCGCTTCATGCGGGCAGCCATGCTGATCCCACCACTGCCCCCACCCAGCACCAGCACCTCATAGTGGCTCTTGGCTGCGAGCCTGGCCCCTGTGTGCAGCTGCAGGGGGCTGGCCTGGTGAGAGCCCAGCCTGAGGAAGCAGGAGAAGAGCCGGGCACGGGGGCTAGACACCACAGAGGCCAGCGAGGTCATCTTCAGGCCGGATCAAGCTACAAAGGAACAGATAAGACTCCAAATAAGACCCACCTCCCAGAATATTGGAAATAAAAGCAAAAATAAACAAATGAGACCTAGTTAAAATTAAAAGCTTTTGCACAACAAAGGAAACTACAAGCAAGGTGAAAAGACAGCCTTCAGAATGGGAGAAAATAATAGCAAACGAAGCAATAGACAAACAATTAATCTCAAAAATATACAAGCAACTCCTGCAGCTCAATTCCAGAAAAATAAACGACCCAATCAAAAAATGGGCCAAAGAACTAAACAGACATTTCTCCAAAGAAGACATACAGATGGCTAACAAACACATGAAAAGATGCTCAACATCACTCATTATTAGAGAAATGCAAATCAAAACCACAATGAGGTACCATTTCACACCAGTCAGAATGGCTGCTATCCAAAAGTCTACAAGCAATACATGCTGGAGAGGGTATGGAGAAAAAGGAACCCTCTTACACTGTTGGTGGGAATGCAAACTAGTACAGCCACTATGGAGAACAGTGTGGAGATTCCTTAAAAAAATGGGAATAGAACTGCCATATGACCCAGCAATCCCACTGCTGGGCATACACACCGAGGAAACCAGAATTGAAAGAGACGCGTGTAACCCAATGTTCATCGCAGCACTGTTTACAATAGCCAGGACATGGAAGCAACCTAGATGTCCATCGGCAGACAAATGGATAAGGAAGCTGTGGCACATATACACAATGGAATATTACTCAGCCATTAAAAAAAATACATTTGAATCAGTTCTATTGAGATGGATGAAACTGGAGCCCATTATACAGAGTGAAGTAAGCCAGGAAGAAAAACACCAATACAGTATACTAATGCATATATATGGAATTTGAAAGATGGTAATGATAACCCTATATGCGAGACAGAATAAGAGACACAGATGCATAGAACAGTCTTATGGACTCTGAGGGAAAAGGTGAGGGTGGGACGTTCTGGGACAATAGCATTGAAACATGTATATTATCATATGTGAAACAGAACACCATTCCAGGTTCGATGCATGAGACAAATGCTCAGGGATGGGGCAATGGGATGACCCAGGGGGATGGGATGGGGAGGGAGGTGGGAGGGGGTTCAGGATGGGGATCATATGTAAACCCACGGCTAATTCATGTCAATGTATGGCAAAAACCACTACAATATTGTAAAGTAATTAGCCCCCAACTAAAATAAATAAATTTATTAAAAAAAAAAAAAAGACTCCAAATAAGGAAAGAGCCACTATGGGGCAGAAGCATTTTCTTTTAGGGAAGGGGAGACTGGCATCTGGCCAGCTCCAGCTGGTTTCCACCATTTCAAGACCCACCTGGCCGTGATCAAAAGCTTGTTGGGAATGCTCCACCAGTGGCTAACAACTGGCTAAGCTTTCCATTTCTCCCTCTCCTTCTTCCTTCAGGGCATCACAGGCTTTGTTTGAACCAGGTAAACCTCACCTTTTAAGTTCTCTCTCATAACGTGCCTGTCCCCATCCTTGTCCATCCCTAGAGTGAGGGCATCATCTAGAGTAACCCACTGTCACCCTCTTCTCCTCTCTGAACTCTTTCTTTGGCTTTTTGGTCCATCAGAGATGGATGAGTCTACAATTCCTTGCCACCTGAGACCTTACTTAAAACAGAGAGTTCAGCAAGAAACCCACCTTCTACAGCTCAGGGTTCAGATCACAGAAATCAGAGCCTCAGTCCCACTCAGAAGTACCTGGATCTGCTGTCCCAGGGACATGCAATACAATCAGATCACTGGCTAAAGACACATGAGCAAAGGCCCTCCACACCTTTGGTAATTTCAACCAGATGATTAAAAAGCCATAAAAGCAGCCCTTCCCTAGTATCATAAAGCTGTATTTTATGTAAAGAGTCTGCATATCCTGCTGACAAGTCTTTTATTATATCCAATTCAGTAAATAATCTCCCATTGATAGGTTTTCCAAGAGATGTACTTCACCTTTAAGAAAAGGTGTTTCTGCTCTAGCAGTTGGTGCTTTGGCAGCGAGGAAATGAAGCCTACTCAGAAACTGGCCTTGACTTCATCCCATCCCCAGAATGGGCTTTATATCTTGGATGTGATCTATCATGTAAGTTGAGGGGCCCAGACCAAAATACCTCCCTCCTTGTGTATTACAGAGCCCCAAGTTTCACCATCTAGTGCCATCTTGTGGGTTCCTATGCTCCAGGAACCCTTTATAAAAAGTACCCAGCTAGGGGTACCCAGCAAGTACCCAGCTATGGGATAACACTTCTAGCTGCTAAGATCACTAACTTCTAAATGGGAAAAATTTAATTATATGACTTCCCACTGGTGGAGAAGAGGAAGGCTATACAAGGGAATTAGAGAAAGCTGCTGCTTCTGCTGCTAAGTCGCTTCAGTCGTGTGCGACTCTGTGCGACCCCGTAGACAGCAGCTCACCAGGCTCCGCCGTCCCTAGGATTCTCCAGGCAAGAATACTGGAGTGGGTTGCCATTTCCTTCTCCAGTGCATGAAAGGGAAAAGTGAAAGTGAAGTCGCTCAGTCATGTTCGACTCTTAGCGACCCCATGGACTGTAGCCTACCAGGCTCCTCCGTCCATGGGATTTTCCAGGCAAGAATACTGGAGTGCGGTGCCATTGCCTTCTCCGTAGAGAAAGCTGGGATGGGGAAAAGCTATGAAAGGAAGAAGGAAGGGCCCTGGAGGAGTGAGAAGGATGAGCCAGAGTGATGATTTTAATTAGGACTAACTCTGTTCCAGTGTTTTGGCACCCGTGACAACTTCGTTAGTATTTCAGATCTGACAGGCAACCCAGATCTGGGGGAGGGTACATGGGGTTACAGAAACTGAGGCAGGTTCAATCACGGTTGCCGCAAGTTTAAGTCAGTATGACTCTTATCAAAAACATTTCTCATCCTTTGACTCTGCTCTTCCATTTCTGGGACTCAGATCTAAGGAAATAACCTCTAATACTTAAGAACACAAGACTCTACAAAGATATATCTCACACAGTCATTCATAATACAGTCAAATCTGAGTTAACTGGCTTGTGGATTGAATCTGATTTCATCCTGGTTACAGAAAAAACAACTGCAGGCTCTAGACTGGCCAGGGAAGGCTCAGGTTCCAGACTGTTCTTACTAAGGCTAATTTATGATTGCTTCTATTTAAAATGGGTAGGGGGAACAGAGATAGCCATCCACATGTCAAACTTTCAGGAAAGGTTACATAAAATATTGTTACACAAAGATGACCTATGTAGTCTTTTCAAATTATGTTTACAAAGAGCATATAAAATGCTTACCTTGTGATCAGAATATAAATTGGAAATACAAGTTCAACTATGTAAGAGAAAAATGCATTTAAAAAAAATAAGACGATGTTAACACTGGCGGTTTTCTCCGGGTTTTAGAATAATGAGTGATTTTAATTTCTTCTGCTTTTCTGTATCTTCTAAAATCTCTACTATATGCATACATTAATATTATAATAATAAACCATTTTGATGACAATAACAAACGTATTCTAAGTCCTTTACACAAACATTTAACCTGTGAGCTGACTATCATTATCACCATTTTACAGATGGTAAAATTGAGGCAGAGCTCACATGTGGTGGATTATGCTTTGAACCTGGACACTTAAGTGCCAGGGTGTCTGCTTTAAACCACTATATCTCTATCAACAACAAACAGCGCTAACATGAAAATCTTAAACGAAAAAATCCAGATATTTTCCATACTTTCCACAACAGGGAAACCATTTTTTCATGGTATTGACACCTAAAATAGTAGCAATGTTTTGATATAGCTATAATTGATTTTTTTCCCTCTTCTTTGCGTGTGCTTTTCTCACATTTTCTTTAAAGAGCTTTAAATTTTAAAAATTAGTCAATTTGGTTTTGTTTGTTTGAGTTTTCTGTTTGTTTTTTGTTTCCTAATGATTGAGGAGTGGGGGAAATCACCAAGTAGAATGTTACACTGTGGTTGGGAAGAAGGTATTTTATGATAAATAGACAGTCATCATATTCTGCCTTCCTATATGACAGCAAATCTCCTCACATGACTTTTAGGAAAACCACTTTTTCATGGTCCCAACACAACATCTTTTTTTGGGTTTTTTTGGCCACTTGGCTTGTGAGGTCTTAGTCCCCCGATCAAGAACTGAACCAGGCCCTCAGCAGTGGGAGTGCAGAGTCTTAATCACTGGACCACCAGGCAATTTCCCTGACACAGAACCGTAATTCCATGGAGTTACGAAATAATGACCTAAAAGGAGGCCTGGCTAAGTTTCTGATTTCAAGTCACGCAATCTGAGGCCCTTCAACCTTCTAATTCCCTTCCAGCCTAGTACCCCATGGTTCTCTTGAAAGAGGAAGAGTTTATGCAAATACTTCCCTCATTCAGCCAAGAAGGCAAGTTCTATTTTATTTCAGCAGTTCCCCATAGCTTATTTCTGGATTCTGTATTAATAAACACAAAGTCCTCTGAACTAATTCTATCAACTTCATGAATAATCGTCATCAAGCAGAATGTCCCGGCCTTTGCAGTCAAATTTCAACCATAAACAAAAATTTCACAAACACAAAATAACATGTTAGAGGAAGTGTTCCAAGTTTCAAAACACTTGAAAATCTCAGTAACACACTCATTCTAACAATATAATGTCATCTTAACTTTCAGATCAGAAAAACCAGAACCACAATCTAATGCTATCAGTAGAGAAGGTAGGGCATGATACAAAGTCAAAGACCAGAAAGAAACCAGAACAATAATGCAAAATTGTAATTTAGATCCCACTTTGGAATGTGGGAACATTGTTTCTCCAGTCTTGGTTTAGGTCAAACAAAAAACCAGACAATTGAAGGAAGCAAGTCACGTAATCTGAGCCAGAATGAAAAAAAAAAAATAAAAAAAAAAAAAAAGGCCAAATTTAACCCTGGAGTCAACAGCAAAGAAATAAAAAAATCTGTCAACAAAATAACTAAGGAGCATAAATCTAAGTCTCTGAGTCTCCCTAGAAGGTAGCCTGAAACACAGGTACCTGAAGTTAAGAAATAAGTATTACCAACTAACAATGCAGGAAACTCAGCTGCTTTCTCTCTGCACTCTTACCAAAGTGAAACACACACTCTTTTTAAAAGAATCAATAAGGCAAAGTTAACTTTCTTTTAACAAGTGCCACATTTATTTAACTGAAATAAATGTATTTCATTTATCAAATACATGTTCTAAGTAAATAATGTCATACTTTTAAGTTAGATAAAAATTCCTCAATTAATCCTAAATCAATCGAGTGCTTCCTTCAAAGAATCAAAATAAATGCTCTGCTCTATCTGTAGTCTGACTGAAGAAGTAAAACCCCTGCTAATTGAAAGATGAGCCGGCCTGTTAGGCACCTCCTACTTACATTGCTGGCTGCTGATCTGGGGTCCTGGTCCAGACAAGTCTTTGGAACTCCACACCTTTCTATAGCCAGCCCTTCTGGGAAAATCAGTGCAGATTACCAGAGTCGAGAGCTCCCTAATCCTAGGCCATGTGACATGCCACTCACTGGGTGTCAGCTAGGACACTTGGCTGAGTTCAAACAGAGCTGGCCTCTAAACAAAGATTATTTAGAGCATCTTAACGAAAGATCCACCAGACCAATAGGACTTACAGTCAATCTTTCAGTTATTTTTGCTCTTGAAGAAACTGGGGGTTCTTTGTATGGGTCACTATTATTTTATCTCAAGCCCACACCAGGCTGGGCCCTCTTTGCTTTGGGTTTCAATAACCACAAGGCCATCTTTTTAACATATCACCTTCATATAAACTTTCAAAACCAAACAGAAAAACAGACAACAGGCAGCTTCCAGCTTTTGCCATCTACCCCATTTTTCCTATCTGCCCTCTGGGCCTCCAGCTTCCTATCAAGCTTACATAGAACTGTGAAGTCCTGAAGTTCTGGATCTCTGTGGGTCCCAGTCTCTGAGACACAAGTGAACCTCATCTATACACAGCATGGGTTGGGCTTACACCTAGTGCCCAGGTGGCAAAATGCCTGGAAGCCTCCTCCTCCTTCATTAGCTCCTCCCCCTTGGGCTTTCTGGGCCTTTTAACTAAGGCTATCATCAGTTATTTACATCTCTCCACCAAATTACTTCCAGAAGACAGGACTCAATAAGAAAAAGTAGGGAGAGACTGTCACAACAGTAACAGCTAACATTTATTGAGCATTTTAGTTGTACTTACGCTATCTCAGAGACAGACTCCTTATAATAACTTTGTAAAGAGAGTGGTAGTATCCCCATTTTACAGACAAGAAAATTGAAGTTTAGTGTAAAGTGGATACCTGCTTAAGGTCACATCACTAACTGAAGAGGAGAGTTTAGTTCAAACTGACTCCTCGGTTGAGGAGTCTCACAGCATTAGACTTAAGAGATAACTCAAGGAAAATGCCTACCAGCTGAATTTTATTTATATTCAGATATAACGTAGATTATGCCCCATGGCGTGAGATGGGAGGGAATATATGATATTAAATTTTAGCTGACTAAGCAAACTGGAAGAAAAAATTTAAGTTTCACGAGGAATGAGCCAGGTAGAATAATAGTATTGATATTAATATAATTTTAAGGGCTCTTAAAATTTAAAAATACATACTGATATTCTTACAGTTGAAATCATTTGGATTTGCTTGAAAATATTACAAGTGGCAACTAGGTAGGAGTGTAGGTGACACAAGATTGGCCATGAGTTGATAATATTTTTTAAATTTTAATTTTTTATTGAAGTATAGTTGATTTACATTTCAAGTATATAGCAAAGTGATTCAGATATATATGTATGTGTGTATGTATGTATATATACTTTTTCAGATTATTTTCCATTATAAGTTATTATAAGATATTGAATATAGTTCCCTGTGCTGTACAGTAGTAGGTCCTTGTTGTTTACCTATTTTATATACAGTAGTCTGTATCTGTTAATCCCAAATTCCAAATTTATCCCTGACACTCTTTTCCCCTTTGGTAACCATAAGTTTGTTTTCTATGTGAGTCTATTTCTGTTTTTTAAATAAATTCATTTGTACCATTTTTTCAGATTCTACATATAAGTGATATCATATGATATTTGTCTCTGTCTAACTTACTTCACTTAGTATAATAATCTCTAGGTCCATCCATGTTCCTACAAATGGCATTATTTCAGAGTTGATAATAATTTGAAGCCAATTTATGGATTTATATGGGCATTCCTTGTGGTAATCTGTGATTTTTTTGTATATTCTGTAAAGTTTCTACAATAAAAAATTAGAATGAATGAAACAGCAAAAAGCAGTGTGTCCGGATGGACATTAGCTTTGCTCTTTAGTCACTGAAATGCTACGTCTACGCATATTTCAAGTAATAGCAATATAACAGAAATACAAGTAGCAACACAATTATAATCATACTTCCCTCCCATGTGCCTAGAACTTTACAATTCACAAGGCCCACACCTGAGCCGACACTGGAGGTATTGATACCACTTTACAAATGGGAAAAATGAGGCTCAGAGACTTAAGGTGATCTCCCAAAGGTCACTTGAATCTGCAGCGAGACCAGAGCCACAATAAGTTCTTTCTGTGTAAAGCAACTTTTCCTTAATGCCCTTAGGAGCAGCAATGCAGGCATTAGAAGGAGCCAGCAATTCAGAGATGGTAAGCTCTCAGTCTGGACCTTCTCCAGCTCTAGATCTCAGGACAACCTCTTTGCTGAGCCCTCAAATGCTATGCCCCAAAAGGGCAGCCTTATAGGCAGATCCAAGTTTTATTGGCAGGGAAGCCTATATAACTTGGGGACCAAAATTACAGATACAAAATTAGATAATATTGGATGAGAAAATAAGTCACAATTAATGTCTAGATCCTTGGTGATTCAGGATTCTTCTGAGATCTCTGTTACTCGTGGGAGTGTCAGCATTTTTGTTCCATTCAGACCTTCAGCTAATTGTATGACACCACCCACACTGAGGAGGGCAACCTTCTTTACCCTGTTTACTGATTCCTCCAGAAACACTCTCACATACACACCCAGAATAATGTTTAACCAAATGTATGGGCACCCTATGGCCCAATCAAGTGATACATAACAATAGCCATCACACCCTCTGATTTAAACTATCAAAGGGAAATTGTCGCCATAACTGGATTGCCATGAAAATGACACACACTGCCCTTCAAAATGCTATGGTTCCTTAATATGATCACATCTCAATCTGAAGCACATGCAAGTCTGTAGGCATATCTGCAGCATTTATCAGTGGCACTGGATAAGACACTTCCTGAAACCTTCCTGGAGATATTCTGAATCCTACTGTATTAATTACGTTTTTAATTTCTGTATTTTATGATTGTTTGACATCTGGGGGCTTTGTTAGTCCTAAAGAAATGCTGTTTCTAGGACTAGCCAACTTCTAAAAATGTAAACACCTCAGTCTGGAAGCACACCTTTGGTAATTATACCAGCCAATCCAGAGCCCAAACCTGAACCACTTTCTCTGTCTGGCTTTTACATTCCAGAAGGCACAATATTCCTCACCCCTAATCATCCCAGGGCCAGACATCAAGACAACGAGGCCAGCCCCTACAGTCCAGAGTCCACTAAAATTATTCAAATTAGCCAGCACCAAACCTGGTCAGTCTGCTCCCCCGCCTCATGAAAATCACATCATAGGTTTTGCCCATGAAAAGTGAAAGTGTTAGTCACTCAGTTGTGTCCAAGTCTTTGCAACCCCATGGACCATAGCCTGCCAGGCTCCTCTGTCCATGGGATTCTCCAGGCAGGAACACTGGAGTGGGTAGCCGTTCCCATCTACAGGGAATCTTCCCAACCCAGGGATCAAACCCAGGTCTTGATTCTTTACCATCTGAGCCATCAGGGAAACCCAGGTTTTGCCCATGCTTTCCCCTTAATTTGCCTGCCTCCTGACCAATCTGGGTGCTTCCCCATGTGACCCAGTGTGGTGGAGCAGGCCTTCTATTCCTAGGGAACTGGGAGTCAAAGCTTCGTCTTTCATGGCAGTCATCTCCTGATGGGCTGGCCTCACCATGCCTGATTGAAAACAAATCCCAGGTACATTTTAACACACTTACACTAAAATGCATTCACTACTATTCAGTCAGATGAGAGATTTTACGTGTTTAACAAATTTTGCTCTGCTCGTCCTTACAAATCCGCTCAACTGTCAGATGGCATTTAAAAAGTAATTTAATCATGTATTACTGTTGAATGCTATAATTATGCGAATGAGTGGGCCAAATTTTACAATTAAATAACATAGCTACGGTATGATTTTTTAATGCAACAATTACTCCTGAAGAATACAGCATGGGGCCTTCCTTTCTTTTGTCACACTCTTTCACCTGCGGTATCCAAACAAGATATCTTCTCCACCATGGGAAAGTTCTCACGTCTTTTTTACCCATTTAACCTTGATAAAAGGGAAGTGTCATCAGTCAGAAGTGCTCAAAAAACATTGTCTAAGCTATATTTTTATTTACAGACTTGTCTCCTACACAAAAGGTATTCAGATGAAATTACATTTGCTGCTGCTGCTGCTGCTAAGTCGCTTCAGTCGTGTCTGACTCTGTGCGAGCCCACAGACAGCAGCCCATCAGGCTCCTCTGTCCCTGGGATTCTCCAGGCAAGAACACGGGAGTGGGTTGCCATTTTCTTCTCCAATGCATGAAAGCGAAAAGTGAAAGTGTACTGGAGTTTAGCAACACTAAATGTGCAAGTATATATTTATGGAAAGAAAGAGTTACATGAAATTTGCATCATCACAGTTCTGCTATAGCTAAGAGTGTTTCCACAAGCATTCGTTGCATACTTGCTACACACAAGGACTTGTGCTGATAGATAGCAATTTCCCCATCTGCCCTGGTCCCATTCTGAGTCTAGTAGCTTTAGATGCTAATGGAAGAACAGTAGAGCTTGCCAGCTGCTGATAATGCAGGCCAAGAACAAGGTGAGCCAAATTTCAGGGGAAAGTTTTGTTTTTTTAATGTTAGAAGGTCTAATTTAAATATTGGAAAATTAAAGGTAATGAGATGTGTGCACATCTTTTATTTTCTAGCTTGAAAGTGTTTGTGTTTTCCTCCACACCCAATACAGTTTTTCTGAATGAAGTTCTACTTTCATTCATCACGTATACATCTGACATGTAAAGGTACTAAATAAATCCAGCCATCTGTTAATTCACTCTATGGCCCGAACATTTGTGTCCCCCCAAAATCCACAAGTTGAAATGTTGATTCCCAAGGGTTATGGTGTTAGTCAGGAGGTGGGGCTTCTGGGGTTGATTAGGTTCTCAGAGTGGAGCCCTCAAGAATGGTATCAGTACCCTTATAAAAGAGAGTCCAGAAAGATCCCTCATCCCTTTTACTATGTGAGGACACAAAGAAACAACATCGGCCCTGACCCAATCACGCCAGTACCTTGATCTCGGACTTTCCAGGCTTTAGAACTACAAGAAATAAATTTCTGTTGTATATAAGCCAGCTAATCTTTGGTATAGGCTTCCTAGGTGGCTCAATGGTAAGGAATTCAGCTGCCAATGTAGGAGACACCAGTTTGATCCCTGGGTCTGAAAGATGCCCTGGAGAAGGAAATGGCAACCCACTCCAGTATTCTTGCCTGGGAACTCCCACGGACAGAGGAACCTGGCAAGCTACGGTCCATGGGGTCACAAAAGAGTCAGAGATGACTTAGAAACTAAACAGCAGCAGCAGTCTGTGGTACCATAGTCCCCCCTTATTCACAGTTTTGCTTTCCGTGGTTTCAGTCATCTACAGTGAATGGCAGTCCAAAAATATTAAATGGAAAATTTCAGAAATAAACAATTCACAAAGTCTAAACTGCATGCTATTCTGAGTGGAGTGATGACATTTCACACCATCCTGCTGCATCCCACCTGGCACATGACATCCCTTCGTACAGCTTATTCGGCCCGTTAAGTCACCTGGTGGCCACCTCAGCTATCAGATCAACTGTACTGCAGTGCTTGTGTTCAAGTTACCCTCCTTCTACTTAATAAAGGTCCCAAAACACAAGAGTAGTGATTCTGACAATTTGCATAAGGCAAAGAAAAGCCATAAAGTGCTTCCTTTAAATGAAAAGGTGAAAGTTTTCAATAAAGGAAAAAAAAAAGCAACCCTACGCTGAGATTGGTAAGTGGTATGGTAAGAACAAACCTATCATGAAACTGTGAAGAAAAAGAAATTCATGCTAGTTTGCTGTTGCACCTCAAACTGTAAAAGTTACCCCAGAGTGATACGTGCTTAGCTGGGATGGAAAATTAAATTCATATTAAATTCATAAATAAGGTATTTTGAGAGACGATAATCACACAACTTTCATTATACTACACTGTTCTGATTATTCTATTTTATTGTTATTGTTAATCTCTTACTGTACCTAATTTATAAGTTAAACATTACCACAGATGTGGAGGTAGAGGAAAAAACAGTACATACAGGATTCGGTACTATGCATGCTTTCAGGCATTCACTGAAGGGGTCTTGGGACATATTCCCCCACCAATAAGAGGGAGCTACTATATTTGTTATAGGAGCCCAAGCGGACTAAGGCAGTGACTGAGATCTTATCCTTCATTATGACAGGAGCTGTGCTGGATGCTGGGAATAGAACAGTGAACATGTCACATCAGGTCCTTGTGCTGACAGAACTTGCATTCTAGTGGAATGGAGAACACATGAGTCCCTCACCCTCCACTGTAATACCTTCCTGAAACGCTCCCTCCTCCCGTTTCTTCATCTTAGTCATGGCCCAAAGTCCAGCCCAAGTCCCAGCTTCTATAGTGCCTCCAGCCAGGCTGGTCTACAAACCGTGGTACCTATCCTGCCCTTCTTAGAACTTTCTTGTGGTCATCGTTTATTTGTTGGCATTTTGACGCATCTGTTTTACCAGAGAGGCTGAAATTGCCTGATGGTTTGAGACGTTCAATGGTTCAAGACTCTGGTCTCATCTATCTTCACAACACTGATGGAGTATCTGAGTCCTGCTTGTCATCCCTTGGGTCCAGACAGTTGGGGGCAGCAGGCAGAAAACCTCTGCAGCCTACCAAGAGTATAGCACTCTCTAGACACCTTCTCAGGAACAGCTGCCAAAAAGTGAGGCACCTGTATTTTTCACCATCTATATCATCTCTGGATCGGGGGTGGGGGTGGGGTGGGGGGTGGGGAGTTGGGGTTGGCTTCCAAAACTCTGGGTTTATATCCCAGTTCTTAGACTTAACTTGAAGGAGCAAAATGCAATGTAATCAGTAGGAGCTAAACACCTCTGGTGTTTTGAGGAGAGAAGAAATAACCAATGAAAGTTTGGTGAAACAGACATGTCTGAGCAAGAGATAAAAGACTGGCAGCATTTGGACAAGTGGAGATGCTATGCGAGGGTACACCAAGGGGATGGAACAGCATAAGGAAGTAAAAGAGTGGGATACCACCCTCCAGGCCTCTCCCCAGCCTTCTCTGCTCGCTCCAAGCCCTGAGAGCTCACCTGTGAGATGGGTATCAGCTGGCCTCCTTGGTCCTCTGGCTTCCAGTTGGATTCAGCCAATGGGAGGCACCAGTAGATTAGAGGATGGGAAAAGAATGAAATTGGGATATTTGTTGCCCGGACCCCTCTCAACCAAGCTTCGGCTCAGCAATACTGGATTCCTCCAGCCAAAGGCCTTGGCTCTTGTGGGGTGGCCCTCTCCGCACCCACAGCTTTTTCTCAGTGTGCCAGTAATCACTCCCTCTGCTTGCTTCTTCAGGCCCCAAATCAATACATTTGCTTCACTATTCTTGCTGGTTCCCCTTAACCCTGCCCACACCTTTGTAAACAGTTGTTTCATTAAACCCTCTTAACAGCCTTGAGTATGCCAAGTGTTTCCCAAGACCCAGACTAATAAGCTGGGAAGGCCAACCAGAATTGACTGATGTTGAGAGGAGTAGATAATAAGGAAACATCACAGTTCAATTATAAAGGGCCATGCTAGGGAACTGAGGCTTTATACTGAAAAACAAACAAAAAAAACATTTTAAGAAGTGATAGAACAGAGGAGGCAGTTTTGAGAAAATGAATCTAGTGTCAGGGAGAAATTAAATCGAAGGAGAGGCAAAGTCAGTTCTGGAAATCAGGAGACTAGTGCAGAGGTCCAGGTGTAATGATAAGGGCCTAATTCAGTGTTAGCATTAGAAACACAAATAAAAAATTAGATAAGACAGAGAAAAGGTAAAGAGAATGATTGAATGAGAGGTAGGAAGGGACCCTGCAGGAAAACAAAAAAAAGCCAAAGTTGACATCTAGGCAGCTGAACAGAGTGGAATTGTGTGGGCAGAAACAGGGAAGTCTAGGCAAGGGCCTGTCTGGGCTAGTCTGGGACAGTTAAGAGATTCAGGAAACAGAATCACCTACAATGAGCATGGCACAACTGTGGGCAAGGAAGAAGGGAGTCTGAGCCAGAGTCCGCTGGGAGAGGAATAAAGAAGACTGGGTAGGCATATGTAAGCAAAGTTTGGGGTTGGAAGCTTAATCCTAGACAATAGTCATCTAATCTAAGGGTCCCAAAGAAGCAACCTGCAGGCCCAATGCAGACCAGAGCTGTGTTTTGGTTGACTAACAAATTCTGCTTAAATTCTGAATTAGTACCAACATTAAAAATTTTGAATATGCCAGGTGGCGCTACTAGTAAAGAACCCACCTGCCAATGCAGGAGACATAAAAGACATGGGTTCAGTCCCTGGGTCAGGAAGATCCCCTGGAGGAGGGCATAGCAACCCACTCCAGTATTCTTGCCTGGAGAATTCCATGGACAGAGGAGCCTGGAGGGCTACAGTCCATAGGTTGCAAAGAGTCGAACATGACTGAAGGGAGCACGCACACACCTTCAAAATTCCAGATCGCTGGCCTCTCTGACAACACTAAGCCCACATTCTCCCACGTCAGCTCTCACCTGGAACTGCCCATCTACAGATTGGTCACTGCCCATCTACACCCTGAACGAAGTTAAAGCTCACCCAGCCCCACATAGCCAAGATACGTATTTGTTACTGCTTTGGAGAAGGAAATGGCAACCCACTCTAGTGTTCTTGCCTGGAGAATCCCAGGGATGGGGGAGCCTGGTGGGCTGCCGTCTATGGGGTCGCACAGAGTCGGACATGACTGAAGCGACTTAGCAGCAGCAGCAGCAGCAGCAGCAGCCCTGGCTGCGTGTGAGCTGTGGTCCCTGCTAAAGGCAATGAGTGCCCTTGGAAGTTCTTAAGAAAACTGAAGAAGACCCACACGGGGGAGTTGAGAGGATGACTTAGAGCAATTCAGTTGAATCCAGCATTTTTGAGTGTTTACTATGTGCCAGGCACTGTGCTAAGCACTGAGGAGCCAGGATGAGAAAGAAGACCAGGGATATGAAGGTCATTCAGTAGCTGATTCAGAAATTTAGGAACCAGCAAGGGTTTGGAATAGACATGAGAACAGAGATGAAGGTGTGAATGCAAAACCGATGTTGAAGCAATTTTTGTGACAAATTAGCCACAGGGGATAAATAAAGAAGGATGTGAAATGGGACCTTGCTCTGGTGGCTATATGGAAGAGAGGGTGTAAGTCACAGGGTTGGATTACTCAAAGTGCAGCAAAGGTCCAAAGCAACAGGGGAGAGAGGGAAACCACACCCTTTGAAAACCTTGAGAACCAAAGGAGTGGAGCCCATGGAGGGATTAGACATGCAGCACCCTTCCTCTTGGCTCACCTCCCCTTGAGCAATGGCATCGCCTGTGTGTTCAGGAACTGGATTACTATTTTGTTAACAAATAAAGAAAATGGAGCAATCTTCACTTAGGCCTGCAGGGCCATGTCAGAACTCTACCTCTAGAGTTGTTGCAATGCCAAATGTTTGTTTAAACATTAAGCTGTGAGACTAGTGCTCTAGGAGTGGACCAGGAGCAAATAGACCCAGGAAACAATTCCACACAGCTCCTTGATGATTCAGGGCTTAGAGTCACATTGGGGTTCTTTAATTCCCTAACTGTTTAGGAGGAAACTGTAGGAATTTTCTTTAAAGAATTGCTGATTAAGAGTTACTAATGAGGATGCAGCAATGAAACACTGGCTCCCTTTGCTTCTGAGAAATTTCCTACAAGTTTTCCTAGCCTATATACATATTACAGTCAGAAGACTTATAATAGGGAAGGACTGATGATTTCACCAAACCATACATTTAAACAGAAAGTCTGTTCATGGAAGGGAAATTAGCTCACATTACAGATCCAGAAAAGGAAAAAATGTCAGTCAGTTGGATTATTGCAACTGAAAAATTTCAGGTTTTGACTGAATTATATGGGGGGAAGTGCCTTGTTTTCTTGCTTGCTTTAGCCAGTGGGAGCTTGACCTCTCATGTTCTAGTGCATAAAAGATCACAATTTAGCTCGCCTTTAACCCCACCATTCACAGTTGGCCTTCAGTCAAATAAGTATACTGAAGGTTTCAACATTTGCATAAGCCTGTGCATGTCCATCCTGAGACTGTAGACAAGGCACACAGCAGAGGGGGAGCCTAACATAGAATTAATTTGCTTCCAGTCACACAGCAGGGACCCAGCTTTGCCTTGGTCTCCTGAACCCATTCAATGGTCACAATAAAAGTATGCATCAGCCTCAGGAGTGCTGTAATTCCCACTCAGAGTTTCACATACAAGAAGACTCTGAGGAATGGAGTTTCATTATAAACAGGGACTGGCCAATTTGTCAGACATATTGTTGCCTGGAATCCAGTGTGTGAGGTCTTAACATAATGAGAAGAGACTCTTTAATTCTAAGTTATACAAGTGTCCTTTGAATGTGATTGAAGAGATGCCAAATTCAATCCTTTAATGGTTAGGACAGAATGAGGGGGTACCAGGTAACAGGTGTGCCAGGCTCCTCAAGCTCGTGTCTTTCCTACATCTAGATAAATGACATGGTTCCCCATTACTGCATAAGCCTCGTATGAGGATATGTCAGCAGTCAGAGACCCAAATCCATATTCCAGGTAGTGCCAGGTAGGGCTTGTCCTTAACTATTCTGAGTCACATTTTCTTCAACAATGGAAAAAAGGATTGAATTGCATAGGTTCAAAGGTCCCTTCATTCTCTAAACATTGTGATCCTCTAAATGAGGGGGAAAGGGAAACGGGTTCACAAGCAGATACTCAAATGGGAATACTTGTTCTACTAACTCTTTAAACTGATCGGGCTCTGACTTATTGCAGCAAACAATGACAAGGGTTTGTAACCAGGCCTTGAACATAATCAGAATGGGAACCATATCTCCCTTTATGTTCCCCCAAGTCTGACCATGATTCACTGGGAGCCGCTGTGCACTATCCAAGATATAAGAAAAACACCAGAAAAAAAAAATCACTGAAGGTTTTCTATGTGACAGGACAGGCTATGTTCTTTACATAATTTCTCACAACAACCTGAGAGGTTGGTATTATTATCCCTGTTTTTTAAGTAAGGAAACAGACATTGTGGAGCCATGGGCAAGTCACAACCACTTTGAGTCCATTTCCAGAAGTGTAAAATAAGTCACTGAGTCCAGCTGACTTTAACGGTCCCTCCTCCTCTGTGACTCAAAACAAGCTTAGATTTGACTACCTAGACCTTGAAAGGCTCATGATTACTGTGCAAACCCAGTTGGCCGAAAAATAGGATGTCTAGTCCCCCACCTCAAGCACCATTCACAGGCTCACAGAAACACAAAACCACATCTACTAAACCCAGAACTCCTTGGGATGCTCTCACATTCTGTACTGTAAGCAAGGTGATTATTAAAACCCATTATTTTACTACAAAGACATCATGGGCTGCCTTAAAGCAAACTGCCAAGGAAAAAAGAAAGTACACAGAGTGAAATCACCATAGGCCCCAGAAGTCAGAGACTGGTCCCAGGATCAAGACAGAGGTATCTCCTCTCCATTACTGTAGATAGGGCCGGAGCTGCTGCACAGAATGAAAGCTCACTGAGGACCAAGCTAGGGTCAAAACTTGGAAAATAATTATGATTAGAAAGGAATTACCCCATGGTCCTTAAGAATCATCACCAGCACCATCAACCCATCACCTACCATGCAATTATAAGGCATCTGCTCTGTACATGGCTCAGCAGCTAGGCTGGTCATTTGCTTAAGATGTCAAGTTCTGTTCTTTCCTGTCGGGATCATGAAAGGGAAGAAGGCCTTAACAACCTCAGACAGGATCCAAGGGACAATACAGAGTATCTCTAGAAAGAGCATATGAGATTCTCTTGGGTAGGTAAGGAAGAGGGGACCTAAGAGAAATTGAAGGATCTGCTGGGATCACGACTTAGAATAGAGTGCCCAGATCTATTTACTTGCAAGGCTGCCCTTAAAAACAAAACCAAACAAGAAAAAAAAAAAAAAACAGGCTAAACGACAGAAATTTATGTTCTAACAGTTCGGGAGGCTGGAAGTTCAAGATCAGGGGCCCTTGAGGCCCTATGTAATGGCAGCAGTACAATATTTTGATATATTAGCCAACTCTTTTCACTCGGATATTCCTAGTTACCCTGGGAGTCAACCCCACTCAGGCAACCAGACATGTGGCATGGAGGGTTCACCCCTTGGATCTGCAAAAAAAAAAAAAGCTTAAGCTTTTGTTTTCAAAGGGCCAAGTCCAGATTTAATTAGTCTGCCTCATTAACATCAGGCTATCCTACAGCAAAAATTGAACAGGAAATGTCAGTGGCTCGGCAAAAGAAAACTTATTTGAGTTGAGCTTTCCTTCTCCATCTTTTAGCAACATCATTTGGAACACACAGCCTTGAAGGTCAGTGCAACAAAGGAAGAAAGAATGAAGAGCTCACATCCCATCTAACATTCTTCAGCCTGTCTAGTATTCTGCTCAGGCTTTCAGAACAAGATATCACAAACTGGGTCGCTCAAACAACAGAAATTTATTTCTTACTATTCTAGAAGCTGGAAGTCCAAAATCAAGGTGTCAGCATGTATAGTTTCTCCTGAGGCCTCTCTCCTAGGCCTGGGCCTCCTTACGTCCTCGTGTGGTCTTGTCTCTACATGCACCCCTGGTGTCTTGTCCTTTTTTATAAAGACACTAGTCATAATGGATTATGGTCCTACCCTTATGATCTCATTTAACCTTAATTCCCTTTTTAAAGGCCCTCTCTCTGAACAGTCAGCTTCTAAGGTATGGGGATTAGGATTTCAACATACGAATTTTTGAGGGGATGAAATTCAGTCCATAATACCAGTATTTGTACCCTCCAAAGTTGTGGCCAGAGAGAGCCCCAGTGTGCTCTAAATTTACTGCTCTTTATAAAGTTCTCTCCCCATCTTTCCACCCCAACTTAGCAATTTTACAAAGTAAATCACAGGGGTCACTGGCTGAGTCTGATTTTCTTCTTCCTATTAACATCCACATTTATTGGATTACATAGACTTTTAAGGCTGGGCATTAAGAAGCAGCTAGCTGGCTTTAGGTCTAATCTGGCCAGCCTGTAGCAACTTGCATCTACTGCTCCTATTTACCAAATCTTCAACGGTCATAGAGGTGTTATGTAATGTGCAATGTGACAGAGGGAAGGTAAAAAGAAAAGAGGAAAGAGAAATGTGCCACTGGGCCCAGAAATGCCTCATCATGGGTCGGTCTCCACTCCCTATAAGACAACTTCCTGTGTTACATCAAATCAAATTAATGAGCCTAGACACAGGTAAGATGGAGGAGAAACTGTTTTGCAAAGGAGTTCTAGTTTCCCATCAACACGAAATTTCATTTTCTCTGGCAGAACACTAGTCACAAAGACCCACACACATAGACCCAAGGGCCCTGACTGACATTTCAAGCATTCCAGCTCCAGATGTGTTCAGCCACTAGGAAAAAGAAACCCAAATTATTTTAAGCAGAGTAATTTCACAAACCACCAGCTGTCCCCGGGATAAATTCTGAGTTTTTTAGTTGTGGTTACAAGCTATAATTTCTAATGTACTTATTCATTCAAAAAATATTTATTGACTAATTTCTAGAGAAGGAAATGGCTACCCACTCCAGTAATCTTGCCTGGAAAATCCATGGACAGAAGAGCCTAGAGGGCTACATTCCATAGAATGGCAAGAGTTGGACTCGACTCAGCGACTGAACCACCACCACATTCTATGTACCAGGACTGGGGACATAATGGCAATGGCTTGGGGTCCAGAGAGGGACACAAGTTCTAATAAACAGTACTTATTTCACTCCTTTGTGCCAGGTACAGCACTGGACACCTTAAATACAGGGGAAGGTATGATTATCTCCACGGTACAATGAAGAAGTGAAGCTGAAAAGAAGCTCAAAGACAAGTTCATGCTGCTAGTCAGTGAAGCATCAAGATCAGAAGTCATGTGACCTGACTTCCTGGGCAGCCCTTTCCACTTAACCACAAACTTGGGTAGAAAATAAACATTTATATCTTCATTTTCACTAATTTCTAACTGAAATTTAGCACTTCCTTCAATTTATATAGTGGCTCAGATGGTAAAGAATCTACCTACAATGCATAAGACCTGGGTTTGATCCCTGGGTGGGGACGATCCCCTGGAGAAGGGAATAGCTACCTACTCCAGCATTCTTGCCTGGAGAATCCATGGACAGAGGAGCCTGGCAGGCTACAGTCCATGGGGTCGCAAAGAGTCTAACACAATTGAGTAACAAACACTTCATTCATCTCGGGCAACAAACCCCAGCAGATACAAGCAGTACCTATGACTTTATCACCAAAAGAAATCACAGATATTTTCTTATATTACAAACATTACCCAAATCTTGAAATATTATTTACGATCGTTACCATTTCATAATTATGATAGCTATTAGATCCACAGCTAGATGATGTTACTTATTGCATTATTTTTAAAAGGCATATATACTACTACATCAATTCTCTTAATATTTGGACCACTGATTTGGAATAGGTATCCTTTATAACACTCTGTCTTTTATTTTACACCTTCAAAAGCACTGAACCTAAAAGTGGTCCTTAATCTTCCCACAACTGCCAAAGTGGTACATGGCACAAAAATGGGTCAGAACCCTACACCACAGCAATGGGCAGCCGAGGCAAATCCAGAGCTCTGCTCCCTGTGTCTTTGAGTAAGAGGCTAGGTTGGGATTTTTATTATTAAAACAGAGAAACGAAGAGAAAGGAAAGCACCCCAATTTCACCAGAGGGCCCTTTCCACCAGTTTCTGTTTAGCACGGGCCCTAAATGCTCTCCTCGGCTGGTTCCGGCCATAGCTGAAGGATACTTCTTGAGCCCCCGCCCTTCCGTCCCACAGGCTGTGTGGATAAACGCGCCCCACTGTGGGCAGACCAGGAGACGTCACCTCCAACCCCGGGGGGCTGAGAACCCCTTGCGCGCTGGGACCACGCCTGAGTGACACAGTCAACAAGTGGAAGATGCCAGAAATTCCTACACACCAGAGCAACAAGAAATTCCCATACACAAGACCACGGATACATTGGTTTTTAACCGCCCCTCACAGGACAGCAGCTCCACGACCCCAGGGCGTCGCAAGACCCGGGTTCCAGCAGGGGCTGCAAAAGCTGTGGATGCCGCGGGTGGAGAAGAAAAGTGTGAAGCGGAATGGAACGCGATGCCCCAGGGGCCACGCTGTCCCAGCTGCGAGACAGAGCTGGGTTAACATTCGGCCTTAGGGGTGACCTCTCTCATCGCCGGGTCCCTTTTCCCTGGCCAAGTGCCTGATATCAGCCGCGGGATGCCTCTTACCCAGAGGTGCGCGGAGCCTCCGGCCACAGCGTTGGCGCAGCAAAAGCTGCCGCTCCCTACAAGGGCTTGCGGTCTCTGCTGGGGCCCGTCCGGCCCCCGGGCGGAGGCTGGAGGCGGGAGGCGGGGAGAGCAAGCCTCCCCCCGAGGAAAGTTCCGGAAAGGCTTCCAGCCGCACGGGAGACAGCCCCGCCCGCCGCGCCACAGCCCGGGGAACCAAGGCCAAGTGCAGGCTACACCCAGGCTTGAAGTGCGGGTCTGTGGATAGCCCCGCGCACGGGAGACATATTGCCATTTTATCCTTTATTTTCTGGTTGCTCTGTATCTCCACTGTTTCTTTTTCCTTTTGTTTCTGTCTGCTATTTTAGTTTGGTGGTTTTGTGTGATATTTTTGTCAACTTCCTTTTTTTTTTTTAATGTTTCATGTCTCTGCTCTAGATTTTTGTTTTATGTTCACCATGAGGTTTGTATAAAATGTCTCATAGGTAAAATAATCCTTCTGCTGGTAGTATCTTATCTTCATTTACCTATCTAGGCTTCTTCCTTTTCCTTTCCCCTCTTTTTGTTTCTGTTGTCTCACATTATCTCTTTACATTGTTACAAAGTTGAAGTACACAAGTTATTTTTGCTCTGCTCCCCTCCTTAACCTTTATGCTATAATAGTGTTTAAAATATAATCTTATTGAGAGTTGCAATTTTCTGGTTCTATATATCACCTCGCTCAAAGTTTTATGTATTTTCCCCTTCTGTTTCTGGTAGAAGTTCAGTTCAGTTCAGTTGCTCAGTCGTGTCCAACTCTTTGCGACCCCATGAATCGCAGCACGCCAGGCCTCTCTGTCCATCACCAACTCCCGGAGTCTACCCAAACCCATGTTCATCGAGTCAGTGATGCCATCCAACCATCTCATCCTCTGTCATCCCCTTCTCCTCCTGCCCCCAATCCTACCCAGCATTAGGGTCTTTTCCAATGAGTCAACTCTTCGCATGAGGTGGCCAAAGTATTGGAGTTTCAGCTTCAACATCAGTCCTTCCAATGAACACCCAGGATTGATCTCCTTTAGGATGGATTGATTGGATCTCCTTGCAGTCCAAGGGACTCTCAAGAGTCTTCTCCAACACCACAGTTCAGAAGCATCAATTCTGCGCCCTTACAAAACTTCTTATAAGGAAGTCTAGTGGTGATGAACTCCCTCAGTTTTTGTTTGCCTGGCAAAGTGTTTATTTCTCATTTATATATGAATAATAATTTTATTGGATAGAATATTCTTGGGCAACAGTTTTTATCTCTCAATATTTTAAGAATGTCATTCCACTTCCTACTGGCCTGCAGGGTTTCTGCTGAGAAATTTGCTGAAAGCCTAATGGGGGTTCCTTTGTATGTTACCATACTTTTTTCCCTAGTTGCCTTTAAAATTCATTCTTTTTTAAAACTAATTTTATTTATTTATTTATGTTTGGTTGGCTGGGTCTTCGTTGCTGCCAGTGTGCTTTCTCTAGCTGCATGGGCTCCTCATCACAGTTGTTTTTTGTGGTGGAGCACAGGCTCTAGAGCACCAGGCTTTAGTGGTTGTAGTGCACAGGCTTTGTTGATGCACGTGGGATCTTCCTGGACCAGGGATCAAACCGTGTCTTTTGCACTGGCAGGCAGATTCTCTACCAGTGAGCCACCAGGGAAACCTCTAAAATTCATTCTTTGTCACTGACTTTGGACAGTCTTAATGCATCTTGAAGAAGGTCTTTTGGCATGTGTCTTGGAGGCTCTCTTAGCTTCACAGACTTGTATATCCAGCTCCTTCCCCAGGTTTGGGAAATTCTCAGGTATTATTTAAATTCTCTGCTCCCTTCTCACGCTTTTCTTTCTGAGATAGTCATTACCCTAATGTCACACTTCCTAAAAGAGTCAGATAACTCTCATACAATTTCCTCATTTTTAAATATCTGATTTCTCTTTCCTCTTCTAGTTGTATCAATTCTAGACTTCTGTCCTCAAGCTAATTCTCTCTTCCATATGGTCTGCTCTATTTCCAATGCTTTCTCTAATACAATCTTTATCTCATTTATTGAGTTATTCAGCTCCAGAATTTGTTTGGTTCTTTGTTTTTTTAAGAGTTTCAGTGTCTTTGGTGAAATACTCTTCTGTTCATTAATTTTATTCGTAAGCTCATTGAACTGCCTGTCTGAGTTTTCTTTTAGCTCACTGAGTTTCTTCATGAGAGCTACTTTGAATTCTCTACCAGTGCGGTTGCAATATTCTATGATGTTAAGTTTGGTTTCTGGAGAACTGTCATTTTCACTTTGTGGTTGGTATGTTGTTACTGTGGTTCTTCATGGTGCTTGATGCATAGTTCTTCTGCCAGTGTATTTGAAGTAGGCCAGTGGTCCCCAGCCTTTTTGGCATTAGGGATCAGTTCCATGGAAGATCATTTTTCCACCGACCAGGGGTGGGGGAATTGTTTCAGGATGATTCAAGCACATTACATTTACTGTGCAATTTTTGTGTGTGCTCAGTCACTCAGTCATATCCAACTCTGCAACCCCGTGGACTGTAGCCCACTAGGCTCCTCTGTCTATATAATCTTCCAGGCAAAAATACTGGAGTGGGTTGCCGTTTCCTACTCCTGGGGATCTTCCTGACCCAGAGATTGAACCCAAATCTCTTGCATTGGCAGGCAGACTCTTTATGCCACTTTGCCACCTTTTATTTCTATTATTACATTGTGATGTATAATGAGATAATTATACAGCTCACCATAATGCAGAATCATAATGCAAGAATCAAATGAACTTGTTTTCCTGCAACTGTAAATACAGATGAAGCTTTACTCACTTGCCCACTGCTCACATCCACTGCTCACCTCCTAAGAAGCTATGGATCAGTACTGGGGGTTGGGAATTCCTGAAGTAACCAACACCTTTCTGTGGGATTCTAACAATTCATCAGGTTAGAAATTATAAAGGCCTTTCTTTTGTTTTCCTGCAGGTGGCACTACAGCACAGTTTTTGGTTTCTCTTCCATGTACTGCTTCTGATAAATTATATTCAAGAATCAGTCCTTTGCACTCTCTACCACTTCTGTCAGAGATGTGGCCCTATGCCCTCCTTATCACTTCTGCTCCTCTGGGGTCAGTGTTTCTGGTGTGGCTTCCTTGTGCACTGGGATGATAGGCTCCTCTGTTGTATCCAGGATCCCCTGAATCACAGGCTCCATCACCAATGAGGAGCAGACAGTGGGAGCAGACTGGGGACGGGCAGGTGCGTCTGCATGCCATGCTGTCAAGTCCGCAGGTGGTAGACCAGGGGGCTGGAGCCATAGGCACCTTAGCAGCTAGTAGGCCAGTGTCCTACATACAACTGCCACTGCAGCCCAGCTTCTTGTGATGCAGGCACTGCCATGGCCAAGGAAGCCAAAGTCATGTGTCTGCCTCCCCTACTACCACTGGGTTCTCTGGGGCTGCAGGCTCAGCTGCCGCAGTTGGAAGGCCAGGATTACAGGCTCCACCTCCACTGGTACCTTGATTCTGCCTTTTCTCTCTTTTTTACAGTCAAATCACCTTTTTTTTTTTTCATACTTAATGTTAGGGCAAGAGGGAACACCAGAAATCATGCAGGAAAATTAACTGTGTGTGGAACTATCCACAAAGCAAAGGAGGCTGGCATTCCTGGCTCCCACTCTCTGAATGCCAATAGGTTATTTCCAAGTCATCTTGACAAAAATGTCCTTGGGTGTTTCCAAAATGCCCTACCTCACCTCCTACTCTCACCATTTGAATGACATTAGAACATCCTCTAACACCATACACAAAAATAAACTCAAAATGGATTAAAGACCTCAATGTAAGGCCAGATAACTATAAAGCTCTTAAGAGGAAAACATAAGCAGAACACTCTTTGACGTACATTGCAGCAATATCTTTTTGGATCCACCTTCTAATGAAAATAAAAACAAATTAGCAAGTGAGACTTAATTAAACTTAAAGGCTTTTCAACAGTAAGGGAAATCATAAACAACAACCCACAGAATGGGAGAAAATATTTGCAAATGATACAACTGACCAGGGATCAATCTCTAAAAATACAAACAGCTCATGCACCTCTTCTAAAAACACAATAGAAAAAAATGGGCAGAAGATCTGAATAGATGTTTCTCCAAAGAAGACATACAGATGGCCAACAGGAACATGAAAAGATGCTCGACACTGCTAATTATTAGAGAAATGCAAATCAAAACTACAGTGAGGTATCACCTCATACAAGTCTGAATGGCCATCATTAAAAAATGTAGAAACAATAAATGCTGGAGAGGGTGTGGAGAAGGGAACCCTCTGGCAGTGTTGGTGAGAATGTAAATTGGTATAACCACTATGGAGAACAGTATGGAGACTCCTTAAAAAACTAAAAATAGAACTGCCATATGATCTAGCAATCCCAATCCTGGGCATATATCCAGACAAGACCATAATTCAGAGATACTTGCACCCCAATATTCATTGCAGCACTATTTATAACAGGCAGGACATGGAAGCAACCTAAGTGTCCATCAACAGAGGAATGGATAAAGAAGATGTGGTACATATATATGAAATGGAATATTACTCAGCCATAAAAAGCATGAAATAATGCCATTTGCAGCAACATTGATGGACCTAGAGGTTATCATACTAAGAGAATTCAGAGAAAGAAAAATATCATATGATATCAGTTATATGTGGAATCTAAAAAAAAATGATACAGATGAACTTATTTACAAAACAGACTCACAGACTATGGAAACAAATGTATGATTACGTGGAAACATGGGAAGGAGGGATAAATTAGGAGTTTGGAATTGGTAAACAGACACTGATAGGTATAAGCTAGATAGTCAACACAGACCTACGGTATAGCATAGGGAACTCTACTCAGTATTCTGAGTAGAGTTTCAGAAAGGAATATGGAAAAAAAAATGGATATATGTATGACTAAATCACTCAACTGTTGCCTGAAATGAACACAACATTGTAATTCAGCTATGTGCATGCTCAGTCCCTCAGTCATGTCAACTCTTTGCGACCCCATGGACTGTAGCCTGCCAGGCTCCTCTGTCCGTGCAATTTTCCAGGGCAGAATACTGAAGTGGGTTGCCACTTCCTACTCCAGAAATCAACTATACTCCAATATAAAATTTAAAAATTAAATTTTTAAGAGAAAAGGAGCAGCAGCCCTGGCTTGAGCCATAAAAAAGCAGCCTTGGTTTAGATGGGAAGGATGCAGATAGGAAAGAACCACAAGAGATGTGCTGTTTGTGCATGGTTTGAGGTTGGTGGGTGTGGAGTCAAATTCAGACTTTAAAAAGGTGTCCTGAGCAGATCCCACATGCTGGAGACTTCTACCTATATTTATCCTATTATCTTACCCAAGACCTCTCTTTATCCTTTGAAGAAGAGCCAGGACTAGAACATCAGACAGCCAGAAGGGGGCTGAGAGTTCACTCACTCACTCTCAGTTACTCTTTCACGGGATGGACCATCCTTTGGTCCCTCTCTGCTATACCACAAGCAAGCCCTGTGCCTGCTGCCTGGCCACACACTGCTGAAAAACTCAGACTCGGTTCCTACGCCTGTGGGACTTGCAAAGTAGTGAGAGTGCACTTTGGCAAGCTGGGAAACTAGGAGACGCACCGTGGAAGGGTGGGAAGAGGAAGCAATAGGCAGTGACAGTTGGGGCTGACACTAAAAGGAACACACCCCAATTCAAGAACATTCAGGAGCAGTAAGCTGACAGGGCTCTGGGAAGATACACAGGCTCGTTAGCAGGAACGGCCGACAACAGGAATGGATGGGCGGGCAAGGGGAATAGAACAGAGACGTGGACTCCCTGGAGAATAGGAAAGGGAAGGCGCAGGAGGAAAAGCATTGTGAAGGAGCTGTTTCTACAGGCATGCAGCTTAAAATAGTCCCCTCTGCTTTGCTGGATCCACAACCCCCATCTCATCCTCTCCAGGCAGCAAATTCTTCCCTTGGCAAGTAACCAGAGAAGCAGCTTCAAGCCTTGGGCCCAGCAAACCCTCCCTAGCTCCCTAGCTGAGAAAGCAGCCCAGCTGACAAGGAGCAGTCATGTGGAAATGGGAGCTGGGGGTGAGTTCCTACGGTAGGGACCCAGAGTGTTCATGCTGCCAGACCACTGCATTCTCCGAACTGGAGCAGGGTGGGCAGGCACATAGAGCATGACGCCTGTGTACCACACCAGGCTTTTCTAGGCAGACCAACTCCTCCCAAATGTACCGTTTTCCTCACAGCCATGCCGCATGTCAAATAAGAACTAAAATTGTTATCCAGCTGAAGGGTGACTAGAGTTTCCTTATCTGTTACAGAGAAGATGAAGTTGTTTTTCAGACTAGAAGCACTAGTGCACATGGAGGTAATTCCCAAGCTACAAAGGACTCTTAATCAGCACTCTTGGCCATAGGCAAGAAATAGCTCTGGGTAACTTATGCAGAAAGGGGATGTATAAAGGCTCTCGGGTTCACAGAACTATCAAAATGACAAAGTAATGGTGGCAGGAAATGTGCACAGGAATCACTGAAGCTCTACAAAATCAAAAAGCAGAAAACACAATGCCATCCTTCATCAGGAACAGCCTGGCTGCCCCATGAAGATTCCCACTGCCTTCACAAATCACTCTAGAGCGAGTGACACAAATATAAAGGGAATGAGAATTCAAGTCCTCATGGGAGTGTCCACTGACCAAATCTATGTCATAGGCCAGCTGTCAGAGGAAGGAGAGAGCATACGTGGCCCTTCTGACTTCCACCTAGAGTCTTATGATGAGTATTTCCTCTGGAAAAGGGACTAAACACTAGGTGGCCAAAAGGAAAAAAGGAAGATGTCAACTCTAGGCCCTGTAAATATTAGATCTTATTATATATTCTTTTCTACTTATATAAGCAAGGTGGTGTGATAGTGAAAACACTCTGCCCCAGAGCAACAAAGATTTCTGCCAAATACATGCACATTAGAGGGGTGGAGAATGAAAGCATGGCTTGGGCAGGCTCAGACTCTCCATCCAAAGGGGTCTCTGAGGACATAAGAGAAAGACTGAATCTGGACTCAAGCCTTTCTCAGAAGCTTAGCCTCAAACTCGGTTATGGAAAATTCCTTTTCCCTGAATTTCCTCATCTATATGATAGGAATAAATCTGTCCTCCTACCTCGGGGATATGCTGGAGGAATAAACATTATGTCTTTTGGGCCACAAAGCCCTCAGAGTATGTGGAACTATGAAGACCAGAGGTTATCTTTGGGTTCATACACCACCACTCTCAGAGAGAATGAGTTGGCATGCTTTGGTTAACTGTATCAGTCAAATGGGTATTTTTATGAGTACCTACCTCATAGTAGCCTTATGAAAATTAAGAGTTAATATATAGAAAGTGATTGATACCATACCTGGCATAGAATAAGTATTCAGTAAGGAAATCAACCCTGAATATTCACTGGAAGGACTGATGCTGAAGCTGAAGCTTCAATACTTTGGCCACCTGATGCAAAGAGCCGACTCACTGCAAAAAAAGCTGATGCTGGAAAGACTGAAGGCAGGAGGAGAAGGGGACGACAGAGGATGAGATGATTGGATAGTATCATCGACTCAATGGACATGAGTTTGAGCAAACTCTGGGAGAGAGTGAAGGCTTGGGAAGCCTAGTGTACTGCAGTCCACGGGGTCGCAAAGAATCGGACATGACTTAGCAACTGCTGCTGCTCCTGCTAAGTCGCTTCAGTCGTGTCCAACTCTGTGTGACCCCATAGACGGCAGCCCACCAGGCTCCCCCATCCCTGGGATTCTCCAGGCAAGAACACTGGAGTGGGTTGCCATTTCCTTCTCCAATGCGTGAAAGTGAAAAGTGAAAGTGAAGTCGCTCAGTCGTGTCCGACTCTTCGCGACCCCATGGACTGCAGCCTACCAGGCTCCTCTGTCCATGGGATTTTCCAGGCAAGAGTATTGGAGTGCCATTGCCTTCTCCAGAGGATCTTCTTGACCCAGAAGTTGAACCTGGGTCTCCTGCATTGCAGGCAAATTCTTTACCGTCTGAGCTATAGGGAAGTCCTTTAGTATCAGAATAGTAGATTTCATGTCTCAAAGATGAGAATGATCAGAGATGTAGAAAAGCTAACTATTTACAGTATAGGCAGATAGACTGTACCCTTAGACATAAAATTGAATCTGAGAGTGCAATTGATATTCCCAAGTGATGAAGCAGAGTGGAGGAGGTCTCAATCTATCATCCAGGGCAAATAAATGCTTATGGGAGTTCCTTCTGCCTCAAAATCAAAAGAGCCCCTCCTCCTCACCTTCCACTGGCTCCCTGTCAGTGACGGTTCCTTCAAGACATTTCTTCCCAAACTTGCCTTCGTGGCAGCAGTGAGCCCCATGGTTCCTGGTTTATGTTCCTTTGGTACTTGGTGTCATGGTTAATGATTACCCTCTTTAACAAAGTTATGCGTAGTGAAATGCTGTGTCTCTCCACGAAAAAGATGAAGCCACTGAGGGCAGGAGCTGTGTCTTCTACATCTGTTTGTCCCCAGGACTTAGCAGTGTCTTTTTCCCCAACAAAAGTGTGTTAGGTTCCATGGAATGGTTCCCAGGTAAGAGTACAAGTGCCAAAAGAAGCTAAAACAAGCTGCCTCAAAGGACTGTCAGAAATCTAGTAAACTTACAGCTCACATTTGATAAGCACCTGGAAAATAGTATTCAGTGAAAAACTCAGGAGTTGCAGAGAGTGTGAGGATCTCAGACCTTCCTGACCCCAGGAGCAGGTAGCAATTCTACTACTTCATCTGTATCTTTTCTCTGCATGTTTGAACAGGACAGGAGAGTTCATCTAATGAGGGAGCACTGGGAGACCATGAAGTTGCACAGTGAGGTTCTGGGCAACAAGCACTTCCCTGGAGGGGCTGGGAACCATGTCTCCTGTCCACCAGTCACCCTTGTGTCATATAGAGCTACTTCTCCTCACAGGTGTGGGGAGCAGTTAGTTCCCCATGGACCTGTGAGCTTTCCTTCCTTGAAGGGTAACTCAGAAGAGGAAGTATTTGGGTAAATTACTGTCCTCTGAGAGCACAGAGTTGATCCCAAGGCCACATTTTTCTCACCATGTCCCCTTCCTACCCTTCACTCTACAACCCCCTTTACCCTCAGCTCTTGTCTTGGCAGGTCCTGGTGTCTTACCTGGTGGTGTGACCCAAACCTTTACTCCTGAGGGGTCTGAACACTTGATAATCAAACCCTCCTCAAGCTGGGTGGCTGCACATGTCTGTTCACACAGTTAAATCAGGGCAAGGATTTCAGGAGGTACCACCTGAACCCAAGTTTCACACACATTCCTCCTTGCTCCCCTTGTGTGAAAGCAGCCTTCCTCCTCCTGATGACCAGGGTCCGTCAGGCCTGCTGGCACGGCAACTCCTCTCTTACCTACTGCTCCCTGGACACAGAAAGTTCCAAGTGCCCTGTCAGTGGCTTTACCATATAGATCACTGGGACATTTATGGTGCTCCTGGCAAGAGTGTGTTCTCTTTGGGGACCAGAAACTACAATTATTTAGAGCCGAGCTGCAGGGAAAAGCAGCACAAAACTCCACAGTGGGTCCTTCAGAATGACAGTAACCAAGCCCGTCCCTGCTTCCACCTCTTGGTTTCCAGCCCTTTGATTTCTTCCTATTGAGGACACAGCACCACACAGAGGTCTCTGATTTAATACACTATGTGCTGAAGGACAGCACTCCATCCTTTCAGAGTGGTTTCTCAGAGCTGGCATTTCAGTTGGGAAGGCCCTCTCCCAAAACCCACAGGGCCAGTTACCTCTGAGTGGTGCAGTACATACACAACCAGAAGACCCCTGGTTCCACACCAGCTGCTTCCGAAGTACAGCCCCTGGTTGGATGCTCTGCTGTACGGGATTCCATTCCTGTGGATCAGATGTTCTGTAAGCCTTCAGATAGAAGGGCTGGTTAAGGCTCTGTAAGCAAAATAAAGACAATATTCACTGACAGTCCGCCTCAAGGTTATGCTAATTCTCCCACCTTCTTTTATACCATAGACTGAGAACTCTGGCGTGCTTAGACATCCAAGAGAATATCACACTGATCCATTACACCAATGACTTCCCTGTCGGGACAGGACAAGGGGAGGAAGTTAGAATGCTCCAGGTCTTGGTAAGATACTTGTGCTTCAGATGGAAATAAACCTTATGGATAGACAGAAACAGGCCATTTCAATGATGTTTTTAGAAGTCTAGTGGTCAAGGGTATTCTGGGACAGCCCCTTTTAAAGAAGACAAATTGCTGCATCTGACAGTCATGTCTCAAAGAAGGAAGTACACTGCCTGCCAATTTGTGTTCCCCAGGGATATTTCTCTGGCCCACATACTGAGTGACACAGAGGTTGCCAGCATTAAGTGGGCTGGAGCAGGAAATGGTGTTGCAACAGGTCCAATGGGCCCAGTGCAGGTAGGCCTGTTAGCTGATCCCCATGGTGTTGGAGGGGTCAGTGGTGGGAGAAAATAAGGTGACCACTGTATGGATCTGTAGCTGTGGGCCCACTGTAAGCTGGACTTTATACAGGAACTCACTTTTCACCTAGTCCTCAAAGGCCCCCACTCCAACAGGATGGCCAGGATGCACCTTTGGGTCTGTAGGTATTGGCATCAACTCCAAACCTTTGTCCAATAGTCCTAGTGTATAGTCATGGAACTAAATGGCCTTAAGTAGATTCTTTTGAGGAAAGTCTGGAAGAATTGCCACAGTATATACTTGTAATAGTGTTGCAGGGTCCCTCCTCCTGCCACTTCTACAGTCAATGGGTTTCAGATCTGAAAACTGCCTCAAGTCTGGGAACTGAGCATGAGATAATGATTTTTTATTAAAGTGACTGCTCTCAGCCTCTTACTCCAATTTTAGTTTGTTTTTTTTAATAGGTAAAAGATTAGCAAACACAGCCCCACTGGCCAAATCCAGACAACCACTTGTTCTTGTAAATAAAGTCTTATTGAAAGACAGCTTTACAATTGTTTACATATTGTTTATGGCTGCTTTTGTGCTACAACAGCTCAGTTGAGCAGCTGTGACAGAGAGCATGTGACCTGCAAAGCCTAAAATACTATCTGGTCCTTTATCCCAAAAGTTTGCTCATCCCATTAAGAGATGCTAAGCAGCATCTTTGTCAACTATTTTGCCTCTAGGTGCAAATCTACACTGCACCCCATTAACCTTCTCCATAACCCTCTGCTGATAAAGCCCACTGACTGCCCTCCAACCTTACCTTTTGAAGAGTGAAGTAATTATGGCCTCCTGGCTTCTGGCACGTAAGTGCCACCTCTTGGCCTCTATCACTCCTGCAGATGCGAAGAAGCTCAGTTTGTAACCGGTTCTCCTTCCATCATCCCCAGCCTGCACAACTTCTTAGTGATGCTGATGTCCCTCTCATCAGTGCATTTCAATGGTTTTGGGACTGGCATATCCTCTTGCAGGATGCGTTCTCTAGTTGGTCTTTTAGCTTATGTAAATAGAGCCCTTCCAGCATGTCCACTTTCGTCAACCTCTTTATTCCTTCCTGGACTGTCTTCTGGAGTGAAGGAGAGAAGGTTGGGGGAAGCACCCTAAACTACTGAGCTTCATCCAAGCCAATGTGGAGTCCCTGAGCCAAAGTTGACATCAGAGATGCCCCATGTCTCCCAGGAGTGGATATTGGCTGGAAGCAGCCTGTAGGAAACATGCCTCAGTACAAATGTAGGTGGGCCTCAGAACACCATGGCTGGAGCCCTTGGTCAGCTATGGTCCCTCTAGTTAGAGGTGTGTGAGATGTAGTCTCATGGTCACGACAGGGCCCAGAATGAAGGTTATGGTGTGTGTGACAAAACCCACTTTAAATGCCAGTCTGCATCTTTAATAAGAGGTCTGACTTCTAAGGGGACACAAGCTGTTTTTCAGAATGACACCTCTCTTAAGAGAGGAGAGTGATCAATAGAGTAAGAGCTCCAGGACAGACTGCAAAGGCAGGGTGACTCACATGTGTCTCTCCTCACCATTATTCTTGCAATCCAGACAGAAAAGGATCCTCTGCCTTCATTTAGAAGTGATCTCTTCCCAGCTCCCTCTTTGTGTGAGGGTAAATTCACAAACCTTAGGATTCTTCTGAGCCCAGGCTATGAGGTAGTTAAAGGCTAGAAACATCTCATCTGAGATGAATGCTTTTGCCTAGATGCTGCCACTGTACCAAGTAGATGGACTGGTACCATCAAGTGAAAACAACAGGCCACAAGCCTACGTTCATTCACTGCCATGGGATACACGGTGTCTCATGATGTTAATGCTGAAACAGTCAGGGATCACTTCCTATCTGCATGTTTACCCTTGACAGGAAATGAACTGCTTGGAGGCCTCCAGTGAGAGAACCTGGCTTCTCATCCTGTGTTCTTTCCCCAAAGCCATAAAGATGCACAAAGAAATGAAACTGGGCAATAGGTTGAAGACTCAGCAATGCAGGCCCAGCAAGGCAGCATCCATGATAGCTTTCTTAAGGTGGTGGTGGTAGTGAAATTTCCAAAAACAGCTGCAGTGGGAACACCCTGGCCCTTCTGGAGTCCCTCACTTCTCCCAGCAGCTCTGCCTTTCTTCTGTCAACTCCAGCAGCACCAGCATCCGAGAGGAAGGCTCCTGAGCCACATATCACCCAGGGCCAGTCTCACTGTTGCTTGCTTCTATTGAGTAAATGTGGAGCTTTACAGTCAGTCTAGAATTAAAACAGCCTTGCAGGAAAACCAAAGACGAGTTCTGTGCATTCTTCCCACTAGGCTCTCCCCTAATAAGGAAACCCATACCTCCTCCATTTCTTCCAATATTATCAGACTGGATTAAACAAATTAGCAGATGAAATGATGGGTCCACATGATTCCCTATCATTGGAATAGTTTTATTAGAAGATTTAAAGTAAAACTCCTAAGCTATTTCTCTCTGTTCCTAGGGTCTCTGGCCCAGGAAAATTACCCAGCAATGTGGTTGCTTTGGCTTTTTCCCAGAATCAAATCTAACTCCACCAACTGCGGTTGTGAGATCTGGACAGTTACTCAGACTCAGTGTGTCTCAGCTGTCCTCAACTGCAAAATGTCATCGATAAAATGCTTGTAAGGATATGGTATTAGGGTGAAAACTCCTAAGGTTGCTATTACAAGATGACGTGTATAAAGCACCTGGCATGTGACAGATGCTCAACCGATCTGCGGCTCTGAACTTCAGGCTTGGGAATGGGCTGGAAGCAAATGTGGGATTATGGATCCAGCCAGAGATGAGAATTCTCTAAGAAACTGGACAAAACAAGAAAAGAAAACCCTAGCAAGCAATGAGAACAAGTGTGGGCTAGTGGCAGGACTCACCTGGCTGCTGGTCAGTGTTGCCTTCTGCCTTGAATTCCTGGATTAGCAGGCATGGAAACACATAATCTCATAAATAGCATCCTTATTATTAAATTAGATCATGCATGTGTGTGCTCAGTCGTGTCAACTCTTTGCAACCCCACAGACTGTAGCCCATCAGGTTCCTCTGTCCATGGAATTTTCCAGGCAAGAATACTGGAGTGGGTTGCCATTTCCTTCTCCAGGGAATCTTCCCGACCCAGGGATCGAACCCAAGTCTCTTGCGTCTCCTGCATTGGCAGGCGGATTCTTTACCACTGCACCACCTGGGAAGCCAGAGTTCCTTATTAAACTAGATAATGCATATTAAAACACTTTGAAAAATATAATATGCTAGAGCAACCCAGGAGACAATGACAAAGTTAGATGCTTAAAGTTGTAATAAATAGAGAACTGTTAAGGTTGTCTCATAAATAAGGGAAGTAGGGAATGGAAGGGTGGTACTGTAAAATATCTGTGGAAAATAGCAATCTTAGCCCAGTAACCAAAGCCTATAGGAAGCTAAGAAAAACCCAGCACCCAGGTCACACAAAGCCTTTACAGGAAAATAGCTCTCAGGATCCAAGACATTTCGAGGGGCCTAGGACCTTGTCCCATTTCAGAAGCAGAAATCCATGGATCCCTACTCCTCCCCCCACCCTCGTAACACTCAGCTGTTCTGTTTCCACGTGTCTTCTCATTTCTCCTTCGAGTACTAAAAGTGAGTACTCTGGTCTACATAGTCCCGAGACAGTAACTGACTAAGCCAAAGAGATTCTCTCTGTCCCCATCTAGGCCGAGTTTTTACTGCCAGACTAATTTTTCCACCACTGAGCCCATGGGTTGGTTGCCCTTGGGCCAGGTGCTCATCCCAGATCCTATCAACACAGGACCAAGGGGAAGAGTCAGGTGAATCAAAGCACAGAACTCTTGGGACCTTTGCCCACAACCAGATCTATTTTTGGCCTAGAATGCTTTTCTTAGAACAGGATTCCAAGTATGGTGGATGATGACAGATTATATGATTGGAGAAGAAAAAAAAAAAAAAAAAAGAAACGTCAAGCCTAACATCAAACTAAAAGATTCAAAAAGTTAGAAAAATGTAATTTTAAATCTTATCAAATATTTCACAGATCACTTTCAAATATCTCACTGCTTAAACAAAATTTCAGATCATACAGAAAATCTTGACTTACAAAAAACTATAGTTGAAAACTATAGGCCAAACTTCATCCCACTAGTTGAGACAATACCGAAGTCACAGACTAGGGGAGCAGAGCACCACACGATGGCAGCATTGTCCCTTCTGTGTTTCATCAGGTTTTAACTCTAAGGTGTGTTCATCTGCTGAGTCTGCTCTAGAACGATTCACCCCTTCCTTGAAGCCATTTTAAGAAAACTGGACAGACCCCTAGTTAATACAGAAGGAATAAAGCCACAATAGATGTGGCATCTATTCTTCTACAGTCCAGTACATACATTATCTCTGAGCTCATTTTATTCCCAAGATCTTGGGACTGCCTATTTTTTTAAATCTAATTGAGTAAGTACTCAGGAATAGAAACAACGGCTTGGATTATCCAAGGATTACCGGCTCCTAAACCATGTTACAATTTCAGGAACTTCATCTTTTTAATATTCCATATTTGGCATTTATGTAATACAGGTTTTTATTATAGCTATTTTAAATATCTGTTTCTCTCTCCTATTAGATTCAATTCAGTCTCAACTGTGATGGCTAATTTTATGTGGTAACTTGGCTCAGTCGTGTCTGACTCTTTGCAACCCCATGGACTGCAGCCTACCAGCCTCCTCTGTCCATGGGATTTTCCAGGCAAGAGTACTGGAGTGGGTTGCCATTTCCTTCTCCAGGGGATCTTCCCAATCCAGGGATCGAACCCGGGTCTCCCACATTGCAGGCAGATGCTTTACTGTCTGAGCCACCAAGGAAGCCCTGGTAACTTGGCTAGACCATGTTATATAGGTATTTGGACAAATACCAGTCTAGATATTGCTGTGAAGGTATTTTCTAGATGAGACTAAAATATAAATCAGCAGATTTTAAGATTGTATTTTTATTCCCTTGTACCAAGTTCAATATGCTTTTTGACTCTCCTTTTCAAAGTCCTAATAAAAGTCAAACCTGGAATGGAAGTGAGCAGCACCTATGCACACTTACCCATATTTGAGCCTTGCAGCCTCCTGAAGCACTTTGGGAATATACATGATCTACACCAGAATGAACAGCTAGCTACAACCTTTTCTTCAGTTTAAGATAAAGGGACAGTAGAGGGAGATGTTAACCTAAAACAGGTGAGTATTATTAATTTATTATTCTTCACATGCCTATAAGCCTCCCTTACTTCAGGGTACACAAAAGACACATCACTGTTCCCTTCTATTTCAGTCTTAGACTTTCCTTTTCTCTTTCTCAACTACCATACTCAACCCACTCCAAATTTTACCTATCTTCTCTTTGACTGCCCTTCCTTCACACTGTATTTCTTTGGAATTTTTGCTTCAAGTGCTTTTTAAACTAGTCATTAGAACCGTCTCCCTTGACTACTCCCTTAAACTCTCTTAGTGGCTCTGAAAACAAACCTACTGAATAGTTTCACTCAAATGTTAACCTGAAGACTAGATGGCACCTGGCCTCATACATGCAAGCAGAGCTAAACTAGAATAAATCTTAAATGTCTGATTAACCTGTACAAGCACAATTTCTGAACAAATATATAAAATAGGAACCATCTTCCTTCATTCAAAAGGAAAGCCTAAAAACTAACTTTTTAAAATATGTGCACAGTGAGGTCTGGAGGTTAATGATTAAGAATCACTGCTTTAGAGGAAATTATATATATATATATAATTTATTTGTAAAAGAATCTAATGAAATCTGTAGACCCAATCCTGAGAAATTCATATATACAAATCTCTGTGAGAAACTTATGAGAGTTCATGTTTCTTTCAAAAGTCATCCACAGAAGTCCCTCCTCCAGAGGCCCAAGGACTACCAGCTTAAAAAAATAAAAAAATTGACCTAAAATACTCTGTTATAGTTGGAGGTTCCAGCAGCTATGTATGGTCCTCATGAAGCACTTTTTACCAAACCACTGCAAGTATAACTATTATTCTCAAATAGTGAAGAATTTTATAAAGTTGGGTTATTTCAGCTAGAATCTTTTCATAACACTTGCCATCACCTTTCCGAAAAGGATCTCATGAGCGGACCAGTCATTCTGTGACACAACCTACAGGGAACGTTGAGAGGAAGATGACAGGAGATGAAAGCAAAAGAAAGAATGTCTGAATAAAGTACATAGAGGAAAAAAGTACATAAAGTGCTGTGTGCACACCAGTGCTTGACAGATGATACTGGATAACTCACAGACCTTTTGTTTCTTTATTAAATGTGTAAAAATGAGTTCTCATTTTTACAAGCTCAAAATCAGGCAAGTATATGAGGGTATATAATTAGCACGTATAAACTGTACCCACCCAAAAGCTCACTGCGGACACAATCCATACTACATTCAACGTCTGCATATTTACATGATATTTCCTGCAAAGTAAATACAAAATTAATTCCCATCACTTTAGTACGTATGTGATATATATACTGAAACATATACAAACATAATCAAAACAAAGGCAGTTTTTTTCAAACAAAATATCAAAGGCAATTTTTTTCAATTCAAGTACCAATTCATTATTTTGTACAAAAAACAGCAAGACTAATTTAATGGTTCTGCTCAGTTTTAGTCAGCAAGATATGTGTGTATGCTACTGAAATACAACTAAAGTTTTAGATTTTAATTACCCAGATTAGATTTAATTATTCTGTTTTACAATTGACCTAAAAATAGTGGTGCGTGCTCAGTTGCTCAGTAGTGTCAAAACTCTTTACAACCCCATGGGCTGGGGCTCACCGGGCTCCTCTATCCATGGAATTTTCCAGGCAAGAATACCAGAGTGGGTTGCCATTTCCTTTTCCAGGGAATCTTCCCAAACCAGGGATCAAACCCAAGTCTCTTACAAAAGTCTCCTGCATTGGCAAGCAGATTCTTTACTGCTGCATTACCTAGGAAGCCCCCAAAACAGTGGATGCCAATATGTATTCTCAACATTTTAAGAAATCTTCAAAATGTAAATACACTTCTAAAAATACATGTACCTTGCCATTCATTCAGTAAACATGATCTGTTTTAAAATAGATCACAAAAATTCAATTTACCAGAATTCTATATCTATTTCCTGACTATTTATTTCAGTCTTAAATCTGATTTTGTATCAAAAGCAGTAGTTTAAGAATTTATTTATAAGATTAATCCCAAGAGTTACTGGGTAGCTTTTACATTATTTTATTCCAAATCTAAATCACTAGAAAGTCTCAACAAGTAGTTCCTTGAATCAGACTTATATCTAGGAGGGTCCTTAAAATGTGCATGGGCCCTATCTAATAACTAATGAGTAAAAATCTTCCAGAAACATTTTTTTTTAAGTTTCCAAGTGGTAATATGCAGCCTAGTGTGGAAGACTCTGACCTGGATCACCAGACCAGTGGTTCTCAACTTAGAAAGTACATCTGAGTCACTTGACAAAACTTTTTAAAACAAGAAAAGAAAAACAAACAGATTTGCTTCAGTAGTTTGAGAGTGGTGTCCAAGAACCAGTATTTCAAATAATCTTTGCAGCTGGACCACAAACCACTCTTTAGAAACAATGCACAGATCTTATCAGGTTATGAATGAGTACATTCAGCAGTTCAGGTGATGCTGTCCTGCCAGTACTCATGGTGCTGCCACCCCAGGAGTTTTAACTAGTGTTTTGAGGGTAACACATAGCCGTTAAAAATAAAATATATTTCTACTCTTACACATAAGGTCAAAGTCAAATGAACTGTAAGATCGTAATTCACTCACTAAAGATGGAAAAGGCTTTCTAACAAATTTTAAAAATCTTTAAACAGACTGGTTCTTAGCACTCAACATAAATCTAAATGCTTTCTCCATCCTGGGATGTGATCAGAGGTAGTGCTTCCAGCTCACCAAATGTAATGTAGTTTATGAGAGACACACATGCTAATCATAATCTGTAACCTAATCTACTCTGTACAGTCTCTGTGTAACAGAGATTGGACATCAGTTGGATATTAAATAATACTAAAACAGTGAATAATACATTCTCAATTTAAAACAATGAAACTTCATGTATTTCCCTCACATAATAAATTTCTACATTTAATACCGGGGGGACGAGGAGGGGTCTAGAAAACACTAAGGGTATCATGCTGCCTCCTTTGTGAAGAAGCTGTTTACTAGTTTTCCACCATTTTTGTCATTATCTGTAAAATGGATAGTTGCCATGAATAATTCTACTTTAAGAATTTCTTTTAAAAGCACAAAAAAGTAACCACACGTAAGGCCACACAGCAAATCAGAGGATACCTGGAAATAGCAGTAACACTTTCCACTTGGGAAGTCACGTTCATTATCTTATCAACTTGACAACTGTATCTCACAGAGTGTGATGACTAAAAATTATGAATATTTAAGCACACTCTCACCCAACTTTAGGAATAGATATAATCTACTTTGAACCCAAGAACTGCATAAGAACTAAACAGCAACAACAAAGCTAGGAAGCAGATAAAGTATATGGTCAGTGGAACCTCTATGGTATCTTGTTCACCTATCTTATATCTAAGATGCTAATATTTCCTGTGTACATACTTTTCTATCACGTTCTTCACAAAGGCTTATACCACCTCTTTTCCAGTGGCATATGTGATTAAACAGTTGGCATTTCTTAACCAAACAATGAAAAGGCAACTGCCAAAACCCAGTATTGTATTGTCAGAAAGGCAAATCATTTCATAAAATAAGAAAGTGAAACTTGCAAATCCAGTTTTTAAGAAGCTAAACAATGCATAATAAATTTTAACAATCAAACCATTTTTCAGTTTATAAATGACCTAAGGCCAAAATAATGAATTTAAAAATTAAGCAAAACAAAGTTAAAAAATTATACAAATATCCAAACCAGGTGACATTATGTCTTCTACTTAGGAAAAAAGCTTCTTGAATGGCTGAAATGAAGAGAGAGAGACAGCACTCCTGGAAAAGGATTTCAAAACAGAACACAGTGGTATAAGGCACTACGTTAACATTAAGTCTACACCGGATCATCTTAAATCCAGAACATGAACAGGAAAAGGAAGGATACAAACATCTGACTTCTCATGTCCTTTTAGCTGGTTTGGCAGTTAACTGCTTTTCTCTTTCAAATTCCTTCTCTCGTTGCTGCTCCCTTTCTAACTCTTCTTTTTGCCTCTTCTGCTGCAGTTTAAGTGCTCTTTTCTAAGTCAAAAAAAAAAAAAAAAAACAATTAAAAGCCAAGAGAACAAAAAGCTTATAGGTTATGGCCTAGTTTAAAAGCAGTAGTGCTAGTGGTTACGGGGAGATGCAACTGGGAGGTACAAACTACTGGGTGTAAGACAGGCTCAAGGATGTGCTGTATAACAGGAATATAGCTAATATTTAGTAATAACTGTAAATGGAAAATAACCTTTAAAAATTTTTTTAAAAATTTAAGTAATGGTGCTTTTATATAGTAATAAATTTCATATTTAACTTTTAAATTTGTCCTGGGCAATTTTTTTATTGAAGTATAGTTGCTGTACAATGTAAGTTACAGGTATACAATATAGTGATTCACAATTTTTAATGTTCTGGGTAATTTAAAGTCTCCTTGATACACAAAGTTTGTTGCTCAAAACTCCTATTAAATGACAATTACAGTGACATATTCAGAGAATGTGAGCCCACTAGACCAGCTATTAGTAGAAAAGCCCAGTGGGGTTCATAAGAATGTGTCTTAAAAGAAACTAATGTACCATGAATTAAGTATGCGATTGTATATAAATATATAAAAAATCAGAAAATGACTTCTAAAGAAAAAGAGACAAATCTCTACTTCTGTAAAGACTGTAAAAGAATTTTCAACTCACTTTTAACTTTGATGTCTTTTCATGAAGCATCAACATCTCTTTTCTTATATTCACCAACTTGGCATGATAGTGTTTAGCTTCAGTGAACTTAAGATGGAAAAGTAAAATGAAAAGTCAACTTAAAACAGACTGAAATATCAAAATGGATAAATAAACCAATATCTAAGTTATAGTTCATTCTTCCTAAATTAGTCAAAAATTTTGAAGCTTTAATTATCTCCATATTTTAATTCCAAAAGTTCAAATTTAATTTAAACCACTAGTAGGGCTTTTGAGAATACTGGATTCAGTTCAGGTTAATTAAAAAGTTACTAAACATAGACATTTATATTCTGTATAAATAACATTTTGCCTTAAAACCATGCAATTTTAGTAAGACTATCCAACAATGGTACCAGTTTCATTCAAGAAAAGTAAAACACTCTGTACTGCCTTTACAAGGGAAAGACCTAGCAGGGTACATAGGACAGTTGTGCCTGCCCATCTGGAAAAACCAAGCCGCGGCCAGAGAGCCCTGAGAAGGCTGTAGACAAGTTTGGTCATGTTCTTTGAGCTTCTGAAGTCAGACCAAGGAGAACAATCTCTGTAAGGACACTTTTCTTCCCAATGAATGATAAGTACAGACTTTTCATTTCAGCCAGAGACAGGAGAGAAGGAAAAAAGCACTTCTTTCTCAGGAAGCAAGGTAACAGAGAGAGAAGATCAGGTAACAAAAATGAAAGATGTGTCAGTAGTGAGCTTAGCAGCCTTAATGTAGCTACAAGTAAAGTCAGAGTCTGATGAGCTCAAGAGCTTACAGACCCTCTTTCTCTCTCTGGCCTTCTATTTATCAATTCCTACATGACAATCAAAACCACTCTTGGGCTGAGAGGAGCAAAAAGAGGAAGACTTAGTTTCTGCCCCTTCAGATGGAAGCAACAGTATTACATCTGCTTGGTTCTTTCATTTATCCTTAATTCATTCAACAAATATGTGCTCTGCTGCTATATGAACTCAGTGGGAAAGACAAATGTTGATGGGTTTTGCCCACTTCCTTCACACATCAGGGACTACTGACTAGAAGACTTTGTATTTACGACCACACGTCACTGCCTAACACTAGAGAAGGTGGACTTGGTTTTTAATTGTTATAAAAGGAAAAAATTAATCAGCCACATTTTTCCAATGAAAAGTCCATTTTTTGACATATGTATGAAAGCCCACAAAATCATGCAAACCACACTGTTTCTAATGTTCAGGGTAAAGAGAAAGGTAGCCACAAGTTCCTTATTTCTGTCAATTCTCCATTTCTCAGAATAAAGTGTTATCAGTTCCTCTCATCAAAAAACTAAAAAGCTTCTGGTGAAATTCAACTATTGTCACTTATATTGAAAGATATAAAGGGTCCATAAAGGACCCTCAAACAGTCTCTTTCAGCATTAATTTGTTATGGCATTACAAAAATGCCATACAGTGAAATAAATGCTAATTTTAAAAACCATGTACTTGATAGAGAGAGATGTTCTTCCTTAAGAGGAAAAACAGCACCCCCAAAATTCCTTATGTTTACTTTTCTTTATTAGTCTTTAATTATGAGATCTATTCCAGACTTTCATATACAAATTCAATTTCCTATCACAAGTTTAACATTTGAAAGTTAACAATTCAAGACAATAGAAGATCTAAAAAAGTAAATCAAGGTTTCCTGTTAACACATTTTAAATTTTAAAAATTAGAGAAAAAAAATCTCAAACATACATAAGTAAAAAACTAGGAGGATAAAACTATTTCTAAAACAACCCATCTCTAAGCTATCGTCAACTAAATCATACTTAGAGTAAGTGCTGACTCTTTGCAATCCCATGGACTGTAACCCATCAAGGTCCTCTATCCAAAGGATTATCCAGGCAAGAATACTGGAGTGGGTTGCCAATTCCTCCTCCAATGGATCCTCCCGACACAGGGATTGAACCCACATCTCCTGTGGCTCCTGCATCAGCAGGTGATTCTTTACCACTGAGCCACCTGGGAAACCCCCAAATCATACTTACCAAAGCATTAATGTCCAACATAGAATGACATTCTTTAAATTTTGAAATTTCTTGTTCCAATGTGTCTAATAATACAACTTGGTTCTGTCTGAAACAAAAGCATACAGCCAAAATAAACTCTATATACTTTAAGTGATGGTTCAGTAAAAGGAATCACATCTATCTTGGTTAATGTTAAAAATAGATTAAGTTGGAAATTAATTGACTTTCCAACACTTAGTGTAGCATAATCTTTTTCAAAATAATATTCCAAAGCCACATTCTGATAACTAAATATGTCTTTTATTCTGGCCTCAATTTCAGATTCCAGTAACATCAAACCATTTTAAATTATTTTATTACTTATTTCTAGCAATTCTCTGTATTATCCCTGAAAAAGATTTTTTATACTATCTTGCCCAAGAAATCTGATGTTTTATATATATTAAAATTGTAACATTACCATAAAGGAAAAGTAGTCAGGAAATTTTAGATTAGAGCTGTGAAAAATGCAGTATCAAGGGATAATAACCAGTTGTGTGATCTTGGAAATTTAGTTTTTCTGGACCAAAATTCACTTACAAAGTAAGAAAGGTCACACCAGGTAATTTCTAAGATTTCTCATTAAAATCTGATTCAAAACTTTCTACTGAGGAAGAGAAACCAACTTCTCTGATATTCTTCTCCAGATCAACCAATGCTAGGATCACAGGAATAAGTGACACGGGGAGGTGGGGGAGGACGGGGTCATTTAATTAAATACTGTGAAGAATAATATAGACAAACAAAAGTATGACATGATGTGCTTGCAAAACTATGTTAAACAGAGAACAATGATGACAAGAAGAAATAGCAATGAAGAGACTGAAGGGCAGTTATAACATCTCCTCTTCAGCACACAAATCCCACAGGTTGTAAGTGTCCCTTCAGCTCTGAATGGAGACAACAGAGGGTGAAACACTGAATGGATGAGGAGAGCTCAGCAAGTCAATGATCCAAGACAAGCAGGACAGCAAAAACACAGTATTACAACTGGAAAACATAAAAACAAAAAGAAACCAAAAGTGAGTTCTTCCAAAAAGACTGACAAAATTGATAACCTTCTAGCTAGACTAACAAAGAAAAAGAGAGAGAAGACACAAATCACTAACATAATTTATGGAAAGCGAGCCATCACTACTTATCCCATAGACGTTAAAAAGGATAATAAAGGAATACTACAGATAGCTCTACGCCCACAAATTTGATAACTTAGAATGGAAATGACTAATTCCTTGAAAGACACAAACTACCAAAACTCACACAAGGAGAAACAGATAATCTAAGTAGGCCTATACTTATAATTAGCAACTTTGCAGAAATGAAAGTATCAGGAAAGATGACTTCACTGACAGTTTCTACCAAACATTTAAGGAGGAAATTATACCAATTTTCCACCCTCTCCTTTAGAAATGGAAGCAAAGGGAGCACTTCCCAATTCATTCTATGAGGCCAGCATTGTCCTAAAGTCAAAACCAGATAAAGACATTACAAAAAAGGAAAACTATAGACTATTATCTTTCACAAACATAGATGCAAAAATCCTCAACAAAATATCAACAAATCAAATCCAGCAATGTATAAAAAAGAATTATATACCACAACCAAGTGGGATTTATTCCAAATACACAAAGCTGTTTCAGCATTTGAAAATAAATCAATGAAACCCACCACATCAACTGGTTAAAGAAGAAAAATCATATGGTCTTATCAGATGCAGAAAAAGCATTTGACAAAGTCCAACACACATTCATGATTAAAAACATTCTCATCAAACTAGGAAGAGAGGAACTTCCTCAACTTGATAAAGAATATATAAAAAAAAAAAAAGCCACAGCATCTAGTAAGAAACTAGATGCTTTCCATCCAAAGATCAGTAGCAAGAAAAGGATCTCCATTCTCACTAATCCTAGACAACATTGTATTGGAAGTTCTAATGCAGTAAGACAAGAAAAGGAAATAAAAAGTATACAATTAGAAAGGAAGAAGTAAAACTGTCTTTATTCACAGAAAACAAGATTGCCTATGTGGAAAATCCCAAAGAATAAACAATAACAACAAAAGAAAACCAGGAATAAAAATATGAATACAGCAAGGTTTCAGAATACAAAGTTAGTATACAAAAGTCAGCTGCTTTCATACATACCAGCAATGCATAATTAGAATAAAAAATCAATACCACTGACAATAATCCCTGTCAGATAAAACATACTTTGGTATAAATCTAACAAAATACATATAGGCTCTATATGCAAAAACTATTAAATGCTAATGAAAGAAATAAATGAGATCTAAATACGGAAGAGATATTCTAAGTACATGGAATAAAAAACTCAACATTGCTAAGATTTCACTTCTTCCCAACTTGATCCACAGGGTCAGTGCAATCTCAATTTAAATCCCAGCAAGTGGAGAAGGAAATGGCAACCCACTCCAGTACTCCTGCCTGGAAAATCCCATGGACAGGAGACCTGGTAGGCTCCAGTCCGTGGATTGCAAAAAAATAAATAAATAAATCCCAGCAAGTTATTTTGTAGATGTTAACAAACTGATTCTAAAATTCACATGGAAAGCCAAAGACCCAGACTAGCCAAGACATACAGAAGAAGAATAAAACTGGAAGACTTATATTAGTTACATTACCAAATTTCAAATTTCATTACACAAACTACAAAAATCAAGATAGCATGGTATTACTGAAAGAATAGAAACACTGATCAATGGGACAGTCTAGAAAATTCTTAACTTGACCCATATATTTCTTTTTTTCTTTCTCTGAAGTTTGCTTCAGCTCAGTTCAGTTCAGTTCAATAGCTCAGTCGTGTACAACTCTTTCCAACACCAAGGACTGCAGCACGACAGGCTTCCCTGTCCATCACCAACTCCTGGAGGTTACTCAAACTCATGTCCATCAAGTCAGTGGTGCCATCCAACCATCTCATCCTCTGTCGTCCCCTTCTCCTCCCACCTTCAATCTTTCCCAGCATCAGGGTCTTTTCAAATGAGTTAGTTCTTTGCATCAGGTGGCCAAAGTATTGGAGTCTCAGCTTCAGCATCAGTTTCCAATGAATACTCCAATGAACATTCAGGACTGATCTCCTTTAGGATGGACTGGTTGGATCTCCTTGCAGTCCAAGGGACTCTCAAGAGTCTTCTCCAACACCACCGTTCAAAAGCATCAATTCTTCGGTGCTCAGCTTTTCTTTATAATCCAACTCTCACATCTATACATGACTACTGAAAAAAACCATAGCTTTGACTAGACAAACCTTTGTCGGCAAAGTAATGTCTCTGCTTTTTAATATGCTTTCTAGGTTGGTCATAGTTTTTCTTCCAAGGAGCAAGCGTCTTTTAATTTCATGGCTGCAGCCACCATCTGCAGTGATTTTGAAGCCCCCCAAAATAAAGCCTGTCACTGTTTCCATTGTTTCCCCACCTATTTGCCATGAAGTGATGTGACCAGATGCCATGATCTTAGTTTTCTGAATGCTGAGTTTTAAGCCAACTGTTTTCACTCTCCTCTTTCATCAAGAGGCTCTTTAGTTCTTCTTCGCTTTCTGCCATAAGGGTGGTATCGTCTGCATATCTGAGGTTATTGATATTTCTCCCAGCAATCTTGATTCCAGCTTGATTCATCCAGCCCAGAATTTCTCATGATGTACTCTGCATATAAGTTAAATAAGCAAGGTGACAAAATACAGCCTTGACGTACTCCTTTCCCAATTTGGAACCAGTCTGTTGTTCATGTACAGTTTTAACTGTTACTTCTTGACCTGCATACAGATTTCTCAGGAGGTAGGTCAGGTGGTCTGGTATTCCCATCTCTTTATGAATTTTCCACAGTTTGTTGTGATCCACACAGTCCAAGGCTTTGGTGTAGTCAATAAAGCAGAAGTAGATGTTTTTCTGGAACTTTCTTGCTTTTTCAATGATCCAACGGATGTTGGCAATTTGATCTCCGGTTTCTCTGCCTTTTCTAAATTCAGCTTGGACATCTGCAAGTTCACAGTTCACGTACCATTGAAGCCTGGCGGGGAGAATTTTGAGCATTACTTTGCTAGCGTGTGAGACGAGTGCAACTGTGCAGTAGTTTGAGCATTCTTTGGCATTGCCTTTCTTTGGGGTTGGAATGAAAACAGACCTTTTCCAGTCCTGTGGCCACTGCTGAGTTTTCCAAATTTGCTGGCATATTGAGTGCTTATCTTTCCTTAACACTTAAGAAGTTTACTAACTGCTAATTTATCATGTTCAACTGTTCTAAATAGTAGCTGAAATTACCATCATCCTCATCATTGTCCAGATGCCTAAGAAGATAAATGGGGCTATTCAAACACTAAATTTCAGCCAATGTCCTCACCAATTACACTGTCCATTTACTTGATTCCCAGCTTTTTATACATAAAGTGTTATCTAGATGTGCTTTGTTTGGAGAGTTTCTTACCCTCCTTCAGTCTAGCATACATCATCCAAACTCACTCACAAAATCTTTATGACTTTTCTGCCACAAGCACTGACTGGTGTTAAAATACAAGACATAACACACACTAGGAGTAAAAAAATATCTCACTTGGAACTAGCAGAAAACTAAGAATGTTACAACTCCCTTAACTACAGTAGGGTACCACATGTAATAGAACACAGTGTCATCTTTATACTCATTTATCATCTTCATACCCAAGGGTTTTAACACTGGTTACTAATATTTACAAAATGGACACAGTTGTTGATTACTCCTCTCCTTTTGCCCTAATAAAGGCTTGTGAGATCAGTTTTCAAAGAGTAAGCCTTGGAGCAGCAGCTGTTCATAGAAAGTTTAAAGCTGACCACCACAAAAAAGAAATAATAGGCCAGTGTGGGCAATCCAGAGAGGTCCTAACCCAAGAGGAATTAGAAACTCAGATATTTGTTTCTGGGTGGGAACTGATAAAGTCAGAGTGTAATTTCTGCACACTGATCACACTCTGGGTTCACACTCTGATCACACACTATGGGTTCCATTCTCCCTTACCCTGTTCCTCTCTTAGCTTATTCCCCCATCTTTTAGTTAGCTAGTAGAGCTCCATTCCATTAACTAGGACTGAAATGGGTCATCTCAAAAAAAGGTAATTAGAAATTTCTGGCAACTCATGTGAACCAGCAATAGAAAACAAATGTGACTCTTACGCAGACAATTTTGCAACTCTACTCAGAAATAGGTATAAACCCATTTGCAACATTCCCAAGAGACAGTCTTTTCCTAAAATAGTGGTGAGAAACCAAAACTAATCAGCATCTAGATAAGATTTAGGGGTACTTCTTAGAAGAAGTACCCAAATACTCTGGGAGCATTCATCTCACTTTTTACATTTAAACTACAGTATAGTATATGTGTAATTTAATTACTCCACATCCATTTGCTATCACAAAAGATAAAGAAATACTCTATTGTATTATATGTTATGAAATATTATCCCTAATACAGTATATACTTTACTTATACAGTAAATTATGGCTATGCCAGAGGACAGATGAGGGCATCAGTGGTTTTTATCAGCTCACGTGAGTTCCTGGAGAGCTTGTTTTGATCTCTGCAGATCTGGCAAATAGTGAGATAGCAAGCCTTCTGCCAGTTGCTCCACAGCTTTGTCTTCTATGGTCAAGTCCTCTATTAACCCTTCATCTGGAGAAGTGTCACTTAAACCTGTCCCCGAGCAAAAAATCAAATTTAGGAAGCTTTTAAATTGACACAGGGATAAGAGAGTAGTAGGGATCGGGGGAAGGAGGCTGGCAGTGAAGGTCAGAGTACACATACACAGGGTACTGTAAGTATCTTTTTTTTAAATTTTTACCTTCTGAGACGCCTCTAAAAATTAAGCTCTGAGCACTCAAAACATATTTTTAAGTTACTATCACAAAGTTAAGTCTAGATTAAAAGAACATTAACACATGCAATTTCCATGTTTATGTATTTTTCAGAGTAGAGGATTTAGAGTTTTCAGTGAATTATTAAAGGAGTCTGAGGCCTAAAAGGAAGGACTAATCACTGAGTGGAAGCAACAAATTCTTATTTTCCAAATTATACATATTTTAAATGCAATGCCTAAAAATATTTTTTTCAATTTGATGGATTGAAATGGATGAACATTTATTTTGCAGATAGCCTGACATATTACTTACATGTAAAAGGACAGTTGTTTTGTCAGCTGTCAGAGAGCAGGAGAGAGAATTTCTCCTCTCTTGAGATTCAGTACCTTAAATTATCATAGAATATAGTGTATAGTAATCGTCACTGTGTAAATCTACACATGATGCCAGGAACTATTTTATTCATACTCTTCCTTTGAACAATAACAGTGTAAGCATTGTGCTAGGCATTCAAAAATGTCTAATATGAATACCCATCAATCACTACTCATATCAAGAAAAATACAAAACATTTTCTAAATAGGGTTCAATGAATTGTAAGATTTTAGAATCACTGGTTTAGAATGAAAAAAAAAAAGTGAATGGTCACATTATTAAAACTGTAGTCCCAAGCATTTTAAAACTAATATTAAACTCTGAAATACCTCTCTTTAATCATAATCTGGTAATAACCTGTAATATCAAATTAGGTCATTATATAGAATATGTTTACCACAATACACTGTTTATAGCTCCTTTCCAAGTATAGTTTTTACCACAGATTTAAATTTTGGCAAGATTTAGAAAAACAACATTCTGTCATATATTCAAAATTAGCTTATAGAGATCAAAATAAAATAGTATGGTTTTTATTTGGATCCTGAGAAACATATGAACAAACTGGTTTCCCTAGGTTACAAGGCAATATTAAAACAAGAGCTAGCTAGAAACTGAAGCACTCCACAAATGAAATATAAAAATGTAATGGGAAAAGTAAAGTATGTACAGATATTGTCATTGATGTACCATCAGATGGGAACCTAATAAAATATATTTGATGATTCATGCACTGCTAAAGGCTTCTTTACAAAATAGTGCAAACAGCAGCAACTCTCTTTAAAAAAATATAGAAAAAAAAAGTATCACAGATAAGCAGAAACAAATAAGAATATTTCAACCTTAAGGAAAAACAACCAGTACACCTTACACTATATAAACATTTTAAATCACAGAATTAAAATCTGTCCCCTGCCACCCCAGACTTCTGGTTAGTATTTGGAAGAGTCTAAGTTACTTGTCTTTTTACACACATTTATTCCCTAAGTTCAAGGTACTTTATTGTAGGAGACAAGAAACTTTTGCTGCACGTATACTGTATGCACTAGTTTTTGAGGTTACAACAATAAATCAGGTAAGTCCCCTTCCCTGAAAGGGCTCAATACAGGGGAATCAGAGAATGTGAGAGGTGCCCTTAGATGAGAGAAAGATTACTTTCACCAGGGATATTGGGGAACAATTCTAAAGGAAGTGTGGGCATTTGAGCTGAAGCTTGAAGAATGGGATAGAATTTTCATTTCTTTTTTCTTTCTTTTTAAATGTTACTCATTGTAAAAAACTTAAAATACAATAGAAGAGGGCATAACCTGAAAAGTAAAAATATGCATTCTCGCTATCTTACTCCAGACGGAGTTACTCTGGAGTTTTCTTAAATAGCCTTCAAGAAATTGTCTTTGCAAACTCATGCTTAAACCCTGTTTTTATCACAAATGAAATACTGCTTATACTGTAACTTTTCTGATAAATATGTATCTAAGGTATCATCTGTATCAACAAATATGAATCTACTCCATTGTTTTTAACATAATACAATTTTACCATATTTTGCTTAACCAGTTCCCTGCTATTATGGACTGAATATTTGTGTGCTCCCCCAAAATGTATACAATGAAGTCCTAACCTCCAATGTAAAGGTATTTGGAGGTGGGAGTCTTTGGGAAATAATTAAGTTTAGATGGCGTGTGAGTGTAGGGCCCCCATGATGGGATTACTGGTCTTAAAATAAGAGGAAGAGAGACCAGTACTCTCTCCTTCTACCCTGTGAGGGCACAGTGGAAGGCAGCCATCTGCAAGATCTGAAGAGGGTCCTCACCAGGAACATATTTTGCTCACACCTACACCTTGGACTTCACAGCCTCCAGAACTTCAAGGAATAAATGTCTGTTGTTTAAGCCACCCAGTCCATGTTATTTTGTTACAGCAGCCCAAGTAGATTAAGACACCTACAGAAAATAAGACATCAATTTCACTTTTTGCTATTTCAAACAATGTTGCAGTGAGCTGTGCTTGTCTTTGCCTATTCATGTCACTGTTTCTGTAGAATAAAGTTCTTAGAACTAGGTTAATGGGACAAGGGGTTTATGCATTTGTTAACAGACAGTGGAAAACTGCCTTCCTAAGAGATGGCACCAATTTACACTTCCACCAACAACCTATGAGGGCTATCTCCAAATGGGGAAGAATTCTAAGACTGGAGAAAAAGGGATGCAACATGAGTAAAGGAAGAAGCATAGGACTGCTCTGGAAGAGAGGTTAGTTTGGGGTGTCTGGAGCATGAGACATATTCAATAGTGAGCTCTAAGACTATGTGGCCAGCAATGATGACCCTTGAGTGTCAAGCTAGTGTGTTTGGCCCTTAATTTAGTGAGGAGCCATTTATGGTTTCCAAGCAAGTAAATGACATGATGGGACCTATATCTTGGGGCAGTGACGTGACAGTGTGATAGATGGGATGGAAGAAGAGACTGGAGATGGACTAGCCTTACAACTGTTATTGTTAAAGGGTGAAAATACAAAGGGGAGAAGGAAAATTGGAGAGTAGAATCCCTTGGAATAGATAGGTGTGGGAGAAAAGAGTTAAGAATAATGTCAAAGTTTCAAGAGGTCATGACTTGGCACCATTAATAGGATCAGCCATCTACTTTTATTTAAGTACATGCTGTATGGTTAAGATTAGTGCAAAATGACCATGTTAAAGTACCCAGAAAGCAGATGTAGGAGCAAGCAGCAGAGAGACCCAATCTGCATTTACATACAAGGAAGTCATATTTACAGAAGTAACTTATGAAGGTGTGAAGAGGGAGATCACTGAGGAAAAGCATGACCAAGAAAGACCTGAGAGCACTCTTCTGAGTAAGTTCTCTATTTCTGGAACAGAAGTACAAGTAAAGGCATGCCCAAAGTCCTGCAGCCTTTCTCATCTTGGGTTCCTCATCTGAACCACAGAATACAGAAACTGTTTCTCAATTCTCCCAAGGATGGTACATACACATACATAGTACCATTATGGATGCAGAACAAGTCGATTCATTACATTCAATAGATGCTTTAGGCCATTCAGGTTTAAATCTTTCCTTGAATTCGGGTTGAGAAAGACTGCTGGAGAAACAGGGATGCAATAAGGTCAACAAGCAAGACAAGCATTTCATGAGTGAGTGGTCAGTAATACCGGATACCTCAGCTCTCTGAATAACAAACCAAGCATCCTGGCAAATCCATCTTCAACCACTAACTTGTAACAAATAGCCAACAGTGTGCTGGAGTCAATAAGCCAATTCAGAATAGCTTCACTTTCAACCCAACAGCATCCCAAACGCCTTTTTTTCCCCAACCCCCTCCACCCGCAAGATCTCGTTTCCCGCCCCCTCCTCTGCGTAGGAAGGCCCGCAGGGCAAGGTTCCCTTATTCCGCGCCGCGGCCAGAGTCTCGGGGCAGCAGCTGCTGAAAGCAACTTACTCCCGCTGGGCAGCCCGGAGACCCACCCACTTGGGTCAGACCGCCCGCCCCGCCCAATAGCACTTACCCGGTGTCAGGTCCCCGGCCTCCAGGTCTTCGGGTGGCCCTGCCAGGACCCCGTCCGGGGAAGGCGGCCCAGGGACACTCATGTCCCTCCCGCTGGGAATAGGGAAGGGGCAGTTACCTAGTCAGACGCAGTGAGGAAGCACCGAATGCGTCCAGAGCCCACACGGACAGAAGCGAAGGTCGCACCCGGAAGTGACGAAAGCGGAAGATGGCTGGCTCGGAACACGTGACCGTGGGCCTTCCCCTCACCCTTTTATCCTCCACCACTCGCGGCGTTTCTAGGAGTTCGAGCTGAAGCGATAGTGGGGTGGGGACTGGCAGTCTGATGAGTCAGCAGCCGCGGGGCTCGCGTCCCTGACCCTGGTGGTCGCGGGGCGGGATGAAAGAGGCGGTGTCTGGAAGCGTCTAGGTTGGTCTCCAAGACCCGAGAGCTCTGTGTTGAACCTGGGCCAGCAGTGGGACTTTGACCAATAGGCCAGGCGCAGCTTTTCAGTTTTGTGTCCTTATTAAGGAAATACCTTAAGGACTGCAATTTGAACCCATTAAAAATTCTCGTTTAGCTCTGTTCAGCCTTACTAACTAGGGGTTTGTCAAGATTCATCTCTCCTCTTGTTGATTGTAGGTGAACGATGTAAGGCCTGGCTTGCAGCATCTATTAATATCTACTGAAGAAATTCAGCCAAATTACCGTAAACTGCACTTACTGAGATCCTATGGGATGATGTCCTGAATTTTTATGAAAAACACTTAGAAATGGGCAGAAGCTGCCTCAGACCAATACAACGATCAGCTATTACCTCCTTACTTTAGACCCTCTCACTTAAACTGTAGTAGTGGCCTCATAATGTTGCACCCCCAAATTGCCTGTCCAAAAAATTTTCTATTCAACAGGCAAATCTGTTTCAAAAACAAAAAATGAGAATTTATGTCAAGCCTCAGAAACTTGCTCCCCAACTGCCTTATCAGTGCATTCACACCCCTTCCTCTTTTGGCCTTGTCTCCTCTCAGGATTAGGTGCTCCTTACTACCTGTGGTAAGCAGAAAAATGCCCTCACCAAAGATGTCCACAGACTTCATCCCCAGAACCTGTAAATATGTTATTTCACTACAAAAGTGTAATTAAGGTTGCTAGTCCCAGTGACTGTAAAATGGATTACCCGAGGTTATTGAGCGGACCTAAGGTAATCACAGGGACCTTCAATCCTGGAAAAGGGAGGCAGAAGAAGAGAGTCAGGAAGGAGATGTGACTATGAAGAATGACCAGAGAGATGCAACGTCAGCTTCGAAAGTAAAGGATGAGGGTTGCTGGCCAGAATTGCGGTGACCTCTAGAAGCTGAAAAATACAAGGAAGTGGATTCACCACTAGAGCGTCTAGAATGGAACTCAGCGATGTCTCAGTTTTACCCCAGTGAGATCTGTATTGGACTGCTGACCTACAGAACTCTAAGATAATACATAAATTTGTATTGCCTTAAGTTTGTGGTTACTTGTTAATAATATTTGGAAAGGAATAGGAATAACAAAGTAATGCACTGTCTTTCAAACATCCTTTGTTTCATCTGAGCATAATCCCCAAAACTATGCCCTTTCATGCATGAAATATTTTATTATTTTCAAAGTCTTACTCATCTTTCAAGGCTTAGCCAAAATAATAACTACTGTAAAATCATTCACAATTCCTCCTCCTCTTTCAACTCCGCTTTCAGGAATTACAGTAATGACCTTTTCCCAACTACAGAGCATCCTCCTGCTATTTAGCACTTAATCCATTCTTGTATTAGTTGCTTCTGTTGACTTCCTGTATCAGATTGCAAACTCCAAACAGAAACTCTTATTCACAGAGCACCAAATAGGTTCTAAATGAATATTTACTGAATGAAGTATTGATTCTCCAGCCCCAGATCCCAAGTATCTATAATCTCCAAAGTCTGAATTACATGAGATGGCACTTCATAAATCCTGGTAACCTTCGTTGATTGTCACTATTATTTCCTAACCAGATACTAAAACCTTTTGGAATAGACCCTTGTTCAATGAGTTGTCTGTAACCTCTTTATCTCTTAGCACAGTATTAAGCATATTACTTGGGTTTTAAAATACTGGATATTTAAGTTTAATAGATGAAATTAATTAAACATTAAAATGTTTTTTAAAAAGAACATTTAAAAGAATTAATGTTCTTTTAAAGCATTCTAACTTTACTTCAGTTCAGTTCAGTTCAGTTGCTCGGTCGTGTCTGACTCTTTGCGACCCCATGAATCACAGCACGCCAGGCCTCCCAGTCCATCACCAACTTCTGGAGTCTATCCAAACCTATGTCCATCGAGTCGGTGATGCCATCCAACCATCTCAACCTCTGTCGTCCCCTTCTCCTTCTGACCCCAATCCTTCCCAGCATTAGGGTCTTTTCCAATGAGTCAACTCTTTGCATGAGCTGGCCAAAGTATTGGAGTTTCAGCTTCAACATCAGTCCTTCCAATGAACACCCAGGACTGATCTCCTTTAGGATGGACTGGTTGGATCTCCTTGCAGTCCAAGGGACTCTCAAGAATCTTCTCCAACACCACAGTTCAAAAGCATCAATTCTTTGGCGCTCAGCTTTCTTCACCGTCCAACTCTCACATCCATACATGACCACTGGAAAAACCATAGCCTTGACTAGATGGACCTTTGTTGGCAAAGTAATGTCTCTGCTTTTCAATATGCTATCTAGGTTGGTCATAACCTTCCTTCCAAGCAGTAAGCGTCTTTTAATTTCATGGCTGCAATCACCATCAGCAGTGATTTTGGAGCCCAAAAAAATAAAGTCAGACACTGTTTCCACTGTTTCCCCATCTATTTCCCATGAAGTGATGGGCCCAGATGCCATGATCTTAGTTTTCTGAACGTTGAGCTTTAAGCCGACTTTTTCACTCTCCTCTTTCACTTTCATCAAGAGGCTCTTTAGTTCTTCTTCGCTTTCTGCCATAAGGGTGGTGTCATCCGCATATCTGAGGTTATTGATATTTCTCCCGGCAATCTTGATTCCAGCCTGTGTCTCTTCCAGCCCAGCGTTTCTCATGATGTACTCCGCATATAAGTTAAATAAGCAGGGTGACAATATACAGGCTTGATGTACTCCTTTTCCCTTTTGGAACCAGTCTGTTGTTCCATGTCCAGTTCTAACTGTTGCTTCCTGACCTGCATACAGGTTTCTCAAGAGACAGGTCAGATGGTCTGGTATTCCCATGTCTTTCAGAATTTTCCACAGTTTATTGTGATCCACAAGGTCAAAAGCTTTGGCATAGTCAATAAAGCAGAAATAGATGTTTTTCTGGAACTCTCTTGCTTTTTCGATGATCCAGCGGATGTTGGCAATTTGATCTCTGGTTCCTCTGCCTCTTCTAAAACCAGCTTGAACATCTGGAAGGTCATGGTTCACATATTGCTGAAGCCTGGCTTGAAGAATTTTGAGCATTACTTTACTAGCATGTGAGATGAGTGCAATTGTGTGGCAGTTTGAACATTCTTTGGCATTGCCTTTCTTTGGGATTGGAATGAAAACTGACCTTTTCCAGTCCTGTGGCCACTGCTGAGTTTTCCAGATTTGCTGGCATATTGAGTGCAGCACTTTCACAGCATCATCTTTCAGGATTTGAAATAGCTCAACTGGAATTCCATCATCTCCACTAGCTTTGTTCGTAGTGATGCTTTCTAAGGCCCACTTGACTTCACATTCCAGGATGTCTGGCTCTAGGTGAGTGATCACACCATCGTGATTATCTGGGTCGTGAAGATCTTTTTTGTACAGTTCTTCTGTGTATTCTTGCCACCTCTTCTTAATATCTTCTGCTTCTGTTAGGTCCATACCATTTCTGTCCTTTATCGACCCCATCTTTGTATGAAATGTTCCCTTGGTATCTCTAATTTTCTTGAAGAGATCTCTAGTCTTTCCCATTCTTTTGTTTTCCTCTATTTCTTTGCACTGATCGCTGAGGAAGGCTTCCTTATCTCTCCTTGCTATTCTTTGGAACTCTGCATTCAGACGGGAATATCTTTCCTTTTCTCCTTTGCTTTTCACTTAGTGTGACAAAAATGACAAGGAGGACTTTCTGCCAGACCCACATTGCTTTTCTCTTTCTCCTTTTTCTTCTTTATCCCCACAGATTTCAACTCAATGCATGTAGTTCTTGTTGAGGACACACTGTGTTCTAGCCCCCATTAATCACATACTGTGCACTTAGTACTGCATGTAACACAGCTCAAAACCAAACGGCTGGAATTTGATACCAAGGAAGTAAACAGTTCATTTAGTTATGTACATCTTTTGAAGTACCTTTAATTTCCCCAGTGGTAGTGGCCATTCTCTTTTATGCACCAAAGTTATAATCCACTTAAAATAACTGAGTACCTGAGATTGGACTAGGCACTGTAGGGTGTTATTTTTTTAAAAAAGACAAAAATTCTTGTTGCTGTCCACCAGGAATTTATAGTCTAGCATCTACATAGTAGAATTAGAGAGCATGATGGTAAAGTACTAAATTATGTGGACAGACCTAGAAGAATATAAAATACATCATGATGTCATATTGGTTTCCTATTGCTGCTGTAACAAATTAACACAGACTTGGTAGCTTAACTCAACACAAATTTATTACCTTACAATTCTGGAGGTCAAATGTCCAAAATAAGCCTTTGTGGGCTAAAATCAAGGTTTTGGCAGGGCTACTTACTTCTGGAGGCTCTGAGAAAGAATCCTCTCTCTTACCTTTTTTACCTTTTGGAGGGTAGCCACATTGCTTGGCTCATGACCCCACCTCACCCTGCCTTTTGTCCCTCCACTGCCATTGTTGCATCGTCTCCTCCTCCATTCTGATCCTCTGGTCCTCATAAGGACCCATAAGGACTTGTGATCACATTGAACTTGCCTGCATAACTCAGGATAGTCTCCCCATCTCATCATGGTTCTTTTTAAACACATCAGTAAAGTTCCTGTTGCCATGTAAGGTAATATTCACAGATTCTGGGGAATTGAAAGTGAACACATTTGGGGGGGGGGGAGGGGAAGGCATTATTCAGCCAGCCACAGGTGTGCAGTTGTGTAAAGCATGATTGGGAGATAACTAGAGAAAATTTTTAAACTTAATAGAGGAAATTAATCTAAGCTGTATCTTGAAGGACAGGTCAATGTAATATGCAGAACAAATATTACTTACACCTTCTAACAGGAAAAACAAAAATACCATAAGTAAAAAGAATACACTTAAGACTCAAAGACCTCAAGGTGCTGACTTTTGGGGAAAACAAGAATAACATAGATTAAATGGTTAGTAAAAGAACCTAATGGAGAAAGGTGTTGTATAATCCTTTAGATCAAAAGAACTTACAAAGACAAAAAATAACACAAAATGTGGTCTTATTGCTCTGGAGAAGTTAGTCCAAAGAAATGATATCCATAAAGAGCTAAATGCTGTATGTATTCATAGCAAAAGGAAAAGAAATCCATTGGATTTCAAGAAACTTGAACTCCAAAAGAAGGAAAGCAAACCTATTGCAATAAATACACAAAATCTTTTTTCTATTTTAGTTTTGCCATTTTCCTTAAATTTTCCTACATCATTTTTGCTAACATAAGGGGAGTAGCTAGATAGCAGAGACAAGTAAAAAAAAGTTAATACATGAATATTTTCTATTCCTTTTATTGATCAGGGTGTCCTATATTTAGGATATGCTGATTCAAAATTTTTTTTTAACTGTGCTAATTTGACCTAATTCTCTCACAGGATTTGCTTGTCCCTTCCCTTCATCTCTCCCCATTCTTTTCTAAAAATGAAAGAAAGAATAGAGGTGGGAGGACAAAAATATTCAAGTGAGAAAAATGCAGGGATGAGGGGCTGCAGAAGAAAAGGGATGGCAAGGAGGGAGATATATAGGAGAAATATGTCACAGCCCATGACCTTTCCTTCTAGTGGATTAAAGTGTCGAAAATTTGAAAACATTCATATAGGGTGCTGTGCTTGCAAAATAATAAAAAGGAAAGAAGGGAACTGGAGGTAGAAAATCAGAGAAGTTGGGACATTAAAGCAAAACAGTTTACCATTTTGTCTATGGTGAACCAACCTGAAAAGGTGTCTTAAGCAGTTTTAACCACTTTTCTTATATTTACATGAGAAATATTCTTTCACATCAGCAAAATACTAAAATTCTTCCACCCATGGTAACTCTGCTACATTTCCATCACTCCTTTCTTGCCTTATCCAAAAAACATACTCTTCCATGGATTATTTCACCAACCCATTCTTCTAACCTTGCCGCCAGAAAGTTTGTAAAATATATGCAGAGGTCAAAAGCAATGGCTTCTGACATTTTAAAATAGACTCACAAAAAATTGTTTTTAATTTTTGGCTACACTAGGTCTTCATTGCTGCCCAGAGGCTTTTTCTAGTTGTAACGAGCAGGAACTACTCTGTAGCTGCGGTGCGAAGGCTTTTCATTGCAGTGACTTCTCTTGCTGTGGCGCACAGCTTGCAGCATGGAGTAGTTGTGGCACACGGGCTTAGATGCCCTGTGGCATGTGGAATCTTCCCAGACCAGGGATCAAACCTGTGTTTCCTGCAATGATAGATCGACTCTTAAGCACTGGACCACCACTCCAAAATAGATTTTTTTAACAGCAGTTTTAGGTTCACAGTAAAATTAAGAGGAAAGTACAGATAACTTCTACTGCTGCACATACATTATCAACATCCCTCACTAGAGTGCTGCATTCATTATGATTGATGAACGTACATTAACATATCATTATCATACATGTACATGTACGGCTGAGTCCCTTCACTGATCACATGAAACTATCACAACATTGTTTGTTAATAGGCTACACCCCAGTGCAAAATCAGAGAAGGAAATGCAACCCACTCCAGTACCCTTGCCAGGAAAATCCCATGGACAGAGGAGCCTGGTGGGCTATAGTCCATGGGGTCATGAAGAGTCGGACACAACTGAGAGACTTCACTTTCACTTTTCACTTTCATGCATTGGAGAAGGAAATGGCAACCCACTTCAGTATTCTTGCCTGGAGAATCCCAGGGACAGAGGAGCCTGGTGGGCTGCTGTCTATGGGGTTGCACAGAGTCAGACATGACTGAAGCGACTTAGCCACAGCAGCAGCAGCAGTGCAAAATAAAAATTAAAACAAAGAACCTATCATTCTCACCCAAAGTTGATAGTCTGTATTAGGAGCCACTCTTCATGTTGTATATTCCTTGAAACTGGACAAGTAAAATAACGTATCCACCACTAGAGGATCATGCAGAATGGTTTCACTGTCCTGAAAGTCCTCTGTGCACTGCCTATTTATTTCTCCCTCCCTTCTAATCCCTGGCAACCACTCATCTTTTTACTTCATACTTTTGCCTTTTCCAAAATGTCATATATTTGAACTCATATAGTATGTAGCCTTTTCAGATTAGTTTCTTTCACTCAGCAATATGCATTTACCCCAAGTCTTTCTGTGGATTGATGGCTCATTTCTTATTGGCACAGAGTAACAAACCATTGTCCAGATGTACCAAAGTTTACTCATTCTATCACCACTGTAGGACATCATTGTTACTTCCAGTGTTTGGCAATTATGTATAAAGCTGCTGTTTACATCCAGGTGCAGGTTTTTGTGCATACATACGTTTTCAACTCCTTTGGGTAAATACCAAGGAGCAAGATTGCTGTATCATATGGTAAAAGTGTGTTTAGTTTTGGAAGAAACTGCCAAACTATCTTCTAAACTGGCTGTACCATTTGCATTCCCACCAGCAATGAAAGAGAGTTCCTCTTGCTCCATATCCTTGCAAGCATATGGAGTTGTCAGTATTCTGAATTTTGGCCTTCTTATAAGTGTGTAGTAGTATTCTTTAGTTGCTTTAATTTGTATTTCCTCATGACATATGATGTAGAACATCTTTTTATATGCTTATTTTCCGTTTGTATATCTTCTTTGGTGAAACATCTGTTCTGCTCTCTTGCCCATTTCTAAATCAGATTGCTTGTTTTCTTGTTGTTTAGCTCTTTGTATACATTGGGTAACAGTCCTTTATCAGATATGTCTTTTGCAAATATTTCCTTGCAGTCTGTGGTTTGTCTTCTCATTCTCTTAATAGAATTTTTTTAAATGAAAACTTGAAAGGAACTCAGAGCAGAATGTCTTCATGTAAAGAGGGCAGATTCTCAAATCTCCCACAAAGGCAGCCTATCAGTTTTGACATTTATAGATAGGAACATCTTTCTGAAGTATGCAGCAGTGGAATTAACAAAGGATTTAATGTCAAAAGACATGGTTCAATCATAGCTAAGACATTTATTAGGTGAATTAGTTAGGAGTTTTTTGGTTTCGAGTGAAAAAGTCCAAACCTGCTTAAGAAAAACAAGGAACATAGTGACTCAAAGAACTTAAAAACCAGGAGTTGATCCAGCTTCAGAGATAGCTATATTCATTTCTTTAAATAAAATCGGGAATTTCTTCCTTTCTTTATCTTTCTCTCTCTCTGGTTCTCCACTTGGCTTTCCTCTGTATTGGCTTCCCTCTAACAGCTTTCTCTAGACAATAGCTCTAGGTTTTCATGGTTCTTACAGCTCCCAAGTGAGGCCAACTCATTCCTAGAATTCATTTATTTCTCCCTTTTTTAAAAAACCTCAAATTATTTGGACCATATGCCAACCTGTACCTCAGTCTCTGCATTCAGTGGGATATATTGGGACCTGATAGGCTAGTGTGGGTAATATGTAACCGAGATAGGCAAAGTCCCTTGATTGACAGTCCTGCTAGGAGTTACAGAGAGACGTAGTTCCTTAAAAGAGAACCAGAGTCATATTACCAAAATGAGAGAGGAAACTGGCCCAACAAAAGCAACAGATATCAACTATATCAGTTGTGAGGTTTTAGTCAAGTCACTTAGTCTCTGGTTTGTTTGTTGTTGTTGTTTTTTATCAGTAAAAGAGACACGGAGATAATAACACCAGACCCCATTACTGGACATAGTTCTTGTGAGAAACAAACACTCAATAAAACATATGAAAGGATCTGTAAGCTGTGAAGCACAACAGCAGTCCCTAAGTATATATTATTTGTCAGAAGAAACAGTATTATTTCTGTAATTAGAACCTCATTTATGTCAAATGACAAAACTAAAACAATTTAGTAACAAGTTTGAGGTCCTTTATTCAAGAGAAGGTAATCATGGGCTGGGGAGAGTTCAGATCCTTTTGCATACTGAGGGATTAAGAGCAAGTTTTACAGAACATTAGTAGAGGCAACATTGCACAGCAAAGGAAGCTATAAACAAAACAAAAAGACAGTCCACAAAATGGGAGAAAATGTTTGCAAAGATGCAACCAACAAGGGCTTAATTTCCAAAATATACAAACAGCTCATACAACTCAATAACCATAACAATAAAAAACAATAAAAAATGCCCAGAAGACCTAAATAAACGTTTCTCCAAAGAAGACATACAGATGGCCAACAGGTACATGCGAAGATGCTCAACATCACTAATTATTAGAGAAATGCAGATCAAAACTACAATGAGGTACCACCTTGAGCCAGTCAGAACGGCCACCATCAAAACGTCTACAAATTTTAAATGTTGAGGAGGGTGTGGAAAAGAAGGAACCCTCCTGCACTGTTGGTGGGAATGGAAATTGACACAGTCACTATAGAGAACAGTATGGAAGTTCCTTAAAAAGCTAAAAATAGAGCTACCAAATGATCCAGCAATATCACTCCTGGGCATATATCCAGGGAAAACCATAATTTGAAGAGGTGCTTTCACTCCAATGTTCACTGAAGCACTATCTAAAATAGTCAGAACGTGGAAGCAACCTAAATGTCCATTGACAGAGGAATGGATAAAGATGTGGTACCTATATATATGATGGAATATTACTCAGCCATTAAAAAAGAACAAAATAATGCCATCTGCAGCAACATGGATGAGCCTAGAGATTATCATAATAAGTGAAGTAAGTCAGAGAAAGGCAAATACATGATATCACTAATATATGAAATCTAAAAAGCAGAACAAATGAACTTATGTACAGAACAGAAATAAAATTTATATACATAGAAAACAAACTTATGGTTACCAAAGGGAAAGGGTGGCAGGGATGAATTTGGAGTATGGGATTAACAGATACACAATACCATATATAAAATAGATAAACTTCATCCTCCCCTTCCACACCAATAGAAGCAGAATACTGACAGTGGTATTGATAGTAAAGGATAATGGGAAAAAATCCAAGAAAAAAAAATATAGATATAGATATACCATATATCGTTCCATTATAGAACTATAATGGAAAAAATATGGCAAATATAGTGGAAAAATATCTATGTAATGTATATATACATACACATTCATGTATGAACTACCAACACCCAAGACTTACTTTACTCTCAATACCATTGTCAGTATTCTGCTTCTATTGGTGTGAAAGGAGAGGACAAAGTGTCTTATTTTCTTCTTCTTTATAGCATTATGATGTCTGATTCATGGTCTTATTCATGAGTAAAAGCATATTCGTAATATTGAGTGAAAATCACTTAAAATATCATCAGTGTTTTTGGACTATTAGTAAAACTAGTGGTAAAAACTTTATTCATCCAAGAGCTTTACATCTTAAAATTCTCTTTTAATAGGCTTATATTGATTCAAAAGGCAATAATTCTTCCACTTTAGAGTTTTTGCAAAATTCATTTATTTTCTTAGTATGTAGATATCAAAGTGGCCACCAACCATATTTTCTTTCTATATAATGCATAAAGTGGAATTTCAATGACTATAGTCAACATAACTTATTCCAGAACTCAGCTTTCTTTTTAAGATAGATTTATTTAAATTAGCTAAGATAATATTAATCATGCTTTATTCAAAATTACTAAAAGTAGCACATGCAGTAGCTTTCCAAAACAGTTCTTATTTGTTACTTTAAATATTCTCTTCAAAGTATTTCTGTTGCTAGATATAAATAATTTCCAAAGAGTCTTCACTTTGGAGACCAGATGGTGAAATGATATATAAAAATTCAGTTTCTTGTAATGTAATATGATGAGGTCAGCAATACAGAAAGTTCAGAGTCTCCAATTCCTGTTTCAATTTAAAAATTCCAGTGGATCACCTCAGTTTTAAATTATTGCTCTAGTCTTTGGCCTTCTTATAAATTTCTTGTCAGTGTCTTTTGAACTACTTTATGAAAGTGCTGTCTTTATTCACTTACTTTCATCTTCACCTAGTATTTTTTCTGAACTGTTTACCTGATTTACTAAATGAAAGAGCACATTTAAAAGCATTATTTTTTACATAAGTGTATTTATTTATTTACTTTTGATTGTGCTGGGTCTTCATTGCTGCACAGGCCTTTCTCTAATTGCGGCTAGCGGGAGCTACTCTCTAGTTGCAGTTGTGCAGGCTTCTCACTGCGGTGGCTCCTTTTGTTGCACAGCATGGGCTATAGAGCGCACTGGTTTCAGTAGTTGCGGCACGTGGTCTCAGTAGCTGCAGCTCCTGGGCTAAGAGCACAGGCTCAATAGTTGCGGTGCAAGGCCTTAGTTGCTCTGCGGCATGTAGGATATTCCAGAATCAGGGATCAAATCTGTCTCCTGCACTAGCACACAGATTCTTTACCACAAAGCTAAAGATTTCAAAAGATTTTAAAATGTCATTTTTCTTTTTAAGATTTCATAAAAATCTTAATTATGTGTTCCCAGGAGAAAAATACATTTAATTTACTTAGAGAGATAAATAAAATCTATCTATATTTCATCACTAGCCTAGTAAAACTAATTCCTTAATGTCAGTGATTGTGAAGGACTTTTCCAGCCCTGGTGGCCCTCAGATCCACTCCCTACCTTTACTTTTCCTGCTCTGTATCACAGGCTCCTGTGTTCCTGGCCCCTGTGTCAAGTGACTTCCAGATGGGTTTGGCCAGTTGGGGGCACTGGTAGAGACTGGAGGCTGGGAGATTGAAAGGAGAGAGCAGAGAAGAAATCCCAGTCTTTGTCCCTCTCTGCCTTGGGAGGCAACTGGAGCAACAACTGGCTCTCCTGTCTGGTCCTAGCTCCCAGCTGCAGAATCCTATCAGGATTTCAGCTTTGTCAGTCAGGGTCCACTCAGGAGAGAAAATCCATGCAGTAATGTGAATGAAGAAGGCTTAATATAAAGAATTATTCACTATAATAGACACAGGAGTAAGGCAGGATTGGCCAATAAGAAATGAAGAGAAATCTAAAGAACACAAGAGTAGCAGGTACAGGACTCCTCTGGTGGTCCAGTTGTTGAGAATCCACCTGCCAATGCAGGGGACAGGGGTTGGATCCCTAGTCTGGGAAGATCCCACGTGCTGTGAGGCAACTAAGCTTGTGTGCCACAACTACTGAGCCCACATTCCAAAGCTTGCAAGCCACAACTACTGAGCCCACATGCCATAACTACTGAAGCCCACAGGCCCTAGAGCCTGTGCTCCACAAGAGAAGCCACTGTAATAGGAAGCCTGCACACCACAATGAAGAGTAGCCCCTGCTCACCATCATTAGAGAAAGCTCGAGAGTGGCAACAAAGACCTAGCACAGCCAAAAACAAATATTAAAAATAATGATAATAAAGGATAGCACATATAAGGAGTAGTTACAACTCTGGTGCTTAGAGAGCAAGTACCATCCTTCCCTACCTCACCAAAACTAAGATCCAGGTCATGGTGGAAACAGAATAGCCATGGCTCACTGAATGGTGGTCTTCCCTGGTGGCTCAGAGGGTAAAGCCTCTGCCTGCAAGGCAGGAGACCTGGGTTTGATGCCTGGGTAGGGAAGATCCCCTGGAGAAGGAAATGGAACCCACTCCAGTATTCTTGCCTGGAAAACCCCAAGGACAGAGAAGCCTTGAGGGGTATAGTCCATGGGGTCGCAAAGAGGACACGACTGAGCAACTTTACTTTCACTTTCTTTTTTAACTGAATGGTGGAGATGTTTGCTATGGTATCACACCAGCAGGACTTGCCGGGGGAGACCAGCCCCTACCTCATAACAGCAAGGCCACTCTGGAGGATGCTGGAGGAAGCTGCCCACAGGGAAGTACTGTGAGTTACTGGCACACAGTAGCAGATGCTGCAGCAGCTGCAAGCACTGCAAGAGCCAGGCACTGCAGAAGCTGTACAGACTGCAGGAGCACCAGTGAGAAAAGTACCCGGGAGTTGACACAGAGGAGAAAAACCCTCCTCCTGCAATGTCTCTCCAGCACCTCCTACTGACCAAAGCTTAATATCATGCCAACTGACAAAGGAGAAACATTTGGAGGGAGAAACTAATCCAGAAACAAGGCCTGGTTTAGTTTTCTCTATCTGCATAATGTATTACCACTAATTTAGTAACTTAAACAACATACATGTATTATCTCACAGCTTCTGTGAGCTAGGAGTCTGGCATATTTTGTCTAGGTTCTCTGCTTAGGGTCTCACAAGGCTGAAATCAAAGTGTCAGCTAGCGGCATCCTCATCTGGAGGCTTATGGAAGAAGCAATCATTCAGAGTGTTCACATAATTCAGTTCCTTGGACGTGTAGGACTGATGTCTCTGTATTTTTGCTGACCACTGACTAAGGACCACTCTCAACAAATAGAGGCTGCTTTTGCAATATCTCCCCCTCCATAGGCTCTCTTAAACAATGTTTCTTTCTCTTACAGTTTTATTGAGATATAATTGACACATAACACTGTGTAAGTTTAAGATGTGCAACATGAATGTACATCATGAAATGATTATCACAATAAATATAAACACCATCATCTCACATAGGAATGACATTAAATAAAATTTTTCCTAGTGATGAAAACTCCTAGGATTTACTCTGTTAACAACTTTCATATATGTTGTACCTTACAATCCTGGTACTTATTTATCTTATAACTGAAAATTTGTACCTTTTGACAGACTTCATCCAGTTCCCCCAACCACTGCCTCTGGTAACCACATATCTGATCTCTTTACCTATGAGGTTTTTTTTTTGCTTTTGAAGTATTTTTGATCTACAATACTACAATAGTTCCTGTTATACAACACAGTGATCTTATATTACTGTACATTTCAAAATTATCACCACCATAAATCTAGTTACCATATCATCATAGAAAAATATTACATAATTATTGACTATATTCCACACACTACATTTCATACTGTGACTTATTTATTCCGATCTATAAGTCTGTACCTCTTATCTTTCTCACCTATTTCTATCCTCCAACCACCCCCTCCCCTTTGGCAACCACCATTTGTTCTGTGTCTATAACTGTTGCAATATTTCATTTTCAATACAGAAATCTTTAATTACAGCCAATCTCTTTTTGAATAGCTTTCAGTGATGAAAAACTCATTATTTCACTAAATGGCCTATTATTTTTGAGGATTTATAATTGTTAGGAGGTTCTTCACTGTGATGAACTGAAATCTATTTTTTAATTAATTGAGGTATTTTTGAGGGGGCCCCTCCTCCAACACAGCATAGCATGTGGGATCTTAGTTCCCTGACCAGGGACTGAACCCACGCCCCCTGCATTGGAAGTAAAGAATCTTAACCGCTAAATTACCAGGGAAGTCCCAAGGCATAGTTGATTAAAAATTGTATCAGTTTCAGATGTGCAACATAATGACAAAAAATTTTTATAGATTATACTCAATTTAAAGTTATTATAAAATATTGGCTGTATTCTCTGTGCTGTATAATATATCCTTATAGCTTATTTATTTTATGTTTTAAGCTATATCCTTTTATCTTATTTTATTTATAGTAGTCTCTGCCTCTTAATCCCCTATCACAATCTTGCCCCTCCCCACGTCCCTCTCTCCATTAATAACCACTAATTAAGTCACTATATAAAAGCCAAATTTTAAAAGAAATGGAGTGTGCTGGTCAGTTCTATAAGTCAACCTGGCTAGACATAGTCCCCACTTATTTAATCAAACCCTATTTCAGGTGTTACAGTGAAGATACTTTGTACAGGTGAATTAAATCTGTAATGAGTTGACTTTAAGGAAGATTCTCCTAGATAATCTGGTGGGCCTGATTCAATCAGTTAAAAGGTTTTTAAGAGCAGAACTGAGATTTCTAAGAAGAAGAAACTCCTCTGTGGATAACAGTTTTAACTGATGCCTAAGAGTCCCATTCTGCCCTTCCTGATGGTCCATCCTACCAGTGTCCCCTCGCAGCCACCATAGTTATGTAAGCCAATTCTAAGCAATACATTTCTAAATTTATCTCCTGTTGGTTCTGTTTTTCTGGCTGAACTCTGACTGAGGATTGGGAGCTAGGCATAAAGAGGGGAGAGGCCTGCACAGAGGAATAAAGGAAGAGAAGCAGGCAGCAAAAGGGAATGCTGACAAGGGGAGGTGATTTGACAATTCTGCCCAAGGAAGTCTTTGTTTGGGAAAAGAAAAGAAAGGACAGAAAACTCTCAGAGGACACTGAGAGCTCAAAGAAAAAAAAGGTAGAAAAGATGGGGCGACCACACCACGAACTCACTCTTCTTCAGCAGCTTTAGTTATTGGTAGCAGAGGGAGTAGAGAGGGGCTATTGACTTTCTGATGGGACCAAGGTATCTGCCAATTCCATGAAAGCTCGTCCTCATAACAGCACAAGCTCACTTTCACCTTTTTGTACATTTCTCTTCTTTCATGTAACCAGAGAGGCAAATGCATACCTTTGCAACTAATGCTTCCAGACTCATCTGCAAAAATGCACCTGAAAAAAAGAAAAAGAGCAGGGAGGGAACTGGGTTCCTTCTACATCTAGAGGGTTTCCCCAAATATCACAAATTATACTGGCAACTTTTCTAGAAATTAGTAGGCATCCTAAACTAAGAATGTATTTGAATAACTCAAGAGGAAAAATAAAATCTAAGCTGGAAAAAATAAAATGTTTGGATAAATACATACTTAAATAAGCAAGTTAGTAAAGAGATGCCAATATGAACATTGAAAGGAAGAAAAAATGGTATCGCCTTCAAGGGACTCTAAGAAGGAAACTACATAGGAATGATTAAAAAAAAAAACAGGAACAAATGAAAAGTTAGAGACTCAAAACTGAACAGACTTAAAACTGTACCAAAATTAAAGGAATCAGCTACTGGATGAGAAATGTAAAAAATTAGCTAGCAGTCTACAATTTTTCACATAGAAATTACGTGAAAAAGAAAGAAGTTGAAATAAATTAGAAAATCTTCATAATAAAAATTTCTTCTAAAAGAAACAAACTACTGACACAAATAATAACATGGGTGTGTTGTGGAATCCAGAGTCACAAAACACACCTTGGAGGACACTCAAGACAGTGGAGCACAGTTTATGACGCCAGCGGATCCAAGGGGAATCAGTTCCCAACAAGGACCCTGATGTTTCTGAGAGGCCCAGTTTTATACCCCCCACTACGTGACTGGTTACATGTTAGCAACATCTTTGTTGTATATGGTTGAGTTTTACAACAAGCAGGTGCTAGGAGAACAAACAATTAAGGTTAAAGGGGGGGGAACAATGATTATACATCAAGGGGGGATGTCTCCATGGTTACTCTAACAGGGGCGGCCTGACCTCAACTACAATCTCCGGTTGTCAGCTGTAGGGGAGGGAGGTCTCCAGGAGACCTGGGTTTCACTAGCAACAGTTTCCTCACTCTTGGGCAGGGTTCAGGCCCAGTTCACAGCCTGTCTTTAAGATGACAGGCTTCAAGATGGAGTCTCTCCTGTTTTCCTCACACTGGCCCAAACAGGTGAATCTCAAAAACATTATGATGAGTGAAAGAAGCCTATACTAAATAGGTGCATACTGAGTGGTTCCTTTTATATAAAGTTCTAGAATAGCAAAGACTGATGTATGGAAAAAAAAACTAATCAAAACAGTGGTCAGTTCTAAGGAGTAAGGAAAGCGATTGACGGGAAAGGGCAAAAAAGAACTTCTAGGGCAATTATTAGTCATCAGGAAAACACAAATGCAAGTTAGAACTACACTGAAAACTATGCAGAAGGATAGGTGTATAGATTGATAGAATAGAATTCAGAGTCCAGAAATAAACCCATATGTTTGTTTTTGTTGTTCAGTTGTTCAGTCATGTCCAACTCTTTGTGACACATGGACAGCACCTCACCAGGCTTCCCTGTCCTTCATCATCTCCTGAAGCTTGCTCAAACTGATGTCCATTGAGTTGGTGATACCATCCAACCATCTCATCCTCTGTCGTCCCCTTCTCCTCCTGCCTTCAATCTTTCCCAGCATCGGGGTCTTTTCTAAGGAGTCAGTTCTTTGCATCAGGTAGCAAAAATATTTGAGCTTCAGCTTCAGCATCAGTCTTTCCAGTGAATATTCAGGACTGGTTTCCTTTAGGATTGACTGGTTTGATCTCCTTGCAGTCCAAGGGACTCTCAAGAGTCTTCTCCAGCACTACAGTTTGAAAGCATCAATTCTTCGATGCTCAGCCTTCTTTATGGTCCAACTCTCACATCCATACATGACTACTGGAAAAACCATAGCTTTGACTAGACAGGACTTTGTTGGCAAAGTAATGTCTCTGCTTTTAAATATGCTGTCTAGGTTTGTCATAGCTTTTCTTTTTCCAAGGAGCAACCATCTTTTAATTTCATGGCTGCAGTCACCATCTGTAGTGATTTTGAAGCCCCCCAAAATAGAGTCTCTCACTGTTTCCATTGTTTCCCTACTATTTGCCATGAAGTTATGGGACCAGATGCCATGATCTTAGTTTTCTGAATGTCAAGTTTTAAGCCAGCTTTTTCACTCTCCTCTCTCACCTTCATCAGGAGGCTCTTTAGTTCCTTTTTTCTTTCTGCCATAAGGGTGGTGTTATCTGAGGTTGTTTATATTTCTCCTGGCATTCTTGATTCCAGTTTGTGCTTCATCCAGCCCCATATTTTGCATGATGTACTCTGCATACAAGTTAAATAAGCAGAGTGACAATATACAGCCTTGACGTACTCCTTTCCCCTAATTTGGAACCAGTCCACTGTTTCATGTCCAATTCTAACTGTTGCTTCTTGACCTGCATACAGATTTCTCAGGAGGCAGCTGAGATGGTCTGGTATTCCCATCTCTTTCAGAATTTTCCACAGTTTGTTGTGATCCACAGTCAAAGGCTTTAGCATATTCAGTGAAGCAGATGTAGAGGTTTTTCTGGAATTCTCTTGCTTTTTCTATGATCCAATGGATGTTGGCAATTTGGTTTCTGGTTCCTCTGCCTCTTCTAAATCCAGCTTGAATATCTGGAAGTTCTCAGTTCACATACTGCTGAAGCCTCACTTGGAGAATTTTGAGCATTACTTTGCTAGCATGTGAGATGAATGTAACTGTGCTGTAGTTTGAACATTCTTTGGGATTGCCTTTCTTTGGGATTGGAATGAAAACTGATTTGTGTTCAACTGCTTTTCCACAAAAGGACCAAGATAGTTCAAAGCCAAGAATAGTTCAATGCCAAGAATAATTTTCAACAAATGATGCTTGGACATCTGAATATTCACATACAAAAGAATCACTTTGGACCCTTATCTCACACCATACACAAAAATTAATTCAAAGTGGATTATAGATCTGTATGTAAGAGCTAAAGCTACAAAACAGAAACAAGGGTGTAAATATTTATGACTTTGGATTAGGCAATGGGATTTCTAGATATGACACCAAAACACAAGCCAAAAACAAAGAAAAATAAATTGGAATTAGTCAAAACTGCAAAAGAGTCAAACACGACTTACCAACTAAACAACAACAAATGAATATTCTTATAAAATTGATTTTGTGGAGAACAGTATTGACTCAGTAGCCCCAGTATAAGGAAGGTCCTCACCAAAATGACATAAAGTTCTAGTGCTGCTGATTCAGTGGGAAAGGGAGTGTGTTAGTCAGTCGTGTCCGACTCTTGGTGACTCCATGGACTGTAGCTGATTCAGGGGCAGAGTTAGAGCTAAGAATTGCTCTTTGGAAATCTTTAACTACCAACTACCATGAATGATTAGTAAATCTTTTAAAAAAGACAAACTGATATTTACTGAGTACTTAGTATACAACGGTTATATGAAGACCTATAAGACCTTTTAGAACTAACACCCAAAAAAGATGTCTTTTTCATTATAGGGGACTGGAATGCAAAAGTAGGAATCCAGGAAACACCTGGAATAACAGGCAAATTTGGCCTTGGAGTACAGAATGAGGCAGGGCAAAGGCTAACACAGTTTTGCCAAGAGAACACACTGGTCATAGCAAACACCCTCTTCCAACAACACAAGAGAAGACTCTACACATGGACATCACCAGATGGTCAACACCAAAATCAGATTGATTATATTCTTTACAGCCAAAGATGGAGAAGCTCTATACAGTCAGCAAAAACAAGACCAGGAGTGGACTGTGGCTCAGATCATGAACTCCTTATTGCCAAATTCAGACTTAAATTGAAGAAAGTAGGGAAAACCACTAGACCATTCAGGTATGACCTAAATCAAATCCCTTATGATTATACAGTGGAAGTGAGAAATAGATTTAAGGGACTAGATCTGATAGAGTGCTTGATGAACTATGGACAGAGGTTTGTGACATTGTACAGGAGACAGGGATCAGGACCATCCCTGTGGAAAAGAAATGCAAAAAAGCAAAAGAGCTGTCTGAGGAGGCCTTACAAATAGCTGAGAAAAGAAGAGAAGCAAAAAGCAAAGGAGAAAAGGAAAGATATTCCCATCTGAATGCAGAGTTCCAAAGAATAACAAGGAGAGGTAAGAAAGCCTTCCTCAGCGAACAATGCAAAGAAATAGAGGAAAAAAACAGAATGGGAAAGACTTGAGATTTCTTCAAGAAAACTAGAGATACCAAGGGAACATTTCATACAAAGATGGGGTCGATAAAGGACAGAAATGGTATGGACCTAACAGAAGCAGAAGATATTAAGAAGAGGTGGCAAGAATACACAGAAGAACTGTACAAAAAAGATCTTCACGACCCAGATAATCACGATGGTGTGACCACTCACCTAGAGCCAGACATCCTGGAATGTGAAGTCAAGTGGGCCTTAGGAAGCATCACTACGAACAAAGCTAGTGGAGGTGATGGAATTCCAGTTGAGCTATTTCAAATCCTGAAAGATGATGCTGTGAAAGTGCTGCACTCAATATGCCAGCAAATCTGGAAAACTCAGCAGTGGCCACAGGACTGGAAAAGGTCAGTTTTCATTCCAATCCCAAAGAAAGGCAATGCCAAAGAATGCTCAAACTGCTGCACAATTGCACTCATCTCACACGCTAGTAAAGTAATGCTCAAAATTCTCCAAGCCAGGCTTCAGCAATACGTGAACCATGAACTTCCAGATGTTCAAGCTTGTTTTAGAAAAGGCAGAGGAACCAGAGATCAAATTGCAAACATCCACTGAATCATCGAAAAAGCAAGAGAGTTCCAGAAAAACATCTATTTCTGCTTTATTGACTATGCCAAAGCCTTTGTCTGTGTGGATCACAATAAACTGTAGAAAATTCTGAAAGAGATGGGAATACCAGACCATCTGACCTGTCTCTTGAGAAACCTGTATGCCGGTCAGGAAGCAACAGTTAGAACTGGACATGGAACAACAGACTGGTTCCAAATAGGAAAAGGAGTACATCAAGGCTGTATATTGTCATCCTGCTTATTTAACTTATATGCAGAGTACATCATGAGAAACGCTGGGCTGGAAGAAACACAAGCTGGAATCAAGACTGCTGGGAGAAATATCAATAACCTCAGATATGCAGATGACACCACCCTTATGGCAGAAAGTGAAGAAGAACTAAAGAGCCTCTTGATGAAAGTGAAAGAGGAGAGTGAAAAAGTTGGCTTAAAGCTCAACATTCAGAAAACTAAGATCATGGCATCTGGTCCCATCACTTCATGGGAAATAGATGGGGAAACAGTGGAAACAGTGTCAAACTTTATTTTTGGGGGCTCCAAAATCACTGCTGATGGTGATTGCAGCCATGAAATTAAAAGATGTTTACTCCTTGGGAGGAAGGTTATGACCAACCTAGATAGCATATTGAAAAGCAGAGACATTACTTTGCCAACAAAGGTCTGTCTAGTCAAGGCTATGGTTTTTCCAGTAGTCATGTATGGATGTGAGAGTTGGACGGTGAAGAAATCTGAGCACCGAAGAACTGATGCTTTTGAACATGGTGTTGGAGAAGACTCTTGAGAGTCCCTTGGACTGCAAGGAGATCCAACCAGTCCATCCTAAAGGAGATCAGTCCTGGGTGTTCATTGGAAGGACTGATGTTGAAGCTGAAACTCCAATACTTTGGCCAGCTCATGCAAAGAGTTGACTCATTGGAAAAGACCCTAATGCTGGGAAGGATTGGGGGCAGGAGGAGAAGGGGACGACAGAGGATGAAATGGTTGGATGGCATCACTGACTCGAAGGACATGGGTTTGGGTAGACTCCGGGAGTTGGTGATGGACAGGGAGGCCTGGCGTGCTGCGATTCATGGGGTCGCAAAGAGTCAGACACGACTGAGTGACTGAAATGAACTAGTATACAACAGGCATTGTGTTACATGTTTAATCTCCTTTTGTGCTCATTTCACACGCCAGCAAGATTATGCTCAAAATCCTTCAAGCTAGGCTTCAGCAGTATGTGAATCAAGACTTCCAAATGAACAAGCTGGACTTAGAAAAGGCAGAGGAACCAGATATCAAATTGCTAACATATGCTGAATCACAGAAAAAGCAAGGGAATTCCAAAAAATCATCTACTTCTGCTTTATTGACTACGCTAAAGCCTTTGACTATGTGGATCACAACAAACTGTGGAATATCTTAAAGAGATGGGAATACTAGACCACATTACCTGCCTCCTGAGAAACCTGTATGCAGGTCAAGAAGCAGCAGTTAGAACTGGACATGTAACAGCGGACTGGTTCAAAATTGGGAAATGAGTATGACAAGGCTGTATGTTATCACCCTGATTATTTAATTTATATGCAGAGTACATCATGCAAAATGCTGGGCTGGATGAAGCACGAGCTGGAATCAAGATTGCCAGGAGAAATATCAATAACCTCAGACATGCAGATGACACCACCCTTATGGCAGAAAGTAAAGAGAAAGTAAAGAGCCTCTTGATGAAAGTGAAAGAGAAGAGTGAAAAAGCTGGCTTAAAACTCGACATTCAGAAAACTAAGATCATGGCATCTGGTCCCATCACTTCATGGCAAATAGTAGGGAAACAATGGAAACATTGTCAGATTTCATTTTATTGGGCTCCAAAATCAATGAGGATGGTGACTGCAGCCATGAAATTAAAAGACACTTGTTTCTTGGAAGAAAAGCTATAACAAACCTAGACAGCATATTAAAAAGCAGAGACGTCACTTTGCCAACAAAGGTCCATCTAGTCAAAGCTATGATTTTTCCAGTAGTCATGTATGAATGTGAGAGTTAGACCATAAAGAAGGCTGAGCACTGGTGAATTGATGCTTTCAAACTGTAGTGCTGGAGAAGACTCTTGAGAGTCCCTTGGACAGCAAGAATATCAAACCAGTCAATCCTAAAGGAGATCAGTCCTGGGTGTTCCTTGGAAGGACTGATGTTGAAGTTGAAGCTCCAGTACTTTGGAGTTCTTTGATGCAAAGAACTGACTCCTTAGAAAAGACCCTGATTATGGGAAAGATTGAAGGCAGGAGGAGAAGGGGACAACAGAGGATGAGATGGTTGGATGGCATCACCAACTCAATGGACGTGAGTTTGAACAAACTCAGGGAGATAGCGAAGGACAGGAAAGCCTGGTGTGCTGCAGTCCATGGGGTTGCAAGGAGTCTGACACAACTTAGCAAGTGAACAACAACAAGGCTCCACCACAATCCTAGAAGGAATGTAACGGTAATATTGCTTTTATTTTACAAATGGAATAACTAAAGCTCACAGAGATTAGTAGCTTGCCCATAGTCAGCCAGGTAAATATGTGATTATAAATGCCACAGTTAAAAGAAGTAAGTCTGTCTCATTTATCCTTGGGTTCCCAATGTCTAAGCACATATTAGATGAATGGCATCACTGACTCAATGGATATGAATCTGAGCTCTGGGAGGTGGTGAAGGACAGGAAAGCCTGGCATGCTCCAGTCCATGGAGTCCCAAAGAGTCTGACACTACTAAGTGACTGAACAACAACAAGCACATATTGAGAATATAATTTTTATAATGATTATATAGATTGTGCTAAATGATGGAAGACTTGACTGTCTTACCCTGGAGAACACACTAGTATCTACTCTACACTAACATTAAAAGCCCTATTTTTTTGAATTTATCACTTTTAATGGAGCAATGAACAAAGCCACATTTAACTTGTTTGAAATACCACTTATTGCATATAACAAAGCCTTTTCACTTAGGCTTCCTTATTATCAGAAGCAAGGAATAGTTCAATTAAAAATACATGTGTACATATATACAGGCACTCCCCAAAATATAACAGCTGCAGTAATTGCTAACAGCCCTATTTTTAAGATATGTTTTAATTCAAAGCTTTGTTTTACTTTATATATAGACACTATAGAGCTTTAGCTTTGACAAGCCAGTGAAATTTTTCTTTCAAAATTCTAAAATGCCAGCAGGACCCCTAAAATTAACTTACTGAAAATGAAACAAAAATGTAGTAATTACTTGAAGGAGTCAATACTAATGACTCTACCAGCTGGGTAAACAATTATAGCAGAGGCATTTAAAAATACCCATACTAGTTAAGGTAACAGATACACCCTAAAGCCTTGTAAGTCTCAAGTAAATAAATGTTCCCCCTTCACCATACAGCCTATGGAAGTCATCGGGTTATTGGGCTCTGCTCCACATGCTCAATCATGGAGGTTCCTTAAAAAATTAAAAATAGAACTACCATATGATCCAGCAATCCCACTTCTGAAAGAATTGAAATCAGGATCTCAAATATCTTAGCACTTCTTTGTTCACTGTAGCACTATTCACAATGGCAAAGATGTGAAAAGAATTGTCCAATGACATAAATGGATAAAGAAAATGTGATTGATATATACACAAAAACACAATGGATGTTCCACCTTTAAAAAGAAAGAAATTCTGCATATGCAATAAGATACATGAATCTTGAGCACATTATTCTAAGTGAAATCAGCCAATCATAGACAGATGACTGCATGATTCCACTTATAACAGGTATCAAAAATAGTCAAATTCATAAAATCAAAGAATGGAATGGTGAAGGGCTGGGAGGTGAGGGAAATGAAGACTTAAGGGGCACAAAGTTTCAGTTAAGCGAGAGGAATAAGTTCTAACTAGCAGATCATTAGTTGAATAGCTCACGGATGTCTGACCCTTGGCAGAGAAGCCCTGAAAACAGAGTGGTGGGATGCCTAAAATTGTCTCAAAAAGACACCTCTCCTGCCACAGGATGCCTGGTTGGAGGCTGCCGATGCAGACCAGTGCACAGATGCTGATGTGAAATGAAAATATCTCCTTCCATATCAGTAAACAAGAAATGTCACAGCCATCAGCAATTTCTGGCCTCCAAATATGAATGAGGGCTCCAAAAATGTGATCCAGAGGATGCGGCCACCCCCACAGTGATTGCTGAGGAGCTAGGGGAATGCAAGAAGCAAGGTGAACAAGCAAACAGAATTGGACCAGACAGCTGAAGTACATATGAAAGGAATGAATTCAGTGAGCCCAGAGGCTTGCCTCTTCCCATACATAGAATGCTGAATTCCTTAACTTGATAACCTGATCTTTGATGTTCAGACTGCCTGCTCCCTTTGTTGCAAACTTGTATATAGCCTGACTTCCCCTCCTGCCTCCTTGGAGCAGTTTTCTCAGAGCTACTGAGATGCTGTCTCCCTGACTCAGAATCCTAAACATTCCCACCAAATAAAATAACTCTCTACTTTCAGGTTGTGACTATATTTTTTAGTCCACACTGGGCTGAGGCATAGGTAGCTCGGGTGCTGCTCAGGGCTTGGGCAAGAGAAGGAACACCTGGCTCTTTGTCAGAAGACCCCACAGCAAGAGTTGCACTTGATGGAATAAGCATATTTGCAAAGAAAATATTGTTAAGCAGTTGATCTCTGATTAAAAAAAAAAAGCCAGTTAGTGAGTAAACTATGTCCATTAAAAGATGAACCATGGCCTTTACATCGTTGGGAACCAGGTTCCTCTAAAGTTGACCTTATCACACTGAAGCTGGGAGTGATGCCTTTATGGACTAAGGATGGTCAAAAAGATATGGTGACAAAAAACAAGACTGTCACATCCTAAAATACACTCCAAAGAAGAACCATAATGGAAAAATGGCAGCCCTAACTGTAGGAAGAAAAATTGTATCACATTTCTGTAAATCTACACCTATATTGGAAATTTACTGGAAACTTGACTTGCTGCCAGTATGGAAAGTTAAAAACCTTTCATAATAACAGACAACACTGTCATTAAACCAGGCATTCCTCGTTATGCTGCTCTCATTTTCTCCGAGACAGTATATGAATGTCACAACAAAAATCATATTGGTAAAGGTTTTTGAGGCATCATGAAAACATGGGGATTTAAAGGCCAGCCTACTACTCATGGTCAAACAAAAATCCACAGAAGTCCTAGAACAATTTCAACCAGTGATGTTGCCAGAGTCAGCCTGGAACTAAAATGCCTGAACATACGGGAGGCACAGATAGGACAGCATATGGACTGAAAGCACAATATAAGCTATGTAAATGGCTCTGTACCTGGACATAAAAATTGCTCAGAGATGCTCAGAGATTCTAAACTGCTCACAGATAAAGATTACTATTAAAATTTATTACTCCCTATATATTTTCCTAATAGAGATGAAGAGGAACAACCATAACATTTGTAGGATAAAAATATGTGTCCACCTAGCACACCTGCTATTATATTTGCCTAACCTCATTGGACAGGCAGAACCTCACATGTTCTTTGAGTTTTGATGAGCCAGAACAATAAGATTAGCCAGGATTTATATTCTCTGTTCTCAAGCACAGCCATACCATACTTGTTATCTTTGTCAAAAGCATAAATATATTATTCATTCTCCAACTAAACTTTGTAAGAAAAATTACTACTTAAAGGATTTCAACCCTAAATATTCATTGTAAGGACTGATGCTGAAGCTGAAGCCCCAATACTCTGGCCACCTGATGCAAAGAACCGACTCACTGAAAAAGACCCTAATGCTAGGAAAGATTGAGGGCAGGAGGAGAATGGGGCAACAGAGGATGAGATGGTTGGATGTCATCCCTGACTCATTGGACATGAGTTTGAGAAAACTCAAGAAGATAGTAAAGGACAGGGAAGCCTGGCATGCTGTAGTCCATGAGGTCACAAAGAGTTGGACATGACTTAGTAACTGAACAGCAATGAATCAGTTAAGTAGATTGGATGTGCCAAATTTAGAGGAACTGGCAGTCTGCTGCTAAGTCACTTCAGTCATGTTGGACTCTGTGAGACCCCATAGACGGCAGCCCACCAGGCTTCCCTGTCCTTGGGATTCTCTAGGCAAGAACACTGGAGTGGGTTGCCATTTCCTTCTCCAATGCATGAAAGTGAAAAGTGAAAGTTAAGTCACTCAGTCATGTCCGACTCTTAGCGACCCCATGGACTGCAGCCTACCAGGCTCCTCCGTCCATGGGATTTTCCAGGCAAGAGTACTGGAGTGGGTTGTCATTGCCTTCTCTGAAGCATACTAGCAAAGTCTTTGTAATTTGAAGGATTCATTCTCTTTTTTTACCGCATATTTCCCAAGTTATTTTAAAGTGTTTGTAGATTTAACCTCTCTTATTCAAAAGAAAAATGAGGGAGTGTGGTCAGGGTGGTAGAGTAGGAGAACCCTGGGTTCACCTTCTTCCACAGGCACACCAAAATTATAACTACTTACAGAGCCCACTCCAGTGTTCTTGCCTGGAGAATCCCAGGGACAGGGAGCCTGGTGGGCTGTCATATATGGGGTCGCACAGAGTCGGACACGACTGAAGTGACTTAGAAGAAGACAGAGAAACTATTAATGAGAAAGGCCTGGGGACTAGTAGAAATGATCTCCTACAACAAAAGATATAAAGAAGGAACCACAGTGAGAGGGTAGGAGGGGTAGAGAAGTGGTCTAGCCAGGATTCATAGCCCTGGGGTGGGCGACCCACAAATGAGAAGACAATTACAATTGCAGAGGCTCACCCCAAGGAACACAGGGTCTGAATCCCACATCAAGCTCCCCAGCCTGAGGGTTCTACACCAGGCAGAGGAGTCACCAGAATATCTGACACTAAAGGCCAATGGGGCTTACTTTCGGGAGACCTAGAGGGTTGCTGGAAATAGAGTCCACTTTTAAGGGGAGAACACAAAAGCTCACATACACCAGAACTCAGGACAGACATAGTAATTCAAAAGAAGCCTGGGTCAGTCCCACCAACTGCTATTGGAAAGCACTCTGGAAAGTTAGGAGGCAACTGGAGCTCACCGCTGGGATTTTCCAGGCAATCTAAGCCACCAGGGAAGTCCATAGAGAAAGACAAATACTATATGATTTAATTTACATGTGGAATCTAAAAAACAAAGCAAATGAACAAACATAACCAAATAGAAACAGAGTTATAGATACAGAGAACAAAAGAGTGGTTGCCAGAGGGAAGGGGGTGGGCAGAAGATAGAAATAGGTGAGGGAGATTAAGAGGTACAGAGTTCTAAATGAAAATAAATGAGTCATGGTATGAGATGTACAGTGTGGAGAATATAATCAATAATTATGTAATATTTTTGAATGGTGACAGTAATTAGACTTATTGTGGTGATAATTTTGAAATGTATAGCAATATACAATCACTATGTTGTGTATAATAACAGGAACTAACATAGTGTTGTAGGTCAATTATACTTCAAAAGCAAACTCATGGAGAAAGAGATCAGAAATGTGATTACCAGAAACAGGGTGGGAGGAGGGGGGAATGGATGAAGGCTGTCAAAAGGTACAAACTTCCAGTTATAAGATAAATAAGTACTAGGGATGAAATGTACCACATGAGAAACATAATTAACACTTGTATGTTATACATGAAAGTTGTTAAGATAGTAAATCCTGAGAGTTCTCATCATTAGCAAAAATTTTTTTTTCTATTTCTTTAAACTATATGAGATAATGGATGTTCACTAAGCTTACTGTAGTAATCATTTCATGATGTACGTGAGTCAAATAATTATGCCATACACCTTAAATTTATATAGTGCTGTATGTCAATTTTATCTCAATAGATAAAATCTAGAAATCTGCTGTATAACTATTGTACCTGAAGTCAACAATAATATATATATCAAACAATAATATATCAAACACTTAAAAATTTGTTGGGATTCCCAGGTAGCTCAGTAGTAAAGAATCCTGCCAATGCAGGAGATGGAGTTTGATCCCTGTGTTGTGAAGATCCCCTGGAGAAGGAAATGGCAACCCACTCCAGTATTCTTGCCTAAGAAATCCCACGGACAGAGGAGCCTGGCAGGCTACAGTCCATAGGGTTGCAAAGAGTCCAACACAACTGAGGGACTGAACATGCACACGAAAATTTGTTAAGAGGGTAAATCTCATGTTAAGTGTGCTTTCCACAATAAAATAAAATACAAAAATAATTGAACTGCCAAAGAATTCTAACTAGTTTCAGGGTTAGTCAAGACCCCAAGTCCAGAACTCCAAAGTGTGGGACAGATACCTTGCCACAATCATCAGATACTAGACTTGGGGATTTAAATTCCACACACTCTTGCTCAAAACTAAGCAGAAGAAGGAAATGGAACTGTATAAAAAGAAACATGAATCAGATTTTTGGTCAGCTCTATGGTGACATTAAGGCACGACAGTGGACCGATTCAATTCACAAACTTCCGTTTGGGAACAATACTAAAGAGTGGAGAACCAGTGAATTTCCTCTCTACAAGTCAGTGTAATATCCTGACCCTTATACCTAATACAGTACAATCACACTTGGCCCTTTTCATAGCAAAAAAGGGAAGGGAAACACTCAGAATCACTTTAGTTTTGAATCTGCAGAACATTCCGTACGTTCATATTCAATGCATGCTCCTTGAAAAAAAAACAGTACAACATGGTAAATCAACTATACTTCAATATAAAATAAAAATTAAAACAAACAGTGGGACAACAGTATATAAAGTGTACAATATGATAAAGTCTTTGCTCCCCACTTTGTTATGTATCCGTATACTTTGCTATCACTTTAATACGTACCTTCCCAGTGTGCTGTGCACACACACTCATATGCACATGTATACACACAATATTTGAAATAAATGGTGTTATCCTAACCACACCATTCTGCAATTTATTTTCCTTACTAAAAATTTGTATACATGGACCTTAGTTTTTCTAATGACTGCCTAGTATTACATATGACTCACTGAGGGAATACTTTTTATTTCCATTCTTGTTGGTAAAGCGTCTGCCTACAACGCGGAAGACCTGGTTTCAATCCCTGGGCCAGGAATATCTCCTGGAGAAGGAAATAGCAACCCACTCCAGTATTCTTGCCTGGAAAATCCCATGGATGGAAGAGCCTGGTAGGCTACAGTCCATGGGGTTGCAAAGAGTCGGACACGACTGAGCAACTTCACTTTCACTTTTCACTTTCCATTTTTAAAATTTTTATTTAAAAGTAATACACATTACTTGTTCTAAAAATTCAGACTGTGAAGAAAGTACCTAAAATGAGAAACAAAAATCTCCCACCACCAACCCCACCACTCCCACACCCATTACTCAGAGGTTTAACTAACAGTTTCTAAGTTCTACTGTTGATTACCATTTGAAAACTGTATGTAATGTGCTGCGATTCATGGGGTCGCAAAGAGTCAGACACGACTGAGCGACTGAACTGAACTGAATATATTTATGGCTCTTCTTCTTGATTTATCAACTATATATTATCTACTGACTCCTCGTGATGAAAAATTAGGAAAAATAGTACATTCACACATGGATGGAAATGAAACACAGCATTTGGCTATTGAATAATCTCCCCCGCGTTGCAGGTGGATTCTTTACCAACTGAGCTATGAAGGAAGCCCATTGAAAAATCTCAGCCTGCTACTAATCATGATTCATCTTCTGTGGTAATACAACTTGGTGGCTACAAATAACATTTTAATTATAGAAATATAGTGGTTTAGTAATAAATTGGACTTAGATAAACTCCCCCAGGAGATAGACTACTTCGGTTCTCATTTCACGGCCCTGCTGCCATTAACTTCGTGACTGTAAACATGTTATGTAACCTTGTGGTGCCCTAGTTTCTTATCTCTTCCAACAGGAAAAACTGTATCTTACAGGTCTGCAAGAAGATCAAATTAAATCATGCCTTTGAAAATGCCTTGTAAACCAGGGAGGTATCATTAGCACCTCTTTAGCCACCTCTGTCTTTCCTGGAGCTGGTGAAGGGCAAACAAGGCTGAGAGTCAGGCAGACAGGTCAGGTTGCAAGGTCAGGAATCCTCACCTTGCCCTTCGGCTTCTCAGGTTTCAGCCCCTAAGACATCTGATGGCTAGGGGGTGCCGGTGGGAACAGAAGTTGAAGCAGCAATTGGGTTAGCAGGGTCTGTTTTGTATCCCAAAGATAAAAAAAAGTCTTAAAGCTAAACCAGAAGCTGGAAGCAGGAGAAATAGATGCGTGGTGCATTGGTATAGCAATAGATGTGCCCACTCCTTCAGCCTGAAACAGGATTTAAGTGCTTGACATGGGGATGGGGAGTGGGATGTGTGTAGATATCAGATGTCTTAAGTCTTGAGACAGTCCCTAGAACTGACCCTGGGACAGATAAGCAGAAGGAGAGAGAGGAGCTCCTGGCTGCAGACAGGTCAATGTTATTGCCTGAGCAACCACGACAGTCCCTGAGTATGGGAGTCATATGGGAGAGCTCAGACCCAGAGCCCTCACTCTACGCTTTTGAAGCTAGCTGTCATTCTATAAAAATGGTCTCTGGTGCTAATTCACTTATAGACATGTGAGGAAAGTTCATTCTGTAATTAATTGAGACATTCCATAAAAATACTGCTAACTCACAGCTACAGAGAACAAACTAGCTGTTCCCAGGGAGGACAGGGAAGGGAGGAGGGGCAATATAAGGGTAAGAGATAGGAAAAAAGTGTATTATGGGATTCTATGATATCATGTGTTGTGAAACTTTGGAAAAATGTAAAGCACAATAGAATTTAAATAACCTTTCATCCAATAAAAAAATAGAATGAAAATAATGCTACAGTGGGGGAAAAAAAAAAGAATACAGTTGCTAGAGGTCCTTTGAGAAGGGCAGCACATCACAGCTCTACCGAGCACCCCCTTGCTGTGAGACTGATTTTGTCAGACTACAGATTTGTTCCTGGTGGTCCTGTAGAATACTCATTAACCAAGCTAAAGCATTATCAAATCCTATACTTGCTTCACATTCCTGCACTTTTAAAAATCAACTAAAATATTTTAAACAAATGCTAGACCCAAGTCATTTCATACCCACTTACTTCAGTATGTATCTCAAAAACATTATACACACTTTCTTACATATCCACAATATTCTGGTTTGTATATTTTAGTTTCCATAATTTAGGTTAATGAGAAATTAATCCTTCCTTAGGATGCCCTAAGAAAATCAAGTTTCTGAATCTGATGCACAGTGAACTCACTAAGGTAAAATGCCTTACGTAAATGTCTCTTCCAACAGTCACCAGAACCCCTCTGTCTGAACATAATTGTAATGACTGGACTACAATAACCAGGGTCCCTCACCTCTAACATGCACAAGTTTATTCACACTTGTGCACACATGCACAAACTATGCACACACACACATGACTAAGGGGAAAATGAAGTGACCTCTTCTACACAATATAATAATCGGTCACCGTAGCAATACTGGTAGGCTATCAAGATAAATAGGGATGCTACCTATACAGAGAACACAAAATCTATACTGGCTTGGAAAAGGGTAAATGAGAACATCAGAGAGCTAAGAAAGTACCGGCTTGTTGGGAAGGGAACTGAAAACCACAAGCCACTACCAACAGAAGCAGTATTTCATTCCAGGATGAAATTCTGCTGGTTGCACCTCATCACTTCTATCCTGGTGTATAAGACTCTCATTAACCTCCCCTTGCCTTCCCCATCATACCCAGTAGCCTCCTCTTGACTCGTGGGTCCTCAGGGTAGTAACTTCATAGGAAGTCCTCTTTCCCATCCTTCCTCTTCATCTTTGTTACTTCCACTAACTCCCCAAAGTTTTAACTTTAAGAACACACTTCTTTGGCCTAAAGCATATCCAGCACATAGCACAGTGTGTCTGGTTTACAACAAATTCACATGTTGGAATCGTAATGCCCACTGATGTGATGGTGTTAGAAGGTGGGGCCTTTGGACAGTGATTAGGTCATGAGAGTGGATAAACAGGATTAGTGCTCTCATAAAGGAGAGCCCGCTGAGCTTCCTAGCCTCTTCTATCATGTGAGAACACAGTGAGGAAGGGCCAGCTATGAACCAGAAAGAGGGTCCTCACCAGAACACAACCATGCTGTTGATGTTGGACTTTAAAGCCTCCAGAAATGTGAGAAATACATTTCTGTTGTTTATATGCCATTTGATTTGTGGTATTTTATTATAATATTCTGAACAGACTAAGGTAACCTGCTAAGAAATATGGGTTGGGTAGATGGATGATGAGTGGTTTAAATGAAAGGGTAATACTTCAAGACCTATGTGAGTTTTGATGGAACTCTAATATGACATTGAAAGACCAGTCACCAAAATGAGTAACCAGTCATAACAAGCGGCTAATCACCCAAAAGAGTATAAAAGTGAGAATGTTACATACACACCTTCCCCACCACCATCCCCAACCAGCAAGCATAGAAGGGAGGAAAATGTCAGAATGGAAAGATGATGGGCACTTGGCTTGGACAAATTTTGACTCCACCACTCTCTAGTTGGGAGACTCATATATAGACAACAGTGCACCAGACAACAGGCTGAGGTCTGCTGTGGCTCCGGTTCCTCTGTTCAACAAATGCTTTTTGAATACCTACTATGTGCCAGGCAGAGGACCAGGTGCGGGAGATATAGCGGTGAGCAAACACAGGCAGTCCCCCATTCTCATGAAACAGAGAGTCTAACAAGGCAGTTTGAGGCAGCTCTTAATCAAATAACGTCACTAATGAAAATAAAGTTACATAGTGAGACATTAGCGCATGTAACAGATGGACTCACCTAGATTTGAGGTGCTATGAGTGCCGTGGGGGAGAGTGGCTCCAGAGTTTACCTAGAATTAATTAGGTAAAGGAATGGTGAGGAAAACCATTCCAAATAAGGCATCTGTGCTTACAAAGGCTGTGATCAAAGCCTCAAACAATGCAAGTTCAGTGTGGCTTCCTGTTAGAGTGCTTGAGCTAGGGGTGGAGGGGAGGGTGGAGACTCAGTCAGATTTCTATTCTGAAAAGTCCAATGCATTTTAACAGGACCCCTGGGAGGCTGGGACAGCCACAAGCAGAGCACTCTGTGGGTTCTGGGACCCCAGCTGCATCCCATCTATATGAGGACAGGTAGGCTGCCTTAACAGAACATTGGGAAGCAGGGATTGATGGACCTGAGTCAAGAGCCTGAATTCTCCAGCATCTATGCTTGGAAGGGGCTCACTGACATGTGTACGTGATCAAGCAGAGGGAGAATGCAGTAAAATCCCTAACTTTTAACTAGCGATGGGTCTAGATCAGAGTCAGCAAACTACAACCCGAGGGCCAGATCCAGCCAGCACCTATTTCTGGGCAGCCCGCAAGTTAAGAATAGTTTTCACATTTTTAAATGGCTGAAAAAAAATCAAAAGAAGACCAATATTTTGTGCCAGGTGAAAATTACGTGAAATTCACATTTCCGTGTCTACAAATAAAGTTTTATGGGAAAACAATGCTGCTCGTTTGTTTACCATCGTCCATGGCTGCTTTCACGACACAGCAGCAGAGCTGATAACTGCCACCAACACTAGGGTAGTGCTGCAAAGCTAAAATTCTTTACTATCTGGCCCCTTACAGAACAAGGTTGCCTGTCCTTGGGCTAGTCAGAAGAGCCTATAAATCCGAGCATGTGGTCAGACAACTGACAAATGAGCTTTAGTGGGAACAAGCTCAAAGTAATGCACACTGGGATAAAAATATACAAACTATTTATAAAATGAAGACAAGGCTCTGAGCTATGAGGTCACAGCTCAGAACTAAGCACAATGGCAAAGACTGAAAGCAGCTAGAGTAACAGTGTGTGAATTTCCTGCCCCAGACCATAAGAATCAGTACACAATGGATGGGGTTGGTTATCTGATAACATCCCTGGATAGAGGCCTGGGGGAGTGATTTCAGACAACTAAGCTAAAATTCAACCTAGAAGAAAGAAAGGCTATATTATTTTGCACTTTCACTTAAAAGTTATATACAGACATAGATAACGACAGTCTGCATATAATCTCCAGAAGAAATTAGTGATAAAGATTTAGAATGCATAGTATTACTACTGGGCTACTGGGGGATGGGTTATCATCAAGACTTTGTCTTGTTCAACTTTATAGCCCCAGTCCCTAGTTCAATGATTGGCATATGATAAGCGTTCAAACAATATTTGCTGAGTAAAAGGAGAGAAGGAAGGAAGAAAAGGAAGATGAGAAGGAAGGAGGGAGGGAGAGGAAGAGAGAAAGGATGAAGGAGGGAAATAAGGAGGGAAACTGGGTAGAACCTATGGAGTTTGAAGGCTGAATAGGAGTTGGACATCCTCCAAGAATGAGGAAGAACATCTAAGTGGGAAAACAGAAGCATAAGAGGCCAGGAGAGACAATGAGGCCTGGAAAATATATCACAATAAAACTCCCTGTCACCTTTGCTCTATCTCCAAGGTAACTTGGTTTCTCCTACCACCGGCCCTGTGAAGGGGCCAGGGCCACAGGAGAGGTGTGTCCTCCAGGACAATTAAGGCGTCAGCCACACAGTAAGTTCCTCAGTCTCTCCGGGCAGTAGGGCATACACTGATTTCTTCAGCCTGATCCTCAGGGGTAGTTTCCACCCCTGCAAAGCTGATAGAACTGTCCTAGGACCTTGGTGGCTCTAGCAGGGTCATCGGACGCCCTACCTCGTGTGGCCGCCTCCCTCTTGGACACCTCTGACCTCTTCCATTTCAATGTAACAGGATTCACGTCTGGAGAGTTCCCTGAGAACACCCAGCCACGTGTGCTGCAGGTCCGAAAGGTAAGATACTCTACCTTTCTCAGGTAAGATACTCTACCTGCCCGACAAACACTCAGCCAGGGCTCCAGAATCCAAATGTTCAGGGTTCCGGAATCTATTCTTGCTGCGAGGGAAACTCATCCTAGTAATGTGAAAGTCCCAGGCCCTGGGAATTCCCTCTGTCCCAAGCCAACCAGGACAGTTGGTCACCTTCCAGATAGATTCCTCATTTAATACACTGGACTGGTTGGGGAGGAGGAAATTTCCCTCTCTGTCCCTCTGAATTCATGTGTCTGGACTTAAAATTAATGGAAAAAAAGAAACAAATTTTAATTCATGCCCACAGAAGACCCATAGAATGAGACCGAAGAAGTAGCCAAAGTAGGCAGACTTTATACTTTTTTCTCTTTGGCTACTCTGGGTCTTCGTTGCTGTACCCAGGCTTTTTCTAGTTGTGGTTGCTAAGCCATGTCCACCTCTTTGCAACCCCATGGACTGAAACCCACCAGGTTCCTCTGTCCATAGGATTTCCCAGGCAAGAATACTGGAGTGGATTGCCACTTTCTTCTGTAGGAGGATCTTCCCCACCCAAGGATCAAACCTGTGTCTCCTGCTTGGCAGGCAGATTCTTTACTGCTGAGCCATCTGGAAAGCCCCTCTAATTGCAGTGGCAGGGGCTACTTTTCCTTGCCTTGTGCAGCCTTCTCATTGCAGTAGCGTCTCTTGTTGGGGAGCACAGGCTCTAGGTGCACGAGATTCAGTAGTTGCAGCACACAGGCTCATACCATGTATGGCTCAAAAGCTTGAGAGTGTGGGCTCAGTAGCTGTGGCACACAGGCTTATTTGCTCCACAGTATGTGGAATCTTCCTGGACCAGGGATCAAACCCATGTCCCCTGCACTAGCAGGCAGATTCTTAATCATTGCACCACCACTGGAAGGACTGGTGCTGAAGCTGAAGCTTCAATACTTTGGGCACCTGATGTGAAGAAGAGACTCACTGGAAAAGACCGTGATGCTTGGAAATACTGAGAGCAAGAGGAGAAGCAGGTGACAGAGAATGGGATGGTAGGATGGCATCACTGACTCAGTGGACATGTGTGTGTGTTAGTAGCTTAGTCATGTCTGACTCTTTGCAACTCCATGGACTATAGCCTGCCAGGCTCCTCTGTCCATGGAATTCTCCAGGTAAGAATACTGGAATGGATTGCCATTTCCTTCTCCAGGGGATCTTCCTGACCCAGGGATTGAATCCACGTCTCCTGCACTGCAGGCAGATTCTTTACCATCCGAGTTTGAGCAAACTCCAGGAGATAGTGGAGGACTGGGAAGCCTGGTGTGCTGCAGTTCGTGGGGTCACAAAGAGTTGGACACAACTTAGCAACTGAACAACAACAACAAAAACCAGGGAAGTCCATATTTTATACTTTTTAGACAAACTTTTTTGTGAGGAATTGACAGGACAAAGAAACTTAGGTTCTGGGTGCCCAATTCATGAAGAATCAAAACAGAGTTTTGGTTCGGGGTAGTAAGCTAAAGAAGTAGTGAAGGTTTGTTTACATAGGCTTCTCAGTTCCAATTCCCTATCTTTGGTGATAAGGTGTCCTTGTATCTGCAGATGTAGGGAGTGTACTTTTCACAAGAAGAGATTTATTTCCTGCTTTCAGGAAGACAGAAGGTTCAGAGTGTCTCTTCTTTGATTGACCATAACTTTGATTCAAGATAAATAATATGCCATCGAGGCATATTTTTGGGGTGGCCTACCCAATAGGCCTCTTGTTCCACTGTTCCCAGACCTCATGTGGGCCTGCTCCAGAGAAACTGCTGCTTCCCAGAATGTGCAGAGTGGCTCCTTCTGGATCAGGGAAGGGACAGCATGGGCCGGTTGGGTCACTGGGAACAGAAGAGACCAAGAGACCAAGGAGGAGGGGTTCCCAAGGAACCTCAACTATTGGAAACTTGGATCTAGGACTCCCGTCTTTTATCTGGTGTCTGTATGTATTTCTGTGTAAACAGTGAGGATGAAACAGTACTTGGTATCAGGGAAAACTTTCAACATTTACAATGTTTGAAGATAGGGAAGAACTAACAAAGGGAAGACTGTCTGAAACCTTCTTTGTGAGTAAGCAGAATGTGAGTTATTAAAATATAAATAACAAAGAGGAATATATAATTTTGTGGGTCAGTATAAAACAGTTGTAATAATTACAGTAATTTATATCTAATGACCATGTAGCCTAGTGATTACGAGGAATTATTGTGTCATGTAAATCATACACAAAGATCTTTGTGATCAGGGTACTAAATTCTGCTCAGTCATGTGTGCACTGGTGGCCAGTTTAAAACCATTAAAAGTAATTTAGGTTGGCTTAGTCTGGTTTTTTTGCTTCAGGGAATACAGAAAGTGAAATAGTAGGTGAACTTGTTTCATCTGATTCAGCGAGGACCAATATAAAGATACTTAAAAAAAAAATTAACGCCATCTTTATTTGTAAAAGAATTCTGGGAAAAAGTCAAAGCACTTTGTAGATTTTAATCTAATCAATCCTCACAATAACCCCGGAAGGAGTCCTTACACAATGGCCTTCTTTGTTTAAAGCCACCAGTTGTCAGAGGCCACAAAAGAGTCTCTTTGTCTGCCATTGCTTCTTTGTCCCAGTTTAATTCATAAATGTTATAACGTTCTTTGAAATGAGTCTAGTATAAACACAAACTACTAGTATATTAATAATCTCTAGTCATTATGAGACATATTGACCTCCCCGGTAAGAACTTCTTACAAATGACTTTATACACTAGCTTAAAGATATAGAAATGTTTGTTAGAAAGGAATTTAAAGTTATGGATGAACTCTCTATAACAAAAATATTTTCATCTATTAACTACATGTATTTACAGTGTTGTGCTCTGAGCAAAATGTCAGCTACTAAGGGCACACAGAGCCTAGGAGAGAAATAAATTGTAACAGTGAAACAATGTGGTGGTGATCAAGAGGTCTAAATGAGTCAAAACATGTTTAATAAACCAAAGATGGAGTGTAGCCATCCTAAGAAGGATATCTGATGACCAGCATTCACCTGTACCCTTGGTTTGCGTTTTGATTTAGATGCCATGGTCTTTAATAGTTCTCACTAGCAAAGTAGGTTAAGTAGGTGTTTCACATTCAAAACCTCATTGGATTCTTACAGTGTCGCTATGAAACAGGTAGGACAAATCTTATTTTCCACTATTAACACACAAGAAAATGAGCTCAGCAATAGTACACTGCTAGAAATCACAGTGAATAGATGGCAAAATTAGAAGCTGAAACCAGGTTTTCCAAATTCCACTCTCATCTTCAAGTTCCCTCAGCCCAGTCACAACCTCCAAACTCCAGGACTGATGTGCTTAGTTCTTTTTTTATATATACATTTTTTAAGTTGATATGTTGTATTTTTATTTTTATTCAGTTCAAGAAAAATTTTTTTTGGCAGAGGAGCATGCAGGATCTTAGTTTCCCGACCAGGGATCCACTTGCAGTGGAAGAGCAGAGTGGTGAGTCTTAACCACTGGACTAAAGGGAAATCCTATGCTTAGTTCTTAAATTACTGTTACAGCTGGGACCTCCTATTCCCTTTCATTTCAGCCAAACATGATTAGAGAAATCCATAAGAATATTTAATTTAATTAAAAAAAAAGACAGAAGCAAAGATATGAAAACAACGAACTTGTTTGAAGGTAGGTTTGGCTCACAGGTTGGTGAAATGGTAGATGGTCTCTAGAGCCAGAGATCTCCTTTATCTCTTCCCTGGCCAAGAAGGCAACTGCCTGTCCTCAGGTAATCTATTTCTGGTATTTCTTCTCCCCTGGAGGAGAGGTTAAACTGAATCCCCAGCCACTGTGTTACTAGAGTAATCCATGAAAAGATGAAAGCATTACCTTCACCAGAGTTGTGTATCACATCACTAACTCTTGTTCATACCCATCCAACAGCTTTCATCCCCTCCTGAAAAAGGTAAGGGAACACATTCCAAAAACATCCTATAGGAACCTCCTACAGCCACATACTCCAACAGACAAAAGAGTTCTCAGGATGGGGAATATGCAGCATTTGAACCTGTCAGCTAAATAGATGAAGCACCTTTTCCACATTTCAATTAAAAAAAAAAACTTTTCCCCCATTCCATTCCCAAACAGGATTTCATAGGACAATGCAGAGGTCTCAAGTTGCTGGCAAATCTTTGATGCATGAAACAGAGATCTCTCCTAACGTATCCCAAGAAGTCTAGATATTTTTCTGCAGATTATTCCATTTTTATGCAGAAAGAAACCGAGAGGGACAGTGTAGAGTGATAGTTAAGAGCTTGAGCTCTGAAACCAAACTGATCTGGAATTGAGTTCCTGCTCTGTTTGCAGCACAACTCTGGCCAAGTTACCTAATCTCCCTGAGATTCTATGTCTCCATCTAATTAAAAAATAGTAATCGTTGGCTTTGATAGAGCACTTACTATGTGCTAGGAACTAGGTATGCTAAGTTTTACATGCTCTATATACATTAATCCTTATTAAGGCCCTGTGAAGCAGGTATGATTATCACTCCCACTTCATAGGTAAGAAAATTGAAGCATGAAGAGGTTAAACAGTTCGCCAGAGATTATATGACTCTAAGTGGTGAAGCCAGGATGCAAACACAAGTAGTCTGACTCCCACACCCAGGCTTTGTATCACTAGTGATTATATCCTAGTGATGCTGAAAGGATTAAATGAACTCAGGTAAATCAGATCCCCTGCCTAGTGCCTGGCAGATAAACAAGCCTTAAGTAAAGGTTAGCTGTAGTATTATTTTTAGCACTGTCATTTGTTCCAAGAGGTATCTGGGTTTTAACATAGGATATTTTGCATCTATTCCAGTTAACCGCCCTGAGATATGTGTCCTGAAACCTGTGTGTTACATGTTTCCTGGTTAAGAGATAGGCTAAATGGTTGACAACTTTTTCCATTTGCCCAGGCAAAGTATTAAGAATTATTAACTCTCTTATAAAACAATGGCATACTGATCAAGAGCTAGCATACTTGTAGGAAGCACTCCGCTTATAAATGAGTTGTGTTTCAAAAGCTGACTTATCTATTGTTATAAACTCTGAATATGAAGACCTAAGGTTGAAAATGGTGGCCACCTTCCAAGACTATTCACAGAAATCTATTTATTCAGCCCCCTTTAAAGTTCAATGATAGAAATCATGCCACTAGCTCAAGGCAGGCCTAGGAACAAGAGTCCATGCAACAAAAGAATAAGAAAGGTGTCTTTTCTGGATCAGAGGAAAGTCAATATCGACTATATTAGTCATCTATTGCTGTGTAACAACTTACCCCAAAATTTACCATATTTTAGCTCTTCCCAACAAAGTTTACTGTAAATATCAAAAGCAAACAAACAAAACACATGCTCTTGCCTCATCTTGTTTTTTTTTTTTTATCTTGTTTTTAAAAACATCTATCTCCATTCCTTAATGGAATCTCATTTGCAAAATTTTTATTAAAGAATGATCACATTCCTGAAATACTTTGTTCAGTTGTTATTTCTCATTAGTGGCATTTCAGGCAATGTAACAAATTAAAAGTACTAACAACAAATAAACTACTCCCAATCTGGATGGATTAATATTAGAATTAAAAAAGCAACCTTCAGGAAAATTTCTTCCTTCTGTTGATAATGCCTGGGGTCCCCTGGTTATTAAATACTCTGGCTCTAGGGTTCTAGGGGATCGCTGATCCAGTTTTCCTAACCTGACTCCCATGGCTGCAGTTCTGTAGGAGTATCATGGGCATTCAAGGTGAGTTGCACTTGAGACATGCAAGATTCTAAAGTGTCATCTGGATCTTCAGAGGAAAATGATGTTTCATATGAGTTTTTATTGTATTTTCTGTAACTTAAAATGTGGTAATTCATATAGACTGTTGTTAAAATATATTTATAAACACTAGATTAATGGGAGTTTGCACTACGATTCAACTCCAAGTAGAAAGCTAGGGTCTTGATCTGTGAGTTCTCCTAACAATGCTGTTGTTTTAAATATTATTTGAGTCTGAACCCCATTTGAGAATATGATGAAGGCTAACAGACTTACTCAATAAAATACATATACCCACAAAATTTTGCATGTAGTTTTAAGGCCTCCAAATCCCCTAAGACTCATCCGGAGAATCACCAGAGAAGCAGGAGGTGGGACTTATTTCATTTTGTCATTAAAATTAGATATAAATTAGAAGCTACTACTAAAAACTTAATTCTTTTTAAACCTTGTTGTTAAATAGAATCAACAGCCAGTACCGATACTTCTACAGTAAGTTTCCTACGTACAAATGAGTTCCATTCTGGGAGCATGTTTGCAAGTCTAATTTGTTCCAACAAAGTTAGCCTAGGTACCCAACTAACATGATGAGCTCTGTAGTACTGTACTGTAATAGGTTTATAATACTTCATAATACTTTTTACACAAATAATGCATAAAAACAAACACAAAAATAAACATTTTTAATCTTATAGTACCTTAAAGTACAGTAGTACAGTACAACAGCTGGCATACAGGGATTGGCACTGAGTGAACAGGCAAGAAGAACTACTGACTGGACGGAGAGGAGGTGGGAGCTGATAGCGCTGAAGGATTGTCAGCAACAGGAGATAGAGGGCAAACTGTAATTTCACTCACACCTGACGTTAATGGCACAGGTTCTGATTCCTTGCTGGATTCAAGTCTATCTACATTCTTGGGAAGAAAGAAAAAAGATCCAGTGATGTCTGGGTAGTACCATATAACAGCTACATCACTGCTGCTTTTAAACTTGCTTCCAGACATCCTGAGCTTAAAATAAAGATACTGTACTACTATGCTCTATATAGTACTGTACAGTAAAGTACACAAAAGCACACCTCCTCTCCATCCAGTCAGTAATTCTTCTTGCCTGTTCACTCAGTGCCAATCCCTGTATGCCAGCTGTTGTACTGTACTACTGTACTTTAAGGTACTATAAGATTAAAAATGTTTATTTTTGTGTTTGTTTTTATGCATTATTTGTGTAAAAAGTATTATGAAGTATTATAAACCTATTACAGTACAGTACTATAGAGTTCATTGTGTTAGTTGGGCACCTAGGCTAACTTTGTTGGAACAAATTAGAGGATGCACATATATGATAACGTATACCAGACAGGTGAACTAACCTACATGATTAGACGGTGGGAAAGCATGGAAAGCATGTTCGCATCCTTGAAAGTTCAAATCTTGGACCGGTCACAACTTGAAGGTTGGTATGTAGGAGACTTACTGTACTATAGTTCCTGTGCTTGGGTTTAGTCCATACTGTAAATACCTTGGCGGCAAAAGGAACCTGATAGGCAGCACACAGATAACACATATTTGCTGAAAAACAACAGTAAATATAAAGCAGGACACTGAGCTGCTGACGACAACAAGCCTTGCCCTCTCCAAGCTGATCTGACTGTGCAGCAAATTTTGCCAACTTGCCAGAGAGGCAGCAACTCTAATGGGAAGAAAGGCTGCTCAACTTAGCAAGAAAGGGTTACATTCTCTTTTCGCCAAGCATCCGAAACCCAGATCTCAATGCAAGATTCTCTAGGCCGTCCTTCAGTGGAGCGAACTCCTGGCAGCAACGCCCAGCCTCGGGTGGGCGGGACCGTAGAAATCTACCCACTTAACCCGAGGACTCCAGCTCCATCCGACCCGGCCTCCCAGCCTCGGGAAGTGGAGAGCCGGGTGAGGGCCGGGAGGACGCGGCGCGCGCCCCTGCCCTGCCCCGCCCCTCGCGTGCGCCTCTGCCGGGCGCGCCAGGCCTCCGTGTCCTCGCGCCCACCCCTCCCTGGCGCGGCTCGCCAGCGGCCGCTCCAGCGCACGCGCGCGGCTTCGCGCAGGGCGGGGAGAGGCGGCGGCCGCGGGCGCCCGGCCCCGAACCTGTCAGACTCGGGAAGCCGGCCTGGAGCAGCGGGCGCTGCAGGCTCGAGGACCGCCCCGCTCCTTCGCGGCCCCGGGCCGAGATGTGCGAGCCGGCCCCGCGGAGCCGGCCGGGGGCGGGGAGATGAGCGGCGGCCCGGTAGCGGCACCCCAGGTAGAGCGCTGCCCCCTTTCGGAGCCCCGGCGCCCCCGGCCGCCCCGGGCTTCGGAACTTGTGGGCTCTGTCGGGCCGCCTTTAATTTATAATGTGTTTCGTCTCGCACAGGACGAGGAGGGACGCGCCGCAGTGCCGCTGGGAACTGGCTCTCGAGTGAAGTAGGAGTCGCCGGCCGTCCGCCTGCACCCAGCCGCTCGGCCCCGCGGCCGCTCAGCCAGTGCCATGGCAGGATCCGGCGCGTGGAAGCGCCTCAAATCAATGCTGAGGAAGGATGATGCGCCGCTGTTCTTAAATGACACCAGCGCCTTTGACTTCTCGGACGAGGTGGGCGACGAGGGGCTTTCTCGGTTTAACAAACTTCGAGTTGTGGTGGCCGACGATGGTTCCGAAACCCCGGAAAGGCCTGCTAACGGGGCGCACTCGGCCCTCCAGGCCGATGATGACTCCTTGCTGGACCAGGACTTACCTTTGACCAACAGTCAGCTGAGTTTGAAGGCGGACCCCTGTGACAACTGCAGCAAGCAGAGAGAGTTGTTGAAGCAGAGAAAGGTGAAAACCAGATTGACCATTGCTGCCGTTCTTTACTTGCTTTTCATGATTGGAGAGCTTGTAGGTGAGTTGTGTTGCCAACTCACTTTCCACTTACCTTGCCTACTGCTTTGGGGTTTAAACTTGCTTTTTAGCAAGCTTGTTATTTATGAAGATACTGATCTGGTGATGTGACGAGGCCTCACAAACTGCAGATCAGCCTAGGTACAACATAAACTTCCAAAGATAACTTTGACATTTTCTAGTTCTCTGAACACCGTGTCATCTACTGTAAAGTTAAGGACATTATCTTCATTATATATCCTATAACTTCCTGTTTCAGAAAAAAAAAATCTGATAAAACACTAGGTTAATTTTTGAAACGTTTAAAATAGTAAATGATTCTAAAATTACTTAGAAAAATAACATTTTACTATATGAAGGGACCTTACTGAACACCTGCTTCACCTTTTTTAAGAGATCTGAGGGCACAGAGGTTAAATAAATTATGAGGACACTTAAGTAAGTGAAGATCTATTGTCTTGATTTTTTTTTCCTCTGCAATTGAATTTAGTGGTTGTTTACTATTTCCTTTTGTATTTACATCCAGGAAATTTGCATAGCTAAATACTACTAACTAACCTCAAAGTTCTTCATTTTAAGGAGGATCTGAAAGCCAGACGTCTTCCCCAGATTTTATGAATTTGGCTTTTTCACTTTTTAATTATTCAAGTAATGCAGTTTTACTATAAAATACATTCTCCATTTAGAAATTAATTTCAGAGTCACATTAGTATAACTGCTAACTTCTCTAAGTGATAATTGATAAAGTGACATTAAAGAAAGGAGATTATCCTCCTGTGTTCTCCTTTTTTATATTTTGCCACGCCCTGGGGTTTGTGAGATCTTAGTTCCTAGACCAGAGACTGAACTTCTGAGGTAGTCCTAACCACTGGACTGACAGGGAATTCCCTCCTGTGTTCTCTTAATGATAAACTATGATGAGAACAGAGGAAGCCTTCTGGATTTAAGATGCTGGCTGGAGGTTATGTGCAGAAAAATTATGTACATTTCCTAACTCGTTTCATACCACTCCTCCCCAGTGCTCACTTCAGCCATACTAACCTTCTTTCTCCCTTTGACTCACAAAGCTCTTTTCCTGCCCATGCCTTCAAACTGACTGGCCCCTCTAAGTCAGTGGCTTTCAAACTTTTTTGATCTCACTGTAGTAAGATACACGTTTAACATAGTGACCTGTGTAGGCATGCATGCATACATATGTAAGTATGTTGAGACACATACACATGTGTATAAATATATGTATAACTAAAACAAAAGTTGCACATCATGTGATGTGTTCTACTGTTTTTTCAATTATGGTCCAGCCCATAATTGATTTCATGGTCTATAAATGGGTCATAGCCCGAAGTCTGAAAAATACAGCTTTATATGGACTGCCTTTTCCCAAAACATTCTTGGATGATTTCTGTCATTCATATCTCATCTCAAAAGATACCTCTTAGAGACCTTTCTGACTGCCTATAGGTCTATTCTCCCCTGTTTCTTCCCCTGCTTTAACAGCCCTCAGACTATCTTGCTTGTATATTCACTTGTTTAGTATCAGTGTCCACTGAAATATAAGCTCAGTTACCAGCACACAGCACAATGACTAGCAAAGAGTATACTTTCAATAAATTTTCATTTAATTAATAATCACTGTTTGAGAATTATAAATGTTTACACTGTAAAGAAAGGAGTGGAAGCTGAGATCAGATAAGGTATGATCTCAGCAGACTGAGTCAATGATGCCCAAATTCACATGAATATGGAGTCATTCAATTAATATTTAATATTTGAAGTTAAATCACATTTAATCACAATTTCCCCCTTAAAATTAGAGTTTACACCTATAAAAATTACTAGGATATAACTGCCCTGACTTATCATTTTTTAAGTCTCTTACTTGGTAAATGATGTTTTGCGATAGCTACAATAAGGATTTCTTTTCAAATACTAACTTGATTTCAAGTACGAAAATCTTGTCAAACACTGTAGAGATGCTAGTACTTAGAATAGACATTAACAGTATTATTTAGAATGTTACATAGAATTAAATTGTATACAGTAGAGCATTTATTACAATGTGTCAAAAGCACTTAGAAATAAAGCATCTTATATAGAAAGTATGGAGTAATTTTTAAAATGAAATAATTTAAAAATCTGAAAGAGGAGACTTGATTTTGAATCTTGGGTTTGCTCTGAGACATTATGCAAGGTCAGTTCTTTCCATTCAGCAACTATTTCTTGGTATACTTACTATGTACCAGGCAGTGTGCTGTGGTGTTCCAGATATACAACGGAGAACAAAACTATTAGGATCCCTACTATCGAAAACACTTAATCTAATGTTTGGAAGACATTATGTCCTCCTGTAATGGAGGATACAGATGTTAAACATGCAAGAAAATTTAACATGCAAATGGTTTTAAGTACTGTGAAGAAAAAGAACAAGATACTATAGGACATAGTAATCAATAGGACATGGTTTATGTATGAGCCAGATACAGTGAAACCAAAAAAAGAATATTAGGAGTTATTTAAGAAAAGGGAATGGAGGAGGACTTTTTTTTTAAACAAAGAGAACAGCAAGTTCAAAAGTCCTAAAACCATCAGTTCTTTAAGAGGACCTAAAAAGAAGACCAGTTTGGCCAGAATATAGTAAGTAAGAGGGAAAGAGGTAGGGGGCCCAGATCAAGTAGGTCCTGATAGACCATTTTAAATGAGTCTGTTCTTTAATTCTAAGTACAATGGGGAGCCAATGATGGCTTTTGAGTAGAAACTGACATGATGGGATTTACTTGTTTAAAAGATAACTCTGACTCTTATATGGAGAGTGGATTGGCTGGTACAAGAGCAGAAGCAAGTATATTTTCACAGAAGTCCCAACGGGAAGTGATTATGACTTGAAACAGAGTGGATAGAGAAAAATACACTGATTGAGAAACATTCTAGAGGTAACTGTGGCAAAATGGCTAATGAGTTGAATGTGAGAGTTGATGGGAGAACAGTATCAGGAATGATTCTGAAATTTTGTACCTAACCTGCTGAGTGTATGGAAATGTGTATCATTTATGAAGCAGGGAAGAGAGAAAATACAGAACAGGATTTAAGCATGGGCTCAAGGGTTGTTTTAGACATGTTAAGTATTACATGTATGTGAAATAGCCATGTAAAAATGTCTAGTGACCTATTATATGTAAGTCTGTCATTCAGAAAGGAGGTCAAGGTAGATGCCATAGGAATAGAAAAAATTATCTAGAGAGCCCAAGTCTTGAGGAACTACAACTTTAGAAGTCAGGCAGAAGGCAAACAAGTATCCCAGAACTGAAGGAAAAAGTATTTCAAATTGGAAATAAATAAATTAAAGCTGCAGAGAGGCCCAATAAGATGAGAACTAAAATATCCTTTGGATTTAGTAACAGTTAAAGACCCTGATGCTGGGAAAGATTGAGGGCAGGAGGAGAAGGGGACAACAGAGGATGAGATGGCTGGATGGCATCACGGATTCGATGGACATGGGTTTGGGTGGACTCCGGGAGTTGGTGATGGACAGAGAGGCCTGGCGTGCTGCGGTTCATGGTGTCACAAAGAGTCGGACACAAGTGAGTGACTGAACTGAACTGACTGAACTGATTAACTGCTCTAACAGCTGCATGGGAATGAAAAAGATATATGTATTATATATATATATATATATATATATATATATAGTATGCTGGGAAGGATTGGGGGCAGGAGAAGAAGGGGACAACAGAGGATGAGATGGCTGGATGGCATCACGGATTCGATGGACATGGGTTTGGGTGGGCTCCGGGAGTTGGTGATGGACAGAGAGGCCTGGCGTGCTGCGGTTCATGGTGTCACAAAGAGTCGGACACAAGTGAGTGACTGAACTGAACTGACTGAACTGATTGACTGCTCTAACAGCTGCATGGGAATGAAAAAGATATATGTATTTTATATATATATATATATATATATATATATATATATATATAGTATGCTGGGAAGGATTGGGGGCAGGAGGAGAAGGGGACGACAGAAGATGAGATGTGGCTGGATGGCATCACCGACTCGATGGACATGAGTTTGGGTGGACTCCGGGAGTTGGGTGATAGAGAGGGAGGCCTGGCGTGCTGCCAATCATGGGGTCGCAAAGAATCTGACACAACTGAGCAACTGAACTGAACTGAATATATATATATATACACACACACATATACATATATCCACATACATATATGGAATATATATATATATTATCTCCACACAGATGGGGAAAACAGGAAAGGAGATGATAGCAACACAAACGAGAAAGGAATCACGTAAAAGATGTAACTGTATTAATAGGCCCAAGAAAGCCAATTCCTAAACAAGCAGTGGGGAAAACCAAGACCCAATCCAGTTTATACTGTGTGTGTGTGTGTTAGTCACTCAGTCGTGTCCGACTCTTTGCGACCCCATGAACTGTAGGCTGCCAGGCTACTTTGTCCATGGAATTCTCCAGGCAAGAATACTGAGGTGGGTTGTCATTCTCTTCTCCAGGGGCTCTTCCCTACCCAGGGATGGAACCTTGGTCTCCTGCATTACAGGCAGATTCCTTACCATGTGAGCCACTAGGATAGCCTTATTATTGCTAATCTTGCCAAAACTCAGTCAAAAAAAATATGGTCCTCTACTAAAAACAAGCAAAACAAGACAAAAAAACTGTTATGATTGACACAATCTAAGGGTGCATTTAGTGATATTTTAATTCCATCAAAATTGATATTTTTTGTAAGTAATAACTAATAAATATTATCATCTATTAAGAATTTGCCACATACCAGGTACTATGCTAAGTGTTTCATGTACATTATACTAGTGCATCAGAAACACCTAGATAACTTGTTAAAACACAAATTGCTGGACCAGAGTTCCTAATAAGTAGTTCCGGGGTAGAATTTTCTAACAAGTTCCCAGGAGATGCTGATACTGCTGATCCTGAGTACTACAATTGAGAACTGCACTAGAGAATACTAAGCAGGACTAGAATTGGTTGTATCAGGTACCCCTCTAAGTGGGTAAAGAGGAAGGCTAAAATAAGGAAAGTTTATGAAAACTTGTAAGACCCAGTCAGATACAATAGTGTAATAATAGAATAAGTATCCATAGAGATAAAATGAGATCATGAATCTATGAAACAAGAATAGGTTATTCTTAAAAAGAAATTCAGAGTAGAAAAAAATATTTTGAATAGTAAAAACATTAAAATATTTTTTAACTCCAAACAAATTAGAAGGTGAATTAAGATAGTCTCTTACAGAATAGAGTAGAGAGATAGACGATAATGGGAGAAGAAAGGCAAGAAAACTAGTATATGAGTTCAAGTTCCAAATAATAAGGGTTTAGGGAATAGAGAAAGCATAAGAAAGAAATTATCAGCAACATAGTTTAAGAAATTTCCCCAGAACCAGCGGGAATATAATTACAGACAGAGTCAATAAAAGCCCAAATTGGATGAAAGTAATACCACACCAAGGTACGTCATTGTAAAATTTCTGAAGACTTATTTATTGCTTCAGGCAACTGGTGTGTTCAACAACTGTCTCTGATTGTTTTCAACAAACATTCACTGTGGTTTGCACCAGGGCCAAGTTCCAAGTCAAGTCAAATAAAAAGAACCCTGCAAGTATAGTCTCTGAGGGAATCACCAGACAGGTCAATTAATGATTATTTCCTGGCGGTGAGGCTTTTAATGACCTCTAACTCCATCCAGTACATCCCTGGTGGCTCAGATGGTAAAGAATCTGCCTGCAATGTGGGAGACCCAGGTTCAATCCCCAGGAGAAGAAAATGGCAACCCACTCCAGTACTCTTTCCTGGAGAATCCCATGGACAGAGGAGCCTGGCTGGCTACAGTCCACAGGGTCACAAAGGATCAGACACAACTGAGCGACTAACACTTTGACTTTCAACTCCATCCTATTCCTTACAGTGGCTGCCAGGCTGAGGTTTTCACTGTGGTTACTGCTTGTTAGTTTCCAAGGCTACCATGGAATTGAAGAGGGAGAGATTGGGTGTAAAGCAAGTTAAAATGCCACAGAGCTACTGAGCTTCTTACCAAGGTTGAGCCTTTTTCCTTGAATAAATGCTACCTGTATCAGCCTTTAATTAATTTCCATAGTTTTCAGAAAGCTGGTTTGGACAATTTTTGCCCATGTTCCATGCCTTGTATGGAGGAGATGATTTTCAGAGGTCCTTACTCTGCTTTCTTTTCTGGTGATCACCACATGTGGCTCTTTAGGCTAACTAAAATAAATTCAATCCCTTAGTTGCTCTAGCCATATTTCAAATTCTCAAAAGCCACATGTGACTAGCAGCTACTCCACTGGCCAGCGCTGATAGAACATTTCCATCATCTCAGTTTTATTGGACAGTGTGGCTTTAAGGTATTATCCTCATTTTATAGATGAGTAAATTGAAGCTCAAAAATGATTAAGTAACTTGCTCAAAGTCTCTGAGATTTCAAAGTCCTGGAAGCCTGGCGTGTTGTAGTCCATGGGGTTGCAAAGAGTTAGACACGACTCAGCAACTGAACTGAACTGATGCTATTATCCACCAAGCTGTATTTTCTCTCAGTGATTTCCAGCTTTTTCATGTCAGGGAATACATAAAAAATGGTATTTGTACAGACAACACTGGGATAAATGGATGTGCCTACAAGATCATCAGCCCCACTTCTGCTGCTCTTGGCTCTGTACACCCATCCCAGGAACAGGGGAATCAACAGCTCAGCACATTTAAGTGTCACAACATCCTGATCATGAAGTTCTGCAGTACACTGTAACAGTAATTCTCATAGTGTGGTTCCAAAACCAGAAGCATCAATGACGACCTGGGAACATGTTAGAAATGTAAATTCTCAGGCCTCATCCAGACCTACTGAATTAGAAATTCTGGGAGTGGGGTCAAGAAGTCCATAGTTTAACAAACCTTCCAGGTGATTGTGATATACATACAAGCTTGAATACTCTGTGTAATAAAAATTTATTCTCTGAATGGTGATAGGAAAATTGGTTGACCATAATGGAACTAAATAATAAGAACAGTGTACATATATACATATATATACACATATATATTAAATATAAATTTATATATACAGACACAGACATACACACCCAAATATATGAAATATATACATTATTATTATTTACTGGAAAACCAGTACAATAAAATTGTATTCTAAATGCCACCTTTTATCCCTCTATTAGGAGACACTGCTATTTATATCTAAGAGAATCAGTTAGTTTTTATCTTTGGTTTTGAACTCTTGAATATCTTATGAATTTCTTCAGTTTATGTTCAAACCCTCCCAAATTAGTGAATAACTACCTTTTATTCAGCTTTATTATAATATTTAGATATGGTGGTTATTAATTTCACTAACAGTACTCAGCAGTAAAGAATATGACCCAGGTTTTATCCCTGGGTCATGAAGATCCCCTGAAGCAGGACATGGCAACCCACCCTAGGACTCTTGCCTAGAGAATCCCATGGACAGAGAAGCCTGGCAGGCTGCAGTCGATAGGGTCCGCACAGAGTTGGACACAACTAAAGCTACTAAGCGGCAGCAGCAGAATTAGTAGGTTGAGTAAAAGCTGAAGTGCTAAAACATAAAACTTCTCTTGTGTTAGGCCCCCTTTAGTGCCTCTTCACTTTTTTAGGGTCATTGGTTCCTCAGAGAATCTGTTTCTAGAAATGGACAGTCTCACCAGAAAAAAATATATGCATAGTTAATGTTTTACATAAAATTTCAGGATACTGTGACTTAATTGCAATAGGATAAGTATTTAGTTAACTTTAGTTGAAAGTTCATGTTTTGTGGAATATTGCATATTTGGGGTTTGATTGCTTATGTTTGTTATTTTAATTAACTTATTCCTTCTTTCCTGTCACCCTTACTCTAAGGTGGATACATTGCAAATAGCCTAGCAATCATGACAGATGCACTTCATATGTTAACTGACCTAAGTGCCATCATATTGACCCTGCTTGCTTTGTGGCTGTCTTCAAAATCACCAACCAAAAGATTCACCTTTGGATTTCATCGCTTAGGTAAGTAATTGGGCATTTCTTTATTTATAAAATTTGATAGTAAAATCACAATGAACTATATAACCTTTGATTAACTAAAGTCTTTCTGGTGATAGCCTGTTAGAACAAAGCAAATGAAAATAGACAAATAGGAATACCTCCAAATGCATTATGTGTTATTCATTGGCTTAGGAAATAAAGCTATTCAGATATATACCTTCAGATATATATCTTCCAGGGTTCATTCAGCTAAATAGCTTACACATGTAAAATTACATGGTAATCAGGTACTTCGCTGGCAGTCCAGTGGTTAGGACTCTGTGCTTCCACTACAGGGGCACAGGTTTGATCCCTCGTCAGGGAACTAAGATCCTGCATGCCATGACACAGCCAAAAGAAAAAAATTATATGATGATCATTAATATTCAAATGTTGTTCCCTGTGTCCTGAAGATGTTAACAGAAAAAAAGTTTACCTTCAGTTTATTGAATGAAGCAGAACTATATGTATTTAATTCATCAATAAGTGTTAACTTCTTTCTTTCACTCCAGGCTTTCCAACCAAAGCTACTGTAGTCCAGGTTTGGGGCACTACTGTAATTTGTATGACACACTGTATGGCTAACCTTCACTGTGGCCATTAGCTTGTAAATACAGCAAAGCTTCTCTGCTTGACCAAACCTCCTGAGCCATCTCCCAAGCCCATCTGTGTTCTTCCTTGTAAAATCTAGTTTTAGCAAGGACCTTGCCAAGCCAATTTAACAGAAACCCCATTCTCAATATTCCATGGGTTATTCCCAGGTGATGTCTCATCACCCTGGCTTGTTTTCAACAAGACTTCCTATACCAATCTCAATGGCTTCCCCCAACCTTTAATAAAGTCTTCTTTACTACGTTTTAACAAGTGTCATTGAATTTGTTTAACAATGCACACATATTTTATTTTCCTATTGTGAATAAATATTAATATTCAATTAAAAGAGGTTAAAATCATACATTTTTATCCACATAACTCTTCTTCTTGCTTGTTTTTTAAATTTTTTACTTAATTTTAAAATACATGTAGAACAGTCACTTGAATTAGTATATGAAGTGCCATATGACCAATTTTTGCATTTGCTTAGGACTTAAAAATTGACATTTAAGTAGCTTGAGCAAAACTGGTCTTAAAGAACCAGAATTAACATCTTTTGTAGAGACACTGACACTTTGGGCTAATATATTAACCAGTATCTCCCCTTCTTTGTTACTTTTTAGCCTAATCTTAACATGTAGGTTTCATATAATTTAATAGCTGAGTCTTCTGGTGTAAAACTTGACGTTGTATGTGAATGGCTGTATTCCAAGTAGCTATCCAGGTCACAACTTAGGGAAATTATCTGGCATCCCCATATCTCAGCATCCTCAGCTGCTGTACAAGAGAGGTAAAGCCCTGAACGAGGTCTTTCTGTTTCTTGTTAAGCCAATGTATAACACATAGTGCATTTGGATGTGTTCCTAAAACAACTCCCACTGCTAACTGACAAATTATACATCCATTTGTTTACTGATTGCCTTGGGGTTTGTAAACAGCTTCAAAATTATTCTCAAACTTTAATCTTTTTGTGATGTAAACTCCTGCAATTTAAGATCAGAACTCAAACATAGCATCATGGAATGGGGATTTTTATTTTCTAAAGAGAGTACATTCATTTTAGATTGTAGATCCCTTGGAATTTTAATGAAAACAGTGGAATTCTCCCCTAGAAACATGCAGTAACATAGAAGGTTCTACAAATGATAAATAAAGAACACATAATCATGGAAATTCTATTAAATGTCAAAGAAGTATTTAATATTTATTTGGTCATAGATTACAAGCACTATGGAAAGATGAAAGAAAAAAGAACTGACTGGTTCTATTGTATTTCTGTATATTTCTATAGAAAGTCAAATTTTGCCCTTTCCTTAAAAGTACTAGTTCAAGATGGTGGACTAGAAATCAGCATTTGAGATGGGAAATACATTTCAATAGGAAATACAGAGTACCAAAACAACAAAGAAAAGCAAATGGTTGGGTAAGCAATAAACAGGAAATTTCTGGAAGTCAGAAAGTAGATGGGAGTTGGTTGAAGAAAGAAACAAGTCAAGGAGCAGCAGCCTAGAGTCCACTTGGGCAGGAGCTGGATCAGCCTAATGGAACTCCAAAGAAGACTCAGGGACAGAAATGGCAGAAGTGAGAATTAGAGCTTAAAACAAGATTAACTGAATGGCTATAAATGGAAAACTGCTCCTACTAGTCAGTCCACTATGTCCCTACCTTTTTCTCATCTCCACCTCCCCTCAGGCAGTCTGCATTTCTCTCCATGTGAACACCAAATAGTTCTTCCAGAAAGAAACTGAGCCAAATGTTTGGAGAAAGCTGAGGCTTTTAGTGTGAATGTTGATGCTCCAAAATAAATCTTTTTCATCCTAGAATTCAGGGTTTTGCAGCCTTATAGTTTGGTTCCCCACATACTCACACTAAAGTAATACACTTGTCTTAGTCTGCCCTGCTCTATACCCTTATTCATAACTATTTTAAACAGTTATGTGTTATCCTTCCAGCATTTATTTTTTGCATAATCCTGTCCTGCTACCCTAAATGTGAACAGACAACCAAGGATCTTGTAGGAAATGAGAAAAACCAGCAGCACAAAAGAAAGTTAAAAAAAAAAAAACTAACAAAAATTTGTCCTACCTGAAAAAGAGGTGATTTAAGAAACAGAGGAAAATGATTTAAATTACCTTATTAATATACTCAGTATAGTAAAACAGTAAAATATTTTGAAAAAACATACAAAGTTCTTTGAAATTGAAATATTACAAAAAATTAAAAAAAAATTTTTTTTCAATAGGACTAGAGAATATAATCAAGAAAGTCTTCCAGAAAGACCATTGCCATATGATAATATTTATATATGAGATCTAAAACATGATATAAATCAACCCATCTATGAAACAGAAACAGACTCACAGATATAGAGAACAGACTTGTGGTTGCCAAAGGGGATGGGGGTGCGGGGGGGGGGGGGGGGGGGGGAGGGACAGAATGGGTGTTTGGGATTAGCAATGGCAAACCATTATATAATAGGATGAATAAACAAGATTCTACTCTATAGCACAGGGAACAATACTCAATATCCTATGAGAAACTATAACAGAAAAGAATATGAAAAGGAATATATATATGTATATTGAATCACTTTGCTCTGCAGAAGAAATTTACAAACTTTGTAAATCAACTACAATAAAAATTTTAAACAATAGGAAAAAGGGAAAAAGTCTCCCAGAATATAGAACAAAAATAAAAACAGGAAGAAAAAGTTTAAAACTATAAAAGAATGATCTGGAAAGTATGAAGTATACTATTAAAAACCTCAGAAAAAGAGACTTAAAAAATAAAATGGAGTGACTGCTTCAGGATTATAGGGTTTCTTTTTTGGGGCTGATGCGCATGTTCTGGAATTAATGGTACTTGTTGCACAACCTGTGCATATACTAAAACACACTGAATTGTCCTCTTAAGTGGTAAATTTTGTTATTTGAATTTTATCTATATTTTTTAAGTCATCTAAAAAATAGAAGGAAGAGAATTGTTGTGATACAGATAGGTGAGTATTTTCCAGAGCTAAGGAGGGAATACACCCTCACACTAGAAGGGCCTTTTGAGATCTTTTTCTTCTTTGTATTCCAAAATCTTACAAGGATATATATAGATAAGAACTTATTTCACTTATTCTGCTCTTTGAAGTAATGAAAGAAAAAAATATGATGATCTGAGGAGGATTAAAAAGGCAACAAAGGTATGTAGAATTGAACAAAGCTATAAACTGAAGCAGTGGCTGTCCTCATGTGCTATAAAATTCCACAGCTTCACAAGTAATCTAAGTTCTCTAGGGGAAGGTATGTTTATGCTGGACGCATTTAGAAGGCGTGCCTCTTAATGACCTCCCAACTACCAAGACTTGGGGATTCAGGTCCTAAAGAACGTTTTGGAAGGAATTCCCCCTAAGAAACTTCTGGTTGGTTACTGTGCTGTTGAATTTTGTTTTGCTTTGATGGCATGGGTGATAGGAGTTGGATTTTTCTTTGCTGATTTACTTTGTGTATATGTAAAACTGTCACAGAAGTCAAAAATGAATTTTTAAAAGAAAAGATTTACTCAGAGAAGGCTTGCTTTCATCCTGTCCCCTCCAACCCATCCTTCTGCCCTACTCCTAATTAGCAACCATTTTAATTACTTTCTGTCTGTTCTTCCAGCATTTCCTTTTGAAAGTATAAGAAAAAAAAATATGTATGTATGTTCATATGCCGCTCCCCGCCACCCTTCCCTATGCAAGGGCAGCATACTAGAGGTGTGTGTCTATGGATAAGAGTTAGATATTAGTAGTATCATACCCTAAATTTATTTTTTGTCTTCTCATAACACTTTATACATGTCTAATAGCATTTATCACATTTTTATAGATATTTACACAGTGTCTCCCTCTAGACCATGAATTAAGTAGGGACAAGAACATAAAATACAAAACTCTATGGTCTGGCACTAATAAGTGCTGTATAAGGTATCATTAATCAGATTGTTACATAGTCAAAGCTGAGTAAATATGGATATGAAAACTGAAACAGATAATATAGCGATCCTTAAATCATTTGTTTGTGAAGTTAAACCAACTTCCAAACTGAGAGTAGGAGAATTTTTTAAATTTTGGGACAAAACTATTTGGGACTTGAAAGCATTTATCTGTAATTCTGCATCAGTTTATACTCACTAACTCTAAAAATTTATTTGGTCAGTAACATAGCTGAGTTGTGTAGCCTGGCTAAGAAACTAATTAAGAAACTAGTCAGAAGGAAATTTCTTCTCCTTATCTTAGTCAGGGGCTGATCCCAAGTCTGAGATCTTGCTCTTTCACTAGTTGTATGACCTTTGGGAGAATGACTTAACCTAACTATGGGTTTCTACTGTAAAACAGGGATGATAGTACTTTTATTGCAGAATTGTAAAAAAAAAAAAAAGACATAGTTACGGTACTATAAGTTCCTAACATTGATACCTGGCACAGAGTAAATTCTCACTAAACGTTAGTGTCAGCCTTCTTTTTCTTCTCTCGTCTATCTGCCAGTTGATCATCTTATCCAGACTTTTCTTGTCTCTCAAAATGCTCCATGCTTCAAAACTGCCTGCCTCCCCCCACCCCAATCAAAATTCTTATTTTCTTAGCAAAACTATCTCAGCCAGGTAGTAGGAGAAAAGTAACATGATTCACCCTCATGATTAACAATTTTTAAAGATGTGCTTTATAACTCAGGTCTTTAGTAACATCTGGGGCAGTATAACAAAGTTTATTTTAGCAAAAATCGCTCAGTCAAGGTGAGAGAGGTAGTTTCAGATCTGAGGGGTAAGCCCAACTGGCTGTTGCAGGAGTCAGTTCCATTCTGTTGGTGCTTTCTTTCCTTCATGTGAACTCATAGATTGTATAAAATCATTCAGGTTTTTCTTTTCCTTTTTCTTTTGCTTCTTTCTTACATTTCAGTGAGTTACAATGGCAGCTCTTTTGTGAGAAGATATGTGAGTTATTTTTAAATGCCTAGATTTATTTGACTGTGGGTATGTCATCTTATTCTGGACGTTAATAAAACTTAGAACTTCATGAAGCCACACTGTAGAAGAAATCCCACAGATCTTTAGGAGGAATAGCATTATGTCTCAGGGGACATGGTAGTCCAAAGGGGAGAAAAAAAACCCTTTCTGCTTTTATCCTTCTCTGTGGATTATGAGTGTAATTGACTTTATTTATTTGGCTTTTCTCCCAGTTCTTGGGCTGAAGAGTCTGCAAGGATTAGATAAAGACAGTGACCATGTGAAAAGACTGTAATAAGCAGTTGTCTGTATTTGAAATAAAAAGCAAGATTAACTTTGGTAATGCAGATCTCAGCCTAGGTTAACTATGAAGTGACAGTGCAGGAATCTTTTGTAGCAGTGTGTCATTCTACTGAGCAGAGACCTTGCAGATCTGACTAGATGATGGTTGTCCTGAGGCAGGTATATGATTATAATGCTAATTCTACATAGTTTGTTATTTTTCCCCTGATACTTACTACAGGAACAGAAAGTATTCAGCTAAAAAAAATTTCTTCCCCCATACAAGCAGCCAAAAAAAAAAAAAAAAAAAAACCCCATCTCTTCTCCCTGGTGATTCATTTCAACAACTTCCTCCCACCCCTGACAAGAGTTATGCCTATTTGTCATGCTCACATCTTAAGCGTTAATTCATATCACGTGAACATATATAGGAAAAGTACAGGTACATGCTAGAAATGGGAGTTTTTACTGAGACAGGTATAAGACATCAGTCAACACTGGATAGCCAAAAGTCTATCCAGACTCGAGAGCACTGGGCGCTGTGGGTGTGGGGAAGAGGGAGTGGTACGGAGGCAGAAAACAGGAGGTGATTTAGAGTAGGAAGTGAGAGGATCCAAAGATACAGACTTAGCAGTTTAACTTTTAGTATCCTGGTGGCAACAGTGGGCCCCTGAAATCCTATGTGATGTCTTTGTCCTGAGTTCATCCTCATCTGTGGATAAGATGAAATAAAAATACCAGTTTGGAAGTCCTAGGCAAATCCAGAACAGCCCACTGCTTTTCCTTTTTTTTCCTTCCTATCTGCTTTTAGAAGAATGTAGAGAAGAAAAAATAGCATAAAAGGAAATGGAAGAGACTATATCTCTACTCTCCTTCCCTATTCTTTTTTATAGGCCTCTGAAACCTGAACTTTAGATGTTTGCTATTTAAGTTTGAGTCAATAGAGAGACAATGTGTATACCTGAAGGGAAACAGACATTATTGGCATCATAGCAAAGATAATGGTTATGACAGGCCAGTACATCTCGGCTGCTGCTGCTGCTAAGTCGCTTCAGTCATGTCCGACTCTGTGCAACCCCAGAGATGGCCGCCCACCAGGCTCCCCCATCCCTGGGATTCTCCAGGCTAGAGTACTGGAATGGGTTGCCATTTCCTTCTCCAAGGCATGAAAGTGAAAAGTGAAAGTGAAGTCGCTCAGTCATGTCTGACCTTAGCGACCCCATCGACTGCAGCCTCCCAGGCTCCTCTGTCCATGGGATTTTCCAGCAAGAGTACTGGAGTGGGCTGCCATTGCCTTCTCCACAACATAATCATAAATTGTATTAAATGCTGTAAAGAGAAAGGATAAGGTAGTATGATGGAGAAAACAGAGGATGTCAGAGAGGGACTCAGTATTTTTCATATGAATCTTGAAAACCTCTAGTTTTGGCAATTTATTTGCATGTACTCTCAGTCACCCAGATAGGTTCTTTACCACTGTACCACCTGGGAAACCCTTTGGCAATTTACAGATGTGTTAAAATGTACAATAAACATTTTTAATTTATTATAGTACTATCAAAACTTCATAACCATCTGTGTTTTGTTCTGTTTAATTTTTGCTCTTACTATTTATTAGCTTTTCGAATCAAAACTGTTTATCCTCTGTATGTGAAATTTAGGGTATGTTTTGGTCTTTGTTAGATCATTGATCATAATAAGCATTTGTATTTCAGCTGAATGAAATGACCCAAGTGAGTGTTACAAAACACATGTTCATTCATCTTACTCCATCCTCCAATGCTACCATTCAGCCAAGTAGAGTGATACAATTATTTGTGTGTAGAATAAAGTAGCAAATTATGTTAGAACTACTATAAAATAGATTTTCTAGAATTTCCATAAAAATCTCTTTCAAGAGTTTACTTATGTTAAATTTCCATTTTATCAACTTTATCTAAGACGAATAGGATAGTAACTTTCATAGAAACTAGGGTTTCAATTGTGAAAGTTCCCGAGTCTCCTTTAGAAAATGAAAAATCCACATGTTGTATACTCCTTTCATCTTGAACTTTAATGTACGTTATGTGACCAGATACCAACCCAGGGCAACAGGGCAAGAATGAGAAGATTGGAGCAAGTCATAATTTGGTTGTTGATTGAAAGCTTCCTTCTCTCTCAAATGTGGGAGAAAACAATATCTTGCCTGCATTTATCTGCATTCCATCATATTTAAAATACTATGAAAAAATTTTAAACACTAATTAGGTCTATTCATGATATTTCACCAATGTTTAATTTATTCACAGTGAAAGAACTTTTTGTTCGTTTTATCAGAATGATCATATGTCTACTATTAGAAATTTTAGTTATATATGTTCCTGTGCCTTATACTTCTCAATTATAAATCTCAGCCCTAAAAATGCACTCATAATTTAGTTTCTTTTTTGCATTTATCAGTGCTCTGTTTAGAAAACATTTTGACAGATCATTAGAATAAAAAAATAACAGATGAATTCTTTGCTTTTCACCAGGGAAACTAAATATGAGGCACATTCCTATTAATTGCTGAATAAGCCACATCTTTGGTAACAGTATCCTAATATGTCATTTTGGGAATTTCTAGGAATCAGCTGAATTCCATTACTTTTAACTACGGGCAGGCAGTAGTTAAGTTAACTTAGGGTACTTTGTGCTACTCATGTGGGTGAAAACTGTGTGGTGGAAAACTGAGTTTTCGGCTGCAAGGGCCTCGGGCCTTCTCAGGGTGGGAATCCTCATCAAGAACGTTATGCTTTAGTTTGACTTTCATTTTACTTTATTTTGAATATGGTTTTGCCTTGTCTGAAAGTTCACAAAAAGATAATTCTCAGCGTTTAGGAAAACTATCACTGAGATGTGGGTGTTCCCACATTTAACTTGCTTGCAAGCTCTCTTTCTCTCTCTCCAGATGACAATATGTCTGAAATATTGCATGGGACATACTTACATGCAAAAATTGGTTGTTTATCTGAAATGCAGATTTAACTGGGCATCCAGTATTTTATCTGGAATACCTCCTAGGGTCACAATATATCTTATCATCCAAAAGAAAAAGACACTTTTGAGAGTGAAATGGGACACTGTTAGTAATTATGACAGGATAACAGGCATAAATTGGGGCTATCTGGGCAAACAGGAAAGTATGGCCAACCTAATTACAAGGTGTTTTGAAAGAATTTTTAATTACTAGTCTTAGATCTTCATAAGCAATCACATCTCTATGTCATTAACTTGTGTAACTGTTAATCTTTACAAAATGTACTGTTTTATAATTTCATATTAAAAATTTGATTTAGACACCCTTAAAACTATGGTGTCCAACTGTTAGCTAGCTTCAACCTGGACACATGATTAAAGTTCTTTTTTTTTTTTTCCTAGAAGAGTTTGAGAAGGATTGGTATTTTTTAAATATCAATATTAAAGAGAATTAAAGTTCTGTTTCTTCATGAGTAAAATGAGGAGCCAACCACTAGTACCTAAGATTTTACAGATCAAAATTTGTTACTTATTCTTTCTTTATATTATTCATATATGTATATTTTGCCATCAGCGGTTATAACAAGAAATTCTATGTGTTTTCAGTCTTATATTTGGCTTAATTCTTTTCTTCTTTTAACCTATTCTTGGTTTTCGGGATTTAGTAAATAACCTATTGTTCGTATTTAGCTTAACCTTCTTAATTGTATATATACCCTTTTATCTTTCCTTACTCAGCCTAACTAACTCCATTCTACAGATCCATCCATAAATACGTGAGTACATACTACATGCCGGCCTTTCTGCTGAGTGCTACAGTAAATGTGACAAGGAATGTAAAGTAGTCATATCCTTAAGGGGCTTAGAGCCTAGACTTCATATAGTAGTTTCTCCATAGCTTTGTGTATTTCATTTGGTTTTTCTCTTTCTTATTGTTGTGTCTCCTTTAAAGTATGATAATTAGTATGTCAGGAATAGGTGAATCATAGTTTTAAATAGGAGTTGTTATGTTTTTTGTCTTATTCTAACATCTGTTGATTCACAGAATTTTAGAGTTTTGGCTACATTAATGAGATGTCTTTGGGGAAACAGCTTATTTTGCTGCTAGTTTTCTGTGTTGCAATTTATGAGGTGGAATAAAAATGTATCAAAGTCCAATATACTTGAACTGCCTGGGACCTTTGAGCAATGAGTTGACTCAGAAGGTTGTTTTAACTTATAACACTTAAAGGTTTAATATTTGATTTCTTAAGAAAAATTTTATGTATTTTCTATTATTGTTCTGAGCATAAACACTAGTTTTATATAATAATTATTTTTAAATGTACTTTACACTGCCCTATTTTAGTAATTTTAAGAAGCTATAAAATGATTTATACTTCTTACTCACATGGTGGAAAGCATATATAGTGGAACATTATCCTTGTCTCCTAGCCACCCATTTCCTTCACAATCTGTTTTTATCAGTATTTTGTATATTCTTCCAGAGTTTGCAGGTACATATCATTATTTACAGATTCTCTTTTGGCACAAATGCTAACATATCATATATACTCTTGTGTACTTTTCTTGTTTCACATAGATGATTCCTTATTAAAACATTAAGAGCTCAATGCTGTTTTCAGCTGCATAATATTCCACGCTACAAGGCTCCTACTGATCACTTCTTTTATTGTTTTCATTTGTTTGCTATTATAAGTAATATTTGATAAATAGATTCTTAACACACCTCATTTTGTACACGTACAGCTCAGTTGGGGTGAGTGTATATATCATTCCTGGAAGAGGAATCCCTAAGTCAAAGTGCACTCATGCATACTTACATGCCTTTAAAAATGGGTTTGTTCTTCTTTAGTCTAAAGACAAATGTGTTTATAGTAAAAACTTAAAATTTTTCAAGCGTTACAAAAAAGAATAAAGGGAAAAATAAATTCCCCAAGCACTCAGTCTCACTTCCAGGTATAACATTTTCTTGTCAATCTTTTCTTATGATTATCAATTTGCCTGATTTTTTTTTCTTTTTATTTATTTATTTGGTGAAATATTTATTTATTTGGCTGAGTCAAGTCTTTGTTGCTACATGCAGAATCTTTTGCTGTGGCGCCAAAGTCTCTAGTTGTGGCGTATGGGCTCAGTAGTTGTGGCACGTGGGCTCAGTAGTTGTGTGTGGGGTTAGTTGCTCCAAGGCATGTGAGATCTTAGTTCCCCATCCAGGGATCGAACCCATGTCCCCCTGGATTGCAAGGTGGATTCTTAACCACTGGATCACCAGAGAAGTCCCTTTTTTTTTTTAATATAAATAAACCAATAAGGACCTACTGCATAGCACAGGAAACTGTACTCAATATTTTGTTATATTGGGGCTTACCCAGTGGCTCAGTGATAAAGGGTCTGCCTGCAATGCAGGAGACAGAGGTTCGATCTCTGGGTCGGGAAGATCCCCTGGAGGAGGGCATGGGAACCCACTCCAGTATTCTTGCCAGGAGAATCCCACTAGACAGAGGAATCTGGCAGGTTATGGTCACAAAGAGTTAGACACAACTGAAGTGTTGGACACAACCAAAGTGACTGAGCATAAGAGAAGAAAATCTGAAGAAGATACATATATATACAGATACTGTACTGTACAACTGAAACTAACATGATATTGTAAATCAATTATATTTCAATTAAAAATATATATGACTATGGCTTTCCATTATGTATATACCATAATTTATCTATTAAGTTCCTTATTGGTGGGCATTTAAGATGTCTCCAGATCTTTTTTTATACTACAGGCTAAGCTACAGTAGAAAATTTTGTAGATGTCTTTGCATACATATGGATGTGTTTCTATTGGATAGATTTTTGGAATTAAGGAATATATGCAGTTTAAAATTTTATTAGTTTTACCAACTGCTCCCCAAAAAGATAGTTTTATTTTATGCTTCTACCAGTATATCTTTGCTAACTATGGCTGTTAAACTTTTTAACATTTGCCAACTTAGTAAGGGGCAAAAAGGAATTATTTGAATTTCGTGTATTATGGTTGATTTTGATAACTGTTTCTTTTCTGTATATTACTATTTGTGTCCTTTACCCATTTTTCTTATGGGTTGTTTGCTTTTTAATTGATTTGTAAGTATATCATCTATGGAGAAATTAGTCTGTGGTCAAGTATGTTACAAATTCTTTCTCAGTTTTTTTCACTTTGTTTGTAAATATACATAATTTGACCCTAAAGAGATGAGGAGGTGGGGAGTGGTGGGAATGAATTAATAGAGGATCCAAAGCAAACTACTAAACAATTTTTTAAATAACAAAAATAACATGACAAAAATAATATAATGCCTTTATCTCCTTAGAGGAAATAAGATATAAATTAGAGACTGCACAGTATTTAGTGTGTATGAAGTATAATAACCATTCTGCAAATATATTTATTTTTTATATTTTTCCTTCCAGAGGTTCTGTCAGCTATGATTAGTGTGCTGTTGGTGTATATACTTATGGGGTTCCTCCTTTATGAAGCTGTCCAAAGAACTATCCACATGAAATATGAAATAAATGGAGATATAATGCTCATTACCGCAGCTATTGGAGTTGCAGTTAACGTGATGTAAGCTGTATTTTTTAAAAAATTTAATAAGCTTTATTTTTTAAAGCAGTTTTAGGTTTACTGCAAGCATTTCTCATATGTATGCTGTCCCAACACATGCATAGCCTCCCCCATTATCGACATCCCCCACCAGAGTGGTACACTTGTTATTAATACAAGCCATGAGCTCTACATTGACACATCATTACTGCACAGAATCCATAGTTCACATGAGGGTTCACTCTTGGTGTTAAACTCATTCTATGAGTTTGGACAAATTTATAATGACACTATCTACCATTATAGTATCACACTCTATATTGTGTTCACATTCATATTTTCAAGTACTGTGAACTTAAGAGACTATGGTGTATGCATTCAATAATGTGCAGTGATATTTTAATATATTTTGAAGTTTTATAGTACATTAATTTTTCTTCTAAACGTTAATAAAATACTGTTGTGGAATTACATAAGTTTCTCATGGGTTTGCTCAGGTATACTGAAGTTTGACTAACAATCAGGAATTTTAAGTAGGACAAAGTTTTTCAAATAACTTTTATAGTATTTTTATTTTAATAAGTTTGTCTAACTACCAACTTTTTTCCTAAAAACTACAAAATCTTTAATAGTTAATCATTTGGACCAGGGTTCAGCAAACTTTTTCTGTAATAGGACCAGATAATAAATATGTTAGGCTTTGAGAGCCTCTTTTACATATACTCAGCTCTCCTGCTATAGAACAGAAGCACCCACATTTAGTATGTAAACAAATGAGCATGACTGTGTTCCAATAAAACTTTATTTGCAAAAGAAAAAAATGTATAAAAACAAGAAGTGAGCCAACTATGGTCTGCAGACCCTGGTTTGCCAGTCTCTGTGCTAGTGGCCTCCATTCATATTTAGAATAAAATCAAAACATTTTACCATAGCATTTTGTTAGATCCTGTCTACCTCTCCAGCTCACCTGCTAGCATCTTGGTCACTTTATTCTAGCCACAGTGGCTGTCTTGCTTTTTAAAGCACATAGAGCACATTTTGATCTTAGGGCCTTTGCCCTGGTGGTCCTTCTGCCTAGAACATTCTTCCACCACCACTTGCTTCCTGACTTCATTCAAGTCTCTATTCAGAATCCTAATGAGGCCTTTTCTCATCACTCCCCATCACTCTCCATCTCCTTGCCACGCTTTACTTTTTCTTCAAAGCATTCACATTGTCAGCCAGTACATTATGTATTTATTTGTTAATTCTCTGTCCTATCTACTGGAACATAAGTTCCATGGGGATATGTCTGCCTTGCCACTATTTTGACCCCAACACCTAGAACAGTACCTGATACATAATAGGTGCTCAAATATTAATTAAATGAATGAGTTTCATGTTGCCTCATTAGTGCCTGATTAGTAACAAATATTTTAATCAATAATATTAGAAGGAATAATAATCTTTTCTTTTATTCTTAACAGAATGGGGTTTCTGTTGAACCAATCTGGTCACCATCATGCCCATTCCCACTCCATGCCCTCAAATTCTCCTACCACAGGTCCCAGATGTGGACACAACCAAGGGCAGGATAGCCTGGCAGTGAGAGCTGCATTTGTACATGCCTTGGGGGATCTGGTACAGAGTGTTGGTGTGCTAATAGCTGCATACATCATACGATTCAAGGTAACATAATCACTAATTCTTCTATTTTAAAATACTATTTAATTTCAACATTAAAAACGACTGGACTTCCCTGGCAGTCCAGTGGTTAAGACTCTGTGCTTCTAATGCAGGGGACATGGGTTTAATCCCTTTTTGGGGAACTAAGATTTCATATGCTGTGCAGCTCGGCCAAAACATAAAACTAAAGGTGACAACTATCTTTTATCTGTATACTAGACACCAAAGCCAGTCCTATTCATTTTGCCTTATGCAAACATACCTGAACTATCAGTATCGCTCTTTTATTAGCACCAGTCACAATAGTATCACCTCAAGGGATAACTTATCTATAGGTTTTGGTGGTGCTTTCACTGAAAAACTCAATTTTAAGCTTTGTCACTCAACTACTAGGTACTAGAATATATACCGGAATGAAATTTCAGAGATCTGAGTTCTAGTGTTGGCTCTGGCTGTAACGCTTTGACCTTAAGCAACTCCCCTAGCTCTAAACTTGAGTTCCCTCCACCTTAATACAAGGGGCTTAGACCAGATGGATGGCTGCTGAAACTCCTTTCAATTCTGATAGTCTGTGGCTTGTGGGTGGAAGATTTAGAGGAGGCACAGAGGAAAACAGTGGAACAAATGGCTAAACTTCTGGAAATGGGTTTCACAAAGAACAGTAGACATTTCTCAATTGGCAATATTCAAGTTTTAAAGATATGTTCCAGTCCTGCTAAAGAAGGGACAGAGGATACCTTGCTTTGCTTTTCATACTTGTTTTGTGTCTATTTTTATTTAATCACACAATTTTGATTTGTCTCTTTTCAGCCAGAATACAAGATTGCTGATCCCATCTGCACATATGTGTTTTCATTACTTGTGGCTTTTACAACCTTTCGAATCATATGGGACACAGTAGTGATAATTCTAGAAGGTAAGTTCTCTGGTATCCCCATTGTGGGTTTAGTTTATTATTTCCCTAAATCAGATTGGGGCTGTTGGCAGGAGGGATTCTCTAGGGTAGGAGTCATGTCTTTCTTTTTACTAACACTTGTTAGTCTATAATACCACCTTACATGAAAAAACATACAAGAGTCAATGCACTCTTCCCATCTATTACCCATTTGATCTTTATAAAGCCAAGAAAAGCAGGCAAGGCAGGCATTATTATCCCCATTTACCAACAACAAAACTGTGGCACAGTGGGGTAACATAACTTCATTAAGGTCATGCTGCTAATAAACTGTGGAGCTGGGACAAGAATGCAACTCATGATTCTTAATGTAGTTATGTTTAGTAATTCATGTATTAAGTCTGTCATTCCCATATAACTTGATATTCAAGTTCCAACATTCCTGCCTTACTGATACCAAGTATAAGCATGTAACCAGTTCTCAAAAGTAGGTTTATCATCATTGTATGTTCCTTTTTCTTTTTTATCTATCCTATTTATTAAAGTATTCTGATTTGGTTGACATTTCTTTCTGGTGAGCATTTTTTTAAGTATTTATTAACCTCTTATGTATATCCTGCTATATGTATGCATAGTGTATCTTAAAGTTTTAATATAACTTAAAGTATTAATTTAAACTGAATTAGGTAAACCCATTTGGTTTCTTTTCTTAAAAAATGTAATATTAGTAATATATAACTTTTTTCTTAAAATAGCCTTTATTTATAAATGATCCATTCTGAATAGGTGTACCAAGCCATTTGAACGTAGACTATATCAAAGAAGCTTTGATGAAAATAGAAGATGTACATTCAGTGGAAGATTTAAATATCTGGTCTCTCACTTCAGGAAAACCTACTGCCATAGTACACATACAGCTAAGTATGTTGCTGACGGTAAATTCTGGGGTTGGTGGACTTCTATCTTTGGAATTAAACAACTGTCCTTAGGAGTAAATAGGAAGACTTTTCCACTGGAAAGATTTATTTTAAGGGAAGGGTGAAGCTCTTCAAAAGGTGAGTTGCAAGTCAATATAATGATAGCAGAGCAATCATTTTCTCTCTGATGAGATATTACAGATTGATTTTTTGCCTTCAGATTAAAGGCATAAAGTATATTTACCATGTTTTTCTATATAGAAAAAGCTAGACTCTATGTTTTTATTTAAACATTTCACAGATTTATGCTTTTTATTTTTTATCAAAATAATACATGCTTATGGCTTTTTTAAAAAGACTACAAAAGATGAAAGAGTTGTAACTGATGTCTAGTGTTCTTTCTCTACGCAAGAGTGGACTAGAGAAATTGGAATAGTAAGAAGTCGCTCTGGCTTTGTGAACTGAAACACTTCTCTAACAGAATAGCTTCAAGAAGGGAGACCTCAAACTTATAAAAACATGTACACAGAATTTTTGCCCTTTATCTTGTTCACTAATATGTAAGTGTGTGCAGTGAATAGTAATGATATTTTCTTGATATTGCAGTTCCTGGAAGTTCATCTAAATGGGAGGAAGTACAGTCCAAAGCAAAGCATTTATTATTGAACACATTTGGCATGTATAAATGTACTATTCAGCTTCAGAGTTACCGGCAAGAAGTGGACAGAACTTGTGCAAACTGTCAGAGTTCCAGTTCCTAACTGTGTATATATGGGAGACTGCTGCCTTATTTATCCTGCAGTCACAGATGTGAGAGCAATAAATACACACCTGAGTGAGAAATGGAATCCCTGACAGCAGTGTCACCATCAAGCACCAGTCTCAAAACAGACACTCCAGCCTGACAGTGCTAGTTTCTGTTTAATGGTAAAATGAGACTTCACCATGCTTCTCATATGAAGATGTTTCTAAAACACTGTTTACAGAATGAGACATGACTCTACAGATACCTCATCGAAGACAATCCAAGACCGTACTTCACTAATTATTACAGTACATGTCTTAAAGAAAGCATCAAGAATTCAGTATTTGCATTTAAAAATCCTTTTTAAAGACCATTTTTATATCAAGCCAGTGCTGGAAAACTGATTTTTTTTTATTATGTAATCTTGAACCCAGCTTCTTGAATTTGACACCCAGCTCCCTTTTTACCAAAATTATTTCTCAAAGTACTACTAATTATCCAGAGAGTGGAATAAGCATGTATTCCTAGAGTTTCAGAAATGTTTTATTTCACAGATAAGTTCGAATCTTATTGTTATAATTTGTAATCAACTTTTTCCAGATAGTACAGGGTTTTATATCTCAAAGTTACCATTTCTGGTTATTTGTAATCTTATCAGAATCAAATATTTACATATTGTGGCCACTGATATTAAATTGTTTAGCAGAAGTGAATCATAAACTCAAATTATAATATGATACTTTGAAACAAAACTTGGGAGTGAGAATGGGGTGTGGGGTTTCAGATTTAAGTCTTCCTGAAATCACTTGTTCATGGAATTATTTTAAGAACAGCAGGAGACTGAAGAAGGTAAACAATGACTCTCTGTCCTTTTAAGAACTGCCTTGCCTTTTGCACAGGAAGTTTGCTTGGTACCTTCCTTCCTGCTTCCATACCAGTTAATCTGTGGGAGCCCTTTCAGGGTAGAACTCTGGGAAACTAAGTTTCAGTGTGCCCTCCACCTCTCATGTGTAGACCAACCACCTTCCTCCAGGAAGAATTTTGGATCAATGATACGGGTTAGGGATTCTCCATGGACTCCAGGAATCCTAGGATATAATTTTGAAGTTTTTCCAATAATAATATCATAACAGAAATGCCCAAAGAGATTGGGGGAAGATACTACTCTGAGAAGACAAAATTTTCAAGGATTTTTGACCTTGTGTGTTCATGTGTTTTGAAGCAGGGGAATGGGGATGGACATTAAATCTGTTGTGGGGAGGCTAAGCATAAAAGTTTTCAGAGCAGAGGCAACTAATTGGTAACGATTGTGTTAAAGATGCAGCTGTGAATATTCATGTTTCATTTTCCAACTGTTGGTTTTCAGATTATCTTTATGCATGTTAGAAATCCATTTTCAAGAACAGTTTCTTATACCAAGAACAGATAATGGTTCTTAGACTCCTCAGAATCAGAGTAGAGCAGCAGTGTACCAGGCAAGTTGTGAACTGAAATCCTAGATGGGCATGCAGATGACTCCTGATATAAATGACTAGGACACACACTTTATCTTTCTGCCCAATACCTCACTATGTAATAAACCTAAGATAAAACCTAGATTTACCCCAAAATTTATTGTTGACAGTATCCAGTAAAAGGGTTGATGAGGATTAATGGTTGCTAATAAAACCTCGTGTTTGTTGAATTGAATATTAACTTTATGAGATTCTTACTGTGAATCTATTTAAAATAATGATTTGAATCTTTCAAAAATTTCAGTAGCACATAAGCTGTTGAAATCAAAATAAATATAAAATTAAAATAGAGAGGGCAAGTAAGAATAAATGAGAGGCATTTCAGTGGATATTTGGGCACTTGTAGACTTTGAGCACCTAGCAAGAGAAGGGAAAAGAATATGCATTAATGCTAATTATGCTAATAGAGTTCCCCATATTTGCAAATTGTTCCTCAGAGCTACCCAGCTTGTTTCTTATAAACTTTCCTTTATCCTAAATAGCTATATCTGATTTTTCATAAATGACCCATTCCTTGGAAAGTTACTTGATGAAACAGTCTGAAATCCATTTGAGGATTGAAAGGATCCTTTTGTAAAAAGCAGAAACACCAAAAACTTTTGTAAATCTTACAGTGTTCTCCTTAAAATGAGAAACATAAGAAGTTTTCCTATGCTTTGCTTTTTGTAGCAAGGACTATAGACTTTGTACTGGTACTTCATTGGGAGTGTAAGATTTGAGGATTGATAGATTTAACTTGTAACTTCATAAGACCCACAGAGAAGGATGTGAATTTAGCAGATACGACCAGGAATTGCACAGTTGGTCTGTCCTTCCCCCACCTAGTTACAGCCCCGAGTTATACTCCTCAGCCAGCTCTCAAAAAGGGCTCTCCATTGTCTAGCAAAGGCAGTGGCTGTATAAATACCTAGCATTATTAATTTTGCATAAGGAAAACAGATCACAACAAAAACTGAGCAATTCTTCAGTGAGGTATATTTTGGTTATCATTTGCAAATTAATCAGTTACTTATGTGTATAACCTGTGTTTCACGGCTCTTGCCAGATGCAGCATTTTGACTTTTATGGCCTATTGTTTCATTAATGACCATGCTGCTTTAGAAATATAACATGGGGAATATAGTTGCATAAGGCATATTTCAGAGAGCTTTGAAATGCAGAACCAGAAGCGACTGAATTCCTCCATACTTTTTCCATTAGCTATTCCTTGTGAAATGTGAGCCTGGATTTTCACAACTTGCAGCTCCCATCAGTATTGTTTGCCAAATCACTGGATTTCTTATTTTACTGTTTTCCACTTTGGGTGCTTCATTCCCATTTTCTAAAACTAGTTTCCTGCTCTTAGGAGTCTCAGTGCTCTGGTTCTATCTCTTGAGCCCAGGTGTCCTCACTGAGTGTTTGTCTTCAGTAGAATTTTCCCAGAATAGACACAGGCAGGATCAGATATATGAACTTCCCTTTCATTTTAATGTGAGGAAAAACCATCCTTCAGAGACAAAACACCACTTATAAATGTGTTTCTGGATAGGGTAAAACCTTTGTTTAAGCTGCTGATTGTTCCTGATCCAAATTTCTCTGCCCGCCAAGTTTTATGGCAAGTGTGGTAGAAGTAGATGCACTGCATAATCACAAGCCAGGATCATTGCTAAGATTCAAACAACCACTCTTACCACAGAGAAGCATTCACTTCTGTAACAAGCACAATTAGCTAATTGTATTTTCTTCAATTGGTTCAACGAAATGAATAAGGTGTTCTTATATAGAATTTGAGCCCCTTTGGAATAAGGTTTTAGACACTTTTGCTGTTGCCTCTGCCTTACATATAGTAAATTTAAAGTTACAGAATGTGTTCACAAGACTAGTTCATCGGGTTCAGTTTGTCTTTGAATCAAGCTTCACTTAGGAGCCAGTTGGGTATTATTAGTCACAAATGCATAGTGACACTTTGCTGTATGCTCTGTTGAGGGGAGGCCAGCTTGATCCCCAAATTGTTGATTATGCCTAATGTCTCTCTAACCACAATATCATTTGCAAACCCAGGCTACAGATCTGTCCTGTGAATCCCACCAGACAGGGCTTCACATTTATGTTACAGATCGCTACCCAGGGGTATTGCTTGTGATGCCAGTAGGAGCGCACAAATTGTAGAGAAGAACTATCGTGGGAAGTCCTCAGTGTTAAATTGTGTGTGTGCGCCTCCGTTACACATTCCAGCCAGCCAGTCATTGAATTCTCTCTTTTAAAAGATTTAACCCATTCTTCTAGTCATATTGTGATGACCAACAAACATTTTCTAATTTTTGGTAAGATTGGAAAACACTTAAGAAGACTTTCCTAGTTAAACCTATGACAGTGTCAATTTAAATACTGCAATTAAGTATACTCCGAAATAACTGCAACAAAATTGAAATGTGCCAGTATGTCAGCTTTGCACCTGAAAGATAATGTATATTTGGAAAGCTTATGCTTCTCTAAATAAATACATGTTAATAAGTAAGCCATATCACACTTTAAGAAATTGTATATACTTTCCCATATACACCTTTCAGAAACCAGGTATTTTGCATAATGATTGATTTTAGAAAGATTTTGAAGCTGGAATCTGTCCATGTAATTTAAAATCAAACTATAGCATATGTATATGTACTAAATTTGCAATCTTCAAATTGTAATTTCCTATACATTTATTAAAGTATTGTTTTGCCATGTGGTTTCTTAAAAAAAATGAAAGTGTACAGTGTCTTCAATTTCAAGGTTTTTAAAATCGAATAAATAATCAAAATAGGCCTCAAAACGTAATGGTCATAGAAAGAAAAGCATTGGAAAATAGATTTTAAGCTATCTAGTTTTAGAATCTCCAATTTAATGGCCTCTTAGATGTTTCAGAAATAAACCTGAAGAAAATTTTCCAGAGAGGATAAAAGAGAGATCGAAATAACCTTTATCTTTTTATATCCGTCACTTCTTAAAAAAATTTTTTTTTGGCCATGCTACATGCAGGATCTTAGTTCCCCAACCAGGGATGAACCTGGACCCCTGCAGTGGGAGTGGGGGTGCCCTAACCACTGGAAAGTGAAAGTGAAGTCACTCAGTTGTGTCTGACTCTTTGTGACTCCATGGACTGCAGCCTACCAGGCTCCTCTGTCCATGGGATTTTCCAGGCAAGAGTTCTGGAGTGGGTTGCCATTTCCTTCTCCAGGGGATCTTCCCGACCCAGGGATTGAACCTGGGTCTCCCGCATTGTAGGCAGACACTTTACTGTCTGAGCCACCAGGGATTTCCCTGGACCTCCAGGGAATTCCCATATCAGCCCCTTTTGATGTCCCTGCAGCCCAGTGACAACGGCAGAAAGGAAAGAAAGAAGCTACTGTGGGAGTGAGTTCGGTGAGGCCCATCAGAAAGTGTGAGCTTAGGGCCCCAGGGACCTTCAACCGTTGCAGACCAGGGCTCAGACACCACACCTCCCTGGCCCATCTGCCACAATCTGTTTGTATGGCCCAAGTTGCTGAGGGTGGTTTTCTCATTTTTTAACATTAAAAAATCATAATAATATTTCATGATGTGAAAATGACGTAAGGTAAACTTCAGCATCTGCAAATAAAGTTACTTGAACACAGCCACACTCATTCAGCTACAGCTGCACTCATGCTACAGTGGCAGAATTGAGTAGTTGTGACAAATCTATTTACTGCTTGTCCCTTCATAGAAAAGTTTGCTGGCCTCTGCTGTGCCCTGTTGTACCATTTTAGGACCATAACAGCACAAATGGATGCAGCAAGCTCTCACAGAGTCCGCTTGGAAGTTCCTGTGATTGGTTGATCTAACAGCTAACTGAGTCACCAAAAGGTCTTCTCCTCCCTTTACCATTTTTCTTTTCTTTATCCCCCTTGGAGTCTAGGGCCAAAATATAGAGAAAGAGTAGCAAGATTTCAATTACCATATGTTCTACATCATGTTCAGCAGCAAAGCCATTTTCTACAGCACAATCATCACCAGCACCGTTTAAGAATACTTTTCAACATAAAGCTTATTCACCTGAATTTTTTAATTTTGCACATAAATTATGACCAAAAAAATGAATGAAATAAAAATATATACATGTTGAATACCTTACCTAGTTGGTGCCAACTGGGAGCTCACAAACAAAAAGATAACATTTTATCTGCTAAGTAAATTGAAAATTGCTTATAAGGCTTTTAAAAGAGTATGCTCTTTAAAGTTTTTCAGGTACCCAGCTAGCAAAAAACAACTATTTTTGAAAATAATAATAAATACACTTTCAGATATATTAGTAAGCACTTATATGTTACATACTCCGTGATTATATACCTTGGTCTGTTTCTATTTTTTTGATGTTTTATTTTTGGGGTTCATGTCAGATGTTAAAATAATCCTAATTTGGGGTACCAATTACAAACTTGTTTATGCTAAACTTTCAGCCTTACTTAATATATTAGAATAATATTTTTTTGGTTATATTTCAGTTCCAACTATGATCTACTATAATTTCTATAAGCTGTGAAATAAATGAAGCATATATAGAAAATATGAAGCCTATGACTAAATATCTCTTCATGAATCATGGAGATAAGATGTTTAAACCTCCTAAAATTGTAAGGTTCAGTGAAGTATCACCAATGAGCTCATCATTTTCAAGCAGCATTCTGGTTTAAGGCTCTCATGTGACTTTTACAGAACACAAACTGTAAACTTGGCCTGTGGGTATTACCAAACATGAAGATGATACTTTGTAAGTTACCAAATAGCTTCCATGTATCCTGACCTGGACTTTTCAAAGACTTGTTCTGCTGACTTTTAAATTCCTATTGTCTGTGTTTCACTTCCCAGTTTCTGCACATTGGTTTGTGGATTGTTGTGCTGTTTTTTTTTTTTAAAAAAAAAAAAAACACACTTTTGTTCATTTTAACAAAATGCTGACAGTATGGAGAAGATGTGTATGGGTAGGTTTTTCTCCAAAATATACTGAGGTATTTCTTGTTAAGAGTATAGGATTTGTTTGTTTGTTTGTTTGTTTGTTGTTTTTGTTTTTGAAACAGGAAGAAAGAGTGGCTTTATTACTTTGCCAAGCAAAGGGGGAACACAGTAGGCTAGTTCCTCAAAAACTGTGTTACTGGAATTGCTGGGATTTTTTCAAATAGGAAACTTTTACAGACCTCATGAAGCAAAGCTAGCCCTAGAGCAAGACTGTTCCCTTGACTTTCCTAGGACTGAGGAAAGTCAGTCTGTCCCCACCTTCTCCTATCACCCTTCCCCTATATCCTTCCCAGAAGAAACCTGCTAACAGCATAAAGGTAACAGGGATATATTTACCTCTGAACAGTGATTACATTGAATGTTTGGCCTCAAACTTCAGAACTGGGGTGAAGGTAAGAGTTTCCTGGACTTCCATTCACTAATCTATCATATTCAACTGTGAAGCCTCCAAGGCAAATCCTATTTCCTACAGGTTTTTTAATCAGTTACAGCTTGACCAAAGTTTCAGTATTTTCAGAAAGAACACAAGCATATTCCATCCTCTCTTTGCTTTTTTGTGTAAAAACATTTTCCAAAGCCCAGGATATTTTTTTAAAATCCCTAAGACAAAGTATTACAGAATGTAGAGTGTTTTAATCAATGATATATATATATTTGATCTTAGAAGCAGTCTTGAATTTAAGATGACATGGTACTGAAATCAGAACATCTCAGAAAGTTGTTTCTATTGGTTAGAAATTTTCTCTTTTTCTAGAATAGGTTGAGACTCCTTCCAGATGCTGATTTTATAATCATTCAACTAAATATTGCTCTTTTAAGGCCCCCTTCATACCACTGAACATGTTACGAAATACAGCATGAAACTCCTATGTATTTCTTAAATTAAACAAGAAATTAAACTCTATTATATTTTTGGAGAGCATGTTGGGTTATACTGTCACCCCTACAGGTAGATCCCACTCCCACTAGAGATGGCTTGAAAAACTGTAGGATGAAATCCACCTTTTGGGTAAATACACAAAATCCTTCTAACTGGTGACTGCTTACTGCCATCCTATCTCCCCTACATCAGCCAAACCACAGTCACCTCTTGGCTGATGGGGGAAATAATGATTGCTAACATGTACTGTTAATGTTCCACAATAAACTGTGGAAAATTCTGAAAGAGATGGGAATACCAGACCATCTGACCTGTCTCTTGAGAAACCTGTATGCAGGTCAGGAAGCAACAGTTAGAACTGGACATGGAACAACAGACTGGTTCCAAATAGGAAAAGGAGTACGTCAAGGCTGTATATTGTCACCCTGCTTATTTAACTTATATGCAGAGTACATCATGAGAAACGCTGCACTGGAAGAAACACAAGCTGGAATCAAGATTGCCGGGAGAAATATCAATAACCTCAGATATGCGGATGACACCACCCTTATGGCAGAAAGTGAAGAAGAACTAAAGAGCCTCTTGATGAAGGTGAAAGAGGAGAGTGAAAAAGTTGGCTTAAAGCTCAACGTTCAGAAAACTAAGATCATGGCATCTGGGCCCATCACTTCATGGGAAATAGATGGGGAAACAGTGGAAACAGTGTCAGACTTTATTTTTTGGGGCTCCAGAATCACTGCTGATGGTGATTGCAGCCATGAAATTAAAAGACGCTTACTCCTTGGAAGGAAGGTTATGGCCAACTTAGATAGCATATTTAAAAGCAGAGACATTACTTTGCCAATAAAAGTCCGTCTAGTCAAGGCTATGGTTTTTCCAGTGGTCAAGTATGGATGTGAGAGTTGGATGGTGAAGAAAGCTGAGCGCTGAAGAATTGATGCTTTTGAACTGTGGTGTTGGAGAAGACTCTTGAGAGTCCCTTGGACTGCAAGGAGATCCAATCAATCCATCCTAAAAGAGATCAATCCTGGGTGTTCATTGGAAGGTCTGATGTTGAAGCTGAAACTCCAATACTTTGGCCACCTCATGCGAAGGGTTGACTCATTGGAAAAGACCCTGATGCTGGGTAGGATTGGGGGCAGGAGGAGAAGGGGATGACAGAGGATGACATGGTTGGATGGCATCACCGACTCAATGGACATGGGTTTGGGTAGTCTCCGGGAGTTGGTGATGGACAGAGAGGCCTGGCATGCTGCGATTCATGGGGTCGCAAAGAGTCGGACACGACTGAGCGACTGAACTGAACTGAACTGAACATGTATTGATCCATTACTGCCCTTCAGACACTGTACCATGTACTTTTTTATGTATTATTTAATCCTCATGATGGTCCTCTGAAGATAATTATAATCTTCATTTTGCAACTGAAGAAACTGAGATCAGAAAAAATTAAGTGACTTGTCCAAAGTCCCATAGGTAGAGCAGTAATTCAGGAATAGAAATCACAGATGACTCCTAAATATAGTTATACACATGTAATACAAAAACACGTAAACATGTAATACAAAATGGATGCAGTATAAACTAATGCAGTTAAAATCACAACCAGGTTTTAGATAATAGATGTATAAAAGTAAGAGAAGTATAATAGTTTAGGGAACGTTCAACCTTATACAATTACCTGCATGATTAGCAAGAAAGCAACCAAAAGTTTACTGTTTGTTAATTGAGCTCCTGCATTCTGAGGTACCAGAATGGCACTGAATCAGGTCCCAGCATATCCCCTTCACTGGCCCTTCCTCTCCTTATTCCTCAGCCCTCACAGCCATGACTGGGAAGGGCTGGGATCCAGGCCACAGGCCACAGGCCACAGGCCTTGGACGCCTCCTGGCCTTCTCTCTGCAGCCAGCCACTCCTTTAAGGTCAGGACGCTGCATTTCCCAGTCCACAGTTGGTCTTGCTTGTGAGGCGGGAAGGGGAGAGAATTCTATGTTACAGTCAACATACCATGGCATCTATTGGTCACAGCAGCCCCCAAATCTTAGTCCATGCATGGTTTGGGTGGGGGAGGAAGGGGTTAAATTAAGAAGGGGCTGTACCCACTAATCGGCCATCACCAAGACAGGATAGAGACAAAGAAACAGCTCAGAAATGCTGCATAGAGAATGTGAACCCACAGGAAACAAAACACAAGCCTCTGGTAATTCATAGAAATTTTCAAGAAGAGAATGAACTTCCCACAAGTCATGGAATTATGGGCTAAAGTTGATCTCATCTTGGTTGGGAGTGGGTAAAATCTGGTTGTTATCTGGGTTAGTTACTAGGTAGCTCCAAACCAAACAGATGCTCTCATTGTGAGCTTGCACAGAGACAAAGTCTCTGACAGACGGTTTAGGTTACCATCCTGGTTCTCCAGAAGAATGGGGGAAAATCACTGAACTTCTCTGTGCCTCAGTTTCTCCACCTGCAGAATGGGGACAATAAGTGTCTCTCCTTAATATGACTTTTACAAGAATTAAATGACCAACATAATCAAAGTTTTAAGAACACACAAAACTCGAATATCAGCTATCCTTATTACTGCAGGTTAATTTCTTCACAAATGCAGACTTAAAAAAAAAAAACACTGAGCATTGCATCTTGCACACCCAGAACAAGACAGACTTTCTTATCCTTCGTCTCCTTCTTTTATCTGGAAGACCTTTTCCTCAAGTTGTTTACCTCACAAAAATCAACTCATCCTTAGAGACTCCTCAGGCATTATCTCTGTCAAGAAGCTTTCCTTGCCTTCCCTATTAGGAGCCCTTTCTCTGGGCTTCCTTGATGACTCAGACAATAAAGAATCCGCCTGCAACACAAGAGACCTGGGTTTGATCTTTGGGTCAGGAAGATCCCCTGGAGAAGGAAATGGCAACCCACTCCAGTACTCTTGCCTGGAAAATCCCGTGGACAGAGGAGGCTGGTAGGCTACAGTCCATGGGGTTGCAAAGAGTCAGACACGACTGAGCGACTAACACACACACACACCTCTGTGCTCCCCTCCCTCATTCTGTCACCATCATCCTGGAAAGCCACCACTGTCTGCTTACCCACAAGCCCCCTGGGTGAAACCTAGATCTGCTCTTCGACTTTCCAACATTAGAGACACCGGAGGGATGCATTAATGTTCCCATGGTTGAAAACCATCCCACCATCAGGTATCTATTTATGCACAGAAACTTTTTTAAGGAGCCCTAAAAATCCCCACCACCAATGTTTTAACCTCTTCTCTGTAATGTCACTGAAACCCACTCTTCTATAAAAACATTCCAGATTGGCCAGCTCCCAATGACAAGTTGGTTTTTTATACTTAGGATACGTGTAATTCTACTACAGCTATGCAAATATTTATGGTTCTGTCTTTTCAAGACCGCAACAGAAATGAGACACTTTTCTGAAACACCCAAGACAGTTATGCAATTAATTGCAACTAAACTGGTGCTAACAACCAGCAGTTTTTATCACTTATATGGCCTGATAATCTCTCTTGGAGCCCAATGCAGTGGTAGAACTGAGCTGGTTCCTGTCAATTCTAGTCTTCTTGATGACAGTTTGTTTTTGAAAAAGATTTTTAGAAAAGATGAATTAATAAAGTGATTATTTTCAGCATAGGGGAACAGCTCAGGCTACTTTCAAAGAATCGATGAATTTTAAATCAGTAATCTTAGTGTTAAAGCATGTAACCAAGTATACAAAGCACACTGGATTAAAAGGCAAAAACAGCAGTTCTGGTTCCAGCTTTTCCACACATGGTTCATTTGACAAATTACTCTGTTTTTCCCTGCCTCAGTCTGGCTATCTGAATAACAATAATAGGGACTTCCCTCTGTTCAGTGTTTTGGACTCTGTGCTTCTGCCACAGAGCACAGGTTTGATCCCTGGTCTGAGAACTAAGACGCTCCAGGGTATGGCAAAAATAATGATAATAATTGTTGTTATTATTTTTAAAACACTGATTGAGTGCTTAGGGCTGTATATACCAGGCATTGTTCTAAAAGTTTCAAGTATTTGTTTTTTATTAAATCATTTCATGTAGAGGCATGCTCATTTTCATTTGGGGTAATTAACTGTTCTAAAAGCTTTTCAGGTTTTTGAGAATCCTCCCAAACAAACCTATGAGTTGTTATAATCCCAGTACTATGGGTGAGGAAGCTAAGGCAGGGAGGGGTTAAGAAACTTGCCTAAGGTTAGCTAGTAACCTTGAGCTGGGTCTCAAATCCAGGCGATTAGGCTCCAGTGTCCACCCTCTTCCCCTTTATGATGTGATTAGAGCTGTGACTGGCCACATGGGTTATCAAGTGCAATATGGTATGGTGCTCTCAGAGGGTCAGGAGGGCCTGGGCTGACTGCCCTGAGCCACTGCAAGAACCCACCTGCGTGGGTGGGACGGATGTGGGAGGAGAGGGACCCAGCAGGACTGTGCCCGCTTCATCAGTGATTGCCCAACTCGATGGACAGGTTACCGTAACCCTGACGCCCTGTCTCCCAGGACTGCCTCAGGCTCTCTAGCAGGTTTCGCAAAGAAAGACCCCAAGGGGCTACGCTCTTCATGCCTCTTCTCTTGTACACTTTGTGGGTGAGACACTAAGGAGGGACAGCGTGGTGCAGTGGAAAAGAGAGGGCTTGGACCCTGCCTGCAGTCAGTTCAAATTCAGCTCTGTGAACTTAGGCCCAAGGTGGGGGCCTTAGTTCCTACTGAACAACTCAACCCTATGTATTAGATTGGTACATGTGGCCCTTGAGGAGGAACCAGGACTCTGTTAAATTGCTGCACCATTGTTTCTTGAGGGGCTTCTCAGGTGGCAAGTGGTAAAGAATCCACCTACTAATGCAGGAGACGCGGGTTGATCCCTGGGTCGGAAAGATCCCCGGGAGTAGGGAAATGCAACCGCTCCAGTATTCTTGCCTGGAAAATTCCATGGACAGAGGAGCCTGGTGGGCTACAGTCCATGGAGTTGCAAAGAATCCAGCACGACTGAATACGCACACACATTGTTTTTTGATGGCTTTTCCTTTGTTTCTGCATTCCCTCTCTTCCCTAATTAGAAGTCCTTGAATCTGCCCTTTGAAACTCAAGAAGGTCTAGGAGGCTGAAGCCTTTTTCTACAAACCGGAAAGGGATGGGTGACATGGAGGAGACTGTATCCGGGAGGGCTCCCCAGGGTCCTGCTGGCTTTCAGTCCCCCCTTTTCTTTGATACTCCTCAATCCTGAGGGGACAAGTGTGGGACAAAAAAGAGAATAAAGTTTTGGATAGAGAGGTTAATCATAAACTTGGCCAGGGTACTAGGTTTTAGGGGGTCTCGGTTTCATATCATCTAGGAATATCATCTTAGCCATTTTCATGCCAGTAATTGGAACTCTTGTCTAGCTGAGTTCTCACTGGATCTGCAAGGTTGGAGTTTAAGATTTTATTTTTTTAGAGAAGTTTTAGGTTTATGGCAAAATTGAGAGGAAGGCAAGAGGTTTCCCATTTCCTTCCTACCCCTACACATGCAGAGTCTCCCCCACTGTCAACATCCCCTCACCCCAGAAAATAGCCTCTTACTAGCTTTGAAGGGACTACTTCAAAGAGTTAGGGGAAGAGCCAGTATATATGTGAATTTTTTTGGCTGGGAAATACATGTATCCAGCATACATTTTGGTAAAAGATGACTGCTAATCACAAAGAACAGACATCTCCGGTTAACGATTTTCATGCTTTTCTACATAGGAGAAGGTGCAAGGATCTGGAATCATTGAAATTTTTCCTTAGATATGCATCTTCCATCAGGGACTGGTGTATCCCGGGTACAGAATGTGTCACCTTGTTTGTCCATCCTGAGTTTCCCTCAGGGCATTCTGTCAGTGAGTGATGACTTAACCCACATGACCAGATTGTGAGTGATGCTCTGTGCTTTTTGTTTGTTGTTTTTCAGTCACTAAGTCATGTCTGACTCTCTGTGACCGCATGGACTGCAGCATGCCAGGCTTCTCTGTCCTTCTCTGTCTTCTGGAGTTTGCTCAAACTCATGTCCATTGAGTCACTGATCAACCTATATTCCGAATTTCCCTTGTGGTCCAGTGCTTAAGAATCTGCCTTTCAGTGCAGCGGATGCGGGTTCCATCCCTGGTCCAGTAACTAAGATCCCACTTGCTGCAGGGCAACCAGGCCTGTACATGCCACAGCCAGAGAAGGCTACTCACTACATCAAGGAGCCTGCACACCAAAAAGGAAGATGCAGTACAGCAAAAAAACAAAACAAAAATCCAACAACAACAAAAAACACCTATATTGACACATCATTATCACCCAAAGTCCATACTTTAGGGTTCACTCTTTATGTACATTCTGTGGGTTTTGACAAATTTATAGTGGCACGTATTCACCATTAATCTGTGCTCCACCTATTCATCCTTCCTCTGACCCAACTTCTAGGCAAACACTGATTTTTTTTTTTTTTTTTACTGTCTTCATTGTTTTGATGTTTCCAGAATGTCATATGGTTGGAATCACATAGTACGTAACCTTTTCAAGTTGGCTTCTGTCACTTGGTGATATGCATTTAACTTTCCTCCATGTCTTCTCATGACTTGATAGCTCCTTTCTTTTTAGTTCTGAATAATGTGCCATTGTCTGGATGTACCACAGTTTATCCATTCGCCTACTCAAGGACATCTCGATTGCTTCCAAATTTTGACAATTATGAATAAAACTGCTATAAACATCCAAGGTCAGGTTTTTTGTTTGAACATACTTTTCAGCTCCTTTGGTTAGATTCTAAGGATTGTGGTTTGCGGGATTATATGGTAAGAGTGAAAAGTATTAGTTGCTCAGTGTGTTCAACTCTTTGGGACCCCATGACTGTAGCCCACAAGGCTGCCCTGTCCATAGAATTCTCCAGGCAAGAATACTGGAATGGGTAGCCATTCCTTCCTTCAGGGGATCTTCCCAACCCAGGGATCGAACCCAGTCTCCTGCATTATAGGCTGATTTTTTTTGTTTTACCGAGAGTAGATAGTAAGTTTTTATTCTGTTGACCAACCCATTCTGGGAACTCACCTCCTTCAGTCTGTGCGTATTCCCTCCTGGTTCTCCTTTCACTTCTCTGCTGCTTCCTCTGACTTCCTTACTTTCTCCTTAAATATTCCTTACATGCAATGCAGCTTGCACACAGTAAGCACTCAGTAACTATCAATTTCCTGCTCTGATCCCAAATACTCCTGCTCCAGCCAGGGACAGCCCTCCTGGTGGCTGAATGGGCTGAGGAGGCTCCAGAGATATTATTCCCTCTGCTCTCATGCTTCTTCTGAGAGGTGCCCAGCTCCTGCTGGCAGATGCCTAGGGAAACTGCAGCTCAAGGGCACCACTTCATCTTACCAATGACTAAAGGTGGGAAAAGTGAAAGTTCTTGTCCCTTTTCAGATACAGCTAGTTCCTTCATTTTCATTGGAAATGAAAGACCTGAGGCTGGGTAAGATTGAAGGCAGAAGAAGAGGTCAACAGAGGATGAGATGGTTGGATGGCATCACCAATTCAATGGACATGAACTTGGGCAAACTTCGAGAGATCGTGAGGGACAGGGAAGCCTGGCATGCTGCAGTCCAAGAGGTCACAAAGAGTCGGACACGACTCGGCAGCTGAATAACAACAACTCCTTCATTATAAACACTCAGTTCAGAAATATGAACCAATGAAACAAACAACTCTGCCACAAATCCCCAAATTATGGAAAATGTATATTCAATGAGTAGAAGACAACAAAACCACACAAAGAAGAATCACATTTAACAAATTCTGCTAAGGAATATGGATAAGTCTGTTAGGAAAAAATAAAAGTTGATTCATGTCTTTCACATCATGCTGCAAAAACTCCAGATCAGGATATTCCGTGGAATCATATAAAAGATTAATGGGTAATATAAAAACTTTTTGCTCAAACGCATTAGAGAAAATTTGTCTGCTGTGTCCTTCACCTAGAAATACACAATACACATTTGGCTCTTTGTTCACTAGCGCCTCATAGTTGGTGCTCAGTAAATATTTTGTTCAATGAATAGAGTACCATATTTATGATCTGATAAGTACTGTAATAAAGGAAGTTGTTTAGTTTTTGTCTAATTCATTGTTTTCCAATCTTCTTTGACCATGGAACCCCTTCAGAAAATGCATTAACATTAAAAGAGATAAGAGGACACTGATTTGGGAAACACTACTTAGAAGAAATATACATTTACCTTAATTTAGGAAGAAATATACGTATGTTAGGTAGTCAGACATGAGCGGGTCCATGCCCTATCCTGAACTGGGTCACCTTTCTCTCATCCACCTGGACTCTGGTGATGAGAACATGCCCAGAGACCTTCTCTCTTGTGGCCAAGGACTCCTGCTAAGTATCTAGCCATATCATGACCAGGCAAGAAAAAAACCACCAGCACACATCGGCACACAAGCACCAAGACCTAGAAGGTGACTCAAAGTCACCTGGGCTTCGGAGTGCTGTATTTGTAGTAAATTAGCACTGTAGTCTTTGACCACCAGCGCCACCACCATGGGTTTCCCTAGGAAAGCAGCTGCACACTAGGAGAAACGTTATATAACCTAAAGCTGACTGTCAACTTGTCAGTCAGATGACCCAGGACACAGGGAGGCACCACCACTCTTAACACAGCCAGCCCTGCCCCACGTGAGGCGGCTTCTGGTTTCCAGACAGCCAGATCTCGTCCTTTCTTGAGAGGGTACTTTCCCTTTTCCTTAAAACTCTTGCTACTCAAAATGTGGAAACAACATAAATGTCCCTAAGTAGATGAAAGAATAAAGCAAATGTGGTATATACATACAACAGACTGTCATTCGGCCTTTAAAAAGGAAATTCTGCAATACGTAACAACACGGATGGACCTGAAGGCAATTATGCTAAGTGAAATAAGCCAGCCACAGAAAGACAAATACATGATGCCACTTATATGAAATATGGAAAACAGCCAAACCCATAGAAATAAACTACAGAATTGTGGCTTTCAGAAGTTGAGGAAAGAGATAAATAGAGTGTTGATAATCAACAGTTGAAAAATTTCAGTTATCCAAGATGGATAATCTGTAGAGATCTGCTGAACAATATTGTGCCTATGGATCGTGATATTGTATTTTACACTTAAAATTTTATTAAGTGTTCTTAAGTTCTTATGTTAAATGTTAAGTGTTCTAACCATAATAAAATAAGTAATTAAAAAAAAAAAAACCATCTTGCTAGCACCTGATCTTGAACTACTGGCCTCCAAAATTCTGAAAAAATAAATGCGGTGTTTAAATCAAACAAATAAATAAACAAACAAACCTTTTGTTACTTAAAACTCCTTTATGTCCCTCAACTGAATCCTTTCCCTTGAGAGAACAAGGATCAAGAAAATCACTATCCCTCTGGTGACATATATATTATTACCATTAAAGTAATTTTTTAAAAATTGATGAAAAAATGGAAAGGTATAACCACAGGAGCAGTCCAGTGTGTTACAAAAGAAAATAATAAAAACTAAGATGGAAAAAAATTAACCATGAGAACTGGAGAAATTGTGATAACTGTGACAGATACAAATTTGCTAATAAAATATATAAAGATCAAATACAGATCCACAGAGAAAACAAACTCCTAAATAGGCAGAGAACACACTAACCAGCCAGCATGTACAAGAGGGAATTATTATTAAGCATCTTAAAGGAAAATGTTTAGTTTCACTAACAACTAAGGAAATGTAAATTAGTCTACTTTTGGACCATTTTGCCAATGTTAAATCCACAAACTCTTGAAACCTTGTTTTAGAAACACACACTTTGGGGGCATTCTTGAGTTGCTATAGGTTGATACAGTCTTTCTTCTGGAGGACAGTCTGACAGTTAATAAAACAAGACATTAAAATAGCCATACCCTTCGACCAAATTATTCTACTCGTGAAAATTTCCAAGAGTGAAAAAAAAAAAAAAAAATCCCCAAACAAAATGTTTGCCTAGGGCAAGAATCTGAGAGGAGACAGAGAAGCAGACCCCCTAGTGGGAAGAATCTGAATTACCTGGAACTTTTTTGCAGCCAACATGTGTTATCTCTTTTCCCAAGTTCCTGATACCTTCCTTCCACATTTTTGCCTATATTATCCTGGTTAGGAATCCCACTCTACCTTTCCACCTTTAACTATTTTTATTTTTTAATTTTATAAATGAAGGGTTAAATTATTAACACTTGGTTTAAAAGTGTTATTTTTAAAGTGCTCAAATCAAAGATAAATGATCACAATGTGAACACACCCATATAAGCACCAGGTCAAGAAATAAAACATCATCAGCCCCAGCCTAGTCCTGATCTCTGCCTCCATCCTCCACACCATCATCCTGACATCCAACACTATAAAATGACTTGCCTCTTTGACTTATACAATCATTATCATATAGTAGGCATTGTTTTATGTCCAATTTCTTTCAACATTACATTTGTTAAAATTCACCTATGCTGTTACTATGCAGCTGCACTTTGTTTGCTTTTGTTTGTTTTGCTGTTAGATATTCCATTGTATTAATATACTACAGTTTTTTCTATCTAGCCTATTGTTTGTTTATGGACGTTTGAATTGTTTCCAGTTCTTGGCTATTACCAGTTATGCTGTTCAGTTCAGTCGCTCAGTCCTGTCCGACTCTTTGCGATCCCATGAATCGCAGCTCACCAGGCCTCCCTGTCCACCACCAACTCCCAGAGTTTACCCAAACCCATGTCCATAGAGTCGGTAATGCCATCCAGCCATCTCATCCTCTGCCGTCCCCTTTTCCTCCTGCCCCCAATCCTTCCCAGCATCAGGGACTTCTCAAATGAGTCAGTTCTTCATATCAGGTGGCCAAAGTATTGGAGTTTCAGCTTCAGGATCAGTCCGTCCAATGAATATTCAGGACTGATTTCCTTTAGGATGGACTGGTTGGATCTCCTTGCAGTCCAAGGGACTCTCAAGAGTCTTCTCCAACACCACAGTTCAAAAGCATCAATTCTTCTGCACTCAGCTTTCTTTATAGTCCAACTCTCACATCTATACATGACTACCGGAAAAACCATAGCTTTAACTAGACAGACCTTTGTTGGCAAAGTAATGTCTCTGCTTTTGAATATGCTGTCTAGGTTGGTCATAGCTTTTCTTCCAAGGAGCAAGCATCTTTTAATTTCATGGCTGCAGTCATCATCTGCAGTGATTTTGGAGCTCCCCCAAAATAAAGCCTCTGTTTCCATTGTTTCCCCATCTATTGTCCATGAAGTGATGAGACCAGATGCCATGATCTTTGTTTTTGCATGTTGAGCTTTAAGCCAACTTTTTCACTATCCTCATTCACTTTCATTAAGAGGCTCTTTAGATCTCCTTCGCTTTCTGCCATAAGGGTGGTGTCATCTGTGTATCTGAGGTTATTGGTATTTCTCCCTGCAATCTTGATTCCAGCTTGTGCTTCATTCATGCTGTTAACAATGTGTATGATCTCAGGGTACATGGGCATATATTTTTGTTGGGTATATATCAAGGAGTCAGGTTGCTATGTTACAGATTAGGCCATTGTTTAACTTTTTTTTAAGATAATGCAGAACAACTCCCTGTAGCAGTGTGTTTGAATACCCATAACCCCACATTTTTGCCAACTTTGCACTGATAATCTTTTATTGTTCATTTTAACCATTCTGGAGGGTAAATGGTGACACCTAACCGTGGTTTCAATTTGCAGTTCTCAACATTCAGAAAACTAAGATCATGGCATCTGGTCCCATCACTTCATGGGAAATAGATGGGGAAACAGTGCAAACAGTGTCAGACTATTTCGGGGCTCCAAAATCACTGCGGATGGTGATTGCAGCCATGAAATTAAAAGACGCTTACTCCTTGGAAGGAAGGTTATGACCAACCTAGATAGCATATTGAAAAGCAGAGACATTACTCTGCCAACAAAGGTCTGTCTAGTCAAGGCTATGGTTTTTCCAGTGGTTATGTATGGATGTGAGAGTTGGACTGTGAAGAAAGCTGAGCACCGAAGAACTGATGCTTTTGAACTGTGGTGTTGGAGAAGACTCTTGAGAGTCCCTTGGACTGCAAGGAGACCCAATCAATCCATCCTAAAGGAGATCAGTCCTGGGTGTTCATTGGACGGACTGATGTTGAAGCTGAAACTCCAATACTTTGGCCACCTCATGCGAAGAGCTGACTCATTGGAAAAGACCCTGATGCCGGGAAGGACTGAGGGCAGGAGGAGAAGGGGACGACAGAGGATGAGATGGCTGGATGGCATCACCGACTCTATGGACATGGGTTTGGGTAAACTCCGGGAGTTGGTGATGGACAGGGAGGCCTGGTGAGCTGCGACACAACTGAGGGACTGAACTGAACTGAACTGAACTGATGCAGTTCAAGTGAAAGTCCTCCCCCTGGTGGATAAAATCTGAATTACTTGGAAGGCTGTTTGTTGTTGTTGGTTTTTTGGTCTGAGGCCCTCCGTCACATCTCTTCCTCCCCCAGGAGTCTCCAAGAATGAAAAGTCGACCATCTTTCATAAATTCATCAGGCATTGGATATCCTCTTTTATGAAGTACCCCTTTATGTCTCAAGCATTTTTCTGAGCTCATTTTTCTATTGAGATTTTTTATATTAACTTGTTATCTGCATATGTTGTTGCACACACACTTTCAATTTTAAGCTTTTAAATCAATTCATGTTCAACACAACATTATAAATCAACTGTACTTCACTTTAAAATCAACTCGTTTTCACCTACGCAACAGGCTCAATGCAAGTTCAACTTTGTCATACTTAGATGTTGCCAGTAGATGGCGCCATAACCTTGCTCCTGAGCCTTCCACTGGCTGTGCCTGAATTTCAGCTAAATTTCCCCAAATATTGCAAGTAAGCAATGTTAAATAATGAGAAATCAAAACTTTAAGCCACCATACAGCTAGATGGAATACAGCTAGAACTGCTTTTTTTTTTGGAGGGACGGCAGAAAACAACACATTAATGTTTTTTGTTCCAAATAAAGGAATAAAAAGGTCTTTACCCCAAGGCAGGAAACACAGGTGAGGCTGTCCTGAGGCAGGTAAATCCATGGAAACACCCTCTGGGAGTAACCTGCAGTCCAAAGAAAATGAATAACTACCCCACCTAGCATTCAGACACTGTTCCACTGTTTAAAAAAGGCAGGTACCTCCTAGCACAAGGTCTGAAAGCAGAGAGAAACAGGGGTTTGGTCTCTGTTCCTGCCTCCCTCTGCCTCTCCTTCTGCCTCCACTCAGGGTGCAGCCTTCCCTGAGCTGTGCCCCCACTTAGAGTTGGACAGACCTTTCCATCCTGCCTCATCCCCAGCCCCACTCCCTACTGAACAAAGGAATGAATGAGTGTGTGAGTGACGAAGTCCTGGCCTTCCTGAGCTTAGATATCAGAGCACACAAACCCCACACTCAAAGGAAGACCCCATGAGAGAATGTGGAAATACTGCAAATAGAGGTGCAGTTCTGAAGGTGAGCTTGAGGGGGTAGGTGCGATGGGTTGGCTTGTGATGGGATGTGATTATGAGCGAGAAGACACCTTTAGTTATTAATACTTATGCAAAGCCATAAACCAGGGCCTGAGGCACATATAGGATGTGGTGAGAAGGTGACCCCTTTTATCTAGCCTTCACAATGGTCACTGGCAAGAACACAGGAACATAAGTCAGAGATTCAGCTATTTCCTGGAGTAGCCAAGACAAGGTTTCTACCATGGTAGGTCACCACCCCTGAGTCCCCAAGACCTAGTGCAAAGACTGGCACCTTTAGAACAGGTCAAATTAGCTCACTGGCGCTTTTCACTCTCAATGTTCAGAAATGTCCACAGGTTGAGCTGCACGCCTGAAGTCATCTCCATCCCACGTCTGTTCAGACCTAGCATGCTGCTGCTGCTAAGTCTCTTCAGTCGTGTCCGACTCTGTGTGACCCCATAGACAGAAGCCCACCAGGCTCCCCCGTCCCTGGGATTCTCCAGGCAAGAACACTGGAGTGGGTTGCCATTTCCTTCTCCAATGCATGAAAGTGAAAAGTGTAAGTGAAGTCGCTCAGTAGTGTCCGACTCTTAGCGACCCCCATGACCTGCCTTGATATAAAGAGATGCATCAGCCCACTGATATAAAGAGAAGCTTAGAAAGAGAGGCTCTGTCCGCTTCTGGTTTTTTATTGTGGGTAATTGGGCAAGCCTGCTTTCTGAGCAGTATTTCACACTTTCTAAGTTAGAGGAAATTGCACCACTCAGACTTCCTCATTCTGGAGGCTACTAGGGTAGGTGTCCAGAGGCTGGGGCTTGGGTGGGTGCAGAGCCCACAGGCCCAGGCCAGAAAAGTGCATATCTACAGGTGGGAGGGGTGCCCAGGCCCAGCTCTGCTCCTCCTGGGTTGCAGAGGCTTGCTACCTGTCACCTGTCACCCACACAGCCTGGGCAGGGAGAGGCTGCAGGTGAGAATGCACTACAGTTTGGGGCGTGGAGTCTCCACTTCTCCTCCTGGCCCATGTGGCACCCAGTGGTTTGCTGAAGCCAGTCTGTACTGCTTGCAAGATCTAATTGTTAAGTTTTAAGGAATTCTGCAAAGCTGTTGTTTTGATTTTTGCAAAGCAGTTGTTAAATAGCCATCATATTAACAATTATAAAATCTTACAAGAGAATGTTATACTTTTAAAAAGCAGCAAATACTCAAAACTTCCCAATTATTTGACTGAATTTTGTAATTATATTTGCTTTTGAGGCTGTCTACACCTGTTGTGTCTGCTTGCTAGAAATATTACCTGACAGTGCACTGCTTCCCATCTGTCCCCAATTCTGCATTCAGTAACATCTTGTTGGTAGCTTGAAATTGATGGTGGTGGGAATATTTACACCACAGAAATCAAGAAATGCAACCAATCAGGGCTTTCTTCCTCAAGTGCCAGTTATTCGTTGACAGGTGCACCGTTGCACGTGGCCCACAACTAGGGGACCTGGATGTGCAGTGGCTGGGAGGGCGGCCAGCCCTGTGTTTTCCCCCCACTGCTGCCAGGGTGGACCTTTGCTCAGGCAGATGAGGGGGGAGGAAAGGGGAGGAAGTGGAGAAAAGCTGGGAAACTGAGAAAAGCTGTTCCCCCCAGGGCAGAGCAGCAGGGAGCCTGGCTCACTAGGGAGTGGGCAGAACTATTTGGAAAAGCCAGGAGCACGAGAAAGGTGACAAGCAGAAATGAAATCAGTTAAGTGACTGAGTGGAGGAAAGTATAATGTCCAGAAGGCAGGTCTTGTGAAGACAGAAGGCAATCACAGAATGCTGCACTTAGGCCACAAAAGGGAGGTGAGCCAAGATCACACAGAAGTTGAGCCCCATGGAGTTGGGCTTCACCAGAGGCTCTGCAGTGCTGGTTCCTGACAGGGCTGTTATAATGGGCTCATAATGAAGAGTCTGGAGGGAACAGAGAGGAAGTCACCAGCTCACAGTCCTGAAGTAGGAGCTCCTGGTGCTTCTCCATGCCCCCTGACTCTCTGACTCACTCCTCTGTTCCTACTTAAAAGTTCTCCTCTCCAGGGAATTCCAGACACTTCCCCACATTCTGCATTACACTCACCCTGAAAGCTTCCAGAATCTTCTATTGCTGGAGACACCCCAGTCTCGAGCTGGATGTCCCACAGACACCCAAATACCTCACCTAGTCCTCCAAAACTGCTGCTTCCCACCTCAGCCTCCCATCTCAGAGAGATACCAAACCTGGAAAGCCTCATCAGTCCAGCAACTGTCACAGCTCTGAGCAGCCCGCTCCATCTCCCCACAACCCTCCTCCTCCTCCATCCCACTTCCCAGGGCTCTGACACTGCTTCCCAAACTTAAATGGCCTTTTCCTTCATGTTCCCCCTGTTTTGAAAGTTGCCTATGACATTGCATGCATTAAACATCACCACCTACCCTTAAAGTTGCATTTGCAACTTCCAATCAGAATTTCACCCATTAAACCCACAGAGCCATTACCACGTGCCATGTGTGCTGGGCATAGGGATGCAAGGTGAACAGGCCTGGCCCTGGCCCTTCAGGGCTCATGGCCTACTGAGGGAGAGTCACATAAATACTAAATCAAACAGTGCTCCTAGATAAGGACAGTATGTCTGCCACCTGGACTCCATCTCCAGCCATTCTCCAGACCAAAGCCAAAAAGGGATTCCTAGAACACAAAGCCGACCAAGTCATTCCCTTATTTAAAACTTTCGTTTTTGTCGAGTATTTAAAACCTTTAGTGGCTCCCTACTGCCCTTAGGATAACATTCACACTCAAGTTAGCTTGGCTTCTCAGCCCTTTCTGACCAAACCCACATTAACAGGAGAATTCTCATTTACTTGGTCAATTAACACCAATCTAACTGAATATTTACTGTGTGCCAGTCATTGTACTGAACACCAGGATCCTGAGGAACCATAAAATGTATACCATTACCTCTCCTGGAGCTTGTAACCTACCAGGGCAGATATTAACAGATACTTGTACAAATGATTATCAGTGTGGTGAGTTCGGAAAAAGGAACATTTCCTCCTCAGTTCCCTGCTTGACCATGACTCCTGGTGGTGCCCATCTGCTGGTCCTGCCTAGGTCGGCCCCTCTCCTGAGATGCCCTCTCTCCTTCATTGGCCAGATCTCTGTTAAGCCCCAGGTCTCAGGTCAAGGTTCCTCCCGAGAGTCTTCCTGAACCACCCCCTCCCTTTGTGGTCCTGTGGTGGCCCTCAGCCCTGTGAGGACGCTGAGTACAGGGCTGTGTCCCCCAGGCCCAACACAGAGCTCCTGAGAATGACCACTGAGTCTTCTTGATCCACCTGGGAATATGTGCATTTTTAATTTAAAAATTATTTACATCGATTTCACATATTTATGAAAGCTGGAGCTGAGTGCTAATAAATGAAACAAATGATTTTTAAAACAAGGATGTTTGTGAAGACCAGAGCTTTCAGGTAACTGAGTTAGAGAGTAAGGAGGGGTGGGCGGCAGAAGACGCGGGGCTGCCTGCTGGGGGTGGCTGGGGGATGACGAGCGCCCACGGTCTGGCTGGCTTTCCTGGGTGGGGGTGTCTCCATCCCTTCGGCGGGCTCTCTGCCCAGAGGCCCTTGCTAACTTCCTGCGGTCACCCACCACCCTGCCTGCGGGGGCCCGGTGTCTGCTCCTGGACTTATCTCCTGTGGGCTCCTCATTGCCCCCGGCGGGGGGGGGGGACCCCGAGAAAAGAGAGGGAACCCCCAGAGACGGGGGCAGCTGGCCCCTCCTGCGTCCCAGCGCTGTTCCCGGGGCAGCCCGGCCGAGCCGGCTGGTCTCTCATCTGCCGGGTCTGGAGGCGGACCTCCTCTCGCACCTCCGAGGTCCCGCGTCATCCTGGGCCCGGCTGCGGGCAGGTCCCGAAGCAGCCGAGGTCCGGCAGGGAGGCGAGCCTTGGAAAGCCGCCAGTCTCTCTAAAAGAGGCTTTGTCCTGCCGGGGAGTCTCCCACCTCCGGCAGCCTGTGCGCAGAGTCCCACGCTCCTCCCTTGGAATCGGGGTTGGAAGATGGCGTAGCCTGCCTCCTTCACTTCAAAGCTGAGGAAGCTGCTGTCCTGAGAGGGAATTCAGCGCCCACGGTACCGCAGCCGGCGAGGTAATCGTGCTTTACAACAAAACAGGCAGTCTCCTGGGCCTCCCTCCAGCCGGGGCCCTTGGCTAACCCCTACTCCCAGCCCACCTGTTTAGGGTAGGCTGCCCCAGCTTTTCCAGCTGGTTTGAACCCCCAAGTCATGCCTCCAGTGAATGAAACTCAACGGAAATCACGGCCACCCCCGCCTGCAACTTCCTCCACACCCATCTCATTCATCTGCCCCTCTGACACCAGGAAGCGGGGACACAGCTTGACCCAACCTGACAGGCTCTCCCGGGCGGGGACCAGGAGGAAAAGCTGCTCAGTGACTCGGGGGCAGGGCTCACCTGGATGAGGAGTGGCTGCCTTAATGCCTTAAGGAAGAAAACCAAACACAGGTGTGCCCTGTTAGCCTTCCCGGCCCACAAACATGTCGGGTCTCTCCCTGTCCTTACAGGATAAAGCCCCAGCCTCTTAGCCCAGCCCCCAAGCCGTTCCCAGTTGGGCTTCAACCTGACTGTCCAGCCCTCATCTCCCACCATGTGGACCCCATGCTCCTTCCTGCCTTGTCACACCATCCTCGAACATGGCGCGACACCCTCCAGGCCTCCCTGGCTTTGTAGGTGCCGTTCCCTCTGCCTCCAACACCCTTCTCTGCTTCTCCACCTGACAAGCTCCTTCCCATTGTTATGACCCACCTCAGCCAACGCAGGCGACTGGGGGTTCCATCCCTGGGTCAGGAGGATCCCCTGGAAGAGGAAATGGCAACCCACTCTCGGAAACTGCCATGGACAGAAGAGCCTGACGGACTACAGCCCATGGGGTCGTAACGAGTCGACAGGACTGAGCATGCACGTGCGCCCGCACGTGTGTTATCACGTGCGCGCCGCGGAGCAACTTAGCCCCCGTGCTGCTACTGAGCCTGCGCTCTAGAGCCCAAGAGCCGCAACTACCGAGCCCATGTGTCAGGACCACTGAAGCCCAAGCACCTGGAGCTGGGGGCAGTGAGGAGCCCTCACAGCACAACTAGAGAGTAGCTCCTGCTCGCAGCAGCTAGAGAAAAACCTATACAGCAACCAAGACCCGGCACAGCCAACACTAAATTAATAATAAAAAAGAAACTTGAAAAAAAATCTCAAAAGTCATCTCCCAGTCTCTGTGTGGATACTTCTTCCCTCCTTCCCCTGCTCTTCCTTTACCTCCCCCTCCTCCTCACCCTCCTCTTGTTCCTCCTCCTGCACCTCGTCCTCGTCCTCTTGCCTGGGGTGCTTCTGTACTAACTTTATAAATGATAAAGAAAATTTGAGGTCATGAATCTGTGTCCCAGACAGACTCAATTCCTCACTGACAGCAATTGTGTCTTTATCTTCAAATAATTAGAGCCCAGCACATAGCGGACACTCAAAAAAGCGATGATTTGCTAAACAGAATCAGTATGTGGACTCTGGATTTACTCCAGAGCTTAATTAGGAAACAAGTCTTAGCACTGCACAAGGATCCTCTTCCAACTCCTTTATTTGACTCGTATTTGTTGAGTATAGTGATGTGCAAAGCACTGTATAGACAAAGTATGGGGCACTCCAAGCTGGGTAGACACAGGTTTCACATTTTGGAGGTACAGACAAGACAGAGTATGACTTATAAGGAAAGAGTTAGGAGGGAGTGACCAGCGCTATTATAAGCAGATTGTCACGTCTAATCCCACAAAGTAGACACTTACATTATTATTCTCACATTAACAGATGAGATTGAGGCTTCAAACTCTGAGAGAATTGTGAAGGCGCAACTAATAAGTAGTGGGAGCAGAATCTGAACCTAGGCTGCCCTCGGGCCCCACATGCCAAAACACAAAGATTTGGTTTAAGGGTTTTATTTTCCTAAGTAGTGACCCTCAACACCATGTGCTCACAGCAAACACCTGGAGAACTTAAAAAAGCACAGGTAACCCACTTTGGTCCCGCCCCAGAGATTCTGATGTACCTGGTCTGGGGTGCAGCCAGGGCTGAGAACTCTGGCTCTAGATGGGGGAGTCTGGTGTCAGGTACGTAACGTAAGCCCCACCTGCAGCTGAGGTGCTCCCTGGGTGTGTCAGGGTCCTGTCTGTGGAGACTCTGAGCTTTCCTGTCCCCTTGGGAGGGGCCCCAGACAGTGTGGCCAGGGCTGGCACTTCCTCCTTCACATTCTCTCTGTGTCTCACCAGCTGTGACCTTCTGTGGCCTTGGAATTGCCAAAGACACCTTACTGGGGAAATTCCATGGCTTCCTTGTGAGGGGGCATGAGTTCTCCAGGACGCCAGCCAGCTTTCGGTATGAGCAAGCCAAGAGCCGTGGGTCGCAGTGAAGGTAGCTGATGTGAGCACCCTGGGTGGGCGGCTTGTGGGCAGCCGACCTGACACCAGCAGAAGGGACTGCAAGAAAACACCACACACCTCACAGATTCCCCAGAGGCAGGCTCCGTGGGGAACAGGCAGCAAGGTGGAGAGAGGGCTCCTGACTCTACTGTCTGCCTGCTGTCCTCGGCAACTGCTGGACTCCAGGCATTAGCAGACCCCGAGGGACAGTGAGGATCCCCAGAACCAGCAGAGCCAAGCAGCGTGGCTGCAGCCAGCAAGGCTGGCTTTCCCCTTTTCAGACCCAGGCAGTGACTCAGGGACAAGGATGGAGAGCAGACAGGGACCTCAGCTCCCTTGCCCACTGGGGAGCATGACCTTGCCCCAGAGCACTGTCCAGAGAATCTGGGACTGATAGAAGGGAGGTTGGCAGTATGGCCCACATGTTTTGCATGGCAGGACCCTGCCCTCAGTGGCCAGGTTCTTCACAGAGATGTTGTGAGCATCATGTCATTAAATCCTCACCGCAGCACTTGGGCCATTCTTTGCCAGCTTTTCAGATGCAGAGAGCTTGGGGCTCTCGGAACCGTGAGCACAGGCTGGTCTGTGTGTGGGGGTCCAGGGTGAGCAGACTCGATGGGCCATCTGTGAGATCTCCCCATGTCCAACTTCCTGTGCCTCTATTTCTAAATCTAGGTAGTTCATGGACTGTCTGACTATGCACGGCTCCCACATAGGATGGCCACATCTGTTCCTCTAACCGTGAGGGCTAGGATGTGCTCTTGATTACCCCCAACCATGACTAGGTATGAAACAGCTTCCTTCACAGGAAGAACAACAGGATAAGACACCAGAGCAGCCACAGCAGAGGGCGGGCCTTACCCCCAGCCTGTGCTTCTTTTCTGTTCTTTTTTTGGCCATGTGGCAAGTAGTTCCCCAATCAGGGATTAAACTTGCAGCCCCCCGCACTGGAAGTGGGGCATCTTAACCCCTGGACCACCAGGGAAGTTCCAGCTATGCCCCTGTTATCTGTACCTTCATATAAAGCCCTCTCGCTGTATCACCTCGCATAGCACATGGCAAGTAGCAGATGCCCGTTAAGTGTTTTCTGGATGATTCAACCCAATGATGAATCCTTTTGCAAAGACTCATGCCATAATTGAACTTTGGCATATATTTAATTATTCATTTATCCAACAAATAGATATGACGAGTGCCCATGACACACCAGGCACACACCAGTGGCTTAGTGATCCAATGACAAGTGGAAAATAGGTCCCCATGGCACTCCAGATTTGTGGGGGAAGAAATTAGTTTCCCAAATGCACATAAAATGAGTCTGTGAAAAAGTTATTAAAGGGTCACAGGACTATGGAAATGCAGGCAAGAGGATCTGCCTGGGCCTCCGCAAAGGCTCCTTTGAGGAAGAGGTCTGCACATGGATCCAGCCACCCACCGACCCATCCATCATGGACCATGTTCTGAGCGTGCTGAACAAGGTGCCACCAACGGCTGACTGTGTGGGTCATTTCCCCAAAAGTCCTTCAGAGTAAGAGGAAACCCACATCTCCTGGCTCACCCAACAACATGCTCAAGTTTTTAGGTGTAAGTTTTCCAGTCAAGAGGAAAAAGAATTTTTTGTGTGTGTGCAAAGCAGCTGAAACTGAAACTGACTTCACCAAGGGCGTCCCAGTTTTGTTTTTGGTCAAGGGAATGAGCCAACTCTCCAGGAACCCCAGGGACACTCCCATATTGCCCAACACTGCAGGGCAATGCAGACTGAGACACACCCCAACCCCCTGCCTCCACCAGCCCCTTTCCCTCCTCAGCGCCAGCTCCTCCATAGCCAGAGGTCTGCAGGGAACCACCCCAGATGGAACCTTCCCCAGGGTCTGCTCAGGATAAGGTCAAGAGCAGGACTGGAAGAGTGAGCCTCAGACCAGTTGGATGAGACACTGACCAAACTGTCTACAATCAGGAGATGAGGGGTGACTGAGGCTCTGCCTCTGAACTGCCTGCACCCCTTCCAGGGCCCTGAGCTCATAGCAATAATCCTAGTGACTCTGGACACGTACAGCTGCCCATACCTCGGCCCCTTCCTCACTTTCTGCTCAGGTCCCCCCTCTCTCTCCTGACTGACATCTTTTCATCCATACTCACTCAATAACTTAGGGTACAAGTGACCCTATGATGTCCCTGACTTTCCTCCTGGCTGTCACTCTTGTCTCTTACTTAAAGCTTCTGAGAGAGTCTGTCTGACACAATAAGCCTTTTTCAAGCCAGGGCCTCACGGGACCACTGACAAGGGGACAGAAAGCCCTGCAGGTACTTGAAGATCTAATCTCAGCCCCTTCTCATCCTCTCTCCTTCCTGCTCATCAAACTTGTTTTCCTTTGGGATATACAGATGGCTACTACACCATCACAAAGTCTTTCAGATGCTGTGGCTTAGAACATAAACTCTGGGCTCAATTTCCCAAGGTTTGTCCACCAAAGAAAAACCCTTTCTCCCCCAACTTGCCACAAATATATGCCTACTGGCTTTGGGCAGGCTATGGTGTCAGGGATGGATATCGAAGCCTCCGTGTTTCTATTTATTTGTTCTAGACCAGAGCTTCTCAAACTTAAGCCAAGCAGGACTCTGAAGAGGCTGTGTACCGAACCCAGAATCCTGGGCCTCCCTGCCAGAGATGCAGATTTAGGAGGTATGGGTGTGGACCCAGGTGATGAGGCTGTGCTGGGTCTTCATTGCAATGTGCAGGCTTCTCTTGTTGTGGTGTGCAGGCTCAGTAGTTGTGGCTGGGGGAGCAGGAAGGACTTACTTGCCCCATTGCCTGGGAAATCCCATGGACAGAGAAGCCTGGCAGGTTACAGTTCATGGGGTAGCAAAAGAGTCAGACACGACGGAGAACAGCGCATAGCATAGCATAGCACATGTGGGATCTTAGTTCCTTGCATGCATGTTTAGTCACTCAGTCGCGTCCAACTCTGTGACCCCATGGACTTTAGCACACCAGGCTTCTCTATCCACAGGATTCTCCAGGCAAGAACACTAAGGAGGATTGCCACTTCCTCCTCCAGGGAACTGCCCTGACCCAGGGATTGAACTTGTGTCTCCTGTATTGCAAGCAAATTCTTTAACCCCCTGAGCCACCAGAAGAAGCTTAGTTCCCTGGCCAGGGATCAAACCTGAGTCAGGGAATGCGTCAGGGAATTGGTGAAGAAGGCGGATTCTTAACCATTTGACTACCAGGGAAGTCCCAGAGTAGGACTCTTTTTGCATCTCTGTCCTTACCCTAAGACAAAAGGTGCTCTGACTGAACACTGGAGGGAAGAAGAGCAATGAGGAAATAGTGCAGAAGTAAGATATCTCAGTGAAGACATTTCTAAATATTAACCCATTTCACTGGCTTACCCTTGAGATGAATTCCCTTTTGCAAAGCAAGATTCTGAGAAGTTAGGAAACCCACCCAGGTCACCCAGCTCTAGACTGGCAGAGCCTGGAGTCACATGCTGACCTGTCTGCTTGCTCCCTGCCCACTGTGCCCACCATGAAGCCGAATTCACGTCAGATTTGATTGTTACTGGTAGAACCACTGCCATCTGTCCTGACACGGGTGGTCAGTAGTGCCATCTCTGCAGAGAAATGAAGATGTCAAAAAGGCATCTGCATCTAACCCCATGGACACCTTCTAGACCCACCACTCCTCAGGTTAGGGTGCTGGGGTCAGTGTGACTGAGCAGGCAGCCTGGACTGGGGGAGGCATTAGAACCCCAAACACTTAGGTCCCACCTCAGAACCACTAAAGCAGAAGCTTTGCATTGGGAGCCCAGCAATCCATGTTTTGGGCTTCCCAGCTGGCTCAGGGGTGAAGAACCCACCTGCCAATGCAGGAGACCCAGGTTCAATCTCTATGTCAGGAAGATACCCTGGAGAAGAAACAATAATGCACTCCAGTGCTCATGGCAGGAGAATCCCCACGGACAGAGGAGCCTGGAGGGCTACAGTCCACGGGGCTGCAAAGAGTCAGATACGACTTACCGACTAAAACAGCAGCAACAATCCACGTTTAACACGCCTTACAGGGGAGTCTGATGTTTGACAAAGGCTCGGGGTTGAGAACAGCTGTTTTTACTGAAAGAATGAGCCAGCTTCCTAGTGTGGTTTGGGAGGATTGGGTTTGGTGATATGGAAGGTTCCTTGCTCTCTGGGCAAGCTCTGACATACACCATGGAGGAGTTGGTGGAGCATACACTAATCCAGTTGTGAAGCCGACTGTGACCTCTCCTGCTTTGCCTGGTTACAGCCTTGTCCTGGAGAGGATTTATTGCCGGGATAGTCCAGTTGCTACAGTAACTCTTGTCCTCTGCCTGGGCCCTTCCTCTGTGGGTGGTAATGCTTACATCGTTTAGATACCAGGTCAACCCAGTGTCCGAACTCTGCTTCCGGGTGTATCCACACCCGAGCCCAGGGAAGCCTGTTTGTTATCACTGCAGGGACAGCCTGAACTACAGGGCCTGGCTCGGGTGGCCTTGTTGGTGTGTTTCTTACAATCTGCAATAACTTCCAATTTTCTGTTTTTGGAAAAGAAAACAACCAAAATGTAATAATGTATGGGGGTTGGGGGCGGACTACTACATATGGTGGAAAAAGTTATGCCAACCTCGAGAGAGCAAGTAAATATAGAGCAGATTTTTAAAAAATATAATCCACATACCATAAAACCCTTTTAAAGTATACAATTTAGTGGGTTTTAAACTAAATTGTGCCACAAGAGAACTTTCTGGGGTGATAGAAATGTTCAATAGCTTGTTTTGCCTGATGGGCTTCCCTTGTGGCTCAGCTGGTAAAGAATCTGCCCGCAGTGCGGGAGACCTGGGTTCAATCCCTAGGTTGGGAAGATCCCCTGGAAAAGGGAAAGGCTACCCACTCTAGTATTTTGGCCTGGAGAATTCCATAGACTGTATAGTCCATGGGGTTGCAGAGAGTCGGACTCGACTGAGAGACTTTCACTTTCACCTGTTTTTTTTTCACTTTCACTTGTTTTGCCTGATACTTCCATGGGTGCATATAATTTTCAAAACTCTTCTAACTGAACCATTATGTCCTGTTCATTTTATCCTATCTAAACTATAATTTAAAAGAATAATTTAAAAAGTAAACTGTGCTTTCCCAGTAAGTGGCCTGGAGGTGACCTCTGAAAATGGTTCGTTATTCAATTGACCCAGAAAACCCCACAAAATTATGCAAACCAAGAGGTTCAAGTCTTTGTAACCTGAAGGGTATGCACATCTAAAAAGCCTCCAAGTATCTGAAGGATATCTAAATGTAAAAATAAGTAAATAATGATGCTACTTTCAAAAATCCGAAACAAAATTTGAGAAATGTCCAGTGGTTGACTCAATGAACTTGTCTCCAAAATAACAAGCAAACAGTCACATTTGCCTTGTGACATGAACCCATTTCTTGTTAATGTTGATAAGGAAAATTGATATAAACACAGGCATTATAAAATAATCAGGTTAATTTGCCTGAGGCAAGGTAACCTGAACAAACACCCAGGGAATAGAATGGTATCAACATCATGATTACACACAACTAACTAAAGGAAAAATCACATGTATTACTTGGTGAAAATATAAAAAAGTAGAGTTTAATTTTTTAAATAGTATGCCCTCTCTCCAAATAAGCAATATTTTATTATATATGTATCATAAATCATACCAGGTGAAAGAGCAATTTGCTTTTAGCATGTTAGCAAAAGTTATCAAATTGGGTTTTGTTTTTTTTTCTTAATTTTATTCTAATTTTCATTTTAAAGCTAAGTAGTAAGCACACAGGCAAATGATGTAGTAAAACACTACCAAAACCAAAGCCTTGGTTTTTAGGGAGAAACTACATAAATACCTGAAAGTAACTTTCTAAGCATGGAGAAAAGATATTATAAGGAATAATTACCAGGAAAACTAATCAGATTCCTAGCGTTCTCTTACATACATATTCAACTTCACCTCCCTTCCTTATTCATACAATCTTTTTTTTTTTGCCATTCTGCATGGCTTGTGGGATGTAGGATCTTAGTTCCTTGACCAGGGATTGAACCCAGGCTCTCTGCAATAAGAGCATGGAGTGGAGGACCGCTAAGGAACTCCACATACCATCATTTTTGAATGTAAGAATATATGTAGTGTGTTTGTGGAATATGGTGATTACTAAAATATGGGTAGGTTGCTAGAGACATTTTTAACATTACTTATGTTGCTGTTGTTCAGTGTCTAAATTGCGTCCGACTCTTTGCAACCCCATGGACCACAGCACGCCAGGCTCCTCTGCCCTCCACTATCTCAGAATTTGCTCAAATTCATGTCCATATATTATATATACATAAATATGTAATTACCTTTGCTATTATGTCTTTTCTAGATGTGCGCACACATGCAGAGGCTCTTATTTCTAGCTCGGTGTCTGTGTAGGTGAGAGTAAAGGTGAGACGTGTTTATCTTTGGGTGTGTCTGTGCTCTAGCAAAGGTTTGTAACTGGGGCGTTGTGAGCCAAAGGTGGACCAGTTACCAGAAGTCAACATGTGTGAATTTCAAACAGGCAATATTCTCACTCATGGAAGAATATAATTTTCAACACATTAAGAGCTTTCTCCTTTATAGTAATAATCATTCTTTACAAAGCAAAAAGGACCACGACATGATGCTAGAGGTAAAGAATCCGCCTGCCAATGCAGGAGATACAGGAGACTCGGGTTCAGTCCCTAGGTTGGGAAGATCCCCTGGAGAAGGGAATGGCAAGCCACCCCAGCATTCTTGCCTAGAGAATCTCAAGAACAGAGGTACCTGGTGGGCTGGTTGCAAAGAGTTGAATGCAACTGAGCAACTGAATACACACACACACACACACACACACACACACACACACACACAGCAACTGCTACATGTTAAGCACCAAATTAGGTATTTTATCTCACATAATCTTCACAACTAACCCAGGCAGGTACAGATGAACCCAAGTTCATAGACCAGGAATCTGAGTTACAAATCATGGGTAGAAAAGTGGCAGAGTGATCTGATTTCAGAGCCTGTAGTCTCATTCTCCGAAGTCTCAACTAAAATGTGAGAAAATTTCCCCAAGAAAATAATGTTGAGTGAGTACATAATTAGACTTCACTAGTTTTTTAGTGATATGGACTTTAACCTTTTTATTCAGAAAGCTTAATTCCATATTTTCTTTTTATGTAAGAGAGAATTATGGGTGTTTGCTTAATGCTCAAGGCCACTAACTGAAGGACTCTGGGCTTTGATTTAATTGCAAACTGGAACCAATGAGGGAAGGGCATTCCTTCTTCTTTGGGCTCCATGATGTATCTCCTGATTCTCCTTCCCCATATTTCCCAGTCCTTGTGTGTATGTGCTCAGTCGCTTCAGTCATGTCTCTCTGTGGCCCCATGGATTGTAGCCCACCAGGCTCCTCTGTCTATGGGATTCTCCAGTTAAGAATACTTGAGTGGGTTGCCATGCCCTTCTTCAGGGAATCATCTCAACCCAGGGATTCAACCGTCTTGGGTATCCTGCATTGCAGACAGATTCTTTATCCATTGAGTCACCTGGGAAGCCCTCTCTCAGTCCTCACCAGGGACCAAACCCTCTTTCCAGCCCATGTCCTTCATGATGACACTCCTCGCTGTCTGTTCAGTCTTCATATCACTCTATAACTGCCTCTGTAGGCAGTTTCATCCACACCCTGGCTTTTATCATCCTTTGAACTGTCTCCAACACACATCTTTGCAGTTCTTGAGAAATAATTTACCTAGATAGCTTACTGGGCTCTCCAATGAACAATTCCAAAACCTGACACATTCCTTATCTACCCCTTGAACATTCCATTTTATTTCCCTCCTGTATCCTTGGTCTTGGCACCACCACCCACCCCGCTACTGGGGTGAGAAATCTGAGAGTCCTTTTGGACATCCTCCAGCCATGTCCAATAAGCCTTGAGATCTTCCCCCCTTCAATCACTCTCAAGTACATCCTCCTTTCTCCATTCCCTCTGCTATTTCCTTAGTTAGTCATGGCTCACCACCTGGACCCAGGACCACTGGCAGAAGCCGGTCAGTGCACATCACAAACCTCTAGTTGCTAACAGTCAACACTCCTTTAAATAAATTGTATGATGTCCATCCCCATCTTGATATATGATAAAAATCCTAATCTATTTCCTTTGTGCCTGCAGGATAATAGCATAATATCTTATCCCATCTTACACTCCAATATTAAATTTCATGTACTAAACTACTCAAGTTTCTACAGATATGCTATCCGAGCCCTCTGTGGCTTGGTAAATATGTGTCTCTACTTCAACTGCCTTTTTGAATTTTAATTACTGGTTTTTAAAGAAACTAGGTTTTCAGGGATCCTTGTTCTTCGGGAAGGTTTCCTTTGTACCATGTGTTCATTTCTATCCTTGCTTTATTGTCATCACATTGCTTGGATTTGTTCATAAGTGTGTCTCCTTTTCCTGTCAAATCCTTGAGGTCAGCACAACACCCACCAGACAGTGAATGCCCAATAACTGTACAACTTCTTAAATATTTAGATTACTTGAAAGTGTCATTATGATGTCTCAAACTTTTAAATTTCAAAGCCCACAATCCAAGAGAATCTCATCCAGATCAAACTCTAGAGAAAGCAGTTCTATAAGCTCCTTGGGAGTCACCTCCATGACCACACAGCTGTTGGGTATTCAGTACAACAGCCTAACAACCAAATGCAACAAGTGAAGCTTGGATAGGACTCTGGAGTAAAAAAATAGGTATAAAGGACATTAAAATTAGAGGAAATGGAAATGGGTCATATGTTAGGTGATAGTATCAAATTAATGTTAATTTTCTTAGGACTGATAATGGTGTAACAGTAGACTAAAATATCCTTACTCTTAGGCATAAATAGCTTTACCTTGTAACTTAGTTTCAGAGTTCATTTTAAAAGAGCACAGTATACAGAAAAATAGTGAAAATGTGAGAAAATGTCAACTGATAAAAAGTGTGAGTGTTCTTTGTACTAGTTTTTCAACTTCTCTGCCTATTTGAAAATTTTTCAAAATAAAACATTTGGGGAAAATGCTGAGAACACTATCAAAAATAAAATCAATAAATCTTCTGAAATGTACATTTCAATATTGCTGTTGGCCTTTTCCCTTCCCAAACCCACTTCATGGTATCTTCCACCACCTTGTTCATCTTGTAAAGCCACTGCATTTCAATCAGACTTGTGTTTTAAAGTTGAAAGGCAAAGTCCCCCCTCCCAAACACTACAATTTGCTCTCCTAATTGGCCAACCATCACAAGGCTGTTCATTTTTATTTGCCTCTACAGTGCCACACTGCCCTTTAGAAGCTTAAGCAAATAAAATTGTGCTTCATAATTGGTACATGTAATTCCTTGAGATCAACAATCAGAGATTTTTATCTGGGAAAATTTGAGGTGATAAGGAAGTAGCAGAAGTTGTAAAAGTAGTCTTGCTTTAATCCTTTCAGAATTGCCAAGTCTCTAGTAAGATTTAGCTAATTTTTATTGCCCTGAAGGTGGTTAGAATTTAGCCCTTCTCTTAAATTTCTATTATGTTCAGATGGAAATTAAGAAAAAGGGACTTATGATTTTTATAAGAGTCAATGAACCTGGGCATATACCCAAGAGAAATGAAAACATATGGCTACACAAAAACTTGCACACGGCTGTTCACAGCAGCATTCTTCATACCAGCCAAACGGAAGGAACAACCAAAATGTCTGTCAGCTGATGGATAAGCAAAATGTGGCATATCCACACAATGGAATATTAGCCATAAAAAGGAACAAAGTACTGATTCATGGTACAACACAGATGGATCCTGAAAACATGATGCTGTTAAGAGTTAAGCACCAAGGTCACATAAGGTGTGATCCTATTCATCTGAAGTACAGAGAATAGGCAAATCCATAGGGACAAAGATTACTAGTGTTTGTCTGAGGTTGGGGACAGAGGGATTAGAAGTAGGTTCTTTTGGGGTGATGAAGATGTTCTGGACTTAGGTGCTGGAGATATAAAACTTTGTGAATTTACTAAAAAACCACTAAATTGTGCACTTTAAATACTATGCTCTGTGAATTATATCTCAAAAATTTTTTTTAAAGTTAATTAAAAGTTATTTTCTATTTGGTCTCTTCTTCAGGAACAGTCAAGGGGCACCAAGGGGCATGCTGGATCTGATTGCATCTTTGATCTCCCTGGACCACTAGCCAGAGTGAAGAGAAGCCCCAAACTTATGGGGTGCTCTCCATCCTCCCCTCCCCACATGAGCACTGCTGTTAGCCTTGGCATCTGGAGGGCCAGTCTCACATACGCCACATTCCCACCACCGCCAGAATCCCAGTACTTCCTCCAAGACGAATCCCCAAGTCTCATACTCCATCTTGTTTTCACTTTCTTCATTGTACTTGCCATCTTTTACTCCTCTCCCTCCAAAACTGATTTTGTTCATTGATTTATCTTGGCTGCATGAGAACAGTGTGCAGCTAACAGCAGATATTCAACAGATCTCTGGTGAATGAATGAATTTGGAAAAAAAGGTTACACAGAAATTTGCCCTGGGTGTTATTTTAAAAAGATGAAGCTCCATGAAGGTACCCAGTGGCCTAGTGGTTAGGATTCAGAGCTTTCACTGGAGGCCCAGGATCAATCCCTGGTGGGAGAATGATCCCACATGATGTGTGGCATGACCAAAATGCAAAAAAATAAGTAAGTAAAAAAAAAGATCTTTTAAAAATAAAAAATAAATAAAATTTAAAAATGAATATTCATGCTTCAAAATGTGTTTATCTCCCATAAAAAATGTTTCCCCTCCATTTAAATATGTACCTGATCTTTAAGAAATCTTGCACAAATGGTATTTTATTATAGCCAGTCGAATTTAACAAATCTATATAGGAAAACATTTAAGCATTATAAACACAAAAATTGCAATACACAAAACAACATAGAATCTTATTTGGGGACTATGTGGTTATGCTGTGCTACCTTTATAATTTCTTATCCAGAGTCCAATAACGTAGGCAGGCCCTAAAAATGTAGCAGAAGCATTTCCGCACACTGGTATCCATAATCTAGTTTGTGCAGAAGTGTTTCCACTAGATTCATAGAGTACTCTTTGGAAGAAAAAGGCGAGGACTGGTCACCTGGTTGCCTTTCGGACCTTCTGCAACTCTTCAATGGGCTTCCATTCTTGGTTGATTGTTACAAGCTTTAAAAAAAAATAAAATTAAATTAAAATGTTTTGTTAGGATCTGTCCATCCTCAAGTCCCCTTTTCAGATCTATACACAGTTCCCTCTGGAAAAAGTATCACCATAACATTTGTAGCCAAAGAATCACCTCTTCCCATCTCTAATTAAAACAGTAACATGTACCAGTTCTATCCCTCTAAATAAAGTCTTTGGGTTCCTGAGTGTTACAGGCTTAGAGAGAGAGATCATATACATTTACCCCATTTTCACTTAACAGGTTCTAGATTTTTTTATTTCCTATGATTTTATGTGAACTATAAGCTCAAAAAGTGTATCTGTTCCATGTGAGTGGCTATATAATGTTCCTAGCACAGAGCTAGGCACTTAAAATTTCCTCACTGTATTTACTCAACAAAGGTACAAATGATCCAAGTTACACAATAAGGGGAAAGAGAGAGAGCTGAGGACAAGTCTTGACTTCCAAAGAACTCACATTCAGAGATTCTCAGTTATTCTCACTAGGTAGCTTTAAAGATCCTAAATGCCCTTCACTAAGTCAAGCTGTGTCATTTGAATTCTTTGTTTAAACACACATAGACACACACCCCACTCCAGTACTCTTGCCTGGAAAATCCCATGGACAGAGGATCCTGGTAGGCTGCAGTCCATGGGGTCAGTAAGAGTCAGACATGACTAAGCAACTTCACTTTCACTTTTCATTTTCATGCACTGGAGAAGGAAATGGGAACCTACTCCAGTGTTCTTGCCTGGAGAATCTCAGGGACGGCAGAGCCTGGTGGGCTGCCATCTATGGGGTCGCACAGAGTTGGACACGACTGAAGCAACTTAGCAGCAGCAGCAGCAGCACACACACACACACACATACACACACAACTTTCTGGAGAGAGGTTAAGTCATGTTCATTCCAACAGACTACATGTTTGCTGCTGCTGCTAAGTCGCATCAGTCGTGTCCGACTCTGTGCGACCTCATAGACGGCAGCCCACCAGGCTCCTCTGTCCCTGGGATTCTCCAGGCAAGAATACTGGAGTGGGTTGCCATTTCCTCCTCCAGTGCATGAAGTGAAAAGTGAAAGTGGAGTCGCTCAGTCATGTCCAACTCTTCGAGACCCCATGGGCTGCAGCCTACCAGGCTCCTCCATCCATGGGGTTTCCCAGGCAAGAGTACTGGAGTGGGATGCCATTGCCTTCTCCATGTTTACTTCCAAAATATTTAAACTGTAAAAATATCTTTTCAATAGTCTTAAAAATCTACTCATTTGGATGAGTGGATATTAGCTAATTTTGCTTACAGAGAATGCCACTGTTTTTTTTAGGAGTTCCTGTTATTTATCACCATAGACCTTATATTAACTTTTGACAAATAGTGGATAAAATGAGATTATGCATAAACAGACTCATAGATTTCAAAAACAAAATTATGGTTACCAAAGGGGAAAGGTGGGGAAAGAGCTAAATCAGAAGACTGGAACTGACATATATACACTTCTATATATAAAATAGATAACAAGGACCTATGTACAGCACAGGAAGTTCTACTCAGTATTCTTTAATAACCTATATGGGAAAAGAATTGGAAAAAGAATGGATATATGTATGTATGTATATATATATAACTGAATTACTTTTCTGTACACCTGAAACTATTGTAACAGAACATTGGAAATCAACTATGCTCTAACATAAAATAAAAATTAAAGGAGATGATGTATCACAATAATTATAAAAGTTAATTATCTGAGTGCTTACTATGGGCCAGACACCGTGCTAAAGGGCTCTATCTACTTTATCTTCTTTAATCCTCTAATCTCTGAGGCAGGGCCTTATTACTGTGCCCATTTTATAGATTCTGAGAACCCCAGAGAGACCAAGTTGTCCAAAATCACCTGTGAATAATGGAGCAAGGATGTGAACTAGATCTCCACAATCCTGCAGCACTCTCTTTTAACACTACACTAAATGGCACCCTAAACATGAAAGTTATTACATCTATTTTGCAGACAAAGGTGCTAAGGTTTGGGCTAAGTATAAATCATATTTTAATGTAGCAATACCTTTTTGGGTACAGTAGGATCCACAGTTTCCCAAGGTTCTGGATTTCTTTTTCGATCAAGGCTAAAAGAAAAAGAAAGCTGATTAAACATTAAAGTAAGTGCATTTAAACCAACTCTGATATTGGGTTTATACTACTCTAGGGACAGACTCAGAATGCATACTTGGGCATTCATCGCTAACTGAAATTGATGGAACAGTTCTTTTAAAAGCTTCACGGTTTGGCTCACACATTAAGGATCAATTCCTTTGCAGGGTACAAGGTCTGTAGTGCCTTTATAGCGCTAGACCGGAAAATGTTCTCATAAGCTGAGAGCAATGACAGTGGAAGTGCCAGGCTAAGAGCAAGCAGATAAGCTCATGCCCCAGTTTCTGGGAGGGGCAGAAGGGCTCAGCTTAAACCCTGTAGGTGGTGAACTGCCAGAACCTTCCATCACTGCCTATGGAGCCCTGCGACGGGCCAAGATCAGTTTCAAGTTTTTCTGTTCCTTATATTCCAGGATACATGGTATTTTACCTTATATCCAGGGCAGAAATTAGGTTTATTGTAGACAACTGCAGAAATTAGGTTTATTATCAGTCAACTTTACCACATTAGGAAATACCTTTCTAGTAAACTGACATTTTAAAATGTCATTAAAATGATGATTTAAGATTGATGATATATATCCCAAAAGACTATCCAAGAACCTTACATTTCAAAATGTATGTTTAAAAAAAGCAACTTTATTTTGCTGCAGGAGAAGAGGAGGATGAAAGGTCAAAATGGATGAAAGGATATTTAAATACAAGAAACAAGCTTATTCCATCAATATCATCATTTAATAGCCTTCTGAAACCTGGATGCTTTCTGGCCCTGACTCCCAATTCACAATTTGACATTCTTATTCTCTGGGAAAAACCAGGAAACTGATACCATGCATTTCATAAACTGAAGGTCAACCTAACACTACTAAAAACGTTTCTATAAATGATGAATGCTTACTTACATCACATCGGTTTTTCGAAGGGAATACACACCAAATGACAAAGCTCCAGTCGCTGCCACGGTCATGAAAAACACCAAAGGAATAAGCTAACAGAGAACAAAATATTCCGATGTTTCAATGTGAAACACTTGAAATGTAACAGAATAGCTCTCTATCATTTTATACTTTCTCCAAATCGGCACCATCTGTTCATCTTTAAAAGTTAATCTTTTTAGCCAAAATTTTCAATTGCTTTAAAAACTTACTTCCTTCTTTTTCATCAGGAGTTGGATAAAGCCCATGATGACTTAAGAGTAGAATCCAAATCTACAGGGGGGGAAAAATCCAAGATATTGATCAAAACTCAGCTACTAGGATTCAACCTAGTTAGCCAAATCAGCTAACGTATCCCAAAGCCAGCCTCGAGCCAGATGATCAGCGCCTTCATTCGAGGGAGGCTCACCTGGGGCACCCGGCGGGACCTCACGAGCGGACGATGCTAACGCCCAGAACGGAGCCCTGACGTCAACCTCCGCGCCTTATATACCAACCCCGCCCGCCCCGGAGAGCCGGCCGGAGCGTTCTGGTCACGCGGGACGCGCGGGGGCCGTGCGGGGCTGGACTCGTTTTCCCAGCAGGGTGCCCGGCAACTGGGCGCCCCCTGCAGAACTCCTTGTCCGCAATCGCCGCGCAGCCGGACGCGAGCGCCCCCTGCCGTCGGCCACCGTTCTCAACCTCCGCTCGGAGCGAGCCCAGGCTGAGCGTTAACGCCCCTGCAACTGAGAACCAGGAGAGCTCAGATAGCCAAAACTGGTGAAAAGCAGCCCCTCTAAAAGGAGATCCGGAAAAGGAGCCGAAGAAACGAGGGTCCCATGGGAGGCTCCTTGGTGCAGGCAGGTAAATTAGAATTAATCCAAGTCACATTAAAAGCTCCAAAAATGGGATGTGGCACACATATAAACTGTTAAAGTTCCTTCCAGAATAATTCCTCGTTGCCTTGATTTTTTACCATTTAAAAAAAAAAATCAGGATGTGAGGGAGAAGAAACAAAAAGAATCAACTGGAGAGATTTCCAGGAGAAGATTTCTTAGATGACCCTGAAGGCTGTCTACGGAAACATGCAGGCGGCTGCAGAATAACGGGAATAATAATTAAATCAGAATCTGTGTGTCAGACGCTGTACTAGAATCTTTTCGACATTTTCACAAGATACTTGTTTTAGGCTCAGAGACGCTCTAGTTGCATAGCCAGTAAGTGGCGGAGATGTAATCAGAGCCCATTTCTGTCTGACAATATCACTGTTCTTTCTGCACCCCACTCTTAGCAACTGCAATTAAGACGAGAGTGCAAGTTCAGTTATTTAACAAGTTATTTTTTAAAAATTATTTTAAAACTGTTTGAAGTTCAAGCTATAAGTTAATGTAAAATCGAAAACAGTATTCTCTGAAGGGCCAGATCCAGTTCTGTTCAACCCGGTTTTAGTTCTAGTCATGGACCTTGCATTCAAACTGACCTGAGTTCAGAGCCTGCACCTGCCACACTTTATTAGCTGACTGACTTCAAGGAAACTACTTAACCTTTATGACTCTCATAAAATGGGGACAAACTTAGCTCAGCAGGGAGTTGGAAAAAATGGTAGACTGTATGCCAAGAATGTAGCATTCTGTTTTGCCTGAGGTAGGCATTCAATCAATAGTAACTGTTATATGCAAATATTTGTTTTATATACGGCAGAACATAAATATAACTTGTAACCCAGTTACTAACACCTAATTCTTCCTGTGTAACCCGAGTTGTAACTAGAGACATGTGTTGATTACTTCAAAGAAAATTAAACATTTTCCGTAGTTTGTATTCACAACAAACTGGAAAATTCTTAAAAGAGATGGGAATACCAGACCACCTGACCTGCCTCTTGAGAAATCTGTATGCAGGTCAAGAAGCAAGTTAGAACTGGACATGGAACAACAGGCTGGTTCCAAATCAGGAAAGGAGTACTTCAAGGCTGTATATTGTCACCCTGCTTATTTAACTTACACACAGAGTACATCAAGCGAAATATCAGGCTGGATGAAGCACAAGCTGGAATCAGGATTGCCGGGAGAAATATCAATAACCTCAGATACGCAGATGACACCACCCCTATGACAGAAAGCAAAGAACTAAAGAGCCTCTTGACGAAAGTGAAAGAGGAGAGTGAAAAAGTTGGCTTAAAACTCAACATTCAGAAAAAGAAGCTCGTGGCATCCAGTCCCATCACTTCATGGCAAATAGATGGGGAAACAATGAAAACAGTGACAGACTTTACTATTGGAGGGGGGGCTCCAAAATCATTGCAGATGGTGACTGCAGCCATGAAATTAAAAGACACTTGCTCCTTGGAAAAAAAGCTATGACCAACCTAGATAGACTATTAAAAAGCAGAGACATTACCTTGCCAACAAAGGTCCATCGAGTCAAAGCTATGGTTTTTCCAGTAGTCATGTATGGATGTAAGAGTTGGACTATAAAGAAGCTGAGTGCTGAAGAATTAATGCTTTTGAACTGTGGTGTTGGAGAACTCTTGCGAGTCCCTTGGACTGCAAGGAGATCCAACCAGTCCATCCTAAAAGAAATCAGTCCTGAATATTCATTGGGAGGACTGCCGCTGAAGCTGAAACTCCACTACTCTGGCCATCTGATGCAAAGAACTGACTCATTGGAAAAGACCCTGATGCTGAGAAAGATTGAAGGTAGTAGGAGAAGGGGATGACAGTGGATGAGATGGTTGGATGGTATCGCCGACTTGATGGACATGAGTTTGAGAAAGCTCTGGGAGTTGGTGATGGACAGGGAAGCCTGGTGTGTTGCAGTCCATGGGGTCGCAAAGAGTCGAACATGACTGAATGACTGGACCGAACAATTTGTATCGAACAGAATCAAAGAAACCTTTTAATGCTCCTTTTGAAGAATCTCTAAAGCTTGTCAGAAGGTTCTAAGAAAAGCCTCATTTTAATTAAAAATAAATTGTTTATAGGATGCAAGGAGGAGAAAAAGGAAATCTTATAGGAATCTATCATGGCCCACAAGTTAAAATTAAAATGTGTAGCCCTTGGGAATTCCCTGGTGGCTCAGAGATTAAGACTCTGAGATCCCACTGCTGGGAACCTGGGTTTGATCCCTGGTGGGGAAACTAGGATCCCACAAGCCCAGTGAAACTCAGAGCCCTGCTTTGCCAAAGTTGTTGCTTTTCAAAATGCAGTTTTGTATAAGGTAGCCTAGGCACTATTCTGGGAATGGGGCATGGTAAATCACATTTCTTCCAATTTACTTTCCATAGGTAATTCTAACATGACTTGGTGCCAAAGACAGACGATTCTGACTAAGGGGCTCTGAAAAATCTTACCAAAGGTGAGGATATTTATTTGAACATAAACCAAGTGTAAAAAGACATTTGGGGGGCAACTAGAGAAACTTAAATACAGACCAGAGATGAAATATTAAAGGAGTATTGTTGATTTTCTCAGGTGTGATAATGGTATTATGGGGTTTTTTTAAAAACACATTTTTAAAGAGATTAAGAAATATGATGCATGGGCAACCTCCTGGAGGTGGTGAAGAATAGGGAAGCCTGGCCTGCTGTAGTCTATGGAGTTGCAGAGTCAGACATGACTGTGCAACTGAGCAAAATACCTCAGTTAGAAAACCATAAAGTACTTCAGTTAGAAAAGAAATGAAGCAAATTCAGCAAAATACTAATTATTTAATCTAGGTGATAGATATGTGGGAGTTTGTTATATTACTAAATGTTTGAAAATGTTCAGATTAAAATGTTTAAAAAATGTATAAATTGTATATAGTGTCAAAAAATAAAATTCAACAGAGTCAATTTTAAGACCTAATTGACTTTATTCAATAGTTGATGAACTAGAAAGGTGTTCCAAGGGGTAGTATAAACAGAAAGCTTTTATAAAGAGAGAAAGGTGGGGCAAGAAGGTATTAGCTGTAACCCAGACTTGCAGGGGCATGAAAGCACAGCTACTTGGTTCCCATTCTAGGAATTTAACTTAGATTTCAGTCAGCCCAGCTTAGGCTTTGTAAGAAAAACGGAGTATTTTTTCATTGAACATTTTCATTATTCTTTTATGCCCATCCTTCAGTGGCTGCCTGTTACCAGGGTTCAGTTCAGTCACTCAGTCGTGTCCGACTCTTTGTGACCCCATGAACCACAGCACGCCAGGCCTCCCTGTCCATCACCAACTCTCAGAGTCCACCCAAACCCATGTCCATTGAGTCGGTTATGCCATCCAGCCATCTCATCCTCTGTCGTCCCCTTCTCCTCCTGCCCTCAATCTTTCCCAGCATCAGGGTCTTTTCAAATGAGTCAGCTCTCTGCATCAAGTGGCCAAAGTATTGGAGTTCCAGCTTCAACATCAGTCCTTCCAATGAACACCCAGGACTGATCTCCTTTAGGATGGATTGGTTGGATCTCCTTGAAGTCCAAGGGACTCTCAAGAGTCTTCTCCAACACCACAGTTCAAAAGCATCAATTCTTCTGAGCTCAGCTTTCTTTATACTCCAACTCTCACATCCATGCATGACTACTGGAAAAACCATAGCTTTGACTAGACAGACATTTGTCAGCAAAGTAATGTCTCTGCTTTTCAATATGCTGTCTAGGTTGGTCGTAACTTTCCTTCCAAGGAGTAAGCGTCTTTTAATTTCGTGGCTGCAGTCACTATCTGCAGTGATTTTGGAGACCAGAATATAGTTAGGCACTGTTTCCACTGTTTCCCCATCTATTTGCCATGCAGTGATGGGACTGGATGCCATATGGATTTGCTAAATTTCGTACGGTCTAATGTTGCTCAGTTGCACAGTCGTGTCCAACTCTGCAACTCCATGGACTACAGCAGGCCAGGCTTCCCTATTCTTCACCATCTCCAGGAGGTTGCTCAAACTCATGTCCACTAAGTCAATGAAACCATCCAATTATCTCATCCTCTTTTGCCCCCTTCTCCTCTGCCCTCACTTTCCCAGCACCAAGGTCTTTTCTAATGAGTTGGCTCTCTGCATCAGGGGGCCACAGGACTGGAGTTTCAGCTTCAGCATCAGCCCTTCCAATGAATATTCAGGAGTGATTTCCTTTAAGATTTACTGGTATGATCTCCTTGCTGTCCAAGAGACTCTCAAGTGTCTTCCCCAGCACCACAATTTAAAAGCATTTCTTTGGTGCTCAGCCTTCTTTATGGTCCAACTCTCACATCCGTATTGTTTAATGCTGTAATGTGGTTCAGAAAGGAGTTTGAGTTTAATGTCACGCCATTCAAGAAATAGAGGAAAAAAACAGAATGGGAAAAACTAGAGATCTCTTCAAGAAAATTAGAGATACCAAGGGAACATTTCATGCAAAGATGGATACAATAAAGGACAGAAATGGTATGGACCTAACAGAAGCAGAAGATATTAAGAAGAGGTGGCAAGAATACACAGAACTATACAAAAAAGATCTTCATGACCCAGATAATCACCAGATAATCACGATGGTGTGATCACTCACCTTGAGCCAGACATCCTGGAATGTGAAGTGGGCCTTAGGAAGCATCACTACAAACAAAGCTAGTGGAGGTGATGGAATTCCAGTTGAGCTATTTCAAGTCCTAAGAGATGATGCTGTGAAAGTGCTGCACTCAATATCCCAGCAAATTTGGAAAACTCAGCAGTGGCCACAGGACTGGAAAAGGTCAGTTTTCATTCCAATCCCTAAGAAAGGCAATGTCAAAGAATGCTCAAACTGCCGCACAATTGCACTCATCTCACATGCTAGCAAAGTGATGCTCAAAATTCTCCAAGCCAGGCTTCAACAGTCCGAGAACTGTGAACTTCCAGATGTTCAAGCTGGTTTTAGAAAAGGCAGAGGAACCAGAGATCAAATTGCCAACATCTGCTGGATCATCGAAAAAGCAAGAGTTCCAGAAAAACATCTATTTCTGCTTTATTGACTATGCCAAAGCCTTTGACTGTGTGTACCACAACAAACTCTGAAAAATTCTGAAAGAGATGGGAATACCAGACCACCTGACCTGCTTCCTGAGAAGCCTGTATGCAAGTCAGGAATCAACAGTTAGAACTGGACATGGAACAAGACTGGTTCCAAATAGGAAAAGGAGTATGTCAAGGCTGTATATTGTCACTGTGCTTATTTAACTTATATACAGAGTGCATCATGAGAAATGCTGGGCTGGAGGAAGCACAAGCTGGAATCAAGATTGCTGGGAGAAATATCAATAACCTCAGATATGCAGATAACACCACCCTTATGACAGTAAGTGAAGAACTAAAGAGCCTCTTGATGAAAGTGAAAGTGGAGAGTGGAAAAGTTGGCTTAAAGCTCAACATTCAGAAAACTAAGATCATGGCATCTGGTCCCATCACTTCATGGCAAATAGACAGGGAAATGGTGGAGACAGTGACAGACTTTATTTTGGGGGGCACCAATATCACTGCAGATGGTGACTGCAGCCATGAAATTAAAAGATGCTTACTCCTTGGAAGAAAAGTTATGACCAACCTAGACAGCATATTAAAAAGCAGAGACATTACTTTGCTAACAAAGGTCCGTCTAGTCAAAGCTATAGTTTTTCCAGTAGTCATGCATAGATGTGAGAGTTGGACTATAAAGACAGCTGCCAAAGAATTGATGCTTTTGAACTGTGGTGTTGGAGAATACTCTTGAGATTCCCTTGGACAGCAAGGAGATCCAACCATTCCATCCTAAAGGAAATCAGTCCTGAATATTCATTGGGAGAACTGATGTTGAAGCTGAAACTCCAATACTTTGGCCACCTAATGCAAAGAACTGGCTCGTTAGAAGACCCTGATGCTGGGAAATATTGGTGGGAGGAGAAGGGCATGACAGATGATGAGATGGTTGGATGGTATTACCGACTCAATGGACATGAGTTTGAGTAAATTCCGGTATTTGACCTTGGACAGGGAAGCCTGGCGTGCTACAGTCCATGGGGTCGCAAAGAGTTGGACACGACTGAGTGACTGAAGTGAACTGTTCACACTTCTCAGGTACTTAGAAGCAGATGTGTTTTCTCACTGATGAAGAACACAGCGTTTGGAAGTTTCCCAGAGAAAACCTTCAATCACACTGAGACTGAGTCAAAGAACTCCTTGATCTGACTTCATCATTTGTATCAGTGAGAGAAGAAACATGGATTTTGTCTTCAGGAATTTTGAAGCTTCCAGAAATTCTGCTGAGAAATTACAAAAAGACAGTTTCAAAGCAAAACTCAGCTTCTAAGCAAAGTGTGTGTACTAAATTTCTAGGCTGACCACTGGAAACTTCCTCTAGGGAAAAACAAAGGGCCCACAGCTAGAAGAGTTAAGGGGTTCAGGCTAGAGTGCCTTAGACCTAGAGATGGCAAAGGCCTAATAGCTGCCTTGTCCTATAAATCAACAACTGACAGAACATGAACCAAAATAATTAGAATTTTAATAAAGCTTGGAGGTATTTTCCCTACTACTCTAAAGCATGTCATTTTGTTAGAATAATTTTAATTGAATTTTTTAAGTAATCTACTTTATCTACCCTAATATATCAAAACAATGACATCAACATATAATCAGTGACAAATTAATAAACCACTTAACAGTTTTTTCATGCTGAGTCTGAATTCCAGTGTACATTTTTACTTATGGTGCATTTCGATTTGGATGTTAAATTTTCATCGGAAAGTTGTTTTTTCAGTCGCTAAGTCATGTCCGACTCTTTGCCATCTTTGTGATCCCATGGACTGCAGCACACCAGGCTTCCCTGTCCCTGTCCTTCCCTGTCCTTCCCTGTCCTCCCTATCTCCCAGAGTTTGCTAAAAGTCATGTCCATTCAGTCAGTGATGCCACCCAACCATCTCACCCTCTGTCACCCCCTTCTCCTCCTGCCCTCAATCTTTTCCAGCATCAGGGCCTCTTCCAATGAGTCGGCTCTTTGCATCAGGTGGCCAAAGTACTGGAGTTTCAGCTTCAGCATCAGTCCTTCCAACAAATATTGTGTTGATTTCCTTAGGACTGGTCTGATCTTCTCGTATTTAAATTTTATAAAATTTATGGTGAAGAAAGTCAATTCACATACTCAAGTTATCCCAAAGATACTTAAATGTTTCCCAATAACTGGATTGAGTGTGTGGTGTTTAGTTGCTAAGTCGTTTCTGACTTTTTTGTGACCCCCTGGACTATAGCCCTCCAGGCTCCTCTGTCCATGGGATTCTCCAGGCAAAAATACTGGAGTGGGTTCCCATTTCCTCCTCCGTGAATTACATTTTATGCCTATAAATAAGACAGGCCTTTTTCTTAATTGCTCAATTGTTAGTAATAATCAATTGTAATTATTAGTAATAATCAAAAGTAATTGCTCCTGAATTGCTTAGTAATAATCTTGGCTCCAGTCAGAAATAGGAACCTTTTCCAACAACTGCTTCTCATTTATGACTTTGTATAGTTCATGCACCATGCTCTGATTGTACATACACTTCTTTTGAAGCTCATCTCGTGCTTAATTCACTGCATGATTTGTCTGAGCTCCCCGCTCCCAGCTGCCCTATCCGTGCCATGTCTGGTTCCTTCACTCACACTCTTCTCTGTATGACACCCTGTGGGTGAAGACTCAGTAAGATACTTAGCAGATATTGTCAGGTGAGAAAAAAACAGGAGCTACATAGTACTATGCCTTTTGGTTTTAGAAAGTCCCTTACACGTCTGTATGTGTATAAGGGACTAGAAAGTTAAATACCCAAGTGTCTTCTTCACATTTATCTGTATTTTCTAGCATTATTACCTTTTTAATTTAATTTAAAGGTAATAAAGCTTACATATAATCTAGCTCCTTAAAAAATACTCAGAAGTACAAAAGGAAAACTAATAGCTATACTGTGGAGATGGGGACAATATCAGAAACAAGTGATCAAAATTAACATCACCAATAATGTGCAGATGTCACGTGCCTCCAGCTGTGACCTGAGGACATGACAGCACATATACTGCTGCACGACACGAATCCATCACGATGTACAGAGGACAAATACACAGCAGGAACTGACTATTCTATACAATAGTCTGTACTCTTCAAAAGTGTCAAGGTCACTCAGAAAGGCTGAGGAACTGTTTGAGATTAAGAGGCAGAGAGGCTACAGAGACATGACAACTAAGTGGAATGTGTGATCCTAGACTAGATCTTCTAATGGAAAAATAATCACTATTGGGACAATGGATGAAATTCATTGTCAGTAGATTAAAATGTTGTATCGATGTTAAGTTTCTTGAATCTGATAACTGCACTGTGGTCATATAAGAAAATAACCTCATTTGTAAGAGATGTACAGTGAAGTATTAAAGGGATAAAGATGTGTGATGTGTAAAATCTACTTTTAAATAGTTCATAAAAAATACTGTGGAGGGGAGGAGAAAGAGGGAGAGAGAAAGGAGACAAACGTGGCAAAACGTTAAAAACTGGTGAATCTAGAACTTCCAGTGGCCCAGTGGTTAAGAATCCGAGCTCCCCAGGTTCAATTCCTGGTCAGGGAACTAGATTCCACATGCCACAACTAAGAGTCTGCATGCCACAACTGAGACCTGGCACAGCCAAATAAATAAATTAAAAAAAAACAATTGGTGAATCTGAGTTAAAAGTATATAAGAGTGTCTTATTCTTTTAACTTTTCTGTATGAAATCTTAGCCTATCAGGCACAAGTTTTTTTACTTATAGGAAATAATACACACAAAGTAAATTGTAAATTATAGTGCATATTCACATTTCAATTAAGCCTTGAACAGGTATGTAAAATAATTTTTAAATATCTTCTAAGATAGAAAATTCTTTTTTCTGAAATAAGTTTTTATATAAAGTCAAATCCTTATGACTTAAGGACGGTTTTACAGTCTTAAGTGATTCTAGAAAGTGCTCTTGTTTCACTGTGGTCGCTTCCAGTCCATTTTCCTGCAGAGCCAACAAGGCAGCCTATAAAAGACAAACAATAGGAAATAATAAATATGCTTCACTGTTGTTTTATGATATATGGTAATACTTTAAAATATGAACATCAAAATCTCAGTCTCACTTTGCAGAATTTCAATATTCGTGGCAATAAAAACATTAAGCTAAAAAGTTAAAGTGATTAAGTCTTCTCAGTGGACCATCTTTCCTTCTACATTACATTCAAGCCTTAAATGTGGGGGGCGGGGGCGGGGGTGGAGCATAGTACAGAACAACTATACTGGAGTACAGATGAGATCAACTATACTCCAATATAAAAAAAAAAGATGAGCGACTGTATTCCTGATCTCAGAGTAGGAGTTTTTAAACAGGACACAGCACTGATCATAAAGAAACAGAAAATGAACAAACCACTGTTATACACAGGCTTCCCTGGTGGCTCAAACGATAAAAAATCTGCCTGCAATGCAGGAGACTGGGGTTCACTCCCTGGGTCAGGAAAATTCCCTGGAGAAAAGAATAACCCACTCCAGTATTCCTGCCTAGAGAATTCCATGGACAGAGGAGCCTGGAGGGCTACGGTCCATGGGATCGTAGAGTCAGACATGACTGAACAATTAACACTTTCACTGTTATACACAAAATCACGGAAGAACTTCACAGACATAATCTTGAGTTAAAGAAGCAGACAGAAAAGCATATCATACGGTCCCATTAATATAAGCAAAAGCAGCAAAAGTCATCTCCCCAGTGCTAGAAATCAGGAGAGTGGTTCTTTTGTGATAAAGTAGGAAGGCCCACGGAAAGCTTCTAGCATGCTGATGACATTCTTTCTTGACCCAAGTGGTCGTTATACAAGTGTGTTCACTTTATGTTAATTCAGTGGGCTGTATCCTTCTGATCTGTGCATTTTTCTGATGTTATATCTTCACAAGTTTTTGGAAAGGAAAAACCTACAATGGCTGACCTTTTTTCTGCCCTCAAGATAAAGCTTAAATGCCTTAGAGTGCCTTACAGGGAACTGTGTGAGCCGGCCACTGGCCACCTCTTCAATAATGTCATCCCCTCACCTCCGATCGTCTGCACGTTTTATTCCCTGTGCCTCCAACACTCCCCTTCTCTCCCACAGACTGGCTAACTCCCTAACCATCCTTCCACTTGTAATGTACACACACCCTCTCTCAGAAAGCCTTCTCTTATTTTCAAGTCTGGATTGGTATTCTTCCTAGCACCCTAAACTTCCCCGACTCACTACGTTTTTAAATTCAGTGTCACCTCTCGGCACTACTCTCTGCTCCATCAACCCGTAAGCCCTGAAGAGAAGGTCAGGGCCCAGAGCAGCTTGTTTCACTCCCATGGTGCCTCCCTTTCAGTAAATACTGCCAAGTGAATGAAGACCTGAATAAATGCAGAAATGTGTAAATTTTCTTCACTAATTCATTAACTTACTTCTTTGCAGAGGTTTCCAAGATCAGCTCCAGAGAAAAAACAGGTTTCTGCTGCTACCTTTTCTAAGGAAACATCAGGCCCCATTGGCATGTTTTTTGTACAGACTTTCAAAACAGAAAGCCTTCCCTGGAACAAAATAAAACATAATATGTTTAGAAGCTTAATGTTTGACATAATATTATATTAAAACATACAGAATTTTCTATATTACAGAGAGAGTATATATATTTAAGAATTAAAACATAAGAATCACTTTTTCTCAAGAGGTAAGAAAGTAAATGTGACATCAAGATAAATTTTAATATTTTTATAATTTTAAAAAAGTAAAATAGATTAAAATTTTTTTTTCATCCCTTCAAAATTTGATAAATAAAACATGCATTTTCTGTGTCTTTCACCACTCACTGCCAGTGGCTCTGGATGTGAAGGACAAAGGGTTTACCGATTCTTTGGCTGTGGATACATTATATAATCTCTGTAAGCTCAGATTTCTCCACTGTAAAATAAGGATGCTCACCCAGATAATCTCCAAAACTCTTTAACGCTTTAGGATTCTTCCATTCTTGCTGCAAAATAATTTTGAGGAGACTCCATAAACTCAGTATTTTGAGTCTTCCACAAAGCTGAAATTACTACCATTTTTAGGCTTTTGTTTCTCTGAAAACAGGGCCAGAGTACCCAGCAAAAGCAGATGAAAATGATGATTTATGATGGGCCATCAGGTAAGGAAAAAAACAGAACCCAATATAGGACACACACCATGTACACCTACATCCAGTCAGGAACTCAACTCTGCCATCTTCTTAGAGCTCAGACACTGATGTGTTATTAGGAATGCTCACACCGAGTAAATGTGCACAGCGATTACCTTTTCATTTGGAGGTGGAATATAAATAATCTTATCCAGTCTTCCAGGCCGTAACAAGGCATCATCTAACACATCAGGTCTATTTGTTGCTGCAACAACCATGACGTTGCTATTGAAAATTTCTTGAAACTCTAGCTGAGGGGAAATGTACAACACAAATTAACGTCAATAAGTTGTTAATTAGTAAATGTATTTTTTTTAATTACAAATCAGCAGGTCCATTTGTTTTTAAATAGAAGAATACTGTTTTCTTCAGACTAGAATGCTTACACTTCCTATCCAGACCACCTTCTCAATATCAAGGCACCGTAGAAACAAATTATTAACCAAAGAGCTACTCTGTGCACATGGTGAAGGGAGTGATCAAGCCCAGTGGGGCATCTCTCAGCGTGAGAACTGATGAGAAAAGCTCTGCACCACAGCAGAGACATCTCTCTGCCGACCTGAACACATCTGAGCCCCAGCGAATGATTACAACTTAAATGCATGACTTGAAAAGACAGAAGCATCTGACTAGCACATAGTATACCTATGAAAAGTCTTGGCTCTCATGTTCTTGAAAAGGGAGATTTACTTTACCTCTTTTTTTTTTTTTCTTTACAGAGACAAAAATATGGCAACTAATATAAGTTGCATGTATATAAATCCAGGATGAAGATTAAAAAAAAAATCTAAGAGCTGCTACAGCAAGGCCTTACACATGCTAAGCATTCAGAATTGTTGAACTTAATATTCAGAGCAGTTTTCCAGTAATGTGATCTCTCAAAGCAATGAGTTCCCTGTATCTGCAAGTATTTTAGCAGAGGCTGGGTAAACACCTCTCAGAGGCTATAGATGGAATTCCTGCTTTATGAGAACTGATTAGAACACCTCATGGGTCCCTTCAAATTCTAGTGGCATATGTTCCTTACGAGCTGTAAGATTCTCTTTCTATGGAACAATTTAAGAAATGGGAAACAAAAAACAACAAGAAAAAACAAATAAAAGCTTCGGAAGGAACAGGATTTCCAAAGGTCACTTTAACTTCATTAGAACCTAGGAAACCTCAACAAAACTGGAAGTTTTTAATTACTGATTATTGGAAATAATAGTCTGTTTTCTTTCATTTCACATAAAACACTAGTTTCTCAGGATACAGAAATAAGAAACTCCCTTCTCCACTAGCAATATGTAGTTACATTTCTAATCTTAGGAAAAAATCCACATTCATATCTAAGATATTTTATTATAAAATTTGCCTCATCTTCCCAGCTAAATCACAATTTTACCAGCTCTGTAAAAATCCTAACAGGCAAACTGAAATTATATAATTCTATGAGATGAATCCAGCATAGGAAAAGATAGTATAGATGCAGTCTATTTATTGTTGGCCTAGATTTTTGGTGTATCCTGGCTAATAAATACCTCTTCATTTTTTTCCAGCTGCTTGCATTTACCATGTTGATCTGATTTACTTCCTCTTCTCTCTATAGTCTTCAATCCAACACCATCTAATTCATTTAGGAGAACAGAAAGAACACGATCTTGAACATTACATTCTGTTCTGCTGATTGATCGAGAGCCCAAGATTGAATCAATTTCATCCAAAAACACAATTGCTGGTGTATTTGCTCTTGCTTGCCGAAATACCTTTTGTTCAAAAGTGGAAATATTAAAAGGCTATACATCATGCCTTATTCATATGAATGAATGTTTTCTGCACTACTATTTATAATTTTTAAAATATAAAAAGAAAGATTCTAAATGTCTAACAACTGGGGAATGAACAAATAAAGAACAGAGTATTATACAGGGGTTAAAAATCTTATTTCCAAAAACATTTAATATTACTGAATTTTAGAAGTGGTAACACTAAGTTAAATCACAATAAAGATATATATGTGTGTATATGTATATTTATGTGAATGGATACATATATATATATATATAAAATGAGTGGATAGTACATATATATAATGAGTGGATAGGTATATATATATCTATAATGAGTGGATATTCATATATAAAATGAGTGGATATTATATAATATCCACTCATTCCCCTGACCAAGGAAACAAAACAACAAGGAAAATTCACCCAAATGTTAACAGTAAGTAGAGAATTATGGAGGACTTCCTATTTATACTTTTCTATATTTTCTAAGTTTTCTATACCCAAACAAGTATAACGTTCTTAACAGGAAAAATAGCCAGTTACATTAAAAAAAAGTAGTAAGGTTTATCCTTAAGGCATGAAACAAAAATTCAAAAGTAAACTTAACTACATGAGGGAAAATAAACAAACCAACCTGAGACAAGATTTTCTCTGAATCTCCAACAAAAGGCGAGAAGAGATCAGCTCCGCTCACCGAAATGAAAGAGCAATGACAGCTCGTAGCCAGGGCCCTCACCAGCGTGGTTTTGGCACACCCAGGGGGCCCATATAGGAGAACTCCCTTTGGTTGTGTCAGGCCCATCCTAACAAATTCCTGAGGGAATTTCAGAGGCCATTCAATGCTCTAAAAGAACACAAAAAGAGACAGGACACAAAACGAGACAGTTGTTTTAGTATAATGTGAAAAAAAAAAATTCAATACATTCATTCAACAATCTTCAGCGACCTGCTAGGAGCTGGATATGGAGTCCAATCTCCACACAGCAGCCAGTGAGCTCATGACGTAAGTGAGGTCACATCACTTCCTGCTTAAAATCTTCCAATGACTTCTTGTCTGAATTACAATATTCAAATCCAAATTCCTAACTTATCACTGCTTACAAGGCCTAACATAACCCATCACCCAAACACCCCACGGTTTGTTCCCGTCTCAGGGCCTTTACTTGCTAGTCTCTCTGCTTGAACACTCCCTTACAATCTTTATGTGCTATTTTGCAGGTCTCCACTCAACAGTCATTTCCTTGGAGAGGTCTTCCCTAACCACTGTAGTTAAAACAGACCTTCCTCCTTCTAGGCACTCTATGCTACTATCCATTTTTTATTTTTGGAGCACTTTCTCATTTGCTATCTGAAATTACTGTATTCCCATGTTGAGTTTGTCATTCTGCTCTTGCTGGAATGTAGGCAAAGTTCACCTCTAAATCCCCATCACCTAGAATGACACCTTCACAAAGTAGGCACTTATTAAATGTTAGCTGAGTTATAAATAAATCCTCAATACCTCTGAGGTACATGGTTTTGATATCATCATAATTTCAGAGATGCAGAAACTCAGGCTTAAAAAGTGAAGAAACTTGCCCAGGCCTTATTACCTTATTGTGAGTGAGATAGCAGAACTAAGACTAATCCCAGACAGTGTAGGTCAAGAGCAGGAATTCTTAACTATTAATACATTGCCTCTACAAAAAAAGACAAACAAGATCCCCGTACTATAAACTTCTATTGTAGTTGGGAAGACAGGCTTAAAAACTAACAACCAGGCCAGAGTAGGGCATTCCGTAGACAAGGAACAAATATGTACAGATATATATGTGTATCTGTACATATATGTATATATGTACAAATATATATATCAAACCATCCAGTTATCCAGTTCATCTCCCAGCGGTAAGCAGAACAGAGCAGAGGACGTGGGAGGCAAGGAGTGATGGAGCTGAAATGGAAGCAGAAGTCAGATCACACTGGGCCTTGACAGTTTTAGTCAACAATGAGGAAGCAGTATGGAGAATGAACTAGAAGGAAATGAAACCAGAGAGAAGGAAACCACTTAGCAGTGGTCAGTGAGTGCAATGACTCAGACTAAAAAAATAATAAGGCTGGATGTGTCACAGGCAGCAGAGATCGTGTGGAACGGATGGATTTGAAACATAAAATGTAAGTGTATTTTATGCAGGGCGGGAGTCCAGAGGGGAAGTTACGTGACATACAACATGACATGCATTTAGAAGACAGGTCTCTGACTTAGGGGACGGGGTAACTGGCTGTCTTCACTGGGAGAAGGAATCCAGATGTAGAGATGGAATTGATAAGTTGAACTCTGGACATGCCACGCTGAATCCGAGATCCCTGGAAGTTTTTTAGTAGGCAGGGAATTAAGTAGTTTTGATGGTCAAAAGAACTATCTGCACTGGATATAAAGATTTCTGAGTTAGCTGCTTTTAGGAAGACAGCTGAAGCCTGGGACACGCTTCAGGAGATGAGAGATGAGGGACTCACTTAGAAAATGCAAAAAGAGGACTCTTGGGAGCTTGGAGAATTAACATTTAAAGTAAAGGAGAGGCGTGCTCAAAAAGGTAGGAAAGTCTAATGCCTCAGAGCTAAAGGAAGACAGTGTGTCTCACAGCAAAGTATGGCTATTTTGTGAAGATTAAATGGGAGCATATAAAAAAAATTAGAGCATATTTAAATGTGCTTTACGAAAATTGGAGCTATCAAGGGAACATTTCATGTAAGGATGTGCACGATACAGGACAGAAATGGTTAAGGACCTAACAGAAGCAGAAGAGATGAAGAAGGGGTGGCATGAATACCCAGAAGAACTGTACAAAACAGTCTTAATGAATCAGATAACCAGGATGGTGTGGTCATTCATCTAGAGCTGGACATCCTGGAGTATGAAGTCAAGTGGGCCTTATGAAGCATTACTATGAACAAAGTTAGTGGTGGTGATGGAATTCCAGCTGAGATATTTCAAGCCCTAAAAGATGATGCTGTTAAAATGCTGCACTCAATATGTCAGCAAGTTTGGAAGACTCAGCAGTGGCCACAAGACTGGAAAAGGTCAATTTTCATTCCAATCCCAAAGAAGGGCAATGCCAAAGAACGTTCAAATTATCATACAATTGCATCATTTCACATAGTTGCAAGGTTATGCTCAAAATCCTTCAACCTAGACTTCAGCTGGCTGAAGTGAACTGAAAACTAGATGTACAAACTTGATTTCAAAGAGGCAGAAGAAATCAGAGATCAAATCGCCAACAGTTGTTGGATCATGGAGAAAGCAAAGGAATTCCAGAAAAACATCTACTTCTGCTTCACTGACTATGCTAAAGCCTTTGATTGTGTGGATCACAACAAACAGGAAAATTCTGAAAGAGATGGGAATACCAGATCACCTAACCTGCCTCCTGAGAAATCTGTATGCAGGTCAAGAAGCAACAGTCATAACTGGACATGGAAAAACTGGTTCAAAATTGGGAAAGGTGTACAAGACTATATATTGTCACTCTGCTTATTTAACTTCTATGTGGAGTACATCATGTGAAATGCCAGGCTGGATGAAGCCCAAGATGGAATCAAGACCACCAGAACAGGGATACCCCTGACGGTTCAGTGGTTAAGACTCCATGCTCCCAAGGCAGGGTCCCTGGGTTCAATCCATGGTCAGGGAACTAGATCCCACATGCCACAATGAAGATGGAAGGTCCTGTATGATATATACATATATATATATATACACACAAACACACACACATAAATATGTATAAAGATTACTGGGAGAAATATCAACAACCTCAGATATGCAGATGATACCACTCTAAAGGCAGAAAGTGAAGAGGAACTAAAGAGCTTCTTGATGAGGGTGAAAGAGGAGAGTGAAAAAGCTGGTTTAGAACTCAACGTTCAAAAAACTAAGATCACGCCATCTGGCCCCATCACTTCATGGCAAATAGGAAGGGAAAAGGTGGAAATTGTGACAGATTTTATTTTCTTGGGCTTCCAAAATCACTGTGGACCATGATTGTGGCCATGAATTAAAAAGACGCTTGCTCCTGGAAAGGAAAGGTATGACAAACTTAGATATCTATTAAAAAGCAGAGATATCTCTCAGCCGACAAATGTCTGTATAGTCAAAGCTGTGGTTTTTCCAACAGTTGTGTACAGATGTGAAAAGTGGACCATAAAGAAAACTGAGTGCCAAAAAACGGGTGCTTTCAAACTGTGGTGCTGGAGAAGACTCTTCAGAGTCCCTTGGACTGCAAGAAGATCAAACCAGTCAATCCTAAAGGAAATCCACCCTGAATATTCACTGGAAGAACTGTTGCTGAAGCCGAAGCTCCAAGACTTTGGCCACCTGATGCAAAGAGCCGACTCACTAGAAGACCCTGATGCTGGGAAAGAGAGCGGGCAGGAGGAGAAGGGGGCGACAGAGGATGAGGTGGACATGAATTTGACTCAATGGACATGAATTTGAGCAAACTCTGGGAGACAGTGGAGGACACAGGAGCCTGGCGTGCGTGGGGTCACAAAGAATCAAACACGACTTAAGTCACTTAGCAACAACAACAAAATGTGCCTATCCATGGATACAAGGATTCCAGGGTTCACTGTAGATACAGCTCCCAATTAAGATAAATAAATTATAATGGATACTTATAAATTAGTCCTGTGTGTGCTCGACTTGAGAAACCTACTTTCTTATGGCAGGATCACCCAAAGGGGAACTGGCAAAATTAATTTCTGGAACTGAATGCAGGTAAGAAAATCTGGTGAGCTGTGGCCCTCAACAGCCACTGTGAAAATCAGCATCAAGTAACTACTCAGGCCAAAGTGACCGTTAATTATAATTTTGTGTTTTTACCAGTCCCAGGGTGAATTCAGGCCTATGAATGAAGAATTTGTATTTGTACAGTCTATGAACTAAGAATCAGTTTTACATGTTTAAATGTTAAAAAAAAATAATAATGTGATGTGAAAATTATATGACTTCAGTGTCTATAAATAAAATCTCATCAGAACATGAATACTCATTACATATGACTGCTTTTGTACTGTGACAGCAGAGTTGAATGACTGCAACAGAGACCATAAAACCTAAATTATTTACTCTCTGGTCCTCCACAGAAAGAGTTTACTGATCCTTCATCTAAATTAGAAACACTTTAGAGCAAAAACTGAACAAAAAGGTGAAGAAAGAAAGTATGAAAAATGGCATTTGATGTCTGTAGAGCCCAGTTAAACAAGGGCTGAAAAGCGATCATTGGATCCAGACGTCAGGTTCGCATTAGTGAAGGCAGCCATAAGTTTCAGCACCACTTGTTTACACCGCAAACGCATTACACTTAGACCATCGCATTCTACTGGCTTAAGCAGATTCTCTATCTTACCTGCTTTAACTTCAGTTTTACATCTTCAAGGCCACCAATCTGCTCCCAGCCAACAGGTTTGATGTCTGTCAGTCCAATGACACTTCGAAATGATGAGGGTTGGATCTTTTTAAAAGCTTCAAGGAAGTCCATTTCATCAATCGTTGGATTGGCCTGGTTCTGAAGTAATCCACCCCAAAATGTGAAATCAAACCAAAAATCAGGTGGGCCTTTTTTTGTGGCACACAAACATGATTACTTTTTTATTGTGATCCTCATTTGAATTTATACATCTATTTTGTTATCACTATAAAGAAATTTATAACACATGGTATGAAAAAATTAAATGTCTCCCCCTCAACCCCCACCAATCTTCATCCCCAGAAAATGTCAACAGTCTCCTGTGTATTCTTCCAGTATGTTTATGACATATGTATATCCTCTCAAAGAGACACACAAATGAGACAATACTGTATACATTAATTTATACTTTTTCATCTCTCAGGAATCTTTTCCTCTCCACGAATACAGTAATACCTCATTCTTTCTGACAACTGCATAATACGGCATGAGTATTTTAATGACACCCTTCTGTTGAACAGAGGTTTTCCAGTTTTTTGGTACTAAACACAAAGCTGCGACTGAATGTCTTTGTACACATGTTCAAGTATTTTATATAATACTTTCCTCAAAATAGAATTACTGTGCTTAAGAGTATGCACACTTACAATTTTCATAGCTACTATTAAAATGTACTCCAAGCTGTACCAATAATATAAACTATCTTCCCCATACCTCTCTAACACTGGACATGATGGAACCTTAAATTTCTGCCATTGTGACAGAAGACATGGTGTTTACTATTGTGTTAATTAAATTTCTTCAATCAAGAGTGAGGCAAAAGGAATAATGGAATTAGAAAATAAATTTTGCAACCATTACAGGAATGGCTATTTGAGGCAAGAATCATCAGTGGAGCCAATCTAGGGGAAAGAAAGTCTGACGGGGAACAGGATATCTGCATTGTCTCAGAGGGTCTCCTTACAGATTTCTTATTAGTTGCAAAAGGAAAAATAATAGCTCTAAAGCATATAAACCTGACCAACGCTTGACTAGTTGATCGCACCACTCACCCACGAGGGGCACCCCCAGTGAGGAGCAGGTGGACACACTATGTCTCCACAAATGACATCCTAAGGAGGACACACTAACATTTAATGCAGTGTTCCCAATGGGCATGCATAATCTGAATCTAACTAGGAGGAAACAGACAAACCCAAACTGATAGATGCTCTATAAAATCACTGACTTTAAATCTTTTAAAATGTCAATGTCAAAATGTCACACACACACCAAGAAAGTGCTATGGAAATGTTCAAAATTAAACAAAACCAAAAACTAAACATACACTATCCTGGACTAAATCCTACACTGAAGGAAAAGGGTGCTACAAAAATTGAAACAGCCAGCAAAATCAGAATAGGGACTGTAGATCTGACAACATTTTGATCAGTGTTAAATTTCCTGAATATAATGAGATTATACATACTCATTCATAGGAAATGGACACTAAAATATTAAGGGATAACAGGTTAAGACGCATGTAACCCATTTTCAAATGATTTAGAAAAAAAAAACCAATGTGTATATGTATACAGTTGACCCTTGAACAACATGGAGGTTAATCCTCATTTAAGTAGAGGTAGCCCAACAAATCTGTTGTTCCCCGCATCCGTGTGGATTCAGCCAATCCTGGACCGTGCACTATTCGTAGGATTTACTATCGAAAAATATCTATGTATAAGTGAACTGTCGCAGTTCAAACCCACGTTGCTCAAAAATCAACTGTATATATAGAGAGAGACAAAGAGATGAGAGAAAAGAGAGGAAGATAAGGCTAATGTGGCAAAATGTTAAAAACTCATCAGTTTGGATAAAGGAATTAGCAGGAGTTCTCTATCTTCAACTCTCCTTGAAGTTTTAATTCTTAAAATTTTTCCCCTGAAGTTTTAATTATTTCAAAATAAGTTATTAAAAAAGAGAAAGAATCAAAAGAGGCTAATCTTTAAAGAAAGTTGAGGAGTTTTCATGTTTATTAGTCATTTGTAATCCTTTCACGATGGTGTGATCACTCACCTAGCGCCAGACATCCTGGAATGTGAAGTCAAGTGGGCCTTAGGAAGCATCACTACCAACAAAGCTAGTGGAGGTGATGGAATTCCAGTTGAGCTATTTCAAATCCTGAAAGGTGATGCTGTGAAAGTGCTGCACTCGATATGCCAGCAAATATGGAAAACTCAGCAGTGGCCACAGGACTGGAAAAGGTCAGTTTTCATTCCAATCCCAAAGAAAGGCAATGCCAAAGAATGCTCAAACTACCACACAATTGTACTCATCTCGCACACTAGTAAAGTAATGCTCAAAATTCTCCAAGCCAGGCTTCAGCAATACGTGAACCGTGAACTTCCACATGTTCAAGCTGGTTTCAGGAAAGGCAGAGGAACCAGAGATCAAATTGCCAACATCCGCTGGATCATCGAAAAAGCAAGAGAGTTCCAGAAAAACATCTATTTCTGCTTTATTGACTATGCCAAAGCCTTTGACTGTGTGGATCACAATAAACTGTGGAAAATTCATAAAGAGATGGGCATAGTAGACCACCTGACCTGCCTCCTGAGAAACCTGTATGCAGGTGAAGAAGCAACAGTTAGAACTGGACATGGAACAACAGACTGGTTCCAAATAGGAAAAGGAGTATGTCAAGGCTGTACATTGTCACCTTGCTTATTTAACTTATATACAGAGTGCATCATGAGAAACGCTGGGCTGGAGGAAGCACAAGGTGGAATCAAGTTTGCTGGGAGAAATATCAATAGCCTCAGATATGCAGATGATACCACCTTTATGGCAGCAAGTGAAGAAGAACTAAAGAGCCTCTTGATGAAAATGAAAGAGGAGAGTGAAAAATTTGGCTTAAAGCTCAACATTCAGAAAACTAAGGTCATGGTATCTGGTCCCATCACTTCATGGCAAATAGATGGGGAAACAGTGGAAACAGTGGCTGACTTTATTTTTCTGGGCTCCAAAATCACTGCAGATGGTGATTGCAGCAATGAAATTAAAAGATGCTTACTCTTTGGAAGGAAGATTATGACCAACCTAGACAGCATATTAAAAAGCAGAGACATCACTTTGCCATCAAAGGTCCGTCTAGTCAAGGCTATGGTTTTTCCAGTGGTCATGTATGGATACGAGAGCTGGATTATAAAAGAAAGCTGAGCGCCGAAGAACTGATGCTTTTGGACTGTGGTGTTGGAGAAGACTCTTGAGAGTCCCTTGGACTGCAAGGAGATCCAACCAGTGCATCCTAAAGGAGATCAGTCCTGGGTGCTCATTGGAAGAACTGATGTTGAAGCTGAAACTCCAATACTTTGGCCACCTGATGTGAAGAGCTGACTCATTTGAAAAGACCCTGATGCTGGGAAAGACTGAGGGCAGGAGGATGAGATGGTTGGATGGCATCACCAACTCGATGGACATGGGTTTGGGTGGACTCTGGGAGTAGGTGATGGACAGGGAGGCCTGGCGTGCTGCAGTTCACGCAGTCACAAAGATTCGGACGTGACTGAGTGACTGAACTGAACTGAACTGAACTGAATCCTTTCACTGTCAACTACCAGTTTATCAGTTCATATTTTACTATACATTTTCTCTTGGATTGGTCTTATTGCTTTGTAAGACTTCTTTCTATAACAAGGAAATTCGTCTTTTGTCATGGGCTGAAAGTATTTTTTCCCAGTCTGTCTCATGTCCTTGCCTTTGCTTATAGTATTGTTTGTTTTGCTTTTGAATGTCATCTTTTTTAAAAGTAGTATTGTTTTGCCATTCTAAAATGGTCAAATCAGTAAATTATCTTCTTTTTGGCTATTAAAAATTCATATTCCTATTTGTAATATCTGTATTATATTTAAGTATTTACCCTTACATCAAATTCTCAATATTTAATTGTCCCAAAATTCCCATTTTTAATAACAAACTATTTTATCCCATTTATGTAAGATTAAATAAGTGAATATGTATATACAGAACTATTCTTAACAGTATTCCTAAAAATGTTAATAATTATAATCTCTGGAGATGAGATTTCAGACAATTTTTATCTTATTTAATTTCTCACAAAGAATGTTATTAAGTAACTTTTTAAAATAGCATCTTTTTTTTTTTTTTAACTAGCTAGCAATATCAGATATTGGGTAAATGAATACTAATATACTTTAGGTGAACACCAACTAACATTTGAAAATCCCATTTACACTTCCAGATCATCAGTGTGTGTATTATTCACTTGATTTTCATAACCCTTTCAGGCAGATAAAATCCTTTCCCCTCCATGTGTATATGTTTATGTGTTAAACTGTATTTCCAATACTTTAATAGACATACTTGACAAAAAGCTGAACAAACTCTAATGTGTCCTCATCTGCCCTGTAATGGACAGAGGCAGCAACAGCCCCTCAGCTGCCTGGAGAGGGAAAAAGAAATATATGGAACCAGTACCTGCCCAGATGCCTCTGTCCATTCTTCCTTTTTGTCTTTCTTTTTTCCACTTTCCCTGGTTGTTTATGAACTCAGCCATCACCTGTGGTAACTATGCCTGGGCAGGCCCTCCTGAAGTAGCAGTGGGCTCCACCCTAGGACAACTGCAGCTGGCTGGTCCACCTAAGCCAAGGTGCTTTAGGTCAAACCTGGAACTTCAAAGCAGAGGGAATTCTAAATGTAAACCTCTGTTCCCACATCCTGTACTCTTGTCCTCCCTTCACGAGGCATATATTCTCACATCTTCACACATGGGACTTGTCATTAAATCTTTAGGCACTTTTGGTTCTAAACCCCAAAGATGAGGCCTTAAAGTTCACATAATTCCTTCCCTACCTTCAGTATAAGAGTAAAAATAAAGGAAAAGAAGATGAGGAAGGATATACATTAACTAGGTAAAAATGTTTTCAAAATGTAGGATAAATCATCCTTTTATGGTTTTTTTTAAAAAAAACCTCAAAATTAAGGGTTAAAAATTATCTAAGACCAAAGGACAATTTTAAGTGTTAGAACAAAATCCCCAGCACAATGAAATTAATTTTTTTCTGGAGGAGTTTAGGGACTCAGAATGACTTATTACATACAAAGTGAACAGATTTTCCAATCTGTAGTGTTGAAAACTACTACATTTAAGTAAATATCCCAACTATTGTTTCAAAAGGCAGTCATGAATTAAGGATTTAAATGTCAAAGATGAACTTAAGTAAAATTCCAGGCACCTAATCTTCTCCAGAGTAAGAAAAGGTTCTTTTCCCTACAAGATGCGTATTGATAACAAAGGGAAAAACGGTATCTTAACAATGGAGAAATCTCAGAAATAACCACCTTATCCAAGATATCAAATCAGTAACAGGACAAAGATATATCATTTCTACCTAACAGACATAATGAGAAGAACACAGTAACATTTCTGGAATATTTCTGCCAAAAATGCAAAACCTGAATCAAATCATGAGAAAATATCAGTCAAACCTACACTGAGGAATATCCTACAGAACAACTGAACTGTCCTCTTAAAAATAATTAAAGTCATAAAAGAAAGATTGAAGAAGTTTCTAGATTAAAGATTAAGAAACCATGACAACTAATAAATGCAATGTGTAATCCTGGATCAAAAAATATGTACTATTTTTGCAACTTTTCTCTAAGTCTGAAGTAGATTCAAAATAAAACGAAAATTTTAAAGACACAGGTTTGATTCTTCTGGGGTCACAGTGTCTTTTTCCTTATTGCTCTGGGCTTTAGCACTAAAGAGTTAGTATGGGAGAACGGGAACACGCCCTCAGCCGACCTAGAGAAGTCAGCTCTCTGTCCCCACTTTGAGTCATAGACTATTTATATGTGGAATTCAAATGTAAAAATACAAATAAGAAACAGATGTCTAAGGTATCAAAAGTTTCAAGAAAAGGTACTCACCACTTTTTTAAGTCCCCAAATTAACTTGTTACATTAATAAAAGGGTTAACGTAGGTCATAAACCAATACTTCTTACCTTCTCACTATGAAGCAGAGCCTGCATGGCAGCCTCCCTACAGAGTGCAGTCAGGTCTGCGCCACCATAGCCAACTGTCATTTCTGCAAGGAGGTTCAAATCAACTTGACCAGAGATAGGCATCTTTGAAGTAATCACCTGTAGAATTGCCTTTCTTTGTCTAAGAGTGGGAGTTCCGATGACAACCTATGTGCAAAGCAAGAGAAGAAAACATTTACAGCTTAAAAATATTTTTTTATCCTCACAAACATGTGTAATAATTTAGTGAACAAACCTGGAACTATTACTAGGTACTCTTGAGTATATATCTTAGATTCTGAATATGAGAAAATCCTTATTTTCAAGAGTGAAAAAGCTGGCTTGAAACTCAACATTCAAAAAACTAAGATTATGGCATCCGGCCCCATCACTTCATGGCAAATAGAAGGGGAAAAAGTCGAAACGGTGACAGATTTTATTTTCTTGGGCTCCAAAATCACTGTGGACAGTGACTGCAGCCACAAAATTAAAGGATGCTTGCTTCTTGGAAAGAAAGCTACGACAAAAATCTAAACAGCAAATGAGAAAGCAGAGATACCACTCTGCCAACAAAGGTCCATATAGTCAAAGCTATGGTTTTTCCAGTAGTCATGTACAGATGTGCGAGTTGGACCATATAAAGAAGGCTGAGTGCCTAAAAATTGATGCTTTCAAACCGTGGTGCTGAAGAAGACCCTTGAGAGTCAGTCCCCTGGACTGCAAGGAGATCAAACCAGTTAATTCTAAATGAAATCAACCCTGAATATTCAATGGAAGGACTGATGCTGACGCTGAAGCTCCAATAATTTGGCTACCTAATACAAAGAGCTGACTTATTAGAAAAGAACCTGCTGCTGGGAAAGACTGGAGGCAAAAGGAGAAGGGAGTAAGAGAGGATGAGATGATTACTTCGCATCAATGACTCAACGGACATGAGTTTGAGCAAACTCCAGAAGATAGTGAAGGATAGGGAAGCCTGATGTGCTGCAGTCCATGAGGTCGCAAAGAGTCAGACATGACTTAGTGACTGAACAACAGCAACATGAGGAAGTTTTTGTTATTTTTGAGAACCTACCACATTCTAGGAGCCAGTAAACCAGAAAGTCTATGTCCCTGCCCTTATGGAGCTTATTCAGCAGACAGATATTAGATGGTGTGAGGAAGAAATCCACTCAAGTTCTAAACAGATTATCCTAAAGTCTGCAATTATCAGCTGTCTCTTCGCAACAAAGTTCATACATCACAACCACTATTCAAACTATCTAACAGAAATCAAGAATCAATTTAGGGCTGAAGTTTATAAAATAATACTTGAATATTTGAATACTTTGAATATTCAATCTTCCTGGCAACTAAGACAGCAACTGTGGTGCAGGATGCTGGCATTCAGACAAGGAATGAATAAATCTAAATAGAAGAGTTAACGTCAGAGTTGATTTAGTTCTTCCCTGCCTTCTTTCTTATTTCAATACAATTGTTTCTTGAGGCTATCCTTTTACTTTAGATTCTCATTCCAAATCCTAAGAGTTTAATAGCTTGTAGTAGTCCTTAAAAACTAACACTACTGATAACAGTATTCATCCTCAGGACCTGCACAACAATCCCAAACGGCCCCCTGGCTCCTCAGAGCAATCTGACTCTGGGAGGGAAAGGGTCCTGGCTCGCAGATCATTTATAGACCAGAGAACGTGTTCTCTAACCTCTCGGTCGAACCTCCCAGGTCTGCGCAGCGCTGGGTCTAGAGCATCCGGCCGGTTGGTGGATCCCACAACCACCACCTCGCGGTCCTCACCGATGCCGTCCAGCAGCGTCAACACCTGGGCCACCACGCGGCTCTCGGGGGCTTGGTGTGGGCTGCCCCGCCGGGGACACAGGGCGTCCACCTCGTCCAGGAAGAGGAGGGTGGGACGACGGCTGGCCAGCTCCCGGGCGCGCTGGAAGATTCGCCGCACATTTTCCTCCGTCTCCCCGGGCCGGGCGCCCTGCAGCGCGGGGGCGCTCACCGCCAGTAGCTCCGCGCCCGTCTCCCGGGCCACTGCCCGCACTAGCTGGGTCTTGCCCACTCCCGGGGGACCGGCCAAGAGCACCCCGCGTGGCACTTCTAGCCCCAGCGAGGCCAAGGCGCGGGGGTAGCGGAGCGGCAGGCGGAGGAGCTCCCGCAGCGAGTCGGCCGCCTCCGAAAGGCCCCCCAGGGGCACCTCGGGCTGCGGCTCCTCTTCCGACGGAGGTACCTCGCTTAGACTGATGTGGGTGCGAGGGGTGACCAGCCCGGCCGGATTCGGGCTGGGCGCCCCGCTAACGATGTGCAGGGCGGCCACTGGACCCGGAGCGCCTGGAGGAGCGGCCACCACGTGGCCCTGAGAGACTGGACGGTTCCTCAGCAGCTCCTGCACCGCCTCCAACACCACGGCTGGATTCGGGGCACCGGACGCGCCCGCTAGCTCCCTCAACTCCGGCCACACCGCGAGGCGCCGAAGGGGCGGGCAGGGCACAAGCGGAGTCGGTTCAGGTTAATAATCCCCCGAGACCCCGGCGCCCCCACCGCCGTCCCCGGGCTCGTGCACTGCGGGTCCAGCTGCACAAAGCCGTCCGCTCCATCCCGCCGCGGCCAGGCGGTGCAGAGGCAGGAGCCACCGTCAGGCAGCGAGATCTTCACCGCCGAGCCCAGGTGGGCGCCTAAGGCGCGGAGGGCGGTAGGGCCCAGACGACAGCGCTGGGTGCCCCGGTCCCTAGCATCTACGGGTAGCAGCTTTAAGGGAGGTCCTTCCGGAAAGGAACCCGAGTCCGGAGCCATTTCTCACGAAAGACGCAAAACCCAGAAAAATAGGGTAGGAATTCCACCGGGCCGGAAAGACCGGCACACCGTGGCCGGAAGCAGGTGATGCGCATGCGCCAGGGAAGCCGCAGATGCGGGTCCCTGATAGGTGGAAAGGACCAATAGGAAATTAGACTAAGTTAGACAATGATGGGACCGTCAGGGCTCGTTTGCCACCATGTTGGGTTTGGTAAAATCTCGTCGCCCTTTTTATAGCTTTGCAGACACTATGACTGACTTCTGGAGTCCATAGTCACTTACTGACCTCTGCTGTCTGTTTCCAGCGCCTAGGTTGGAACAACCTAAAAGGAACCAGGAAACTATAGTGAGAGAAGATCCTGAGATGGGGAAATCACTAATTAAACCCAGTTTTCTAATTTCTCTTAATCCTATTGCTTTCTAATCTCTTTGGAGAACAAAGACTGTAAATTCAGACTTCTCAAGAATAGCTTTGTAATTTTTAAAAATTTTTATTGGAGTATAGTTGCTTCATAATGTTGTTTCTACTGTACAGCAAAGTGAATCATATATCCTCTTTTTTGGATTTCCTTCCCACTTAGGTCACCACAAAGCATTTAGTAGTCTTCCCTATAGAGTAGGGTCTCATTAGTTATCTGTCTTATACATAACATCAATAGTGTGTATGTCAATCCCAATCTCCCAATTCCTGCCACCCCACCCTTCCCTCTTGGTATCCACACAGCTGTACTCTATATCTCTGTCTTTACTCCTGCTTTGCCTGAGGTGGCCTTACAAGTAGCTGTGAAGAGAAGCAAAAAGCAAAGGAGAAAAGGAAAGATACACGCATTTGAATGCAGAGTTCCAAAAAAGAGCAAGAAGAGTTAAGAAAGCCTTCCTCAGTGATCAGCGCAAAAAAATAGAGGAAAACAATAGAGTGGGAAAGACTAGAGATCTCTTCAAGCAAATCAGAAATACCAAGGGAATGTTTCATGCAAAGATGGGCTCAATAAAGGACAGAAATGGTATGGACCTAACAGAAGCAGAAGATAATTAAGAAGAGGTGGCAAGAATACACCGAAGAACTATACAAAACAGATCTTCACAACCCAGATAATCATGATGGTGTGATCAGTCACCCAGAGCTAGACATCCTGGAATGTGAAAGTCAAGTGGGCCTTAGGAAGAACCACTATGAACAAAGCTAGTGGAGGTGATGGAATTCCAGTTGAGCTATTTCAAATCCTAAAACATGATGCTGTGAAAGTGCTGCACTCAATATCCCAGCAAATATGGAAAACTCAGCAGTGGCCACAGGACTGGAAAAGGTCAGTTTTCATTCCAATCCCTAAGAAAGGCAATGCCAAAGAATGCTCAAACTACCACACAATTGTACTCATCTCACACACTAGTAAAGTAATGCTCAAAATTCTCCAAGCCAGGCTTCAACAGTACATGAACCGTGAACTTCCAGATGTTCAAGCTGGTTTTAGAAAAGGCAGAGGAACCAGAGATCAAATTGTCAACATCCACTGGATCCTAGAAAAAGCAAGAGAGTTCCAGAAAAGCATCTATTTCTGCCTTTTTGACTATGCCAAAGCCTTTGACTGTGTGGATCACAATAAACTGTGAAAAATTCATAAAGAGATGGGAATACCAGACCACCTGACCTGCCTCCTGAGAAACCTGTATGCAGGTCAGGAAGCAACAATTAGAACTGGACATGGGACAGACTGGTTCCAAATAGGAAAAGGAGTATGTCAAGGCTATATACTGTCACCCTCCTTATTTAACTTAAATGCAGAGTGCATCATGAGAAACGCTGGGCTGGAGGAAGCACAAGCTGGAATCAAGATTGCCTGGAGAAATATCAATAACCTCAGATATGCAGATGACACCACCCTTATGGCAGAAAGTGAAGAAGAACTAAAGAGCCTCTGATGAAAGTGAAAGAGGAGAGTGCAAAAGTTGGCTTAAAGCTCAACATTCAGAAAACAAAGATCATGGCATCTGGTCCCATCACTTCATGGCAAATAGATGGAGAAACAGTGGAAACAGTGGCCGACTTTATTTTGGGGGGGCTCTAAAATCACTGCAGATGGTGATTGCAGCCATGAAATTAAAAGACACTTACTCCTTGGGAGAAAAGTTATGACCAACCTAGACAGCATATTAAAAAGCAGAGACATTACTTTGCCAACAAAGGCCCATCTAGTCAAGGCTATGGTTTTTCTTGTAGTGAAGGCAATGGCACCCCACTCCAGTACTCTTGCCTGGAAAATCCCATGGATGGAGGAGCCTGGTAGGCTGCAGTCCATGGAGTTGCTAAGAGTTGGACACGACTGAGCGACTTCACTTTCAATTTTCACTTTCATGCATTGGAGAAGGAAATGGCAACCCACTCCAGTGTTCTTGCCTGGAGAATCCCAGGGACGGTGGAGCCTGGTGGGCTGCCATCTGTGGGGTTGCACAGAGTCGGATGACTGAGGTGACTTAGCAGCATGTATGGATGTGAGAGTTGGAATGTAAAGAAAGCTGAGTGCCAAAGAATTGATGCTTTTGAACTATGGTGTTATAGAAGACCCTTGGGAGAAAAGTTATTACCAACTGAGACAGCATATTAAAAAGCAGAGATGTTACTTTGCCAACAAACGTCCATCTAGTCAAGGCTATGGTTTTTCTAGTAGTCATGTATGGATGTGAGAATTGGACTATAAAGAAAGCTGAGCGCCGAAGAATTGATGCTTTTGAATTATGGTGTTGGAGAAGACTTTTGAACTATGGTGTTGGGCTGCAAGGAGATCAAACCAGTCAATCCTAAAGGAAATCAGTCCTGAATATTCATTGGAAGGACTGATGCTGAAGCTGAAACTCCAATACTTTGGCCACCTGATGGGAAGAGCTTACTCATTTGAAAAGACCCTGATGTGGGAAAGATTGAAGGCGGGAGGAGAAGGGGACAACAGAGAATGAGATGGTTGGATGGCATCACTGACTCAATGGACATGGGTTTGGGTAAACTCCGGGAGTTGGTGATGGACAGGGAGGCCTGGCGTGCTGCAGTCCATTGGGTCGCAAAGAGTCAGACACAACTGAGCGACTGAACTGATCTGATACCATGTTTCTAGATTCCACATATATGAGTTAATAATGATATTCACTTTTCTTTCACTTTCTTCACTCTGTATGACAGTCTCTAAATCCATCCACGTTTCTACAAATGGCCCAATTTCATTCCTTTTTATGACCAGGTAATATCCCATTGTATATATGTACCACACCTTCTTTATCCACTTCTCTGTTGATGAACATTTAGGTTGCTTCCATGTCCCAACTATTGTAAACAGTGCTGCATTAAACATTGGGGTGCGTGTCATTTTGAATTATGGTTTTCTCTGGGTATATGCCCAGTAATGGAACTGCTGGGTTATACCTATTTTTAATTTTTTAAGGACCCTCCATACTATTCTCCATAGTGTCTATATCAATTTAGATTCCCACCAACAGAGTATGAGGGTTCCCTTTTCTCCACACCCTCTCTAGAATTTATTGTTTGCAGATTTTTTGATGATGGCCATTCTGATCAGTGTGAGGTGATACCTCATTGTAGTTTTGACTTGCATTTCTCTAATAATTAGTAATGTTGAGCATCTTTTCATGTATTTGTTGACCATCTCTGTGTCTCCTTTGAGAAGTATCTATTCAGGTCTTTTGCAAATTTTTTGACTGGATTTTTTTACATTGAGCTATATGAGCTGTTTGTATGTTTTGGAAATTAATCCTTTGTCAGTTGCTTCATTTGCTATTATCTTATCCCATTCTGAGGGCTGTTTCTTTGCCAGGTTTATGGTTCCCTTTGCTGTGCAAAAGTTTTTAAGTTTAATTATGTCCTATTTGTTTTTTTTTTGCTTTCATTCTCATTACTTTAGGAGGTAGGTCAAAAAAGATTTTGCTGTAATTTATGTCAAAGAGTGTTCTGCCTATGTTTATGTAAGAATTTTATAGTGTCTGGTCTTACATGTAGGTTTTTAATCCATTCTGAATTTATTTTTGTATATGGTGTTAGGGAATGTTCTAATTTCATTCTTTTACATGTAGCTGTCCAGTTTTCCCAGCACCACTTATTGAAGAGGCTATCTTTTCTCCACTGTATATTCTTGCCTCCTTTGTCATAAATTAGGTGTCCATTGGTGCATGGATTCATCTCTGGGCTTTCTATCCTGAAGAACAGCTTTGTATTTTCTGAAATAAAAAGCCATTGTTTTTTGCAGCAACATGGATGAACTTAGAGAAGCAAATATCATATGATATCACTTACATGTGGAATCTTAAAAAAGGGTAGAAATGAACTTATTTACAAAACAGAAATAGACTTGCAGACATAGCAAATTTATGGTTACTAAAGGCGAAAGGGACAGGAGAATATAACCTAGGAGATTGGGATTAACATAATATGCACACTACTACACTACTATGTACAAAATAGATCACTAACAAGAACCTGCTGAATAGCACAGGGAACTCTGCCCAATATTCTGTAATAACCTATGTGGGGAAAAAATCTAAAAAAGAAATGGATATACATATATATGTAACTCATGCCCTTTGCTGGCACCTGAACCTAACACAACATTGTAAGTCGACTATATTCCAATACATATTTTTTTAAGCCAGTGTTTTTACCTCTGAAGGTGTGAACAAATGCCGATTAATTTATTCAATCATGATAGCTGTACCTCACAGAGGTTCCTTTATTCTGGTTCCAAAAAGCTTTGGAAATCCAAAAAAGGGAAAGAAGACTTAATGAGGACATGATAACACTCTTAAGTATGTAAAGGGCTGTCATATTAAAGAGTTGGCAGATTTATGTGTGTCTATAATGCAGAACTGGCAGGAAGGGAAACACAGAAGTCTTCCTCCTCATGTGGTCGTGTAGAAGAAGTAAGAGATTTTTTAAAGACATAGCCAAAGGGCATAACTAAAGCCAATGCAAGGAAACAAAGTTATATCACTCACAGAATTTTCTGAATTTGGTTTAATACAGATGTAGAGGCTGCAACATTAGGAAGATGATATGAAAGAAACTACATATTTCTTTGGGTTAGTCTAAAGGTTGACTTTATACAAGGCCAAGCTAGAATTCTCTGACCCTGTAGGATCCATATACCCAGAAAATATCCACTTCTCTCTATCCCTAAAAAGTTGAGTTCTCACCTTAGTTTGCAAACAAAAGCATACTGGAACCCTGTTCCTCGACCTTCAGCTCTTACCCACACATCAGCAGAACTATAACTGACTTTTCCAGTCAGCCTGTGATATCCACTGTGTTCCTTTTTAGATCAGACCATTTGCAACACTATTATTCCAACTACCTGAATAGTTGAAATTATACATTCAACAAAATAGTTTCTTTTGTGAGAAACCATTTTAATAAGAGTTGTGTGGTTCTTTTGCTTATTTTCTTTTATTTATTTATTTGCCTGCACCGGTCTTAGTTGTGGCACTCAGTGAAGATCTCCAATCTTCACTGTGGCATGCAGGACATTTAGCTGCAGCATGCGAGCTCTTAGTTGTGGCATGCAGGATCTAGTTTCCTGACCGGGGATGGAACCTGGGTCCCCTGCACTGGGAGTGTGGAGTCTTAGCCACTGGACCACCAGGGTATTCCCTGCTTATTTGCTTTTAATATGATCCCAAATTTGGCAATTCTATCAACTGAAGAGTACCAATTAAAGCACCAGTGTTGAACCACTAGAGGGAGTCTAGAACCAAAGAAGCCCTAAGATTTGAGTTTGAAGTGTTCTCAACTGTGGGTTCTAGGTTTTCCCAAGATTCACACCCAGGTGTATGAAACAGTCTGTTGTCTATATAGTTACTTATTTTCACATAATTTCTACATGGCTCAGGCCATGTCGACTCATTTTCTACACTGTTCACATTATCCTTGGTACTGAATACTTCATTTGTCCATTAAAATGAAGGTCACTGTTTCCTTCCCACGTCCCCAAATGTGTGGGAGTGATTATGAATGCTTAGGCATTTTTCAAAGTTTTCTTTGGGAAACTCCTTTCCATGTTTATCTGCTACTCCAAGACCTTCAAACTTTTTTGACTTCAAGCAGATGCAATATGTTTCATTGCCATGAAAACAGGGACCAGCTTTAGTGCCACTGGGATGGATTGTAGGCAAACATACTACCTCCAGACAGAATTCATCAATTCTTCTTTTGGCTTTCCTCAACATGTAACCTGCACCCCTTTTAGTACATTTAGTACAAGGCTTCATTATGCCTTGAATGAGCTAGTTGTTTTCCTATCTGTCTTCCCTCTACTCCCTTCTTAAAAGTTATTCTAAGAGTTGACACTGTGTGTTATCTTTAATCTTTCATTCTACCTTTTCCCAACAGGGCCTAACTAGTTGCTTTGTGATCTTTAGCAATCCATTTAATCTTTCTGAGCCTGATTCTTGTAATCTATAAAATGGACTATTGTGAGGATTAACTGAGATACTATTTTCTAAATTGAAGTATAGTTGACTTATAATAGTTTTAGGTGTACAACATAGTGACTCAATATTTTTCTAGGTTATACTCTGTAAGATACTATTATATTAATTGTAATGATTATTGCCTACCTTATAAGGATATTATGAGATAATTTATAAAAATTTTTGTTTGAAAAGTAGAAAGCTCTACTGGTATGCAATATAAGATTCTACTAAACAGTAATAGTTACATTTAGAGAGTGTCAGGCACAGTTCTAAGTGCTTTACATGTATGATCTCATTTAATCATCTCAATGACGTCGGGAGGTTGGAATTATTATTTCTAATTTACAGATGAAGGAACTGAGGCACAGAAAGGCCAAGTAACTTCCCCAAGGTCACACAGTTTGCAAGTGGCAGAGCTAGGATTCAAAACTAGGTGGTCTGGCTGGCTCCAGAGTTCCCACTCTGAACCACTACACTATGTTATGCTATAATCAAATTTCGGTTGACCAACTAGGTTCACTAGTTACTTAATAGTTATGTGATCTTAGGCAAAGCTTAAAATTCTAAACCTGATTTTCATCATTTGTAAAATGGATAAAAGTAATTCCTATCCCATAGATTTATTTACTCAACAAATATCTATTAAACTACTGTTTGCTATATGCTGGGCATACTGCAAAATCATGTGGATTATATTCACATAAAACACCTGGCATATTGCCAGGCACACAGAAAGTGGTCAATGTTAATTATTGTCTTAATTTATAATAATAAGCCAATAACTTCTATGACACATTTCCTGTTACTCAGCCAGAGATTATGTTCTATCATCACCATATGGACCTTTTTTATGGGTTCCCTAACTCTGTGTGAAGTATTTTTGTGGCACTGTTCCATAGGATATTTCTTTGGTATCATAGCGAAAACGAACAACACAAGATGCAGCAATACAAGTACCTCTCAGGGTTAAGCAAAGAAAGTGCTTTAAATGGCTACTTTCTGATACAAAATTAAGGCTGGAGAAGTGAAGTGAAAGTCACTCAGTCATGTCTGACTCTTTGCGACCCCATGGACTATACAGTCCATGGAATTCTCCGGGCCAGAATACTGGAGTGAGTTAGCCTTTCCCTTCTCCAGGGGATCTTCCCAACCCAGGGATTGAACCCAGGTCTCCTGCATTGCAGGCGGATTCTTTACGAGCTGAGCCACAAGGGAAGTGCAAGGCTGGGTGAGGCATGCAAAATATGCTTACTATTAGTACCAACAAACATGAAGTACAGGTGGTAGATATGAAGCTATGAGGATGATCAAACGTAACGCTTTCAAGAAATGTACAATAAGGTCATCTTGGGAAAGAAAACAACCCCACATTACATCTCCAGTGGCATATAAAGAGCCCCGCAACACTTCTGGGTGTCCAGATAGGAGACAGTCTGCTGCGCTCTGCTGTGCTCTCTGGCACTGTGCTCATGTGCTTTAAGGGACTGTCCTGCGGTTGCCAGGACATTCTGTGCTCGCACATTCTGTGCAAGTCAGCGGTATTTGCTAGATTGGGTAAGAGATTTTACCTCCCTAGATTGCTGATAATGAAATCAGATATGTATGAAATCACTTTGAAATATTACCCACACACATGCAGAGAGTGAAGAGTTATATACAAGAGTATTGTAGTCACATCCAGAGAATAATAGATGTAGGAAGTAGACATGGGAAGTACTACTATCTTCCCCATTTCTGAACTTGCTCTCAGCATCTTTTTCTTAATGTGACCACGCTTGCCTTCCTGTCTTGACTAGTTCTCCTTCTCCCCATTTCAGTTCCTACTAATAACAGCAACAAAAGCGAAAATGTAATGAGTGGTGTTTTACGTGCTTTACATGTATTATTTAATCATCCTAGCAACTCTGTGAGTTATGTACTAGTATTATTCCTGTCACATTCAAAAAAGCTGAGATCCAGAGGGTTTAAGCAACTTCACAAAGTCATACCGCCAGCAAGTGGTAGAGACAGACTTCAGATCTGAACATACAGCTCTGCAGCCCATGTTCTCACTGCTATACTGACTGCATCTCACACTGCCATAGTGCCTGCCACTGTTTCAGATATATATTTACCAAGCTAAATTTTTTCAGGCAGCAGTCAGCACTTTTCTTCTTTACCCTTTATAATTCAGTCAATGATGCTAGAGTCATGTTTTTAATCTAAAATTAACTCTGGGGCCTTCCCTGGCAGTCCAGTGGTCTCCGTGCTTCCACTGCAGGGGGAAGGGGTCAAACCCTAGTCAGGGAACTAAAATTCCACATGCCGGGTAGTGTGGCCAAAATTTTTTAAATAAATAAATAAAATCAACTCTTATATAATATTTGTTACCCAGTATGATGAATTCAGAGTTTTACCAACTGATAATAACCCATGCTATAAACTTTGATTTTTAGTCATTATCTGGGGGAAAGGAGAGTTTAGCAATAACTCTGTATAATATTAACTAAATTAGTGGCTTAGCTAGCTGACAACCACAAACATATCTACTCAAGAAATGAGGTCAAATCTCAGCTATTTTTTTCTCTGATATTTATTTGATACAACATTCAATTTCTACTTGCTCAAGGGTTAAGCATAAGTTGGCAGAATCAGCTTTATTAATGACACTGTAAACAGGGATAAATATTATTTTGAAATGTATGCAAAACATCTTTCTGAGATATGGGAATGGACTGGTGAAAAACAAGGGCTTGAAAGAAACCCTGAGGTCATCTAGTTTATACAGTTAGGCCTAGAGAGGTTAGGTGACTTGCCCAAGTGGTAAACGTTATCCAAATGGTGGGTTGAGCAGGGGCTAGAATTCAGGTCTCCAGATCCATCTGCGGTGTTTTCCCCTCAGTACTGCATTTCTGACCAGAACTATTTCTGAAAGTCTGCTGTAATGCATATGATGATGTGAAAGCCTTCTCATTGTCAAGAAACCCTTCAGGGACTTCTCTGGTGGTACAGTGGATAAGAATCCGCTGGCCAATGCAAGGGACACAAGTTTGATCCCTGATCAGGGAAGATTCCACATGCCACGGAGCAACTAAACTGGTGCTCCATAATTACCAAGCCCACACGCTGCAATTACTGAAACCCATGTGCCTAGAGCCCATGCTGCGCAACCAGATGCCACAGCAATGAAAAGCCCCCACTCGCCTCAACTAGAAAAAAGCCTGTGCACAGCAATGAAGACCCAGCACAATCAAAAATTAAATAAATTTTAAAAAGAAAGAAATCCTTCATTAGTTGCCCTAATAAAGACACTACATTTCACTCAGGATCATAATTTCATTCCACAGTCATCCCTCTGTATCCCCAGGTTCTGCATCTGTGGATTCAACCAACTGTGATCAAAAATATTTAGAAAAAAATTACAGAAAATTTCAGAAAGTGAAACTTGAATTTTGTGCACTTGTATCTATTTACATGGTTTGTAAAGCAAATTTTTATTGGAGTATAACTGCTTTACAATGTTGTGTTAGTTTCTGTTGTGCAGAAAAATGAGTCAGTTATACATATACATATATGCACTCTTTTATATTTCCTTCCCATTCAGGTCACCACAGACCCTGAGGAGAGTTCCCTGTGCTATACAGCAGGTTCTCATTAGTTATTTAGTTTATAAATAGTAGTGTATATATGTCAGTCCCAATCTCATCTCAGAAGTCATTCCACCCCACCTTCTCCCTTGGTAATCGTAAGTTTGTTCTCTACAACTGTGACTCTATTGCTGCTTTGCAATTAAGTTCATCTGTACCATTTTTCTAGATTCTACATATGAGTGATATTATGCCATATTTGTTTTTTCTAACTTATTTCACTCTATATGACAATTTCTAGGTCCATCCACATCTCTGCAAATGGCATATTTCATTCCTTTTTTATGACTGACTGGCATTCTATTCTACACATGTACCACATCTTCTTTCTCCATTCCTCTGTCATTGGACGTTTAGGTTGCTTCTATGTCCTCAGTTCAGTTCACTTCAGTCACTCAGTCGTGTCCCACTCTTTTTAACCCCATGAACCACAGCACGCCAGGCTTCCCTGTCCATCACCAACTCCCAGAGTCCACCCAAACCCATGTCCATTGAGTCGGTGATGCCATCCAATCATCTCATCCTCTGTCATCCCCTTCTCCTCCTGCCTTCAATCTTTCCCAGCATCAGGGTCTTTTCCAATGAGTCAGCTCTTCGCATCAGGTGGCCAAAGTATTGGAGTTTCAGCTTCAACATCAGTCCTTCCAATGAGCACCCAGGACTGATCTCCTTTAGGATGGACTGGTTTGATCTCTTTGCAGTCCAAGAGACTATCAAGAGTCTTCTCCAAGACCACAGTTCAAAAGCATCAATTCTTCGGTGCTCAGCTTTCTTTATACTCCAATTCTCACATCCATACATGACTACTGGAAAAACCATAGCTTTGACTAGATGGACCTTTGTTGACACAGTAATGTCTTTGCTTTTTAATATGCTGTCTAGGTTGGTCATAACTTTTCTCCCAAGGAGTAAGCATCTTTTAATTTCATGGCTGCAATCACCATCTGCAGTGATTTTGGAGCCCCCCCAAAATAAAGTCTGCCACTGTTTCCACTCTTTCTCCATCTATTTTCCATGAAGTGACGAGACCAGATGCCATGATCTTAGTTTTCTGAATGTTGAGCTATAAGCCAACTTTTTCACTCTCCTCTTTCACTTTCATCAAGAGGCTCTTTAGTTCTTCTTCACTTTCTGCCATAAGGGTGGTGTCATCTGCATATCTGAGGCTATTGATATTTCTCCCAGCAATCTTGATTCCACCTTGTGCTTCCTCCAGCCCAGCATTTTTCATGATGTACTCTGCATATAAGTTAAATAAGCAGGGTGACAATATACAGCCTTGACGTACTCCTTTTCCTATTTGGAAGCAGTCTGTTGTTCCATGCCCAGTTCTAATTGTTGCTTCCTGACCTGCATACAGATTTCTCAAGAGGCAGGTCCCATCTCTTGAAGAATTTTCCACAGTTTATTGTGATCCACATGGTCAAAGGCTTTGGCAAAGTCAATAAAGCAGAAATAGATGTTTTTCTGGAACTCTCTTGCTTTTTCGATGATCCAGCAGATGTTGGCAATTTGATCTCTGGTTCCTCTGCCTTTTCTAAAACCAGCTTGAACATCTGGAAGTTCACGGTTCACATACTATTGAAGCCTGGCTTGGAGAATTTTGAGTACTACTTTACTAGCATCCTGGGCTATTGTAAATAATGCTGCAATGACATTTAGGGTGCATGCATCCTTTCAAATTCTGGTTTTCTCAGGATATATGCCTAGGAGTGGAATTGTTGGGTCTTATGGTAGCTCTATTTTTGTTTTTTTAAGGAACTCCCATACTGTTCTCCATAATGGCTGTACCAAGTTACATTCCCACCAAATGTAGGAGGGTATTTACATAGCTTTAACATTTACAGCTATATACAAAGCATATACATTGTACTAGGTATTATAAGTAATCTAGAGACATTTTTAAGTATACTGGAGGATGTGTATCATTTATATGCAAACATTTTATATAATGGACTTGAGCAGCCATGGATTTGGTATCCACAGGAGTCCTGGAGCCAACCCTCTTTGGATAGTGAGGAATGATTTTAGATTTAAATAAATAGATTCTATATGTCATATTAGCTTAATTTGAAAGCAGCTAAGGGTTTGGGTGTGGTGGCTTGGATCTTGAATGACAAACCAACCTTTGTTTGCAAGAAAATAATAGAAGCAATCATATAGAATGCACATTAGTGCCATCCTAAAATTCTAAGTGTAATTTTAGGATAAGAAGTCTCAAGTTGTAGAAGTGGACCTCTCTCCACAAAACTGATCTTTATGTAACATTAGCTTATTATTTTTTGATGTGGCCTGAGTACTTCAACATCAAAGAAACAACAGAGACCAGAAAATATTTGTCTCTAAAGTATTAATACATCTCTTAAGGAAGAGAATTCTCTTTCCTTCCTTTGAATTATTTTAGAAGAACGAGTGATTTATTTTTGTCACCTAGCTCCTTCTTTTTCTAAGCTCTGTCTGTACTTTGTGAATGATCCATGTCTAGTCAAAGCTCTTTGCAGCTCTACTCTGTGCCAGGAACTTTCTGGCCTCCTAAAGCCTTGCCAACAGCCAGACTGCACAGTTTGGTGAATAGAGTTCCCTGGGTCCTTGCCACTCAAAAGAGTGATCTATGGACCAGCAGCACCAGCACAATCTGGAAGGTTGTTAGACATCCAGAATCTCAGGCATGAATCAGAATCTGGCTTTTGACCACCTTCCCGAGCGATTTGTCTGAGCTATCCTGCATGCTCTTGTGTGAACACCTATTGCTTCCTTCCGGTCTAGAAGTAAGGCTGACACCACTATACCCCAGCTGAAGGTAAAAGCCTCAGGTTTAAAACAAGAAGCCTTTGGTTATTTGGGGACAGAGCATCATCAATTTTGTCTGACAGTTATTAAACTTAGATTGGAAAAAAACTTTAGAGGTCAAGTTTAACCATCCTCATCACTGCGAACTTCAGTCTAATTATCAGTATTTGTAACAACATTATATTTGTGTTCAGAATATTCTGTTCAAGAAGATAAAAGCATACATCTTGGAAAGGCAGCTGGAAAAATGGGAGAAGTTTATATATTTAAAAAAAAATACCCTCTTGGTGATTAAAGAAATGCATTTCAGTTATCCAGAAAGTTTACTGATGTGAATCCTCTCAGCCGTGGTGAAGGTGTTAGTCATTAAAGTCACATCCAACTCTTTGCAACCCCATGGACTGTAGCCCGCCAGGCTTCTCTGTCCATGGGATTTCCCAGACAAGCAGACTGGAGTAGGTTGCCACTTCTTTCTCCAAGGGATCTTCCTGACCCAGGGATCAAATGCGGGTCCCCTGCATTGCAGGCAGATTCTATGCCACCTGAACCACCAAGGTAGCCATGGTGGTATCCCCCAAAGAGGTGTTTACTACTTAAATTCATATTCTAACACCATATGCTTATTTTTTAATCTGTCCAAACTTACTATCTTATGCAATTATAATTTAGTTTAGCTTCCCACAAATTCAAGGAATTGCTATTATCTATTAAACCAAAGTCTCCACAAATAAAGGGAGGATAAGAGATAAATCTCCCTAACGAAAGAATTCCAAATACTCTACGAACATAAAACCTTTCTTCCCTTCTAGGCCGGTCCTAGTGACTCACTTCCAAAGAACAGAGAATAGAAAGGAAAAAATACTAATGTTACAGTGGAGAAACCTGGCAAACACCCTTCTTCACCAAGTGATCATGGTTAGCCTCACCAGTGACAGCACGGGAATATCATTCACCTCCGATACAATGTGATGAGAAGGGAATGTCACCTTTGTGGTATGCTTCCCCAAACCCCGTAACTCCAGTCTAATCATGAGGACAACATAGAGGGACAATCTACAAAATACTCAACCAGTACTCCTCAGAACTGTCATGGTAGCCATAAAAAAAACCCAAAATGACGCCATTTTCAGCAACATGGATGAATCTAGAGATCATCATACTGAGGGAAGTAAGTCAGACAGAGAAAGACAAATCTCATATGATATTGCTTATATGTGGAATCCAAACAAGAAGAATACAAATGAACTTACTTACAGAACAGAAATGGTCTCACAGATATAGAAAACAAACAGTTACCAGGGGAAAGAAGGGAAGGATAAATTGTCGGGACTGACATATATAAACTACTATATATAAAATAGGTAACTGGTAAGGACCAAATGTATAGCACAAGGAACTCTGCTCAATACCCTGTAATGGCATATATGGGAAAAGAATCTAAAAAAGAATGGATATATGTATGATTGATTCACTTTGCTGTATACCTGAAACCAACACAACACTGTAAATCAACTATACTCCAATAAAAATTATAAACAAATAAATTGTCATAGAGCAAAGACCCTTCTCTGTCACAGACCAGAGAAGCTCAGAGAAGAGATGACAACTAACCATATATGGTATCCTGGATGGGACCCTGGTATGGAAACAGGACATTAGTGGAAAAACTGGTGAAATATGAATTAATTCTGGTGTTCCATTTATAGGAATGCTGCTGCTGCTGCCAAGTCGCTTCAGTCGTGTCCGACTCTGTGCAACCCCATAGACGGCAGCCCACCAGGCTCCCCCGTCCCTAGGATTCTCCAGGCAAGAATACTGGAGTGGGTTGCCATTTCCTTCTCCAATGCATGAAAGTGAAAAGTGAAAGTGAAGTCGCTCAGTCGTGTCCAACTCTTAGCGACCCCATGGACTGCAGCCTACCAGGCTCCTCTGTCCATGAGATTTTCCAGGTAAAAGTAGTGGAGTGGGGTGCCATTGCCTTCTCCGTTATAGGAATGCACAGTTCCATTAATAGGAATGCACACAGTGTTAGTCTCTTAGTTTTGACAAATATACACGATAATGTAAGATGATGTAAGATGACATTAGGTGAAACTGATACCAGGTGACAGATTTATGAGGACTCTGTACTACCTTTGTAACTTTTCTATAAATCTCAAACTATAATGGAAAATAAAAATAAAATGTCCCACAAACTCATGAAAATAGTTTTAACACATTAAAGTAAGGCTTCCCTTGATCCATATCTTCCTCAAGTTTAGAGGGCAGACTTGGGCCAAACAATGACCTATACTATCCACACTTAAAATACTTCCTGAGGCCTGTTAGCACCATTTTGTTAATCTTGGAAGTTAAAGGCTTACAGATTTGAATTCCCAGGATGTAAAATAAAAGTCCATTTTCCTAAAGCCCATTTAACTCTCACAAAGAGAACTGCACTGAGGAATGGTCTCAGCAATTTTTTTAAATTTTTAATTGGAGGATAAGTGCTTTACAATGCTGTGTCAGTTTCTGCCATACCACAGCGGGAATCAGCCATAAGTATACAAGTGCCCCCTCGCTTTTGAGCCTCCCTCCCACCCCTGATCCCACCCCCTAGGTCATCACAGAGCATGAGGTTGAGCTTTTGTGTTATACAGCAACTTCCCACCAGCTATCTGTTTTACACATGGTAATGTCCATGTTTCAGTTCAGCAATGTTCGATGAATTTGGATGGGTCACTGGGCTTTTCTGAGTTGTGGTTATCCCCTCAACTAAATGAGGTTCCCCCTCGGTTCTAAAATTCTATAAATATAACCTTACTCTCAACTGTGTTAAACACTGTTTAAAGTGTAGTATCAATTCTGAGGAGGAAAAATGAACATTTTGACAGGAAGTTAGTGCCATAGACATTTATTAAGTGCCAATAGCTGCGCTCAGTACAAGAGCTCTAGCCCTTGCCCTCCAGAAGTCTCGGTCCAGTGATAGAGAGAGATCTGCAAACAAGCAATTACGGGCATGTAACAAGTGCTGTAAAAGAGGCATTAGCAAGGTGCGCCGGTACTCAGGGTGGAACTGCTTCACTCGGCCTGTGGAGGTTCGAGAAGGCTTTGGACCTGAGAAACAAGGTCACCATGAAATATTACAAGCTAACCTAACCAGAGTCAGTGAGGAACCTGCCCTATAGTAGTGCACATTTTTTTTAATTGGCTGTGTGTGATAATTTGAGATTACTGGATTTTCCCTGCCATAAATTGACTGTTAAGTCAGAAATGTGGCTGTTACAGAGCTGGGCCAGAAAAGCACATTGTCTCCTGTTGCAGACTCGCCTCTCTGTGGAATGTTGATATGCATGAAATCTGTCCCCTGGGGTGACTTAATTGCTGTCACATGAACAATATAACTTTCCAGAAAAGGCCATGTGTTGGCTGCATATTCTGTCATTTCCAAATCAGGCCTCATTAAACATTCATACCTCTCAGATCATTTCATTTCCATCTTATGGCTGAACATTTGTGGCTCAGGCCTTGCAGTCCTCAGTCTTAGTATAGAGTTTTGCTTTTAAATTCTGAACAGCATGGTGGAAGGAAATTTAGGTGTCCTAAGCAAAATATTAAAAAGTGGCTCCTACACTGACACTAAGCTTGCAAATTCTGAAAAACTCTATGTAGGCAGGCGTTTCTTCAGTGAGAACATGACACAGCTGGGGGGGATGTTTTGCCACTTAAATGATCCTGAGGTGGGTAGGGTAAATGCTTTCTCCTGGGATGTGGCCCAAGTCAACCTGAGAGACGAGTATGGAAAACAGGCAAATGTTACGTCTCCATCTCCCAAGACCTAGTTAGAGAAATGCCTTTCGCTGGGAGTGATAATTTGGGAAAATTCCTCACCAGCAACAAGTGAGACAGACAGGAATGGAATGGCAAGCACAGACCTGCTAGAGCTGGGCAAAGTGCATGGCAGACAGAAGCGCCTTCCCACACTGATCTCTTCGTCCTGCCAGATCACCACGTGTGTGGACACGAGAGAAGCCAGGTGGCTGTGGGAGGCGTTCTCCCAGAGCAGTGTTTCCAGTTTTCCTGGGGCAGAGCCGTGAGAGAAAACATCTGTGACAATGAGAGAGTTCTTTATAGTATAACACAGGACCCTTTGCTTCTAAAGAAAAAAATACTGACATTTATGTTTATTTTTTTCTGATTATAAGTGTAAGAATGATTCATAGAGAAAACTGCTGAAAATTGGAAAGAACAAAAAGAACACCCATTATATATCTCTATCCAAGGATAATAACTATTATTAACAATTTAGTGCATTTCTCCTCACAGCAGTCAGAATGGCCATCAGCAAAAAATCGACAAACAACATATGCTAGAGAGAGAATGGAGAAAAGGGAAACCTTTTGCCCTGTTGGTGGGAGTGTAAACTGATACAGCTACTATGGAAGACAGTATGGAGATCCCTTAAAAAAAAAAACTAGGAATAAAATTACCATAATGACCCAACAATCCTACTACTAGGCATATACCCTGAGGAAGTCATAATTCAAAAAGACACAGGTACCCCAGGTTCATTGCAACACTATTTACAATAGCTAGGATATAGAAGCAACCTAGATGTCACCAACAGATGAATGGATAAACAAGCTGTGGTACATATATACAATGGAATATTACTCAGCCATAAAAAGGAACACATTTGAGTCAGTGCTAATGAGGTGGATGAACCTAGAGCTTTTTATACAGAGTGAAGTCAGAAATAGAAACACAAATACCTTATACTAACATATATACATATATATGGAATCTAAAAAGATGGTACTGATGAACCTATTTACAGAGCAGCAATGGAGATGCAGACATAGAAAACAGACTTATGGACACGGGAAAGGGTGGAAGGAGTTGTTCAGTCACTCAGTAGTGCCCTGCTTAAAACCCTCCAATAACTTCCCACTTCATTTAATTAGAATAAAGTTCAAAAACTTGCCATAACCTAAAGGCTCTGCATGATTTGTCTTCTACCTACCTCTTCTTTCCTATCTTAGGCAACTTTCTCCCTCACTCACATTGGTTTCTCAGTTCCTTAAACACACCAAGATCTTTTCAAATGTAGGACTTTGGCACTTAAAATATTCCTTTGTCATGAGAGCTGTCATAGTCAGCTCTCACTATGTATGTCCTTATCAACTCCTGTCAGGTACAGTTCCTTATCAGCTCATTTCAGTTTAGTCGCTCAATTGTGTCTGACTCTTTGCGACCCCATGGACTGCAGCATGCCAGGCCTCCCTGTCCATCACCAACTCCCAGAGCTTGCTCAAACTCATGTCCATTGAGTCGGTGATACCATCCAACTATCTCATCCTCTGCCGTCCCCTTCTCCTCCTGCCTTCAATCTTTCCCAGCATCAGGGTCTTTTCCAATGAGTCAGTTTTTTTCATCAGATGGCCAGAGTACTGGAGTTTCAGCTTCAGCATCAGTCCTTCCAATGAATATTCAGGACTTATTTCCTTTAGGATGGACTGGCTGGATCTTCTCACAGTCCAAGAGACTCTCAAGAGTCTTCTCCAACACCACAGTTCAAAAGCATCAATTCTCCTGCACTCAGCTTTCTTTATAGTCCAACTCTCACATCCATACATTACTACTGGAAAAACCATAGCTTTGACTCGATGGACCTTTGTCAGCAAACTGATGTCTCTGCTTTTGAATATGCTGTCTAGGTTGGTCATAGCTTTTCTTCCAAGGAGCAAGCATCTTTTAATTTCATGGCTGCAGTCACCATGAAATCTGCAGTGATTCTGGAGCCCAAGAAGATAACGTCTGTCACTGTTTCCATTATTTCCCCATCCACTTGTCATGAAGTGATGGGACTAGATACCATGATCTTAGTTTTTTGAATGTTGAGTTTTAAACCATCTTTTTACTCTCCTCTTTCACCTTCATCAAGAGGCTCTTTAGTTCCTCTTCCCTTTCTGCCATGAGGGTGGTGTCATCTGCATATCTGAGATTATTAATATTTCTCCCAGCAATGTTGGTTCCAGCTTGTGCTTCATTCAGCCCAGCATTTTGCATGATGTACTCTGCATAGAAGTCAAATAAGCAGGGTGACCTTATACAGCCTTGATGTACTCCTTTCCCAATTTGGAACCAGTCCGGTGTTCCATGTCTGGTTCTAACTGTTGCTTTTTCACCTGCATACAGATTTCTCAGAAGGCAGGTAAGGTGGTCTGGTTCCCATCTCTTGAAGAATTTTCCACAGTTTGTTGTGATCCACACAGTCAAAGGCTTTAGCATATTCAATGAAGCAGAAGTAGATGTTTTTCTGGAATTCTTTTGCTTTGTCTATGATTCAGTGCATGTTGGCAATTTGATTTCTGGTTGCTCTGCCTTTTCTAAATCCAGCTTGAACATCTGTAAGTTCTCGGTTCATGTATTATTAAAGCCTAGGTTGGAGAATTTTGAGCATTACTTTGCTAGCATGTGAATTGAGTGCAACTCTGCGGTAGTTTGAACATTCTTTAGCACTGTCTTTCTTTAGGATTGGAATGAAAACTGACCTTTTCCAGTCCTGTGGCCACTGCTTAGTTTTCCAAATTTGCTGGCATATTGAGTGCAGCACTTTCACAGCGTCATCTTTCAGGATTTGAAATAACTCAACTGGAATTCCATCACCTCCACTAGCTTTGTTCATAGTGATGCTTTTTCCTAAGGCCCACTTGACTTCGCATTCCAGGATGTCTGGCTCTAGGTGAGTGATCACACCATCATGGTTTTCTGGGTCATGAAGATCTTTTTTGTATAGTTCTTCTGTGTATTCTTGCCACCTCTTCTTAATATCTTCTGTTTCTGTTAGGTCCATACTATTTCTGTCCTTTATTGAGCCCATCTTTGCATGAAATGTTCCATTGGTATCTCTAATTTTCTTGAAGAGATCTCTACACTTTCCCAATCTGTTGTTTCCCTCTACTTCTTTGCATTGTTCATTGAGGAAGGCTTTCTTATTTCTCTTTGCTATTCATTAGAACTCTGCATTCAGATGGGTATATCTTTCCTTTTCTCCTTTGCCCTTAGCTTCTCTTCTCAGCTATTTGTAAGGCCTCTTCAGACAACCATTTTGCCTTTTTGCATGTTTTTTTCCTTGGGGATGGTTTTGATCATCGCCTCCTGTACAATGTTATGATCCTCCATCCGTAGTTCTTTACACACTCTCTTAGGCTCCAAAATCACTGCAGATGGTGACTGCAGCCATGAAATTAAAAGATGCTTGCTCCTTGGAAGAAAAGCTATGACCAACCTAGACAGCATATTCAAAAGCAGAGACATTACTTTGGCAACAAAGGTCCATCTAGTCAAAGCTACAGTTTTTCCAGTAGTCATGTATGGATGTGAGAGTTGGACTATAAAGAAAGCTGAGCACCGAAGAATTGATGCTTTTGAACTGTGGTGTTGGAGAAGACTCTTGAGAGTCCCTTGGACTGCAAGGAGATCCATCCAGTCCATCCTAAAGGAGATCAGTCCTGGGGTGTTCATTGAAAGGACTGATGTTGAAGCTGAAACTCCAATACTTTGGCCACCTGATGCGAAGAGCTGACTCATCTGAAAAGACCCTGATGCTGGGAAAGATTGAGGGCAGGCGGAGAAGGGGACAACAGAGGATGAGATGGTTGGATGGCAACACCGACTCAATGGACATGAGTTTGAGCAAGCTCTGGGAGTTGGTGATGGACAGGGAGGCCTGGCATGCTGCAGTCCATGGGGTCGCAGAGAGTCAGACATGACTGAGCAACTAAACTGAACTGAACTGATGTATACATATAACTGATTTACTTTGCTATACATCAGAAACTAACACAACATTGTACATCAACTATACCCCAATAAAAAAGAAAAAAAAGAGGAATTTCCTCTCAATCACTTAGCTTTGAGGTTAACTTTTGCTACTTTTTAAAGATAAAAGTGTGTTTTTAACCCCAGAGTCCTATGCCACATATTCAAAGATGTATTCCCCTTGTGTTAATGTTTTTAAGCAACTATTAATTTGGCCTCACTTGAAAGAATGCTATTAGTTCCTATAAAGAGGCATCAGTTCCTTTCTAAATAAAGGTATTTTAATTTTTATCTGTCCTAAGACTGAAGTAATCCAAAGAAGATGTACAAATGGCTAATACACACATGGAAAGATCATCAACATTATTAGCCATTGGGATAACATAAAATTAAAACCACAGTGAGATAACATGTCATACCTATGAGGATGTGTATGACCAAAAAGTATGGATTTACAAGTGTTGATGAGGATGTGAAGACACTGGAACCCTCACACGTTGCTTGTGTGCTGTGCTTAGTCACTCAGTCATGTCCGACTCTTTGTGACTCCATGGACTGTAGCCCACCAGGCTCCTCTATCCGTGGGGATTCTCCAGGCAATAATACTGGAGTGAGTTGCCATGCCCTCCTCCAGGGGATATTCCCAACCCAGGGATGGAACCCAGGTCTCCTGCATTGTAGGTAGATTCTTTACCGTCTGAGCCACCAGGGAAGCCCATACATTGCTGGTGAGAATGTAAAACTCATGCAGCCACTTTGGAAAACTGTTTCCCAGTTCCTCAGAGTGTTAAACATGGAGTTAACATGATTCCACTCATAGATATACATCCAAAATCAATGAAAACATGCATTGACACAAAAACTTGTACATAAATGTTCATAACAGCATTATTCATAAAAGCCAAAAATGAAAACAATATAAATGTCCATCAACTGATGAACAGGTAAGTAAAATGTGGTACATCTATGCATACAATGGAATATTATTCGGCCTTAAAAAAATGAAATACTGATACATGCTACAATATGGATTAATCTTAAAAACACTATGCTACCCATGCACCTATGGGCATCTTATCTTTTACAAAGGAGGCAAGAATATACAATGAAGAAAAGACAGCTTTTTCAATAAGTGGGGCTGGGGAAAAAATTGATAGCTATATGCAAAAGAATGAAACTAGAGCACTTCCTAACACCATACACAAAAATAAACTCAAAATGGATTAAAGACAAATGTAAGGCCAGAAAATTTAAAGCTTTTAGAGGAAAACATAGGCAGTACACTCTTTGACATAAATGACAGCAAGATCCTCTTTGACCCAGCTCATAGAGTAAAAATAAACAAAGGGGAACTAAGTAAACTTAAAAGCTTTTGCACAGCAAATGAAACAATAAACAAGATTAAAAGGCAACCCTCATAATGGGAGAAAATAATTGCAAAGGAAGCAACTGACAAAGGATTAATCTCCAAAGTATATAAGCAGCTCATACAGCTCAATATTAGAAAAACAAACAACCCAATCAAAAAGTGGGCAGAAGACCTAAACAGATACCTCTCCAAAGAATACATTTAGATGCCTAATACACATGCAAAGATGCTAAACATTGCTCATTATTAGAGAAAGGCAAATCAAAACTACAATGAGGTATCACCTCACATCAGTCAGCATGGCCATCATCAAAAAATCAACAAACAGTAAATGCTGGAGAGGATGTGGAGAAAAGGGAACCTTTGTGCACTGCTGGTGGGAATGTAAATTGATACAGCCACTATGGAGAACAGAATGGAGATTCCTTTGAAAACTAGGAATAAAACTACCATATGACCCAGCAACCCCACTACTTGGGCATATACCCTGAGACAATCATAATTGAAAAAGACAACATGTACCCTAATATTCATAGCAGCACTATTTACAATAACTAGGACATGGAAGCAACCTAAATGTCTATTGGGCTCAAATTTAAAAAATAAAGAAAAAACTGTTAATCAGAACAAGCCAGACACAAAAGACCACATATTATATGGCTCCATTTATACAAAATGCCCCAAATAGATAAATCAATAGATAAAAAGTAGACTAGTGTTTGCCAGGGGCTGGGAGGAGGAAGAAGGGGAGTGTTTGCTAATGGGGACAGGATTTCTTTTGGGTATAATGAAAATGTACTGGAATTAGTGATGATAGGTGGACAACTCTGCATATACTAAAAACTGCTGACTGGTACTCTTTAATAGAGTTAACTTTATGCTTTGTGAATTATATCTCAATAAGGCTGCTATTTAAAAATAAAAGACTGGGCTGGAACAGATGCAGTTGTTTTTCTGTTAACAAAAATTGCCTGCCATGTACTCATGTATCAAGACATTATTACATATTATCATTATGGCCTTTGCCTTTTGGTTTAAGTTTACTTAGGACTTGAAAAAGGAGAATAGTGTTTTACTGTTTTTAAATTCCAGAAGGTATCAAAAGACTGAAGTGAAAGAAACGAGAAGATTCCTTGAAGTGGGTTCTACATGTTTCTTCCTCAATTTTCTTAAAGCCAGGTCAGTTTGAATGCTGATTTAAGCTGAGATTATTTTAAATCTTGAAGAAAGCTGGGTTTAACTTAGTTGGAGTTACTGTTTTGCACTTATCACCTGAGGAAACAATCCACCACATTGAGAAATGCTGGGCAGTAATGACCCATGCTGTTGACAACTAATAAACATCCTAAAAAGACCTGTAAGAGGACAGTAAAGAGGCTGCTTTCATAAAATTTTGCAACTCATTGGATATGGAGAACTAGAGTAAGGGGATAAGGCAAAGATGCCTAGAGAATTTCAAGCTGAAATGACCAGAATATGAAGTCATTGACAAGAGTTAGGAAGAAGGGCTGGGGTGCATTCCACGGCAGGCACACTGAGTGTGAGGTGCTGACAAAATACCGTTTATAAATTTAGCAATTTTAGAGCCATCAGGGAATGTATTGATTAGCTAGTGACCAGTTCCTTTATTTTACTTTTTTTTTTCCAGTTCCTTTATTTTCAATGAGAAATCTCAGGCTGAGTGAGGAGGAGTGTCTTGCCCGAAGTATAGCTGAAAATTGATATCAGAGCTCCTAGGCTAACATTCTGAGCTCCAAGTATTCAGAAATGTAGATCAGACACCTCGGAGACAAAGTGGTACTACTTGGAAAGAATGACTTGAAATCATCTGAATAGTGGGGATAGTTGACTTTATGTGAGAGGATTTCTAGAGACATAAAGGATGTGGAAATCAATGACTGCAAGACAAATATCAAAGAGTGAGGTCTGGTTATTCAAGCCTGGGCTTCCACAGCAGCACCTCCTTCCTTCCTTAAACAATCAATGAAGGGCCTATGTTTCGTCAAGTAGTGTGCTTGGGATACCCAGGAGGCTCAGCGGTAAAGAATCCGCCTGCCAATGCAGGAGACGCAGGCTCAATTCCTGGGTCAGGAAATTCCCTGGAGAAGGAGAGGACAACCCACTCCAGTACTATTGCTTGGGAAATCCCAGGGACAGAGCAGCCAGGTGGGCTACAGTCTACAGGGTCACAAAGAATTAGACATGACTGAGCAACTAAACAACAAGTGCTTGGGATACAGTGGCAGATCAAACAGGCTCCCTGCCCTTCGGGAGCTAACAGCCCAACAAGAGACAAACAGATGGGCGGGCAATTCCAGTGCAGTGTGACAGACACTGTGAGGACAGAGAATACGGTGTTGTCAGAGCAAGTCAGACTCATAGCATCTCAGATCCAGAAACTGAATTTCATCAGTTTACCCAGAATTAACTAGGCAAGCAGGCAGGAAGGCAGGAAACAGAGAACATTAAGAAGAACATACTTTGAGAGCAAGTACTGAGCTATACCTACCAAACTCACCAGACTTTGAAGGATAAGCTGAAATAATGATTTAATGCTGGATGATGAAGGCTCTATCTTTCCAGCCTTGTCTTTCACTTTGTCCTCATCCTGCAGGATAACCCCTTCCCCATGCCAAGGTTCCCAAGAATGAGAAGGTTACTTGGTAAACTCAGAGTCTGAAGGAAGGAAATATTCTTAAACGATAAAAGAAATATTCTTAAAGAATAACTTCAAAACCCATGAAGTTATTCCTGTCTGCAGTGGATATCAACCTTTCCAGGGACCAGAATATTCTGACTCTAGCCTCAGTTAGAGCTGGATGAATAGGCTCTGACAGATTGTACACTCTGGCTTCCTTTGTAAAAACCTCCATTTTGACAATCATACCTCTATAAATGTAGCCCTTTAAATATTGATTTGTTTATTAGGTAGCACATTCGTATGTTCAAAATGTGAAAGTACTATAGGGTAGAGAGTGAAAAAAATCTCCCTCTTGCCTTGTCCTCCAGTCACCCAGGCCCTTGCCCCAGGGTAAACATGTTATCCATGTCTTGTGTGCCCCTCCAGAGATATTTGATTAATTCAGTCCAAATGGGACTTCTTAAAAATTGCATCTTTCTTTAAATTACATTCCAGTCATGACAACATATTTTAGTCACTTGTTTGAACTTAAGTAATCTCATTTTTTTTCTAATTTCAGAGATATCCTGTCTCTTATAAACTAAAGGTACAAATGTCTCAGCGTGGGTAACTTCTGCCGATCACCAATCTCGTGTGTGTGTGTGTGTGTGTGTGTGTGTGTGTGTGTGTGTGTGTTATGGGCTTCACAGAATATCTGTATCTTTAAGTTCTAGGAATACATTATGCTTGCTTCCTATGTATAGATTCTGATGTCAACCATGATAGTGAAATAATGAATTCTTACAATAAGCTCTTGTGTTACTTATTTTCTTAACCCAATGACTATGCAAGCTTTTTGATTTAATCTCAGGACACATTTCAAAAACTCCTTACTTTGTTGGTTGGAACCAGGTAGAGGTGGGCATATCCTCAAAGCAACAGTAATGAGAGAGAAACTGAAAGCAGAATCATTTGGCATACTTCTGATGTATTTTGTCTTCTCTCCCCTTTTACCTGCCCCTACCCAGCCACATTACCATAAATTATGCCTTTAGATTAACTTACAGGAGTATACTACTATTATACATGAATATGCATAACCATATTATTCATATTCATAATGTTATTCATATTCATAATTTAAAGAAACAGAAGAAGCTTCCATAAGCCTCTTATCTTTCTCCATCAGAGGGCAGACAGACTGAAAACCACAATCACAGAAAACTAACCAATCTGATCACATGGACCACAGCTTTGTCTAACTCAATGAAACTATGAGCCATGCTGTGTAGGGCCACCCAAGACAGAGGGGTCATGGTGCAGAGTTCTGACAAAATGTGGTCCACTGGAGAAGGGAACGGCAAACCACTTCAGTATTCATGCCTTGAGAACCCCATAAACTTCCATGAAAAGGAAAAAAGATAGGACGCTGAAAGATGAATTCCCCAGATTAGTAGCTGCCCAGTATGCTACTGGAGATCAGTGGAGAAATAACTCCAGAAAGAATGAAGAGATGGAGCCAAAGCAAAACCAACAACTAGTTGTGGATGTTACTATTGCCAAATTCAGACTTAAATTGAAGAAAGTGGGGAAAACCACTAGACCATTCAGGTATGACCTAAATCAAATCCCTTATGATTATACAGTGGAAGTGACAAATAGATTTAAGTGACTAGATCTGATAGATAGAGTGCCAGATGAACTATGAACAGAGGTTCGTGACATTGTACAGGATACAGGGATTAAGACCATCCGTAAGAAAAAGAAATGCAAAAAAGCAAAATGCCTGTCTGAGGAGGCCTTACAAATAGCTGTGAAAAGAAGAGAAGTGAAAAGCAAAGGAGAAAAGAAAAGATATACCCATTTGAACGCAGAGTTCCAAAGAATAGCAAGGAGAGATAAGAAAGCCTTCCTCAGTGATCAGTGCAAAGAAACAGAGGAAAACAATAGAATAGGAAAGACTAGAGATCTCTTCAAGAAAGTTAGAGACACCAAGGGAACATTTCATGCAAAGATGGGCTCAATAAAGGACAGAAATGGTAGGGACCTAAGAGAAGCAGAAGATATTAAGAAGAGGTGGCAAGAATACACAGAACAACTATACAAAAAGATCTTCATGACCCAGAATAATCACAATGGTGTGATCACTCACCTAGAGCCACACATCCTGGAATGTGAAGTTAAGTGGGCCTTAGGAAGTATCACTATGAACAAAGCTAGTGGAGATGATGGAATTCCAGTTGAGCTATTTCAAATCCTCAAAGATGATGCCGTGAAAGTGCTACACTCAATATGTCAGCACATTTGGAAAACTCAGCAGTGGCCACAGGACTGGAAAAGGTCAGTTTTCATTCCAATCCTAAAGAAAGGCAATGCCAAAGAATGTTCAAACTACCGCACAATTGCACTCACCTCACATGCTAGTAAAGCAATGCTCAAAATTCTCCAAGCCAGGCTTCAACAATATGTGAACTGTGAACTTCCAGATGTTCAAGCTGGTTTTAGAAAAGGCAGAGGAACCAGAGATCAAATTGCCAACATCTGCTGGATCATCAAAAAAGCAAGACAGTTCCAGAAAAACATCTATTTCTGCTTTATTGACTATGCCAAAGCCTTTGACTGTGTGGATCACAATAAACTGTGGAAAATTCTGAAGGAGATGGGAATACCAGACCAGACCACCTGACCTGCCTCTTGAGAAACCTGTATGCAGGTCAGGAAGCAACAGTTAGAACTGGGCATGGAACAACAGACTGGTTCCAAATAGGAAAAGGAGTACGTCAAGGCTGTATATTGTCACCCTGCTTATTTAACGTATATGCAGAGTACATCATGAAAAATGCTGGGCTGGAGGAAGCACAAGCTGGCTCAAGATTGCCAGGAGAAATATCAATAGCCTCAGATATGCAGATGACACCACCCTTATGGCAGAAAGTGAAGAAGAACTAAAGAGCCTTTTGATGAAAGTGAAAGAGGAGAGTGCAAAAGTTGGCTTAAAGCTCAACATTCAGAAAACTAAGATTATGGCATCTGGTCCTATCACTTCATGAAAAATAGATGAGGAAACAGTGGAAACAGTGGCTGACTTTATTTTGAGGGGCTCCAAAATCAGTGCAGATGGTGATTGCAGTAATGAAATTAAAAGATGCTTACTTCTTGGAAGGAAAGTTATGACCAACATAGACAGCATATTAAAAAGCAGGGACATTACTTTGTCAATAAAGGTCCATATAATCAAGGCTATGGTTTTTCCAGTAGTCACATATGTATGTGAGAGTTGGACTATGAAGAAAGCTGAGTGCCGAAGAATTGAGGCTTTTGAACTGTGGTGTTGTTGAAGACTCTTGAGAGTCCCTTGGACAGCGAGGAGATCCAACCAGTCCATCCTAAAGGAGATCAGTCCTGGGTGTTCATTGGAAGGACTGATGTTGAAGCTGAAACTCCAATATTTTAGCCGCCTGATGCAAAGAGCTGACTTATTTGAAAAGACCCTGATGTTGGGAAAGATTGAAGGCAGGAGGAGAAGGGGATGACAGAGGATGAGATGGTTGGATGGCATCACCGACTCAATGGACATGAGTTTGGGTAAACTCTGGGAGTTGGTGATGGACAGGGAGGCCTGGCGTGCTGCGGTTCATGGGGTCTCGAAGAGTCGAACATGACTGAGAGACTGAACTGAACTGAACTGAACTGGTGATAGAAGCAAAGTCCGATGCTGTAAAGAGCAACACTGCATAGGAACCTGGAATATTAGGTCCACAAATCAAGGCAAATTGGAAGTGGTCAAACAGGAGATGGCAAGAGTGAACATCAACATTTTAGGAATCAGCTTACTAAAATGGACTGGGATGGGTGAATTTAACTCAGATGACCATTATATCTACTACTGTGGGAAAGAATCCCTTTGAAGAAATGCAGTAGCCAGCATAGTCAACAGAAGAGTCTGAAATGCAATACTTGGATGCAATCTCAAACGACAGAATGATCTCTGTTCATTTTCAAGGCAAACCATTCAATATCACAGTAATCCAAGTCTATGCCCTGAACAGTAATGCTGAAGAAGCTGAAGCTGAACGGTTCTATGAAGACCTACAAGACCTTCTAGAACTAACACCCAAAAAAGATGTCCTTTTCATTATTGGGGATTAGAGTGCAAAAGTAGGAAGTCAAGAAACATCTGGAGTAACAGGTAAATTTGGCCTTGGAGTACAGAATGAAGCAGGGCACAAGCTAATCGAGTTTTGCCAAGAGAACGCACTGGTCATAGCAAAAACCTTCTTCCAACAGCACAAGAGAAGACTCTACACATGGACATCACAGATGGTCAATACTGAAATCAGATTGATTATATTCTTTGCAGCCAAAGATGGAGAAGTTCTACATAGTCAGAAAAAAAATGAGACTGGGAGCTGACTGTGGCTCAGATCATGAACTCCTTATTGTCAAATTCAGACTTAAATTGAAGAAAGTAGAGAAAACCACTAGACCATTCAGGTATGACCTAAATCAAATCCCTTACGATTATACAGTGGAAGTGAGAAACAGATTCAAGGAATTAGATCTGATAGAGTACCTGAAGAACTATGGACAGAGGCTCATGACATTGTACAAGAGGCAGTGATCAAGGCCATTCCCAAGAAAAAAAATGCAAAAAAGCAAAATGGCTGTCTGAGGAGGCCTTACAAATAGCTGGGAAAAGAAGAGAAGCAAAGCAAAGAAAAAAGGAAAGATATACCCATTTGAATGCAGAGTTCCAAAGAATAGCAAGGAGAGATAAGAAAGCCTTCCTCAGTGATCAGTGCAAAGAAACAGAGGAAAACAATAGAATGGGAAAGACTAGAGATCCCTTCAAGAAAATTAGAGATACCAACGGAATATTTCATGCAAAGACGGGCACAATAAAGGACAGAAATGGTATGGACCTAACAGAAGCAGAAGCTATTAAGAAGAGGTGGCAAGAATACACAGAAGAACTATACAAAAAAGATCTTCACAACGCAGATAATCACGATGGTATGATCACTCACCTAGAGCAGATATCCTAGAATGCGAAGTCAAGTGGGCCTTAGAAAGCATCACTTCAAACAAAGCTAGTGGAGATGATGGAATTCCAGTTGAGCTATTTCAAATCCTCAAAGATGATGCTGTGAAAGTGCTACACTCAATATGTCAGCACATTTGGAAAACTCAGCAGTGGCCACAGGACTGGAAACGGTCAGTTTTCATTCCAATCCTAAAGAAAGGCAATGCCAAAGAATGCTTAAACTGCCACACAATTGCACTTATCTCACATGCTAGCAAAGTAATGCTCAAAATTCTCCAAGCCAGGCTTCAACAGTATATAAACCGTGAACTTCCAGATGTTCAAGCTGATTTAGAAAAGGCAGAGGAACCAGAGATCAAATTGCCAACACGCGTTGGATCATCGATAAACCAAGAGAGTTCCATAAAAATATCTATTTCTGCTTTATTGAATATGCCAAAGACTTTGACTGTGTGGATCACAATAAACTGTGGAAAGTTCTTCAAGAGATGGGCATAGCAGACCACTTTACCTGCCTCCTGAGAAATCTGTATGCAGGTCAGGAAGCAACAGTTAGAACTGGACGTGGAACAACAAGACTGGTTCCAAATAGGGAAAGGAGTACGTGAAGGCTGTGTATTGTCACCCTGCTTATTTAACTTATATGCAGAGTACATCATGAGAAACACTGGGCTGGAAGAAGCACAAGCTGGCATCAAGATTGCCAGGAGAAATATCAATAACCTCAAATATGCAGATAACATCACCCTTATGGCAGAAAGGGAAGAAGAACTAAAGAGCCTCTTGATAAAAGTGAAAGAGGAGAGTGAAAAAGTTGGCTTAAAACTCAACATTCAGAAAACTAAGATCATGGCACCCGGTTCCATGACTTCATGGCAAATAGATGGGGAAACAGTGGGAACAGTTACAGACTTTTATTTTGGGGGGCTCCAAAATCACTGCAGATGGTGACTGCAGCCATGAAATTAAAAGACGCTTGCTCCTTGGAAGAAAAGTTATGACCAACCTAGACAGCATATTGAAAAGCAGAGACATTACTCTGGCAACAAAGGTCCATCTAATCAAAGCTATGATTTTTCCAGTAGTCACATATGGATGTGAGAGTCGGACTATAAAGATAGCTGAGTGCTGGAAGTGCGCTCGGCCTCCCCGCAGATCTGTCGCTTGCTTCAACAGTGCTTGGACGGAACAGACCCAGGGACGCCCCTTGCTCCAGCCTCTGACCATCCTCCAACCTTTTTTCCAGTCGCAACCCCCGGAGTCAGCCACTCAGCTGTCCGCGATCACCGGGACCAGCCACCATTTTTTAACTCCTTATTACCGACCAATCATGAGCTCCCAGATTCGTCAGAATTACTTTACGGAGGTGGAGGCTGCCGTCAACCGCCTGGTTAACATGCAGCTGCAGGCCTCCTACACCTACCTCTCTCTGGGCTTTTATTTCGACCGCGACGATGTGGCCTTGGAGGGTGTGGATCACTTTTTTCGCGAATTGGTCAAGGAGAAGCGCGAGTGCATGGAGCGTCTCTTGAAACTGCAAAACCAGCGTGGCGGCCGCGCCCTCTTCCTGGACGTGCAGAAGCCATCTCAAGATGAGTGGGGTAAAACCCAGGACGCTATGGAAGCTGCCCTTCTGGTAGAGAAGAACCTGAATCAAGCCCTGTTGGATCTGCATGGCCTGGCTTCTGCCCGCGGAGACCCCCACATCTGTGACTTCCTGGAGAACCACTTCCTAGATGAGGAAGTGAAACTCATCAAGAAGATGGGTGACCACCTGACCAACCTCCACAGGCTGGCTGGTCCCTAGGCTGGGTTGGGCGAGTATCTCTTCGAAAGGCTCACCCTCAAGCACGACTAGGAGCTTCTGGAGACCAGGGGCCTTTGAAGAACCCACCTAACATCAGGGCTGCCTGAAGCCCCTCTCTGCAACCACTAGGCAGCTTTTTAACACCCTGGAGCCCTCTCCCAAGCCTTGGACCAAATGGAAACAATAAAGCTTTTTGCAGCATAAAAAAAGAAAGAAAGAAAGAAAGAAAGCTGAGTGCCGAAGAATTGATGTGTTTGAACTGTGGTGTTGGAGAAGACCTTGATAGTCTCTTGGACTGCAAGGAGATCCAACCAGTCCATCCTAAAGGTAATCAGTCCTGAATATTCATTGGAAGGACTGATGCTGAAGCTGAAACTCCAATACTTCGGCCACCTGATGCAAAGAACTGACTCATTTGAAAAGACCCTGATGCTGGGAAAGATTGAAGGTGGAAGGAGAAAGGGATGACAGAGGATGAGATTGTTATATGGCATCATTGACTCATGAGTTTGAGTAAACTCCGGGAGTTGGTGATGAATAGGGAAGCCTAGCCTGCTTCAGTCCATGGGGTCGCAAAGAGTCAGACACTATTGAGCGACTGAACTGATACTGATACTGATGCATAACCGTTAGCTACGAGACCACCAAGATTCTTGACAAGTACTGGTTTAGTTAAAAGTTATTGGTGTCACACCAGCCTATTACCAATGAGAGATAAAAAGGCGGAGTTCACAGTCTATGTCATTTCCATGGAAAAAGCAGCAACCAAAGACCAAGGCAATAGGTATTATACCACCATCAATACTGTGGAGAACTGGCTCAGTAGTACACAAACAAACCAGTTTGGAACACTTGTGCTTCCAATTGATAAGGTCAATTTGAAAGTTGTTACAGAAAATTTTTCAAAGCAAAATAATAATAATAAATTAATAAATAGGAAAGAAAGGGTGAGAAAGTGCTTTGATTTGTTTTTATAGCAGTAGGACTAGTTTGGGGGACTCTATCCATACACCTTATACAACTTCCTCTGGTTTCCAGGAGATAAGGGGATGTTCTATGGCTATAATAAGAGGGTTTTTTTTTAATGTAAATCTTAAAACACCCTAGCCTTATTATATCCAGACATTCTCAATTCTTACCTCTACAAAATTAAAATGGTGTCTTTAATGAGGGACATGTGGATGTCCTCAGATCTCAGACAGAAATGGAACTGAGTAATGTCCCTGGTAGCTCAGATGGTAAAGAATCTGCCTGCAATGCAGGAGACCAGGGTTCGATCCCTGGGTCAGGAAGATCCCGCAGAGAAGGGAATGGCAAACCCACTCCAGTATTCTTGCCTGGAGAATTCCACGGACAGAGGAGCCTGACAGGCTACAATCTACGGCATTGCAAAGAGTCAGACATGACTGAGCGACTAACACACATACATACAGTGTCAATATCACTTGTGTAGACTTCTGTCCCCTTACATCCCTTTATTGAGGAGCAGCAACACATCTCTGGCCACACTGAGAGAATAAGACCTTAGAGGTGGCAGCATTTGGTTGTAGGGAGAAGGCATTTTGTAAATTTTGAGAAATGTCAGAGATTTCCCAAAACCTTTACTAGAAAGGTGACACCTTCATTAGAAAGGTGAAAGAATTTGATCCCAGGTCACACAGCAAGTGAGTAGCAAACCTAAGACAGGAACCTAGGTTTACTGGCTCCTTTCACCACATTTGGAGGCCTCCTTATTGTTAGTGTTGCTGAAATACTACCTTGCATTCATATAGCTATTAGTGCTACATTAAATTCTATGTTACAATCTCTCCTTTTGGCCCAGTTGTGTGCTGGAGACAATAAATGCAATTGTTCTCCCTTTGAGGATAAGAAGATTGCAACTCAAGAAGACACATAGTAGTCTATGACAGAGTCAAGACCAGAGCCCGGTTTTCCCAACTCCATCTCCCTGGCTGTTGTTTCCACAATGCTATCCTGTTTGTCTTAGAGCCTTCTGTCAGTGAGGTGAAAACAAGTGCGAGACACCAGAATTTAAAAGACGGCTCATTAAAAATAAACAATTACATTATTTTGTTGGTACAGACATGAAATACTCAAATCTCTGTCTCCTGTCCTTCTAGCAATGTGAACGTTAAAGCGAGTTCTCCAGTTCTACACAAATCCACAGCAATTAAAACCTCGCGCTCTTAGGGTGCTGCTTTCCTAACAAACGTACCCTTATCAAATTGAAGCAAAATTTTAAATACATAAAATCGACGGGAAAAGGAAAAAACTCTCTGCGGTCCTCCCCTGTTTCTGGCCCACATTTATCTCTGTTTTCCTGAGTTTCTCAAGCCAGGGGCACATGGCCAAAGGCTATTGGAAATGGCACGTATTCCAAAGAACACCCAACCGGCTAGTGGGTGGACCGCGCAGCACCCCGGGAGAGGATGACTCGAATTCCAGACCTAGTCCCCTCTAGTCTCTATCCCGGTGTTGCTCTAAGAAGCTCCCAAATCTTGAGGTGGTTTCAGTCACTGCAAAATAGGAGGACTGGGTCAGCCTGTGCACCGAGATGAACTTGAACTTGAGGCTGTACTCATTCTTTGCATATTTAAATCCATGTGAATTTAAAACTATATATATACATCTCATTACATAGCCTCGTCGGAAGTAGCGTCCCCCTCTCCGTCGTTCGGGGGGCCCCGACAGGCCACTGCACAAGTCTGTGGGCGGATCAACACGCTAACAAAAGGCCGCTCCGCAGAACTCGCCGACTCGCCCCCGCGCCCCGCGGTCCGCGCAGTTCCCAACTCTGGCGGCCCCGCCACCTGCTCCCGGCAGCCAATGGGGCGCACGGGGGGGGCGGCGGGGCGGAGCGAGGCTACAAAAGGCCGCACGCCAGGACACCCCGCTGCGGGCGCGCTCTCTGGAGGCTCGGGCGGAGGCGGCCGAGCTCCGGATAGGGTCGGCGTGAGGACCAGGCGGGCACGGGGCGATGCTGCGGGTGCGGTGTCTGCGCGGCGGGAGCCGCGGCGCCGAAGCGCTGCACTACATCGGGTCTCGGGTGCGTGCGCCGCCGCCTCGTGGGGCGGCCGCGTGCTCACCCCCTCTCCTTCCCTCGCTGTCCCCCGCCAGCTTTGCCCGACCGTGTCCTTTCTGGGCCCCCTCGGAAGCTTCTCTTCAAGAGCCTCCGCAGCCTGCCGGGAGCTCGGCGGTGTTCCTGGGGAAGGGGGCGTGCGGCCACACCCGGTGGACACAGCGGCTGTCTGAGCAGGGGGCGCCGCCCTCCCCAGCCGGATGGGGGTGGGGTGACAAGCAACACCTCTGAGTGAAAGGGTGGGCTCGGGGGTGAGGGTGGGCTTGGGGGTGGGGGGGGGGGGGCTCAGTGCTCGGGGTGGGCAGAGAGCTGGGCAGGCGTGTAGAGCGGACGGACGGGAGAAGGGGCGGAGTGGGGCTCGGGGACAGAGGGGGAGCGAGCAGGCCCGTTCCAAGTGTAACATAGAGTCCTGAGACGCGAGAGGAGTCGGAGCGAGTTCGATCTTTATCCAGATTTCTGTCCGGTCCTGCCCTCTGCTTCCCTGGTATGCAGGCACGCGCCTGCAAACCCTCCCTAGCTCCTGGGGCTGGAATAGTCGGGCAGTTTGGCTCCCCGCTGCAACTGGCTTCAGAACAGCTGTCACTGCCTCTTGTTTTGGTCTCCAACCTGGCTCTCCTCCTGTCTCCTTCCTAAGACTTGTAACAAAGATTTGGGGGCGGGGGGAGGGCGAGGTTTGTCTTGCGTATGAGGAACTCTCCTTCCTTGAGAATTTATAGGCTCTACATTTTCAAAACGCTTTTATGAACTTCTTAGATCTCCTTTCTAGTCATTTAAATTTGTACCTGGGTTAGTTAATCCTTATCTTGGCTTGGACCATCTGCAAAATGCAGCCTGTGGCACTTGGTCACTCTCTCATAATTGCCATGCCAAAGAATGTGAAGTGTATGTCAGGGAGGACAAACTTATGGCTTGAAACTGATTATTCTAAAAGATAAAGTCCTTTACAAATGCTTCTGTATTTTCATTTGAGGAGGTGGGGGAAACTCTAATATTAGTAACCTTTGATCTGGAGGGGAAGGAGTCTCCCTGCCCCAGCTGGACTTGGCAAGGGAGGTTGCTTTCCGTGGCTTTCTGGCAAGAAGGGTGACCCATCACCCACAGAAGAAGTGCTTAAAGCTTGATTGCAGGAAACTATTATGAGATATAAATGGGGGTGTATGGTCTTTAGGGACAAAATATTCTGAGGAGTTTTAAAGAGTTATTCCAACTAACAAAATAGGTTTAAAAGTACATGTATAAATAAACAGGAAAGTACAATCTCCTGTAACCCCTCTACCCACCTATAGGCTAACATCTCAGTTTACATTCTCTGCAAAGATTTTAAATGCCTGACTGTGTTAGCCTGGGTTTTCATCCCACCTCTGCTTCTCCCTTGCACAAGTACTGTACAGGACCACACAATAATCTCTTTTTTGTTCTTGGAAGCTTGGAAGAACTGTAACAGGATGGGTGCAGCGAACTTTCCAGAGCACCCAGGCAGCTGCGGCTTCCTCCCGGAATTCCTGTGCAGCTGATGACAAGGCCACTGATCCTCTGCCCAAGGACTGCCCTGTCTCCTCTTTCAACGAATGGGACCCCTTAGAGGAAGTGATCGTGGGCAGAGCAGAAAATGCCTGTGTTCCACCGTTCACTGTGGAGGTGAAGGTAAAGCAAGGGTTTTCCATGTCTGCGTGGGTTCACTGTCTGCGGTCTGGCTTCTGCCCCCACTCCTCTGGAAATGCATTTTCTCTAGTTTACCCAGGACCACCCAAGTCCAGTGGCCGATGTTACCTTACTTGGCATCTCTGCAGTATTTGACATCATTTACTCCAGGGATTACTCCCTCCTTCAGGTTCCTCGAGACCTTTTCTGGGGGTGGGGGAGTGGATATTAGTTTTTCACTGTTTGTCGCATCGCATCACCTTCTTTTACTGTCTATAATGTTGGGGTTGAACTGAATTTCACTTTAGCTGTTCTCACAGTTTCATTCCACACCTCCACTCTGGTCCAGATCTCTCTCCAGAATTCTGTCCATATAAACACGCTAAATTCCTTATTGGATGTTGCCCCCGGACCTCAAACGTGGCACATGTGAATTCAGCTATCAGACACTCTGCAAAACTGGGGCCTTCTTCATTCCTTTCTTTCAGGTTTTAGCATTCCTATTTATTCAAGCTAAACATCAAAGAATCACCTTTATTTCTCCTTCAGTCACATCCTGCACATCCATTCTCCAAGATCTAAGAAGTCTTTTGTCAAAATGAACCTTAACTCCATCTCTCTGCTACTACCTTAGGTCAGGATCTCATCTGCTGCCTGAACTGTTGCAGTTAACTCCTAACTGTATGTGTGTGTGTTTGTCGATCAGTCGTGTCCGACCCTTTGTGACCCCATGGATTGTAGCCCACCAGGCTCCTTTGTCCATGTGATTTTCCAGCAAGAATACTGGAGTGGGTTGCCATTTCCTTCTCCAGGGAATCTTCCCAACCCAGGGATCAAACCCAGGTCTCCCACATTGCAGGCAGATTGTTTACTATCTGAGCCACCAGGGAAGTTAACTCCTAACTGGTCTCCCATATTTGCTGTACTCTCTAAACCACCTCCAGCTTCTGTCAGAGTGATTTTTTAAAAACAAAATTCAGTGTTGTTACTCATCTGCTTCTGTCAGTCCTCTATTTTGCCAGCCTCTCGCCTCTTAATAATTTCCCCCAGTTTTCAGCAGACTTTTTAAGATAACCATATAAACAACCAAACTAGACTACTCACTGTTCCCCAAACAAGCCTCAGGCCTTTGCTCCCACATAGAACTCTCCCACCTACCTTCCTGCACTCCTTTTGTCTGCAGTTTAAACCTCCTCCTCTTCCTTCCTAGTTCCCATGGCACCTCCCACGAAGCCTTGCAAGATTTCTCTGGCAACAAGTAATATCTTCCTTTTTAAAAACTCTTAGCGCTTTTTATCTGTAATATTTTTATGACCAGAGCCTCTGTGGGCTGGTGTTCTAGTTGTATATGGCATTAACAGTTCATCCACACTGCAGGCACAGTCTAGGCTTCCATTAATAACAGGTTATGAATATATCTTCGGTACATTTAAATTCCTCCTGAATGTTAACATATTATTTGTAATGTGGGTTGAGGAATTAAACAGAAATCATCATCATCAGATATGCTGCCTATCTTTATCAGGGCTCCAGAGTTATTAGCACAAAAGAACTTCCTTTCCATCTGGAGAGAGAGGATATTTATGATGTTTATGTTTAGCAACTGAGATTGTTACTCTGTATCTTATGGTAACTAACTGGCAAGGCAGTTGAATTCAAGTGCCAGGAGAGGGAAGGGAAAAACAGTGACCAAGTGCTGGACAATTAGGAAGTCTTCCTAAAGGAAGAAAATAATTCTTGAGTTAGACCTTGAAGAGAAGGCTTCTGATTGTTCTGAAACTACCTTTGGTTCTGATATGTGAAATTTGATGAAGAGATTAATTTATGTACCATCCACATGATTTTAAAAGGCATGATCTTTTTAAAGTCTTTTCTTAGAAGGACTTCTCACCCCCTAACCATTTTAATTGTGTTGGTCGCTTAGTCGTATCCGACTCTTTGCGACCCCATGGACTGTAGCCCGCTAGGCTCCTCTGTCCGTGGAATTCTCCAGGCAAGAATACTGAAGTGGACTGGGTGAAATTAAATTTCAAATTCGGGTGTAGTTTATCCTTCTATTTGTCTTTAGAATAATTGACTTTTATATCATGTGATCTTATGGAATCGGACTTCTAAGACATTAATTTGAGTTGTCATTTGATTTATGATCTTATATTTTGGAATTTCATGGGCTTTTGGAAGGTGTGCTAGGCTAAAGTCAGGAGACCGGGATTGAAGTAGTTATTTGACAAAAACTTATTAGCTAATCTCAATTAATCATCTGTTTGACCTTGAGATCTTGATTCCACAAATTTCTGGGCCTCACTAAAATGAAGATATTAAACGGTTTGCTATCCATCCAATGAGATTAAATAAGAAGGTAAAGGGTTAAAGTTCGTTATTTTTAAAGGAAAAAACTACAGCTCATTATAGTTGTATGGATGCAGTTTGCCAAGTCCATTGAGGATGTAATGATTGTAAATAATAGTAGCACTAGCAGTACTGATTTCATTCATTTCTCTGGTTATTTCTGCTTTATGCCACATATGAAACTAGGTATTGAGAGAGAAAAAATTAAATCTTAAGACTAGAAGGCAATGTCTTACCTTCTAGTTGGAGGAAAATGACAGCTATATAAAGCAGTTTGGGACCAGTAAAATATAAAATAATGTAGTAAACTATAGGTAGTTTTAGCATAAGATATGCTGGAAGATATAAGTACTAGAGAAATGTTATGGGAATGAGGAACATAGTCATCAAGAAGCACAAATTTTGAAAGCTATATGGCTTTTTATTCTGTAAAACATAGTGAATACTTTCGATCAAATATGTGCTTTTTGTTTTGTTTTTTAATAATTCCCTTGATAAAAAGACTAAATTGTAAAAATATAAAGTCGATCAAGGTTAATGTCATGTAAGTTTGCAGCTGGATAAATAATAAGTTTCTATTGAGATTTCCTAACCTTCCAAAGACACTGTTTAAAATTTATTTGGCAAATACCTCTGAAGGATTTTAGGCTCTGAATGACTATCCAGTTTCTAGGAATACAGCCACATCTCTGCAATAGATTATTTAAAAAATCACATGCTAAGCATTTAGCTTAGTGTTTTGTTTTTTTTTTTTAATCTTGCAGACATTTGGTAAATGATTGCTAACTCATTTATCAGGGTTCTAAAGGAAGTGTAAATAATTTCCAACTATCTCTTGGAAAATGTAGTCTAGCCTGATTATTTAGACTTTGTCCAACCTTTAGCCAGAGTTTGAGCTACACAGGAGAATTCACACTTGTTCAAATAACTTTTTTTCTCCCTGGAAAGTTTACTTTATATTTATCAAACAAGCTCCACTCTGCACAAATAGTCACATGGGCTACTCTGGAATGTGTCCAGTGAGACAACACGGCTGCGCCTCTGCTGTTACCCAGGGTAAAACTTTCAAAGGCTTCTTGTCCCCTGGTGGATTGTAAGAGATGTGCCTGGCATGAGAAGGAGGAAGCAGTGAATGGATGAGTAGTACCAGGATGTGTCTGAGAGGAAAATAAAGAGCCGTTATTATTCTCTCCTCTGCTTGCCACTGCAGGACTTCCTAGGAGTAGAAAACAGTAGAGTGCTCTTAATTTGTTTTTTTTTTTAAAGAGTGGATTGATCTTAAAAAGTACTCACATTTTTAATTTTGATAACATTGTTTATGGGCCAGAATTTGAGCTTATATTGTTTGTCTATAGATCTTCAAAATGAAAGCAACTAAGGGATCCTTTAGACAGGGCTTGGCAAGCTTTTTCTGTACAGGCTAGATAATTGTTTCAGGCTTTGTACACCATAGGTCTCTGTCATAGCTACACACTCTCAACTCTGCCACTGCAGTGCAAACCCACCACAGACAATGTGTGAATGAATGTGTGTGTGTCTGTGTTCCATAAAACTTTATCAACAAAAAACAGGCAACAGTCCAAGTTTGGCCCATGGGCTTTAGTTTGCCAGCCCCTGTTTTACATCTTCACTGGCTTCTCCCTGTTTGCTAAAGACCTGTTTTTCAGATTTTTAGTCCATCTCCAGTAGGCTCAGCTCCAGCCTAATTGATGTGAACCTAGATGTTGAACTGACAAGAGGCAGGTCTGCTTCCATATGTTTGATATTTATCAGGACATAAAATCTGGAAAAGATATGGTCTTTGACATTAAAGAGCTAGATATCTAGACAGTCTTATCTCATTACCCAATTTCCCCTTCTTTATGGAGCTTAACCACTGTCTGAAATTGTCTGGTGACGGAAACCTTATAGGACATGATTAGGACTCGTAGTTGTATGGTTAATCAATAATACAAACATTTTAAAAACACTAGCTTACATTTTTTTAAAACTTAAGACATACAAATGTACATTGCTTTGCCAATCTTTTGATGAAGGTCCAAGGCTTTTTCTTAGCATTTGTATCTTCTGATTGGAATTCTGCTTTTTCTGTCTTGACAAATTATATCCATATGCATCCTCTACATTCCCCAACATATTTCTTTAATTTGACTGAGAACTTGGCACGGGCAAAACAATCTGAACACAAAAGCCTTCAGAGTTTTATACTTTTGAAAACCAGCATTTTACAGTTGTTACCTACCCTAATTCAATAGTAATTTTTGGCAGTTGAGCATTTTAAAAACATTTCAACTTCTTTCCATTCAGTTGTCTTTTAATATGCATATATAGCCCTTGGACACTTCCTAAATGTTAAGCTTTTTTTTTTTCTCAGCTACTTAAAAATTTGTGAATTTGCTTATCAGATCACTTCTTTTTATGGTGAAAGACCTGAAGCAATAGAAGAGCTTGGATGGACTGGGGAGAGAAGAATTGTGGTAGGGAGAGACATGTTGGCAGGGAAGGATAGGAAACACTAAAAGCAGACTTGTATTGCTGCACAGTTTGTCAAGTGGTGATTCTGTTGAATGAGAAAATAATCACAAATGGATTTTTAAGAGAAACAAAGCATATTTGAGAGCATGTCCCTAACCTTTAAGGGAGCAGTGTCTTATTTTTCTACAAAGTGTCCTGAAGTGCTGTTTTTTAGACAAAATTCTGGGATGCATGGACAGCCCATGGTTTTATCTTCTATAAGTGTGTTTTTATTCTCTTTATCTATTCTGTTTGTTCTCTTACTTGACTTCATTGCAACTGTCCATTGGGAGCACCATGTCCTATTTTGTTTATGCAGCATGTGAACACTGGCCCAAGAGCATTCCAAGCCCGTGTGAGGGCAGACATGCTGTGCGTGGTAAGGCATGAGATCTCAGGCAGAAGGAAGAAGAGCTATCAAAACATCAAGAGAATTTAGAGATCTTCATTCAACAAATATTGATTATCTCCCCAGAGAGTCAATCAAGTGTGCTTGTTTCTGGGGATGAACACTAGACCAGATGTAGTCTCAGTCTTAGTTCTTTTAAGTTATACAAATTATTGTTCACAACCTATGAACCTATTTTGAGTTATATTTTTTTCCTGTTAAGTTTTATTTACCTTCTTCTGGTTCTAGGCCAACACATATGAAAAGTACTGGCCTTTTTACCAAAAGTATGGGGGCAGTTATTTTCCCAAAGATCATTTGAAAAAGGCTGTTGCTGAAATTGAAGAAATGTGCAATATTTTAAAAATGGAAGGAGTGACAGTGAGGAGGCCTGACCCCATTGACTGGTCACTGAAGTATAAAACTCCTGATTTTGAGTCTACGGGTAAGTCATGTTGAATATTTAAACTGCTAGTGTGTAAAGTTTTTTATTTTTTCTCAATGTGTAAGGGGAAAGCTCTGATTATGTCTCAGAGATTCCTTTGTTTTAATAATCTTTCGAAACTTTAAAGATTATTTAGGGACAGTTTAATTCTTTTGGGTAAGATTGAGATGTACACATTCTCAACTCCATTGTAAATCTAGTGTCCTCTTAAAAGAAGCAGAAGTTTTTTCTAAACTTCCTGAGCATTTCTTTTCATAATAACAATGGATTCCATTTAATTTTCCTCAAGAACAGAAATTAAAAGGGGAACAGAACATGGAGGGAATACATTCACTACAAATTAGGGATCCCCGCACACCCCTAGTTTACTGCTTACCACTCCATGTACATCAGCAGCAGGAGACCAATCCTAGAAGTGCCTTGAATGCAAGAAAAAAAATCATGAGCAAAGAACATGAAAAACATGGGCCAGGTTTTCATCTTGTAGTACTGATATTCCCTGAAAAACACTGTTAGGAGTTACAAAAGGTGAAAACTTGGTGGTTCAATATCTTTTCAAACAAGAGGTGCTTTTTTTTATTTTCCTTTTTTCCCTTCTTTTTTTGGCTTCATCATCCCCATACAGAATTCATGTTAACATTATCTAGCATGTATCATTTAATATTTTTTCATCTGCATGTAATTATATATATTATACACATGTACGTTTTCTGTAATTTTTATTTATTTTTTTTACCAAAGAAAGGAATCATATTATATAGACTCTTCTGTCTTGGAAATCAGCATCACTGAGGTTGCTCTGGAATTTTCTGGCTTAACAGGTTTATATGGTGCGATGCCTCGAGACATCCTGATAGTTGTGGGAAATGAGATTATCGAGGCTCCCATGGCCTGGCGCTCTCGCTTCTTTGAGTACCGCGCATACAGAGCAATTATCAAAGACTACTTCCGCCGTGGGGCCAAGTGGACAACGGCTCCTAAGCCCACAATGGCAGATGAGCTTTATGACCAAGTAAGTCCTCAGTTGTAGGAAAGCTTATTAGTAACTTTTCTAAATAATCCGCAGAGACTGAGAGATTATCTGTTACCTTGTATTTATTATGTATTTTAGAAACTGAGATCACCTACTTTTAATAAATGATTGTCTTATGATGAAAATAAGAGTAAATGATATTGTGATAATAATAGCTAACACTTATTGTTGTTTACCATGTGCCAGATCTTGAGCTAAGCACTTTATTTACCGCTGCTGCTGCTGCTGCTGCTGCTGCTGCTGCTGCTGCTGCTGCTAAGTCACTTCAGTCGTGCCCGACTCTGTGCGACCCCACAGACTAATGGAATGAAACTATTCCCTCATAAGGTTGTGAAAAATAAATGGGACTTAAGAGGTAAATCCCATTTATTTTTCACAACCTTATGAGGGAATAGTTTCATTCCATTACAGGGAAGAATACTTGCCTGAAGGCATGTACCTATTCATTGGTGGAGACAGAAGAGTCACTAGGCTGAACTTCAGCCTCTTCTAGAAAAAGAATTTGGTTTGTAGGCTATATTACAGTAAAAGGAAGCATATATGTCCCTTATTAGATCACTATTTGATCACTTATGAAAAGAATCAAAAAGTCAAAATTTCTTTAAACCCTCTATGAGTTTAAAGACAGAAGTGAGTGGGACTTGCCTGGTGTTCCAGTGGTTAAGACTCCGTGCTTTCAAGATCCCACATGCTGCATGGAGTAGCCAAAAAAGTAAAAAAAAAAACAAATAAAGACAGAAGTAAGTAATGAATGTGTTACCCAATATACACACCCAGTCAGATTTAGTTGGGGATGCATGGCAATTCATTTTATGGTGTTGATTTTCAATACTGTGGATAGCTTCATAAGTCAACGTATGGGTTATGGAATATTTTCATCTGTATTCCTCTGTATCACTTGCTTCCAAGTACTGAATATCAGAAACTTGTCTCGACTAGTTTTTAAATTTCTTTGTTGTTGGTTTTGTTTATTTTGGTTTGCTTAGCATAAGCCTACATCTTCCCAGGCATGTTTTAGTCTGTAACAGGGTAGTAATATTGGGGGAAATGATGACATTGAACTAATTTCTTAATGATAAAGGCCCTATGAATCATTTCCTCATGAACCAATGCCTTGTGCATGTTCGTTCTTGTTTCAATTAGGATTACCCCATCCATTCTGTAGAAGACAGACACAAATTGGCTGCTCAGGGAAAGTTTGTGACAACTGAGTTCGAGCCATGCTTTGATGCTGCTGATTTCATTCGAGCTGGAAGAGATATCTTCGTACAAAGAAGCCAGGTTGACAAAGGCTGCCTTGGAAATTTCTCACTTTACTATTATAAATTTCCAAATTAAAATACTTTCACCCTGTTTTTACTTACCTAAACACAGAACCAAATTTTTACAGGCTTATATCTCTCTATTTTCAGGTTACAAACTACATGGGCATTGAATGGATGCGTAAGCATCTCGCTCCAGACTACAGAGTCCACACTATTTCCTTTAAAGACCCCAATCCAATGCACATTGACGCCACTTTCAATATCATTGGGCCTGGTCTTGTGCTTTCCAACCCTGACCGACCATGTCACCAGGTAAGGGAGTTCTTAGGACTCGGGAAAACGAATAGAGTCTGGCAACTGAAGGACTTGCCACTTTTATGTTTAGCACTTGCATGATTCCAAATGGTTATAAATGACAGAATCAGCAGTGCTCAATATTATTATGATCAAACACTGGATTGCTTATGTTACATTTACTACAGGATGTCCAACACAGAAATATACACTTGTAATTGTGATAATTAGACTTTAACTCTGGCTGCTTGCTGCTGTCAGAGCCTCAATTTGTGCGTTTGTGTGTGTTTTTATTGAACAGAGTAGTATTAACTCATAACTTGCAGTTGAGGTTCCTCAGCAGCTGAATTGCAAACAAGATGATCTCTGCATGTCTGGGGTCACACCACTGGGTAGTGGGTGTCGTCTTCCCTCTCCAGTGGGGACCCTTTCAGCCCCCCACCTCCACCCTGCAGGGAGGAATGGAGCCGCTGCTCCTGCAGCCTCCTACCTCTGCCCACTACCCTCTACTTCCAATTGGGCAGTGAGTGATTTTGTGTTATTTCTGGGTTGCAGTACACCATTGTGAAATTAACTGTTTTACCATATCACTGTTCATTTCCATTCCATATGTTTAGACTTGATGACAACAATTACCTATTCATTTCATTTTATATAAATTATACATATTAAATATTTTAAGACATAATTTATTGACATACTAAGTGGGTATGTGATCATAGGTATGGGTGGGTTGTAATAGGTCACTAAGGACAGTTATGGTTCTTTGGGAGTACACTCCTAACATCTGTTTTTTTATACCATGATCACAGATGCAAAGTGACAGACTGTGAAGTAGATGGACTATGGGTTTGACATAGTCATATTCTGTGTTCTTATAAATAGGAAATATTTTCATTTTCTTTGATGAGAATTTCTCGAAAATATCTTTGGCTTTTTTCAAATCTCTGAAACCTGTGAAAAGCACAAGAATATTTTTTAAAGCTTTTAACTTTTCTCTTACTTTTTTAACTTTAATCTGGCAATCTGAGGATTTTGTGTATATTTTAACTAAGATTCAGACAAAATCATCCAAATGTTTTGAAGTTTTAATTTTTTAATTTTGGCATTTGAGAAACAGATTCTCAAAAAGAACTGTTAATCATAAGGACTATCGGAGAATAAGAATAAGAATAGTATCTATTAAAGATTTAAGTCTCTTTGGATTTGGGGGGTTTTTTTGGTCTTACAGATTGATCTTTTCAAGAAAGCAGGATGGACCATTGTTACTCCTCCAATACCAGTCATCCCAGATGGTACGTTTACTTTTGTATACTCATAGCCTACAATGATTACTTCAGTGGCCAAGAATCTTTCACCTAGAGATAGCAGCCCACATATTAGCAATTTAGAATGTTTTCCCAGTAAGGAATAAATTGGTGCTTGGGGCTACAGGTACTAGAACAAGGCTAGACTTGTGTTCACAACCTCTCCTTCCATAGAAAATGAAAGTGAAAATACAGGAAAAATCAGTATAAAACAACATCACGGAAAGCAAGAAATGACTTTTTAAAGACAACAAGGTGAAATCCAAATGTGTGTTGATTCATATCTTTTACAGATAGCCTTAGGATTAAAATAAAACTTCACAGGGAGACTGAAATACTGGAAGAATTGAACTGTCAGTTGAATATTCTTCACTTTCGAATCTTCTTCGCTTTAACCAAGAATGGCAGCAGACATGATTTAACAGTTGTTGCTATTTTTAGATCACCCACTCTGGATGTCCTCCAAATGGCTTTCCATGAATGTCTTAATGCTAGATGAAAAGCGTGTTATGGTGGATGCCAATGAGGTCCCAATTCAGAAGATGTTTGAAAAGCTGGGTATGTACAATAAATGAAACACGTTGCCATATTTGAAAATATTAAATGATAAGAAGTGACATGATAGGTCTGATGTGTGATTTAGCAAATTAAATTTCTATTCTTTTTAGTAGTACCACATTATTATTTCATAGATGGACAGTATATTTATTTCCCACAGTCACAACCTCAAAAGGTTGGAAATGCATCCCGGGCTCCTTAGATACCCCTTGGCAATAAGTGTATCAATCTTCTGTGTCTTACCTAACCTCCTGGTGCCCAAGGGTGGAGAATTACTCCTTTGCAGATGAGCACATAGATGGTCTGTCTCTTTCCCAAGTAACAAATTGTTGGACTTCGCTGGTGGCTCAGTGGTAAAGAATCCGCCTGCCAGTGCAGGAAACACAGGTTCGATCCCTGATCCAGAAAGATCCCACTTGCCACGGAGCAACTAAGCCTGTGCAGTACAACTATTGAGCCTGTGCTCTAGAGTCTGGGAGCTGCAACTACTGAAGCCAGCACACTCTAGGGCCCATGCTCTGCAACAGGAGAAAACACCCCAGTGAGAAGCCTGATTGAGCATCACAACTAGAGAGTAACCCCCATTCACCACAACTAGAGAAGAGCCCTCACAGCTACAAAGACCCAGGACAGCCAAAAAAATTATTTTAAAAAAGAAATCGTTGGGATACTTTAAAAGTAATTTAATTGGCATTATGTATTTTAAAGGACCTATAAGGATACAAATACAGAAATAACTTAGATAAGCACTGTGAACAAACAAATGAAATAAAGAGTGTCAGTAAATCATTTTGAACTAAAAAAGCAGGACTAGTTATTATTTGGGTGGGAGTTTGGTTTTCCTGGTATTCAAAATTTAGATCAGTTATTCTATACTGAGAAAAGTGTTGAAAGAAAGAATTTTCATATGGCTGTTATTAGGGTGCAGAAGTGTGTGTGTTTATCACTCTGTATCATTCTATTTGACATATCCTAAGTGTTAAATAAATCCAGGCAGTACACTTGTTGAAATCAAGTCATGTTTTCTGTGTTATATTTCAGGTGTGCTACTCAGAAGAGATTGTTTGCTTTTTTGAAACATCTCTCTTTAAAGAAGTATCAGTCAAAAAGGATTAGCCTATTAGTTTTAGATTGAACCCAACCTAATTATTTCACCCCTAATGCTATGCCAGTTTTCCCCTCTGGCTTTTTTTAATTGCTTAAGTTTCCTTATCCATTAAGATTTTATAGTTTCTCAACCTAAAATATTATAAAGTACCAAATATTTGATTTTTAACTTTAAAAAATTTTTATTATTTATTTGACATGCTGGGTCTTTGTTGCTACATGGGCTTTTTTCTAGTTGCAGTGAGCAGGGGCTATTCTCCAGTTGTAGTGCGCTGGCTTCTCATTGTGGTGGCTTGCCTTGTTGCAGAGCACGGGCTCTAGGGCACACGGGCTTCAGTAGTTGCGGCTCCTGGGCTCCAGAGCACAGGTTCAATAGTTGTGGCGCACAGGCTTAGTTGCTTCATGGCAAGTGGGATCTTCCCAGACCAGGGATCAAACCCGTGTCTCCTGCATTGGCAGGAGGATTCATTACCACTGAGCCACCAGGGAAGCCATATAATTTTATTTTTAATAAAATCTTTTTGAACATAGGGAACTTGTTAGAGCAAATTGAATTCTCTCCAATTTAGGGCTAATAGGGCTATAGCCATCTGACTAAGATAGGTATGTCTATCAGGAAACATATGCTTGTGGTTAAAAACCCTATTTTTATTCTTCAAAGTCCTGCTCAGTCTCACTTTCTCAGGAAAGGCTTTCCAGGTGACTCATGCTGCCTTTCTGACTATACCAATGGACCCTTTTTAGCAACTCTGTAGCTTAGCTTCCCTCTCAAAATAATGGGTTCCTGGAGAGAGAGAATAGATTTTTTTTTTTAAATCCAATTATGCCAAACACAAGAGATTCTTCCTAAATGCCATTGGTTGCTTGCACCATGTACATCATCACCATGTTAATACAGATGGTGCCAGATTAAACTAATTGGCTGAAATGCTTTGGCACCTGTATGGCCATACCACACAGATGAGCTCTGTTCCACTATTTCCTTGAGGTGGCCTGGTTGAGCTAATTGTGTCAGATAAATTCTGCTTATATGTGAGTAGGTAAAGTCAGCTTTTCAAGATGACTAAATTTTCCTTTTTCCCTAAATTGACATGGTAAAAATAGAAACAGTCTGACCAAGTAGTTAAAGCATAATTCTAAAAGGACTTAACATTTTACTACTTGGATTGTTTTTGAACATTTGTCAGATATCTCTGCTTATGAAACCTGTTGACTTGTGAATAGTCAAAAGAACAAAATAGACTTCAGAGTTTCTGCTGACTTTCTGGTGAAGGTTTTATATTAGCAGTGGAATAGATTAGATGAAATATAATTGGTGAAAATAAAAATCGAAAGACTATCCTAGGTTGGGGTAGATTTAAGGGTTAAAACAGCAGGATTCCTATCCATTTTCAAGCTCACTTCTATAGAATCTTCACACGAGTCCGTCTAACTGGCCACGTCTCTCTCTTTCCATGCAGGTATCAGTACCATTAAGGTTAACATTCGTAATGCCAATTCCCTGGGAGGAGGCTTCCACTGCTGGACCTGCGATGTACGTCGCCGGGGCACCCTACAGTCCTACTTTGACTGACAAGGCCTGCTGGGGCTTGGGGCTTTGCCTCAGATAAACCTAGGAAGCTTAGGGACAAGGTTCCTTCTCCTGCTTTAAAAAGTGCATCAACTGTAGTGCTTTAAACAATCATATTTTTAACAGGGGTCTTAAGCCTTGGTTCTTTTTATTACTTTTCTCTGATAAAAGGAAAATAACTTGTGTTAGGTCTTACTCTCTACTCCTAAATTTTTACTGTTTGGCTTCAAGCATAAAAATTTGGTGAATGTCTACCAAAACAAAAATTAGTCATTTGAGTAACGTGGCCACTAATACATTTAACCGTCTACCTCTGTTTTTAATTTTCTTTCCATAAGGCAGCTTGAAATGTTGGTCCTAATCTTCACTTTTGTTTTTCCTTTTTGCTAAACTTGTGAATGGTTGTATCACTTCTTTTTTCTAAATGAAAGACTCAGAATGTATACAGATATTAAGTAGAACCAGATAATTGTCTCTTTTTCTAATCAGGAATTCTGTTCATTTTTAATTTTTCGTTTTAAAAAATAACCTAGACTATGCAAACATTTAAGTGAATTTTCCATGAATATTTTTAATCTTCTCATCTCAACATTGGTGATATTTTGCTACTAAAAACCTTTTCATACAACTTACCTCATTTAAAGTGATTTATTCTCATCTCTTTTTTTCTTCTCTGTTCAAAATTTTACAGAAATATTTAGTGCAATAGGATATAACTATAAGTTACAATTCCTAAATTTTAATGTTCAGTATCTAATGGATACTTTGGTAATCTAAGATTTGTTTACAGATGTGCACATTATTTAAAGCACAGACTTTAAAAGCATTAAAAAAAAAACGTAATGGAGGTAAAACCTATATGTCATGTGAAATAATTTTAATGTTGGATACTGTACATGTATTTTTATTCTAATAAACTTTTGTGTTACAGAACGGATTTTCTCAGTCTAATTATTTTAAGCATAACTAAGTTATGGGAATTAGCTCTTGGAACAGAATTCTAATGCGTTGGATTAATCGATACATTCATCCCCAGTAAAGAAAAATTTAAACCTAATGCTTGTATTCAGAAATGTGTAGCAGTCAGATTTCATTTATTGAGTAATCCAATCATTCAACAATTGAATGTCTTTTGAATAAAAGGGACTAGGCTCTGGAAGAGGGTAAAGTCTCCATTCTCAAGATGCTCAATATTTTGACCTATGAAAAATCTGTGGAGGTGGGGGCAGGGGGAAGTAAACTTTGAAAGGGCTTCCATCATACCCTCGATTCCTGGTGTCTTTTTTCCATACACCACAGAGATACCTGCCCATTCTAAACTTGAACTAAATCCTGCTTTAGAAACCTTACAATCCTGTGGATTGGTACACATTTAGGGTATATATTCCCTTAAGACTACTCAGCAATTCTATTACACACCCCTCCACATTGTCCTCAGTGGCTATTCCAAACTTTCACTTTATTCTCTTATCCGATTACATTGTTTCATCTTTCACAGAGGAAACAGAGGCCATTGGCTTTTCTGCTCCAAGCCTCTATAGGTTTACCTGCATTTGCATTCCCTGGTCAAATTCTTTTTTCTCCTTGCCTGTACTAGCTAAGCTTCTAAAGAGAAAAGTCGTGTCTTCCTCTCATTACTCAGCTTTACTTCTCAGCCCTCTACATAGAGACACTTCTCTCACTGCTGCAGAAAAAAAGAGGTGAACCTTCTGACCAGGTCTAATCCACACAACTGTCCTTAGATTTGAACCTTTCTCTCTTTCAGGAACTTGCTACATCAGTTATCATCATCTTAGAACTCCAGCCTCTGTGCATGTGCTTGGTGTGTGTGTTTTCTCAGCAAATAGTCATGTTCAAAATAATGTTCAAAGCAAAAACTATTTCTCTGGCAACTAGCAATGTTTGGAGCTCAGCTTTCAGAAAGAATGATCTATTACTCTTTTCCACTTTTTCACCTTTTATTTCCTCCTCAATCTCTTGGTATCTGATTTTCACCTTATTAGTTCAATGTACTTCTGAGATCCCTGACCTCACTGTCATTTCCAGGTGACACTATTCAGGCCTTACTGACCATTCCTTTGAATGTCTCTCCTCTTCTGGGTTACTGAGACATCGATTTCTCCCATCTCTTCTTGTTGATGTTTGAGCACCTCACTGGATTGTCTTCTTCCTCTGTTAAGGGTGGATGTTCACAGGGTGCTTGCCTGGGGCCTGTTCCTCTCTCCTGGGTCCTGCTGGGTTATCTCACATGTGCACAGGTCTTCCCCTCCATGTATCCATCAATAACTCCCAGGGATTATGAGGGAGGGGAGACCCTAGGCCTGGACCTTCTAATCTAGGCCTGGACCTGAGACCCAAGTACTGTTCCAACTGTCGGCAGACATTATCTGGACGCGCAAAGGTATCACAGGCTCAACACAATATCACAACTAACTCAGTTGGCCAAGCCATCCTGGACTCTTCTCTTCATCTCATCTCTTCCAATGGCCTTTTTCATGGTTATTAAAGAAGACAATTATTTCAACAAAGACAGATCAATTGAATGATTTGATAAAGTCTATTTAAAGTCGTCTATCACTGCTTGTGTGTATGCTCTCTTGCCAAAGTTGTGGAGGAAAACAGAAGCAGCCTGGTCTCCACCACACAGTTGCTCTCAGGTTTCTTTTCATTATCGACCACTCCCTGCAACCCTGTGGGTTCTCCAGGCTCTGTAGCAGGCAGAAGCCCCACAGTTTGCTGCCGTACATCCCTGGTTTTCAGATCACATGCCAAAAACTGTGGGTTACCATTCTTCCTAGAGAACACCAAGCCTTGTGTGACTCACTGTCTAAGGGAAACAGCTATGCCTATTCAGATGAACCCACTGTCATCAAAACTAAATTTAAATAAAAATACCTAATATCGCCAGGGCAGGTCTAGTTCCTAGTAAAAAGCAAGGTATTCCTTTCAGGAATAGCCTTTTAAAAATAAAGTTCATGGATCTGACCACCATAGTGTGTTAACTGGTAACTACATAGGTATGCATGCATGCTTAGTTGCATCCAACTCTTTGCAACCCCATGGCCTGTAGCTTGTCAGGCTCCTCTGTCCATGGGGTTCTCCAGGCAAGAATACTGGAGTAGGCTGCCATGCCCTCCTCCAGAGGATCTTCCCAACCCTGGGATCGAACCCAAGTCTCCTATGTGGCAGGCGGATTCTTTACCGCTGATCCACTGGGGAAGCTCAATGATGATATTGTTTTCTCAAAAACTGAGGATCAAGCTAAAGAGACCTCACTAAGGTCATAAAGGGCTTCCCCAGTGGCTCAGTGGTAAAGAATCCACCTGCCGTTCAAGAGCCACAGGAGACGTGGGTTTGATCCCTGGGTTGGGAAGACCCCCTGGAGGAGGGCATGGCAACCCACTTCAGTATTCCTGCCTGGAAAATCCCATGGACAGAGAAGCCTTGTGAGCTACAGTCTGTGGGGTCACAAAGAGTTGGACATGACAGCAACTGAGCACGCATAATGTCATCAATATAATGTATTAGAATGTTGTCCAGTTGTATTAGATCAAGGGTCCACCTGACCAGACTATGGCAATACAGGTGAGAGTTCAAGTATCCTTGAGGTGGTACAGTAAGTGCATATTATGGACCATAAAACATGAATGCAAGTTGTTGTTGCCCGCCACCCCTGGCAACTGATAATGGGAACAACACATTTTCTGTGGGATTCTGTGGTGAACTGACTCACATTGGTCTCTGCTCCTGTACCATGCTGTCTGGATTAGACATCACTCCTCCATCAGCTGTCCTGACTCCCCCAAAATTTAGGGCAGCTGTCATCTACTGTTCTCTCTTTTCCCTTCTCTTAGTCCTTTTGGGTTTTTACCTTGTTATTACATTACTATCATTTTAGGGCAGTTTCAGGAGAAAGTGAAGATAAGTATTTGTCTAATCCACTTTAGTACCTAATCATGTGCTAGCCTTTAGACAGCTAATTCTAAATAGCATGATAAAAAACTGAGGGAATTTCACCAAATCACACAATCTGGTTGCACACCAGGAATTAAAGTGGAAGTGAACCAGTCCTTGCACTGTCTACAGCTCAGCTTCGAATCATCTGAGTAGCCCAGAAAATCTCTAGCTTGGAATTGGGTTAAAGTGATTACTTGATTGCAGGCACTCCCAGGTACTTGGAAAAAAGCAATGAAAATTCTTCTTTGAGGAAGCATAGTATTTATCTAGGCTTCAAATTGCTTCTAAAAATAAAATTTCATATACAAAATACCATACACAATCAAAGATAGACAGATGCATGAGTAGACCCCTTCAGCAAAATATTCAACAGAAACACATCCACAGAGACTCCAGATATCAGATTACCAAACAAGAGACGGTATAGTATCCTGCCACTAGGAAGCTGCATACCCACTAGCAGTCATTCTCCATTTCTCTTCTAAGCCCTAGGCCACTACTAATCTACTTTCTATCTCTATAGATTTGTTTATTCTACCAATTTAATAAATGGAATCATACAAAATGTGGTCTTTTGTGATGGAATTCTTTCACTTAGCATTAGCGAAATGTTTTCAAGTTTCATCTACTTTGTGGCTCATATCAGCACTTCATTCTTCTTTATGGCTCAACAAAATTCTGTTAGATGGTTATTTCACATTTTATCGGTCCATTCATCAGTTGGTGAATACGTTTGTTATTTCCACTTTGGGGAAATTACGAATAATGCTGCTATGAACATTTGTGTACAAATCTTCCTGTGGACCCAGAGTGGAATTGCTGGGTCATATGGTAATTGCATGTATGACGTACAGGACAAAAAAAAAAGTTACATTAAAAAAAAACGAGTAAGAATAAAACTAAACTCACTAATACACCAAATCAGTGTACGATTTGTATGATTCATTTGTATAAGGGCTGGTATCACTGTATTATGGTTTAAAAAGATTATGAAAAAGATCTAAAGGGAAAGTGGCTCCCACATGGAGACAGACTAAATTGATCAAGCACAGACTAGAAGGAAAGCTGAGAGAGTTACAAAATCAAAATTACTGAAGTTACGAAATCTTGACCAACTGGTAAACTTCCAATTTATTTAACAATTTCCAAAACGCCTCAATAGGAGTACAGTCTTGATTTTAAATAAGATAGTTTAGGAATCTAATAGAAAAGTAATGTAGGAAGCATGAACTCTGTTGGTTTTTTACCAAAAAATAATGAACATATATGAATATTAATATCAGTTACTGAGAACCTAGCATAAGCTAGGCATCATTCTGGGTACAGAATTTACTTTATCTCATCTGACCTTTCTAATGAACTTTAAGATAGGTATTATTTTCCTTATTAAAAAAGAAAGAGGAAATAAAGGTTAAGTGGTCATGTTCAAACCTCTCCTATTTTAACAACAATAACAGCAAAATTTTCTCTTAAATCACATCATCCCCCAGCTACCTCTCATTTACTTGTCCCCTTTCAGAGGGAAATTTCATGAAAGGATTGCTTATATTTTTCACAGCCACTTTCTTACCATCCACTTATATCTGAAGTTTGCCCCCACATTGTCAGAAACTGCTTTCTCTGGGTTCAACACAGAACTGAGAGTTCCAGTGCCATTTGCTAGATATTCTCTTAAAAACTCTTCCCTTGGCTCATCCTCTAGAGCAGGATTCAGCAAACTATGGCATGCAGGCCAAATCTGGGCTGCCACCTGTTATTAACATCCTGGGAGCTAAAAATGGCTTTGACATTCTTCAGTAGTTGAAAAATATCAAAAGAATATTTCACAACATGTGAAGGACTGCATGAAATTATCACTTCAGTCTCCACAAATAACATTTTATGGAACCCAGACATGCATATTCCCCTCCACATTGCCTGTGGTTGCTCATGCGCTTACAAGGGCAGAGTTGAGTAAGTTGGGACAGACATTTTCCATGGTGCTATCATCACTGCTTCACACCGCCACTCAAGAGCTATGAATCACACTGACACAGTTACAACTTGACAGTGTTTCAAGTGCCTTATGTATCACAGTATCTGCGACATTTTTTTTCTCACTACCAGTGCATTCCCATCATGTCAAAACAAAAAGAGTGGACTTCAAATGTCATGCCTCTAAGGCACAGTGGAATGTGCATTATTTTGATCAAATGAGATGGCAAAGCCTTGTGCTTATTATACAATGACATTATGGCTGTGCTGACATTACCAATCTAAATATTAGTCACAATACTCCCAACTCACTGGAGAGGAACAATCAGAAAAATTGGAAAATTTTAAATGGAATATCTCATCACAGAAAAATTTTTCACCAAAAAAAAAAAAAGTGGAAAAAAGGCTGCAACGAAAGCAAGTTTCCTACTGGCTCATTTGTTAGCCAAGCAAGGAAAGCCACTTACCGCTGGCAAGTTCACTAGATCATGTCTTTTGGTGCAAAGCGTTGCTACAGGAGTTGAAGGGATTGGGAGCAACATCAATAATCAATTAAGCATGAAGGCAAATGATTCTGAGTGGTTTTCCTTGGCTCTTGATGGGTTACTGATATGGCTACAGGTGTTACTGATAATGTTCAGTTGTTCATTATTGGAGGGGTCAATACAGAGTTTTAAATAACTGAAGAATTGTATGACTATCCTGACTTGCCCTCCCATGAAGCGGTTCAATGATTTAGCAATGGTAAAGTTTCTAACACAATTTTTTGAGTTCAGGTTGAGATTGAAAATTTTTGTGAAAGAGAATTGCCCTCAATTACTATTATTGAATACAAAGTAGCTTTGGAAATGAGTTTTTGCTGCAGACTTGATTATGTTTCTTAATAAAGTCAACCTAAAGTTACAAGGCAAAACAGTGCTTAGGTGCAAAACTCATAGCATGGTAAAGTGGTTTTGATGATAACCAATTCTGTTTCAATCATAAGTCATATCAAGTTGCTTTATACACAGATAAATTTTCTAAGCTCAAATTACATTTCCAGAAGTTTTTCAAACCTAAAGGCAGTACAAAGGAAAATTTCCGTATTTCAAATTCATCTAACTGTGTAATTTAGGAGTTTCTACCTAATCTTCAATTGAAAGTGATTTATCTGCTATGTAACAACATTTCTTAACATCAGCTATCAAGAGAAGAGTCTAATAATACTTTCTTCTCAGAACCCTCCTACACTGTTGATGAGAATGTAAATTGGTACAGTCACTACAGAGAACAGTATGGAGATTGCTTAAAAACAGAGCTACCATAGGACCCAGCAATCCCACTCCTGGGCATATAACCAGAGGAAAACACGACTTGAAAGGATACATGCACCCCATGTATATGTGCATGCACGTTCACCGCAGTGCTGTTTACAAGAGCCAAGACATGGAAGCAACGTAAATGACCAACTGACGGAGGAATGGGTAAAGATATGAGATATATATATATATATATATATATATATATATGTACAAATATATGTGTGTACATCCCTGATTTGTGGAATCTAAAAAGATTCATACCCACATGAACTTATTACAAAACAGAAAGCGACTCACAGACTTAGAAAATAAACTTACAGTTGCCAGGGGGAAGGGATAGTTAGGGAGTTTAGGAAGGTCATGTACACACTGCTACATTCAAAATGGATAACCAACAAGGACCTATTGTATAGCACATGGAACTCTATGTTATGTGCCAGCCTGGACGGCAGGATGGTTTGGAGGAAAATGGATACATGTTTATGTATGGCTGAGTCCCTTCAGTGTTCACCTGAAACTACCATATAGTTAATCGGCTATACCCCAACACAAAATAAAAAGCTTAAAGTCTGGGAAAACAACTTTCTTCTTAGTCATTTATTCATTACTGGAAAAAGTCATAACATTTTCCTTATTTTCTTTTCTATTGTCTTTTTTTTTCTGATTCTCTTATTTATTTTTTAGCTGCACTGGGTCTTCTTTTCTGCCTGCTGGCTTTCTCTAGTTTCAGCAAGCCAGGGCTACTCTTCATTGCTGTGTGTGGGCTTCTCATTGTGGTGGCTTCTCTTGTTGCAGAGCACAGGCTCTAGGCGAGCAGACTTCAGTATCTGTGGCACGTGAGCTCAGTAGTTGTAACTCAACTCCCAGGCTCCAGAGTTCATGCTCAGTAGATGTGGCACCTGGGTTTAGTTGCCCCTAGCCATGTGGAATCTTTCCACCACAAGGGTGCAAACCTCTGTCCCATGCATTGGTAGGCGATTTCTCATCCACAGCCACCAGGCAAGTGAAGAGAAGTGAAGTGGCTCAGTCGTGTCAGACTCTTTGCGACCCCATGGACTGTAGCCTACCAGGCTCCTCCGTCCATGGAATTTTCCAGGCAAGAATACTGGAGTGTGTTGCCATTTCCTTCTCTAGGGGATCTTCCCAACCCAGGGATCAAACCCAGGTCTCCTGAATTGCTGGCAGATGCTTTACTATCTGAGCCACCAGGGAAGCCCTCTGATTCTTTTTATGCTGAAATTGATCCCTTTCTTATATTCTCCCAGAAAAAAAACATTAAAACGTATAAAACGCTTTAGTGTGTATGAGACTCACCTTGGAAGGCTTGCTAAAATGCAGAGTCTCTAGTGCAACAACTAGAGATTTTGATTTAGGAGGTGGTCTCAGACCATTTTAAAAGAAGTACCAACATAGAACATGCCACATTTCAACTTGTATTATAGCTTTTATGTACAGATAAACTTATATCTCCTTGGTAAATTTCTCAAGGTCAGGGACCATTTTCAAAATTGATTTCTGATTCCTCCTAGCTGCCTCACACTCAGGTACTTCACAGGTATATAATAGTTACTGAATGAATGAACACTGATTGTCATGACATTTTTATATAGATAATAGCATTGCCAGGAATAGAGTTTCATGAGACAGGTTTGGCATGCTTTTTATTTTTTCATAATAACTGCTGATAATTACACTTTGACCAGCACCTACAAAATGAATAAGACTATCAATAATTATTCAAGAGCAGGGGCAGAGAGCCTCTAAGGGTAGGAAAAAAAAACTGGAAGGGTTCCTTTCTTCACAAACTTCCCCTTTCCCTCTGCTCCAGTACATAAAATTGTAGGGAAAGATAGGAAAAAGGTGATGAGTTCAGTGGCTGGTTCAAAGAATGAGGAACAAAACAGAGCAAGAGGTGGGAAGGAAAACAAAATAATTACCTATTGCACTCTCCTCCAAACCAAGAAATTACTCCCCTAATACCTGCCAACATGGAGAGGGAGCAGCTTGAAGTCTTATACACATCATGCCCCTAGAGCATTTTTCACATTTCCTCCTCTAGCCAGTAAATACACACACATCACAAAGGCTTCAGATTCGTTCTATCCTTGAGCAAGGACATATTTGTTCTTGGAGGATTTTAATTGCAGTTCTCAAAGCTCTAGGATAACTATGGTACATTTTCAGACAGTGTTGGTTTTATTCCAGGATGTGGAAAAAAAATGTTGAAAACATTTGCCTCTTATAAGGGTTTTGTGACACATGTGCAAGTAAAATTAGCAAAATTCTGCTTTTCCATGTCAGTCAAACTTGTGTTTTTATTGAATGCATAATGTAGAGTAGAAAATATTTATGTGTAAAGAGTGACTGAAAACTCTGGCATTCTTTGTTATAATCAAGGAACCCACTGATATTAGCTCTGGAGCCTTTTTTAAAAAGTGAATATGCAGGTTGCTACACAAGGCAGAAACAAGTTTCGTGGATATCTGTGACCCACATAGCTTATACTTTGACCAGAGTAGACAAACAAACATGTGACTTCTCAGTGAGTCCAGAAAGGCTGAAATATCTATTGTACAATTGATATTTATTTACCTTCTAAGTTTTTCACCTCATAAATCACTGTTACTACTTGAGTTATACACAAAACTATTGGCTCCTGCAAACCAACCCAATTTCCTGACATAACTGCCCTTAATCAAACGTTTCGGTATACTGAAATATTTATGGTAAAATCATATGATAGTTAGGATTTGGTTCAAAATAATACAGGATGGGGGAAGTACACTGGGTTAAAGTTTCAAACTCAAGGCTGACTTGTTTTTGTTAGGCAGAAAAGACATGTGATGACCAAAGACAAAAATCTGGATAGCTTGACTAATTTGTTCATTTTGCTGATAAAGAAAGTCTCACTCAGTTGTCTTACTAAATATCTTCTAGTTTGTTTGTTTTCAGTCTAAATAATTTCAGATAACAATTGCAAAGCTGTTAATGTAACTTTTCCTTACATTAATAAAACTGCTATGATAAAATAAAGACTGAGAATTAGATGGAAATCAGAAGGACTACTTCTTTGAGATTCTTGGTTCATTTAAGCATAGAGGAAGTTTTGGCTCTAGTGAAACAGAAAACATTGTTTGGACTTCCCTGGTGGTCTGATTGTTAAGAATCTACCTGCCAATGCTGGAGAAGGAAATGGCAACCCACTCCAGTACTCTTGCCTGGAAAATCCCATGGACGGAGGAGCCTGGTAGGCTATACAGTCCATGGGGTTGCGAAAAGTCGGACATGACTGAGCGACTTCACTTTCACTTTTCACTTTCATGCATTGGAGAAGGAAATGGCAACTCACTCCAGTATTCTTGCCTGGAGAATCCCAGGGATAGAGGAGCCTGGTAGGCTGCCATCTATGGGGTCGCACAGAGTCGGACACGACTGAAGTGACTTAGCTGCAGCAGCAGCCCATGCAGGGAACATGGGTTCGATCTCTGGTCTGGGAAGATTCTACATGCCGCAGGGCAGCTAAGCCCTTGGCCCACAACTACTGAAACCATGCTCTAGAGCCTATGCTCTGCAACAAGAGAAGCCACAAAAGTGAAAAGCCCATGTACTGCAACTAGAGAGGCACTCCAGCTCACTGCAACTGGAGAAAGCCAGAGAGCAGCAACAAAGATTCAGCACAGCTAGTGGGGGGGTGGGGGGGAGTGTTCCTTTAAAAAAAGAAAACATCATTAGTCATCTTCTTCAACATAAAAGGGCTCTGACAAGAATTCTGTGGAAACAGTAAAAAAAAAAAGGCTGACTGGATCAGAGAGCAGATCATATGACACTGGTTACTTGGCCTGTGAGTTGGATGTCGCAACTGCTAGAATTGTTTATCACAGGAACCTGAAAACACTGCACCATAATTCTCTCTCCAGCAGCATTCTAACAATATTTCCTCAGCATTTCCCCTTTTATAGCCCATAAAGCAGTGAAAAAAATGTTTGTCTTTTTGCTGGGGTGTGGGTGTGGGTTCTAGAGACACTGAGACTCCAAAATAGAGGAGAGAAATTGCCAAGATGGTGAATCTGGTACTGGTGTCAGCTGCCTGTGGTGCAGCCCAGTTTTCTGACGTGGACAGAATCCATGAAAAGCGGCCTCTTCACTCAACCAATGGGACAAGTGGAACATTTCTTTCCCCTCAAATTATCATTTAAAACATTTGAATATACTTTTAAAAGTATGATGTTATTATAGTGTAAAGTGAAATAGTCATTTGGATGTTAATATTTTAAAAAGAGATTTCAAAGAAATGTAATGATTTTATTGGCTGACCATAACCTTATATTCTCCCGAGTACGATTTCCTCTCCTCTGCTAGGAAGGGTAACAGGTGGAATGCTGAAAAGTCCTAATTGAACTGGTTTTCTTTTTTTTTTAAGTAAAGCTTAGGAAGGTATCAGTTATTTAAAACTTCTCTAAAGCATATGTATGGGGAGAAGTTTTTCTCAGTTATTTAAAAATCAGGTTAACAAAATATTTTTATATAAACAGTAGTTTCAATATTTTCTAATACTCCAGTGTGTTCAAAGTAGGTTAAGAAAGCATTGCCTAATAAAGAGTCTCAGTGAAATGTGGGGGGAAATGAACTGATTTGATACAAGAAAACTTGGGCTCATAACAAATCAATTCCTAAACTGAAATTTATTATTTGCATATACATTGAAGATAATGCCTGAAACCTTTTTTAAAACTAAGTATTTCAGGTTGGTACAAAAGTAATTGCAGTTTTGGACTGTGAATTTTAAATCATTGTAACTAGGCTGAAACACACCTCTACTAATCAAAATAGGAACCATTACAATCAACACATTTTTGCCAATGAGAAATGCTTGTTTATTCCTATGGCATAAAAATTCATGCTTCAGGATTTGATGAACTTTTGGAAAGCATTTTCTGGCTCCTGCTGGTTGTGAAAGCATTTTCCCTGCAAAAAGTTGTGGAGATGTTTGAAGAAGTGGTAGTTGGTTGGCAAGATGTCAGGTGAATATAGGGGAAGAGGCAAAACTTTGTAGCCCAAATCATTCAACTTTTGAAGCTTTGGTTGTGGGACATGTGGTTGGGCAATGTCTTGGAGAAGAATTGGGTCCATTCTGTTGACCAATACTGGCTGCAGGCATTGCAGCTTTTGGTGCATCTAATCAATTTGCTGAACATACTTCTCAGATGTAATGGTTTCGCTGGGATTTAGAAAGCTATAGAGGATCAGACAGGCAACAGATCACCAAACAGTGACCATGATCTTTTCTTGGTACAAGTTTGGCTTTGAGAAGTGCTTTGGAGATTCTTCTTGGCCCAATCATTAAGCTGGTCATCACTGGTTGTCGTATAAAATCTACTTTTCATTGCATGTAACAATCTGGTCAAGAAATGGTTCGTCATTGCTGCATACATTTTAAGTGAAGACGACACTTCAAAATGACAATTTTTTTGATTTGCGGTCACCTCATGAGGCACCCAGGGCTTCCCTTGTGGCTCAGCTGGTAAAGAATCTGCCTGCAGTGCGGGAGACCTGGGTTCAATCCCTGGATTGGGAAGATCCCCTGGAGAACGGAAAGGCTATCCACTCCAGTATTGTGGCCTGCAGAATTCCATGGACTGTATAGTAAATGGGATCGCAAAGAGTCAGACACAACTGAGCAACTTTCACATGAGGCACCCACTTATGGAGCTTTTTCACCTTTACAATTTGCTTCAAATGCTGAATGACCATAGAATGGTCAACATTGAATTCTTCAGCAACTTCTCATCTAGTTATAAGAGGATCAGCTTCAACGATTCTCTCAATTGGTCACTGTCAACTTCTAATGGCCACCACTACGTTCCTCATCTTCAAGGGCCTGGTCTCCTTTGCAAAACTTCTTGAACCACCACTGCTTTGTATGTTTGTGAGCAGTTCCTCGGCCAAATGCATTGTTGATATTGCAAGTTGTCTCTACTGTTTTATGACCCATTTTGAACTCAAATAAAAAAATCACTCAATTGATGCCCTGCAAATAGATTCATCAGTACCATCTTTCTAGATTTCATATATATGTGTTAATATATGATTCTTGTTTCTCTCTTTCTGACTTACTTTACTCTATCATAGGCTCTAGGTTCATCCACCTCATTAGAACTTATGCAAATGTGGTCCTTTTTACGGCTGAGTAATATTCCATCACATATATGTACAACAGTCATAGAGAACAGACTTGTGGGAAAGGGTGGGGGAGGAGGAAGGAGAGGGTGAGATGAATGAAGAGAGAAGCATGGAAACATATACATTACCATATGTACAACAGATAGCCAATGGGAATTTGCTGTATGACCCAGAGAGCTCAAACCGGTGCTCTGTGACAACCTAGAAGGGTGGGATGGGATGAGAGGTGGGAGGGAGGTTCAAGAGTGAGGGGACAAAAGTATGCCTATGGCTGAGTCATGCTGATGTATGGCAGAAACCAACACAATATTTTAAAGCAATTATCCTTAAATTAAAAATAAATTTTTAAAAAATTGCTCAAATTTGCTTTTTGTCTAACATCATTTCTATAGTCTAAAATAAATATAAAATGAGCAAGTAATAAGTCATTAGCAAAAAAAAAATACAGCAAGAAATGTGCATTAAAATGATATATAACGTAACCACATGTAAGAATGTATTCCAATATCACACAGCAAAGTTCAACAATGCAAAACCACAATTACTTTTGCACCAGACTAATAAAATTTTCCATGAATTTGAGCAAACTCAAGAGATAGTGGAGGATAGAAAAGCCTGGCATCCTATAGTCCATGGGGGTTTCAAAGAGTTGGACGTGACTTAGTGACTGAACAACAACAAAATTTCCAGTATAATTCTGAGGACAGGTTTTTCTTTGGAAACACTTATTTCTAAGGTAAAGGGAAACTTTGATTTTTGTACCTTCAACTGATTACAAATGAAACAGTCAAATCTGTTTTAGGGAGGTTTTCTTATGACCTTCAATGCACAGATGGGATGCTTGGGTGGTATTTGTGTGGATGCCTAGAAAACAAATGCATCCTCCGGTCGAAGCTGAGACAACGAGGTCAGCATTTTCACCCACATGCCCTGTCCTTGGGCTCCAGGATACAGAGACTGTGGCTTTCAAATGAGTGCCACAAGCCTTCCCACTTGTCTCTACAGAAACTATTTCCTTAACCAGAATTGCTGGCACTTGTTGTGCAAAGAATGAGAACAAACTTCGGCACAAAGTCAGAATGTGCTGAGTATTCTGAGAATTGCTTTAGCAATTTAACATTTTTTTTCCTCTCTATTAGACATTTCCATTGGGCTTCCCTGGTGGCTCAGTGAAAAAGAATCCACCTGCCAATGCAGGAGACATGGTTTGATCCCTGGGTCAAGAAGATCCCCTGAAGAAGGAAATGGCAACCCACTCCAGTGTTCTTGCCTGAGAAATCCCATGGACAGAGGAGCCTGGCAGGCTACAGTCCATGGGGTTGAAAAAGAGTCAGACACAACTCAGTGCTAAACAACAACCAAAAGACATTTCCATTAGTATACAAATATAGTATTATTTCTTTTATTTAAAAAAAAAAAATCCACTCCTCACCTCACTTCCCTTTCTAGCTTACTACTCTTTCTGTTCCCTCTGCAGAAAAACTCTGTAAAACAATCTACCCCTCTTGTCCGAAATTTCTCTCCCCTTCTCTTCTGAGCCCACTCATTCAGGTCTCTCCCCCAACCTCTCCTCATAAATTGCCCTTGTTATGGCTACTAACATCTCCCATGTCATAAAATCTAAGGCACATCTTCTTTATCCTTACTTGGCCCATCAGCAGTGTCCTCAACAAATGATCACTTTATTTTTCTTCCTTTGGTTTTCAGGACTCCCTCCTCTCCTCAATGGCTACTACTCAGTCTCTTTTCTGGTTCCTCCAGTCTTTCTGATCTGAAACACAGGACAGCTCCAGGGCTCAGTCTAGGCTCTTTGTCTTAAGACTACAGTTTCTCCTAGGGAATCTCAGTCTCATATATGTGGATGACGTCCAAATGCACATTCCAGCCCTGACCTGTCCACATGCCCATATTCCGCTGCCTGTTCAGCATTTCTATTTGCATGTCTGATAGATGTCTCACCTTTCACATGTCCCAAAGTGAACTTCTCCCTGAGTCTGCCTCTGCTTATTTAGTTAAGGTAATTTCATCCTTCTGGTGGATCGGGCTAAAAACTCAAGACTCGTCCTTCACTCCTCTCTCTTGAATAAAGTACAGAATGAAAAAGTTGAAGTCTGTGTAATATGACACTTAAAGACAAAGGGCCAGAATTCTCACGACTGCCTAACAGCTGCAAAAGAGCTACTGCCATCTCTTTCTCTCCAGAAATGGCAAGTTTTCAATCATCAGCTATATTCAGCCTTTGGACAGAACAGAGAACTTCTATTCAGACTTGCAACTTCTACAACTGATTACGATTGCTCAAACTGGTCCCAGGAAAGAAGGAAAAATACAAAGCTAGACATAACATTCCCTTTACACACACCACTTAAATATGCCAAATATTTTCACACACGCTTCCTTTATACTCAAGTGATCAACTCTCCCACCAAGTGCTAAGGGGGAACTCTGTGGCCCTGAAGACACCAACTTCTGCAGAAGTCCTGTGGAGAGCACATAGGTGTCACAGTTACTGCTGGGCACTTCTACTGGAGGAAACAGAGCTGGGTTCACCTCCTCTGGGGACCTACAATAGGGTTCTTGAGTAAAGGGGGAAAATGCTCCCACAGGTAGAATGTAGAATTTAAATCCCACTGGGAGTTGTTAAATAGTAAAGAGTATCTTCTGCTTTTGAGAATCAGTCCATTTCTTTGAAAATAAACTGTGTTTCCCACTTTTTTTTTCCTTTTGAACCACTCTCAAGAGCCTGAGTGAGGTGCTTTGCATTTGATAGGTACTCAAAAAAATGTTGCGGGTTGTTTGGAACTTTATCCTCCCCTTTGAGTGGGTTCCTTTATTCTTTAAGGACTAAATCATATTTCTAGGTGTTTCTATCTCCCTACCCAAAGAAACGCCTGCATGCCACACAATCCTCAGCATGTGTATGTGCATGAAGAAGGCATTCTTGGAAAGCTACCCTTCTGGTGGGACATCACTGAGGCTTTAGACAAAGGGGAGATGAGGAAATAGGAACTTAAGGTAGTCACGTGTTCTATATGCTACCAGTTTATGAGGAGAAATTCCCATAGGATTCTTAGTTTATCACTACTAACAGCTCCACCTTCTCCTTTGCAAATTGCATTTGTATTCTGTCATTTTTACTATCAGTTTTGTAGTCTTTGATGTCTTAAATTCATTTAAATACTTTTTCTTTAAATACCTTTAAATTTATTAAATATCTTTTCTGATTTTAAAAAGAGATTGCTGTTGTCATTTAGTCACTAAGTCATGTCCGACTCGTTGAGACCCCGTGAACTATAGTCTGCCGTGGGATTCTCCAGGCAAGAATACTGGAGTGGGGGGACTTCCCTGGCAGTCCAGTGGTTAAGACTTCGCCTTCCAATGCAGGGGGTGAGGGTTCGATCCCTGGCAGGGAGTTAAACCCCACATGCCTCCGGGCCAAAAAACTAAAACATAAAACAGAAGCAATCTTGTAACAGATTCAATAAAGACTTAAAAAAAAAAAAGAATACTGGAGTGGGTTTCTATTTCCTCCTCCAGGGGATCTTCCAGACCCAGGAATCAAAACCCCATCTCCTGCATTGGCAGGTGATTTACCACTGAGCCACCAGGGGATCCTGGATAAATCATGTACCAGGCCATGAAACAAGTCTCAATAAAATGTACAAGGACCAAAATCATACAAACCATGTTCTCTGATCATAATGGACTGAACTTAAAAATCAACAGAAGGATATTTCTGAAATTCACAAATAAATTGAAATTGATCAACACTCTCCAAAATATTCAAAAGATCAAAGAAGAAATCACAAGAAAAGTTAGAAAATACTTTGAGATACATGCAAATGAAAACATGACATATCAAATTTATGGGATGGAGCTAACACAATAGAGGGACATTTGCAGTTGTAAATGGTTACCTTAAGAAAGAAAGATCTTGGGAAGGAGGCTCAAGAGGGAGAGGATATATATATATAATTATGACTGATTAGTGTTGATGTACAGCAGAGACCACCACAACATTATAAAGCAACTATCTTCTAATTAAAAAAAAATCTTAAATCAACAACCTAATCCTCTACCTAAGAAACCAGAAAAAGAGCAAAATAAATCCATGGCAAGCAGGAAAGATACAAAAGATTAGACTGGAAATAACTGAGGTAGAAAACAAACAAAAAAATTAGAGAAAAGGAAACCAAAAGTTGACTTTGACAAGGTCAAGAAAACTGACAAAAACCAAGAAGAAACAATGAATATAATAGTTAGGAAAGTCCTTCTTAACTCAGAATGGTAAACATGACACAGAAGAGCTAAACCACTTAATAGATCAGATTAATAAATATGTCACATCCCAGAAGACTCTTTCATATCCCTTGATGAGCCCCAGCCACAATCCTAGAGCATTTCACCCATGCAAGTTTACTAGGCAGACTTTACTAGGCAGGTTCTCCTGTCATTCTTATTTTATGGATGAGGACACTGAGGAGAGAACAAGTAGCTTGTCCAGTCCCACTGCTGTTCTGAGTGGAAAAGTCAGAATTCCAAACAGGCTCCAGACTCGAAGCACTCATGAAACCAAATATGCCACCAGAAATACTTAAAACTTTCCAGAAATGTTTTACTTAAAACATGAAAATAAATGAAACTTTCATCTCAGGTAGTAAAGGAAAAAAAAAGAGATGGACATTATCTAATAGATATCCTCAAAGACTTGAAATACTTTTAAGAGCTCCAGCTGACAAAATTGGGACAAAGGAGTATGAAGAAATCACTTTGTATTTATGTTTTAACTGTATTTTCTATTAAATGTAATTTTGAAATGTTCTTCTCTGGAAAAGATAGTTGAATAATAAGGTTCTTTAAAAAAAAAAAAAAAAAGAAGCTGCACAACAGAAATCTGTTAGAACTATTACTAAGGAAACCCATGAGCCCATGAAGAAATGCTTGAAAATAAATGCAAGTAACTGAAGCAGATTAGAAGCTTAATTCTGGTTTCAAAGAAAAAAACGCTGAAAGCAAAAACAAAGGAATAGCTTTCTTTTTTCCCAAGTTATTGAGGTGTAATTGATGTATAACATTGTATTAATTTAAGGTGTACAACATAATGACTTGATATATGTAAACATTTCAAAATGATTACGATAGTCTAGTAAACATTCTTCATCTCATATAATCATATGTTGTTTTCTAGTGATTACAATTTCAATATCTACTCTCTCAGCAACTTTCAAATATACAGTACTATATTATTAACTACAGTCATCACGCTGTACATTACATCCTAGAACATCTTTATTTTTTAAAAAAATGTTTATTATTTATTTGACTGTGCCAGGTCTTAGTTGTGGCACACAGAACCTTCAATTTTTTTTGTGGCATGCATCTTTGGTTGTGGCACACAAACTCTTAATGAGATCTAGTTCCCCAACCAGGGATAGAACCCAGGCCCCCTACACTGGTAGTTCAGAGTCTTAGCCACTGAACCACCAGGGAAGACGCCAGGACTTACTTCTTATAACTGAAAATTTGTACCTTTGACCCCTTCACCCATCCCCATCATCCCCTATCTCTTGGCAACCACCAACCACCAGCATTTTCTCTGTTTCTATGAGTCCATTTTTATTTTTTTTTAGATTCCAAATACGTAATATCATTTGCTATTTGTCTTTGTCTGACTTATTTCACTAGAAATAACTTTAGAAAGGTTGTATTAGTCAGGGTTCTACAGAAAAACAAAACCAATAGGAGAAAGAGAGGGGGAGACTTATTTTAAGGAATTGGCTCATGCAAATTTAGAGGTTGGAAGGTCTGAAGTCTTTAGGGCAGGCAGGCAGAGTTTCTATGCTGCAATCTTGAGGAGAATTCCTCTTCCTTTGGGAAACCTCAGTCTTTGATTTTAAGGCCTTCAACTGATGAGATGAGCTCTGCTTAGATTATGGAAGGTAAATGGCTTAATTCAAAGTCTATTGATTTAAATGTTAATCATATCTAAAAAATAACTTCACAGCAACACCTAGACTGGTGTTGGACCAAACAACTGGGCCAGGCTGACACAGACTTAACCATCACAAAGGTAGTCAAGGAGGTGTGTTCTCCCTCTAATTCTTCTTTGGCTGAGGAAGCAAAGAGCTCTGGGTACTCAGGGATATTGTGCACTGGGCACACTGGGCAAAGCCACCTAAGCTTGTTTAAGACTAGCAGACACCAGTCTAAAGCTGCTAAAGCCTCCATGGAAGAAGTAAGAGGTTTACGTAGCTGACAGAGCTGCTGAAAGTCCCAGAACTGAGGTGAGGGCCCTTGGAGGACCAAATTCAAGAAGAGTTCAGGGTAAATTTGAAAATTTTGTTCTTCTTAAGGCTCGGATAAAATGAAATGAGAAAGATAATACTAGAATAAGCAATGATTGATAACACTGAAATAAGTATAGGATAAAATTAATTACACCTATGTATTTTTTGAAAATGCTTCCAATTGTGTATAATTCTTTATACTTAAGGATAATTCTAGGAATTATTTGTGCCTAGCTCCTTTATGAGAATATTATTTCTTTTTAAAAAATCAAAAGCATGTCAATCTTTGACCCTTGAAACCACTATCTGTGAGAGTGGCACCTAGTGGGAGCTTAATTAATACCTAGGTAGAAATGAAAAATTTTCTGGAATGCTAGCTTTGCAAATGTAATCCAAAACCTATCCTATGAGAGCAAAAGTCCAAACTGGTGCTTTAAAATACTCCTAAACATCTATCTCTTGACTCTTCTCTTCTTTTCCTTGAATTTCAACAAAAAACAAAGGAAAGTTTGTTTCTTTCCTATTCCAAAGTTTAACTATTCTTAAGAAACATAGTTTTGTTCTGCCTTCCATTACTGATACTCTGTTCATCTACTTATCAAGGGCATAGGGAACTGACACCATTTCTATTCTCTCGGTTCCTGATCATTTTAATAAATTCAGTATTCATGTTCTGCATTGTATAGAAACAAATGTTCCATTAGGCCCTTCACTATGATCCTAATGAAATATTCCCATTTCTAAGATATTCCCATCTTCCAAAGGGTTAACAGGAGGAAAAGGAAAGTGGGGAGTTCCTATTGTGCTCACTAAAGTTTTCTCACATGATCCCAGCGTAGGCCAAGATTGGTAAATGAACAAAGAACAAGCCCTTTCATAAGAAAGAGAAAGTAGATGTGAGAAGTTCTGTTCCTCCTGCCAAAGGTCTTTCCATCATCCCAATTATATGGGGAAAAAATTAAGAAAAATGCAGATTAAGGGATGGGAAACAAGAAGAGTGATTCTATCCTTTATTGACAGGCTGGGGAGGCTGGTCTTCTTTACATTATGAACTTGAAAATTATCCTGTGATGTTGCTGGGACCAGTGATGTCGCTGACTCACTGGGAGTGGGGTGGATTAACCAGGAAAGGAATCTGTTATCAGTTCTAGAGGGCTGGCTACTAAGTCTGTGGCTCTTCCATTTTTTTCTTTCTCTTTGACCTCTAGTTACTTACAGAAATTTTAGTGGTTCATTAGCACCTTCAGCCTGGGGCTGAAATACAGAAAAGAGTTAAAATTCAGATGATGGTTTTCCATAGCTCCATTTTCATTTCCAGGCACCAACCCTGTGTTGGTTTCCATACTACACTGGAGGGATTCTATTGTTCTCCTCCACATTTTATTGTTAACACAATAAAGCTGGCATGGATGTGACTTGTGCTTCTGTGAGCTGGCTATGTATAGAAATGTACTGTTACTCATTTCCTGCCCATTCTTCTATTCCAGAGAGATATATATTCTTATACTGGGACAACTACTGGTAAGTTATAAACTTATTCAGAGAAATTTAATCCCCAGAATCTCAGCTGCTATGGGATAAGGTTATGCTCCACTGGTAGCAGTTGCCAAGAGGTTCTGAGCCCCACTATTGTTAATGTTAGAAATTATCTTTATGGCACATTTTCTGAAAACTGTTAAGATTTATGGGTCTGAGAACAACTCAGCTACAGAAAACTGCTATACACTATACAGGCAAACTTGGGGGAAAAAAGCAATTGAATTCAGGGCCAAGTGTCTGTCCATGGTGTCTGACAAGAAAGATTATTATTCTAGAAGTAACGAGAGAGTATACTCTACCCAAAGATGAATATGGCAAAATGTCAAGAAAGAATATTTTTATTATAATGGGGTATCAGTGTGAAATGGAATGTAGAAGCTACTCTATGTTCTTCCTCTACCACTGTCCACTTCCTCTACCACTTTTTATCCTGGATTTGGACTCTCCCACAGCCAGGCAGATCAGTTTCAATACAACAAAGGCTCCAGGTGCAGCCATCACTGAGGCAGCCAGCAAAAGATGAGGAGTCAATGTGCATCGTCAGCGTAACAGAGGCTGCTTTCTCATCCTGAAATTCTTGGCTGATGAGAATGATCTGCTACCCATCACTATGTCTCAAATACTGATTCTTTCAAGGAACTCAGTTTAGAGAAATAGTTATCACCCTGTCTTTCCTTCACTCTCTAGCAGGCCAGCTGTAGACTGATAATTTCCTATCATAGTTGTAGAGCAGAGAGGCTTGGCTTCCATTATAATAAGGGAATAAAGGGAGTTTGGGATGGATATGTACACACTGCAATATTTAAAATGCATAATCAACAAGGTCTTACTGTGTAGCACAAGGAACCCTGCTCAATGTTATATAGCAGCCTGGGTAGGAGGGGAATTTGGGGGAGAATGGATACATATATATGTATGGCTGAGTCCCTTCACTGTTCACTTGAAACTATCACAACATTGTTAATCTGTTGTACTCCAATACAAAATTTTTAAAAATTTAAATAATATATTAGAGGAATAAAAATACTGATTCAGGAAAAAAACCTAATCCAGCTATGGTGGCTTGATCAAAAATCTATATGATGAGATAGTTAAGTTCATAAATGACCTCAGGGTGGTAATCTGCAAATAGAAAACTGAGTCAATTTTGTGTGTTACTAGCGATAGAGCAGTTTTCCCTGTGCTGATTTAAGTAGCCATCCCTACACTGGGGAACCTTAGCAAAGACCTGGAAAGCATATTCCATACAAAGTAAACTCCAGGGGCACTAAGTGAAGCCAAAACAAAACTAGCATTCAGGCCAGAAAACTCACCCACATTATAGCAGTACACAGTTCTGGGGATTAAGTAAAAGGAGCATACGTTTTTATTGTTTATTTTGCCATCTTGCTGGAGGATTGCCAGGTTAATGTAGGTTATATTGGACACAGCAGCTGCAGAAACTCTTTGAGTTCAGTAAGAAACATTCTTCTGGGTATGGTAAGTAGCATATACCTTTTTCATTAAGTAATCTCGGATAGTGCAACTCATCTCAGAGTTCCCAGAGCTCTGCTGGGTACAGAGGTTTTTCAATAACTTTCTTGCAGGTACTTTCCTCAATGACAGAAACTCGTCCTCACTGTTCAGTTAACCTGAGGTTTTCCTGACGGTTGACAACTTAATTCTTCACATTCAGGTTCTCATAGTAAAATAACTTGCTCTTTCTACTTCTGGGGTTGTTCCATGAGCAGAGTAGCTTGTTCAGTCTCTAAGTTGTGTCTGATTCTTTGTGACTCCATGAACTGCAGCACGCCAGGCTTCCCTGTCCTTTGCTATCTCCCCGAGTTTGCTCAAACTCATGTCCATTGAGTTAGTGATGCCATCCAACCATCTCATCCTCTGTCACCCCCTTCTCCTCCTGCCTGCAATCTTTCTCAGGATCAGGGTTTTTTCCAATGAGCTGTCTCTTAGCATAAGTGGTCAAAGTATTGGAGCTTCAGCATCAGTCCTTCCAATGAATTTTCAGAGTTCATTTCCTTTAGGATTAACTGATTTGATCTCCCTGCTGTCCCAGGGACTCTCAAGAGTCTTCTCCAGCACCACAAATCAAAGGCATTAATTCTTCAGCGCTCAGCCTTCTTTATGGTCCAACTCGCACATCTGTACATAACTACTGGCAAAACCATAGCTTTGACTATACAGACCTTTGTCAGCAAAGTGATGTCTCTCCTTTTTAATATGCTGTCTAGGCTTGTCATAGCTTTTCTTCCAAGGAGCAAGCGTCTTTTAATTTCATGCCTGAACTCACCATCCACAGTGATTTTGGAGCCCAATAAAGTAAAATATGTCACTGTTTCCACTTTTTCTCTATTTGCCATGAAGTGCTGGGACCATATGCCATGATCTTAGTTTTTTGAATATTAAAGAGTAGCTGGTGTTATTTAATCTGGGGCTGCCCATATCCAGCCCTGATTATCATTCTTGTTTGCATACAGAGGAACTTTTAACTTGTCTGTGCATTCAGGCTATTGCTCTCTGAAATCCATGCCTTGATGACTGGTGACTTTGCTACCACTGCAAGGAGTGTGATGTATGTGTACATACATGTTAAGTTTGTTAAGTTTCTGACAAAAGCCAGAGTACCCCAGACACTGATCCACTGAGGAATGTAAACTCCAAATATAGCAATTAAAAAAATTCTGCTCAGACGTGTCCGACTCTTTGCAAACCCACAGAGTGTAGCCTGCTAGGCTCGTCTGTCCATGGAATTCTCCAGGCAAGAATACTGGAGTGGGTAGCCATTCTCTTCTCCAGGGGAATCTTCCCAACCCAAGGATCAAACCCAGGTCTCCTGCATTGCAGGTAGATTCTTTACTGTCTGAACCACCAGGGAAGCCCCTTAATATAACATATTGGTCATGTAATATGGTTATTTACCTGCCTCTTCCAGAGTAGTGGATCCGGAACATGTATGTAGGCATTTTCTTACCATTTTAACAAGTGCTTTGGTTCTTTAGGGTTTCCTTGGGCTTCCCTGGTGGCTCAGATGGGAAGAATACACCTGCAATATGGGAAACCTGGGTTCGATACCTGGGTTGGGAAGATCCCCTAAAGGAAGGCACGGCAACCCACTCCAGTATTCTTCCCTGGAAAATCTGGATGGACAGAGGAGCCTGGCGGGCTATAGTTCATGGGGTCACAAAGACTCAGACACAACTGAGTGACTAAGCACAGTTAGTCCCTTAGTGAAGACAAAATGTAAATCTCAGGGGAATTTCCACTGAATTCCTAGAACACAGGTACCCTAAATGTGGTGTTCTTTTGGTCCAGTCTACTTGATCCTTAGGAACATTGTCTAAATATCAGTAACTATTTTCAAGGTAGCGTACCTTTCTCGTATAGTGTCTTCCAGAAGCCACTATCATAAGGAATACCTTCAGCGTACTTATTCTGCATTCAGTCATGTCTTTGCCAGGAGACTGGGGATACCTAGTTTGTCCACAATCTGTAGGGCGGCTAAGTGATCACTCACCTTCAGGATGGACCCACAAGATAAGCTTTTGGGGAGGAGGTTTGGTTTAGTCTTGTGTTAGCTATTAAGGAGAATTCCAAAGCAAAAGCTTTGCTCTTGGTCATCTGAGCATTTCTTTCTCCTTTGAAGAATTTCAGGGCATTCCAGTTTGGCTCAGAATATTTGTTGGTTTGTCACTAAGTCGTGTTTGACTCTTTTGCAACCCCATGGACTGTAGCCCACCAGGCTACTCTGTCTATGGGATTCTCTAGGCAAGAATACTGGAATGGGTAACCATTCCCTTCTCCAGAGGATCTTTCCGACCCAAGGATGAAACCTGTGTCTCCTGCACCTCCTGCAGTGGCAGGTAGACTCTTTACCACTGAGCCACCTGGGAAGCCCTTGGCCCAGAATATGCAGTGCTTAATTGAAGTAAAAGCAGGTCTTTCTTGGAGTAGCTGTGAGCTATAATAGTTTCACTCCGTCCCCACATCAGGAATGATATGACAGGACTTTGTGATTGTAAGAAATATTTCAAGAAAATATACTGAGATAGTTTTTATGAATTTCTTTCTCCTCTAGTATTTATTGAGCTCAATCCCAATTTATTCTCAGACATTCTGATTTAATTACCTAGGATGGGGACCAGAGCTCCTGATGATCTGAATATGAAGCCTGCAATGGCAGCCACCAACTACCCACACCCCTCATTCCACACATGAGGGAATTGGGGGATTAATTAAACTGGCACCAATATAGCATATTTAAGTAAAATTTTTTTCATAAGTAAGTAGTTAATAATTTTTAAAACCTGAACCTTCTTGACCAAGGGAGGCTTAACTGTTTGGACAATTGTTTACCATTTTCACTTGTTTTTTTCTAGGAACTAAAGGTCTTCCTTATCCCTGATATTAACTCTGTGAACACAGATTAACCTTTCTAACCTTTTTTTTTTAAAGAACTACCAGCCAAATATTTACCCACAGGAGCTGACACAAACAAGTTTAAAAAGAAAAAATAATAAAACTTAAAATAACATAGTTGACTCTCACTTTCAACTTTCTCTAACAGAACTTTAGTATACAAAGAGTTAGAAGAGCTATTTTAAGTAGCTTACAAAATTAAAACCCAAACAAGGATTAAAATATGAGAGGCTAGGCTTGCCGGGTGGTCCAGTGGTTAAGAATCCACCTACCAATGCAGGGGACACAGGTTCAATCCTTGGTCCAGGAAGACCCCAAGGGGTAACTAAGCCTGTGTGCCACGACCACTGAGCCCACGCTCTAGAGCCTATGCTCTGCAGCACGAGAAACTACTGCAATGAGAAGCCTGCGCACCTCAAAGAAGAGTGGCCCTTACTTGCTGCAACAAGAGAAACCACATGCAGCAGCAAAGACTCAGCCAAAAATAAATAAATAAACAATCTTTTAAAAATCCAAGAGGTAAGCAGGTGCCATGGTGATTTTTTAAATGGCTGAACCTTCTTTGACACACCTCCCTCCAAGAGCAGGGTCTGTTCCCTCCCCTTGACACAGAAAGGTTAGTGATTGGTTTAACCAATAGAGCAGGGCTCAACAAACCTTTTCTTTAAAGGACCACATAGTAAATATTTTAGGTTTTGCAGACCATATGGTCTCCGTTGCAACTACTCAACTCTGCATCAGAGCATGAAAGCAGCCATAGAAGGTCTGTAAATGAATGGACATGGCTGTGTTCCAATGATACCTTTTTTATAGAGACAGGTGGCAGGATGGATTTAGCATCAAGCGACAATTTGCTGATCCCTGCCATCAACTGAGTATGGAAGAAGTGATGCTCTGTGACTGCTGAAAAGTGACAGTGTTAGCTGATCAGTCATGTCCGACTCTTTTCCAACCCCATGGACTGTAGCCCCCCAGGCTCCTCTGTCCATGGGATTCTCCAGGCAAGAATGCTGCCTTGAGTTTGCCATTCCCTTCTCCAGGGGATCTTCCTGACCCAGGGATTAAATCTAGGTCGCCTGCATTGCAGGGTGATTGTTTATCACTGAGCCACAAGGGAAGCGCTATGATTGCTGAGGTGAAGTCATAAAAGGCCACAGAGATTCCACCTGTGTCTCCTAGAACACTCAGCTTCCTCTTGGAACTTGGCCACTATCCTGGGAGAAGCCCACATCAGAGAGAGAGGACTCACACAGGTGCTTCATGTCATCCAAGTGCCAGCATGAGAGTGAGGAAGCCTCCACATGATTCCAGTTTCCAGGCTTTCAAATCCCCCCTCAGCCTTTGAGTCTTCTCTGCAGAGATTTTGTACATTGTGGAGCAGAGATAAAAGGTCCCTACCATGCCATCTGAATTCCGTAAGGATAATAAAACTGTTGTTGTTTTTATGTTACTAGGTTTGAAGGCAGTTTGTTGTGCACCAATAAATAATGAGGATCGATATTAACTGAAAAAATGTAAGAGCCCACGTGGAAGGCTAAGATTCAGTGCTTGACACTGTTGTGGTTTCAGATACTTTGTTGTTGTTCAGTTGCTCAGTCATGTCTGAATCTTTGTGACTCCACGGATGGCAGCACACCAGGCTTTCCTGTCCTTCACTATCTCCGGGACTTTGCTCAAACTCACCACTGAGTCAGTGATGCTCTCCAAACATCTCATCCTCTGTCGTCCCCTTCTCCTCCTGCCTTCAATCTTTCCCAGCATCAGGGTCTTTTCCAATGAGTCAGCTCTTCTGATCAGGTGGCCAAAATATTGAAGCTTCTGCATCAGTCCTTCCAATGAATATTTAGGGTTGATTTCCTTTAGGACTGACTGACTGGATCTCCTTGAAGTCCAAGGGACTCTCAAGAGTCTTCTCCAACACCACAATTCAAAAGCATCAATTCTTCAGCGCTCAACCTTCTTTATGGTTCATCTCTCACATCCGTACATAACTACTGGAAAAACCATAGCTTTGACTACATGGACCTTTGTTGGCAAAGTGATGTCTCTACTTTTTAATATGCTATCTAGGTTTTCATAGCTTTTCTTCCAAGGAGCAAGCGTTTTTTAAATTTCATGGCTGCACTCACTGCCCACAATGATTTTGGAGCCCAAGAAAATAAAATCTGCCACTGTTTCCACTTTTTCCCTAGATACTTTGTAAGTAATACTTAAAATTTATGATGCTGGTCTATACTAGAAAAGCTTTCTAACATTAAGTAGTATGAAGTATGCTAGTAGTCACATTTAAATTACAATGAATTGACTTCATCACAGCAAGCAAGAGAGAATGACAACATAACCAAGTCAGTCTTTTGTAACCTAATCTTGGAAGTGACATCCATTACTTTTGCCATGTTCTACTTATTGCTGCTGCTAAGTCGCTTCAGTCATGTCCAACTCTGTGTGACCCCTTAGACGGCAGCCCACCAGGCTCCCCCATCCCAGGGATTCTCCAGGCAAGAATACTGGAGTGGGTTGCCATTTCCTTCTCCAATGCACGAAAGTGAAGTCGCTCAGTCATGTCCGACCCTTAGCGACCCCATAGACGGCAGCCCACCAGGCTCCCCCGTCCTTGGGATTCTCCAGGCAAGAACACTGGAGTGTGTTGCCATTTCCTTCTCCAGCACCACTTCTGGACAGAGTACAAAAAGTAAAATCTAAAAGATGCTACGGCCTGTTCTCTTTTAACACAAATGCCTAACTCATGGGGGGGGAAAAAAAAACCACTGCAAATTTCAGCTGATTTTGCTCTTGCTCTATGGGGGACTGAGTTAGAGCAATTTTTAACTTAATGCATGCTAACTGTGAGCCAATTTAAAACAAATATGCCAGACCAAGCCATTCTATTGGACAGGAATCAGAGCAAAGCCCATCCTAGCCTAGATCAGGGACATCCACCAGAACCTGAATGCCTGAGGAGAAAGACTAGTTTAACAAATATTCCTCAGTGAATTCTTGATTCTAACCACCATCCCCTCCTCCAAAATCTCTTTCTCTCCACGCTTTCTCCACCTGAGAAAATGGCAACCCATTCACCCAGCCAAGCCACACATTGACACATGGCCGAGTTCAGACTATGACCAAGCCCTGTCAACTCTACCCTCCAATATATCTTAAACTAACTTACTTTTCTGTCTCCTACCATCACCACAACCCAAGTGACTGGTATTTCCCACCCAGACAACTGCAATAGCTTCCTAGCTGCTGTGCTTACTTCTACACTGACCTCTGTCAAATTCCTCAGATACATATGATTTAATTTGAATTGTTTATTGGATATTTCTCCCCTCAGAATGTAAGTTCTATGAAGACAAAGACCCAATCTGTTTTGTTTTGTTTTTTAAAAAACTAGGGTATTCGTGGTGCCTACCTCAGTACTTGGCATACAGTAGGCATCAATAAAACTTGAGAGAATAAATGAATGCTTTATAATCCTTGCATAGACAGAAGTCTCCTGTCCACACAGAAAGTAAGGCTTGGAATTCATTCTCTTAAGGGTCTTTTTCCCCCTTCAGAGCCACATAAGCCATTCCTCAATGAGAACTGAGACTTTTTTCTTCCTTCAGGCTGATTGTATGGTAACCTTTTAGCAGAGTCTTTTAGGAAGAAATCACAGTTCTGAAAGACTCCAAACTAAGCCTACCTCTTTCTAATGCTGTGGAAAGAGATGATATTTTATGAAGAAAAAAAAAAAACACCAAACAACTTAAACCTTTTGAGGCACTAGGGCCATCTGGTGGCAATAGTATTAATCTGCAAGCAAGCAGCAACTGCCCTACCCCACCTTCATTTTCTGATTGTCTCCTACTTTTCTGAAATTTAGCAATGGTTCTAACTTTGGAATAAAATTCCTCTGATCCATCATACCTTCTGTCCTGGAAATGTACATGTTTCATTTCTAGGGCATTTTCTTGAATTATTTCTTTGATATATTTCTCCCCATCATTTTCTCTTTTGAGATTTCTTATAATTTGGATGTCGGGTCTCTTGAACTGGCTTTTAACTTTCTTACCCTTTTCATCCCGTTTCCATCCTTTCTCTTTTTTCTTTTGTACTAGTTTTTTTAGAGGTGATGTGTCTGGCTCTGGCAAAATATCTCCCAAAACAACCTTTGACAAAACAAAGCTGAGTTTATCCTTAGTGAAGGAAGGAAGAGGACAAACCTGATGGAGTCTTAGCCCCCTGAGGTATTCCTCAGATTCTGCAATCTGGTTTAAGGCAGGTCCGTCGATGCCAGGGCTTGATTAGGATTGGACAAGGGTTAACAGTTTAGGGTTGGGAGTCCCAGCTAGGAAGGGTTTTGAGATGCAGGTTTCAAAGAGTCTAGAGGAGTAAACTGTTGCTTGATCCTATCTATTAAGCTCAGCATTTACATGGGTTTGGGGGGAGGAAATTCCTGGAATAAACAATATTGTTTATATCTTTCATTGCCTCCTGAAAAGGTTCCCTGTAATAATAAAGTTATACTTGTAATGAGTAGAATGAAACCAAAAATAAATACTTACTGTAAACAGTAAGCTGTGTGGGTACAGATAGTTTCAGTTATCAGGGGTCTCTACATTATTTTCCTTCCTTTCTGTTGAATTTTTCACTTCTACCCCAGTATTTTCAATTTATAAGTCTTTCTTCTTCTGAAAGCTCCTTTTAAAAATCTTTTTTCTTTGAGGGGGCAAGATATCTGCAAGGACAGATAATAGAATTTTTTAAAACAAGTTTTCCTGCCAGCTTCATGCCCTTAATGTCTCCTGGGTTTCTTTTGGTGTCATTCACACTGGGGCTTTCCTTGACTGAGGGTGAGCCTGAGCTGTATATGAGGAGCAAGGAGACCAGGGGCAGGGTCAAGGCATGGTAGGAGGCTGGGCTCATCAGCGTAGGCTGATCATACAGGATTGCAAGGTTTTGTCCCTCTTGGGCTCAAAAGTTTTCCCATTGAGGAATTATCCAGTTCCCTGTGGGTCAAGGAGAGTGTGGAGCAAGCCTGGTTGCCAGCATTCTCAGAGTTGAGTTGCAGAAGGGGGCTGAGACTTCACCATCTAACACTGACATGAACTTAGTTCCCATTTTCAGTACGATATTCCTGTACTCCGCTATGCTTTTTGTTTGTTTCACTCACACTCTCTCTTTCAGGGACATCTGGTACTGCCACCACCTAATCTTTCCTAGGGGTTCTAAAAACTGGCTTGTGAAACTTCCCTGGTGGTAAGAGTCCACCTGCCAATGAGAGGACACAGGTTCAACCCCTGGTCTGGGATGATTCCACATGCAGCGGAGCAACAAAGCATGTACCACAACTACTGAGCCCATGCTCTAGAGCCTGTGATCCGCAACGAACAGTAGCCCCCACTCGCCACACCCAGAGAAAACCCAAGGGAAGAATGAAGACCCAGCACAACCAAAACTTTTAAATCTTAAATCTAAATAACTAAAATTAATTAATTAATCAAAATAAAAATTGGCTTACTATGGCTTCCTCCACTAATAGCTTAGGGCATCGTTACTCTGCAAAGTCAGTTTCCACAAAATGTGGTTGCTGTCATCTACTTACTCAGGTTCTTTGTCTTGTGGGTTTATACACTTTTAATTTACTGTGCTTTTAGAAGACTTGAGATAGGCAGAAGAGATAAATGAATAGTGTTCATTCAACTCCATTTAACTAGGAATCTGCATTATATTCCTAAGGTCCCCTCCAACTCTAAATTCTATGATTTTTAGTACATTTTCATTAAAGCAAGAGTGAACATATTTGGGAATAATTCTGAATCAAGAACAACTTAGGATTCTCGTGTCCAAATGCATTAGGAGAAGAGAGGGAAAAAATAAAAGAAGAGAGGGAATTAGTGTTTTTTTTCCTCCCAATAATCAATTTGGGAAGGCTTAATGGAAAAGGCAAAATTTATGGAACTATTTATACGATAAGAAATACACATTTTGACATGGAGTAGATGAAAAAAAATTTAATAACTAAACCTGAGAACTTATTTATACATTTTAAGAACAGCAGAGGTGAAATAAAAAAGAAGTTGGGGGAGCCTACAGCAATCTTATTTTTGATCCAGAGTACAACAAAATGAGGGAGGAAAAAACAAAAAAAAACCCAAAACAAAACCCAACAACAGAAGTTGTTTAAAGAAATGGAAAAGCCAATCTTCTAAAATTCATAGGGAAATGCAAGGGGCCTTGATCAGCCAAAACAATATTGAGAGAGAAGAACAAAGTTGGAGGTCTCACTCCCAATTTCCAAACTTACTATATGGCTATGTGCTAAGTCACTTCAGTCATGTCTGATTCTGTGCGACCCTACGGACTGTAGCCCGCCAGGCTCCTCTGTCCATGGGATTCTCCAGGCAAGAATCCTGGAGTGGGTTGCCATTTCCTTCTCCAGGGGATCTTCCTGACCTAGGTATCCAACCCGCGTCTCTTGTATCTCCTGCACTGGCAGGCGGGTTCTTTACCACTAGCGCCACCTAACCTAAAACAGTGTGGTCCTGGCATAAGGATAGATATATAGACCAATAATATAACTGAGAGTCCAGAAATAAATCCATACATCTATGGCCAAAAGATTTTCAACAAGATGCCAAGACGACTCAACAGGAAAGAATAATTTCTTTCATAAATGATACTGGGACCACTGGATACCCACACTCCTACTTCGTAAAATATCTCAAAAATTAATTCAAAATGGATCAACAGCCTAAATAAAAGAGCTAAAACTACGCTTCATGACTATCTCACACACATATACACATGCCCAAGTTTCACCCTGACCTCTGCTCTAGCAATATCAAATATAAACACTTCATATTCTCTCATGATTCAGTACCATCCTGTATATTCCCTGCCCCACCCCTGGAATCAGCCATTTTTTTCAAGGACTCCTGGTATGTTAAAGAAGGATGGTATTTGGAAACCAAGATTTGGCTACTAGATGTGCTTATTGCTGCTACTAGGGCATCACTGCTTCCAGATTTTTTTCAGAGGACAGAGCTGGGAAGTCTATGACTGTAAGTAGGTGTGTATCTATGAATTCATACCAACACTTCCAACACCAATACAACACCCAGGGTTCTTTGGAACTTTGCCTCTTTCCATGTTTCCTCCTCCAGTGGTGAGAAATCTGGCTCTCATAATCCCAAATATATTATTTGCTCAATTGACTTTCTTATTTGCTCAGTGTAAACAGCCTCCCAGCCCTGTTGTTTGTCTCCTCCCCTTGCTCTTGGACAGCAGCATGCACAGCACCAAAGTGCTCTGTGCAGTGCCTTCCTCTCCACTTTGATGTGTGTGCCCTGGGGTGCAGGACAGCTGCCACCTCGCCTCCATGCCGCTCACCCCCACCATGCCTCCACCTCACTGCCTCCATGCTGGGGAGGAAAGAAAACGAAATGAAAGAGAAGATTGAGAGGTATGGATTGAAAGAGAATGGCAGATGTTCTCTCATTTAAAAATATATATATCTAGCTCAGGACCTCCCTGATGGTCCTGTGGCTAAGACTCCAAGTTCCCAGTGCAGGGGGCCCAGGTTCAATTTCTAGTCAGGGAACTAGGTCCCACATGCCTCAACTAAAACCTGGTGCAGCCAAATAAATAAATGTATTTCTTTTGAAGAAAAGCTATGACAAACTAGACAGCATACTGAAAAGCAGAGACATTACTTTGCCGACAAAGGTCCGTATAGTCAAAACTATGGTTTTTCTAGTAGTCATGTATGGATGTGAGAGTTGGATCATTAAGAAGGCTGACACCCGAAGAATTGATGCTTTTGAACTTGAGAGTCCCTTGGACTGCAATAAGATCAAACCAGTCATTCCTAAAGGAAATCAGTCCTGAATATTCATTGGAAGGACTAATGCTGAAGCTGAAACTCCAATACTTTGGCCATCTGATGTGAAGAACTGACTCATTGGAAAAGCCCCTGATGCTGAGAAAGATTGAAGGCAGGAGGAGAAGGGGACGACAGAGGATGAGATGGTTGGATGGCATCACAGACTCAATGGACATGAGTTTGAGCAAGCTCCCGGAGTTGGTGATGAACAGGGAAGCCTGGCATGCTGCAGTCCATAGGGTCGCAGTCAGACACCATTGAGTGGCTGAACTGAACTGATTTCTTTTAAATTTCAGATAAACAGCAAAAAAGTCTTATTAGTATAAATACATCCCCAATGTTGCATGTGACATACTTTAACCCCTCAAATTGATTGTTCACCTAAAAACTGGGCACCTTGTATCTTTATTTGCTCAATCCGGCAACCATATGACCAGATTGTGAAAGGCTTTAATATATATAAGAATTCAGACTTCATTCCATAGCTAACAAGGATCCATAAAGACTGTAGCACAAAGAAGTAGCCATAGTAAAATGGTATTTGAGACCAGCCAGAAGACAACATGATGGACATGACATTTTAGCAAGCTCCGGGAGTTGAAGATGGACATGCGTTTGAGCAAGCTCCGGGAGCTGGTGATGGACAGGAAAGCCTGGCATGCTACAGTCCATGGGATCGCAAAGAGTTGGACATGACTGAGCAAATGAACTGAACTGAACTGAACTAAGAAGACAACAGCAACTGTCCTGGTAGGAAATTCTGAGATGTAAGACAAGGATGGTAGAAGGAAAGAAAAAGGGTAAGATCTTGTGACTGGTTACAAATAGGCAGATGAAGAATGAGGAGAAATCCAATATGACAGGTGTTTAGTCTGGATGTCTAGAAGATTGACAGAGCTACCAATGGAAGGAGACAGGTCTGGAGGAGGAACTGCTTTGGGAAGAAACAAAACTAGGCTTTGGGATGATGCTTGTATATCTAAGTGAATGTTAAAACAGGAAAAAATGAGTTACTTCTGCTTCAGCACCTTGTCCCAGGCACTGCAGAGATGGGATGTTACTCCTTATCCTCACAGCCACCCTGCAGGGAAGGTATTGTTACCACAATTTTCTTATGGACAAAACCAATGTCACCGGCAGGTGGCAGAGTTAGGATTTAAAGTCCCAGGTCACCTAACTAAAGTCTGGGTTTATCTCCTCTATTCCACACTGACTGGGATTAGAGATACAGAAGCAGAACTCCAGAGTTAGTCAAGTTCCCTTGCTCCATCAGCAACGCCTTGTTTAGACCCTTGGGTATCACTTCCACTCCCAGTACCCTCGTGAAAATGTCCTTCCAATGATGCAGTCATTGATGGTGATCACTTAAGACTTCTGATGGTGGTCTTTGGGGTCCAAAGACTACACAGAGGCAGAGGGGAAAGGGAGAGAAAGAGTGACCTGTTCTTCAGCTCTACAGCTACATTTCCCCCTCAGTTCTGGAATATAGTCTCTTAAAGTTTTTCACGAATATGGAACTTTCTTTTCTAAAACCACACTTTTCTAAAGAAGCTCAAAACTTGATCATCAGTTCTAGCTGATGGATAAGCCTGTTGTTACCTCATTTTTCTCTTGCTCCCATCCCTGACACCCTGGCCCCTGACTCCTACCAAAACAGTGGAAGTCCTCGTGCATGTCGTTTCATGTGTGAGGCTTACCAAAGTCATCCTGTTTCCACTGATTCTCTGAAGTGCTACTGGACTTCTCTGGCAGTGCAGTGGTTATGACTCCACGTTCCCAATGCAGGAGGCACAGGTTTGATCCCTGGTTGGGAACTAAGATCCCATGTGCCATGTGGTGTGAACAAATGATTTTTAAAAATAAACAAACAGTTCTGGTATCAGTGCTTTTTAACATAGAGTCCTAAGAAAACAAAGCTTGAAGCATAAGACTATGTAGTGAAGCTTTGTTGATGGGTGGAATTCTAAGGAAGAAAGTGTAAGAAAAAAAAAGCAGTGAGGTAGGGAAAAAGTGAAAACAACATAAAGGATGTGTTACCAAGATGGCTGTAGCTTCACTGCAAAGCTGCTGCTTGACCATCCATGGCATCACGTCTCCAGGGAGGGAGCACTTATGAAGCCACTATTTCTCAGAACAGCCCATCACACAGAAGAAAGAGTGAGCAGTGCTGACTCCTTTCATCTCCTGTCTCTCATGGGCTAAGTTTTATCCACCCCCAGACAGAACTCCCCTACACTTCTGGATTGTATTACTCAACCCCCACCCCAACCCCTCCCAGGTAGCTTCTTGGGAAGCCAGAGCCTCTGCAGTCCATTCTAGCTAAATTCCAGGTTCTTCAGTTCTTCCTCCCGGTCAATACTACCTGTGGGGAACTCTCAGTTTGTGGGGGCTAGACGGGAGCAGGGGCTGTTGCTTTATGACTGTAGGATAACTGATAGGGTTTCTGTGAGAACTCAGTCAAGTAATACCCAGTGCCTGGCATTCAGTATGCACTCAGCAAATGTTAGCTAGTCTTATTAATAGTAATTAAGTGAAACTTTTGTGTATGATTGTCTTGTGATCCGTACACTGTTATGAATATCCTCCTCCAGTCCCTCCCCCTGCTCTAAGCCTTTGTTAGGCACCACAGGACTCAGTCATCACTCTGATATAGACACATCTGAGTGGTTCAACAATGCCATGGGCAGTTGTCCACAGCAGCAGAGGACAGTCAAGCAGCCAAATGGATTTGCAACAAATTGACAACAGTGGTGGCCACTAGCCAGGCAACATACAGCTATGCAATGGAGCTGAGTATCTTACCTTTAAAAAATATATAACTAGCAATAATGCCTTTCATTGTTTCACCACCTTAAAAAATTATTTTAAACATTTAACTTGTCTCTGAAATCCACTAAGGAAATAAATTGGTATTTTTTGTTTGTTTGTTTATAAATCATAGCCATGTAGCTGAAGGATAATTTGCTCATTCATGGAGTCATAAATTTGCTTCTGAAACCATGAATACAGGAGACCTCAAATGTCAAATGAATATCTGAAGGATAATACTTTCTTTGGTAAATTTGCTACATGATCCTCTAAGTTTGGTTAATCATAAATAAATATCCTTCACTTACTGATTAATTCAAATCTTAGCCTTGTCGCCGTGGAAAAGAGGGCTCCCTTCTCTATGTTTTCTTTATGAGACACTCACTGCCATGGACATAATGTTTGCTTCCCTCAATGGAACAACAGCTCTTGACAAATGGAAATATGATTTCAGCAAAGAAATTGCTGTTCTATGTGTTAAAAATGGCTTCAATATTCTGTTCTGATTTCTGCTTAAAATATATGGCAAGGATTTTTATAGTCAAGGTAAATCTATGTGATGAATGTGATAGACATGAGCCTTGAAACAGTCAAAAGTGAATTTGGGGCTTTCATAAAATATGCCTTTACTGTTCTGGACATAAGAGTTGAACTTTTAAAAATAAAAACTGATAGAAGTTATGATCCAATAAAAAATGTAAGCTGTAACACAGGTAGTTTCTAATAAATTTCCTAAATCATATTTTTCTTATTGATGATAACAAGTATTTATCATGAGTGTCTGGTACTTGTTTGAAACCTTTTGATGGCCTAGTTGCCCCTGTTCCTGGATCTACATCACCTCCATTACCTGAAAACAGCTTTGGCTCCATCATTTCTGATCTTTGGTCTTGTACCTTAAATGTGGTACCCTCAGGCCACCCTCAGCAACTACCAGCCAGAACTAACCCAGTCCTTTGCCCCATCCTTCTGAGACTACTTTTGGCCTCAGGCGAGGAGCTGGGGCATGCACAGGACATGAAGCCAGGTGCCACTGAAGTTGCAGAGAGATACAAGAAATATGCGGTAGAGTTATGCAGAAAGTATTGAACTTAAAGTTGAAAGACAGCAAAGAGAAATAAAGTCAGGGAATCAAGGAGAGAACATTCCTTAAACATCTCTGTGCTTCGACGCCTTAAAGTTAGGAAATTTAATCCCCCAAACAACCCTTTAATGAAGTCATTAATCTTCATTAGTATGACTGTGAGAACAGCAGCTCTGAGAGGTTAGGTACCTCTTTCAAAGTCACTGAGCTGTAGATTTCTTAGGGAAAGCCTGTAGATCTCTGTGGTCACTGTGTACGTGGATGAGTGGCATGAGACAGTGGTACGGAGACTGGATGAAATCCTACTCAGCTATTTTTAAAAAAATGAAATTTTGCCATTTGCAACAACATGGATGGACCTGGAAGGTATCATGTTTAGTGAAATAAGTCTGACAGAAAAAGACAAGTAGTGAATGTTATCACTTACATGTGGACTCTAAAAAATAAAACAAACTAGTAAATATAACAAAAAGAAAAGGACTCAAAGATATAGAGAATAAACTAGTGGTGGGGGTGGGGGGACAGGATAGGGACCAGTCATTAAGAGGTACAAACTACTATGCAAGTGAATAAGATACAAGGATATATTGTATACAAGGAATATAGCCAATATTTACTTGTTATTTATTGATTTTTTATTTTTGGCTGTGCTGGGTCTTTATTGCTACTCACGGTCCTTCTCTAGTTGTGCCAAGCAAGGGCTTACTCTCTAGTTGCAGTGCCCAGGCTTCTTATTATGGAGACTTACTTATCTTGCTGTGGAGCACAGGCTTTAGGGAGTGCAGGCTCAGTAGTTGCAGGATGTGGGCTCAGTTGTCCTGCAGCATGTGGGATCTTAGTTCCCAGACCAGAGATCAAACCCACGTCCCCTGCATTGGCAGGCAGATTCTTAACCACTGGACCACAAGGGAAGTCACAGCCAATATTTTTGATTAACCATAAATGGAATATAAAGTATAAAAATTTTGAATCACTATGTTATACACCTAAAACATAATATTGTAAATCAACTATATCTCAATCTTTTTAAAAGACAGGAAAGAAAGAGATTGGAAAGCTAAATTTCACCCATATAGTGAAGAGCCTTATTATACTGTCTTTTCACTAAACTACGCTGGCTTAGGTACTTGCTAGCTCTGTAACCAAGGGCAAGTGTACTTAACCTCTCTGTGCCTGAGTTTCCTTGTTTTAAAATAGAAGGGAGAAGAGTGATGCCATCATACATACAACAAAAAGTTTTGTTAGTTCCAATGAACTCATTAAAAAAAAAAAAAGAAATTCATAAGCAGAAAAATGCCATATAAACTCAACTCAGTTCTCCTCTCCAGATGCAAAATTTCACAGTCCAGGAGGACATAATATAAACACAACTTACATAGAATAACCACAGCAGTGTAACTCAAGGTTTAACTGTCTTGGTATCTCAAAAGTACTCCAGCCTACTGGAGAATATCCCAATTGCCACAATTTAATGGAAATGGTCTTGAACCCCATCCTATATAAAATGAGAAAACCCAGCATTGTTTCCAATGTTTCTGAGCTTCCTTGGACTATTTCTCTCCTTACAATTTATAGCTATGTTTTACTCCTGATCATTGCTCTCTCTCTGCTGACTCAAATGCTTATACCACACCATCTGTACTAGGTACCATCTGGATTCTTGAAGTGATCAAAATACCACTGGCACCAGATCATATATAGAGCAGACTTTTACTACAGATTTGGGGGCAAAGTTCGTGGGGTTATATATTAAGTATCCCTGTTCCTAAATGACCTTTGAACTTTTCTTCCTGTAAATTTCTTACTGGACATCTATTCACAAACTAACCAGCATCATTCTGCTCCATTTTTATTTTCTTTTGATTTCATTTTCTACCTGCTACCCATACCCTTGCCAAACATATTATACATATGTAGCAATAATAACAACACTGTACCAGGCAGTCTAAGTGCTTTATGTATGTTCTTTCATATAACAGACACTTTCTCTCCTTGTGTTTGGCTCCTAGGTATCCAGGCCAAAACCCTTGGAGCTTCATCTTTTTTGTCTCAGCAAATATTAAATGCATTTTTTGCTTGCTTGTTTGTTTCACTTTGCTAGAACAGTGCTAGCTCCTAGAGCTTTGGTAACAAATAAAACAGACTTAGTCTCTGACATCATGGAACTCCATATTCAAAGAGATGATAAAAGTAAAGACAATTCTGTTTTGAGAGACTTGTCAAAAACCTTGAGGTTTTTATAATAATCATTTTTATACTTGCTGCAATAGATGACAACAAAAAGACAAATAGCAAAATAAGACAAAAATACAAAGGATGCCACACAGCAGGACATGATTGGCACACAAGTCTTTCAGAAATAATAAATATTAATACTTTAGAAGCTGCTGAGATCATCTGAGTTAAACTGGTGGACCCTAAGGCACTAGATTAGAGAGGTAAGGAAGGTAGGGAGGGATGGAATAGGATGAAAATAGACATAGTGTTTGAGACCCTGGGATCAAATCATGATTCTTTCACTTACTATGTGACTCTAGGGAGCAACTCAATCTCTCTAAGCATGTATTTCCTCCTTTGGAAAACTGTGATAACAACACTAACTTTCTTAAAGGATTGTTTTAGGAATTAAATGGGGGGGGGGGAGCAGGGGGAGGGCTCGGGGGAGAGTGCATGCCAATCTCATTAAGCAATGCCAGAAGCCTGATAAATGCCAAGAAAATGTTCATGTATAAAGGAGCAAATGTTCTGCATTTAAGATCCTTACACTTTCACCTCTTATGTAGTTTTTTTTTTCATATACATTATTATTTCAAAATTTCTAGCAATTTATAAACTGGATGTGATTATCATCATCTTCATTAAGCAGAATTGGAAGTTGGGCTTTTCAGATATTGAGAACTTGAATAGGGCTTGAAAGGGACTCAGGCCAGGCATCTGAATCCAGATCTTCTGGCTCCTAATCTTTTCATTCCTGTCTTAAAAGTCAATTATTCCCACAGAATATGGGAATATTTAAATGTTTAAATGTTTGACAACCAATACCTTAGGCAAAGACTCTCACCAAGAGTAGGTCAGGCATGCAAAGGAGAGTCAGAAGTGGGAGTCAAACACAAACTGTCTACCTCAGCTGTTGTTGCTGTTCGGTCACTAAGTCATGGTCCTACTCAGTTAGGCCTTTAGAAATAGTTGGTTAAATATAAGTCAACCTAAATGTCCAAAAATAGGGTACTTCCTTACATGGTATACCAGGTAGCCAAGAAAATGAATGAGGTAGATCTATGTGTACTGATCTAGAAAGACGTACACACACAAAAACAAAAATGGCAGGTGGTAGAACGATATACACAAAGGAGGCTTTACGGTGTAGTGTTTGAGAGAACAGATTCTATTCATTGGGTGACCCAGTCCGCCACTCTTCTTTCCTCATTTCCACATCCTAACCAGCCCCTTTCCATAACTTCCATTTCTCCTGGTCCTCCTGATCTTTTCTCTTGCCCACCCTTCCTCAGCCTCCTCTCTCCTCTCTGCCTGGGGCTCCTTAACTGGGGATGGAAACTGGGAGATGGTTGTGAAAGTCGTCAAGCGTGTGCTCCCAGAACACCAAGTAGGCATCTTTGCTTCCCCACACACACAGCCCCCAGGACAAAGCCCAAGAGCAACTGGTCCCCTCCTTGCGCCTCAGGGTTGACCAGCACTTCACACACAGCTGGGCCCCGCCCAACCCGCTTCCACCCTCCTCGGCCCAGTTCAGTCCGACTCTTCGCGACCCCTGGTCACTGCTGTGCGCGTGCCTCCCGGCCCCAGGAGGCGGCACTGCATTTGTCTCAATCCCATTCAGTCCTCACTTTTCCTGTTCGTTCTTCCTGCTTGGGAGATTCTTCGGCTGATGGTGTTGTCACATTTACTGCTGTTACAGCGCGGCCCTCTTATGTGCCAGAGTGTAGACCAGATTCGCTTCAAACAGAAAACAGAATGAGAATGCCGGCCCTTACCCCTGAAAGAAGATAAGGAGAGCCCTTCATCCCATACCCTTCCTTGTGTGAACTAAATGTGGCACAGAACACAGTAAATCCCTGGTTGTGAATTCAGCTCCTTAAATGGTAATGATAGTAGCCATGATCTTTGTTTTCTGAATGTTGAGTTTTAAGCCAGGTTTTTCACTCTCCTCTTTCACCCTCATCAAGAGGCTCTTTAGTTCCTCTTCATTTTCTGCCATTAGTGGTATCATCTGCATATCTGAGGTTGTTGATATTTCTCCTAGCAATCTTGATTCCAGCTTGTGCTTCATCCAGCCCAGTATTTTGCATGATGTACTCTGCATAGAAGCTAAATAAGCAGAGTGACAATATACAGCTTTGTCATATTCCTTTCCCAATTTTGAACCAGTCTGTTGTTCTATGTCCAGTTCTAACTGATGCTTCTTAACTCTCATACAGGTTTCTCAGGAGACAGGTAAGGTGGTCTGGTACTTACAAAAAATAAGGAAGAGAAGATAGGAAAGGAGACAAGAAGGAAGGCCAAGAGGTTCTGAGCTCAGATAATTGTGAAGTGGAAGAAGGCAGATTCACTAAGGGGACATACAAGTAGTATGTATATATATATATATATATATATATATATATATATATATATATACACACATATATATAATTTATTGAGGGGAAATTCACATAACATAAAATTATACATTTTAAAGTGAACAAACCAGTGACATTTAGTACATTCACAATGTTGTGTAACCACCATTTCTATCTAGTTCCAAAACATTTTCATCATCCCACAGTAAAACTGCATACTCATTAAGCAGTAACTCCCTACTCCTCCTCCCCCCCATCTCCCCTTGGCAACCACCAATCTGTGTTCTGTCTCCATAGATCTATCTATGCTGAATATCTCATATAAAGGGAATCATACAAAATAGAATCATATAATAATAAGCCTTTGTGTCTGGCTTCTTTGTCTTAGCATAATGTTTTCTAGGTTCTTCTATGTAGGATATATCAGTACTTCATGATTTTTATGGCTGAATAAAATTCCATTGTATGTACATAACTATTTGTTTATCCATTCAGCTACTGATAGACATTTGGACTGTTTCCACCTTTTGACTATTGTGAATAGTGCTACTGTGGACATGCATGTGCATGTACTTGTTTGAACACCCGTGTTCAGTTCTTTTGGGTATACCAAGGAATAGAATTGTGGGGCCATATGGTTATTTTATGTTTAACTTTTTGAGGAACTCCTACATTCTTTTGAAAATCTTCCTTAAGGCTATAATATTATAAATAATATTAGATATAAGAAATATTCTAAGTCAGAGTGTCTCAACTTGAGCACTGTTGACATTTGGGGCCGGAGAATTCTTTGTTGTGGAGGCTGACCCATGCACAGTAGAATGTTTAGCAGCATTTCTGGCCTCTACTCAATAGAAGACATCAGTAGCATCCCCCCAGTTGTGACAATTAATTATACCTCAAGACATTGATAAATGTCCTCTGGGATGAAAAAGTGTCATCTCCCCCCGCAAACCATCATTTTGGAAGAGTCAGTAAACTTGAAGCAAAATGGCACTAAAGCAGAATACTAAAACAAAACAAGGGCCTCTAAGAAACAGACATTCCTTATAAGTCCGCATACAGGAAATATTACCATGTAATGATTTTAAGGAGTTTTCAGGTTTACAAATGTGTGACAACCATAAAAATCTTATCATTCAATATTCGTGTAATTTTCATGTATACCTTTAGTACTATAAACCCAGCTCATCCACAGAATTCCAAGAAATACAGCTTTTTACCTCAGTACACATTACATACAAAATCACATTTATAGCATACTACATCATATAATTCTTAAGATGGCAACTAGAAGAAAGGTTTGCAAGATATTTTTTGATGGTAATATTTATTATTTCGACTCTAAGCTCAAACAGAGCCTATAAGAAATTTCTTATTTGGTTCAGCCAAATAATGGAAAAATGAGTGCTAATTTTCATTACTGACATATAGTAAACCAAAATGAAAATTTTATGTTTACTGTTAAAGATCAAGGTGCATTACTTATAGGATGAGAACTCTGAGTACATAAATACCTTTGCCATCAAAAAGCCATCCAGATTAGGACTTTTATGGAAATGAACCAGCTTTAGACACAGACAGAACTGGTGTAGAGATCACAGCAGTTATAAAGCGCCATAGCACTGAATTCTTTATCTTCCCAGGGACCAGAAAAAGAAGGAGGGTTGTAGGTCCCATTCAGAGAAGTACTGAAATGAAACACCAGAGAGACACACAGTGGGTCAGATAAAAACAATGCAACAGATGTATCAGTAAGTTCTACCAAGCAGGTGAAAACAAAAACAGAAACCTATTAATGAATTCAATCACAATGACCAAGTAAGAAAGACAGAATTAAGTGTATTTTTTCATTCATGCTCAAGAGAATACTAGCAAGAAACCCTATGCAATGTGTCTGCTTCTGTGCCCAATTTCAATTCCTAACCATAGTCCTTCCCAAACAACACTGAAGCAAAATTTATGCTTTGTAATGTGATTTAGAATTGAATTTATTCAAAAAAGTGAGATAATATTCCAAAGCCACTTCCCTCTTAAGAAAGGAAAACACTGGGAAGGTCATGTATACAGTGCTATATTTAAAATGCATAACCAACAAAGACCTATTGTACAGCACATGGAACTCTGCTCAAAGTTATGTACCAGTCTGGATGGGAGGAGGGTTTGGGGGAGAATGGATACATGTACATGTATGGCTGAGTCCTTTCCCTGTTCACCTGAAACTACTACAACATTGTTAATAGGCTATACTCCAATACAAAATAAAAAGTTTAAAGTCTGGAAAAAAAGAAAACAGCTCAGGCTTGGTTGTATATGTATGTGTGTTTCAGCTTTACTGAGGTATAATTAACAAATAAAGTTGTAATATATAGAAAGTGTACAGTGTGATGAGTTGACATATGCATATATTGTGAAAGGATTCCCAATATTGAGTTAATTAACACATCCATCACTTCACATATTTACTTTAGTGTGTGTGTGATGAGAACACAAGTTCTAGTCTCTTAGCAAATTTCAATTATATGATACAGTATTAATAGCTATAGTCACCCTGAGATACATTAAATTCTCAAATCTATTCATCTTATATCTGCAAGTTTTGTACCATTATACCAGCTTCTCCATATCCCCCCAGCCGCTAGGCACAGGCAACCACCATTTTGTACGTGCAATTTTTATTTCTTTTTTTTTTAGATTTCACATTTAAGTGAGACCATGCAGTATTTGTCTTTTTCTGGCTTATTTTGCTTAATGTAACTGTTCATCCACAATGCTGCAAATACCAGGATTTCTTTCTTTTTTAAGGATGAATAACATTCCATTGTATACTTCTATAACATTTTATTTATCCATCCATATATTAGTGGACACACAGGTTGTTTCTGCACCATGGCTACAACAGTAGCTATAATAATGCTGCAATGAACATGGCAGTAAAGATAATGACTTTCTTTCCTTTGGATATATATCCAGAAATGAGATTTCTGGATAATATGGTGGTTCTATTTTTAGTTTCTTCAGGAACCTCCAAGTGACTGTACCATTTTACATTTCCACAAACTGTGTAAAAGGGTTTCCTTTTCTCCACATCCTTGCCAGCATTTGCTGTCACCTGTCTTCTTTATGACAGCCACCCTAATAGGTGTAAGGTGATACCTCATTTTGGTTTTTATTTGTATTTCCTTGCTAGTTGGTGATATCAGGCACCTCTTCATGTACCTGCTGGCCACTGACCATTTGGGTGACTTCTTTGGAAAAATGTCTATTCAACTCCTCTGTTCATTTTTAAATTGGATTATTTGGGGGTGGTTGCTATGGATCTAAATAAGTTCCTTGTATATTTTGTATATTAATTCCTTACTGGATATGTGTTTTGCAAATATTTTCTCCCATTTCGTTAGTTGATTTTTCATTTTTTTTTTTTTTTTGCTGTGCAGAAGGCTTTTTAGTTTGATGAAGTCCAAGCTGGCTCTTTTTGGTTTTGTTGCTTTTGCTTTCGGTTTCAAATCCAAAAAAAAATCATTACTAACAAAAAGAGAAGTACAGATCAATGGAACAGGATAAAAAGCTCCAGAGGTAAATCCACACACCTATGGTCACATTATCTTTGACAAAGAAGGCAAGAAAATACAATGGAGAAAAGACAGCCTCTTCAATAAATGCTGCTGGCAAAACTGGACAGCTACATATAAAAGAATGAAATTGGAACACTTCCTAACACCATTCTCAAAAATGAACTCAAAATGGATTACAGACCTAAATGTAAGGCCAGATACTATAAAACTCTTACAGGAAAACATAGGTAGAACACTCTTTGACATAAATCACTGCAAGATACTTTTTGACCCACCTCCTAGAATAATGAAAATAAAAACAGAAATAAATAAATGGAAACAATTAAACTTAAAAGCTTTGCACAGCAAAGGAAAACTATAAACAAGATGAAAAGACAACCCTCAGAATGGGAGAAAATATTTGCAAATGAAACAACTGACAAAGGATTAATCTCCAAAATATACAAGTAGCTCATATAGCTCAATATCAAAATAACAAACTGAATCAAAAAATGGATGAAAGATCTAAATAGACATTTCTCCAAAGAAGATATACAAATGGCCAACAAACACATGAAGAGATGCTCAACATCACTAATTATAAGAGAAATACAAATCAAAACCACAGATAGTTAACACCTCAAACTAGTCAGAATGGCCATCATCAAAAAATCTACAAACAATAAATGCTGAAGAGTGTGTGGAGAAAAGGGAACCCTCATGCACTGTTGGTGTGGACATAAATTGATATGGCCACTAAGGACAATATGCGGATGTTCCTAAAAAAAATTAAAAATAGAACTACCATATGATCCAACAATACCACTACTAGGCATATATCCTGAGCAAATCATTAATTAAGAAAGATACATGTACCCCACTGCTCACTGCAGCATTATTTACAAAAGCAGGGCATGGAAGCAACCTAGATGTCCATCGACAGAAGATGGGATACATACATATAATGGAACACTGCTGCTGTTCTTTTGGTCACTACGTCATGTCTGACTCTTTTGTGAGCCCATGAACTGTAGCCTGCCAGGCTCCTCCGTCCATGGGATTTCCCAGGCAAAAATACTGGAGTGGGTTGCCGTTTCCTTCTCCAGGAGATCTTCCTGACCCAGGGATTGAACCAGCGTCACCTGTGGCTCCTGCATTGGCAGGCAGATTCTTTACCACACAGAGCCACCAAGGAAGCCCCCAGTGGAATATTACTCAGGCATAAAAAGGAACAAAATCGGGTCATTTGTAGTTACATGGATGAACCTAGAGTCTATCATACTGAGTGAAATCAGTCAGAAAAACAAATATCATTTATTAATCTAGAAAATGATACTGATGAATATATTTGCAGGGCAGGAATAAACACAGAGACATAAAGAATGGACTTGTGGACACAGCAGGGAAAGGGGAGGGTGGGACTGAGACCGCAGCAGTGACATACATACACTATATATACACATGTGTAACACAGCTAGTGGGAAGCTGCTGTATAGCACAGGGATCTCAGATCAGTGCTCTGTAATGACCCAGAGGGGTGGGATTGGGGGTGGGGGTGGGAGGGAGGTTTAAGATGGAGGAAATATATGTATACATATAGCTGATTCACTTTGCTGGACAGCAGAAACTAACACAACATTGTAAAGCAAGTATATACTACAATTTTTAAAATTTTATTTAAAAAAAAAAACATTACTAAGATCAATGTCCAGGGCTGTCTGTTTTCTGCAAGGATTTTCAGGTTTCAGGTCTTATGTTCAAGTCTTTAATCAATTTTGAGTCGACTTTTGTGTATGGTATAAGACAGGAGTTCAGTTTCATTCTCCTACATGGGTAAACATGAAGGGGTAGGGAGGTAGGCAGAATGGAGCCTTAAACACTGGGGCCATAGATGAGCAGTCTAAACCCTTCACTGCTTAGGGGGAAGCTTAGAATTGAGAGTTCCTTTCCATTACATGGTGCTCTGCCAGGGGTGGGGTTTATAATAAGAGTATGTCTCAGCCTTTCCTACCCAGTTCAGTGTAGGTATTTTCTCAGTCTTAAGAGTCATTCAGCTAGTTTCTTGATTTTTCTTAGAGGGAATTATTCCATGTGTAGCTGTACACTTGGTGCATACATAGGAAAAGGGAAATTCAAGCCTCCTTTGTTGTCATCTTGGTCTGGAGTCACTCCAAATATTTACTATGAATGAACTGGACAAAAACATTATCTCTTTCAGATTCTAGATACTAATGACGCTCAGTAAGCGACTTTAGACAAAAAGTCAGTTGCATTTTTGAGGGCAGAAATGAGCAGGAAAGAGTATTCTATTAATTGGTTCAGTGATGTACTCATCATTAAACAAAAATTAGCAATTTTCACCTTATTCATTTACTTTAGATTATGCCTACAATGACATCTACTGAACTGCCACAGGAACAGAGGAATCATAATTATGCCAGACCAATGATCTATCTAGATTATGATTCATCTTTATCAGTGCAGCAAAAAAGATTATTTTTTCAGAAGATATTGGTTGCCTTCTCTGGTGAAGACCTCCAGTCCCAGGAGGGTAATATCTGTTCACCTGGCATAGTTACCTGTTAAAGAGCTAGGACCCAAGCCACTACTTGTATAGTGAACAAATACTTGTATAGATCAAATACTTAATGACGACTTCCAAATCTATCTCCAGTTCTTATTTCTCTCCTGAGAACTCCAGACCTAAGTCGCTTCACATCAAGTTTCTACAGGTACTTCTAAGTCAACGTATTTACCTGAATTAAGCCATAATCTCTCCCCTTTACTCCCATTCCTGGAATCAATTCCCTTCTTGTCAGTTAATGAATGGCAGTCCTTAGATCTACTTGCCCAAGCCAGAAAGGGTACAGACATTTGAGACTCCTTTCTCTTCCTTACCCTTTTCTTCCCTTCAATAAACAATTCTATTGATTCTCCTTGGTCTAAAGCATCTTCATCCTCGCAACTACTTAGTGTCAGCTTTCATCATCTCCTACTTGAGAGTATTACAGCAATGTGTTTATTGGTCTCCCCAACATCCAAATGGCTACCCAACATGATCTTTTGAAAAAACATCTCAGTATGTGTTCAGAATTCTGTAAGTCCAAATCTAAATTCCTTACCACTTCTTAGAAGGCCTTATAAGATCTTCTGGCCTCATCTTCCAGAACTCTGTTTATTCACCCATATATCAGTACAGGTACACACACCTTTTGCTTTTGCAGAACCAAACATTCTAGTTCCTCAGATCTTTCCTTTCTGGGTCCTGTAACTAGTTCTTTTAGCTTATGATACACTCCCTGTAGTTTTCAACTGACTTCTTTTGGTATTTTTTCTTTGTCTTTGATTTTCTATCATTTGAAAATGATATGTTTAAGTGTAGTTCTCTTGGTATTTATCCTGCTTGATGTTCTCTGAGCTTCCCAGATCTGTGATTTGGTGCCTAACATTAGTTTGGGGAAATTCTCAGTCATAATTGTTTCAAATATTTCTTCTTCTCCCTTTGGTATTCACACTACCTGTATGTTACTCCTTTTGAAGTTGTCCCATAATCCTTGAATGTTCTATTTTAGTTTTTTTTTTCCAGTCTTTGTTCTCTTTGCTTTTCAGTTTTGAAGATTTCTGCTGATATATCTTCAAGCTAGAAGTACTTTTCTCAGATATGCTTAGTCTACTAATAAGCTATTCAAAGGCACTCTTCAATTATGTTACAGTGTTTCTGATCTGCAGCATTTCCTTTTGGTTCTTTCTTAGGATTCCTGTATCTCTGTATTTTCATTGCTCATCTGTTCTTGCATGCTGCCTACTTTATCCATTAGAGCCCTTAGTGTAGTGATCCTTGTTGTTTAGTCACTAAGTCATGTCCAACTCTTTTGTGACCCCATGGACTGTACCCCTCCAGGCTCCTCTCTCCATGGAATTTCCCAGGCAAGAATACTGGAGTAGGTTGGCATTTCCTTCTCCAGGGATCTTCCCAATCCAGGGTTGGAACCCGTGTCTCCTACATTGGCAGGTGGATTCTTTATCACTGAGCCACTAGGGAAGGTCATTAATGATAGCTGTTTAAAATTCCCACCTTGATAGTTTAAAAATCTCTGCTATGTCTGGTTCTGATGCTTGCTCTGTCTCCTCAAATTGTTTTTTGCCTTTTAGTGTGTTTTGTAATTTCTTCTTGATAACTAGACATGATGTACCCATAAAAGGAACAGCTGTAAATAGACCTTAGCAATGTAGTGGTGAGATGTTGGGGAGGGGAGGCATTCTATTGTCCTGTGGTTAGGTCTCAGCCTTTTAGTTAGCCTGTGCCCCTGAACTCTGAACTTCGCAAGTGTTTCTCAGTCTTTCCTCCCTCCTTGAATGGGACAGGATGGCTAGAGTGGGCTGAAGTTGGGTATTTCTCTTCTTCTAGGTCATGTGGACTCTGATAATACCCCAGGTGGTTAGGCTTTGGTTAATTAGTTTTTCCTAAAGGCAGGTCTTGTTTAAAAAAAACAGGGTGCTTTAGTGTATTTCAAAATAGTTCCTTTTCCCCTCCACCTACCAGAAGCATGAGGGGGGTTTTGTCCGATATTTACTGTGAGAACCTAGTCTAGTTCCAAGAGGTAAAACTTCCAAAAGTGTGGGGTTTCCCCTGATAAGTGGGTCCCCTCAGAGTTTTTAACATTCAGACATGTCCTCCCTGAGGCTTCAGCAACTGCAGTTTCAGGTTTTCCTGCCCCTGAACAGGTTTCTGTGGATCAAGTAAACCATGACTCCCTGTGTTTGCCTGTCGCTCCAATCTTGGGGTCAGCAGTTTGCCTTGTGTTTCTTACAGATCCAAGAAGAGTTATTGATTTTTCCGACTGTTCAGCTTTTTTTCACTTTCATCTTAAGATGGAGTGGTGACCTCCGAGTTCCTTACACACAGAACCAGAAAACTATTCTAATAATATCTCAGAAATTGGTAAACAAGTTCATTTTTGCACTACCTGAATGCATCATGATTTTATCAATTCAACTTGATCTCTCTCTGTCTTCATTTCTATCTGAAGAAGCTCTCAAGTTTTGGGCCACTCAGGACAATTGTCAACCTTCACCTACAACCTATCTATATTCAAATTACAATAAATACTTCACTTCTGATCAGGGAAACCACCCTCCCTTACTTCTTCTGCTACCCCTCCACTTCTCAGTACCCCATCAATACAGGGTATTGTCATTTGTAAAACTGATGATTTGTCCATGGTAGAGCTAATAGTGAGTATGCATCTAATAACAGAAAAGAAGAGAGATCTAGACCACCACAAATACCTATCCCTCTTCTTATATGCTCTCTTCAGTATCCATGGGATTACCCTCAAGACCTTATTTTTCCCCAATCCCAGAAACTCCTGAGTGGAGGAGAGCATAAAAGAGGAGACTCGAGCAGGGATCCAGTGCTCACTCACCTCTGAAAGAGCTCTCTGCAGCACACATAGGTCTCATAGGTTCGATTGGTGAAACTCGTGTTTAGGAAGGAGACACAGTCAGTTTCTGCTCCCCTGGGGACATAGAGGATTCCTGGATAAAGGAGACAGAGATGCTAAGGGCAAGATTTTACACATGTTCCTTAAGGCTCTTAATTCTCTAGGTATAAATTGAGAACACTGTAGATGTGGAGCCTTTTCCATGCATATGTGAGACGGATGGTTAAATCAGTTATTCTGAGACTAAGCTGGGACACTTACCTGCCACACAAGCACTGATAAGGGATACACAGGCCCCTGTGAAGAGGGCACTGACCACAACCTTGGACAAGTCACTCTTCCGGTGGGGTACCATTGATGCTGCAGACAACAAAAAAAAACAATTCAATCTCTTACCTGCCAGGCAATATCCATGAAACTCGATTAGAAGAATGCTGAGTATCAAAACACAGCAGATGAATCGCATTCTTACTGCCAACCACCAGACACTTGCCAGTGGTATGCTTAGAAGTATATGTATTCATAGGTCACTAACTTAGACACTCCCCAGGTAAAGGATGGTGTGTCTGACTCTAACTTCGGTGGTTCTGTGAACATTCCTAAGATGTATCTGAACCAAGAAAAGCTCTGCATTGCTCCAGACAGTGCAAATGCCTTGGGTGTTCACTAGCTGAAACTGGCACGCTTAGGGTGGAGAGAATTAGACCAGACTATTTTGAGCCAGAGAGATGAGACCAGCAACATTCATCTAAGCCTTAGTCATGTGGTGAGTATTCCACCACTAGATGGCAATCTCACAATCAGGGGGTAATCAGGCATCAGAATTAGAAGACAGACAACTGTGTGACAGAAGGGGAAAAGAAACTGAAAGGAAATTGTTTCACCTTTAAATTGTTCGATCAGCTACCAAGTAAATCAACTTAATGATTCTAGCCCAGAACATGAGCGCAATAAAAAAAGAACACACTAAGCTGTATTTTTCTTATTTGTTGTTCTTTGGTCTCTCAGTTGCGTCTGACTTTTTACAACCCCATGGACTGCAGCACTCCAGGCTTCCCTGTCCTTTACCAACTCCCAGAGCTTGCTCATACTGAGTCGGCGATACCATCCAACCATCCTGTCCTCTGTCATCCCCTTTTCCTCCTGCCCTCAACCTTTCCTAGCATCAGGGTCTTTTTCAATGAGTTGGTTCCTCACATCCGGTGGCCAAAGTATTGGAGCTTCAGCTTCAACATCAGTCCTTTCAAATGAATATTCAGGACTGATTTCCTTTAGGATGGACTGGTTGGATCTCCTTGCAGTCCAAGGGACTCTCAAGAGTCTTCTCCAACATCACAGTTCAAAAGTACCAATTCTTTGGCACTCAGCTTTCTTTATGGTCCAACTCTCACAACCACACTTGACTACTGGAAAAACCATAGCTTTGACTAGATGGACCTTTGTTGGCAAAGCAAGGTCTCTACTTTTTAATACACTAAGTTTGTCATAGCTTTTCTTCCAAGGAACAAGTGTCTTTTAATTTCATGGCTGCAGTCACTATCTGCAGTGATTTTGGAGCCCAAGGATATTCCAAACTCTTGGAATCCACTAGTTCTCTTTGCCCTGCCTTCAAGGACAGCTCCACTTTCTTCATATTATTTCCTCCAACCATTGCCATTTAGCAATATTTTCAGCAATCTAAATGTATCTGTGTATGCTTCAAATACTCATTCCTTCCACACCTGGTGACTTGTAGCTTTAATTCCAATACTTCACAGCACTTGCTCTATCTACCTTATATGTCTGCTGTTTTTATTTGTTCTATGATTCCTTGTGCAATGCCTACTTCTATGAAGTCAACTGAAGAGCAGCATAATTTCAGAAAGTACCTTCACTACTGAACAAAAAACCAAAATACTTTTACTTATTTATGTACTATGTCCATTTAATGGCAAAATAAAAATAATACCATTATAGTGTTCCTCATAGGAAAAAGAAAAATAAAATTGGTTTTTTGGGCTTTCAACAGGAAGGAAAAAAAAAAATAACAGAAGTTGAAATTCTAAACCCAGCCTTCGCTCCATGCATAGCCAGGTAGCATGATTACCTGAACTCCAAATTAACTGCCAAAGGAGAGGACCATTTCACATCAGCTTCTCTATCTGGGCTCAACTTGTACTGAAGCACCAGGGCTGCCTACTATAGATGCTGGGACCTGGCTGGCATATTGGGTAGCTGGGAAAAAGAATTAACTCACTCAAGCCTCCCAGTGTGATTCCTATGGAACTAAGATTGGCAAATCCACAGAGTGAAAACGTTGTAATGATTTCAGCTCTCACCTAGGGAAAACAAAAATAAATAAACTCAGTCCCATGTGTGCAGTTGTACAATCATGGTAGAAGTTCCAGAGTACTTAGAACCTCCAATCTTGTCCATACCACTCTAAGGAATGTGGAAAGGATGCTCAGAAATAACCACTCCCTGAATTATACAGGGATAATGACATGGAAACCACCCTGGTTTCTTGCCCAGTGTTTTTCTTGTCAAAGCCTTCAGAGCCTATGAAATCTATGAGAAGCTGGGTCAGTGTGGCGGCGGAAGGGGCGGGGGGGAGACCTCAGGACAGCTCAAGCACAAAAGCTAAGTACACTGTTACTCTTGCTTTGGGTCAGACTCTGCTTTGACCCTGACTATGCAGGTCAGGAATCAACAGTTAGAACTGGACATGGAACAACAGACTGGTTCCAAATAGGAAAAGGAGTACGTCAAGGCTGTATATTGTCACCCTGCTTATTTAACTTCTATGCAGAGTACATCATGACAAACGCTGGGCTGGAAGAAACACAAGCTGGAATCAAGATTGCTGGGAGAAATATCAATAACCTCAGATATGCGGATGACACCACCCTTATGGCAGAAAGTGAAGAACTAAAGAGCCTCTTGATGAAAGTGAAAGAGGAGAGTGAAAAAGTTGGCTTAAAGCTCAACGTTCAGAAAACTAAGATCATGGCATCTGGTCCCATCACTTTATGGGAAATAGATGGGGAAACAGTGGAAACAGTGTCAGACTTTGTTTTTTGGGGCTCCAGAATCACTGCTGATGGTGATTGCAGCCATGAAATTAAAAGACGCTTACTCCTTGGAAGGAAGGTTATGGCCAACCTAGATAGCATATTGAAAAGCAGAGACATTACTTTGCCAACAAAGGTCTGTCTAGTCAAGGCTATGGTTTTTCCAGTGGTCATGTATGGATGTGAGAGTTGGACGGTGAAGAAAGCTGAACGCTGAAGAATTGATGCTTTTGAACTGTGGAGTTGGAGAAGACTCTTGAGAGTCCCATGGACTGCAAGGAGATCCAATCAATCCATCCTAAAGGAGATCAATCCTGGGTGTTCATTGGAAGGTCTGATGTTGAAGCTGAAACTCCAACACTTTGGCCACCTCATGCGAAGGGTTGACTCACTGGAAAAGACCCTAATGCTGGGTAGGATTGGGGGCGGGAGGAGAAGGGGACGACAGAGGATGAGAAGGTTGGATGGCATCACCGACTCGATGGACATGGGTTTGGGTAGACTCCAGGAGCTGGTGATGGACAGAGAGGCCTGGCGTGCTGCAATTCATGGGGTCGCAAAGAGTCAGACACGACTGAGCGACTGAACTGAACTGAACTGAACTTCCCAGGGTCAGGCCTGGGACCCTGGAGAGGGATCTGTGTGTGTGAGCCAAACTTTTGCATAATACTTTGTGTCTGTCCACAGACCGTTTATGCTTTCCCAGACTGGCACTTACAGAAATCCACTGCTTCTTGCCTTCGATCCACTCCTCCACTCCAGAGAGACGCTTGTTTTTGTACTGAGACAGTTGCTGATAGGCCACAAACTCGTTCGTGAAGAATTTTATCCCCACCATCTCAGCCACCATTGGACAGTCTGCCCACTCAACACCCATCATGAAAACCATGGGCCTTAAGACATAGGAGCAGATGACCTGGGTGAGAGAAAGAGATATCTCACATCAGGAGCCCAGTACTTCTCTGGAACCTTGACTCAGTCTCCTAAACCCTTCTCCCAGCCATGCTCCCTTAGCTCACTGTGGGTCAGAAGACATGTGCAATTCAAGAACTTCTTAAACACACCCTAGAAGGACTGCCCAGGTAAATGGAATACATTACCTCAAAAGTGAGTCCCTGTATGTCTACCATTTCCCCTAGCCAGGAGAGGGCAGCATTGATGAAGGCCAACACGGCCAAAAAGGCAATCAGGTTGGCTGCTACGTTAGTAGCAAGGCCTACAGCATCTGTGGCTCCATTGCTGGCAGCTTCCAGGACATTCTTCTCCTTCCTGTGGTTATTGGGCATAAGGGAAGAACATGGTGTCTAGAGTAATCTCAGCACATCAGAAAAGAGATGTTCCAGTGCCCCAGGAGTGCAGGAGTGCAACAGGAGAGTGCAAGAACAGCTTAAGAGGTGATGGGGGTTCCTAGAGACCCTTTCTGTGGAAATTACCAATTTTCACAGGACAAATTCAATCACCATGAAATTGTACTGACACAAAGAACAGAGGATGATGGCATGCAGAAGGCAGAGGAAATGGGAGGGTTAAACAAAAGAAACACATCAACATGATTAGCTAGAGGCAGAGGTAGACACAAGGAGATATGGAATCATATTATTCCCTCTCCAGGAGACTTGGAGCCTTGAACCACAGCACCACTCTTGATTCTGCACGTGACCTCACCACCTCCCAAATTATATGCCTCATTGGACTCACCCATGGGGCAATTTCACCCCCTCCTTATTCTTGAACTTGGACTCCTCCACTTCTGGATATACCAGCTTTGACAAAGCAAGAGCAGAAGGGGCAGCCATCACAGAGGCAGAAATCAAGGATGATGCATCAATCTGTAAGGCCAGACTTAGGAGTCAGCATCTACAGAACCCAGACTTGGGCTCACCCTGGAGTGATCAAACTGACTATGCTTACCCCAAAGGATATGAAGGCTCCCAACACAGTGCCTGAAATGGTGGCAAACCCTCCAGTCATCACTGCATGGATTTCAGAGAGTGTCATGTCTGCAAGGTATGGACGGATGAGCAGAGGTGCCTCCGTCTAAAAACAAGACGGAGAGAGTCAGATTCAAGAGGGGTGAAGTTTCCCACCCCAGAGTGCCCATCCCAGCCCTGGGCACACAATCCCTCCAGTGTGGGTGCCCTTCAAACTCTGAGCTCTGCTCTTAGGCTCTCCCAGTGTCTGGCTCACTCCCTCAGGCACCTAATTATATCCTGGCTGGCATTGTTCTATGCGTTTTCATATGTGTTTGTCTCATCTATTTAAAAATTAGAATTCTATAGATGAGAAATGGTATATTTCTTTTGTAGGTTCTCAGTCTAAAACTATATACTTAATGGATGACTTTATGGAGTACAGTGTACTTACTAATGTAACTATTAACTGCTTAAAAAGTATTCATTAAATGAACTGCTACATGATTGAAGCCCAACGTTGATGACACAATCAAAAGAAATAACGTTTGTGAAAATGGTATGAAATTATGAAGGCCCAACTATGCAAACTATATCTAGTATTGTAAAATGGGTAATATTTACGATTTAAAGAGTGACAACTATGTGCCTAGTGCCATAGGAGATGACAGGGACATATTATGAACAAGGCAAAGTTCCTACTCTTAGGACTTCATAATCTAGCAGAGGAAACCAAATTGATTATGGAGAATTTCAGCAAAATGTTGCATGCTATGGTAGAAGTATATGGAAGTACTCTGAGACCATTTCAAATACAGTTAATCAGCCTAGGACCTTAGGAGAGAAAGACTTCAACACTAATTCCTTGTCAGTTTGACAAGCCATTGTTCCTAGCATTAAAGCTGATCAGTCAGTAGCATATACTGAGAACCTACTCTATATAGACAAATGTATCAAACAAGTATTATGGGGAAAAGCTTTGGTGTTGGCCCTAAGCAAGGCTCCTTAGAGACCCTGGAAAACAAAGGTCACTGGAAGAAACCAGAATACGGAGGAAACACCTTTCATAGTCCCTGAAGGGGGACGATTTAGACCAGGACATTTCCCTAAATTCTTGTGTAAGAAGTTACATCTGTGGTTAAGTATGTTTCCATTACATGCATCACATAGAGATAAAGGGCGAAAGCAATGAGTTGCATTCCCTTTGGCTTCTGAATTTTCTTTCATCAGAATGAGTGGCTGCCCATACAATCTTCATTTATCTGACTTTTCAAAAGGAAAGCATACATTTCTCAGCCTGTTGTCTGCCATACTTTCCGTTCCCCAGAGAAAAGATCAGAAGTCCTCAGAATGCTTACCATACCCACAAAGATGTTTCCTGCCACAGCCAGGGTCTCTGTGGCAGTGGTGCCCATGGTGATTTGCAAAAACCAGGCAATCTAAGGGGATGCAAACACCCAAAACATTAACATTAGCAGAAATCTCAGAGTGTATCCAGCAAAACCCCTCCTCCGTTAATGCTGGTAATGAAATTAAGGCCTAGAGAAGAAGAGTGATAAGACCGAGACCACAAAGCAAGTTACAAACAGATCCTGGACCAGAACTCACAGCTCTTTGCTTCCAGAAAAAATAAACTAAAACTTAGTATGAAATGGTAGCTCAGTCCATTTTTTCTCCCTGCTGTGCCCGTCAGCCTGCCCAGGGCCTGGTCCTGACCATCTGATATCAGGCACGCTTGAAAGAGTGTGCTTTTCACATTGGTTCTAATGCTCAAGATATGAAATATGAGCCTTCTTTTTCAAAGTAAGTATCTTCATGCCTCTTGACAGATCACACAATAAAAGCCCACCTCCTGACTGTGTAGCACAATGACTCACCTTCTGAACAACCCACTGCACAAGGCCCAGGTAGTAAAGGATGGACATCACACATCCAAAGAAAAGGATGATGGGTAAGGCCTGTAATGAGAATGATGGGGCAGGCAGTGAGATCCTACAATGAACATGCCATAAGCAGACTGTGTTTCAGGCGTGTAAGGTAACTTCCCATCATCCCAAGTGCAGATGATATAGTATAGATACTCAGTGGATATTTAAACACAAGCTAGTTTAGGAATAAATTTTAAGTGTATTACAAATTTATTATGCCGTCAATACTAAGCCACAAGAAGATGTTTTCTGAACCTTCCTCTCCCACCCCTATTTCATTCCAATTTCAGTATGGCACTGAACGAAGGGCAAGAGATTGACCCTGCTTCTTATATGGGTGGGATCAAACCCTCTTCTTAGGGTCACTGGTATACAGACAGTCTGATTTCTTGGACATACATCTTCATCATCTATTTTATCCCTCTTCCCACCCACCACCACTGACCCTCTTTCTTGCTCATGAAACAGACATGACCTGGAAAGCGAAGACATCTTTGACCAGAACATCCCCAAAAACAAAACTGGAGCCAGCCACTGTATAGCTGAGGAAAATCTGAAAGAAAAAGAAGAGAGAGATAACAAGAGTGAAGTCACGAAAGACACAAGGAAGGTAAGATCCTCCTCATGTATGACTAGGACCTACTGCTGCTACTGAAGTTGGCCTCCCTTTGACAGCATGGAAAGCAGGCTATGTCCCTGTGAGCTACTCAGTGAAGGACAGAGGACTCAGCAATTCAGTTCTCTTCATTCCTATGCTTAGCTACACCCCCGTGTACTCTCTCCTTTCCTACCAGATCTCCCACCACCATCATTAACAAGATACAGTGTGATCTCATGCTTTCCCCCAATCTCCTTTCTCTAGGGTTTGCAAAGAGCAGTGCCCTCACATTTGATTTCTCATACCTGAACCTGTTCTCCCAGCCACTGAAATGCATTAAATCCAGGATCAGTTCTGATGACCAAGATCCCGAAGACAAACTGAAGACCTAGGCCCCAAAGCACTGCCCTCCAGGACACCTGGGACCAAAAAGAACATTATTACAATGTGAGTTCTAAATCAGACCTGTTAATTACCTAGCTGGTGTTTTAAACACAGGTACATGTACTCTGGAACCAATCTAGGATGTTAACAGTAAATCTGGGGTAAGATGGAGTAGAGAGAATGTGGTACAGGGCAGTGATATATAAAGAGCCACATACATCTATATGTTTTTTAAACTTACACCTACAGGTTAGATCTCACACAGTCAGACACACACACACACATATACATATAAAAGCATCATAAACCAATACTTTAATATTACTATGTGCAGTACAAGTTGATTCTCTACTGTATTCTACTTTCTTTCTTTCCTTATTTTTTGTTTTGTTTTGTCTTTAACACTGGCCTGCATCCATGAAACTGATATCAAGACTCAGTTTGAAAATAAGTGGTCCAGGGCCTCTTAGAACCTTAAACTTCACTTAAGAGCAAAATTATCAAAGGAGAAAATTCCAGAGATTGTTAAGAACTTAGTTCTATGCCTTTGTAATCAATACTTTGCACATGTGCTTTGTAGTTAATAACACATGGTCCTTGGCTAGGTATTACTATGCCCACCCCTGCATAACCCATACTCACTGCGCTATGGTGTTTGGAACAGGCAAAGAGGATGATGATGAACATGCAGATTCCTGCAAAGGAGATCAGCTGCTCTGGCCTTTGGGCTGTGTCCAGAGCCAGCCACAGGATAAGGCCAATCAAGGAGACTCCTGCCAACACCCTGGAGAGGGAATTTCAGGATCATGCCATCAACTCAATGAATGAATAAGAAATAATCAACTTAACTCTAAAAAACAGAAATTCATTAAATGGATAAATTCATCAAAAGGATAAACACAACAGGTTAGACACAGAGACATGTCTTTAGAATCATTCATCTGGTGGTTTCCCAGTTACCACCTCTCCCCTCCCCTCAACTCTTTTACTCACAGATGGAAGCTCAAAGAGTCCAATCTGAGGACATAAATCTCATGACTTCCTCAATCCATCATATCAGTAACAAAAAGACTTATTCTTCAAGATTGCTCTAATGCAAAACCAAAATATTTTAAAAAGAAGAAGGAAAAGTCCCCCATGGATCTCCACCCAGTTTCCAACCACTTGAAGGGGCAGAATAAAGGCTAAGCCACAAATCAACAACTTGTGGCCTTATGGTCCCTTGATGTACCAAACATGCACAGTCAATACACAAACTAGTCTCCTCAAGTCTGAGCGTTGGAGTCATTTCAGTTCAAGGAGTAAGAATTAGAGGGCAAATTACATGTGAAAAGAAAAGAAAACCAAAAGACACACACACTGTCCATTGAGATACCGCAGGAACAACAATGACAACAGGACAGATGACAGGTCAGGGTTGAATATTGGGACTGTTCTCTCTGTGAACTCAAAGTGAATTAAATCTGGCTTCCAGAATCTATCCTGCTAATGAAGAAAGTACTTCAGCTCTATCTCTTCAGTGTGAATAAATCAATGATCCAAAATTTAGGCTGTAGTCTGGGGTGTTTCTCCAAATGATCACTGTTGCAAACATTCTTAGCAGCTATTTTTTGTGCATCCATTGGACAAAAGGCAGAAAAGAGGAACATACAGGGAGTCTGGAAGTCATTCTCTCACCCCAGGTCTGTGATCAAAGGACATGTGCACGCCACAGTTAGTTAGATGAGCTGTGGCTGCTGTAGCATTCAGTTCAGTACACACTAAACAGTGCTAAACTCTAGGGAATTATAAGACACCTGTGGGTGCAGGAAGTCTGGAGGACTAGAGGAGGAAAAGAGCATAAAAAGTATCCAAAAATTAAAGGAGAAACACATGATCACCAAGTCAATTTGACAGTTTAATGCAGCTATAAGACTCTGCCTTGGTTACTTCTGTGAAGAGGAATATGTTTTTTCTCATTTCTGACACCAGCCCTGACAATAAACAGACTAAAACCCTTCCCTGAAATGTAACCCCTCCTGACCTGCAAGCAATATTAAGATAGGAAATTGTAAGAAACTGGACAAAGTTCAGTGCTCAGAGGCCCACTGCTATTTGCTCTCTGAGCCTTCGTTTTGTAAAGTATAGGAGAACTTTTCTCAGACAGCTCAGAAACCAGGAAAGGAGGAAAAGGGTAATGGATTGGGGTTTAAGACAAGTTGTGGGACCAGGGATATTGAGATTATCTTACCATTTCATCCAAAACTTCAGGCGGGAGTTTTCAAGGGGCTTGAGACATCTCGTCAATTTTTCACCAAAGAGCCTTTTCAGAAAGCGGTGAACCAGGACCAAAAGCACCAAACAGGTGAGGACGAACAAGGCCAGTGCCCTATGGAAATCCAAGATGCAAGCTGCCAGGAAGTAGGCAGCATAAGCTAAAAAGAGAAAGTACAAAGTAAGGATCAGCAAGGCAGAGACCCTAGGAACCAATGAAGACTGAGTCATGAATGTCTGGGTAAGGCAGGAAAAACCCTCCAGCGACCTTACCACCAGCCCTGTCAGACTGAGCTGCACTTCCCAACGCCAGGGTAGATGGCTAGCTGTTTTCTTGGGGGGTTCCAAGGAGTAACCAACTTAGTTTGAATGCTCCATATTTTAATTTGTCCCTGATGAAATCTCATTCCTTTCTATTTTATCTGGTATCCTCTTTCTATTCCTTGGTATGGGCTTGATCAGCACTTACTTTTATACACTTAAAAAATCATCTTTTCTCAAAAGTTTATAACCCCAGTCATTTTAACCTTTCCTCTTGAGCAGAGCCATGGAAGCAGGCTATTACTAGGAAGTACAGCTATACTGTCCTCATTTTATGGCTCCCTGACTCACCCCAAAATATAATTTTTATTTTCACCATCCCAGTTGCCTCTAATATTGACGTCAAAGTCCCATACATCATTGACAGCATATTTTAAACAGAAGTTTCCTATGTGTTTTGTTTATTTGGTTGGTTGTTTTTTTTTCCTGTGTCTCATGGCTTGCAGGATCTTAGTTCCCACACCAGGGATCAAACGTGGGGACCCAACAGTAAAAGTGCTGAGTCCTAACCACTGGACTGCCAAGGAATTCCCAAAAGGTTTGCTATCCTTTAGAAACATTTTATATCATTGGTCTTATCAGCAAACCAGCAAATAAGTAACATATACTACAGGCTTTTTTCAAAGACTACAAGAACCACGCCCTTCATCTACTCAAGACACTAAAATAGAGACAAGTCCAGATTCTTAGAAATATTTAAGTCTATTGAATAGTACATTTTGAAAAATAGCTTATTCTCAGATTTCACTTATTCCTAGAAGTACAACTCTATACAGTACAATTCACTACAAGTAGTTAAGAGCTATACATCATATAGCCCTTTAGATCAACTTATGAATAAATAGCTTCTTTCCATCTAGTAGTAGTCTTGACAGAAGGTCACATTTCTGAAATGACTGTGTCTCTCACTTCCACAGGTTCTCAATACCTTACCCAAACACAGTAGGCTCAGAAGGATCTTCTTGAACAAGCCAGCATGTGTTTTACAGAAACTTCTTGCTCTGGTGAAAGGTTGTAGGGTCCTCCTGATGAGAATCCAAAAGTTAAGATAACAAAAATTACTACATCCTGTTTGCATCAATTCTCAGAACTTAGATGGTCTACCCTGAGGAAGAATTTTCTCTTAAGAAATTCATCCAGGGGAGTTAGGCAGTGTTTCAGCAATGCCGAAAAGGCTGGGTCAAACTTGCCAATGGACAGCAGCTCAGGACATTCCTACCCAGCCTGGACTAACAATATCCCTGATATTGTGTATATCCCTGATATTGTTAGTCCAGGGGAAGAGCAGGAAGACACCCTTGGACCTTTCTGTTCTCTGGAGACGAGGGACTGCTCAGTTTCCAGATTCAGAAATGGGCCTATCATTCTGAGAGAAAATAAAAACCACACAAATCCACAGCCCTAAACAGTCAATCAGACATGCACTTACAGACCAGAAGGAAAACACTACCATCCCCAAGAATCCCACCCCCAAGAATCTCTGGCTGAGAGGACCTGAGAGGAGACATCCAGCAAGTAGGTCTTCTCAAGTTTAATTTAACAAACATTTATATAGTGTTTTCTATGTGCTGGACTCTTTCTAAGAAGTTTAAAAGTAGTAACTCATTGACTCCTAATAAGAACTCTTGAAGTGGTTACTATTATCATTCCCATTTTACAGATGTGGAAACTGGAAAGCAGAGAAGTACCTTTCCCAAGGTTGTGGAGGTTGTAAGGAGCATAGACAGAACATAAACTCAGGCAATGTGGCTTTAGAATCTGAGCTCTTAACCATCTTTCTATGCTGCACCTTACCTAGGCCCCAGGCTCACCTGTCTCTGCCATTCCTAAATGTCCTCAGCACACTGGAATCATATGAGCATAAAGCTCTAATTTCCATATTCTCAGAAGATCCAAAGAAGATGAGCCCAGCAAGATGGTCTCAATTGGCCATCATGCTGAGACAGAACAGCTTAGCCAGGGGTGGGACCAACCACTAGCTCCAAATGCCCTGGGGACTTGGCTCACAGACTTCTATGTTCTATGGCTGCCTCTCCTATCTAACACACTCCTCTCTCTTTCTTCTCCTTTTTCCTTCTTTTGTCAGGGAGTCCAACACTATGTTAGCTGAGTAGAGTGTATATTATCAGATATAGGTAAAGAAGAAAATATTCCTTATCACCCCCTGACTTAATCAATCCAACAGGACACCTTGCCATCACCTTATGACCACATTCGATCATTTCCTGAGAACTACCAGAAATCAATGAAGAATACTCATTTCTGCAAAACCCATGAACAATCTGATTTGAGAACATCAATTTAGAACTGAACTTCTGTTTTAAAAAATTAAGATTGAAAAAAAATCATAAGGGACATTTCAAAGGAAAAGGGAAAATAAGATCTCAGTCTCTTTTAAACCAACTGAGAAGCAGTGCATAGAGGTATGTGCACAGGTATTCATGGTCCTGGCATCTTGCTTGGCCCATGATCTTGCTAACACAGCCAAGCTCTTTATATAATGGCTCAGTTTGAGAGTTAGTAACTGTGTTATATCCAGAGGTTGAATTGAGAAAAATAATCTTTCTGGTAGATGGTGACCCTTGATACCTTGTCCATAACTTGCTGTGATGTCTGTACCCACTGATAAATTCTCCAGGTGTGTGTATGGGAGGCTTTCCAGACATGGACTAATAATAACCTTCTCATTCACATGCTTACTGCCTGCAGCCTCAGGTGACAGTGTGAGAAAGAGTAGTGTAAGGATGTTAGGCAGTGCTAGCTCAACACTGCACTAGAGGGCACCATAGGTCAGGGCTAGCAGTAAGAGTGTTCATGCATTTTTCTCAGTGACCCTTTCTACAAGATGTGGAAACTCCCCTTCAAAAAATTCATCTGACTGTTGGCAGAGGGGCCGTGGGCAAATCCTTGCTTGCCCAAGCTTGAGGTAAGAACCAGAAGGAAGGAAATGAGTCAACCCAGTATCAAATGATGGTCTGAGTAAAGGGCAAGGGTTCCAGTAGAAGTGACCGGAATCTCTTCAAGGAGTCCAAAGTTTCCATTTGATAATAGCGAAGAGTTCAAGATGGTGGAGTAGAAGGATATACACTCATCTTCTTCGAGAACACCAAAATTGTGTTGAACAACCACTGACAGGAGAACACTGGAACTCACCAAAAAACAGATACCTCATTTGATGACAGCATAAAAAAACGGTACTGGGTACCACTTTGCCAGATTCAAAGTTGTGCATACAACTGGTTTAAAACTGGATGTGCAAGACCGTTGGATAGTGTTGCAGAGGAGTTCAAGAACAGTTACCAAAAGTGCCCAAGGGAGAATGGTGACTGAGAAGCAAAAAGGCTGTTAACAAACCAAAGCGGAAAGCCAAATAGGAGTTCGAAAACCAGCAAAGGCAAGAGAAAGGTCTCTCAGATGGAGGTTAGCAAAGCTACAATGGAGGCAGAGACTCTGTGTGCCTGGGGATGACCACTGCTGAGAACCATCAGCCTATGTAGAGTGAGAAGGGAACTTAAATCAGAACACAGATGGGCTTAACTGCTCAGTTGTGATGGACGTGTTGCCTTGGAAAAGAACTCTCTCTCTCCACACAGGACCCAAATCTTTACTTGATGTGTAATAAAAAGTCAGATTTCTTCACACTAAGAATAGAAATTCAATGCCAACAGTCCAGAAAAACAAGAGGGACCTTGTTAGTGGCATTTTCAACCAGCTATTCTACCTAGCCTCAACTTCTTCCAGAGGTCTTATCCCTCCAAGTTAGAGGTAGCAGGGGTTCTGAAAAGCAGGAGAGTCTTCCCAGTAAGGCTCTCTCTCATTAGAGAGAGTCCTGACTCTCTCCCCGGTGGCCTTTGTGGGCCAGCTCTTTAGTTCCATTGTTAGAAAAACTTTCTCTAGGTTTCTATCATACGATTAATGCCCATCATGGAGTCCCTATGCTGTACAAGCTGTCCCTATTTACACCTTCTTTTAACAATTTCAGTAGGAATTTGAGGACAAAGGAGCTCTGGTTCATTCCACAGTTGAATTCATGCTCAGGTTCTAATGAGAAAAACAAAAGAAAACTGAAGGGGTCGGGGGAGGAGTTCCCAGCAAGGATGGGCTGCCTAAAGTTCTTCACGCAGGACTTACACTGACATGCAACTTAGTCCACCCAAGATGTCCTTTCATACCTCCCTCCCAGTAGCTTGTGCAGTTCACTGCTGCTGCTGCTGCTGCTGCTGCTGCGTCACTTCAGTCGTGTCCCCACCCATTTATCTTGCCATTCCCACCCATCCCTGTCAGGCTTACCACCATCCTCCCAGGAAGTCAGAACAGTCAGTCTGATAGGGCAGCCAGAAGAAACAACAGACTTAGTAGGAGCAGTTGGGCAGCTAGGAGGAAAAGCGAAAAGGAGAAATGATCAAGAAGGAGGCAAGGTTGACAACATTCAGTGATGTGTAAAATCAGGTTGCGTGGCAAATAAGATGGCAGTAAACAGGTGACTGGTTCTGTCTGAAAAAGCCATTTACAGGAGAGTGACTAGATGAAAACAGAACTGCAGGGGACTGAGTGAGTGTGAGTATATATGGACTACTTTAAAAAAAATAATAACTGCCTCCAAAGGAAAGAAAAACCAGATACTATTTAGTAAGTACTTTTTACCAGATACTGCAAGAATCTGTCAATCACCCACCCCCAAAACCACAAGGCTAATATTATGCTCATAAGCGAGGAAACAGCCTGCTGGCAGGGTTAGAATTTAAAACCCACCTCTTTTCATTACCCTATATGACTTCTAATTAGACACATAAGACTGGAATACCAGAGGGAGGGACCATTCCAGAATTCCAAAGTTATAACTGCTAGGAGAGTAGAGGAGAAGGAGCAGGTAACCATGCCAGTGAATGTCGAACAAGCTTTCACAAGAAGAGGACAGATGAACTGATCCGAAGGTAAAGGGGAAGGTGCTTGCCAAGGGGAGACGTTGCAGGGAGTCAGCAGAAAAGGCTGGGGTACCTCAAGAGGAGGAAAAGTATCCTTGAGTGAGCCTAGCATTTTGAAAGAACAGTATGATTTACTGTTGCTGAGAAGCAGGGAGCATGTGGACAGACGGTGGGAAGAAAGCTTGTAAAGAAAACAGAAGCCAGGTCATTTAGACTTTGTCTTGTAGAAAAGAGAGACCCACTGAAAAACTGAAGCAAGGTAATAACATAGGCAGGCTTCCCCTTTGGCACAGTGGTAAAGAATCCACCTGGAATGCAGAAGAGGTGGGAGATGCAGGTTCGATCCCCTGGGTCAGGAAGATCCCTTGGAGCAGGAAATGGCAACCCACTTCAGTATTCTTGCCTGGGAAATCCCATGGACACAAGGGCCTGGCGGGTTCCAGTCCATGGGGTCACAAAGTGTCAGACACGACTGAGCATATACAGCAGAATAACAGAAGCAGATAGGCATTTTCTAGACAGATGCAAAAAGGCAAGTTGGTTGTCTGAGAAGGCCTTACAAATGGCTGAAAAAGAAGAGAAGTGAAAGGCAAAGGAAAAAAGGAAAGATAAACCCATCTGAATGCAGAGTCCCAAAGAAGAACAAGGAGAGATAAGAAAGGCTTCCTTAGTGATCAATGCAAAGAAATAGAGGAAAATAATAGAATGGGAAAGACTAGAGATCTATTCAAGAAAATTAAGAAATATCAAGGGCATGCAAAGATGGGCACAATAAAGGATGGAAATGGTATGGACCTAACAGAAGCAGAAGATACTAACAAGAGGTGGCAAGAATACACAGAAGAACTATACAAAAAAGATCTTCATGACTCAGATAATCACGATAGTGTGATCACTCACCTAGAATCAAACATCCTGGAATGTGAAGTCAAGTGGGCCTTAGGAAGCATCACTACAAACAAAGCTAGTGGAGGTGATGGAATTCCAGCTGAGCTATTTCAAATCCTAATAGATGATGCTGTGAAAGTGCTGCACTCAATATGCCAGCAAATTTGGAAAACTCAGCAGTGGCCACAGGACTGGAAAAGGTCAGTTTTCATTCCAATCCCGAAGAAAGGCAATGCCAAAGAATGTTCAAACTACCAAACAATTGCACTAATTTCACATGCTAGCAAAATAATGCTCAAAATTCTCCAAGCGAGGCTTCAACAGGACATGAACTGAGAACTTCCAGATGTTCAAGCTGGATTTAGAAAAGACAGAAGAACCAGAGATCAAATTGCCAACATCTGCTGGATCATCAAAAAAGCAAGAGAGTTTCAGAAAAACATCTATTTCTGCTTTATTGACTACACCAAAGCCTTAGACTGTGTGGATCACAACAAACTGGAATATTCTTAAAGAGATGGGAATACCAGACCACCTGACCTGCCTCCTGAGAAATCTGTATGCAGATCAAGAAGACATGGAACAACAGACTGGTTCCAAATAGGGAAAGGAGTATGTCAAGGCTGTATATTGTCACCCTGCTTATTTAACTTATACGAAGAATACATCATAGGAAATGCCAGCCTGGATGAAGCACAAGCTGGAATCAAGATTGCCAGAAGAAATATCAATAACCTCAGATATGCAGATGACACCACCCTTATGGCAGAAAGTGAGGAGGAACTGAGGAGCTTCTTGATGAAAGTCAAAGAGGAGAGTGAAAAAGCCAGCTTAAAACTGAACATTCAAAAAACTAAGATCACGGCATCTGGTCCCATCACTTCATGGCAAATAGATGGGGAAACAATGAACACAGTGACAGACTTTATTTTGGGGTGCTCCAAAATCACTGCAGATGGTGACTGCAGCCATGAAATTAAAAGATGCTTGCTCCTTAGGAGAAAAGCTATGACCAACCTAGACAGCATATTAAAAAGCAGAGATGTTACTTTGCCAACAAAGGTCCATCTAGTCAAAGCTATGGTTTTTCCAGTAGTCATGTATGGATGTGAGAGTTGGACTATAAAGAAAGCTGAGCGCTGAAGAATTGATGCTTTTGAACTGTGGTGTTGGAGAAGACTCTTAAAAGTCTCTTGGACTGCAAGGAGATCCAACCAGTCTGTCAGGGGACGTTCAACTTCAAGGGATCCAATATGTTGCATTTTCTTCCTTTGTATGCCATTTCTCAAGGACTCTCTGTTCCTTATCAGTTCCTGGAATACAGGAACGAGTAAGGGTGCATGCAGTTCTCAGGACTGAGATCACAGGAAAGAGCACCTTCTTGGATTCCCTTCAGTGGCTCCCTTCAGTGACTCTCTTCAGCGACCTTGTACTTAGTAGATTATCCATTTTGTTGCAACTGGTGGAATTTCATTCTTTTTAACAGCTGAGTAATCATTTTACTGAAGATATATAAGCATGCATTTCTGCTAATAAAATACCCTTGTTCCACTACAGACTTGGGTCCCCTGCGTCCTTCTTTCTATCTCCAGCTAGTTCTTCGGAGCATAGAAGCCTACCGAGCTCATTTTCTCACCTGGGCTTTCAAGACCTCCTTGAGAGGACGCCCTGTGCCTTCGTGAACGGTACAAGTCTTGTGTATGGGCTTTATTGGTTTTCCATGTAACCCAAGGGATATTGCCCTTTCTCTCTCTTTTTCTCTCTTTTTGTTGACTCCAGTCCCCAGGTCCAGTCTGTAAAAGACTGCAACACCAGTCCATCCTAAAGGAAATCAGTCCTGAATATTCATTGGAAGGACTGATGCTGAAGCTGAAACTCCAATACTTTGGCCACCTGATGCAAAGTATGGACTCATTGGAAAAGACCCTGATGCTGGGAAAGATTAAAGGCAGGAGGAGAAGGGGATGACAGAGGATGAGATGGTTGGATGGCATCACCGACTCGATGGACATGAGTTTGAGCAAGCTCCAGGAGTTGGTGATGGATAGGGAAGCCCAGTGTGCTGCAGTCTATGGGGTTGCAAAGAGTTGGACACGACTGAATGACTGAACTGAACTGAGACAAATCACTCTGGAGGCAGTGGGATGGGTGACAGGCTAGGGCCAGTAAGGAAGTAACTGAGGGTGCAGGGGAGGACTGATAGGAGGTGAATGCACAGTTGTTTGAGAAAGAGGATCAACATCAAGTGGAGGAAAACTGGGATGACAAATGAGGTTCCTGTGGTGAGTGACTCAGTCAGGATGCTAACATGCACCCAAAGAGAGGAGACAGGAGGAGGAACAAACCTGAGGAAGAAATGTGAGTTTATCTATCTTTGTGTGCCTAAAGCTCAGCCCAGGGCCTGACTTAGTAGAAAAGCATCACACCTATGCTGAGAGGAATTTTATTTTAATGTTAAATATGAAGTATATACATCACATCTAGATGAAGATGTTTGGTAAGTGGTTAGATACATAGGTCAGAAGCTTAGAAGAAAGATGCAGACATTAGATGTGGCTTTATGAATCCAGACATTAAGTGTAGGAATGAGAAGGAAAGACAGTAACAGGCTCTGGAAAACAACAGACAAGAAGAAACATCCAGAGAGGCAGGAGAATGTGGAGGGTATAGTGCCATTAAAATCAGTAAGTGGGGACTTCCTTGGAGGTCCAGTGGTTAAGAATTTTCCCTCCAATGCTGGGGATGAGAGTTCCATCCCTGGTCGGGGAACTAAGATTCCCCATGCCATGGAGCAAGCACGCCTGTGCGCCACAACTACTGAGCCCACAAACACTGCAATGAAAGATCCTGTCTGCCATAACTAAAACCCAACACAGCTAAATAAATATATTTTTTAAAAATCAATAAATGAGTTTCCAGAAAGAAAGGATCAGAAGGGTCATGCTGCAGAGATGACCAGTGAAAGTGTATATACATTGGACTTGGTAAGTAGGTTTTCACTGCTCACTTAAATAAGAGAATTTCAGCTGAGCAGTGATGGTGAAAACTAGATTGCACTGGGCTACACTGAATGGGGAGGTGAGAAAATGTAAACAGCAAGGAAATCCCACGTTTCCAAGAAACTTGGCCATGAAGGAAAATGATATCACAAGTTTGAGGTAAGGTTGATTTTTGGTTTTGCTTGTTTTATTATAAGAAGAAAGAAATTTGAGTACACTTATAGATTGGGGGAGGGTCTAATGGAGGAGTAATTGAAGAAGTAGGAAGGGGATAGAGAAAGATGGATAAGGAGATTAAGAAGATGGGTAAGGGGCTTCCCTGGTGGTCCAGTGGTTAAGAATCCCCTTTCAAATGCAGGGCACTTGGGTTCCATCCCTGCTGGGAGAACTAAAAAGCCCACACACTCTAGAGTCCATTCTCTGCAACAAGAAAAGCCCGTGCACCACAGTGAGAAGCCCCTGCCCAGGTGCTGCAACGAAGAGCTTAAGCAGTCAAAATAAAAAAAGAAGAAAGGTAAAGAGGTTAGCTTCAGACTCAGAGAGAGTAAGCTTTCTGATAAAGGAGGGAAAAAGATAGGGTTTCATGCAAGTGCAGGTATATTTAAGTTGGAACATATAGGAAGATAACAATATTTAAACAAAAATAATAATATAATAGTATGCAGGACTGATGCTGAAGCTGAAGTTCCAATACTTTGGCCACCAGATGCGAAGAGCCAACTCATTGGAAAAGACCCTGATGCTAGGAAAGACAGAAGGTAGGAGGAGAATGAGATGACAGGATGAGATGGTTGGATGGCATCACCGATTCAACGGACATGAGCTTGAGCAAGCTCTGGGAGATGGTTAAGGATAGGGAAAGGACAGGGAACCCTGGTGTGCTGCCGTCCATGGGGTTGCAAAGAGTTGGACACAACTGAGTGACTGAACAAAATGTAATTTATAATGTGTGGAAGTAAAATGTATAAACATAAATAATGGTAATATAAAGTCTGGAAAGGGACAAACAGAAGTAAACTATTATAAAGTTCTTATACTATATATGATGAGTTATAATACCACTTGAAGGTAGACTTGATAAATTGAAAATATATACCACAAACTCCAAACCAACCACTAATATAGCAAAACAAAGAGTTATACCTAGTAAGCCAACAAAGGAGATAAAATGGAATCATTGAAAAATATTCAGGGAGTTCCCTGGTGATCCAGGGGTTAGGACTCCATGCTTTCACTGGTGAGTGCCCAGGTTCAATTCCTGGTTGATTATAGAAAGCTTACTGTCAACTCATAAAAATGTGATATATAAAATAAGTGGAAAAACAAAAATACAAAGTAGCAATGTTCACACTGATGTATATCAACTGATACATATTCATTTGAATATAGAAGTGAAATTCTGGAGAAAAGAAATTTAAAAAATTAAGCTTGCTTTCTCTATGAAGTCACTGAGTTAATTCTTAAAAATAAAGAGAAGAAAGAAAACATATGTCCATATATTTCCTTTAGAAACTATCCAATATCCTCTTCTAAGCTTCTCAATGTATGGCTTCTGTATTGTTCTTTTTATATAAATACAGACTCTTCCACACCAGGGAATATGGCTTCCATCTGACCTAATTTATCCCAACAACTTCTATGGACTTTACTTCTGCGACTACAACCATGACCAAATTCAAAGACTGTTCCCACTCCTTCCTTGACTATTGTTACACAGAACATTGTAGATTAATTGTACCTTCATCCTTGACACTTTTTTCTCTTTTGACTTCAGAGACTGTATTTTTTGAATTTTATTATCTCTCTTGGTGGTTCCTTCTCTGGTCTTTTTAAATTTCTGATTTCTCTTTCTCTTCATTCCCAAATCTGAGTATTTCAGAAGAGCTATTTTTTTAAAAATTCTATGGGGGAATTCCCTGGAGGTCCAGTCCTGGGTTCAATCCCTGGTCATGGAACTAAGATCCTCCAAGCTGTGTGGTGCAGCCAAAAATAAATAAATAATAAAAAATTATAAGCCTCAATTTTCTAATTGAAAAAGGGGATGAAAATTAGTATCCACCTGTTGTGAAAATTAAATGAATTAATTACATAAAGCATTCTGTACAACAGTAAATACTCAACAATTGTTGGTTGTTGTTATTCTCATTGTTGTTATTTTTGCTGCCAGTCCAACCAATGCTGATACTACTGAACTCATTACTTATGGCCCAGGTATATTTAACAATTAATTACATAAAAATAGATATGTGCACATGGTAATGGCAGACGGCTATGAATCTTATTTCCACAATAAGATCACAAGCTCTTGAGAACAGGGCAAGCCTGACCTCTTCTAAATCCACTGACCACACTAGCCAACCCTAGGCCCCAACTGACTCAATGCTAGAACACCTGTACCTCAGTTGTGTGGGAGGTTCTAATCCACCCCTGAGGCTGTGTCCTCGCTCTTCAGTCCTCTTGCTTCCCTCAGGATTTATCCCTTCTTCCTGTAAGCAGAGGTAGAAGTGAGGTCAGTCATAAGGCCCTGCCAGGGGTGACAGGGATTGCGAGCAGCCAAATACCCTACGTGAGGCCATGTGTCAGTCCACAGAGAGGTGCAGAAACTGAACTGGTAAGTTACCGTGAGTTCCAGCCCTGGGTTCTCTACGCCAGTCTCCACAGTGGACAGAGCAAAGGCCTCTTTTCCATTTGTTTTCTCCATCTCCTGTTCTCCTGAAAGACAAATTTCAGAGCCAAGAGTGGAAGATTAATTGTTCTGTAATGTGAGACTGGATAGAACTTTTAGGGCCAGTTATCCACAGGAAAAACAAAACTAAAAATATGTAAAGATTTAGCTGACTTCTTTAAGGACTGATTGCAAAGGACTTCTTTAAGGACTTCTTTAAGCTGACTTCTTTAAGAAGATTGGAAGCATAATTCTAAAATAATGAACAATGAAATATAGACTTCTACTTTCTATTGTCAATAGCTAAGGAAGGGGAAATAACATAGAAGAGAAATGAAAGGCAGGGAAATTGACGTCAATCAGTGGCTCACAAAGGGCTCCAGGACCTGGACTAAAAAGGACCCTCTTCAGTTCCCTTGAGGAAGAACAAGAGGGCAACTACTCCTGTTAGCCTCCAGGAGGCCCCACTGAGCTGTACTAAGAAGAAAACAAGGAGGCAGAGGGCTGGGAAGACTACAGCCCACAACACATTACTGAGAAAACCAAGATGAATAGACTTTCAAGTTCCTGCCCATAATGCAGCATGAGAATCATTCCTGGAGTATCTAAGAGAGTTCCTCATGAGAGAAAAGAAACCTACACATGGAATAATCAGGATGATGTTAATTATCCCCAATAAAGAAAGTTTCATACCAAAATAAGAGAATAAAGAAATAAAGCAGGACTTCCCTGGTGGTCCCCTGGTGGAGAAACTGTCAGCTAATGCAGGGGATGCAGGTTCGACCCCTGATCCAAGAAGACTCTACTTGTTGCAGAACAGCTGAGCTCGTGCGCCATAAGAACTGAGCTCTTGCTCTAGAGCCTGAGAGCCACAACTACTGAAGCCCTTGCGCCTAGAGCCTGTGCTCCACCACAAGAGAAGCCACTGCAACAAGAAGCCCAGGCACTGCAACGAACAGTAGCCCCTGCTGGCCACAACTAGAGAAAGCCTGTTCAGAGCAGTGAAGACCCAGAGCAGTTAAAAAAAATAAAAAGGTACAAGCTCATTTACTGGAATCATCTATTTAAGAAAAAGAAACAAAGCAAGCACTCGAGCCTCACTATAAGCAACCTTTATCTAAACATTCAAAGTCAATACAGGTTCATTTGAGACTATTTTTTACTTTGTAGAAATTTTCCTTCCCTATGGAATTGTATTTTGTTTTACTGTGATCCTTTAAACCATTTAAATATAATTTCATTAAACATCATAAACAGACAACTTTTGTTTTATAAATCAGGGCCTTCCTGCATAGACATAGACCTACTTAAACTTGGTCTCAGTAGGCTCAATTAAAAAATCTGGCAAATCAGGTTCCTGCCCTCCCCCAAGATGATTACTTACTCCAGTTTGTAGACTTCTGGTGCCTCAGAGAGGACAGAAAGAACTCAGTTCCATGCCACCCTGACTCTGAAGGGATGGGCTGGGAATGAGGGAGGGTGATTTCCTGATTGGCTCATTTTGCCCCTGGGCCTTCCTTTGCTGTGCTTGCCCTTGCCTGTAGAGGAGGAGCACAACTCTCAAGTTAAATATTTATATGCTTTAAAGACTGTTTTGCAGCGTTAGGTCTAAGAATTCTGCAGGAATTACTAACAGGCACTTTAGTAAAAGCACTGCGCAGTACTGAACTAGGCACAGGGGAGAAAAATAAGAAGAAAAGTAAGAGAAAGATCTCTGCACTCAGAAAATGTATCATCATTTTGTACTGGCAAGACAGTTCCTAGAAAACAGAACACAGGACTGCACAAGATTTGATTCCAAATGACTGCTAGGAAGTCTTTTGCTAATCCACTTAACAAATATTTATTAAGTATTCAAAGGACACAAAGTTGAATGGGATATTGTCTCTACTGTGAAGGAATTACAAATCAGTGAGGAAAGACATGTGTCAAAAAAGGCTTTACACAGCTGGTTCCATTGGTCCTGAGCCGGGAAAGTCTTGAAAGGTAAGCAGAGAATCACTGACAGAGAACAGGAAAGATATACTACAAGAGGGAGAAACACACAAAAAAGGCACAGACATGAAGCCTTCCTGACATACTAACAAAGCTGTAAAAATACAGCTAAAGAATAAGTGGATATTTTTTGAGAAACTAATGAAGGAGGGACAAAATAAAGTAAGAAATTAGTTAAGGAATGAAAGGAGAAAACATGAAAGAGATCATGATGGTTTATCAAGAGATGTCTGGAGATGCAATCAAGTGCCAGGCTGAATGTTTAGGCTTATCTGGAGCCAAGTGGGGAGGCAGGAGAAGGGACTGGTAGGATGCCTGTTGGGGACAGGAAGACCAGTCAGGAGACAAAAGCTGGTCCAGGTTGGACATGGAGAGGCTCTAACCAAAGCAATGGATGCAGAGGAAGACACAAATTTATAAGGTGTGATGACTGGTGGGATGTGGAGGGAGTAAATGAAAGGGAGGAAGTAATTCTCCAAAATTGTTCAAAATGATTTAATTTCTTCCTACTCCTACCCACCAGTAATACTGAGCTATATGTTGTTCCCTAAACACTTGATGTTTCCTTCTGCCTGTTTAGTCATATGTTTGTGGATGCTGTTCCTTCTGCCTCTGACATGCTACCGCTATCTATTGCTGTTGTTGTTCTTCAGTTGCTAAGTCCTGTCTGACTCTTTGTGACTCCATGGACTGCAGCAAGTCAGGCTCCTCTGTCCTCCACTATCTCCTGCACTTTGCTCACACTTATATCCATTGAGTCGGTGATGCTATCTAACTATCTCATCCTGAAGCCTTCCTCTCCTTTAGCTTTTCATCTTTCCCAGCATCAGGGTCTTTTCCAATGAGTCAGCTCTTTGCATCAGGTGGCCAAAGTATTGGAGCTTCAGCTTCATCATCAGTCCTTCCAATCAATATTCAGAGTTGATTTCCTTTAGGATTGACTTGTTGGATCTCCTTGCAGCCCAAGTGACTCTCAAGAGTCTTCTCCAGCACCACAGTTCAAAAGCATCAATTCTTCGGTGCTCTGCCTTCTTTATGATCCAACTCTCACATCCATACATGACTACTGGAAAAACTAAACCTTTGACTATATGGACCTTTGTTGCCAAAGTAATGTCTCTGCTTTTTAATACTGTCTAGGTTTTTCATAGATTTCCTTCCAAGGAGAAAGCATCTTTTCATTTCATGGCTACAGTCACTGTCCACAGTGATTTTGCAGCCCAAAAAATAAAATCTCACTGCTTCCACCTTTTCCCCTGCTATTTGCCATGAAGTGATGGGACCAGATGCCCTGATCTTAGTTTTTTCAACGTTAAGTTTTGAGCCGGTTTTTATTTACCTAGCAAATTCCTGTACCACCAAGTCTCTGTTACAAGGCCACTCTTTTCAATGCAGTTTTCCAAATTCTCTCCAGTTCAGACTTAAGACCCCTTTCCCCACACTCTTGCTGCAACATGCTTTTGCAGAGGTCCACAGAATATTTGGGCTTCCCTGGTGGCTCAGAGGTTAAAGCGTCTGCCTGTAGTGTGGGAGACCTGGGTTCGATTCCTGGGTAGGGGAGATCCCCTGGAGAAGGAAATGGCAACCCACTCCAGTATTCTTGCCTGGAAAATCCCATGGATGGAGGAGCCTGGTAGGCTACAGTCCAAAGAGTCGGACTCGACTGAGTGACTTCACAGAGCATTTAGTGCTCTACATGTCTACTTGTTTCCCACTAGACTATGATCTCATCAAGCACAGGCTCTTTATCCTATTTGCCACTGTAACCCTGGTAACCACACCTTCCCTGGGGGCCAAGAGGGTGGGTGGGAAGCTCCAATATTTTGGCCACCAGATGTGAAGAATGGACTCATTGGAAAAGACCCTGATGCTGGGACAGATTGAAGGTGGGAGGAGAAGGGGACAACAGAGGATGAGATGGTTGGATGGCATCACCTACTCGATGGACATGAGTTTGAGCAAGCTCTGGGAGTTGGTGATGGACAGGGAAGCCCGGCGTGCTGCAGTCTATGGGGTCACAAAGAGTCGGAAACAACTAAGCAATTGAACTGAACTGATTCCCAGACTCAAGATCTGCCACAATATTGTTGTTGTTGTTGTTTAGTCACCAAGGTATGTCCAACTCTTTTGCAACCCCATGAACTACACCCTGACAGGCTCCCTGTATAATGGGTTACCATTTCCTTCTCCAGGAGATCTTCCCAATTAAGGGATTGAACACACATCTCCTGCATTGGCAGGCGGATTCTTTATCGCTGAGCCACGAAGGAAGCCCGCCACAATATTAGGCAATCAATAAATATTTGTGGGGCTTTCCTGGTGGTCCAGTGGTTAAGAATTCACTTTGCAACGCAGGAGAAGATCCCACATGCTGAGAAGCAACTAAGCCCCCTTCTGCCACAACTACTAAGCCCATGCACCTTGACCCTGTGCTCCACAACAAGAGAAGCCACCACAATGAGTCCATGTACTACAACTAGTGAGTAGTCCCTGTCTTGCTGCAACTAGAGAAAAGCCCATATGCAGCAATGAAGACCCACCACAGCCAAAAAATAAAATAAATACATGAATCTTTAATAAATAAATAAGTATTTGTAAAATAAGTGAAACAGATTTCTGACATTGGGTGTGAAGATGATGATAACAATCACCAAAACAGGAAGACATATCTCTGTTTCCCTAGCTCTATGCATTTGTGTAAACACACACACACATACACACACACACAAAAAAAAGGCCTAGTAGAGTAAATGTGTGTTATATTCTGTAACCTAGAGCAACTCATTTTGCCTCTCTGGACCCCTTCTGTTATTCCTGCCCTGCCTAATTGCCCAATGTTATTTCACAAGATTATTAGGAAAATTTGATATACTAATGGAAAGATAATTTGAAAAACAGTAGGAAAACTTAGAGTTGTAGGCTATTATTGTAAGTTCCTACAGAAACTCAGGAAAATTAAAGATATTGTCAAGGTCACATCTGACAATCAACATGATTATGAAATCTCTCAAACTCATTCTCAGTCAGTTCAGTCATTCACTCGTGTCCAACTCTTTGTGACCCCATGGACTGCAGCACGTAACGCCTCCCTGTCCATCACCAACAGTCGGAGCTTTCTCAAACTCATGTCCATCAAGTAGGTGATGCTATCCAAACATCTCATCCTCTATTGTCCCTTTCTCCTCCTGCCTTCAATCTTTCCCAGCATCAGGGTCTTTTCCAATGAGTCTGTTCTTCACATCTGGTGGCCAAAGCATTGGAGCTTCAGCTTCAGCATCAGTCCTTCCAATGAATATTCAGGGTTGATTTCCTTTACAATTAACTGATTTCATCTCCTTACAGTCCAAGGGAATTTAAGAGTCTTCTCTAACACTACACATCAAAAGGATCAATTCTTTGGTGCTTAGCTTTCTTTATGGTCTAGCTCTCACATCCATACATGACTACTGGAAAAACCATAGCTTTGGCTACATGGACCTTTGTCGGCAAAGGAATGTCTCTGCTTTTTAATATGCTGTCTAGGCTGGTCATAGCTTTTCTTCTAAGGAGCAAGCGTCTTTTAATTTCATGGCTGCAGTCACCATCTGCAGTGATTTTGGAGAACCCCAAAATAAAGTCTGTCACTGTGTTCACTGTTTGTTTCCCCATCTATTTGCCATGAAGTGATGGGACTAGATGCCATGATCTTAGTTTTTCGAATGTTCAGTTTTAAGCCAGCTTTTTCACTCTCCTCTTTCACTTTCATCAAGAGGTTCCTCAGTTCCTCCTCGCTTTCTGCCATAAAGGTGGTGTCATCTGCATATCTGAGGTTATTGATATTTCTTCTGGCAATCTTGATTCCAGCTTGTGCTTCATCCAGGCTGGCATTTCGTATAATGTACTCTGCATATAAGTTAAAAAAGTAGGTGACAATATACATCCTTTATGTACTGCTTTCCCAATTTGGAACCAGTCTGTTGTTCCATGTCTGGTTCTAACTGTTGCTTCCTGACCTGCATACAGATTTCTCAGGAGGCAGGTCAGGTGGTCTGGTATTCCCACCTCTATAAGAATATTCCACAGTTTGTTGTGATCCACACAGTCAAAGGCTTTGGCGTAGTCAATAAAGCAGAAGTAGATGTTTTTCTGAAACTCTCTTGCTTTTTTGATGATCCAACAGATGTTGGCAATTTGATCTCTAGTTCTTCTGTCTGTTCTAAATCCAGCTTGAACATCTGGAAATTCTCAGTTCACATCCTGTTGAAGCCTCGCTTGGAGAATTTTGAGCATTATTTTGCTAGCATGTGAGATGAGTGCAACTGGGCAGTAGTTTGAACATTCTTTGGCATTGCCTTTCTTCGGGATTGGAATGAAAACTGACCTTTTCCAGTCCTGTGGCCACTGCTGAGTTTTCCAAATTTGCTGGCATATTGAGTGCACTACTTTCACAGCATCATCTATTAGGATTTGAAATAGCTCAGCTGGAATTCCATCACCTCCACTAGCTTTGTTTGTAGTGATGCTTCCTAAGGCCCACTTGACTTTGCATTCCAGGATGTCTGGCTCTAGGTGGGTGATCACACTAGTGTCGTTATCTGGGTCATGAAGATCTTTTTTGTATAGTTCTTCTGTGTATTCTTGCCACCTCTTGTTAGTATCTTCTGCTTCTGTTAGGTCCATACCATTTCCATCCTTTATTGTGCCCATCTTTGCATGAAACGTTCCCTTGATATCTCTTAATTTTCTTGAATAGATCTCTAGTCTTTCCCATTCTATTATTTTCCTCTATTTCTTTGCAGTGATCACTGAGGAAGGCTTTCTTATCTCTCCTTGCTATTCTTTGGAACTCTGCATTCAGATGGGTATGTCCTTCCTTTTCTCCTTTGCCTTTAGCTTCTCTTCTTTTCTCAGCTATTTTAAGGCCTCCTCAGACAACCGTTTTGCATTTCTATTTCTTGGGTCTTGAGCACTGCCTCCTGTACAATGTTACAAACCTCCATCCACAGTTCTTCAGGCACTCTGTCTAGAGATCTAATCCCTTGAATCTGTTTGCCACTTCCCTTGTATAATCATAAGGGATTTAAGAATAATCAAACTCATCCTAGCTCATACTTTTATCTCTGTTTTCATTTTTACTTTAGATAACTGCCAGTTCTGGAGTCAAGCCCAGGCATAGTTATAGGCACAGATACTAGCCTTCAGTCCAGGTTAAGATAATGCCAGTGATCACATCTGTCTTCTCTTGCCCTTCCTCTTCCCTCTTTCTTTTTCTGCTAAAAGGTGTAAAGAATAATCCATATTCATCTTCTAAATGCCAGCTACAGCATTCATCTCACTTTTCCAGCAGATACAAATTTCCTTTAAATGCAGGTATAATTAATAACTGCAGAAGATTTCAAAATGGCAACCCACTCCAGTATTCTTGCCTGGAAAATTCCATGGACAGAGGAGTTTGGCCGACTAAATCCATGGGGTTGTAAAGAGTCCACCATGACTGAGCGACTGAGCACAACTGATAACACCCAACTGCCAAGAGGAAGAGAATTAATCCGGCTGGTAGGTCCTCTCAATTACCCCAAGGGCTCACAGACTTGGACTTTATTGTTTAAATGTTTTCCTCTTGTCTTATCACTTAGAGTTTGATAAGCTGACTCAAAGTGCAGATGAGGAAGAATGAAATGATTTACCCAGAGTCAACAGCTAGTTAGTAACTAAGTGAAACCAATATGCTGAGTTCCTCACTTCTGTTTCTGTACTATTGGTGGGCTGTAGGGTGAAAGATAAGAGTTTCTTTCTGTTTCTTTTTCTGCAGTTTTTTCAAAAGATTTTCCTGTACTTTCACAGCTCATCCTCATAACATTCCTATAAGCAAGCCAATTACTAATCCTATTTTAGGTACAATGAAAATTATATTCAAAGAAGATGAGCAGGGTTTCTGTGGTGGCTCAGTGGTAAAGAATTCACCTACCAATGCAGGAGACATGGGTCCAATCCCTAGACCAGGAGGATCCCACATGCCACAGAGCAACTAAGCCCGTGTGCCACAACTATTGAGCCTGTGCTCTAGAGCCCAGGAACCACAACTACTGAAGCCCACACACCCTAGAGCCTGTGCTCTGCAACAGGAGAAGCCATCGCAATGAGAAACCCAAGCACCACAACTACAGAGCAGTCCCCGCTCGCCACAGCTAGAGAAAGCCCAAGAGCAGCAATGAAGACCAAGCACACCCAAAAATAAATCAAATAAAAAATAAAATAAAAATGAGCAATTTGCCTAAAATCATACAGCTGATTAGGGCAGAGCCAGGACTGGAGGTTTGCTATGGTCATTACCATGGAAGCTTAGCCTCACAGCTCTGCTAAAGTCTAAGGGTTGCTCCTAAAAAACCAGATGGTCTGCCACAAACCCATCTGAGAAATAAGTAGAAATAATAAATCATTTTATCCTCCCTGCTTTTACCTCTCCCTTGATTATTAGTAGAAGCAAGCAGAACTAGAGAGCATATAGAAATTTCCAATTTTGGTCTTAAAGAAGTAGCTTGTATTCTACTAACCCTCCTGCTGAGAACAACTAAAAGGGCTAGAAAGTGAAAGTGAAAGTGAAAGTCAGTCGCCCAGTTGTGTCCAACTCTTTGCGACCCCATGGACTGTAGCACACCAGGTTCCTCTGTCTGGGGAATTCTCCAAGCAAGAATACTGGAGTGGGTTGCCATTTCCTTCTCCAGGGGATCTTCCCGACTCAGGAATCAAACTCAGGTCTCCTATATTGCAAGCAGATTCTTTACCAACTGAGTCACTAGGGAAGCCCCCTAAAAAAAGGCTAGACAAATATTTAAATCAACAGGAGAAAACATTGCAAAGCAATCAATGGAGGCAGAACTTGAAGGTCTATGATCCTTGAGAGAAGAGAAGCAATAACAGTTGAGTTCCACATTCATCCTAGCTCTTTTTCTGAGGGCATTTTATTTTCCAAATCACAAGCAGTCTTTTTGAAAGGAAAAAAAAAAAGAACCATGAAGAAGGAGCCTAAAAACCTGCAACCAAATTTCAAAGTCATTGGCCAACTCAAAACTTTAAGATGTGCAAAACAAGAAACCAAGAAATTCAGTGAAAAACAGTATTTGGAGTGGTTAAAGACCAGAGATTTCAGTAACTATGTGCTTCCAGACAGACAAATGTTTGTTTTGGATCTTGATAAACACATCAAGTTTTCTATTGAGACCCTAAAGGCACCATAGCCTAATAATAAGAAACATGTCTAAAGAATAAATACTACGCCCTAGGGGAAAGACAAAGTTGAAGTAGTAAGCTTAAGACAAATCCTCAACAGGATCAAGTCAATCTACTTCTACCTCATCTGATTGAGGAAAGAAATGCTAACCCTCTTCAAGTACATATAACATATCATCCAGAGCCCCTACAAATGTTCAATTACAATGTCCAGCACCTAACTTTAAAATTATAAGACATTCTAAAAAGAAAAAAAAAGAAGGATCAAATGACCAACCCACTCCAAAAAAACAGATAACAGAAACAAATCCATAAATGATCCAGATATTAGAAATATTAAACAGGGCCTTTAAAATAACTATGATTAAACTTTCAAGAAAATAAGGGGAAAGGTGGAGGAACAGATGAAAAGATGGAGATTTAGAAAATACAATTAAAATCTGTAAAAAATAAATGCATATTCTAGAAATTAAAGGCTAACTGACCTTTCCCAGGTGGTTGCCGAAGACGGTGGAGAGGCAGGTCCTGGTGCTCAATGGCTGAGGCCATCTCCTGGGTCGCCTGGCAGCCATTGTGGCCAAGTAGGTGCTTCTGGGCGGGAAGGTTGTGGTTGTGCGCTGTGAGGGCATCAACATTTCTGGCAATTTCTACAGAAATAAATTGAAATACCTGGCCTTTCTCCACAAGTGGATGAACACCAACCCCTCCCGTGTCCCCTACCACTTCCGAACCCCGAGCCGCATCTCCTGGCGGACAGTGTGAGGCATGCTGCCCCACAAGACCAAGCGGGACCAGGCTGCTCTGGAGCACCTTAAGGTGTTTGATGGGATCCCACCACCCTATGACAAGAAAAAGCAAATGGTGGTTCCTGCTGCCCTCAAGGTTGTGTGTCTGAAGCCTACTCGGAAGTTTGCCTACCTAGGGCGCCTGGCTGAGGTTGGCTGGAAGTACCAGGTGGTGACGGCCACCCTGGAGGAGAAGAGAAAGGAGAAAACCAAGATCCACTACCAGAAAAAGAAGCAGCTCATGAAGCTACGGAAGCAGGCCGAAAAGAACATGGAGAAGAAAATTGGCACATTCACAGAGGTCCTCAAGACTCATGGATTCCTCAGTTCAGTTCAGTTCAGTCGCTCAGTCGTGTCCGACTCTTTGCGACCCCATGAATTGCAGCACGCCAGGCCTCTCTGTCCATCACCAACTCCCGGTGTCTACCCAAACCCATGTCCATCGAGTCGGTGATGCCATCCAACCTTCTCATCCTCTGTCGTCCCCTTCTCCTCCCGCCCCCAATCCTACCCAGCATTAGGGTCTTTTCCAATGAGTCAACCCTTCGCATGAGGTGGCCAAAGTATTGGAGTTTCAGCTTCAACATCAGACCTTCCAATGAACACCCAGGATTGATCTCTTTTAGGATGGATTGATTGGATCTCCTTGCAGTCCAAGGGACTCTCAAGAGTCTTCTCCAACACCACAGTTCAAAAGCATCAATTCTGCAGCGCTCAGCTTTCTTCACCGTCCAACTCTCACATCCATACATGACCACTGGAAAAACCATAGCCTTGACTAGACGGACTTTTGTTGGCAAAGTAATGTCTCTGCTTTTAAATATGCTATCTAGGTTGGCCATAACCGTCCTTCCAAGGAGTAAGCGTCTTTTAATTTCATGGCTGCAATCACCATCTGCAGTGATTCTGGAACCCAAAAAAAATAAAGTCTGACACTGTTTCCACTGTTTCCCCATCTATTTCCCATGAAGTGATGGGACCAGATGCCATGATCTTAGTTTTCTGAACGTTGAGCTTTAAGCCAACTTTTTCACTCTCTTCTTTCACCTTCATCAAGAGGCTCTTTAGTTCTTCTTCACTTTCTGCCATAAGGGTGGTGTCATTCGCATATCTGAGGTTATTGATATTTCTCCCGGCAATCTTGATTTCGGCTTGTGTTTCTTCCAGCCCAGCGTTTCTCATGATGTACTCTGCATATAAGTTAAATAAGCAGGGTGACAATACACACGGATTCCTAGTCTGAGCCAAATAAAATTGACTGTTTATTCTTCACGCTTGGCCTGGCCTGCCCTTCCTCCATCGCCATCCTAGGATGTGGGGCTCCCAGGGGCTGCTGTGCAGGTGCCACAGGCAGACCGGGTATAGCCGAGGGGTGTTAGTTAGTGTAGGCAGTTCCAAGGGCTGTGCAGGCGTCGTTGGTCTGCAGCCTATTTGTTCGTGAGCCATGAACAGTTGGAACAACCAGTGCAGTTGCAATATTGCAATATTGGCAGAAGTGAGCTGGAAGACTTAATTGGAAGGGATTTGCATGACTTAAAGGGAGTCTGGTCACGCTTCTCACGTGGTCGGATACTATACTCTGCAGCTGTTAGGATGTGAGAGAATGCCCAAAAAGTGTCTCTGGAAGAGAAGTTTCAGCCAAGGGGTCACAGGCATCGCCCTCGTGTCTTCCCTATATTTTGTGATCCAAAACCAATAAATTATTTTTTTAAATAAATAAATAAATAAAGGCTAACTGAAATGGTTTCATGAACTACATAAAGCAAAAGACAGGGTGAATGAACTCAAAAAGTGGTCAACAGAAAACATCTGAATAGCACAGAGAGAAAAAATAGAGGGGAAAAAAAAGCAGAATAAGACGTCCATCTTCCATTAAGGATGCAGAACGCTGGAGAGTCTTGCTCCCATCTTTAAAACAACAATTTTGAAAATTCAGATAATATGAAATTTTACAATTTTTGTTTTGCCAATCAGTAACCTGAGGTTTCAGGGGAACCAATTATCTGCAGAAAGACAAATCAACTGGAAAAAAATAAACAACATAAAAATTGAAAATTATATTTTATTTAGTGGACTTACTGAGGATTTAAGTCCAGGATACAGCCTCTCAGATTACTCTGAGGGACTGTTTCAAAGATGTAAGGCAGGGACTTCCCTGGTCTAATGGTTAAGAATTTGCCTGCCATATATATGGCATCCAGAAGGATGGTAATGATAACCCTATTTGAAGGGCAGCAATGGAGACACAGATATAGAGAACAGACTTAGGAACATGGGGACAGGAGGAGGGGGTAGGAAAGAGAGGGTGGGACAAATGGAGAGATTAGCATGGAAATATATATGCTAACATATGTAGAACAGATAGCCAGTGGGAAATTGCTGTATGACTCAGGGAACTTAAAACCAGACTGTGACAACCTAGAAGAGTGGGATCAGGTAGGAGGTGGGAAGGAGGCTCAAGAGGGAGGAGACATCTATATGTACACCTGTGGCTGATTCATGTTGATGTATGGTAGAAACCAACACAATATTATTATAATTGTCCTTCAATTAAAAATAAAGAAAAAAAAGAATAATGAGAAAAAAACAATAAAATTTTAACCAGCATGGCCACTAAAAATAGAAAGCAGACAGCAGAGCAAATAAGAAATTGAGGCCATGAGCTACTCAGAGCAGAAGAGTTCAATAACAACACCTTGTAAACTAATTTTATAAATTAAATATAACAACAAACTGTCTTACTTTGCTTTTAAACCTAACTTCAATATCAAAAAATAAAACTGAATGCAATGCAGATTTTTAATTAAACAAACAAATAAAAAAGAATTTGCCTGTCAATGCAGGGGACCTGGGTTCAATCCGGGCTACAGGAAGATTTCACATGCTATGGCCAACTGAGCCCATGTGCCACAACTACTGAATCTGCGTATCAGAAATACTGAAGCCTTCACCTCTAGAGCCCATGCTCTGCAACAAGAGAAGCCACTGTAATGAGAAGTCCATGCACCACAACTAGAGAGTAGGGGCCACTCTTCACAACTAGAGAAAGCCCTCACACAGCAACAAACACCCAGCACAGTCATAAATAAATAAACAAATGAAATTAAAAAGAAAAAACAACCATAGGTCCCAATGTAATGGTATTTTGGAAACAGGCCCTTGGGGGAGTAGTTAGCGTTACATTATGTCATGAGAGTGCCATCTCCATGATGCAATTAGTGAGCTTATAAAATGAGGAAAAGATGAAATATCTCTTTCTGTGTAAGAACAGAGGAAAGGCCATGTGAGGATGCAGTAAGAACATGGCTGAGTGCAAGCCAGGAAGAAAACCCTTACCAGAACATGATCATGATCTCTAACTTCCAGTCTCCAAAACCATGAGAAAATTAATTTCTTTTTTAAGTCACCCATTCTATGGCGTTTTGGTATGGCAGCCTGAGCAGATTAAAACTGAGGCTTATTATGAAGAGACAATAATTAAGGCAGTGTGGTGTCAGAAAAAGCACTGACACATAGTCAATGGAATAGGGTCCAGAAATAGACCCACAAATATATGATCAACTGGTTTTCCACATGTAATAAAAGCTACTCAATATAAAAAGGATAATATTTTAAATAAATGGTACTACAGCAACTGGGTATCTACATGCAAAAAAGAAAAATTAACTTCAATTCATAATTTGTGCCCTATTTTAAAAGCAACTCAAAATGGATCAAGGACTGAAATCCCAAATCAGAAACTACAAAGCTTTTAGAGAGAAAAAAAAACAGCCAATCTTTGTTATCTTGGACTATACAAAAATTTCTTGGATATAATGTCAAAAGCACAATCCATAAAAGAAAAAACAATAAAATGGATTTCCTCAAGATTAAGAACTTCTGCTCTCCAAAAGACACCATAAAGAGAATGAAAAGATATACCACAAATAGGTATAAAACATTTGCAAATTAAAAATCTGATAATAAACACAGCCAGAATATTTTTAAAACTCACAAAACTGAATGTTGAGAAAAAAAAATCCAAACAACTTGATAAATGGGCAAACGATTTAGATCTTTTACCAAAGAAAATATCAAGTGGCAAAAAAGCATATGGAAAGATGCTACCTCATTAGTCATCAGGAAAAGGCAAATTAAGACCACAATGAGATACCACTGTATACCCATTAGAATGGCTAAAACTAAAGGGGGAGGTGGGAGAGGAGAAAAGGAAAGGAAAAGAAAGAAAAGAAAAAAAAATGACAATACTAAGTACTGATGAGTTTGCAGAGCAACTGGAATTCTCACATACTGAGGGAGGGAGGGAATGATCTCTACAAGAGTATACAAAAACAAATTATAAAAATCAACTATATTTCTATGTACTAAAAAAAATGAATTTTAACAAAAGATACCTTACAATACAATTTTTTAAACAGCGTACCTTCAAATACTTCTCTGTCTCTCCCATCTGTTCTTTCTGGGACTCCAATCAGATTTGTATCAGACCCTTGATGATATTCCACAGATTTCTAACACAGTGTTATGTCTCTCTCCTCTATGCTAATTTCAGATAGTTTCTATTGCTATGTCTTCAAGTTAACTAATTTTTTCATCTGCAATGTGTAAGCTGCTACTAATCCCATCCAGTGTACTTTTCATTTCAGATGATGTATTTTTTTATCTCTAGAAGTTTAATTTCAAACATATCCTTTTTATATCTTCTTTTTTATACCTCCTTTTTCTCTGTTTTCTCTCCTACTTCTTCCACCTTCTTGAACAATATTTTAATACATATGGGATGGGATATACAATAAATATTAAAATACTTGCTTCAACAGTTTTGCCCTCTAAATCTATCATGTGTCATTTCTGTGTTTTTCCTATTGACTGATTTCTCCTCTTGTTACAAGCTCTATTTTTATGCATTATTCAGTTCAATTCAGTCGCTCAGTTGTGTCCGACTCTTCGCGACCCCATGAACCGCAGCCTGCCAAGCCTCCGTGTCCATCACCAACTACTGGAGTCTACGCAAACCCATGTCCATTGAGTCGGTGATGCCATCCAACCATTTCATTCTCTGTCGTCCCCTTCTCCTGCCCTCAATCTTTCCCAGCATCATGGTCTTTTCAAATGAGACAGCTCTTTGCATCAGGTGGCGAAAGTATTGGAGTTTCAGCTTCAACATCAGTCCTTCCAATGAATACCCAGGACTGATCTCCTTTAGGATGGACTGGTTGGATCTCCTTGCAGTTTAAGGGACTCTCACGAGTCTTCTCCAACACCACAGTTCAAAAGCATCAATTCTTCTGCGCTCAGCTTTCTTTATAGTCCAGCTCTCATATCCATACATGACTACTGGAAAAACCATAGCCTTGACTAGACGGACTTTTGTTGGCAAAGTAATGTCTGCTTTTTAATATGCTGTCTAGGTTGTTTATAACTTTCCTTCCAAGGAGTAAGCGTCTTTCAATTTCATGGCTGCAGTCACCATCTGCAGTGATTTTGGAGCCCAGAAAAATAAAGTCAGCCACTATTTCCAATGTTTCCCCATCTATTTGCCATGAAGTGATGGGACCAGATGCCATGATCTTAGTTTTCTGAATGTTGAACTTTAAGCCAACTTTTTCACTCTCCTCTTTCACTTTCATCCAGAGGCTCTTCAGTTCTTCTTCACTTTCTGCCATAAGGGTGGTGTCATCCGCATATCTGAGGTTATTGATATTTCTCCCAGCAATCTTGATTCCAGCTTGTGCTTCCTCCAGCCCAGCATTTCTCATGATGTACTCTGCATATAAGTTAAATAAGGAGGATGACAATATACAGCCTTGATGTACTCCTTTTCCTATTTGGAACCAGTCTGTTGTTCCATGTCCAGTTCTAACTGTTGCTTCCTGACCTGCATACAGGTTTCTCAAGAGACAGGTCAGGTGGTCTGGTATTCCCATCTCCTTCAGAATTTTCCACAGTTTATTGTGATCCACACAGTCAAAGGCTTTGGCATAGTCAATAAAGCAGAAATAGATGTTTTTCTGGAACTCTCTTGCTTTTTCGATGATCCAGCGGATGTTGGCAATTTGATCTCTAGTTCCTCTGCCTTTCCTGAAACCAGCTTGAACATGTGGAAGTTCACAGTTCACGTATTGCTGAAGCCTGGCTTGGAGAATTTTGAGCATTACTTTACTAGCGTTGTGAGATAAGTGCAACTGTGCCATAGTCTGAGCATTCTTTGGCATTGCCTTTCTTAGGGATTGGAATGAAAACTGACCTTTTCCAGTCCTGTGGCTACTGCTGAGTTTTCCAAATTTGCTGACATATTTAGTGCAGCAGTTGCATAAAGTAAATTTAAATTTTAAAAAATGGTAATTTAAAGTCAGAGGACAGTTAATACAAGTTTTACACAGTTGGGTGCTGCATTTTTTTTTGCATTCCTCTAAATACTTTTGACTTCATTCTAGAATGCAGCTAAGTTATCACTTGGAAACAGTTTGAATCTAGCAAGTTTTGTTTTTTCTGCTTTGTTATAGAGGTCCGAAACAGCCTTTAAAGGGACTTCCCGGGCAGGCTAGTGGTTAAGACTCTGAACTTCCACTGCAGGGGGTGTGGGTTTCCTACAAGGAACTAAGTTCCAAGGTGTCTTGAGGCCAAACAAAAACAAAACAGCCTTTAAACTAGGACGAATTTGGCTCTACTACTGAAACAATCCTTTCCTGAGAACTTGACTCCACGCCCCAAGAGTTAGGTCTTTCCACTTGGGTTAGTAGTTTCCCAGTCCTGTGCAAGCTCTAAGGATTTTTCTGATTGCCCTTTTCCAGTTCTTCTTTCTCAGGTCTCAGTGGTTTGCTCACATGCATGTCCTTATCAGCCTTCTCTCTGTTACTCTCTCCTCCTCTGTACTCTGCCCTGTGAATACCAGCCACCTTGAACTGAACTCTGAACTCCATGAGATCAATGGGCCTGGAAACCCTTTCCAGGCAGCAAGCTGAGACGACCATAGGGTTCATCTTATTGCCCTTTCAAGGATCACCATCCTGTGTTGCCTGTTGTCCAATATCTGAAAATCACTGACTTTTCAGTTGTTTACGTTGAGAGTAAGTCTGGACCCTGTCACTCCATCTTGGCCAGAAGTAGAAATCTGTGAGTAATTATGAGCGCCTACTATTGTGCTGGATGCAGCCTTAGCTGCTGAGGACACAGTCGTGACCCACACAGACAAGGGTCCTGTCCTCCCAGAGAAAGCTTTTTAAAAAAAGAAAAAAAAAATGGACCTCCAGGGAAGCCCCCATAGCATCTTCTTAATTTTATTTATTTTGGCTACAGTGGGTCTTGGTTGCTTTGTACTGGCTTTCTCTAGTTGTGGAGATCAGGGGCTACTCTTTATTGTGGCCTTCTCATTGCAGTAGCTTCTCTTGTTGTGGAGCACAGCTCTAGGTGCGTGGGCTTCAGTAGTTGCAGCACACAGGCTCAGTAGTTGTGACTTGTAGGCTTAGATCCACAGCCTGTGGAAACTTCCAGGACCAGGGATTGAACCTGTGTCCCTTGCATTAGCAGGCAGATTCTTATCCACTGTGCCACCAGGGAAGTTCCAGGAAGAAGCTTTTTAATAAAGGCCTGTGAAGATCAGTATTGAGTTCTACAGAAGGAATAGATACAATTAACAAGTCTTCATTCTGCCTTCCAGGACTTTCAGCTCTTTTGTATCCTTTCAGGATCTACAGCTTCAAAAAACAGCAGATTACACTGGAGGTCAGAGATCTCAGTGCTTGATGGGGACAGCTTTTCCCCTAACTTCAATTCAACAAATAATTATGGACAAATTCACAGCTCAGAGTAGTGTATGGTACCTTTTCATCCACTCCTATGCAACTTGTATTATTATTCCTATAGTCTTCTGCCCCCAGATACAGAGTTCTCTCCAGAAGAATCTCTCTTATGCAAGACCACCTACATAATTTGTGGGGCCCAGTGTGAAACTAAAACGTGCCCCTCCTTGATCAAAAATATTAAGAATTATCAGATGTTGACAGCAGAGCATTAAAGCAAGCACGGGACCCCTCCAAGAGTGGGCCTTGTGTAACTGCCTAGGTTGCACACCCATGAAACCATTCCTGCTCCTGTCTCACCTGCAAACTAATTCCAGTCTCCTCTGTGATGCCGTCAACCATCTGTCAGACAGACAGGAAGGCTCTCCAGCAGCCTGGTAACACAGTTAACACAAACACACAAACAAACAGTCAAAATATTTGCATCATTTGCAGATCGAATGCACAGTGCTTCTCCTAGAGTTGTGACACAATAGGTACTTGATAAACACTTGTTGGATAACAAATAACGAAAAAATCATGCCCTAAGAAAAGGAGCTAGAATAGCTTTGATCATCAGGACCTTTCTGGCACCCATGAAATCATCCCACATGGGTGATCCATTCTTGAACTCTAAGGATAGGTCTACCAGTGTTCATACCACACTAACGTCTTTTAGCAACCTTTGGAGGAAAACTGTTTAAAATGAAGGAATTGGGACCTCCCTGATGGTCAAGTGGTTAAGACTCCATGCTTCTACTGTGCGGGGCATGGGTATGATCCCTGGTAGGGTAACCAAGATCCCACATGCAGCATGGCTTAAATAAATAAATAAAATGAAGGAATTACATTTAAAGGAAAGGCAGAGAACCAACAGACTGAAAATTTCAACTTTCTAATCATTAACTGAGCTACTGTTAAGTGGATACAGAACTACATTATCTTGTTATCAGCTAAAGAAAAGAACAGATTGAGAAATTATCCTGCTTCCAAACTTCCAACTTGAAAAAATCAAGTTCCAAGGAAAAGAACTTTGAGGCCCTCCCATTCCTCCCATGCTCAATTCCATCTGGCCTTGGCGCCAGCCAGGTCATAAAATAGCTGCTATCTGGAGGAGTAAGGCAGGTTATCTTGTAGACTCTTACAAATTTTTAGAGCAAAACAGACCTTTAAGATTGTCTTGTTAACCACAACTGAACTGCAGGCAGTGCAGGGCATCAAGCTGCAAACTGCTGCCTGGTGGGCACGGTGTAAGGACTCTGTGCTCTACTGGTCATGCACTTGGGCCTGCAGTGAATCCGACCGTCTATTACACACCTTCCACTTCATGAAGATGACATCCAGTCCCTCTCTCTAACTGTGACCTTGAGAAGTCTCCCCTCACTCTCCTATCTTCCCAAAAATCTGAAGGTCCTTACCAATTAGATGATTCACTGATGTCTCAGCACCAATTGTTCTAAACGTGAAATTACACTTAACTTGTCAGATCCCATCTCCTCCCAAATTCCCTCTGTTACCCTCTAGGTAAAGCATTCCTTATCCTCACTTTCTCCTTCTGTCCCCCTAGTGGTATTTTCCTCACTTGGCCTTGTATAGAGCTAGGCACATGCCCGAGCCAGGTACAGAGTCTGGGCTAGAGCTAGGGACTTTGTCCCCTCTCATCAGAGGGGAAGTTCCCTGAGAGAAGACCTTGTGAAGGAGAAAAAACAGACGTGGAATAGGGTGCAAAGGAAAGCATTTAAAGATCCATTTCTTCAATGTCACAATTTTGGAAAGGGTGGACCCTAAACACCAGGCCATGCAAATTACTGGGGGCAGTTAAATGGCAGATTTAAAGGGGTGGTGATGACAAGTGTTTTCCAAGGACCTCTTTATTTTTTAACGTTTTCTATATTCAACTATTCAGATCGATTATATTCTTTGCAGCCAAAGATGGAGAAGCTCTATACAGTCAGCAAAAACAAGACCGGGAGTAGACTGTGGCTCAGATCATGAACTGCTTATTGCCAAATTCAGACTTAAAATGAAGAAAGTAGGGAAAACCACTAGTCCATTCAGGTATGACCTAGATCAAATCCCTTATGAGTATACAGTGGAAGTGACAAATAGATTTAAGGGACTAGATCTGATAGACAGAGTGCCTGATGAACTATGGACAGAGGTTTGGGACATTGTACAGGAGACAGGGATCAAGAAAATCCTCACGGAAAAGAAATGCAAAAAAGCAAAATGGCTGTCTGAGGGGGCCTTACAGATAGCTGGGAAGAGAAGAGAAGCGAAAAGCAAAGGAGAAAAGGAAAGATATTCCCATCTGAATGCAGAGTTCCAAAGAATAGCAAGGAGAGATAAGAAAGCTTTCCTCAGCGATCAATGCAAAGAAATAGAGGAAAACAACAGATTGGAAAAGACTAGAGATCTCTTCAAGAAAATTAGAGATACCAAAGGAACATTTCATGCAAAGATAGGCTTGATAAAGGACAGAAATGGTATGGACCTAACAGAAGCAGAAGATATTAAGAAGAGGTGGCAAGAATACACAGAAGAACTGTACAAAAAAGATCTTCATGACCCAGATAATACAATGGTGTGATCACTCACCTAGAGCCAGACATCCTGGAATGTGAAGTCAAGTGGGCCTTAGAAAGCATCACTACGAACAAAGCTAGTGGAGGTGATGGAATTCCAGTAGAGCTATTTCAAATCCTCAAAGGTGATGCTGTGAAAGTGCTGCACTCGATATGCCAGCAAATTTGGAAAACTCAGCAGTGGCCACAGGACTGGAAAAGGTCAGTTTTTGTTCCAATCCCAAAGAAAGGCAATGCCAAAGAATGCTCAAACTACCGCACAATTGCACTCATCTCACATGCTAGTAAAGTAATGCTCAAAATTCTCCAAGCCAGGCTTCAGCAATACGTGAACCATGAACTTCCAGATGTTCAAGCTGGTTTTAAAAAAGGCAGAGGAACCAGAGATCAAATTGTCAATATCCGCTGGATCATCGAAAAAGCAAGAGAGTTCCAGAAAAACATCTATTTCTGCTTTATTGACTATGCCAAAGCCTTTGACTGTGTGGATCACAATAAACCGTGGAAAATTCTGAAAGAGATGGGAATACCAGACCACCTGACCTGTCTCTTGAGAAACCTGTATGCAGGTCAGGAAGCAACAGTTAGAACTGGACATGGAACAACAGACTGGTTCCAATAGGAAAAGGAGTACGTCAAGGCTGTATATTGTCACCCTGCTTATTTAACTTATATGCAGAGTATATCATGAGAAACGCTGGGCTGGAAGAAACACAAGCCGGAATCAAGATTGCCGGGAGAAATATCAATAACCTCAGATATGCGGATGACACCACCATTATGGCAGAAAGTGAAGAAGAACTAAAGAGCCTCTTGATGAAGGTGAAAGAGGAGAGTGAAAAAGTTGGCTTAAAGCTCAACGTTCAGAAAACTAAGATCATGGCATCTGGTCCCATCACTTCATGGGAAATAGATGGGGAAACAGCAGAAACAGTGTCAGACTTTTATTTTTTTGGGGTCCAGAATCACTGCTGATGGTGATTGCAGCCATGAAATTAAAAGACGCTTACTCCTTGGAGGGAAGGTTATGGCCAACCTAGACAGCATATTTAAAAGCAGAGACATTACTTTGCCAACAAAAGTCCGTCTAGTCAAGGCTATGGTTTTTTCCAGTGGTCATGTATGGATGTGAGAGCTGGACGGTGAAGAAAGCTGAGCGTTGGAGAAGACTCTTGAGAGTCCCTTGGACTGCAAGGAGATCCAATCAATCCATCCTAAAGGAAATCAATCCTGGGTGTTCATTGGAAGGTCTGATGTTGAAGCTGAAACTCCAATACTTTGGCCACCTCATGCGAAGGGTTGACTCATTGGAAAAGACCCTAATTCTGGGTAGGATTGGGGGCGGGAGGAGAAGGGGACGACAGAGGATGAGATGGTTGGATGGCATCACCGACTCAATGGACATGGGTTTGGGTAGACTCCGGGAGTTGGTGATGGACGGAGAGGCCTGGCGTGCTGCAATTCATGGGGTCGCAAAGAGTCGGACACGACTGAGCGACTGAACTGAACTGATATTCAACTATGATTTGTTTTTTGAAATGTTTGCCATTTCTTATGGAATTCTGCTGTTTTTAAATTTTGCCTGTGAGAAATTTAAGGTCTTTTTCTCTTTAGCTTTGTCTCCCACACAGGTTCCTTTCAGAGTAATGAGACATTGAAAGTGTAAAGGGTGTGAAAATCGAGAAGGGAGATGATAAATACCCTTCCATACTACAAGCATTGGTCTTGGCCAATTCAAAGACCAAGCACTAGATAACCTGTTCTTTCAGTAAAGAGTTTCTAGAAATACCTAATTGAAAGATCAACCAAATGTTCTCTCACCACAGAAAGCAGAGTGAAACTACGGTTAAGTCCTAAGGAATTATAACCTCTCTGCTCTGGTGTTAAGAAAACTTATTCCTAAAGATTGTTTCTCGACATCCTGTTTGTAATTTCTCTATCTCCTTGACTCTACCTCCCTCTCTCTTTCATCTCTGTCTCTCATACCCCTTCCTCTCTGTTTCCCACCTCTCTTACATCTTGCAGTGCTTTGCCTAAGAAAGCTGTGATAGACGGAACTCTGAGGAATAGCTTCCCAAACTCCTGTGGGGACCACCTCAGTCCCTGCAGAGTGGAGCTGGTGACTGAGACAGACAGAGATGAGGGTGTGTGTGTCAGGGAGCCGGTGGATGAGCAGTCAAGGCTTTATCCTGGGAGTGACTTCCCTGGTGGTCTCATGGTTAAGATTCTATGCTTCCAACGCAGGGAGCCTGGGTGTTTGATCCCTGGTTGGGTAACTAGATCCCATATGCTGCAACTAACTAAGAGATCCCGCATGCCCCAATGAAAATCAAAGATCCCATGTGCCACAACTAAGACCTGGTGCAGCCTGACTAGTTAGTTATTTAATATGTTTTAAAGGCTTTATGGAGGAACGAATGAGGCTCAGGAAGGACTCAGTGAGGCCCTGTGAGCAGAGTCATGTGGTATAGAGATTCAGCATTAACAACAACCTCCCACAATTAGCCTTACAGGACTGTGACTAGAATCTTTACTTTCTATTTACTGAACTTCTTGGGAGACTTTTGCCTTGGGTTCTGATTAGAAAAGCCTAACCTCTAGTATTCCTTACTGATCTGTCGTTGGCTAACTATTTCCCATGGTTAAATTGTGAAGTGGACAGAGTCAAGGAAAGTTGGTGTTCACTTCTCACTTCTGACCCTCCTCCTAGGTGCTCTAAGTATACCTTATTGGTGAAAGTCTATTCTTGTTTGAAAAACAAGTTATAAAGAAGTAATTCTTGGCCAAAATATTTGTTATTAAGCATTTCAAGGTTTTTCTTTCTACCTCTCTCTCTCTTTTTTTTTTTCTTTTTAACTTTTAAGGCAGGATTGGAGAGATCTGGTGTCAGAGACTCCATGAGAAATGACTTCGTGCCTTTAGGGAAAGTATTTAATTATCTTGAATCTCGAGTCCAACTTCTGCAAAATGGAAGTGATAAGTTTATCTGCCTACAAGATTGAGAGTCTGCCTACTAAATAAGAACAAAAGAGAAAGGGGAAAAAATGTCTGCATAAATGGTAAGATGTTCCCAAAACTTTAATACCTGAAGTATAAACATCCTAATATGGATCCTTTTGCTTTTTTTAAAGCTATATTGTTCATTTATTATATTTTAGGCACTACTCCAAGCCTGACATGCATTTCATTTATTTTCTCATGTAATCCTATCCACACACCTTTGAGGAAAGTACTATTACTATCCCAGTTTTCCACACAAGGAAACTCAGGCTTAGAAAGATGAAGTATTTTAAGAGGTTAAACAACTTGCCCAACTGCTAATAAGTGGAAATCTTAGTTTTGAATCCAAACAGTTGGGTATTTCTCAAGTAGAGTTGAGAACTCCCAATCAGTAGGATCTCAAACCCCCTTGTCTCCCCTAATCAGAGGGTGCTGATAGGGGCATTGCAGCTGGAGCACTGATTCAGCCCCTCAGTTCACATCTCCCCCAGGAAGCTGCTCCAGTTCCTGATAAAGCCTTCCAGAAGCAAGTATTGCAATGAAGGTAAGTTTTGACATAATGGCATTCTCCAGAAAGGAATTAAGGCAACTCTGATGGTAGGTAAGGGCAGCCCAGATGCACTAGCTTTGACGTCTGTAAACTCTGCCTGTGATTCAGTCCATAGGTCAGTTCTCAAGAACTTTTCCAGGCTTGTTAACTCCGTGGCCTAAGAGTAGAACCTGCCTGCAAGAAAGAAGGAACAGAAGAGTGGCTACCATCTCCTCACTTCCCTCCTATCCTCTCCACCTCTGCAAGTCTTTCCAAGGAAACCACCAACCATATTACAAAGAGTAGGAGAAGGGGCCCTCCCTGGGTCAGGTAGGGGCATGGAAAGGAGAGGCCATGTCTGAGACATGCAATAAAGGACAGCACAGATGACTGGAAAGCCAGTCTTCAGCGCTAAAGCCCCCTCTCTTTTCCTTTTTCTCCATCCTGTCTTCTTCCTCTCCAGCCTGATCAAAATCTGTTCTCAGGAAAAGATGAGAGATTGGCTGCTTCCCTGGGAACCAAAGTCAAGAAGTAACCATGTAGTTTCTGTAGTTTCTGTGCCCTGTAAAGGGCTTTGTAGAATTGGGTGAGCAAAAGAGGGAGGTCGGCTTTGTCATAGTCAGGTTTATTTCCCCCGTGCCTAGATTGGTGCCTGGCTCTTTAGTTGTTGACTGAACAAATTTTGGAGGCCAGGGAGTCATTTTCATAACCCTTAAGCTGAACACCTATTGGCCCTGGGCTGTGGACCTGTGGGCCACAGGAGTTAGAGCTTCTGAGCAGAGGAACTTCGGATGCTAAGAGATCCAGGCCTATGTGGGTGCTGGACAGCACACTGTGTGAAGCCAACACTAAATACTGTATCACTACATGTACCCAGGGTGCCCTTCAGCTCCTAGCAGAGATTTATAAGCCTCACTCTAACCTCCAATCCCTGCTTCCAAAATAGCAGAATGCTGGCTCTACCACTGGAGGACATGCCCCTACCTTTCTGGGGCACAGAGCAAGGGGTCTGGATTAAGATCTCCCCACTGCTAATGCACTGAATTGTGCCCCCCTCCCCCCAGTTCGGGCTCCCCCTGTGGCTCAGCGGTAAAGAATCCGCCTGCAATGCAGGAGACCTGGGTTCGATCCCTGGGTTGGGAAGATCCCCTGGAGAAAGGAAAGGCTACCCACTCCAGTATTCTGGCCTGGAAAATCTCATGGGCAGAGGAGCCTGGTGGGCTGCAGTCCATGAGGTCGCAAAGAGTCGGGCACAACTGAGCAACTAACACTTACTTACTTAACCCCCAATTCATATGATGAACCATTAAACCTTAATGTGACTATATTTACAGTAAGGAAGTAATTAAGTTTTAACGAGGTCATAAGGGCAGGACCCTAATCCAATAGGACTATTGTTGTTATTACTGTTGAATACTTTGGCCACCTGATGCAAAGAGACAACTCACTGGAAAAGAACCTGATGCTGGGAAAGATTGAGGACAAGAGGAGAAGGAGACAAAAGAGGATGAGATAGTTAGACAGCATCACCAACTCAATGGACATGAATCTGAACAAACTCCAGAAGATAGAGAAGGATGGGGGAGCCTGGTGTGTTGCAGTCCAAAGGGTCGCAAAGAGTAGGACATGACTTAACAACTGATAAACAAACAAACAAAAAATTGTTCTTATAAGATAATACACCAGAGTAGTCACTCTCTCTCCACCATGTGAGGACAAAGCAAAAAGATGGCCATCTGCAAGTCAGGGAGTCCTCATCAGAAAATAAACTGGCTAGCACAAACACATACATACATTAGGTTTAAGCCACTCAGTCTATGGTATTTTGTTATGACAGCCTGAGCAGAACAAGACACGTGCTTCCTCTATAATACTTCAGATTTATGCTCAGAGAGGTTCTGACGAGCAGACAAACCTTCTAGGCCCACTCTTACCCAAGCCAAATTCCTTCCTGTTATATATCTTTTATTCCACACAAATGAACACAACACTGCTTTTTCTTATACTCCATTTCTCCCTTGCCACATTTTAGATATTTTTTTAATGATAATTTTGTTTTTCCAACTTTAACTGAATTTCAGATGTCTGCTTGTTTTTCCATTTGGGTTTTGCCTTTTTTTTTTTTTTGGCCTCATTGCATGGCATGTGGAATCTTAGTTCCCTGACCAGGGATGGAACCCATGCCCCTGCAGGGGAAGCTGGAGTCTTAACCACTAGACAGCCAGGGAAGTTCTGCCACATCTTAGATATTAAGTTGCAAATGAGGCAGATTTTGCAGGACAAGAATGCTTTGAAGATCCAGGCATACCATGGGGCCCTAGTGGTACAGAGAATCTCTCTCTTGGTCTGTCTTGGTCTCACGGTCTCAGCATTAAGAAATTGGGCTTAAGATGTCTCCATTAAAATGGTAATGTTACTTTGGGATAGGAGGATAATACTTTTAACACTATTCAACCATTTAGTAGGTCAGCTGGCTCCCTCTGAAGGCAACTGGATAAAGTTCTCTTAAAGTAATTGGAGGAAAGAAGGTTCAAGAGTCCTGAGAGGGAAAGCTTAGGAATCAGAGCTTATGTCTAAAAGAGAGTGAAGCTAAAATCAGCAAAGCAGGCTTGCTGACATGATAGTGTTTCCCGTTTCCCAGGAGATAGAAAACTAATAAAGCCCTTGATGCTGGCACAGCATAAACCTCAGCAAAGTCTAATAAACAATTATAAAGCATTTAAGATAAGACCTTAAATGATTAACTGATTATCTTGGAAATTAAAGAAAAGGACCCCAGGGTATGGGACCTGATTATAAAGTTATACATATATATGTGAGGTGGGGCCAGGGTAGGAAGAGGGTGGCAGGAAGGAGCCGTATTAGAATAGGCTGAAGGAGAAGGGGAGGAGTGTGCAGATCAGTAGTCCGAGACAGGAAGTGGGAGAACTGTGTTAACTACAACCGTACCTGTATCGCTGCCATGTCTTGGGGTAGTCATAATGCTGGACAAAAATCACAAAGACTATTGCCCTTTCCAAACAGATACATAACCAACTGCTTAGGAGGGGAGCTAAAAAGAGACCATTGGAAACCTAAGGGTTTTTCTATAAAGCTGTTATGAAGTGTTACCAGACTTATCTTCTGCATATTTTCCAATACCAACATTCGGCCTTGTTAAAATGTTGGGCCTTTGCATTACCTTGGAAGTACCTTAAAGCAAGTCACCAGTTGTTCTGTACAATTTCAAGATGCTCTGTTGTCCAGTGACTGAGCTTTCATTGCCTTGCTGGTTTCCAGGAAAGCAGACCCCTAAATCACTCAGAATTGACCCAACATTTTTTTCTAAAAATTGCCAGGGTTTCCACTGCCAAAAAACTGCTCACATATATCTAAATAACTTAAGAATATTTTTAATATAAATAAAGCATTCCAACAATTTTCTTTTCAAGAACCGTAAAATCTGTACTATGGCCTTCTGAGACCCAAGCAAATTAAAGATAATAGGATTGTTAGGGAACTGTTGACCAAAACTGCTTGCCCTGGCCAGGCACAACCAGTAACAGGTTTGCTTAAGTCTCCCACTTCAGGATGCTTCAAAAGGACATAAACCCAGTGTGGGGCCCAAAAACAACCCAGAGAAAACTTAAGAGGGGCCAAGAAGGGAAGGAGATACCAGTTGATAATATCTCTCATCAACCTCTCAGAAATCCTTGTGCTGAAAACCATCATGACTGAGAGATGCACGCACTACCAGGAAGGGCCTGAGGCAGATCAAATGAAGGCACAACCAAGATGACTGGCCAGAAACAATCCAGAAAGCTAACCCCACCACCATAAAACCTGAGACTGTGAGACCCGTGGCAAAGCAATTCTTCCCAGTTCCTTTACCCTGCTGCTCTCTGCCTGAGTGCCTCTTTTCAATAATGCCCCTTTTGTTTTGTCAGTATGTTTCCTTTGACAATTCACTTCCAAGGATTCTGAAGTGGGACCCCTTCAAGAGCCCATGGTCAGGCCGCTGAAAGAGTCCCATCCAGTGACAGGATGACGCTGGCAATATATATTTACAAGAACAGAGGTTTGCAAAAATCAGAGGTAAGACGAAAACCAATTTTATTCTGAACAACCTTTTAGTTAAACCATTGAGGGTGTGCCCCCTGCACTGGAAGGGTGGAGTCTTAACCACTAGACCACCAAGGAAGTCCCCAGATGCTCTAGATCTTGATTGTGGAGGTGGTTATACAGTTGTGTATATTAGACAAAAGGCACAAATGTGTTCAATTTACTATTATCAGTCATCATACTTTCTATAGACAAAGGAGCTGAGGGGATAATAGGCGGGGAACAAGAGGACACTATTAACACATTATTTTCCATTGGCACAATTTCTTCTGTTTATTTTTTATTTAACTTTCCTTTCTGATTCCTGCACTAGAATAAAGGTCTACAAGAGCAACGTATCTGTCTTATTCATTACTATAACCCCAGAAACTAGAACACTACCTGGAACATAGTAGGCCATTAATAAATAGTTGATCAAATGAATGAGAATTAATGTGATAAGGACAACATAAAGAGGTGGAAGGGGATCAGAATGAGGGAAGTGCTGGAAGTGCTGAATATAAACCTGAATAATTTTACAATTCTGGAAGTTTATGTCAGTTCTTCCTTGGAGAATTTCCTTCCACTGCAGCAACAGATGTCTTTCTTCTACAGCATTTCTTGTGTCATTTCTGACTGTTGCTATAGGCTAGCATTTTCTCCCAGCTAGAAAATAACTATTTGGGGCAAGAAGTATCATATACAGCTTTGCAGCTCCCCATGATGTACAGCACTTTAGCTACTCTATGCTAGTTTGCTGAATGAATGAACAACTGAAATTTGAGTCCTGAATGTCCAGAGAATCCCTGAGGAATGCTGCTGCTGCTACGTCGCTTCAGTCGTGTCCAACTCTGTGTGACCCCATAGACAGCAGCCCACCAGGCTCCGCTGTCCCTGGGATTCTCCAGGCAAGGGCTCAGTGTTATAGGGGCTAAAGTCAAAGTGGTATATTCGAGTAAGTTTCATCTGGCCTCAGCATTCTACATCCACTCCCTGGGGTGCAGTACCTCCTAGTGGAAGTCCAGGGCTGCTGCCTCCTTCCTAAGTGCCCCCAAACTAGGGCCCTCAGGGACTCTCTCCCAGAAATCCATCATCTCCTCCTCAAAACCTCCCTTTCACACCCATCAATGAAGCCTAGTAGACAATGAGGCCCAGCAGACTCAGGCAGGTCCCTTCTACTAACCCCAAAAATTCACAGCATAAATAATGAAGGGCTCCATTAGAGTCAGGTGGTTCTCTCAACCAGACCTGCACTTTTCAAACTCTATGGTGCAAATGAATAATCTGTAGAGAATCCTGTTAAAATAAAGATTCTGATACAGCAGTTCCAGTTCGTGGGCCAAGATTCTGAATCTGAACTAGCTTCCAGGTGACATCAAAGGATGCTGGTCCAGTCTGTACTGCACCCCTGTGGTGACTGGCAGCTACAGCAGTCACAACTCCAGATGCACCAAGTCTGACCAGAAAGCCATGGGGGTTGATTGTTTAAGCAAACACTGTGAAGCATATAAACATATGTTCCCTTCAAGGTTTGCCCCTTGAAGGTTTGCTTGCTTCTTTCTTGATGCTGAGACCCTAGAGAAGAGCTCCGCCTTCCAGCTGGAAAGGGTAGAGGAAAGGACCACATCCCCAGAATCAGAAACAGAAAAATGTGGTTTAAATCAAGAAGTCAAGGGGAGGGAGGGAGCTGAGGGCTCAGAGAGGGTGTCCCAGAGCAGTAGTCTCAATGAGGTCATCCCAGGCCAGTGTCTCTGGCTCTCAGCTTTGCCAGCCTGGAAACTCCACATTTTGTCAGTGTACCCAGATATAAGCAGACTGAAGGGAAATGAATCATACCAACCAGACTCAAGGGTCTAAACCAAATGCCAACGTAAGAAGAACAAACACCAACTAATCAGAAACTTGTTCAGAGCGATGCTTTTCCCTGCAGGAATGTCTACATGGGCTGGCATATCATTACCAAAAGTCTGTTTTATGGGCCTGAAATCAGAGCAAGAGGAATCAAGTGAGGGGATATTATGTCATTTTGATAGCTGGATACACCCATCTCCAGGATATTTGTATATATGCCAAGAAGGTCAGCAGTCAGAAGCTAGGAAAACACAATGCCCCTGTGTTAATCTTCCTGCACCTGGAAACTTTCTGTTCAGCTTTCTTTACCACATTCCTGACCTCAGAAGACACTTCAGTTGCCTTGGACATGAATGGCTAGAATGGGTTACGTCCAATGGTGTATGTTTGTGGGCTTTATTTTCTTGGTTGACTCCTTTTGCTCTTAGAAAGTGATTGCACCAGAATTTCTCTCCAGATTCTGAGAGCAGCTCATTGTCCAGCACTGAAGCACCAGCAGGAGAGGAACAGGGGGTTGGAGAGAGGGCCACTGGGGAAAAGCCGGATCCTTTCATTGCTTCCTACTCTAACACCTTATTCCAGGTTGCAGATTTTAAAACCTGTGTATTATTTAAGTGGTCAGAGGAACAGAGGTTGTCACATTTCTGTTGGCTGGTTCTTTTTCTGCTGGTGATGTTGATTTTCTATATGGACAACACTTAACTCAGTGTCCCAAGTCGGGCAAGTTTCTCAGGTTCACCTTTCCTCATTCTATTTTCTTGTGGCCTGAGTTGTCCTGTTGTGTGGCTTTACATTCATCAAATTCAGGAAAGTGGCAGTAAGGAGACCTGGAAAATTACAGCACCCCACAGTGTCCTGCTTTTACAGGGTTCAGTATGCCTTTGTAGACAGATTGTCAGTAAAGGGAGCACAACCCCACTGCTTCCTGACTTACTCTGCCACTCCCCGCCCCTCCTCCCCCGGCCCCCCAGGTCCTCTGGGAAAAGCTGGAGGGACTCAGTGTTCACTGGGTTCTATTTCATTCCCTCCTTGACAGTGATACAGCTGCTGCCCAGCCACCTGAAAGCCAACTCCAAAACTTACTTCCGTTTGCCTATTGCCAAATGACAGACTTAAATTTGCTGAACCTGGATTAAGTGCTCAAAAAACAAAGTAACAAATAATATTTGCTTTAAACCTGAGGTAGGTTAGGAAAAAAAAAATCCTCAAGGGATCCTCAAGCCCTCCCACCTAGAAGGCAGAGGAGACCAAGGCCACAAACTCTCTTCCGCAACCTCATAGTGGCTACCGGTACCAATCCGTCCAGAGTGGTCAGATTTTTCGCTACTCACAGTGTATTGTCTAATCTGCACTCTTCTAATTCTTAATAAATGTTTGCACAGTGTTCCTATAATTCCTGCACTCCAAAGTATTGACTAGCAAGTGTGAGGCTTTTTTAGAGAACCCAATATATGATTTCACCACTGATAGCAAATGAGGAAAGAGAACGAGTACCACACGGAACAACCTCCCAAAATTAAACAGTCTCACAACACATAAGATGACGGTTGGCCGACTCACTGAAGCCCCTGGGTTCACTTTTTATAAATATAATTTCAGCCCTGACCTAATATCAAGAAGCAGTTAGGGAACAACTGCAAAATATGCCTTCCCAAGTCTAAAAAAGACGTCCCTGCCGTGCCATTGTTGCCACAATGCCGTGACTCGGATTCGAACCGAGGTTGCTGCGGCCACAACGCAGAGTACTAACCACTATACGATCACGGCGAGCTACTGGGACGCCTCGAGTAACGCGTCACCCAGTGTCGTCCTCGTCTAGATGGCTGCCGCTCTCGCCTGCCCAAGTCGCTCATTATCGGCCGCTCTGGTCCTGGCACAAAGCCTGAAGCGGAGTAGAGGCGCCGTAGACTCCGGGCCGAAGTCTCTGTTGGTCGACTGCCTGGACCGTGAAAGTACTTTGCAAACTAAAGGATCCCTGGGACGCCGGGCCTGCGAACCGGACTCTCACGTAGGCTGAAGGGATGTGAGGCCTGCGCCTGCGAGTCGTGCGAATGGCGGCGCCGGTCTCCTCTCACACCCATTGTGCCCTGGCGCTCGTGCTGTCTGAACAGGCTCTGGCTGGGAATGGGACTGTCTCTTAACTCTCACAAGAAAGAAAATCAGTTCGGGCCCACAGCACAACTTTCTTCACGATGCGGAGTAAGGTAACCCCAAGATACCTCGCACCGCGGTAGTGAACCGGCAGTATCTGACCCGCGGGCGAGTGCGGACTGATATTGGGCCAGCTGAAAGACAGTGCGCCTGCGTACGCACGGGCAGAGAGGCGAAGTTTGAGATGGGCGGCAACGAGCAATGTCACAACCAGGGGGCGGGGCTTTAAACAGAGAAGAGCTCAGGCGAGAAGCGAGAGACCCAAGTCCCCAGTAGCTCGCCGTGATCGTATAGTGGTTAGTACTCTGCGTTGTGGCCGCAGCAACCTCGGTTCGAATCCGAGTCACGGCATTGCGAAAGCAGTGGCACGGCAAAGGGGTTGTGTTTTAGCGTTCTCCTCCATTTTTTTTTTTAATCTTCAGTTTGTGACAATTTCCTTGAAAATGGATCCCAATCCTCTTCTGACAGAAACGATATTTACGCCAGGTCTGGCTACACTGGATTTCGAAAGAATATAGGCTTCCGCTTACACTGGGCTACGCACGTTATCCGGCACAACCTAAACAAAGCACAGAACACTCAAGAGGCAGAGTGCTAAAATTGACATATGTACAAATTTCCATAGCAGCACTGGAAATGGGCTTCCAGTAATAGAAGTCTTCGCAGAAGTGACCTTGGAAGTAGCTCTTACAGCCAGAAAGGGAATTTGTCAAGCAGCAAGCAGCCAGGATAATCTCGTGAGCTAAGGTCTTGAAATGGAACGAAGAGAATTCCTCTTTGCAGGTCTTCTCTTTATCTCATCCCTATGACGCTTACAGGCCCTGGTCTGAAAGGTGGTATTAAGCGCTTCTCAAGGACCTGTTGAAAGCAAGTAACTAAGAAATGGGAAACGACACTGACGAAGTCCACAAGATGAGCTGGAAAAGGCTCCGCAGTCGAGGGGGGTTGGAAAGAGAGGTGGAGGAGTGAGATTCCATTCGAGTTTAGCAGGATCCTTCAGGCTGCTCTGCAGGGTGGGAAGGGGGGCACTGATTGGAGCAGACGACACAGGAGAAAGACGGGTGGTCCCTCTGGATTCACTCATTAGAACCAGTGGCACGTTCTCAGTTTAGCAAAAAGCCACTGCCTACTGTGGACTCAGCCTGGTTCTAGGCGCCGTGGGGACGAGAGCTCCGATGTATCCAAAAGGAAAATCGGGCTCCCTCCCTGCTGCGCCTAGGGACACAACAGAGGATGGCACCGCGTCCGGCGGAAGCACCGGTGAGCGGACGAGTCAATGCCGTCGGGGTAGCAAGGGAAGCAAGGAAGGGGGTGCTGCAGATGAGGAGAACAGCAGGTTGAGATACATTTATGGAGTCCCTTCTAAGTGGCCAGTCCACTTCTGGGGGTGTTCTCCTTCAGAGGCAGCGTTCGGTCACTCGGGGAATCAACAAGGAGGAGAAGCCCTGAGGAGCGCCCCTCTGCCGGTCTGCGGTGCTGGAAGGGTCTCGAGGGCACAGGAGATGGGATTCCTCCAAGGAAGGCGAGTTATACAGCTTGTGAACATTCTGAGCTCCGGCCAGTCCCGTCCCTGGATGCCCAAGTGGTACCCCCTAAACTCCCACTTCCCTTACATGGAACCCACTCTTTCCTACTGCATCATCACCACCTCGGGTAGTTAATGGACCCAAACTGGAGAGAACCGGAGCAACTGGCAAAAGAGCAATGCGCCTGCGCATTCTCAGATTCGGCCTTAGGCCTGAACCCGCCCCATAGGTGGACCCTTTGGTGACGTGCAGAATGGGAAGGCCTATAACTGTTGAAGAAGATAATCTGAAAGCTTCCCCTGACCGGTCTCCGGTAGCTCGCCGTGATCGTATAGTGGTTAGTACTCTGCGTTGTGGCCGCAGCAACCTCGGTTCGAATCCGAGTCACGGCATTGTGGCAACAATGGCACGGCAAGGGACCTGTACTTTTAAACTCCTTTTCCCACCCCTAGTCCACGACGTTTTATATAAATCATAACTCACCTTTTTGAAACGAAACGCTGCATCTCTCTACTTTGAAAACTGAGCCACCTCTGATCGCCACCTTCAATAATTCTCATTTAATCCTCTGAATACAGCATTAGAGCAAACAAATTGTAACCCTTTCCCTCCTGAAAAAAATTGAAAATCAGTGTCAAAATCATTCTCCTACACCAACAAAACAGCGACCCTGTGGCCTCGCGATTTCTTTCCTTTTCATGCATTAAAAATAAAAAAGTGTTCATTTTCAAATAGAGAATACAAAGCACAAGCCCAGTGAAAACTGTCTCTCTCTCATTCTTCACCCTATCTAGCAATCATCGTCAGTTTCCAATGTATTTTTCTGTGGCAGTCTTTGTATAAATAAATATTTGTATATGTATGCGTGTGAGTCCTAAGTCGCTCAGTCGTGTCCGACTCTTTGTGACTCTACGCTATGGACTGTAGCCCTCCGGCTCCTCTGTCCATGGGATTCTCCAGACAAGAAGACTAGAGTGGGCAGCCAAGCCCTCCGCCAGGGGATCCTCCGGACCCAGAAATTGAAACCTACTCTCTTCTGTCTCCTGCATTTGCAGGCGGGTTCTTTACCACTTAGGGTCATCTGATACATGTATGCACATATATTCCCCCTTGCTTCGTGCATAATACAGGTGACATCTTCTCTTCTTCCTCCTCACCCCCAGAAATCAGACTAAACTTGAAGTCTTAGATTTGCATTGGTAGCTATCTCCCTCTACAGGAAGAGTATACATACCCCAGGGGGAATCTCCACCCACCTGATCCAGTCCTTTTTCTCCCCAGGCACAGGCTCCTGGTTGCCGATGGTGGAACTCTGTTTGGGTTGATAAGATAAGGGAAAGGAATTCCTTACCTTGCCCATAGAAAACATTTGGATGGGAGCCTGGGCTCTGCTGGGAATTGGCCCTCATTTGATTTCAGGTTGGAAGGTCAGATTGGAAGGTCAGAATTCATTTGGAGACCCTCTGAAGACAGGAGGAGGAGGGTTTGGATGGCATCACCTACTCGATGGACATGAGTTTGAGCAAGCTCCAGGAGTTGGTGATGGACAAAGAAGACTGGCATGCTGCAGTCCACGGGGTTGCAGAGTCAGACACAACTGGACTGGACTTCCATTTCTTCCTTATCTTATTGTCAGAATCCAACTTAAATCACAAACCATTCAAGTTAGAAAATTCAAGTTCAGTGAAGGCAGAACTGAATCCTACTATGTTTGTGTTCCAAGAATACAGTCTCCCCATAAATATTTGAACAGAGATATCTTATGGAGTCCATAAATGAGATAAGTGGCCCAGTCTGCTATATGGCTGCATTTTAAGTTGTATTCTAGCAACACAGAACCATGTTATTTTTACACCAGACAAATAGAAAACATGGCTCAAATGAAGCTCCATCTACATGCAGAATATCTAAGAACAGAATTCATACATTTGGGATATGTTTGTCTTCTCAAGGTTGTGGACAGAGATGAACACAAGACCAAAGGCAAGGGCCAGACTTAGAAGAAGACAAAACCAGAAAGAATGAGAGCTCAGAATGGGACTTGGCATTCAAAGGCAAGCAAATAGAAGTAAGGACATCCCACACAATATCCAGCAAGGGAAGTGAGCACTAAGGACTAGACTATGGGACATGTGCAAATTTAGCAGGTTAAGGGAGGAAGAGAGGATTTGTCTTGAGAGAAAAGAGAACAGTGTCATTTTAAGAAAAGTTTGGGAGAAGCGAGTTTTAAGCTTAGAGGAGGTCAGCAGACAGGAGAAAGGAGAAAGAGAAATGAGACAACGTCACTGGTCTTAACACATAAAAGTCCTTGACTTTTAAAACCTTCTGTGAGAGCAAACGGATAACATGTAACAAGAGTCAGAAAAAAATATACACTCTTTGCCCCAATAACTCCACTTTTGGGAATCTTGCCAAAGGAAATAATCCTAAACTTGGAAAAGTTATCCACATAAAGATGTTTGTTACAGTTATTTAGAAGGGAGGAGAATGGAAATAGCCTAAATGCTCAACAAATCAAGTGAAAAACTAAACTAAGGTATGTTCATTTGATGAGATATTAAATAGCCATTTTTAAAGTACAAAGTCAACTTTTAACTGCCATCTCCAACTAAAGGGAGTAAGACTCCTTTAAAGAAATTGATTACAAGTACAAGCACCGCAGATTGGTAAGTACAAGTTGGGTCTGGAATATCTTATGTGAGAAAGCAAGTAAGTGTTTGAAGACTGGCAAGACCAAGTCAATAGAATCCAGAAGCCTCTTGAAAGGGCTCTTACTGGCCCAATTTAGGACAGTTTTTAGCATTAAAAAAAAATGATGGTAATGGATTATATCCTATTAAATTTTTTAAAAAAAATAATTTTTGAGACTACAGGGATTGGGCAGAGGGGTGGGGGGGAGGAGAAACTCTCTTTACAGAAGAATGCCAGATAACAAATGCAGAATGACAGACTTAGAGTCACCTTTTGCAGTCCCCAGTGTAATAACAAATGTAACCATAGATCATCAATGGAAGCTAAGACCACTGGGTAAAACATGTTGGGAGCTAATAGTCTTAGGTTATCACACCACAACTTACTCTAAATTGTGAAATGGAGAGAGAGATCTGATGGACTCTAGCTTAACCAAGTGATCAAGTCTAACATCTCCAATAAAGGACAATGAGCACTATTGACTGGCCTGCCAGTGTAACACACTGGAAAGTCTACATCATCTCAAATGTAGTGGTCTTTTTTTTAAAAAAAAAGTCAAACCTGAATCTAATCATGAGGAAACTATGGAAAAATCCAAAGTGTGCGACATTCTACATGACAACTGCCCTGGACATTTCAAAATGAGCAATGTCATGAAAAACAAACGAGCAAGAAAAAAAATGGGAAATATTTCAAGATTTTAAAGAGAGTAAAGAAACAAACAGTGCAACAGGGGAACCTTGGTAAATCCTGAATCGGGACAGGAAAAAATCCCCAATATATATATATGTATGTATTTGCACAGTCACTCAATCATGTCTGACTCTTTGTGATCCTATAGACTGTAGCCTGCCAGGCTCCTCTGTCCATGGGATTCTCCAGGCAAGAGTACTGGAGTGCTTGCACTATCCTCCTCCAGAGGATCTTCCTGACCCAGGGATCAAACCCACATCTCTTGCATCTCCTGCAATGACAGGCTGATTCTTTACCACTGAGCCACCTGGGAAGCCCAGTAAATGACATTGGGGGGTTGAGGGATGGAAAAAAATTAATATGGGCTGTATAATAGACAATGCTATTAATGATAATGGTTTGTGGCCTCATAGAAGAATTCCTTATTCTTAGGGAATGGCTGCTGAAGTATTTAGAGCTGAAGCATCATGACAACTGAAACTTGCATCAAATCGTTAAGGGGGAAAAAAGGCTGAAGGGATAGAACAAATGTGGCAAAATGTTAAAAAGTAGTGAATCTAGGTGAAGGGTATACAGATTTCCCCTGTACTTTCTTTGAATTCTTCTGTAAGTTTGAAATTAAAAAAAAAACTGGAAGAAAATAAAGCTTTCATAATAAAAATGGAGAAATTATGCAATGTTCAGTGAAAAAAATAAGGATACAAAATTGTGTATATCACAATTATAGCTATATAAAAATAAGAACAAGAGAAATGATCTTTATTCATTTCAACATTTGTTAAGCTCTTGCCACACGACAGGCTTTGCACTAAGTGATGGGAACACCCAGATCCCCTTCAGAATCCTGAGTCTATCTATGGTGCAATGCTTAACATGCTTAAGGACAAGACTTTGGATCTGGCAAACTCCACCCAAGTCTTGAGGGCTTCACCTCTGAATCCTTGGTTCCTAGCAAGCTACCTGGCCCCATGAGGTGCTCAACAATGCCTGATTCTGAAAGTGCATTAACAGAAGTTTAAGACAAAAGTAAGTTCATGGTGTACATAAAGTATTAGAGCTTTCTAATTATCATTTAAACTATCCTTATGATATCCTCCCCCATCCTCATATGACTTTACTTCCTAATCTTCCTCACTATGAATTCACCCCTTCTTAATGGTATGCTGGTTCACTCAACCCATGCTGACCTCTTGGCTTGGAATGACCATTTACTCCTTTGCTTCATCTGTCCACACCCTACCCAATTCAGGTCTACCCCCTGTGTGAAGCCTGACAACTTTTGTGCAGACTTGATTTGATTCCATTCCTCTGAGCTGTCAGCAGCTTAGCTCCGTATTTCTTAAACATAGGTGGCTTCATTTGACACCTACCATTGTAAGCACTTTACAGTTTTCAAAGCCTGTTCCATCACTTCCATCATTCCATGTCCATGATGTCCCCTAATCCTGACACGACAGTCATCATGCCCTTTGCAGATATAAGGAAGGTAAGAATCAGTGGCAAGAGGAGGGTCTTGCCGTTGATCCTGAGATGTGTCTAGAGCCCACAATTACTGTTAAACACCTGGTGATTGAGGACACCCTCCAATATGAATCTACCAGATCATTCTTCTAGAATTTATTATCTTTATACTAAATAAAGATATTTACTTGTATCTTTGTTAGTCAATTTTAAACAAATATCTATTTATTTATTAGGTTGCACTGAGTCTTAGTTGCAGAATCTTCAATCTTCATTGTGGCATGCAGGATCTTTCAGCTGCAGCACATGGAATCTTTAATTGTTCCATGTGGAATCTTTAATTGTTCCATGTGGAATCTTTAATTGTGGATGTGGGATCTGGTTCTCTCACCAGGGATGGAACCCAGACCCCCTGCTTTGGGAGCACAGAGTCTTAGCCCCTGGACCACCTGGGAAGTCTGTTAGTCATATTTGAAGCTGCACATTTTTATGATGTGCATGATATTTTCTCTATTATACCTCATGAAACCAGACACAATATCAGACATTTCAATATCTCCTACAGTCCTGCCCCTCAAAGTGTGGTGGGAGGACCAGCTGCATTTGTATCACTTGGGAGCCTGTTAGAATTCCACCTAAATTTCATCCCAGCTAGACCTACAGAAACTTCAGTTTAACAAATTCCCCAGGAGATTTGTGTTCATTTTATAGTTTGAGAAGCACCGTCCTGTAACACCAACTAGAATACGCACAAAGCAGAAACTCAGCAAATATTTTGAGATCTGGGGCCCTGGGAATCCTACGAGATTTTCAGTTTTGCCATCACATCTTACTCTACTCCAGTTTTGAGCCTCCTTCCCTTTGGGGCCCCAAGTGGCTCTTTGCTCCCTCACAGAGCAGATATGAGCCTAAGAGTGAGGGAGACGTTGAGGTGGTGTCAGAGGGATGGATGCTGATGAAGTGAAGCGGCTGTCTTTCCAACAGAGTCAAAAGCAAGTGTTGGAGTCGGGCCTCAGGGCTACAATATTTCTGGGGAGAAATTGGCTTTATTTCTAAAACAAAAATGCCTATCGCTTGAGCATCCAAGCCTCTGGAGATTAAGGGGTTTGTGATAGACAACACTGGAACTGTTTCTAGACTTGATTTATTGACTTGTCTGTTTCTATTCTGTCACTAATCTGACGGACAAGGAAACCCGGGACATGAAAGGATTTCTGCGTGTTTGCGCTCTCTGCCATCAGGGCCGGGTCGACCTGCTCAGAATGGTGAGCTCAGGGGTGGGAGGTGTTTGTGCAAGGGCTGTTTGCCTGTGAGGAGGGCGTGTGTGGAAGCCACTCGGGAGAAGTGGGTGCCTCTAGGGAGCTGATTGTCTGTGATGTGAGATGTCCGCCTGGAGTGGGTCAGCGTATGTGCAGTGAGAGCGGTTGGATGGGAGGAGGTAGGTGGGGCTCCCATAGCAGCACGCCGAAACCCGGTAGTTACAGACAGGTCCTACCGAGCAGCCCTCATCTCGGACCCCCCTCTGCCTGCCCCCAGCCCCAACTTTTCCTCCTAGGATAATATTTCCCAGTTGGGGGGCCTTGGGGAGGGGCAGAAGACGCCGGAGGGCCAGGAATCCAGGAGTCTAAGGACTCCCCTCTCGGGGTCGCGCTAGGTGGAAGGTGGCGGGGGGAACAGACGCGAGCAGGTGAGCCCCTGCAGGGACAGGCGTGGCGACATGTGAAGGATTTATCCTCAGTCCATTCTCAGGAGTCGGATGCCCTGCCCTGGGGTCGCCACTTCGCGTCTTCGGCGAACACACAGGATGGAAGCGCATCCCCCTCCTCTCCGTGGGGCGGGGGGGAGGTCGACCCCTTTAGGTAGCGGAACCCCGCCTCTCCCTTGTTACCGACGAGCCCCGCCCCCTCTCGCCGCCCGGCGGAGCTCCGCCCCCCGCCCGGCCACCACTCTCCCCTAGCTCAGTCTGTCCGGCCCCATGTTACTGAGCGGAGCTCCTCCTGCCGGCTCCGGCCCGGGGCCGCGGGCGCAGGGGAGCGCGGGGGGCGGCCCGGCGGGATCGCGCCGCGGCGCCGGGGGTGCAGGAGCCGGCCCAGGAGGGGGCGGCAGCGGCGGAGTAGCCAAGTGGATCCGGGAGCATCTGGGCTTCCGCGGGGGGAGCGGCGGCGGCGGCGGCGGAGGTGGGGGCAAGCCGGCGCCCCCCGAGCCGGACTACCGCCCCCCCGCACCTTCTCCGGCCTCGCCCCCCGCACCTCCCCCGGACATTTTGGCTGCCTACCGGCTGCAGAGGGAGCGTGACTTCGAAGACCCCTACTCCGGGGGGCCGTCCGGCACCGCTGCCCTAGCCACCCCCGCCGCCCCCGGCCCCACGCCGCCCCCACGCCACGGCTCGCCCCCTCACCGCCTTATTCGGGTCGAGACCCCTGGCCCCCCAGCTCCTCCGCCTGAGGAACGAATCTCTGGACACCCCGCCAGCAGCGACAGGGTGAGTGCCACTCCGGGCAGGGGGCGGCCAGAAGGAGAGGTGGTCGGAGGTCTGAGGCTTACGAGAGGGACAAAGGTGGCCTGACCGGGGCCGGGCCCCTCGGTGTCACGGTTTCTGGCGGACACGATCTTAGTCTCTGACCCCGGGCCTCGGAGGCTTCATCCACCTTTGTTCAGATTCTCGACCTTCTAATTTGGGACGAGCGCCCCAAACTCTGCCTCTTTCCCTTATTATCGCCCCGGAACTAGTGACCCTCCCCCTCCCAGGCTCTGCTGTCCTCATCGCAGCCCCCGGAGCCTAATCAGGGAGCCTTTATCTAACGGGATTTGAGCCCCGCTTCTCCCCAGTTTATGGCCTTTCAACCCTCCGGGAGCAGCAGCTCACTGCCCTTTGATCTCTGACCCCTCCACCCCAGGGCAGAGTGAGCACAAAGCTCCTTCCCACCTCCTGTTAAGAAAGCCCAAGCATCTTTGCAGGTGTTAAAAGCGCCCGGAAGGAGGTGAAGGCTGGTTTTCTCCCCGTGCACACAGCAAGAGCTGGCTTTTGCCTTAACTCATGGTACTGGAGACGGGTGGACTGTTGAGTAGGGTAGACTGTTGTTCTTAGCAAGCCAGAACCAGCAGTATGCATCTCTTCACCAAGGATGCTAACCACTGAGGTACAGGCAGGGCCACTCCTGCTCTCCTTCCCTATCACCCCAGGTATGGGGACAGTCAGGCTTTCCTGGTGGCTCAGTGGTAAAGAATCCATCTGCTAATGCAGGAGACTCGGGTTTGATCCCTGGGTTGGGAACATCCCCTGGAGAAGGAAATGGCAACCCACTGCAGTATTCTTGCCTGGGAAATCCCATGGACAGAGGAGCCTGGTGGGCTGCAGTCCATGGGGTCACAGTCAGACATGACTTAGCAACTAAACAACAACAACATGGGGACAGTCAGTGCTCAGAACCTGTTGCCCAGAAGGGGCTAAGCAACTGAGCCCACTCCCTCTCTCTTCCTGGCCTCGTCCTCCTGGTGTCCATTCTAAGGATGGCTAGAGCTTTTCATGGATCTTCAGGCTTGGGGTTCTCGCCATTCCCGAGAACATCCATTGTGGCTCAAAGCCCCAGGTACAGAAACCACCCCCTGCCCAACCCCAATGTGGCCTGAGAGCTGAAAGCCATCCTCAGGTCCCTGTGGCCCTAAATTCTAGGAAGATGACTCTGTGGGTGGCCCTGGCTCTGTTGTCCCTGTTCACTGACCTCTGGGAGCTCTCTCTGGGGCTTACTCCCCTCTCCTCAGCAGAGAACACGATTTTCTTTGATTGGAGAGCAAAGTTGCTATCTAAATCCATTGGCTCCAGTATTGAGGCTTTCAGCTGAAAGTGTGATGCTGTTCTGCCCAATTTCCTGGGTAAGAGAGATGTGTCGGGGTCAGAGAGAAGCCTCAGGAATGTGAGTTATTTTTCCCTGAGTTCCTGCCATGGGGCACGGATGCCCATCCTGGGCGCAGACCCTTCGCCTACAGAAGGTGGCTGTGCTGCCCCTACATGTCCTTCTTCCTGTTTTTCCCTGTTGATGATGTGATGATGGTGGAGGTGGCAGTGGCTTTGTTCTTACTATTGACCAGTTAGTCTTCTCCTCCCTGACCACTGCCTGTGGGCATGTGGGCCTGGACTGTCCCTGGCCCTCCTCCTCTCTGCATGCTCTTGGAATGGCATAACAGGCTGCCCACCAAGCCATGGGCTCCTCCAGGACAAGGACCATGTCCTCATATTGTGTCTCACAAGTGCCTGACACAGAATTTGGCATAAAGAGGGGTGGTGCATAAATAAGTCCTGAGTGGTGACTGTCCATTGCCATAGTGACCTGAGGGTGAACAATTCCCTTAACTAAAGCTCCCCGTGTCCATATTCTCCCAGAGACCCCAAGGAAGGGGCCGAGCCCACACACATGCAGAAACCCACAGCCTCTTCTCACCGAGGGCATCCACCCTTCCCCTCGTTGGCTCTTTGATCCGTGGGCTGCTCAGACCTTGTGGGCAAAGCGGTGTCTGACTCCTTTGTCAGCTGTGGGGACAGAAATGAAATGGAGCACTTGGTGGTACAGTGGGTGTGTGAGAAAGACCCAGGAAGCTATCTGAGCTGGCCCCAGGGCAGGGATGCTGACCTGGGGCCGCCCCCCCCCACCCCTCCCCTGATTCAGAGAGAGCAGCTCCACCCCCTTAGGAACAGAGTTTGGATCTTCTTAGGAAGAGCCCAGACTGCACACCTGAGCCCCTTACTCTAAACCCAGGTGTCAGCCCATGCCTGCAGAGCTTGCACAGAGTTGTGGCTTCTAGATGGTGAGCCGGCCTGGACCCCCGAGGCCTTGCTCAGCCAGTGTTTCTGTTCTGCGTGGCTGCTTTCTCCTTAGTCTCCGTTTCCCCTGCTCTTAGCCCTGCAGGTCCCCTTAGCTTGTTGCTTTTGGGTCACTTCCTGAGGCGCAATGAAGCTGGGCCCCAGGTTTTGCCTTGGGCTGGCTCATTTCTCTCCTTCTGCAGCCCAGAAGCTGGTGCTGGGTGGGTCAGAACCCTCTGAGAGAGGCTGGATCATGAGGTTTGATGAAATGAGTGGAAATGCTTCTGTGATGAGCCAGAGAGATTGAAGGGGAATGAGCCCAGTGGATGTGGATGTGGATGTCAGAATAGGCCTTCAGACAGGACCCTGAAAGGCCTGGGGCCTCAAGACCATTAGCCTTCTCCCCATGCAGGGCTCTGGCTGCTGGCCCACCCTGAGACCCATGGCTGCAGTTGGCAGGGGTGCATGGGTGTCCATCTGGGCAAGCCTGGCAGGGCAGGTGTGGGAGCAGCAGGAGCCGCGCCCTGCACCAGGCAGGCGGGGCCTTGCCATCTGGCTGCAGGAAGGCTCCCTCTTGGTGCTGGGCCCTGTCTGGCCATCAGGCTGTGCTCTGGCAGAGGGGCTAGAGAGCTGTGCCTTTCCTTGCTTTGCTCCCTTTTCTCAGACCTTCAACAGGAAAAACCTGATCTAATTAGCAAAGGGGGCTGGGGATGGGAGAGGGGCCCTGATTGGATGAAGCTTTGAGTTGCCTCTGACCATCTGCACAGTGTGTCCTTTGCTTCCATCATGCCAAGATACGCGTGAGAGAGATGGACAGAGATAGAGAATGAGAGTGAGAGCAAAACAGAGAGAGGTGATGTGAGCAATAAGACAGGCACTTTGTAAGAACTAAAACTAAGGTTCTTGTCCCTAGCTCACAGAGGGGCCTATAGGGTTCACAAACCTCTAGAAATAGTGTGCAGGTATTTGGTTGAGCGAGGATTTTTCTGTGAAAAGGCTCACAGCTCTTGGATTCTCATTGGTGTTCACAGGGCCCAAAATACTAAGAACTTTGAAAAACAGATGCTATACCTCATAGATTGTTTTCATGTGGACTTGGATCCTCCAGGCCCAATTTGGAAACAAGTGAACAGATAGGCAGGAAGAAGGAAGTGAAGGATACATTCTGGGTGCCAGAAGATGAACAAACTATGCCTGCCCTGGGGTTAGGAGGGCAGGTAGAGGCCCTCCCTTGGCCAGTGTTTATGGAGTGTTTGAGTATCATTAAATGACACTGGCCCAGGCGCCACCTGGGAGGCCAAGGTCTTGCCTTTTTGGGGTTTGTTTGCTCTAATTTTCCTTCCTATGACTTGCACAGAATCTGGAGGTCTGATCTGTTTATCTTACACGTGTCCTCGTGTCCCCAGTGATGAAGGAAAAGAGAAGGGTCTGGGTCAAGGGACCTCTGTGGACTGGTTAGACCTCTGAACCCTCTGCGGCCCGGGCTGGCCATCTGTGCTGCTGTTGGTCCCCCTGCCATTGGTGCGTCGAGGAGGGCCGAGGCCCGCGGCTACCGTGGGATGGTGTGGCAGGCCTGTCCACTCTCTCCACTACTGCCTCCTTACACTGTGATACTCCCTCCTCTGGAAGACACCTGTGGCCTGTTGGCCAGTGACTCAGTGACACCGCAGCCCTGGTGCTTTCCCTTTGGGAGCCAGAAACAGGCAGGAGCCTGTGACCGGAATGGGAGCAGCTGGCTGGGGTCTCGGGCTTGGAGGGGTACCTGGAGCCAACACCAGCTGCCCTGGAGAACCAGTGTGGTATGACAGGAGGGCAGAGGAAGGGCCCAGACCCTGCATACAGTGAGCCTGTCATGCTTCCAGAGCCTGGGACCCAGCCATGTAGCTTCATAGCACCTCAAGGTGCGTCTTCTCTCTTTTGGAGCTTGTTTTGTGTTGTGTCACTGTGAGCTCCTGAAGGATCCCGAAATTTGTTCTTTTCGTATCTAACAGTGTAATCATGGCCGTTTACTGAGCCTCTGCCTCATGTCTAGCACTGTTTGAAGCAGCTCATGTATATTAGACCAGTTGATCCTCACAACAACCCTATAAGGACAAGTCTGATCTATTATTATTCCAGCATTACAAATAGGGAGACCAGGAATGTTGAGTCAACGCCTACTTGGTTTCACAGCTAGTTAGGAAAGCTGAAGTTCCCACTGGGGCAGCCTGATTCCAGACTGACTGCATCGTGCATGGGACTTTTGCACCTGCCCGAGGAGCCCTGCAGAGAGAGGAAGTGTCACTGAGCATTTGCTAATGAACAAGGGGAAGGAGACTCTTAAAGAAGGAATGAGAATTGCATTCTATGCTGAGTTCACAATTTCCTGAATGCTGAAGGCCAGCACTTGCCCTTGAATTCCAAAGTGGCCTCAGACAGACCTTATAGTCTTACAAGGGTTAGTAGCAAGAGTTAGTACATGTCTGTGATGTTTGAATGTTCTACAGGCATGGCATTGCTTTGTGGTTAGAAAAGGATAATAACAAATTTGCTTCATGTGAAGGCATTTCCCTGGCAGATAATATTGGGAAGGGTATTCCAGTAAGTAGGAATAGAAAGTACAAAAAGTTTGATCTTGAGGAAGGTAAATATCAGTAGTATACTATTTCCCAAACTGACAGATTTTCAGTGGAAAAAGATTTCATAGTTAAAATAGTTTGGAGAAATGCTGAATTAGACAAAATTAGATTATTCTTTTGACTGTAGGACTTCTCATAGCCTTTAACATGCTAAGGTGTATTTTACATCTACAAGTAGAGGAGGGAAGATGCTACATTTCCCAGTTCTTATGGAAAATCTATGGCAAGGCACTGAAAGTCAGGAGACCTGGGCCTCTGACTTTCTTGTCTCCACTGCTGCAAACTGTGCACCCTGGACAAGCCTGAACTCTGGGGCCCCAATGCCTGTATACAAGAGATTATCATCAGGGCTAAGACTGATGGAGCACTGACTCCATGCCAGCCTCTGGGCCAAAGACTTTTTGTATTCATTGTCCTCTACCCAATCCTGTGAGACAGATACTAATACCATCCCCATTCCACAGATGAAAAGACCAGAGGATTCCAGACATTAAATGTAAACTTTGGAGACCTTACAGTGCCCAAATCCTGTGACATGTGTCCCCCTTGCTCCTCTGGCCTCAAGAACCCCATGGATTGGCTCAGGAACTCCTAGCAAGGTCAAGCTGCAGAGTGGGAGGGTGGAACCAGATGGTGGGCCTGCCAACTCCCTCAGGAGAGGCCTGGGCAGGAAGGAAAGGCAGAGCCCGACACCTTCTTTGGGAGGGACACTGCCAAACTGAACAGGCGCAAGAGCAGGGTCTTGGAGCCATGCTGCCAGATGGCAGGAGGGGAAGGAGACCTGGTTGGCAGGGGGCCCTCTGGGCAACAGCTACTCACCTATTAGTGTGAAAATATTTCAGCATTTTAGCAGCGTTCCAACTACCAGAGGGTTTGCCTAAATATCAGCCCTGGGTTTTGGGTGCCTTCCCTGTCCGTTCCTTCTTTCTGCCCTTGAGCCAAAAGCTTTGATCCCCATCAAATATCCATTTTCCTGACTGGCTGCTCCCACAGCCCCTACTGGTCGGTCAGTTAGGATGAATGGGGGTCTGAGACTTGGTGTCTCTCCAGAAGATGGAGTCTGGGGAGCAGGAGGCCTTTTGAGCATACAGAATGCACACTGAGCAGCTACTGTGTGCCAGGCCGATACCATATACTACAGTGAGTACATCAGAGACGGGTAGAGGGCCCATAAAGGAAGTCACAGTGGAGCAAAGGTGTCAGAAGCCGGCAGAGGCAGCTTTCCCGCACCTGAGTGGTTTGCCTCCTCGCGTGACCTGGAAGCCACTTGGAAAGTAGGTCTGGTCTCTGATGGGGGTCACCCATGTCCAGAGCAGGTGCTTGTCCTGCCAACCTCCCAGCAGGCATCTCTGCTGCTGTTCCTGATCCCGGTCCTGTGGGTGGCTTTTCTGGGCACCCCCGCCTAGGGTGAGGGCCAGGGCTTCCTGGAGCAGGTGTAGAGCCAGGAATGGAACAGAGGAGCCATTGAGCTGCCCACAAAGCTGCCACTTGGGTGCCTGTGGGCTCTGTGGGCTGGTGCTATGGAGACCCACGCCAGCCTGGGAGGGGTCACAGCACCTGGCCCAGGCTCTGGTGGGAAGGGCCGGCTTGCAACTCTGGCTGGGTTTGGAAAGCCAGGGCATGGGGGGCTCCATGGAGTTGGGGAGGAGGGGCCTGGGGCTTGGGCCAGGTGCTTCTGCTCCCAGAGCAGCTTCTGGGGACTCATACCTTCTGTCTGACTCCTCACCCAGATTCATGCTTCCTCTTCTGAATGAACAAGGAAAAGTGCTTCCTTTGTCCTTTCTTCCTTCCTGTTTATATGAACTGATTCAACACATAATTACTGAGCACTTTAGGCTTTGGGAATTTAGCAGTAAACATGGTTCCTGCCCTCAGGAAGTTCACAGTCAGCAAGAAGACAGATAAGAAGACAAATATGTACTACACAATGTGATGATAGCCCACACAGAGCCCCTAACCAGACCTGGGGGGAGACTGACTAGAAGGCTTTCTAAAGAGAAATAAGCTGATCCAGGTAATCGGAAAGCCTTAGAGATAAGAAAGAGATTATAGAGCTTTCAGGTAATGAAGTGACCTGAAACTTCAGGGAGGGAGAGAGAACCCATAGAGGGAAGTGGAATCTTTATATTTCTTTAACTTTAGACTTTTATTTTTGGCACTGGAGAGCCATTGCAAGGCTTGTTGATTCAGTTACTGTTGAGTAGCTGCCCCCTGTGAACATGAGGCCAAGTGCCAGCTCGGGTGGTTAGCCAGTGGGCTGGCCTCAGAGCCCCTTGGTTGAGTGGGTGGGACTGTGAGTGCCTATTGGCCTGGGATGAAGCAGCTTGAGGTGGGAGTGGATTTCTTTTCTCAACTTCCTGAAGGAAGGAGGACTAGGAGTAGAGGCTCTGAGGGGAGCTAGGCAGTGATGTAAAAGAAACACTTTTTTTTTTTTTGGCCACACCATGCGACATGCAGGATCCTAGCTCCCCAACCAGAGATCAAACTTGTGCCCCCTGCATTGGAAGCACAGAATCTTGAACACTGGACCACCAGGGGAGTCCCTAGAAGAAACATTTTTCTAGTGCCTACTGTGGACCAGGTGCTTATTGGAGCTGGAGAGACAAAAATGACAAAGAGCTCAGGTTACAGGATGAGCTGGTGGAGGTGATGGGATGATCTGAGATGTGGGTCTTAGGGGCAGGCAGAGATACAATGGAGATAGAGGAACTGGGAGTCCTCACTGGAACGAGGTGAAACAAGTGGGAGCTGAAGAACTGAAGGATGAGAGTTCAGCTAGGAGCTATTAGGATGCACGTCAAAGACCCCTGAAGGGGCCTGTAGGAGTGCTAGGAACCTGCAAAAAGGGGTGTCTGAGGTGGGAAGTTTTCTTTCTTCATTCTGCCTTGCTAGGGGTCCCAGATCCTATTACCCAGGCCAGGGTGGTCATCCCCACAGTCTCCCTGCCCAGCTGACTCCCAGAGTTCTGATTTGGACCAGAACCAAAGTCTAGAAGAATAGGGGCAAGGTAGGAGCAGCCCCTCCCCTAGGCCGCAGGCCTCACAGCTACCTCTTGTCAATGCCCGGCATCCCGGTGTGCAATGCTTCCCCAGGGCTGTTGGCACGGGGCGGACTGGGCTCTGTGTCTGCCTCAGCGGGTCCCCCCCAGCCTGTGCCCAGCTTGGAGAAAGGCCCTATTGTCCTCAGTGAGCTCCGCCCCAGCACCTTAACCTCTTCTTCAGGGTGTGTGGTTTGCAGTTCACTCTGCCTTGACTGCAAGCAGGAACAGAGGGGTGGCCGTGAGCCACTATTGTGTGAGAGAAAGGGGGCAGCCTGAGTGTGGAGGGCCAAGGCCAGGGCTGTTCTGTCCCTGCCCTCAAGAGCCCAGAGGGGTTCCGCAGAGCCCAAATCCTGGTTTTCTCAGGGCTGTCGTAAGGTGGTCTCTCTCCCAGGACAGCCAAGATGCCTGTGGTAGCAGGTTGGCAGCATGATTTTGCACAAAGGGCACAGGTTCCAATCCTGGTTCTTCCACTTACGTGGAACAGACTTGGGTATGTTGTTCCCTACCTGTCCTGAGCCTCCATTTTCTAAAAATGGGGATAATAATTCCCATACAGCATTGTGTAGAGTGTTGTGAGGATAAACCAGCAAACCATGGCATAAAGTCAGTGCTCAGCCCTTCCTTCCTTGATGGTCAGCAAATATTTTCAGCATCTGGGAATGCAACGGTAGGCATGAACCAAGCTAATCGCCCAGTTGCCTGCTGTTCCCAACTTATTCTTAGGATGCTCCTAACACCTTTATAAACAGGTCTCTGAATTAATTCCCTCTGTTAGGTCACCTAGTATAGGCTCTGGTCCTCTCTGGACTCTGACTGAGGCAAGCCTTAAGGCCCAGAACTTCATCCCAGCCATCTTGCCTAGGGGATGGCCCAGAGGCACACAATTAAGAGAAAAGGAAGATGGACCATTCTGTGGGCAGCCTAGTGGGGGACCCCACAAAGGAAGAGCCAGAGCTTGTCCCCATCCAAGCTCCTGGGCAGCCAGGACTCTTGCTCCCATGTACAGAGCAACTGGGGAGAAGCAGAGCTGTCTCTCAGGCATCTGAAGCCTGCTCCCCTCACTCTCTTCCCACAGTTAGCAATTCTAGAAGACTATGCGGACCCTTTTGATGTTCAGGAGACTGGCGAAGGCCCAGTGGGTGCTTCAGGAGCCCCAGAGAAGGTCCCTGAAAATGACGGCTACATGGAACCCTATGAGGCACAAAAGATGATGGCCGGTAAGTGATGGAGTCGGGGGTGGGAGCAGGGTGGGGGATACTCCTGAAACCTGAGTATTCGCAGAACAGGCTCTGGGACCCACAAGGCTAAGGACTGATTCCTTGGTCCTAAGAAAAGATGAAGAAAGCCTTTGCTGGGTCCTTGGGGAGGGTGGTGGCCATTGCCTTCAAGATAGTCATTTTGGAGGAGCTGGGACTTACGGAGCCTAAGACCTAAGGTACTGGAGAAGGCCATATAACCAAAGGGCAGACAGTAGAAGGAAGCATTTGGACTAGTCAGGAAGGGCAGGCTATGGTATGGGCTGGGCTGGGGGTCACTGATCCCAAGAAGAGAATCACTAGCTTTAGGGAAGGTGATGGTGTCGAAACAATGGGATGTTGAAGTGAACACCTTTGTGGCAACTGGAAACACACAACTAGACACGCAGATGCAGTGCACAGGAGAGTGGGTATGTAGTGCAAGGAGTCAGGGCAGGGAGAAATGAATGAGACCTGGCCCTGGGGAACAGAGGTCAAGAAAGCATACAGGAAAAGGAACCAACAGGGGAGGATGTGGTGAATCAGTGTAAGCCAAGGCCCCAGGGCAGGATGAAAGGAAGGTTTGTTCAGGGGCAAATAATCTTAGTGCTAGGCATGCAGCTAAGCCTAGCTAGGAGCTAAGAGGGGCAGTAGAAGGTCTTAAAGGCTCGAATGAGGCATCTGGGCTTGCTCCAAAGTGGAGAGGGGAGCCATTATGTTTTCTTGAGCAAGAAAGAAACAGGATGAATATGGCATTTTAAGAGGATTACTGAGGCTTTGGTGTACAGAACAGGCTAGAAGAACTGGGCATCATGAAGATGAGTTAGTAGGCTATTGTGGAAATTGTTGAGGCTTTAAGAGACCAATAATTAACACTCCTTTCTTCCCCTCTGGCCTTGGAAATAACTGAGAAACAGGATTAAGGAAACAGACAGATGGAGATAGCAATGTCAGCTTTATTACTGATCAAGTTGATTGGAGCACATTACTTAGCTATGTCACTACAATGGGCTTCTTAATACTTAACCACAGAATTAAACTTGCCCACTCAGGCTTGGGCAACACAGGACAGCTGTAGGTCCCTGCACGGGGGCAGGAGGAGAAAGAACCAGAATGTTCTCTCTCTGCAAGTAGACAGATACGGGAAAGAAAGGAAGCATCCACTGTCCAATCAGATAAGCTGCTCTCCCTTCCTGGGTGAGGTGGGTGAGAGGGCAGAGAGAAGTGGGGAGTGTTACTGCATGGAGACCATGAAACATGAGCCTATAGAATGGAGGTTCACCCTAGCAGTAATCTAGATGAGGAGACCTGGCCCTGGGGAGCGGAGGTCAAGATAAAGCATCAGAGGGAAAGGGGTCGTGGAGAGTTGAGAGGGGAGAGTCAGCAGGTGTTGGCACTGAACATGTGGGATTCAGAGAATGAAGAGGGGCCAGGACCAAGGAGAGCAGTGTAATCACCAGCAGTGGAGAAAGTGAGAGGGTGGCTACTGTATTTAGATCAGAGGGGTGTGGATGCCTGAGAGGTCTAGGAGTGCCCTGGAATTGTATGAGAAAATTTGCACATTTTTCTGGGGGAGTAGTAGCTCCATAGTTTATCAAATTTTCATTGGAGTCAATGATCCCTAAAAGAGGATCACAGAACAGACTAGAAGAACTTGGGAAGAAAGCAGTGAGTTTGAAACACCAAAGGGAAATATCTTTATGGCAGTTGGAAACATACAGATGCAAAGGGTGCCATGAGACTGAAGAGTGAGGGAAGGGAGAAATGAATTAAGACTTGGGCATATGAGAACAGAGACCAAGAGAGGGATCCAGGGAAAGAGACCGAATGGGGGTGATCAGAGGGGCAGACAGTCCATGAAATTGACTCATCCAAGGGGACAGTTTCAATTAGGAGGAGGTCAGCAGTACCTGAACAACAAAGAAGGATTTTCTGACTGTGAGATGACAAAACTTGGGGTGCAAAGAAATAAATAGATCTGGATAGCAAGGAGGAAATGGACTTTGCCTCAGTTTCTGAAATGAGTAAGCCTTAGTAACCCACCCCTTGCTGTCCATCACAGGATCTCTTTTCAGTCTTTCCCTTTGGTGCTTCTCTGCCCCTGCCTCTGTGGGGTCCCATGCTGTTGGAACCCCATGGGTGTTTTGAGGGGCCTCTGGCTTCCCCCCAGAGTCAGCAGCCTCCCCTCTGAAGTCTTGTAGCTGGAGAGTGCTGCCTGCTAGGGGAGCTGAGCCAGGCAGCCAGGACCGCTCACATCTCCCCTCCTGCCTTGCCCTGGCAGAGATCCGGGGCTCCAAGGAGACAGCAGCTCAGCCCTTGCCTCTGTATGACACACCCTATGAGCCAGAGGAGGAGGGGGCCACCCCAGAGGGTGAGGGGGCCTCCTGGCCCCGGGAGTCCCGTCTGCCAGAGGACGATGAGAGGCCCCCCGAGGAGTATGACCAGCCCTGGGAGTGGAAGAAGGAGCGGATTTCCAAAGCCTTTGCAGGTGAGTCCTGGGTGGGAAGGGCAGCTCTGCTGGGGCCTCGGAGCAACTTTCCAGGCTCAGGGGAATGGGAGGACTGGGCCCTGGGGATGGAGGTGGTGAGTTGGGCACTGTGAACACGAACTGGGTGCAGCGTCAGGGGATGACTTCCTGTATCACCACCTCTCAGAGGCCCCCATCTTTTAGGAGGCGGGGTATACTTAAGAGTAAAGAAATTCCAAACAAAATGCTCAAACTTGTGGCCTGTGTTAAAGACTTACATTTAACAAAACAAAGCACTTAATACTCCAGACAGTAAAAACCCCCTTTGTGTACAGCCTGACCCCAAGGGGATTTCTCAGGCACGGAAACAGGTGGGGAGAGGGAGAAATGATCGAGTTTCTCCTGTACCAAGCACCCCAGGGTCCATCCCAGGCCCGGAGTCCAACATGGTGAGGGTGTGCGTGTGTGGTGCAAGAGCCTGGATCCTTGATTCAGTGAGAACATCAAGGACTTAGTGCCGTTAGACCTCATTCCTGCTCCTGTGTCCTTCTTAATCTTCCCTGGGCAAGGGGCTCATCCTGGAGCTGAACTCAGCTCTCCGCTCTGTCCCCCCAACCCTGGCAGCCAGACTGGGAAACCATAGGTTTCTCATTTGTTTCCTGTAAAGCATGCACCGTTGAGGATGGGCCGTTTATCTCCAGGAGTCTCCTTGGAGAATCAATACTGTTTGGATTGCTTAATGGGAAAATCTATGCTCGTCATTAGGAAACCTCGTTAGCAGTCCTGCAGCCGCCAGTGGCATGGCTCTGCTAATTGTCAAGGCTCAGGATTGAGAGTGTGGGGGGTAAATTATAATAAAACATCTGCCCCTGTGTCTGAGCTTTCCTGACACCCTGCGGCCAGACTGTCTGGGTCTTGCTGCCCATGAGTTCCCAGGCTTCAGGTGAAAGGGAGAAGAGAGGCAAGGTGGAAGGTGCCAGGAGGCTGTGTGGGCGCCTGGGTATGGTACTGGATGGTGTGGACAGCCCTTTGTCCCACTTTTCCTCCTTGCCCAGTCCCTTTGGGCCCTGGAGGCTCGAGAGACGTCAAAAGGGACCTGTGGGGCTGGCAGAGCAAGGCCCTGTGTTCTGTTGTTTGTCACTGGAGCCTCCCACCAGGGAGCGGTCAGTGTGGCTCCACCCAGTCCCTTGAGAGTCCTATTCTCCCCCTAGAAGCCACCCCTGCCTCTGCTCTGACCCTTTTCCTTTCTAGGCTGTCCTGTGTCCTGGCTCTGGTTTCGGTGTCTCAATCTCTGCCTCTCTCTGTCTCTGTCTCTGTCTCTGTCTGTCTCTCTTCTCCCGGCTACTCCTGGCTCCAGTTGACATTAAGGTCATCAAAGACCTACCTTGGCCTCCGCCCGTGGGACAGCTGGACAGCAGCCCCTCCCTGCCCGACGGGGACAGGGACATCTCCGGTCCAGCCTCACCCGTCCCCGAGCCCGGCCTGGAGGATGGCAGCGGTGGGTTCTGTGGGGACTTCTGGCTAGGGTCAGCCCTCAGGCCCCGTGGGATTGGGTTGGAGGAGCTGAGAGGTGGGATGGAGTTCAGAGAACCCAGGAGGAATCCCTCTGGCCCTGGAGGGAGAGGAAAGGGACAAAGGACACGGTCCTCCCTCCCCTAAAGTACAAGGGAGGTGCCTCCTAAGAGAGGCCCCTTCCAGATATCTTTCCCACCAAGCCAGGTAAATCCATTCTTCTAAATTCACCTTTTGGGGCTGAGCACTGGCCTGACCAGATCCTTCAGCAGCACAAATGACCCTGAGGCTGGGTGATAATAGCACAGGAAGTATCTGACTCCTTAAAGGACAGATCTGATTTTGCACCTGGTGACTAGAGGGCTTGAAAGTGCTACTCAGAGAGAAAACGAGCCCAAATGGGGAGAAAGAAGACACTGAACCTTTCATCTATGTTCAGTTTTACGCACAGTGGGCAACCAGGTGTGGGCGTGCGTCTGTGAGTACACACACAAGCGTGAGCACTTGTTTGTACATTCATGCCTGTGTGTGAGTGGGCATTTTGTAAATACAGGCTGAGGGAGGGTCTCTGTCACCTGTGCAGGCTGGCTTTACCCATGTGGCCCACCGGCTTCAGCCCACCGGCAGTCTGCCCAGGGTCTTGGAAGGGCTCTGGGGTCTGGGAGGGCACCGCTGCCTCTGCTGGGCTTCTGTGGGGGGCAGGGGGGCGGCGGGGGGGAGCGCATGGGCAGCGACCTTGGGGGCGGGGGCAGGCTGGCGGCTTGGGGCTTTGGGCAGGATTAACCTGTCAGGATGGCACCAAGGGGAATCAGATAATTGTTCTCAGATCGATAAGTCATTTCTACAGAATGGCTTGGCAGGGTGATGTGGAGAACGGTAATGAACTCTGAGGAGGAGAAAGAAACAATATTATCAGCGCTGAAGCCACCCTGAGGGGGATGGGATGAGGGAAGGCAGTCATCTCCTCCAGAGGGAGAGGCTTAAGTGGTTTCTCATGTCGCTTCTCTCCCCTCTCCTGCCACAGAATGGGGACCGAAAGGCCCTGTGTGCACAGGAGAGCTGAGCCGCCCCCCCCCCCCCCCCCCCCGCGCCCCAGGAATGGACCCAGGATACTGTCCCTAGAGCTGGTCAGGCTCATGAGCAGGCCCCACCCTTGCAGAACATTCCTTTGTTCCCTTTTGGGTGGAAATGGGAATGGAGTACTGGCTAGTCTATAGGGCTCTACCTCTAGGGTCCTCAGAGTCTGTGACTGGTATGTTCCCCACAGCCCAGTTTGAAGGATCTGAGAAGAGCTGCCTGTCACCTGGCCGGGAGGAAAAGGGGCGCCTCCCTCCCCGACTCTCTGCGGGGAACCCCAAGTCAGCCAAGCCCCTAAGCGTGGAGCCCAGCAGCCCCCTGGGGGAGTGGACAGACCCAGCACTGCCTCTGGAAAACCAGGTGTGAGTGTCTGTGTCCAGTTTGGGACCCTCCCCTCCCTTCCCTTGCTGGCACAGAGTTGCCGGCCAGGGAACACTCAGAATGGGTGGGCCTGGACAGCCAGGGACCCAGCAGAGATGCCCCCCTTTCTTTCTCTTGTCCTCAGCTGGTATCACGGGGCCATCAGCCGAACAGATGCCGAGAACCTGCTCCGGCTGTGCAAAGAGGCCAGCTATCTGGTGCGCAACAGTGAGACCAGCAAGAACGACTTTTCCCTGTCCCTCAAGTGAGTGGGGCCTGCTGGCTGGGGGCTCTAGACAAGATGAGCCTGTCAGGATGAGTCCAAGGGGAATCAGTGTGAGGACTACCGGCAGGACAGGAGGAGTCTCCAATCTCTCTCCCGTGCCCAGCAGGCTGGGGAGAACCTCATCCCCTGTGAACACGTGCTGACTCTGGGCCAAGCCCAGGCACCTGAGGCTTGACTGAGGCTCAGCCTCTGATCTCAAGAAGCTCGGAGTCCACTGGGGAAAACAGTTAAGGTATTGAATCCAGCTTAGAAAGGTTCTGTCCCTTTCTAGCTCTGTGACCTGGAGCCCCTTAACCTCTCTGATCCTCAGGGGCAATAACGATATCTGCCTTATAGGGAAGGAGTGAATGAAATAAGCACTTAGCATAGTGCTGCGTGCTTAATAAATTATCAGTGTCATCATTACTAATGAAAGTCCAAGATGTTCTAGAAGTACAGGGGAGGAGATAGGAACTTTGCCTGTGGAACTCAACAGGGTGAGATGGAGTCTGGGTCCTGGGAAGAAAGTAGAGTGTTGGACACAGAGCTGTTCTTGTTCATTCTAAGGAGGTGGGCAGAAGGTCTGGGGGCTGGTGGCTGACAACTGAGCTTTAAAGGGTCCTGAAAGAGGCAGAGGAGTCAGGGCACCTCCTCCTCCTCAGCCTTCCACTCTGGCCACAGATATTATACATGACCAGCATCTGCCTCCCAGGTTCTACTGGCAGGATGGCTAGTCTCCTTGGCGCCCAGGAGTTCTGTCTAGTAGAACCCCACATGGCAGCCTGTCAGAGTGCTGTGTCCATTCACATCCCCCATAGTTACTGGGCCACCTATACCACTTCCTACCATATTTCCTAGGGGGCATTAGAGTACAGGTATACCCCACTGCAAACATCCAATATATGGAAATTTGGGAGTATTAAACATACACATTTGAGGATAATTATTCAAATTCACTAAAAGATGGTGGGGAAAAAATGCCAAACTCAAGTCAGATAACCTGAATTTCATTCTTGGTTTTTAATAAAACTACCTGTGTGACCTTAGGCAAATCACTTAACCTCTCTGGACTTTAGTTTCTACATTTGCAAAATATGTGCAATGGATATCTCATAGGTTTCTTCCAGCTTTTATGCTCAGGGGGTCTGCAAGTTATGAAAACAAAGGAACATTCAGGAAAAAATTCATTTGTCAAAAATTTGATCTACATAACTTCGGAAATGTGTATTGCTTTAAAAATTGTAGTCATGATTCCTAGAGCATCTAATAGGGTGCCAAGCAGCATATACACCATCTCCAAACCAACTACCGTCTGCAAGATCAATCTCTTTTTTTATAGAAAGAAAACAGATTCAAAAAGGTATGTGATTTGCTCAAGGCCAACAGCAAATAAAGTGCCCAAAGCAGGCTGTGAACCCCACTCAGGCTGACTCCACAAACCTCACTGTTCCATTGCATAGTTCCACCCCCGTCAAGGCTGGTATGGTCCAAAGCAAGGGGAGACATCGGGCTCTGGTTCCTAAGCAGAGTAGAGTCTGGGCCCTGCCTTATCCCAAGGAGTGAAGGAGGGGGGCGGCCTGGACACTGCTCCAGCCCAGGCTGATCTGGGCCTGCCAACCTCTGTCTGCCAGAGTCTCGTTTGCATATAAATGGCTTCTCTGAAATACAATTATGGTTTCTCTTCTCTCTGTAATGGAAGGGCTTTCACTGGTAATTAAACAGCTTCCTCCAAAAGCCTGCCAGCCCTCATGCTGCGGGCCAGCTAGTCCCACTCTGTTCCCAGGCAAAGACTCTGCTGTGTCCTAATGGACGCTTGGGACTTTGTCCCAGGAGGTCAGTTACCCACACGGAGGCTGAGCTCTCAGCTGCCAACTCAGTTCTTTGACCACTTGTTGCTCTTTTTGGCCAGACCTGTCCCTCAAGGAGAAGATATAAGTACAGTTTTCAGGAGAGGTAATCCCCGCAAGTGCAGTGTGGGGAGGGGGCTGTCCCCTAACGGTGAGAGCACAGGGCCCATGCTGCTGCCCACAGCCATGGGCTGGGCTTTGGGCACAGAACGGACAGGGGAGAGTGACTACTCACTGTCTCCCCTCTCCATTGCCCCAGAGGCTGTAACTTTTCCTCAGGCCCTTTGCTCTATTCTCTGGGCCTGCATGCTCACTATCAATTCAGCCTTATCTCAGACCTGCAGATGAAAGATGGCCCTACACCCTGACACACACCCAGGCTTGAGGGCACTCCACCCTAAGCGGGAAGGGAAGGATGGAGTTAAGGACCTGTCTTTTTCTTCCTATCCCTTTCCTCTTTAGTTTCCCCATTCTCCGTGCTTTCTCACTGTAGGCCTAGTGCAATGGGTCCAGGCAGAGCCTTCTTTGTACGCAGACAGGGGAAGCAAGTGGTGGTTTGCCCACCTCAACTCAAGGGTGGGGCCTCACGAAGAGCAGCCCCCTTGCCAGCCCTGCCTCTCACCAGCTTCTGAGCCCTGCCTGTGTCCTTCCAGGGGCTCTGACCAGCAGAAGCAAATCCTCAGGCTTCAGGGCTCTCCCAAGGATTGTTTCTCTGTTGCCTGTGTGTGCATTTTAGACCTGGGGCCTGGCAGAGCAGGCTGGTGGTAGTTTGAACAGACGTTCTTGCTGGGAGCCAGCCAGAGCTCAGCAGCATGGTCCTTGTCTTGTGGGCAGGGCTGGGCACTAATGCTGATTTCCTGGGTTGTGGTGGGGAGACGGGAGAGGCAGTGGAGCCTGTCCTCTCTGAGGGAGGGAATGGAGCAGCAGCCTGGTGATGATGTCATCCCAGGCAGAAGAGCTGGATGGATGAGGGGGGGTTGGGAGATTGGCCCAAGGCCTGGTTAGCAGGAGGGTGAAGGGATGTCCTCAGGACCAGGCAGCTGGGTGTCCCCAGATTTGGAGGGATGTCCAGAGCAGCTCACCCCCTCCCCAAATCATTGCAAGAGAGAATCCCAACCAAGATTCACTTGGTTGTCGCATCTGGCCACCCACTGTCCTGCCAAGGGTGTCTGTTCATGAGTCACCAGGAGCTCCCCCTACACAGGTGTCCTCCCTCACAGCTCAAGGAGGGGGAGGATAAACTGGCCCTAGCTGGGGGGCGGGAGAGACTGGATCCCATGGTTGGGGGGTGGTGCTGATAGCTTGTTTCCACCTGCACACACCCTGTACACTCACCACACACACATTCTTGGCACACCCAGTGCCCTCACCACAAAGCCAATGCCTGCTGCTGCCTCCTCACAAAATCCCCTCCTTCTCCTCCCGGTTTTCTGGACTGCCCTCCATCTCAGCAGCCTTGGAAGAACCACTTTTGCTGCCAGGGTGGGGCCGGGGGTGGGGGAGTGGGGGTGGGACGGGTGGGTACAGGGCCTGGAGATGGCCCTGGCTCAGCAGGGTCTCCCCTCCTCTTCCCAGGAGCAGTCAGGGTTTCATGCACATGAAGCTGTCCCGGACCAAGGAACACAAGTACGTGCTGGGCCAGAACAGCCCGCCCTTCAGCAGCGTCCCTGAAATCGTGCACCACTACGCCAGCCGCAAGCTGCCCATCAAGGGCGCGGAGCACATGTCCCTGCTCTACCCCGTGGCCATCCGGACTCTGTAGGGGTGAGGCCCGGGCCTTGTGACAGATCTGGACCCAGCCCTGGGCGACCTCTCCAACCTTTCTTCCCCTCTTCCAGGAATCGAGTGGAAGCTGTGATATTCCTTAATTTATTCTAAAGGGGTAGGGCTACACGGACCTTAGAGTTAGAGGTGGTCTGGAGCTGAGGATTGAAGACTCCCTGGGGAGAAAGGATAGCCCCTGCAGGAAAGATACTTCAGAATCACTGGTCTTCTGACGGGTTTAAGATTGACAGCTCCAGCACCTTACTTCCCCTCGGGCAGAGGTGGCGACCCCTTTTCCTGCCATCCTCTTCCCCCTGGGGTGGAAGAGTGGATGCGGGATGGAGCTGGACGCGGGCCAACGGGGCGCCCTGGCCATCTCTCCGCCTCCATTCCCAAACCACCGGCGGGGGTTCTCCCAGAGTCTGGTGCAGGGCTTCGGGTAGACCGACCCCTGGGATGGAGACGGCATTGGGGGTGGGGAAGGAGGGGAAGGGCTCGGCCGCCGGGAACTTGTGCAGGCCCCGGGCCGCCCCGGCTCTGGGCCAGAGGCAATAAATAAACTCCGTCCTGCCAGGCACAGCCGCGTCCGCGCCTCCAGCGCCGCCGCCGCCCTCCGGGCCGACGGGGGAGGGAGCGGAGCGAGCACAGATTATGTTTATAAATCAGCTCTGGAGCTGCAGGCACTGGGCGTCTGTGAAAAGCAGTTTCGAAGCATCAAGTTCCTTCCTTTGACAAGATGTCAAAACATCCCCCGGGGCCCCCACCCCCGCCCCGGCTGCGGGGAGGGGCGCACCCGGATCCCGGCCGGCCGCGCGGCGCCCCCTCCCCGCCGCCCGGACGAACGCGGCTCCCTGAGAGCGCGTCTAATTTCCTGCCAAGAGCCATTTGTCTGGGAGGAGGGGAGCCGCGGAGAGACAAAGAGGCAGCGCGCCAGGCGGGATGGAACGGGGCGGCCCTGCCACGCGGAAGCCGCGCGCCGGCGGAGGCGGGAAAGCTGGCGCGGCTGACCGCGTTTCCTTTCCAGAGGAAGCGAGGGCCTGCCGCGCCTCACCCGGCCCCGGGTGGCTGGGTCGGGTCCCGAGACCTGCAGGCAGCCGGTCCCGGGCGTGATCTTCCTCGCGGCTGCGGCGCCCGGCGGGGTTGTCCGCGCGCGCCCCCTGCTGGCTGCAGCTCCACGAGCCGGGCCAAACCTCCCAAGGCCCTGGCGGCCCCGCAGCGGCAACCCGCCCCAGGATTTACCACTAGGCCGCCAGGCGGAGCTGCTGTCAAACCACTGCAGGCCCGCCCTCCGGCTCCCATGGGCCAGCTGGGCAGAAACTCCTGAGGACGGGCTGAACTAACCCTGGGGACGGCTGCCCTGAGGGGCAGCCTGAGAACCGCCCCACCCCACCCCACCCGCCACCGACACCTGCAGCTTCCAAGCGCGGTGTGAAGCAGAGGAATTTGGATTTTCTAACCCAGTGGTTGAATTTATCAAAATCGAGGATCTGTGATCAGATAAATTCAAGAATTCTGTGGGGACAGTGGAAAGGATCACTTGAAATTGAGTCCTGCTTCAGAAATTCGCTCAGAGAGGTTGCCCTATCCTGAAGTAGACTTGGAGGGCATTCAGTTATTTTGCAGATTAGAAAACAGGCCCAAAGACGTTAGGTGATGAGTGCATGTCTCCTCACTGCCATCTCACTGAATAGGAAACTCATGTGGGCACAGGTGCTCAACCCTTCCACTGCTCAGAGAAGAGCTGGGAGTAACTGAGGTCTTGGAGCAAGTCAGGTGACCTCTGGCTCCCTGCAGATTCCTGCCGTGTCCTGCTACACTGCTTCCCACTTTGTGCCCAGCCCACCTTCTCTAGAAGCCCCCACGCCTCCCCCTGTCCCTCCTGACCAGGCTCAGAAGCCCCACACCACCTGCCCTGAGAGGCCTTTTGTCAGGAAAGGTGCCACTGAGCAGGGAAAGGGGTCAGCAGGTGGCCTTGGAGGGGTTCCCTTATTCAGTGGGTGCTGGCAAGCTCAGAAACAATGTCTGGGCCAGCCTTGGTGAACTAGCCGCATGAGTGGCTCTTCTGTCAGTACCTACCCCATCCTGGAGCAGAATAAAGAAACTCTTAGGGCAAAAAAGTGGTTTATTTATAAAAGAGACTATTAGAGCAGGAAGAGGGGAGGAGAGCGGAGGAGCACCCAGACATGTGGGGTCAGGTTCTGGCGACAGTACATGTTTAAAGACTTGAGGAAAAGATCAATTGTACTGTTGGAATGGGGTCCTCAGGAGGGGTTCCTGTAAATTGCTCTCTGTGGCTCTACCCTCTCTAAGGCATTTGCCAGCCCTTTTGACAATGGAGAGCTCAGAGGAGAGGAGATTTGGGGGGGTGGGGAGGGGTTTTCGGATACCAGAATCCATCTGTGCTCCCAGTTCATCCCTAAGCTCACAGCCCCCTACACATACACACAATTTGTCTGCTCCAGCCTTTTGATTTTTTTCCTTATTTTGGAAGAATAGGTGTCACTTTGCCGCAAAACAATAATAGATCTCCTAGCTCCCAACTTTTAGTCCCTACACAGTGCCTTGCATTTCTCTAGGCTGACACATTCTGGGCCTGGGAGTCCCTGAACCCACATGGGGTGACTGACCATGGCCACCTGGACCAAGGTTGGGAGGTAGAAATGGGGAGATGGCTGAGGAAGCCAGAAACAGGAAATCTAGAGGTGAGGTGTCAGGCCAAACCTCTGCTCAGCTAGACAGTGGGCAGAGCCCCTGGGCAGGAAGCCTAGAAGTTCTCATAATGGTGGGAGAAATGAGTCCCGTCCTGCCTGTTGATGAGCTGACAAGCCTTTTCTACATTCTTGGTCATGCCAGGGGGGCCGCAGCTGAACACCCCAATCTTCCGGACCTGTTGGAGAAAGAAGTGAAGGCCAGCTCAGTGTTTAGAGGGAGTGTCTAGCTCAGTGTCACTGTCCAGCTCAGTGTCTAACTCCATGTTCATGTGAAAGACCATCAGGAGTCCTTGGTGAGGACTCATTCCATGATCCTGTGAAGGTTTACTCCATACTGTGCATGGTGAGGGCTGGCTCAGGGTGTATAAATCTCACTGAGTTTTGGAAGACTTGTTCTCTGTGGGGCTAGCCTTTACTCTTTTCCAAGGCATTTGCTAGCTTCAAGTGTAAGCCCAGTGTTTGGATAGTATTAACGGTAAGGGTAGCTCTGAGTTTATGATGAGGACCAGCTCCACCACTGAGCCCTTCCTTCGGGACAAGGCATCATGGCTTCAGAAGTAGCAAGTCCCTGCTGCCTGCTTCTTCCCTTTGCCCCTGAGTGACCTGCACCTCTCCCTTTCCATTTTATCACCCTACCAGACTCCTCAGGGATGGGTCCTCCTCCCTTATGGAGCACGTTTGGGAGCTTTGCTCAGACCTCAAATGATAAAGGTGAAGAAAACCTGAATGTGGGGTGGGAACTGACCTGTGGATGGACCTTCTGCAGAGAGTTGAAGAATGCCTCAAAGGGGGGGCGGCCAAAGTGGGTGACGGAGCGCAAGCCTGTGAACAGACTCCGGTTCAGTACCTTCTGGAAGTGCCGCTCACAGATGTACTGGGGGAGGAAGCAGAGAAGGAAGGTCAGCCAGCAGGCTCAGGGTCAGCTCCTCATCCAGAGGCTGGTCTGCCCACCCGCCTTGGCCATCCTGGCTTGCCCTGCCCACCCACAGAGCCACTCCTTGGTTGGCCCTGACTCACCAGCATGGTGGTCCTGAGGTCGAACTTCTCAGCCAGCTGGGTAATGTAGATGTGCACGGACACCAGGTCCTGGCGGTCATTCTCCTCCACCTCTCGGATGATGTCAGCCACCCATTCAAACTGCCGCTGGGTCCGCGTCACCCAGATGAAGTAGATCTGGGGAAACAGGGCTGGAGCTTGGGACCCAGCTCGTCTCAGAGTCCCTAACTTCCCAGAAGGAATCACCACTCCTTCTGGTCTCGGAGCAGCTTGTGCCTCTCCCCAGGCAGCCAGGGGAGGTGAGTGTATGGGGCCATGCTCTGAGGTGGGAGATGGAGTTGCCCCAGGGCACAGAGAAGTGGAAGTGAGCAATAGCCTGGGGCCATGAGAAAGGACCCTGTCAAGTGAGCTGAAGATCTGGTGGGGGGGGAGGCAGCCTGCCCTTCCACTCCGTCCAGTGGGCCCTGTTCAAGCTGCTAGGCTCCCAGCCTACAGGCTGCCCGAGGGGAGAGGGACCTGCTAAGGGGTGCGTCACAGAACGGCCTCTGGGAAGACTGAGTTGGCTGCCTGGAGTGGATGGGCATGGGCTTGAAGTGAGACCAGGGGGTACTTCCTGGTGGTCCAGTGGCTAAGACTCCATGCTCCTAATACAGGGGGCCTGGCTTTGATCGCTGGTCAGGGAACTGGATCCCACATGCTGCAACTGAGTTCTCATGCAGCAAATAAGACCTGGTGTAGCCAGATAAATAAATGGGTCCCTGGGGGACCCATCTCCAGCTTCTGATGGGGAGAAATGAGGCTGTGTGAGTTAAGGAGCAGAGACAGAGCTGGCACAAACAGGGGAGCCAGGTAGCTGTCTGTCACCCTCTGAGTGCTGACAGCATATGGGCTGGGCCTCTGCCCGCTGCATTCTTGCACCCCTGACTCACCTGCCGGGCCCAGAGAGACAAGCAGGGGCCCGCCACCAGGGCTAGGCTCAGGTGAAGGGGCCTGGTGTGGAGGGGCCTGAGGGCCTGGGGTGTGTTCCTGGAGCCGACCAGGCCCACCAGCCCTGCCTTGCAGCCTTTCCTCTTCCTTTTGAGAGCAAGGCCGGTTTCACTGGTGCCCCACCCCAAGTGCACCATTACCTCTCCCAACCCGACAGAGCTTGAGGGGCAGGCCCCCTCTCCAACCTTGGCTGGAGGGACTCTCAGAAGCAGATTCTATGTGGGGCACCCCATAACTGAGGGAAGAGCCTGTAGGCATCAGCAAAACCACTCTGTCCTTTAGGGTCCAAGAATAACCTGACTGTGCTGTGTGCTGCGGTCCATGGGGTTGCAAAGAGTCGGACACGACTCTGCTACTGAACAACAACAATATCCTTACTCCCTTGGGTCAGGCCAGCTCAGCCTTGCCTAGAACAGGGAGGTCAAGAACAGAGGCAGGGGACAGGCACGGACGAACACAGTGACAGGGAGCAGGGGACCACAGCTGGTGGTAGGAAGGGACACTCACCTTCTTACAGAACACTTGGCAGCTGACTGATGACTTGAAGACCAGGTCTTTGAGGATGGAGGCAAAGGGGGTGACCCCAATGCCCCCTCCCACCAGCACTGACACCTCAAACTTATGCCACTCCTGGTGGCCCTCTCCAAATGGCCCATCAAGGTACAGCTGCAGGAAAGGGAGTGGGTTAGAGTTGAGTTCAGCTACCACCACAGTTCTGAAGCCAGAAATGGGAGGCAGGGAAATGCAGGTAGGTTTATGGAGTGAGGGAGAAGTGGGAGCCTTGAAGCATCATCTGGAAGAATCAGTGTCTCAAGGAGGAACACAGTGGAGAGTCTGGTGCCACAGGACCAACGCCTGCTAAGGGGATGAGGGAGCATGTGGTACGCCTGGCCTGGGTCTGGGCACCTTTGGATATTTGGCACAGCTGTCACCCGTCAGGGGTGAGTAGATCTCCCTGAGGCGGGTGGTCCAGGGCCCTGCTGCCCGGATGTGCAGGCTAAGCGTCTCCTCGTGGGGCGCTGATGTCAGCGTGAAGGGGTGGTACTCGGTGGTCCCCAGAGCCAGGCAGGCGATCCGCACCCACTGTCCTGACTTGTACTCAAAGCCTTGAGGCCGCTGGAACTCCAGGTGGGTCACTCCTGAGGAGGGGAGGTGGGCGGTAGCCCTCTGTTCTGAATCCAGCAACAGTGAGGCCCCCAAGAGTTCCCCCACCTGCAGCCTCAGCTCTGCTTTTGGAATATGGCAAAGGAGGCCTTTCTCATCAGAAGTCACGACACCCCTCAGGCCGTGTCTACCCTGAGCAGGGTTTGGGCAGCACTGGGGCTGGTGGGCAGCAGGACAAGGAGCAGCCTGGCCCAGGCTCCTCCTCTCTCTGGTGTGAGAGCGGCTCAGGTCCCCTGGCAAAGAGTCTCTTGTACTCACTCCCTCATCTCTATCACTTCAAGGCCCCTGCTGACTCCACTGGGCCAGGCTCTGCCCTGCCCTGTCAGCATCCACAGAACCACCAGCCTGCTCCCCCGACAGCCTCTAGGCTGGTACCTGAAGGCAGCAGCTCTGCCTTCACCACGCCGATCTCCACCTTCTTCCGGCTCAGGCTCACCAGCTTGTCCCCCATGTAGATAAGTGCTGGGACCAGGAAGAAGATGTGGAAACGGGGCAGCTGGATCAGGGCGAAGCTGCCATGGATGATGAGCTGGAGAGAGCAAAGAGTACAGCTGAGATCGAAGCCACATGCACAACAGGGCCTGACCCCTGCATCCTTCCCCAACTGGCCTATCCAATCCCCACCTCATCAGGTGTAATGCTCCTTCCAGGATCCCAGACCTAACCACTCCCAACCCATCCTCCATAGCATCCATCTGCATCTCCCTGACACCATCCTAGACTAAGCCACCTGCACTCATGCGGTAGCCTCCCAACTCCGAGGTCTGCCCTACTGTGATGCGTTCTTTCCAAGACAGTCAGTATGACTTTTTAAAGTTCCTTTTATCATGTCATCCCAGCTTAGAAAACCTTAGAGGATTTCCCACTTTACCACAAGGCCTTGCGATGCTCTGTCTTCAGCCTGCCAGCATTCCCCACTCCCTGTTTTTCAAACACAACAAGTCCTTTCTATTTCGACTTTCCACCTGTTGCTCCCTCTGGTGGGAAGGCCTGTCCCCTAGTTCCTCCCACTACCTCATTTTTCAGGTCTCAGAAGAAACGCCACCTCCTCAGGCATTCTCCCTTCCCCCAGCACACTCTCTATCCCATCTCCCTGTTAACTCCATTCAGAGCACTGTCGTCATCTGCGATATTTGTGTTCCTTCATCCATTTCTCCCCACTGGACTGGAGAAGTAGGGACTGCATCCATTTTCCACGACACTCTCAGCTCCCAGCAGTTTCTGCCTGGCACATGGTAGGCCCTCAAGAACTAGTGAGTCAGTGGAAGGGGTTTCCCCAATTTACCCAATTCCTTTGGAGACTAAGACACCTAATCAGTCCTCTTTTTCCATGAAGTAACTAACAGGTATTGTCCAGCTCTGGTTCTTTCCCAACCAGCTGGTCTAACGTGGTCAGACATGACTTGCCCCATTCTTTCCACTTGCTTGTTTGAGTCTGGTCAGTCTGGCTCCTGCCTCCACCTCTTCTCAGGACCTGCTCACAGCAGATTCACAGTGGCCAGTCCCCGAGGTCTCCCTTTAGAAGGCATTCACTCCCACCTTCCGCAGCCTATGGCTCTAGTGAGCATCCCTGCCTTGCCTCTTTAGCAACAATGCCCTGCTGGTTTTCCCTCTTTCCCTCTCTGACTGTTCACTTTCTGTCTCCTGCACTGGCTCTGCTCCTCCCAATTCCTAATCCTGTGTTGCCCAAGCCCGATTTCTTCACCCTCTGCTCTTCTCCTACAATCTCCCACACAGTGTGGCCTCTCAGCTGAGCCACAGCCCTTCAGCCTTGAATATTCTATTGTCATTCCCACCTCTCCACCAGTGCTCCTGCCTTTCTTCTTTTTTTCCCTCAATCAGGGATTGAACCCAGACCTCGGACCCTTGGCAGTGAAAGTGCAGAGTCCTAAGCCCTTGGACTGCTAGGGCATTCTCTCATAGGTGCCCTTCCTTCCACCTAGAACGCTCAGTTCCCACTCTGCCCTGTTAAACCTTAGCTTATCTCTCCTTCAGGCTTAGCCCAAGTTCCATCTTCTCTGTGAAATCTTCCCTAACCAGTTTGGCCCAAATGAGGCTCCCTTCAATGAGCTCTTGTAACTGACTGATTGGAACATTCAGCTCAGCAATTAACCCCATATTATCTGGTCATTTTGATCACTGCACGTGCATGGCACTAATCTCTGCAGCTAATCCTCAGTTTCCGAGGGCAGAGCTTAGAGTCTCCCCCTCCTCTGCTCGGCCTGTGTGTGTGTTAGTCACTCAGTTGTATCCAACTCTTTGCGACCGCATGGACTGTAGCCCGCCAGGCTCCTCTGTCCATGGAATTCTCCAGGCAAGAACACTGGAGTGGGTTGCCATTCCCTTCTCCAGGGATTGAACCTGGGTCTCCTGCCTTGCAGGCAGATTGTTTACGGAACAAGTATATCCTAGGCCCTAACTGTTCAAGTGAACTCGGTCCTTCATTCAGCTCTCCACTCCTCCAGCTGAGTGTTCCCCAATTCTTGAACCTCTCCCCACAGAGCTAACTCGAACCTCTTTGGGCTCTGAATTGGCTCCAGTTTTCCCAAGATCCTCTTTCATTACGGAGCCCACACCCACCCCTGAGGCTTTCTGAGCATCCACCGGCTGAGAACAATGTCTGGATGACTTCATACTCCTCTGTTTATACACCTTGCTTGGTGTTGGCTCTACCTTGAAACCGCAAAGCTGCTGCAGAGTCATGGTTGATCAAGGAGCCTGGGGAACAGCCTGCCAGCTCAGCTTCTGCTGCACTAGCTCCAGCCTCTACAGCCTGAATCAGGAGCCTAGACACCTTTGCCCAGGGTCTGCTCCACACTGGAGTCATTTACTTGTAATTTCTCTTTCTGCCTGAGGGCAAGTGGCCACATCTGAGATAAATGGAAAGGCAGCTGGTGCTTTGTGCCTGCAAGCTAAGTTGCTTCAGTTGCGTCCAACTCTTTGGACCCTGTGGACCATAGCCCACCAGGCTCCACTGTCCATGGAATTCTCCAGGCAAGAATACTGGAGTGGGTTGCCATGCCCTCCTCCAGGGAATCTTCCATGACCCAGGGATCAAACCCAGGTCTCTTATGTCTCCTGAGTTGGCAGGCAGGTTCTTTACCACTAGTGCCACCTGGAGAACCCTGCAATGCTCCCAGGCTGCCAGTGCTAGGACTTCCCAGCTGAGGGGACTGCACCTTGCTTAGATGCTGATTTCCCTGTTGGCTTCCCCAGTGATCCCCAGAACCCAGGGATAAATCAGAAACCAGTCTTGCTCTCGTAGAACAAGGCTGGCCACTCTCCTGGATCTAGTTTAAAAAAAAAAAAAGCTGCTTTATCAGCAGGAACAAAACTATCATCTCCACCCCTAATAGTAACAGTAACCCAGATTCTAGGGCTCTACCCATTATCAAGAAATTGGTGAGGGAGGCATAAATTAGTCACAGCTTCCAAAGAAACAAACTCCATGAATTCTCGGAAACATCTAAGCTGAGGCTGGTAGTTATATCCAGAACCATGAAGTGCTGCGCCTCAGGCAAGATGGAACCAGACATTCTTACCTCCCAGTGAAGACAGAGCTGTACCTGGGAGGGGGCAGGGTGGACAACCAGTGCCATCCGGACCCAGGCAATGAAGACCTTTCTCCCTTTGTCTTAGGACAAAGAAGACCCCTGTGTGCAGTTGTGTTTGGAGCCAGGTGACAGACAGGGCAGCTGTGTGTGACCTCTGCACTTCTTGAATCCTGGCAGCCAGGCTATCACCAGTGGGGACATCAGAGCTTTGGGACTTGGTTTACCTTCTCAGCAAGGCCCTCAGGGTGCCCTTTGGGGAAATGCCTGTGTCTATGAGGAAAGGCAGGCCAAGCAGAGCCATGCCACAGGTCAGTCATCTCTGGAAACAGCCACTGAAGTAACAGAGAGCAAACCCAGGGGAAGGGGGAAAGGGAACAGGAAGGAAGGAGGCAGAGAATCTGAAGGAAGGGAGGCAGGAGCCCAGGATAAGAAGGAAAGGGGAGAGGTGGAGTCTCAAAATCCATTTTATCAACAATCCAAAGAAGACATTTTGAGCAAGTTCATTGACATTACAGGTGGCACTTAGCTAGCGGGACCCCAGAAAACTGGATCAGAACAAAAATGGCAGAACCTACTTAAGGGTGAGTTTCTCTTTAAAAAGACAATGCTCCCTTGAGTGAGTCCACCCAAGAGCCTAAACCACCACCCAAAGAGGGGAAAGACTGTCTGGGCAGAAATGATGTGGGGGTGTCTAGAAAGAATGTAGATCAGCCTGGTAAGGCTGCTACTGCAAAACGCATGCCAGGGAGTCAGCCTTCCGAGTGCTGCATGTTGGGTCAGTCTACCTGAGCGCTCCATACTATAATCTCCATCTTTTAAGGTGGATGTCTCGGCCATCGCTGCCTCCCTGGGAACATCCACCCAGACTCCGCTGGCCTGGTTCATAGCCAAAACCCCTCACCAGCACGTAGAGCAGGACGTAGAGGTGATGGGTCAGCCAGAAGCCCCGGAAGCTGCAGCGCCGGAAGTGGCGGGAGGCAAAGACGTACATGATGGCGAGAATCAGGAGCAGCATGACTCCTGTGAGACCTGCAAAATGAACATGGGGTGAGGGTACAGGAGCAGGGCCTCACAAAGCTGTTCTGAGGCTACCAGGTTCCCCTCTCCTCTCCACAGCTCTAGGCGAGTGATAGAAACCCACCATCCTTCCCTTTTCCTCTCCCCAACACCACTGATCACAGGTGCCTTTCACTGCTCCAGACCCTGCTTGTCCTTCATAGACCCTGTCACGATTGGTATGTCTCAAGCACCTGTGTCATTATTTGTCTCATATCTGTCACTTTCTTGACTCTCAGGTCCACGAGAACAGGGCCCAGGCTAGGCTGGTTCACCACTGCACTCGAGTGCCTAGTGTAGGGCCTGGCACACCACGGCCTTGGGAAAACATGTGCTGAGTGAATGAATGGATAGGGCAGCTACTCTGAGTCCTCTGAGTAGAACTCCAGATGTTGTAGGCCCTACCCTCAGGGAGTCGAAGCTTGGTCAGGGTCCAGGTAGCACTCTACCTGGCAGCCACAGCACAGAGCAGGAGCACTGACACAGTGAGTGAGTGGGACCACACCATCACTTCTCATCACCAGAGCCCCCCTGAGTCCCACACACCCAGACCTCGTGGGAGACCCCTCCTCTCACAGGGGATCCTAGGCAACACTGGAGCCATTCCAGAGAATGTCCCTCAAGTGATCAAGGAGGAGGAGGCAGAAGTGAGGAAGATTAGAGCCCTGTAGTGTGGAAAAGCAGAGGTTAAGAAGGGATCTAGCCAAAGCCTATAAGTCCTGAATGGAGAGGAGAGTGTAAACACGGCTTGATCCACTAAACCCCAGTGTGCAGGATCAGCAAGCACTCTCTGAAGTTCAAAGCAGATCGTTTTAAAAAAACAACATGCTGTGTTTTACAGAAAGGAGTGGAGAAGACGTGTTACCCCAAGGAGGGAACAGACTTAAAATATAAATAGCTTCAAGAAGCATTTGAATAGATTCACAAGACTACAGAATGGAGGGGGAGAGGGTATTTGCCAGGCTCCACGAAGAGCCCAGCCCCTCCCCCACACAGCTGGGGCACAGCATTCCTCAAAGTCACTGTCAGGTGGAGACGGAGAAACTAGCTCAGAACTGGGGGAGGAGCCCAGCTAAGCTCCTGAGAGGCCTGGGAATGCAGTTCCCTACACCCCAGGAAAGTGCTCAGTGCAAGGGCAGAGCCTGTCTCACCGTCAAGGCCAGGAGCACCAAGCCAGAGTGACCAGGTCACCTATGGCAGGCAGAACCCAGAGCCCGGCACTCAGAGCCAGGCCTAGAAACATATGCAGCAGAGAGGGCTCTCACCTGGCACAGTCTGGAAGAACCACCAGTAATACTTCTGGGGGAACTCGGATCTGTGGGGAAGGGAAAGCAAGTGAGGAGATGTCTGGGACTTCCAGAAAGGACCCTCCAGAGGAGGCACCCCAAACCAGCCACTAGTCTCCCTTTCTGCAACTTGGGATTCGGGGCTCAGGATGATCATTGTCTGTGCTATAACCTGGAGGGGGACCCACTCCTGAGCCAAGAAAATTTCTTTTCTTCTTTTTTTTGAGCTAAGAGAATTTCTGCAAAGAATTTCACCCATCTTCACCCCCAGGCCAGGCCACACACACACACACAATCTCTCTCTCTCTCTCACCCATTGTCATGGAAGAGGCCGGGAAAGAGGCAGGAGAGGACGCTGAGTGGGCTGATGGAGAAGAGATACACGTTCACCACGTGGCCTGCACTGTGTAAGACTGAGGAAGACCAGACAGGGTAGGGGTGAGCCTGGGGCCAGCCCACTGCCGGTGCTCAATGCATTCAACCCCAGCAGGAGGACTCCAGCCAGCCAGAGTTGGGGGCCTGAAGAAGGACCCTGGGGATCTGGCCTTCTGTTTTCTAATCAGCCTCCTGTTCCTCCCCTGCCTCACATACACATTATCTGTGAAAACAACCCCACAGGTCTGAAATTATACTGTTAGAAATTCATTCCTTTGGTTTCTCTCGCAGAATTATGTTTTAAAACATAAAAGTTGGGGGAGATCATACACTATTATGTGCACTCATTTTGGGGTGTGAGTAACTTGTCAGTGGGAAGTGGTGAAGTGGACTTGACAGCCTGGGGCAGTGAGGGACTCCTGGGCTTACTTCACTCCACCGCGGGAGCCACCGTCATCCCATGAGAAGGACATCTAAGACTCACGCTCACATTACACGCGGGTGGAGAAGAGGGGGGCTCTCAGAGAAGGGGGAGCCTGCAAGGGGCGGAGGAAGTGGAGAGGATCCCTGAGACTCCCAGGCCCTGCCTGTGAGGACGATGGCAGTTGAGGCAATGAGGCGATGGAAGTCCACGGCGGCGTCGAAGGGCACGTAGCGGTTGAGGAAGGTCTCTCTCAGGAAGGTGATGAGGTTGCGGCACATGGTGAGCAGGATGTAGGAGAACATGAAGGAGATGCTGGCCGCCGTGCCGCGCGACAGGATGATGCCCACACGGGTGGTGTCCGTGATGCCCTTGTGGTGAGCCGCAAAGGCGTAGTCTGCAGAGGGCCCTGGCGGGTGAGCTCAGCGCAGGCCCCAGCCCGCGGCCACCACTGCCGGCCACGAGCCTCCCGCAAGCTCTATTCTAGCCGGCACTTCGCTCCCCTGAGGCCCCGCCCCCAGGGCTGTCACTCATTGCCGCCCCGCCCCGGGGCTGTCCGTCACTCGCGCAGGCCCCACTCCCAGGGCTGTGGCTTATTGTAAGCCCCGTCCCTCCGCGGCTGTCACTCACAGTAGGCTCTCTCCAGGAAGAGGCCCCCCGCAATCGCGTAGAACACTGCCAGGCAGCCGATGTGGCGCCGGTAGTTCTCAACGAAGCGCTTGAGCTGCTGCACCGTCTGGTGACGACGGCTGCGTTGAAACTTCTCTCGGTGAGCCTCGGTGAACAGCAGGGGCTGGAACGATGTCACCCTGGGAGACAGGAAGTCTTGGTTCTCACCTAAGGACCCGATGCTAATATGGACCCGCTCTCCAGATGGGAGAAAGGAGCATCAAGTTATTCAAGACAAAGTAGGGTGTAGACCTCAGAGGCGCCTTAATACCACCCTCCTCATGCGGGCTGTCAGTGAGGGGACGCCCTTGCAAATGGTCACTCGGTCACTCTCTTCTTCCAGTCCGTAGCTCTCAAATCCCACCAGCTCCATTCTACCTACTTCGGCAAAACCTCAGGCAATCTCCTGGTGAGGGTCCTGTGACCGTTGGGCACTGTCTCTGTGGTGTCAGCTCCACCTTGATGTCAGCGTCCTTTCGGGGACAGTGAGCACTCACTCTGGGAGAGGGACTAGGACAGGAATGCAGGAGATTAGGATGGGACCTTGGCCACCTGAGCCACCTCGTCCTCCGCTGCCCCTCCCACAGGGCTTTCTCTGCCCTTTTCTAATTTGGATGAAAGCACTACTTGGGCTAGCGAAGGTCCTGATCCCAGACATTCTGGGGAAAGAAAAAGCACCTCCCTGACCCCAGCTCTCCCCTCCAGCACCCCAAGATGAGGGCTTACCAGAGCTTCTCCTGGCTGATGTAAGAGGCTCGCCGGCAGAGGTCCTTGATGACTTCAGGTACCTCCACCCCTGCAATGCAGAGCTGGGCTAGCTAGAAGCTCAGGGTCCAGGGCCCAGGAGGACCTATCTCAAATGCACACCACCCACCCCATTTCTGGACACTATAGAGGGTCCCTGGCCAGTCCACTGCCTCTGGGTGAGCCAGCCTCAGCCTGTGATCCCAGTGGGAGATAGACTCAGCCATGAGGGGTTAGGGAGAGGGTTTGAAACCAAGGTGGCTAGGCAGGCTCCCCTAGTATGTGTCCAGTTTTAGTCCCACACCTAACACTGGTATCAGGCTTGTGGGCTAGGGTTCAGGAACTGTACACAACCTGCCTGCTAAGACTACTCAGCCACAAAACCCTGCTAAAGACCCTCTGGCTTAAAAACTCCCAGGAGTTAAGTGTAGACACTAGGTAGTACATATATGGGAGATGACTATAAAATTCTTTCCCCTTTTCTGTGTTTGAAAGTGCTTGTAATAAAATGTTAGGGGTTGGGAGGAACCCTCCTAGAAGCTGCCAGCGCTGAGGGGCAGGGCAGGACTGAGCTGCAAATCTAGGTTCTCACAGGAGGCCTGGGAACCTCCAGGTCACTTTCAAGTGCAAAACCAGTCTTGAAGATTACCCTGATCTACAGCCCAGAGGCCAAAGTGATTAAACTGAATTTAATGAAATGAGTGTTTTAAAGCAAAGTATAGATGTCTGTCCTCTCAAACGATTCAGCAAACAACAAATGTGGGAAAATGGTAACAAATGGCAAATGTAGGTGAAAGGCAAAGGGATGCTCCTTGTACCATTCTTACACCTTTCCTGCAGGTTCGTGATGTTTCCAAGTGAAATATAGAGGAAACAGCAAAGCACAACAACAATTAAAAAACAAGCAAAATAGTACTCAATGCGAACACTAGACTTAATCCTCAAGTCTGGTCCTCCCCTCCACACCAGGGCCTGGATGTCCCCAGGACTCTGGTCTGGGCTCACTTCCTGGCACCTGTCCCTGCTTTCCCCTCAGGCCCAGGTGCCTGCCTGGGAAAGATGGGAAACTGCAGAATCAGGGGTGCTGGGTCTGTACTCTACCAACCCCCCTCTCGCCCTGGGCACCGGAAGCCCCGACTAGAGGCCCAGCTGTGTCTTATACAATTCACCCTTCACCCCATCTGGGCTGCTCAGCCCCCCAAATTCTCATAATACTGGGAGGGACTGGGGTTGGTCTCAACATGTCCCAGTGAGAATTCCAGGCTGTGAAGACTCTGTAACAGCCCAGAGCAGGCCACAGGCAGTCCCTCTGCCTGCTACCTGGCCCCTCCTCACCCTGACTCTAGCCGCTACTCACCTGAGTCAGACATAGGTGGGGCAGGTAGTCAGGGGGAGGGAAAAAAAATAGAGTGGGACTCCATATACTCAGCAAACATTTAACGAGCACTCCTCCAAGGGGTAAGGTGGGAAACAAAACCAGAGCAGCTCACTGCCACCATCAGACACCCCAGCTGAGGTGGGTATGGCTGGGTACGAGGAGACACGTCTTCCCTCCTGATGTGGGCACCAGGCACTGGGGCCTTTGACAGGAAAGCGGAATTCCAGCTGCCAGAATTCCACCCCACCCTATCCTGACCCTGTCCACCCACCAGCAGGGCTGCACTATGACTTTTCTGGGCCATGGGCACTACTGCCTTTCTGCATTAAAAAATTATACTTTAATAATTATGTTGGTATAAAGAATAATATAATCCAGGCTGGATACATTACATATTTATCATCATTATTATATTAATTCTTCTGACTTTAAAAGAAATATAAACATTTCCATGGCACCTCAAAGCATGTGGGCCCAAGGCAGGTGACTGCTATGCCTACTAACTGAGTCAGCCGTGCCCAGCCGGCTGCCCCACCTTTGACACAGAGCTGCGTGAAGCGGAGCTCGCTGTCGTGGTCCCGCAGCATGAAGTGGAAGTCCTCCCACGTCAGCTCCTGCTTGTCCTGGAAGCCTGACTCCCGGAACATGGACTCCACCACCTCGGCCAGCTGGATCTTGGTCAGGCAGTTGTTGGAGATCTCGATGAAGGACCTGGGGCCAGGGGGAAGGAAGCCATCAGGCCCCAACAAGCAGCCTGCAGCTTAGATGGAAGGCCATCCCAACAGACCTTCAGAGCTGAGCCAACATGGAAGGGCTCCGACTAACTAAATCCCAAGGCCTCTCCTAGTTATAGCAGTCTCTGGCTATATGGACTCTATACCTGTTTTTTACTTGCTGCTCCCTCCTTCACGTACCCGCTCTCTCCCCAACAGTCCCTGCTCTGGCCCACTCTCCCGGTTCTCCTGCAGCACCAACCTCAGCATTCTGATGAACTCATCCTTGGAAATGAGGCCATTCCCATCAAAGTCATACATGCGGAACATAAGGCGAGACTTCTCCTCCGGGGAGCCTAGGAGAAGAAGGACCCTGTGAGAGCCTCGGCCCACCTGCCTACACCCCAGACTGGCCAGGAGGAGCCTCATATTGGATCGACCACTGCTGGATGCAGCCAGGGTTTGCTCTGCTTCCTGACCCCTACCCCAGCATTCCCAGATGTCTTCCATGACTAGAGACCTGGCCCCAGTGCTTCCCCATCTCTTAACAGGTCAGCTGCACTCCAGCCTCAGTCTCCAGCTCTTCTCATCTCCTCCTGTTTAGGTAATCACTCCCTCCTCCCTCACCTTTCATGAAGACCACCAGGATGTCGAGGAACTCCCGGAAGGACAGGTACCCATTGCCGTCCTTGTCGGCCAGAGAAAACATGGACTCCACAAACATGTCCTGGGGCTTGAGGCCCAGGGACTCAGCAAACTCGGCCCGGCTCAGCTCACACGTCAGGGCCTCCCGCACCTTCTGTGATGAGTCCAGGGGCAGGGTCCCTGCATCCGCCTGGTCGATGTCCAGCACCTGTACTTGGGCAGCAGCAGAGGGGGGAGAGAAAAAGACAAGGCTTCCTTGACTTGAAGGCCAGTGCAGGCTTTTGGTGCCACCTTTTAAGGCATCTGCTCAGCAACCCCACCACTAAGCACTAGCCCATCAGCCCTGTGGGTGGTCCCTGGGCCTCTGTGTTAGCTGATTGGACTACGGATGCACACTTGACCCAAGCAGGTCTGGAATTGGGACTGGGAGATCCCAGGACAGTCTTGACCTGAGTGTAAGAAAACAACCACACTGCTCCTTCATGTGCTCAGAGACACAGAGACAGGAGGAAGTAGGGGGCAGGAGGGTGGACTTCCCTGGTGGTCCAGTGGCTAAGACTTTGTGCAGGGGGCCTGGGTTCGATCCCTGGTCAGGGAACTAGATCCCACATGCCACAAGTAAAGTTTCAGCATGCCGCAACTAAGACCTGGCACAGCCAAATAAATAAATAAAAGGAAGCAGGGGCATGGAGAAAATGGAGGCAGCCTGAGACAGAAGTGGCCTTGTTTGATGACAGCTTTCCCTTTTCTGGTCCCTTTCAGGCCAGATCACAGTCTTCCCTTTGGACTTCCTGAGACACCACTATGTCCTCAGAGTCATTGACCCTTTGTCAATGCTAGCTTGAGCAGGTGTCTCTTATCTCCAAAGGAGTTTTGACTGAGAACATCCTCAGCTGGGCTGAGAACACGCTGGGCTGGGGCAAGGGGAATTCTCATGGCAGGCCATCTTCAGCCCACCCTCCCCGGGGCTGCCTGATCATAAGGACAGACAGTGAGGGAAGCAGGCCACTGCACCTGTCCTCCCTGCCTGTCAACTGGGGGCCTCCAGGTCCAGGGCTGGCTGTGATTTCATGAGCTAAACCTCATTGCTTCAAGCAAGGTGCTGGGGTAGAAAGAGCCTGGGGCTGGAGGCAAGAGACCAGGGTTCATGTCCCATCTCTGCCACCCACTCACACTGCGTGACCTCAGGTAAGTCTATTCAGCCATCTGGCATTCATTTCCTCACCTGTCTTTCTTATCTCACAGGGTTATTGTGAGAATCAATGAGAGTTTGTGTGGAAAATGTTTTGAAAGCACTGAGCAGATAGAAAGGGTTGGCAGCTACCCCCAGAATACAGTAACACACCCTCGACAGTTCCCAGCACAGGGAGTTCCCAGAGCACTTTGGGTCCTAAGCTGAGAGGAGGTGCCCAGGTCCTGGCAATGAGTCACCCCAGTGAGCGGGGAGGGGGGGGTCCCTCCACTCTCCTGCACACTCAGGTTCAGCTTATTGGAGGAGTGAACGACATGCCATGTGCCTGGCATGTAATGAATGACCATTAAATGGTACCTTCCTTCATAAATCCTCTCCTCAGTCAGCCAGCCCTGCTCCTTCACCTCAAACATTCATTTTCTGCCCCTCTACTAGGCATCTCTGCTCAGCCTTTCATGCTGCTTTCTTCTGAGACAAAATTTTTCCAACTTTTTTTGAGTGCTTGCCAAATCTCACTTCCACCAAGACTACCTTACGTCGGCCTGAAGCCTTGCTACCTATTCTGAACTCCTAGACCATTTACTTCCTGGATCTCTTTTGTCGCTGTCATTCTTCCCAGTTATCTTTCTTCCTGTGCTCACACCATCTTCCTGGTGGGATGATAAACTCCACCGGTGGGGGCCCATGCTGTATTTATCCTTCATCTCCCAAGCTTCTCCTCTCTACTATTCTGCTCCCAGGCTGCCTGCATTTCCGTACCAGATAGGGACTCAAGTCTTTGCAATTCTCTTCCTATCTTGTTTACCCACATCCTCCCAATAGACTCAAAAATCTGCAAGGTGGATACTAATGTCCCATCGAGGCCTCTGACAGCTGTGCTTCCCCAAGGACATGTGACCAAGGACCCTCATTGCCCCCATACTGCTCATCTCACCCTAAGTTCCTGCAGCCATTGGGGCAGGATGAGCTGCATGAGGGCATAAAAGTGGTTAGCTGTGAGGAGTGAAATAAGAAGTGACACATTCAGATAACCCCCTTCCTGGGCATTGCCTCCCTGGAGTCTTACAGACCAGGGTGGGCTTGGGAAGGGGGCAGGAGCATCTCCTTACAGCAAGGTCAGGTAACTTGACCAAAATCACAGCAGAGTTGATTGTTAGCTAAGAACTCGGGGCTTCTAACCTTCCCTGGTGTCACCCCTTGGTTTCACACAGGTAAGGGCACCACTACAGGCAGACGCACGTGGACAGAACCGATCCCACATACACACCTGGGAGAAAAGGTGCCTGAAAAAGGTCTCCAGGAGGTGGCTCCGCTGCTCCCGTGTCACTGCGGCCCTCATCAACTCCTGCTCTCGCAACTCCCACTCCTGGAAGCTCAGCCCACTCTCCTTCAGAGCGCCCCGCAGGCTCTCTACCATCACCTGCCGTTCTTCCTCCAGGTCAAAGAGCAGCACCTATGGAGGAGCCATGGGGAGAACAACCACGTGTCAAGGCCTCGTGAGGCCAGAAGATTTACGTGAATCTTGTTTTTTTTGGGGGGGTGCGTGGGTGGGAGGCACTGGAAAAAGCACCCTGGCCAAAGAGATATTGTTACTCCTGGGCTCCATGGAGTTAAGTGGCTTGCTTGTAGGTGCAGAGGTAGCATGCAAAGGCACATGTGCAAAGCTATTCTTCCTCTCTACTCCATACTGGAGAAGGGAGCGGAAGGCGGGAAGGGCAGAGGATGGAGAGGCCCAGGAGCTGGACAGAGTTAGAGCCAAAGACTAGCACCTGACTGAGCTCCCCTCCAAATCTCTAATTCACCAGATCCTGCAGCTGGGGACAGGAAAGAGGGCCCAGCTTCTTCTAAGGACGCTCAGCTAGGGCCTGCCAGGGCATTCGTAGAAAGGAAGGGGGCAGACTGAGTCTGCAGGAGCAAAAGGGACAGTGGAGACTGTGGCATCCAGCGGACTCAGAGCAGCACAGACACATTCCAATTTATCTCACTATCCAGCACTCCATCCAGGGACTAGGAGCCAGAAACCCTGCCTAGCCCAGGGCACCCCCCTCCACCTGGCTCCCCCCATGGCTGTGGCTGCAGACAAAGAGCCAGGGGCCAGTTGGGCCATACCAAGTCATACTCCTTGGGAATCTTGAGCAGGAGGGCACGGCGTCCATGGTTGCTGGACAGGATGAGGTTGACCTGCTGTGGGGGCCGCAGCTGGACCGTGCGGAGCACAGAGAGCCTGCCGTCCACCACGTGGATCTGCCCAGGCTGCAGGTGCACCAGCACAGGCCGGCAGGGCTCCTTGCGGCCCTGCCATTCCATTGCTGGAGAGAGATGAGGCTGGGTCAGCTGGGGGCTTCCTTCCCACACCCCCCCACCACCACTGCCTCAGGGAAGAAGAGGGCCGGCTCAGGGCTGGAGTTAGATCAAGGCCTCTGAGCTCCATGTCCTGTCCTGGGTACTGGCAGTTGTCCCCTCCCAACAGTCGCGCCTCTGGTCCATGAGCAGCATAACTACCATGTCCCAAGTGTTGACTATGTGTCCAACACTGTACCAAGTGCTTTGCGTGAACTACTTTATTTAATCTTCACAAATCTATGAGGTTAGTGCTATTGTTATTATCATGTTACAGATGAGAAAAAAAAAGGTTTAGACAGATTAAAATTCGCCTGAAGTCCAATAGCCCGTAGGGGTGGAACCAAGATTCCGATCCTCAATGAATGTGACTCTAGACCTTCCTTAATGACTTCCCTGTTGCCTGAAATTTCAGTGTCAGGCACTGAAAAGCAGCAGTTCTTGGGAATTTGTGCGTCACAATGAGCCTGTGAAATGTAGACAGGGTCCCGTGACTCCTCCCTTCGAGTCTATCCCGTTCTGTTTTTTTGGGAGACCATCGGGAGGAGCTAAGGAGGATGGAGGACTCCTGATCCAACTCCTGTCTAATGCCCCTGTGACTCTTCCCGCATGACCTGGCCTGTCCAGAGGCCTAGAAAAGGAAAGTCTTTGCCCTAGGCTGCTGAGGGAGGCAGGGGCTGTAGCCTGGAGTCACTGACCTCCCCTTCTCGACCCTGCCCAGCCCCAGGCCTACCTTTTATGCCCCCCACGAGCTTCTCACACATGATGCTCTGGCGGTCTTGGCCCTGGAGCCTCTTTAGATTTCTCCTCCGGAGCTGGGCAACGATCCAGGCACTGAGCAGGCTCACTGAGAGGCAGAGGCAGTAGGATGCTCAGAGGAAGGTAGGGGTCTGGGGAGATCAGTGGCTTCTTTCCCAGGTTTCTTTCCTTAGCAAGAACCCCTGCTGTCCTCACCTCCTAGGTTACCCATTCAGTTGTCTCAAATTATGAAGTGCCCTGGGAGAGAGGTGCTCTGCATCCCATGGGAAGCTTTGTGGAGCATCTAAGGTGCCTGCCTACCCTTGCCTGCTTCTACCACTCCAGTCCCTTCCTAGCTAGAAATTGGTCCTTGTGCCAGAGACTGGACCCACTCCACCAGGCTGCTGGTTGATCCACACACTTAGTCAAAGACTAAGTCCCAAGCTGTTGCCCCAGCAGCTACATCCCAGCCCTGCTCCTCAGGCAGGCATTTGCTTCTGGCATTTTCCCATGCCCAGGCTCCTGCAAATTGCTGTGGACTGTGGGTTGCCCAGGGCTCCTGAACCAATCTGGGCCCTGCAAGGGACCCCATAAGAATAGGAAGACAATTCCCCCTGGAGGGACCCCGTAAGAATAGGAAGACAATTCCCCCTGGAGCTGACTTGTGTGTAGCTTTAATACTTCTAACGTCCCGCCTGCTCTGATGTTTTCATCTCGGAGGAACAGTACTCTGCGTTGGTTGGTTGTCATAGAAGCAGCTGACCCCACCCCCAGCTGACACCTCTCACCCAGCCCCACCCTGCCCATCACTTTTACCCAAGGGGAAGCAGCACAGAGTTCCAATGGTGACCCCGAAGCCAAATCCACTGCCTTCAAAATAGTCCCGCATGATGGGGGGAGCACAGGCTGGCAGGCCTTCAGTACTGAGCTGTCCTGGCTGTGGGCAGGGGTCTCCTGGGGAGATAGAAGAATGTACAGGCCTGGGGGTGCTGGGCCACAAGCCCTAGGACAGGATCACTGAGGAGGTTAGGGTGGCAGAAAGAGTTCTGGGGAGCAGAAGAGAGGGGGCTTCTTACCCCAGCCATTGTACCAAGGATGTGGTGTCTGCTTACTTGGGTAACATGTGGAATGAAAAATGAACCTCAACCTGTCTCTCCCCCACAGGCACATAATACACACACACACACACACACACACACACACACACATACACACACATAGAGCCCTTCCCTCATCACTGCAGTGGGATTAGGATATCCTTGGCCACCTGATGTGAAGAGCCAACTCATTGGAAAAGACCCTGATGCTGGGAAAGACTGAAGGCAAAAGGAGAAGGGGGTGGCAGAGGATGAGATGCTTGGATGGCATCACTGACTCAATGGACATGAATTTGAGCAAACTCCAGAAGATAATGAAGGACAGAGGAGCCTGGTGTGCTGCAGTCTCCATGGGGTTGCAAAGAGTCAGACACAACCTAGCAACTCAACAACAACAAAGGATAGCTTGGCCCCCACAATGCTATAACCATCCTGGCCAAATGTGAGCCTCCTCACCAGGTCTCTCTGCGTCTCAGTACCATCCTCGCTTGGGTACCTCCTGGGGTTTTGCAGAAGGGATCCTACATGGCTGTATGTGGCCACCTGGGGCCCCAGAATCCAAGTCTTCAGGGGCAGAATCAGGGACACTCCCCACATGGAGTCTACTACCCAGCCACCCTGAACCAAGCCCCCAGCTGGGGAGGGCTGAGGCACCAGATCCAAAATCCCACCAAGCACCCCCGGCCACTCACCAGCATGCCAGAAGAAGACACTGGGCTGCAGAGCACCAGGGTCCACCTTAGTGACAGCGACTAGGACATCCCGTAGGGAAGTGTTTCTGATCTCCACAATCTCTTTCTCAGAGAACAGCCTAGGAGTGGGAGAGGTGGGGAGCTGTTGAGATGGATGAGAGAGGCAGGCCCCTGGGCCCAGGAACCCAGATGAAGGAAATGACACAGAGCGTTGGGGAGGGAGTGGTGGGCCAGCTGGGAGTCAAGGGCTCATGGGGGCCATTCACAGGCAGAGGGACTGGGACCCAGGCCAAGGTACAGTCTGAGGCGGGAGCCAGGCAGGCCTTACCCATTCTTGGTGTTCTCAAACCAGTAGCGGTCACCATCCCGCAGTCGCACAAACTGATCAAGGACGATGGTGCTGAAGAGGGGTCCAGGGTCCCCATGGCTCTCCAGGAGCCCCCCGGGGAGTAGCTCCAGCCGGGACAGGTCCTGGTTGTACAGGGCCGCCGTGGCCTCCAGCACCTGGAGCCAAGAAGGGAAAGGAGTGAGTGCAAAGATTGAGTACCTGCACTCCAGCCAAGAGCTGGTTCCCAGAGATCATCATAAAAAAGTGACAGTGACAATAAGTCACTCATTATGCCCTGGGCACTGCTCTGAATGCTTTCTGTAAGTTGACTCATTTATGAGAATTCTCTCACAGACTCAGCTGCTTATTTTATCAAGTTAAAACAAAACAAGCAGGCAGTCCCCCTAGCTGACTTGTTCTTGAAAAGGTATGACAGTTGAAGGGTCAAAATCAGCACGAAAGTTGAATGGTTGAATTATGAGTCAGAAAAGGCTTCTAATCTTTACAGGTTAAAAAAAAGTTTTGAAAATCAAATCCCTGCATATCCATTGCCTTTTAGAGACAGTATACGAACAGTGTCATCCACCTGACCTTTACTGTAGTTCTTTTCTCCACAATGTAAATAAGCACTGTGTGCTATGCTGTGCTTAGTCTCTCAGTTGGGTCTGACCCTTTGAGACCCCATGGACTGTAGCCTGCCAGGCTTCTCTGTCCGTGGGATTCTCCAGGCAAGAATACTAGAGTGGGTTGCCATGCTCTCTTCCAGGGGGATCTTCCCAACCCAGGGATTGAACCCAGATCTCCTGCATTGCAGACAGATTCTTTACCATCTGAGCCAACTGGACCAGCTTAATTCCAATGAGGCCCAACTGAAGTTAAGGATTTGCTGCCTTTGGCATAGCTGGTGATTCCTATCTACATGTTGATTTTATAAAGGTTTCAAGTCTCATGGATATATCATTCTTTATAACCTTTCAATTCTCTACTTTCCAATAATTTTATAAAATAGTGAGGGCAAAAGCAATAAAATAATTATTTACTGCTAGTTTCCCCAGTGGCTCGGAGGTAAAGAATCCACTTTCAATGCAGGAGAGGCAGGAGATGAGGATTCAATCCCTGGGTCAGGAAGATCCCCTGGAAGAGGTATGGAAACTCACTCCAGTATTCTTGTTGGGAAAACCTCATGGACAGAGGAGCCTGACTGGCTACGGGCCATGGGGTCGCAAAGAATCAGACATGACTGAAGTGACTGAGCACAATTGTAGAAGCAATGCTGTGCCCCAAAGGTAAGGCAGCCAGAACTGGTCTGCTGGCTGGCAGGCCATGCCATTTGCCCAGGTGATAGCTCAGAGTGTGACAGCTGACTCCCCAAAAGCAGCTTGAATATTGGCGTACGAAAGTACAATTTGTTCCTGAGTTAAGGACCGGCTAAGCTCATTCAGGGAATTGTTGGGAAGAGTAAATGAGATGAACACTATTAAGTGCAACAGATGCTCTCTCAACATTTGCTGGATCTGCACAATCACAGAGTTGAAACCTGATCCTGCTGGTCTGGTAACTTCCATCCTCGTGTGTGATCCTGGGAAAAGCGACCTGGGTGACTCTGCCCCTCTCACCAGGCGCTTGTCTCTGGTGCCTGTGTCTTGCTGTCTGTCTTCTGTGTCTCAACCCAGTGTGCCCTAGACCTCCCCCCGGGCCCACCCCCAGGGCCCAACCCCTCCTCACAGTGCCATCACTCCGGGAGAGGGCTGGGTTGATGTCCTGCCATCTGGTAACTGGAGGCAGGCCCAGGGTTGCCCTGGCCTTGGTGTAAGAGGGCAGGCCCAGATCCCGGCCCCGGAGCAGGCAATTGGCCAGGTGGTCTGTGCGGGAAAACTTCAGTGGCCCAGGCCAGAAATCTGGGGATGAGATACCGAAGAGTCTGAGGGAACTCATGGACCTCACGCCCAGGTTCCCACCAGCCCTGGGACCCCAGCCATACGCACACAGAGGGAGCTGTGGTCTGCAGGTCAGAAGCTCCGTCAGCAACGAGAAAGTGCAGGTTCCCCACCCAGCATGCCTCCCTGCCCAGTTCTGGAGCTCCCACTGAACTTCTTCCCAGGGGCCAGGGCTGCATAGCCTGCAGGGACAGCCTCAGCCTCACCTTGCAAGTCCTCCACCACCACATGGTCCTCTCGCTCAGCGATCTGGGAGGCCATGCCCAGCAGTAGCGCATCCACATCTTCAGCTCTTTGTAGGTTGGGGTGCTTTAGGGGTGGGGAGAGGGGAGAAGTGTGGCTAAAGAGGCCAGAGATTGGGCAGTCAGGCTCCCTCAACCCCACACTTTCGGTCCTGGGCCCACCCAGTCCTGCTATTTGCTCCCAAACTGGGGGGGTCATTCTTCCTCTACAGCTTGATCCCCTACTCAGAATGAACAATGTCCCCATCCATCCAGAGCGTGTGCTGCTAGGACACAGGTCTCCACAAGCACAAGGGACCTAAAACTTTACTTCTGTCTTAGGAAACTGGATGGTACAGTTGCCAAAGGCACTAGGTCTAGGTCTTGGCCCTTGCTCTTTTAGCAACCAGTTGTGTGACAGGACCTCTCTGAACTCAGTGTCCTGCCCTTAATAAAACAGCCTTATTAACAAAATAAAATAAGTAAAGTAATACAAAGGTATTAGCAGGACACTGACGTCTCTTTCAGCCCAGATCTGTGAATCTGCTTTCCTCTTCCCTGCCCTCTATTAACACACTACATGGAGTATCAACTACAGGTTGCTTTAAATGAATGGTTAATGCTCCTTACCCCTAGTGGCCTGGACAGATGATTCCTGTTAATCTCTCAGAATTCCTCCCTCCACCTTGCCCTCCTCACACATACACATTCACACGCTGCCCAGGTGTGTCTAACTGGGAAGTTTCCTTGAGGGAAGGGATGGCTGGGGTACTCCAGTGCCTACAGTGAGAAGGAAAACCTAGGAAGAAGTGACACGTGTAGAGCCATGTCTGCACAGCCCCCACCCCGGTGCCTCACACTGCCCTGAGGTGGGGGAGGAGGACGGACGTTTGACGGTGCACAGCTACCTGGTCATCTCAGACATTGGTAGGGGAGAAGGTTGAGGTGCCCTGGGCTACCTCCACCCCAGCCCATCCCAGCTGGCTGCCTCAGCCTACTGCCCACCTTTACCACACACCCTCAGACACACACACACACACACACGTGCCCTCAATCCTGACCTCTCGGCTCCAGTAGCTGTTGCAGACCCGGAGAGCTCTGGGGACACTTGAGTTCCTATTGATGACCCCCTGGAAGTCGCAGCTGGCATTTCTGAAATGAAAGGAACAGGTTAGTGGTGACTGAGGCTATGAAGTCCTAATGTCAGGCAGGCTTCAGCTTTGGTCTCCAAAGCTAGAGCCAAGGACCCAGGTCATTGCCTCCTTAAGGTGGCGTGTGGTCAGGTCCTGAACAATCTGACTTTTGGATGGCCCCTCTCCCCACATTAGACCAACTTTCTAAAACTGTATCCCATATTTTGCCATGTTTCATTCTCTCTCGTGCTCTCTCAACAGACAAAGATATGGATATGGATATAGATACAGTTATAGATAAACTGTCAACTGAAAAAAAATGCACAACATAAGAGTTGTGAGTTCCAGTTTTATTCAGGGAACTTACTGAGGACTATAGTCCAGGAAACAGTCTCTGAGTAGCTCTGAGAGGACTGCTCCAAAAAGGGTAGGAGAGAAGCCAGTGGATATATATGATTTTGGCTAAAGAATGGGTGCAAACATTCATCTCTATAGAAGGTTACTGCTAGTCATGAGGATCAGTTATCTTGGTTAATGGTTTTTGTGTTTTTCTATGTATGGGGAGATAAAAGAATCTGGGTTCATTAAAAATTTTTTTCTGAGATATCTCTAGCTATCTAAGGAGTCTGTTTTTCCAAAGCACAGAGTGTCTTATCCTTTTTTTTTTGGTCCCAGATTCTTTTTCAGGGTATACTGTTGGAAGATAGCTGCAGTGGTTAATTCCACAAGTGGTTCCTTGTGGAAATGGATGGTGGGCAACATTCTTTATATATATATATTTATATTTATATAGATAAATTAAAACATATAAAAAGGATTATTAATCATTTTTTTGAAATTACTTGTCTATGGATAACTCAAGTGCTACAATTTCTTAGCCATCATCAGCCATATCCAGAAATTGTTCTAGAGTAAAAAAATCTAATCCATGAATTGTTTTAAATTATAATGCAGTTAGAAAAAAATAGGCTGCCATGATTTGTTTTATATACTTTTAACTTAATATGTATGTTTTTGAAGTTTCCCTCTCATTATTTTGGAGCCAACACTTTTCTTCAGCTCTCACACATTTTTATTGTAATGCCCTCCAAAGGCTTATAAGCTCCATGTTCTGTTCTTATAGCTAAAAATGCCCCCAGTGTAGTGTCAACACCCGAGGTGCAGACCTGGGGGCTTTGTGATTCACCCTCTGAACCTCAATTAACTGGTCTTTAATTGGGGGGATTAATATCTACACCAGTTGCAAAAAGGTGGACATTAAGGTGCTTAAAAACCACAATGATGGGGACTTCCCTCGTGGTCCAGCGGCTAAGACTCTGTGCTCATAATGCAGGGGCCTGGGTTTGAGCCCTGGTCTGGAACTAGATCCCACCTGTGCAACTAAAATACCTGGAATGGGCCATGTAGTAAGCTTTGCTGCTTATCACCTTTTGGCTGGGGCTCTTCCTAAGACTCTCTCCAGGGTCCAGGACCGAGGGCTCTGGAGTCTCCTGGGGACCAGGCCGTGAGGGACCCACCTGGTAGGTAGCGATGACCCTCTTGCGCGCGTGCTGGAACAGCTCCTCGTCCCCCCAGAGCGGGTGCTGGTGGGCCAGCCTCTGCGCCCACAGGTTGTGATAGCGGAACCAGAGCAGACCCAGCGCCTGCAGGAAGGGCTCGCGGTTCCCTCGCTCGGCCCCGAAGGCTGCACGCGTCGCGGGGACGCAGGGAGATGAGCGCGGGCTGGACCGCGGGGCGCCCCTCGCCGTCCCCCGCCCGCGCCCCGCCCCCGGCTCCCGCCGCCTCACCGTACAGTCCCCGCGGCCCGCGGCGGCCCGTGGTGGGATCGGGCGGCGTCCACATGAGCAGCGGGGCCTGCGCGGCCCGCGGGAAGGCGGGGTCGGGCCCCGACGCCAGTTGCCCCCCGGAGAAGCTCCGCAGCTCGTCGCTCCAGGAGTGCGAGGAGCCATAGATGGCGCTGCCGTCCAGCCAGCCGCCGTCACCTCGTTGGTCTGCGGGGACGGAGGGAGGCTGAGCCGGGTGTCAGGCGGCCAGGCGGGTCCGGGAGGGGTGAGGGCCCGCGGGTGTCGTGGGTGGAGCGGGGGTGGGAGCCTCTCCGCTGCTGCTTCGGGTCCCGCCAGCCCGCCATTCCCGCCTGCCGCGCTCACCAGGTCCCGGGGGTTGCTGGGGCTCTGTCCGGTCTCGGGGTCCCAGCGACTCCTCTGGAAGGGCAGGACCACGTCCCCGCTCCGGTCGCGGTCGAACACGGGGTCTCCGGGCGGGATGTGGATGTTGAGGAACTCTGCTGGGCAGCCAGACTTTTCCACGCTCACCAGGTCCGACAGCACGTGGTAGCCTGCCAGCAATCCGGGAGGGGGTGGTAGGGCCAGCAGAGGGCCCCTGAGCCCTGTATCTAGACCCCCAGCCCCTTCCCCTCAAGCTTTAAAACACTCAGAAACCATTACGGGCAAGTTTAAGCCTTGACCTCCCCACCCCCTTACAACCCTTTGTCCAAACTGTTTTTATTGTCAAGTTTGGGCTTCTCCTTGGTAACTGGGAGGTGCCCATGAGTGTGTCTAGGCAGCAGGGCTGGCAGCACTGGCTGCGACATGCAGCTGGGAGCAGCCTGCCCAGAGGGCCTACTGGCTTCAGTGGGATGCTGCACACTGGAAAGCAAGTATAGGCACCAGGGATGGCCAACAGGAGCTGAGCATTCCTGCTCAGAGCCAACAACCCCCAGTCAGTGGGGTCAGGCCCACCTAGCACCCCCATTTTGCCAGCCCATCCTCTGCCTTTGTACCAGAATCAGTACCCTGCCCTGAAGCTGTCCTAGGAGCCACAGGGGCAGAGTGAGAACAGAGTCCCACTATGAGCCCTTTCAGGATTATGCCCATGGTCCTCTCTTCCCACTCCCATCAACAGCTTAAGGTGGTGCAGATTTATGCCTCTCCCTTCTCCCCCTTGGAGAAGGCAATGGCACCCCACTCCAGTACTCTTGCCTGGAAAATCCCATGGACGGAGGAGCCTGGTAGGCTGCAGTCCATGGGATCACTAGGAGTCCGACACAACTGAGCGACTTCACTTTCACTTTTCACTTTCATGTGTTGGAGAAGGAAATGGCAACCCACTCCAGTGTTCTTGCCTGGAGAATCCCAGGGACGGGGGAGCCTGGTGGGCTGCTGTCTATGGAGTTGCACAGAGTTGGACACGACTGAAGTGACTTAGCAGCAGCAGCAGCAGCTTCTCCCCCTGCTCCCACACCTACCCCACCACCCCATTGACTCCTCTTCCATCTCTCACACCCCTCTCTCAGACCCTCCGTTACTTGTCCAGCTGACCCCGCAGACCTCCCTTCCCCAGAGTTTGAGTCTCTCACCAAAGAAGACCCCCAGCACTGTGCGGTTTTGCAGCGAGGCCAGCCCTGCGGGGCCCCTCATGGCAGCATTGCTCAGGGCCCGGGGGTTGGGCAGGTGAGGCTCTCCCAGGGGCTGGTACACACCATCTGCATAGCTGGCTGGGACCAGACGCTGCAGCCGAGAGCCTAGTGGAGGAGAGGGAGGCACAAGGATGAATTCTCAGGGGGCTCCCGGGCCGCTCTCCCAGGCTCCTCTCCAAACTACAGATTCTACAACCTTAGGAATGAAGGAGCTTTTCCGGGTACCAGCCAGCGCCTGCCCCTTAGTGGTGGCCGCTATCCTGAGCCTGCGGCTCTGGTCTCCACTCGGCTCTCGCCTACCTTTGCTGCCCCATCTGTGCTCCATGAGGTTGTTGTACCAACCATCAAATCGCTGCACCTCCCAGGAAATGGAGCTCTGAGATCCTGTGTGGGAACAGAGGGAAGGGGCAGCTGAGCAAGTCAGTGCACGAGAGGACAGGCTGGGTATGGGTCCAGGGGGCCTGGCACTTGGAGCAGCAGAAGGTGGACACCCAGCACAGTGCAGGAGGAAGGGTGCAGAGGGAGATCACCCAGGGCAAAGTGATGTCCAAATTCAAGCCCAATCTTTAAGCTGCTCAGTGGGAAAATATGGCAGGGAGCACTAAAGTTGTGTAACTGGTGTCTGCTGATAAATGGCCTCAGAGAGGAAGAGGAGAGTGGAGGAGAGCAGTGGTGATGGGGTAAGGGAGGCAGGAATCTTCTACTGCCCTCACACCTCAGCTCCCTGGGGACAGAAAGTATTCCCAGCCCTAAAACATCACACAGTGCAAGAGTCAGCCACTCTTCCACCCAGGGAAGGATGTCATTCTGTGACTCACCCATGGGCAGGGGCAGAATGGACAGGGGCTTGGCCCTGTCCAGTTGAGCAGAGCTCAGAGCAAGGGTGTGAGCCATGGGGCTGTGGTTTTGGGGCCTGTTGCTACTCAAGTCTTCTTCGCAGTTTCTTGGGTGGGATCAGGGACCGACTGGTCATGTGGATAACCTTGCTGCCTCCTCTTCTGGGGCATTATGTTCCCCACATAATTCCTCCTACTGATGCTATTTGATTCTCCAAAAACTAGGATTTAGGAGGAAGCACTCAGCTTTTGAGGGAAGAACTCAGGCAGTGGGGGCAGAAAGAAGAGTGTAGATGTGGAGCAAGGATGCTTCTGGTCAGCAGATCAGATGACCAGCCAGATTTCTTTCCTTAGACTAGGAGGTTACAGGGCTTAGGCTCCCTCTCTGCTCACCTCAGAGAACAGACCAAAGAAAAGGACTCTCATCAGCCAGAGAGAGACCCATTCCTCTAGTTGTCGTTCCACTCAGACCAAGGACAGGATCTCAGAGCTACCTTCCTGCCCCATGACCACAGAGCTTGCGCATCAGCACACTTATACACATAATCTCACCAGGGGATCTGAGAAAGAAGATGACTCAGGCCATGATGTTTGAGCTCATAATTCAATTAAGGATCCAGGACTTGGGGCAGGAATTAGGGTGGCCACACACCTGTGATTTCTAAAATATGATGAGCCAATGGCAGAACAAGGAGGCCACCTCTTGGGTAGGGCATAGGGGAGAATGCCTCTGGGAATAAGAGGCAAGAGCTGGGGGAAAAAATGGAAAATGCAAGGCCCAGGGAAGGAGAGGACTGGGAGGAATGGGACTGTGAGCAGCTTTGGCAAGGGAGAAGCTGCAGGGGCTCTCTTACCATCCTATGGGCTCCAGCCAAGATCCATCATTCCACAGACTTTCTCTGCTTTCTCTTCTTGCATCTCCTACCCCTGATGATCAGGGACTTGCTCTTTTACACCTAATTTGTGGCACCTTAAGGCCACTTCTGCAGAGACCCAGACTGTAGAGAATGGCCTCAGATTCTAGTAAAAGCTGTCCAAAGCTGAAGTAACAAGATGAAACTCTTATGGAACTTACTGGGGTGGTGTCTTTTTTTTTTTGGCTGCACACCAAAACTTGCAGGATCTCAGTTTCCTGACCAGGGACTGAACCCAGGCCATGGCAGTGAAAGCCAGGAATCCTAACCACTAGGCCACCAGGGAACTCCCAGATCTTATTGGGTTTTGTTTCTATCATATTGTTTTAAGACACTGGTGACTTTGCTTCAGCTTTGGGTCCAATCCGAATCCAAGATTCTTTTTTGTTTTGTGCATCTAATCAGTCGTTTCCTCTATGAGGTGACTTTATGAAGAAGAAGAGAAGATAGAGGAGAGAGAAAGGGCCCCCAGATTGTAAGGAATACAATAGGAAGTACTGACACAGCAGTTGAAGGCTCTCTAGTTCTGTGTGTTTGGGGAAATTTTTCATTTCATTACCTTTTATCTAATCAAGAGGCTTGAAATGAACACTTACCATGTGCAGGGTGCTGTGTTAGCTAAGGACTAGGGATACAAAGGTGAAAGTGACACAACTTCTGTCCTTGGAGGATCCTGGAGAATCCTGGATTCCTCTGCTCCTAGCCACGCTTCTCTAGTCTGTACTCACCCATGGGCATCCATGGTCCAACCAGGAGTGTCCATGCCAGAGCAAAGCGGAAGCTCATGATGAAAATGTTAATAGGACTCAGGTGTTAGAACACCCGAAAACAGAGACCCTAGAAAAAAGACAAAGGATGGAGAAAATGACTTCCAGCAGTTCAGGAGAGTCAGGGTCTCTGGAAGCCCCTCGAAATCAAGGCATGGGAGTGGGCCAAGGCCAGACTGTATAGCAAATGGCAGGAGACTCACTCTCTCCCAAGAATCTTTCATTCCTTCAATGAACACTTGATAAGCACCCACTACATGGTGGGCACTGACCTCGTCACTGGAGATTAAGTGATACAGCAGACAGAAACCTCTGCCTTCCTGGACTTTACTTTCTAAGATTAATTGGAAACCTTGCCTTTTTTTTTGTCCATACCACGAAGCACTCGGAATTCTAGCTTCTGAACAAGGATCGAACTGATGCCCCTTGTAGTGAAAGTGCAGAGTCTTAACCACTGGACCACCTGGGAAGTCCTGGGAAACCTTGCTTTGACTCATCTTCCCACAGTATGTGTTCCCTGGACACAGTCTTGCTTGATGGCCAGAACACTGGGTTGAGGCCAGGATGCTGTGCAGTGGCCAGTCCAGTAGTGTGATCTTAGGCAGGTCACTTACCTGTTCTGGACCTTGGTTTCCTCTTCTGGCTATGAGAATATACAAGCCTAAACTGTCTACCTCCTAGCCTGGTCACCAGAATCAAAGGTGAGAATGAGGTTGAATTCAAGGCAAGAAAATTGACAAGTGTTATGTAAACGTGATATAGAGAGGGTAGTCTGGAGCTTGGCTTCGCTGGGCAGACTCAGAAGGGATGTAGCCCCAGGTGCTCATGTGTTTGGTGCTGGCTTCCTGCCCTCTCTCTCTCTCTCAGGCCAGCAAATCACCCAGGAATGATGGGGAAACTCAGGCAGCAAGGGATTCAGGCTGGGACCCTTGAGAGGTGCAAGGCCAGCGAAGCCCTCCTAAAGGCAATCTGGAGATTAAACAAACAAAAAAACCAAAAAAACCTAGGCCCAGTCATAATTCAAAAGCTCAGCATTCCTCTCTCTCCACCCCCAGTGAAGGGCTTTGAATAGTTAAGCCAAAAGGCTGGACCTGCGAAAGTGGCCACAGTGCTCCTTTCCTGATCTAGGATGTCTTGCCCTTTCCCTCAGTCATCAGTGTACCACTCACCCAGTAAAAAAGGCATGCAGTGAGCTTTCAAGCCAGGCTAGGGAAACACCTGAAGGGCAAAGTGGACATGCTTCATAACCACTCCTTCTGGGTGGGTAGCCACAGCCACTTACTTCCCAACAACCTTGAAAGGAAAGCAGAGCCTCATGATAGGGCAGTGAAGCCCCAGGTAGTGGTAGAACCCGGAGAGAATACAGGTGCCTGGTTCTTTCCCCACACGGCTGCTTTTCAGACCCAAAGTCCCAGAGTGGTGAGTTCCCTGGGGTAGGGGAAAGATAGTCAAGGCCATAGGTATTCCATCTTGGTCCCAGGGGTGGGCGAAAGAGGAAAGCCTGGATTCTAAAAGCCCAAAGTTCCCCCCCTGACATGATGCAGTAGCACCAGGAGCAGCTCCAAAGACAGCCCCTACGTCCAAGCGAACTAGGCCACCCAACATTCCCAGTTTCCGAAAAACCTAGTCTCCCCAAGCCGTGGAGGATAGGTCCTCACAGGCTCATTTTAGCCTCGGGTTAAGAATGGAGGCGCAGCGGGGCCAAAGCTGGGATTCCCCTTCCCTCAAAAAAGCGTGGCAGTGTTACCGCAGTCACCTTCCCCTGAGCGCCCGTGCACGCGCGAGCCCTCCTGGGTCTGAAGTGCGGCCGCGGCGTCTCTCGAGCGCTGACTGCTGCTTGGCTCCCGCCGGGCTCGCTGCTGGGCCGGCGACGCGCGCTGGGTCCGACGCCTTCTCCCTCTCTGCGCGGGGACGGACAGGGCTGGAGGGTGAAGAGGGGACTGCGCGTCCCAGTTCTAAGGCGGGGCGGGGCGGGGTGGAGTGCCAGGACCCGCCGAGGTGCTCCGAGGAGACGGGGGCGCGCAAGGTGAGGCTGCACGGGCTCGCCCGGCTCAGATAGGGTAGACGTCCGGTCAGTGGCGAGGCCACGTGAGCGGAGAAAAGAGCGAGCCGGCTTCTAAAAGGTCTGCTGGGGATGGGAGAGGGCGGAAGAGGGGACAGGGTGCGAAGGGACAGGGGAGACGCTGCCCAATCCTCGCCACGAGGGCGGATATGGGCTCTAAGACCAAGAGGATCGGTCAACTCCCGCAAAACCAGGCTGGGCGTTCGAGCAAGGCATCCGTCCTAAGACCTTTTAAGTGTCCGTGGTAACATCCACCACCCGGAGTTCGTCGGGAGATCTCGGGGGTCTCACTGCCCTCGAGCCCCGTCCGCGCCCCTCTGGACCCCCGATTGCATCCCTAGGTTTGTGCTAGAACTGCCCGGGGTTGTGTGCCAGGGACGAGGGGAAGGAGGAGTCGGAGGGCTGGCTGCGGAGTGGACCCGTTCTCGCGCACCCGTCCCTTTTCCGTCCCAGGCTGGGTGGGAGCGGGCGCAGCGCCGCAGAGACTCGGGTGCGGTCTGAGAAGGTTGAGAGCTACTTGGAGCGGGGGCGCGGGGAGGAGGCGCGGGAGGGCGGGAAAGCATCCCAGACCTGGTTTGTCCGGTCATAATCTACTTAAGTGCAGTAGGAGAAGAGTAAGGGTTGCAAGAGAGCCCCGCCAAGAGAAAGGGCGTGCGCTTTTGGTGACAGGGCGTCCGGACCTGATATCTTCTTTATCCCATTGCTGGGAGCGCTTCGTGTGAGGTTCTACCACGAAGAGGCGAGCGGCGCCGGCTGCCAGGCACGCACTGTTTCGAAGAGGCAAAGGTAGGAAACAGCAGTCCTGGTTTAAGTGGCGGGTATACTGCTGCGGTCTGTGCGGCCCGGGTGGGTGTCCAAGAGGGCCTTGAAGTGCTGTCCCCGCCCCGGCCCCTAGAGGCGCACTTCCCACATCCGCCCGGATTCAGATCAAGTGGGAGTTCAAAGTATTGTGAGAAACTGAGAAGAGGCAAAGAACAAACAAAACAACAAGAAACCTACTAAGGCCACGAGGTTTACAGATGTAGAATCCTTACCTCGGCTTAACTGGAGTCTAGGTAATTCGGCTGGCAAGATTCAGCACCCCTGGGCCCCTTACCCACCTCAGCCCTTGTTAAGGATTCAGATCCTTAGCAACCCACTTTTCAGATCTTGTTCAATTTCTCCACTTAACAGCCTTCTTTGGTGCAAAAGCACACGTACACGTGCCCACACACCTTCTTGAAGAAAAGAGACTGGGACAGGATTTCTGGACAGGGTCCTTTCAGCCATCCAGAGCTGTGAACTTTGAGTGGGGTCCACCCCAAACAGAGAAATAAACCATCACATTCTAGCAACTGGTATCACTAGTCAGAGTTCCTGACAACTCCAGGCAGGTCACCCACACTCCCTTTGTAGAGAACTGGTCATCTTTGCCGGTTCCAGAAGAAGCAGGAGGCAATCAGAGAAAGACTTCAGGAAGAAATCCCTGAGAGGCCACAGAACATTAAGAATGTATAGAACATTGAATGCATAAGTCTGGAGCTTGCACTAGGCTCTATTTCCTTGAAGACTGTAGCTTTATTTCTTGGCCACCCCTGATACACACACAAAGGAACCCCATTCCATCCTGTGGTAGGTAAGGAATCGGTAACTGTATCTGAATTGCAACTGAGCATGAGAAATACTTTAGTATTTTAAGAGGAAAGGTGTCCCTTGCCTCTCCAGGCCAGGTGGCAAAGGAGAAAAGGACAACCCCTGAATGTGGAAATTGGCCCACCCAGTGAGAAAACACCTCAACTTTGTCACAGAGTCCTCTGATGCAGGATTTTTGTGTCTAGATGTTTATGGTACTGGGAACGCCTTCCTTCTTTTGTCTGTATTTCTGTTTATATGAACCTGTAGGTGTATATCTGACCATGCGTGCATACATGCTCAGTCGCTCAGTCGTGTCTGACTCTTTGTGACCCAATGGACTGTAGCCTGCCAGGCTCCTCTGTCCATGAAATTTTCCGGGCAAGAATACTGGAGTGGGTTGTCATTTTCTCCTCCAGGGGATCTTCCCAACCCAGAGATGGAAACTGAGTCGCCTGTGTCTCTTGAATTGGCAGGCAGATTCTTTACCACTGAGCCACATGGAAAGCCTATATCTGACTCTGTCTTTCTTGTGCTTATTTATATTAATATATATTTATATCAGTGTAACAATCTGGTAGTCGGCTAGGCGAGAAGTGGCGGATTAAAGATTGACATGAGATTTTTCTAGAAAAAATTCTACTGTCAGATCCTCCTTGGCAAGTCAGGAAGGAAGATCTCCCCAAGGGAAACCACAAACTTCGTAGGAAAAAGCAGGATTGTTGGGTGTGACGACTTTTCATTTCAGTCCCACCTTTTCATGCAGGAGGCCTATTAAGTTAAAGATTAAAGCCAAATTAGGACCAGGGTTATCAAAAATTAACTTTAAATTGGGTGATGTAGATTAAAGAAGACTTAATTCACTAAACTGAACTAGAAGGAACTAAACAAGGCAAGTTTTATTCACCAACTGTCTTTTTGTTTTAGTCACCTTTAATAAATATTTTGGAGAATTGGAAATAAATTAATGTTGTTCTTCTATACTTGATCCAGAAACCCTTTTGTTAGTGTTTCTTTGAAGCACAATGTTAATAGGGATGAGCCATTCTTATAAAATATTTTATAATCACCCTTATAACCTCCCTTTGAAATAAACTGGAGAAGGAAATGGCAACCCACTCCAGGACTCTTGCCTGGAAAATCCCATGGATGGAGGAGCCTGGCAGTCTACAATCCATGGGGTCGCAAAGAGTCAGACACGACTGAGCAACTTCACTTTCACTTCACTTTGAAATAAATGCAGGAATAATGCTCATACATGACCCTAATCAAAATACATTACATCATCATTATTTCTTTATATTGCAAATATTTGGTTTTGAAATTCAAACATATAATATGTACTCTTATTTGACTACTAAGTATTCGAATTTGCTTTATCTTCCTATCTTATTAACCAAGATAGTCTACATTTTATAGCATTTCCTTAAAAGTATAGTCTTCCATCAAAACTGTGATGGCTTCGGTCTAGGTGTCATAAGTTTAAAAAGTCTTAGACCAATAAATATCTGTTATAAAATATTAATAAAGTATCACCATCACATATTTTACAAAATAATTTAATCCTCAAATTCTTACTTATCTTTAGCTGGAGTTGAAATGTATGTTTCACAATCAATTAAACATGGCCATTCATGCTTTGGAGACTCCGACTATTGGAAGAGGCTTTTTAAAAATTTTGTGAAGCACTAAAAATTGACAGCATGGGTCAAATCCGTTCCTGTCCAATCTTTAGCCTCAATGTAGGTGATACGGTTGACTGAGTATAGTAGAGGACAGTGAGGAAGCATAGCTCCCTCTTGTGTGTGAAACAGAGGATGCCACCTGCAGGGAGAGGGATACATTCATACATTCATTCATTCCATCCACAGACTGATTAGCAAGTACATGCTGCATTAGTAAGTTTATCCCCTGATGCAAAGATGGAAAGACAAAGCCCTTGCCCTTTAGGAGATTAGAAGCTAATGGGTTCTAGATGTTCAAACAGAGTGCAGTGTAATTACTGTGATCATGGAGGTATGTTCAAAATGCAATCAGAACATTAGGGGTGGGAACATCTACACTGGCCTGATGATGTCAGGAAACTTCACAGAGGAGGTAACACGAGCTGAGGCTTGAAAAGTGAAGAAGAGTTTGCCAAGGGAGCAAGAGCATTCCAGACATAGGGAATAGTATATACAAAGGCATGAAGGCTTGAAAGAGCATGTCAGATTCAGGGAGATGCCAGTAGTTTAGAATGGCTAGAGATTAGGCTGCACAAAAGATGGAGATGGAAGTATAGGTGGGACTGGATCACAAAGGACTTTGCATATGATGGTGAGAAGATTAGATGTAACGCAGAGCAGAGAAATAAAATGGTTATATTTGCTTGTTAGAAAAATTGTCCTGGCCAGGCCAGATAGGATGAGGCGGAATTAGGGCAGAGGCAGTAGTAGGGAAGGAAATATATGGATGGTTTCAAGAAATAGTTAAGAGGTAAAATGGTCCAGGTCTCTGGCTTATTTGATTGATGAGATGGTGAGGCCACTGAAGAGACAAAGAGAACAGAATAGAAAGCAGAGTGGAGACACTGAATTCAGTTTGGGACCTGTTAAATCTGAGGCATCCATGAAACAGCCAAGTGAAAATGTCCACAGGATAGCTGGCGCTTTGGTGTTTGGAGCCCAAGTAGGAGGTCTGTGTGGAGACAGATCTGAGAAGCATCAGCCATGAAGGGATGAACTTGCCTAGAAAATCATGAAGAGTTACTAGAAGAAGAAATCCAAGGCAGAATCCTGGGCAGCATGACTGTTTAAGAGGGGAGAAAGAACTAGCAAAGGGGCCACGAAAGGGATGGCCAGACGCAGGAGATCTAAGAGAACGTGGTGTCATGGAGGCCCAGGGAGAAAGTTAGAAGAAAGAGAAATCACCACAGGGAGGGCAAGAATGATGAAAAGTGAAAGTTTCCCTTTAAATTTAGCACTTGGTGACCTAATGGGAAAGGATTCCCAGGTGGCTCAGTGGTAAAAATACATCTGCCAGTGCAGGAGACACGGAAGACTCAATCCCTGGGTAGGGAAGATCCCCTGGAGAAGGGAATGACACTCTGCTTCAGTATTCTTGCCTGGGAAATTCCATGGGCAGAGGAGCCTGGTGGGCTACAGTCCATGGGGTCACAAAGAGTCAGATATGACTGAGTGTCTGAGCTCTGAGCACACATGCACACAACCTAATGGAGAAGCTAGGGTTACAGAGAAGCCAGATTCACTGGACTGAGGAGATAAGGCAGTGGACACACACAGAGACTGATCTTCCCAAAAGCCTGACTGTGAAAGGGAGAACATGGGACAAGATAGTAGCGAGAAGGGACCCAAAAGTTCAACAGAAAGAGCTCCTTCTCTTTGTGTTCTTAAAATGGGATAAATTAAAGCATGTTCTTGAGAGAAAGAGCTGGCAGAGAAAGAGGAGCTGCAAAATCACCAAGAGAAAGGGGGATAACTGATGAGATAGGTGGTGGTGAAGGTGGGCAGAATTGGGGTCAGAGCCTAAGAAGAAAAGATTCCATTCCTCTGGGATGGGAGAGTTGAAGAATTAAGAGAAAAAGCAAAATTTCATGTTAAAACTGAGGCAGAGGTTATTCATCTTGCCTCAAAGAGAGGACTGAATGTTTAAGTTGTCTCTTTGCCTGATACCATGCTACCTGCTATAGATAGCACCAGGAGGTGGCCAGCCTAGAAGGAGAGGGAGAGTCTGGGAGCCACAAAATTTAGAACTAGAATGGGTCATGGAGATCACCATATCCAATTGCAGATGAGAAAGCTATAAAACAGGGCGGGGGGTTCATTTGTCTGTCTAGTTATAAAATCAGTCAGTAAAAAACTGGAACTAGACCCAGAACTGATTCTAGCCCAGGGTTCCCTGTCGAAAGAGACAAACAGGGAATAATGAAATGCCCCCCTCCTTCCCAATCTACTAGCTTCTATTTATTAGTATTATTCTTTTCCAGGTACTATTCTTAACACTTTAGAGACACGATCTAGTTTCATATTCACAATGACCCTATGAAGTTAACATTATCATCATCCCAATTTTTAAAATAACGTCAAGTCTCTGTTAAGGTCAAGTAACTTGCAAGAGGCAAAGGCAGAATTCAAACACAGAGCTTCTAAACTCCTAAACTTATCCTTCCATTGTATCACTTAACAAGGCACTGCCTGGTCAAACTACAAATTATGGAGCTTCCTGGGTACCAAAGCCCCAGTACAAATCATACACAGGGAAATGAGCAGAGCTGGGTTCCTTGATCTTAAGATGCATTTTTTTTTTCACATTTTGACATGTCTGAAATTGAGATGTGTCTTACCAACAATGGCTGTCATAGTTTGTTTGTTTGTTTGTTTTGGTGCACTGCACAGCATATAGGATCTTAGTTCCCTGACCAGGGATTGAACCTGTGCCCCCTGCAATGCAAGCACAGAGTCTTAACCACTGGATTGCCAGGGATGTCCTGGCTATCGTGGCTTAATTGGCAGTGTTTTTTTCTCTTTTTTTTCAGATGGAAATCCATTCCATCTGGATTTCACAAAACACAGTCAATTCAGGTACCATTTTCCCAGTATTTTGTCTGCAAAGGGCCAAACTAGAGTCAAATAGCTCTGAGATCAGGGAACAGACAGAAAAGAGCCAAGCCAGGGCTTGAGCCGAAAGGAAGCCTGGGAATTTAAATCAAGGAGGAGAGCCGCTGTTGATGATGTGTGGGTGCAAGGACGTCTGGTCCCGGCACTGTTCCTAGTGGAGGGCGGGCTCCTTCAGTGCTCACTGAGGTGCGCTAGTTCAGCTTGGTTGTTCTCCAGTTACCAGTGCAGGAGCCAGGGTGCTCAAAGAGAGCTGGTCAGACCGGAGGGGCAGTCCAGGTCAGGGAATCAGCCCTCTGCTGATGTGCTGGATTACACACATTTAGCAGAGCTCTGTGGCCTTTGTTCCTTTGGGGACTGAGGAGGAAAGCCAATCTTTTTGTAACCTGTACCATCTTTCAGCCTTATGCCTTACCTTGACAGTAAATACAGCTCTTTTTATGTTCTATGATCTGTCTGCTTGTGCTGGAGGCCTGAGGGAGATAAAAGAGAATTATATTTCTTAAGACAGTTCCAGAGGAAGCAGAGAAGCCTTGAGGGTAGCGGTGACACTGATTTAGGGGACCTGGGGATTAGGAAGGGAGCATGGGATGACAGAGCCTGATTGCCAAGACCTTTATTCTCTCACAGCTAAGGATGGCTGAGGGATAGTGGAATGGTGGTAACAGTGGCGTCTGGTGAGCTCCAGAGAAGAGGGGTCTGGTGTATTCTCTGCTGCATCTCCAGCACCAGGAACAGTGCCTGGCACAGAGAGGGCACTCAGTGAACACCTATTGTTGTTGTAGAGCCTCCGCCTCCCCCAAACAACCCCACCAAAATGGCTGCTTTTGGACACACATTCCCCTTCTACTCTGGGCCCAAGCCGACCTTCCCAACGGACACCACACTGGCCGTCATCGTCGCCATCTTTCTGACTTCACTGGTCACCTTCATCATCATCCTGCCAGGCATTCGGGGCAAAATGGTGAGAAACAAAACAAACCCTGCAGACCCCAGCCCCAGAGAGACCTTGACCTCAAAGGGAGGGGTCCAGACTCTCTGATTACAATCAGATTCAGGAGAGAGAGTCTAGTCCTGAGAAAACATCAGCCACCCTCCCAGCAGAGAGCTCCCCACTCCCTGACAGATAATTACTGAGTACCTGTTCTGGGCCGGACACTTTGATCTCAGTTGACTGAGTGACCTCAGCTTTAGAGCAAGAACCCTCCCCAAGTTTGGAAAGAGAAGGGGTGGATGTGGAAGGAGGGTGAGGCATCTTGAGCCACCACTCCCTCCCCGTGACACAGAGGCTGTTCTGGATGCTGCGGGTAGTGACCAGCTTATTCATTGGAGCTGTGATCCTTGGTGAGTGTGAAGGGAAGCTGACTTGGGCAGCTCCTCCAGCCTGTCTCTCCCATCAGGGTGTCTCCATAGCAACCTTTGCTTCAGGGTGGACTTCTAGACCTCCCTGCCCAGGTCTCCCTCACCCTGGACTAATTCCCTCACGGCTACCCTTTCCCTGAGAGGTGCAAGCCTCCTCCATGTGTCTCTCCAACCTTCTGAATATTTTTATTCAGCAGAAAGCAGGTCAAATGAATGCCTGTGGGGAGAGGGTCTCTGGAGGCTGGAGGGAAAGAATGGTGGAGGGCTGATTGCTTCGCTTTGGGGATTAGGCAATAGGGAACATAGAAAGTCTCTGTGTTGAAGCTCCCTGTGTTTGCCAAGAACTGTTTATTATGTTAGTGTTTCCTCCCTTAGCTGCTTGAGTAGCTCTCCCTAAATGGGGGGAGAGAGGGGAGAGGTAAGAAGAGTATAACCAGGGGAGGGAGATATTGGATTCTGACCCATTTATTCATTTTTAAAAAATTTTATTTGGGGCTGTGCTGGGTCTTCATTGCTGCACGGGCTTTTTCTTTAGTTGCGGCGAGCAGGGGCTACTCTCTAGTTGTAGTGCATGGGCTTCTTATTGCAGTGGCTTCTCTTGTTGCGGCACACAGGCTCTGTAGCACAGGCTCAATAGTTGTGGCGCGTGGGCTTAGTTGCTCTGAGGCACATGGGATCTTCCTGGACCAGGGATTGAACTTGTATCTCCTGCATTGGCAGGAATCTTCTTAACCACTGTGTCACCAGAGAAATCCCACCCCACCCCCATTTATTCATCTCATACATGTTGCTGGCAAACTTACTATGAGCTAGGCCTTATGCTAGTTAATGGATACACAATTATGAGAAAAACAGATGTGGTCAGTCCCCTTGGTGCTTTCCCCCTGGCTCTAACCCAGCAATGCCCAGGCCTCCCTGAGTTCTTGTATATCTAACTCCCCAACCCAGCCGCGAATTTCAGTTCTGAGTGGTCTGTGGGCCAGGTGAGCACCAACACGTCCTACAAGGCCTTCAGTTCCCAGTGGATCAGTGCCAACGTTGGGCTGCAGATTGGGCTGGGAGGCGTCAACATCACACTCACAGGTGAGGGAGGGCTCTTACCTGTGAGGGAGGGCAAGGCGCGGCTCTGTGTCTTTGGGAGCTATGCTCAGAGTGGTTTAAAGAGCGATAGGAAGTGGGGTGGTAGAAAGGGAAATTCTCAGGCCTTGGAAACTGCCTTCTCTCACTGGAGACCAGAGCCTGGCCCTCTGTCCAGCATGATAAGCTGCTGCCCGGGTACATCTCCACTCTGGCCCTTGGGTCCCTGCTAAGCCTAGCTGCCCTCTTCCCCAGGGACCCCAGTGCAGCAGCTGAACGAGACCATTGATTACAACGAGGCGTTCACCTGGCACCTGGGGGAGAACTACGCTGAGGAGTATGCCAACGCACTGGAGAAGGGGCTGCCAGACCCCCTGCTCTACCTGGCCGAGAAGTTCACCCCGCACAGCCCCTGTGGCCTGTATGGCCAGTACCGCCTGGCGGGACACTACACCTCGGCTATGCTGTGGTGAGGGTGCCCAGAGGCCCTGGCTGGCCTAGACTCAGGGATGGGGTTTCCACCCATCTCTTCTCCACTCATGTGGAGATCCCTAGTGAGACAGTCTGGTGCCAGTGACCACAGTACTTGGTTGGGAAGCCCACAGGCAGGAATCCCCACCTCACCTCTTTGGGGTGTCCTTGGGTCCCCGAGCCTATACCTCGGCCCCTCCAGGTAGAAATTTGCCCCAAGTGAGGCAAAGGTACTGGGGCCAGCCTTCACCAGGTCCTGGCTCTCCAGGGTGGCATTCCTCTGCTGGCTGCTGGCCAATGTGATGCTGTCCATGCCTGTGCTGGTCTACGGTGGCCACATGCTGCTGGCCACGGGCCTCTTCCAGCTGTTGGGACTGCTCTTCTTCTCCACGGCCACATCCCTCACCTCACCCTGTCCCCTGCACCTGGGTGCCGCCACGCTGCACACTCACCATGGGCCTGCCTACTGGATCACGTTGACCACAGGTGAGGCCCAGCCCTGGGACAGGCAGTGGGGGGCTCAGGGCCAGGGCCCAGAAGATCCATGGGGTTGAGGGTCTGCCTCTGGGGACCAGAATGCCTTTCCCCTCTTTAGAGCCCCCTCCCTCTTAGATCCCTCATCCCCAGGCTTCCCTTCCTTGTATTTGTATGTATCTGTCTTTGTCATATCCCTTATCCCCTAACTCTCTCTTCACCCACCTCTTCCCCAAATCTTCTGACCTCATGACCCCTCCCTCTTACCCAAAACACTTTCCCCTGTGTCCCCCATTCCTGGAACACTTCTCTGTCCCTGCCTCACAGAGTCTTAAATTGCCCTGCAGTTTTCTTCTCTTCTCCTGTCCTACTGTGTCTGCCCCCTTAAGCCATTTCCTATGCCTCCTCCTCTGTGTCCTGCCCTCCTCCCAGTGCTTCTTGGTTTTCAGAGTTTTCTCTCTCTACCCTGGGATATAACTGAAGGAACACTGGGTTAGAGTCCAAAAACTCAGGACAACAGGACCATAACAGCCATATGACCTGATACTGATCACCTCTTGGAGCACAAGTTGCCCTGAAGCAGGGACACTAGGCCTCCCTCAGGAGGGGCCTAATGCTCTTAGGGAAAGATGTCCTTGGGAGGGTGTTCCTCTCACTGAGGTGGGATACTTGCTCCATCACCAGGACTGCTGTGTATGCTGCTGGGTCTGGCCATGGTGGTGGCTCACAGGATGCAGCCCCACAGGCTGAAGGCTTTCTTCAGCCAGAGTGTGGGGGAGGACCCTGTGCTGGAGTTGAATCCCGAGGAAGGGGGACTCCTGAGCCCTCGCTACCGGTCCATCACTGAGAGTCCCGAGCCCCAGGACATCCCTCTGTCAGAGGCTTCCTCCGAGGCCCCCTGCGAGGAGCCGGACTGTGTCCTGTAACCGTTCCTTTCCCTGGTGGCACCTGGACTTCCAACATGGCTCCAGACTTTTCTGGAACCCCCCCAAAACCACCAGAACTGCCAACAGGCTGGGTTGTATCAGTTCCCAGCCCCAATCTGAAAGTGGAATAGGGAGAGAGGCTCTATCTCTTGATGTTAAAAATGGAACAAAACAAAAAGCCGTAAGGCAGACATGGAGGCTGCCCATAAACCAGACCAAGCAGAGGTTACCTGTTTCTGCCCAGCAACCCTGCTCTCCCCTGGTGCTTTGCCTCAGGGTGGCATTTACTGGGATCCAGCTTCACCCACATAATGACATATGTGTGTGCAGGGTTACAATGTGATTCTCCTATGGTCCCTCTTATCCTTCTGCATATCTTTTGATTTCCTTTTTCCTGGGTCCCTTTTGTTCTTCTTTTACTGCCCCAGCTGGTGTGATTTCATTAATACAATGAAAGTACTGCAATGGAGAAGAGACCAAACTTCTTGTCTTAGATCTAATATTAACTGAGTGTGCCACATTCTCTCTGAGCCTCTGTTCTAAATTTGTCAAATAAGATTGTAGGATTTGCCAAGGACCTTAAAAAATTCCCAGGGTTTACATCTTTATGCCTTGCTGACATAGCTTGGCCCTCAGACACCACTCCTTTGATGAATAAACTAAAGTAGTGAATGAACTCCAAAATAATATTTCTTCCGAGCCCACTCAGCAGAGAGGGATCCCAGGGGGCCAGTGGCAAGGGTGGGGAGCTGGGAAGACCTGTCTGGTCACTGCTAGGATGAGAGGCCATCCCGAAGAGCGCTGGGCCGAACACTGAGAAGAGCGCGAAGGCGCCAGTGATGAGGAGAGCCAGGCCTCCGTAGTGCGGAACCGGCATGGAGAGCAGCATGTTGGAGAGGAGCCAGAAGCAGAAGGCGACCCTGCGCGGAGAGGGCGGTGGCGCTGTGGGCCGGGTCCCCCAGCACGCCCGGCTTCCCACGGGCTCGCTGGCTCTACATCCCAACCCATAACCAAAGTCCGGGGCTGGGATGGCAGAGGCGCAGGGAAACACCGGAGGGTAGTAGCCGGAGCCCAGCCGTTTCTGGTTCTCTTCGGATTCCCGCGGCCGGTACCGACCTCCTGATCATCTGCCCCCGAGGCTGCGATTCTCACCCCAAGCGCGTCGGGCTACAGCGGGAGCTCACATCCTCCGGCTCACGCGCCCCCACCCCACCCCCACCTCTGACACACACACACACACAAACGCGCGCGCGCGCAAGTACGCAGAGTGTCTTCTCACCACAGAGTGGCGGAGGCGTAGTGTCCCGCCAGGCGGTATTGGCGGTAAACCCCGCAGGGGCTGCTCGGAGTGAACTTCTCCGCCAGATAGAGAACGGGGTACGGCAGCCCCTTCTCCAGGGCCTCCGCGTACGCCCCGGCATAGTTTTGGCCCACGCGCCAGATGAACTGCTCGTTGTAGTCGATGGTCTCGTTCAGCTGCTGCACTGGGGTCCCTGCGGATGGCGGCGAGGTCATCGGGCTGCGTACAGCTAGGACCCGGCGACTAAGCGGATTCAGTTGGGAAAGTGAGAATCAGAGAGAAATGGGTTTGGCAGCGTTTGAGGAAAACACAAATCAGTGAGAGCCAGAAGCTATTTGAACTTGTGGGATCTGTCCTCACAGGTCCCCCAGCTGCCCCTGCCACCCTCTCCCACCCATGGTGTCTGTCTGCCAACCCCAGGAGCTCACATAGCCGAAGCCCCCTCACCTGTGAGTGTGATATTAACGCCCTCCAGGCCCACATGCAGACCGACGTGGGCTCGGACGCGTTCCACACTGAAGGTCTTGTAAGATGTTTTGGTGCTAACGCTGCCGACTGACCATTCTGCGCTGTAGTGCGCCGCTGTGGGGAGACGCACACGGTGGGGGCGGGGAAGGGTCAGGGAGAAGATTGGGGACGTGGAATAGGGAGAGTGATGATGGGAGGTGGGAAACAGTGCACAGAGTTGGGGGGGAGGGCGTCTAGAGTCCAAGCCATATACATGGTAAGGATGGAAGCGTGGGCACTAGAAAAAGAATGGGAAGAGGGACTGGGAACCCAACCCAAGTTCTCCACTTGCCCAAGTGTCCTCTGGCCACCCCCTTCCTCATCCCAGGTCCTCTCTCCATCCACTGCATGACACACTCACCCACAATTTCTGCTCCTATGAACAGGCTGAGAAGAACTCTCACCAACCAGAACCATCGCTGCAGAACACACACTGGGTCAGGTCTGGGTACTGCCTGACCAGATTCCCGCAGACCTCCCTTGACCCCACGCTGCCCTGGCCTTTAGTGCCTCTGAAACTTCCCTCTCTTGCTCACCTTTCCCAGTTACATTCTTGATCTTTAAAGGCTGAAGTCAAGTCATGCAAGCCCCTCTGAACCATTGGCATGTCTGATGTTTTCTGGCTTCATGTTTCTACCTCCCTAGCCCCATTTCCCAGTCCATCTTGCCACTGGGCTGTCTGTACCTTATGCTCTCCCACCACCCCCATCCCCTTTCTTCTCTGGCTATCTGGTTCCTACTCCTGGTGCTGCTTCCTGCTCGGCTCACTGCCATGATGAGGTTCAGTGAGTCCAGAAGTACTAGGCAGGCAGGGGTCACCTCCCTCAGGAGAGGGAGGCCTCAGGGTCTGGTCACCAGGTAGAGGAGGTGGGACACTACATCTCATATATTACTAGGCATGCCAGTTTCCCACAAAACCAACACAAGACCTGGGGAGCCTTGAGAAACAGACAACTTAGGTTCTGGAAGAGGGGGGAATCTAAGAAAAGGTGCTCAGTTTACCATATCTTTGAAGAAATTGCTGTGCAGAAGTCTTTAGGATGGGGGCACATGACAACCAAGTGCAGAGGTGAAACACAGCAGCCTGAGATGCTGTTTTCTGTCCTCTTAGCCAGAAGGACATCACCCGGAGGTCAGGATGGGGGTGGAAAGAGAGTGGAGGTGCAGCTTGGGAAGAGGAGGAGGTCCCTGCAGCAGGTGAAGCCTTGAACTGACCCCAGGATTACCAGACTGGACACCCACTCTCTGCAGCAGCCTCCTGAATGTTCCAGCTGAGGATCCTCTCTGAGTGTCTTGCAGAGGCTCTCTCCCTATTCTTGGGAAGGGGTGCGTACTGGACCAGACTACTGGTGTGCTCCCCCTGGTGTTCTGGTTCAGTGAACAGTAGTTCAGATGAACTACTGGTGTTCCTCTGGTTCAGTGTGCTTGTCCAGTCTGATTCTTCATGAAAGACCCTGCCGCCCTCCTACCTGTCCTGGGTTCTCCAGAGACAAGCTGTCCATAACACCCTCCATCCCCCAGACCAGAGCTTCTACTGCCCCCTTACCGAGTGGCCACGAATTCCGGGTAAGATGAGCAGGAAGCTGGCGGCCAAGACCAAGAACACGAGAATGATGATGAGTAGCGGGACGCTGAGGTCAGCGGCATGCCGGGGCTGAGGGTAGAAGGGCAGCACACCGTCCCACAGAGTCATGTTGCAGCCCTGCCAAGCTGGGTGTGTTACAGCCGGGAGAGCGATCACTGGCCTCCGAGTCCAGGTCCCACTTCCCTTTACTCTGTCCCCTGCGTGCGAGCACTGGACCAATGGACAAGTCAAGTCTGAGCGTCTCGGCTCGCCTTTAAGGAAGCCAGCCGCTAACTGCCCCTCGGCGCTCTGGATTGGCCGAGACTGAGTTAGGTAAGTGGGAGAGCGGGCTCTGAGGGTTCGCTCTGCGTTTGGAAGTCGCACGGGACCTGAAATCCCTTTTATAGCAGCGTGGGCCTCATGCTGAGTGCTGTCGGGACTTTGCAGCTGGGTCCCGGAGGGAAAAGATCATGCAAATAAGAGGCGGAGGTCATTATGCAAATAAGAAGAGCCCCACCCGCCTAGCAAGAGCGAGAGGCCGGGTCCAGATGCTCACAGCTGGCGCCTGTCTGGCCTAAGTGGACACCTGCACAGCTGGCCTCAGAGAATCCAGAGAGGAGGGTGAGAGCGAAACCGGGGAGGCTGAGGATCTGCGGAGCTGCGGAGGGAGGAAGTGGGGAGAGGCAGGGAGCAGAGCAGAGAGGCAAAGATTCCAAGAAAAAGACTTCTGATTTGGACGGGGTCCCTAAACCAGAGATTGGACCGGTACTTGGGATTTAATCTTCCCATCCCGCGTGTCCGTGGACAGGTATTCACTGAGGGATAAGAGAGACCTGTGCCCTTAAAAAAATGCCCTGTGGGTGTGGGTCCTTGGCAATACTTTAAAAAGCTTCACTCCAGAAGTGGGGCTGGACACAGCTCGCGCCAACTGTCGTCAAGGCCAGAGGCACTGGTGCTCCTGGGACCAGGCGCTGACTCTACTCTTGGGAGTACCAGGCGCTAGTTCCCTTGGGAGTTGGGGAAGGGATTGGTGCAGGCAAGAGGCTTCCTGAGGCTGGAAGATGGGGTGAGTCGCTCCGCGGCTCAGCAAGATGAGAAACTTCCCGACGCAGCCTAGAGGCCGCGCCAGTATCGCCACTTGGGTCGGGTTGGGGGTCCTCGGCTGGTTGGAGACGCGGATCGAGGCCATTGGGTCCCCCAGGGGTCTCAGGGAAGCTAGCAATGAGCAGACCACTCTCTGACCCACAGGCGGCCAGGACTCACTCTCACTGACCTGGGAAGTGCAGCGCTATGACGGCTGGTTCAACAACCTGAGGCACCACGAGCGGGGCGCTGCGGGTGCGTCCTGCGGCCTGGGGTGGGGAACCGCTAGTGGAAGACAGGGGAGACCCGGCGCGGAGAAGCCGGCGGGGCCGGCGCGGCCAGCTCCTATACACACCTGAGGACAGAAAGGGTCTCTTCATTGGGAGTGGGGGGTGGAGGGAGGCGTAGGTCGAGGTTCAAGGGCTTGTTGGGAACGGCGTGCTCTCACAGAGCCGGCTCCTTGCTTCGCACAGGCTCCCGACTGCGGCGCCTTGTACCGGCCAACTACGCGGACGGCGTGTATCAGGCTCTCGGGGAGCCGCTGCTGCCCAACCCGCGCCGACTCAGCAATACCGCCACGGGGGGCACAGCCGGGAGGCCGTCCGGCCGCAATCGCACGGTCCTGGGGGTCTTCTTCGGTGAGGGCAAAGTGGGAGAACAGTTCCGGTGAGGGTTGACCTGGCTCTTAGCTCAGCGCCTAGGGAGAGGGGCCCTGAGGCCGCTCTGCAAGTCCACAGAACACCGATCCAAGACTGAACCACGCCCCCCACCCCATCCCCTCAGGCCACACTTGGAGCCTTTCTTCGTCTTAGAGGGATTTGAGGGTGTTGACTAGAGGGTATTTGCTCTTCTAATCTTTCTCTTACCCCTTACTCCAAACCCAGGAGTCCACTAGCCTTCCCTGTAGGTCTTTGGAACTAGGTCCCCTCCCGCCCCTCTCCTCCCATTGTGAGGATTAACTTCTTTACCACCAAAGAGGGAGGGAGAGGCAGGATCTGTTAGGAAATGGGGACTGGCTCCAGGGAGCCCTTACATTTATTGTATTATTTTGATTCTCACCACGACGTGATGGGGGTAGGCGAGGAAAGTACTACAGCCCCACTTTAAAGATTAGAAGAAAGTTTTAGAGCTGATGGCGAGGCGCTTGAATTGGAACATCTGTCTTTAGGCTCCCTGGCGGTGGGGAATAGCGATTCTTACCAGATTACCAACCCCACGCCCGCAGGCTACCACTTGCTTTCGGACCTGGTGAGCGTGGAAAAGTCTGGCTGCCCAGCAGAGTTCCTCAACATCCACATCCCGCCCGGAGACCCCGTGTTCGACCGCGACCGGAGCGGGGACGTGGTCCTGCCCTTCCAGAGGAGTCGCTGGGACCCCGAGACCGGACAGAGCCCCAGCAACCCCCGGGACCTGGTGAGCGCGGCAGGCGGGAATGGGGGGCTGGCGGGACCCGAGGCAGCAGCAGAGAGGCTCCCACCCCCGCTCCACCCACGACACCCGCGGGCCCTCACCCCCTCCCGGACCCGCCTGGCCGCCTGACACCCGGCTCAGCCTCCCTCCGTCCCCGCAGACCAACGAGGTGACCGGCTGGCTGGACGGCAGCGCCATCTATGGCTCCTCGCACTCCTGGAGCGACGAGCTGCGGAGCTTCTCCGGGGGGCAACTGGCGTCGGGGCCCGACCCCGCCTTCCCGCGGGCCGCGCAGGCCCCGCTGCTCATGTGGACGCCGCCCGATCCCACCACGGGCCGCCGCGGGCCGCGGGGACTGTACGGTGAGGCGGCGGGAGCCGGGCGGGGCGCGGGCGGGAGACGGCGAGGGGCGCCCCGCGGTCCAGCCTGCGCTCATCTCCTCCCTGCGTCCCCGCGGCGCGTGCAGCCTTCGGGGCCGAGCGAGGGAATCGCGAGCCCTTCCTGCAGGCGCTGGGTCTGCTCTGGTTCCGCTATCACAACCTGTGGGCGCAGAGGCTGGCCCGCCAGCACCCGCTCTGGGGGGACGAGGAGCTGTTCCAGCACGCGCGCAAGAGGGTCATCGCTACCTACCAGGTGGGTCCCTCACGGCCTGGTCCCCGGGAGACTCCAGAGCCCTCGGTCCTGGACCACCTCGCCAGAAACCACTACCCCCCTCCCCAGAGAGCTGCCGTCTAGGAAGAGCCCCTGAGGGTGATAAGCAGGCAAAGCGCTACTCACGCATGAAGTTTTCTAGTGATTATTATTTCGCAGCCTGCTCCCCACCCGCCTGCCCTGGTTGCTTGTGGGGAACAGAAACCTCTGCACCTCTCCTGTCTGAGAGTGTCTTCCGTGACTACCCCTGCCTGGTCCTCAACTCCCACTTAAGCCTTCCTTGAGCTCAGATCCCTCGTAGTCTGGCTGCTCCAGCGCTGGCCTCCCCTTTCCCCTCTCTTGACCCTCAGAACATCGCCATGTATGAGTGGCTGCCCAGCTTCCTGCAGCAAACACCTCCAAATTACACAGGTGAGGAACACTTGGGTTGAGGGGGTTTGGGGAGGGGAGTAATTAAGATCCAAAGGACAAAGAAGACTGGTGGGTTCATGTGATGAGAGTATGTGAGGGTAAGGAGCCTGTTTTTCTTATTATCCCTGTGGACAGAGTATCGCCCTTTCCTGGACCCCAGCATCTCCCCGGAGTTCCTGGCTGCCTCTGAGCAGTTCTTCTCCACCATGGTGCCCCCTGGTGTCTACATGAGGTGAGGGAGGGTCTGGCTGAGCAGCGCACTGGCAGAGGTGAAGATTCAGAGGCCTTGGGTCCCTGGGACCTTTCATACACCCCACCCCCACAGTTTCATGGAGAAAGAGAAGCAGAATTTGGTCCCCTGAAACAGAGCCCTGGGGTAGGAGTCCAGCCTTTTTTTTTTTTTAATTTTTATTTATTTTTAGGCTGCCCCACGCAGCATATGGGATCTTAATTCCCGGATCAGGGACTGAACTTGTGCCCCCTGCATTGGAAGGCAGAGTCTTAACCACTGGACCACCAGGGGAAACCCCAGGAGTCCAGTCTTAACAGGGAGGTTTCCCCATTTCCTCCTAACAGCTGAACTTCAGTTGCTGAGAGCAGGATTTCTCCAGCAGCTGTGTCACTCTCTTCCCTCCTTCCCTTCCTACCCTGTATGGACAAAGAGCAACCTCTACCTTCAGTCCACACTGATTGCCAAATCCCTGCCACAGTCAAGGAAGTTCAGAGGACACCCCTTAGTACTCACCAAATGCCCTCTGAATGCCTCACCCCACATCAGCCCCACCCCAGCCTCTTCCTTGAATTCTCTTACCGCATCCTTGATTCCCCATTTCAGAAATGCCAGCTGTCATTTCCAGATGGTCCTGAATGAGGGTTTTGGCAGCTCCCCAGCTCTCAGAGTCTGTAACAGCTACTGGATTCGGGAGGTCAGCCTGGGGTCAGGGACAAGGGAAGGTGGGTCAAGGTCAGTCTCGTCACACAGGCTTGGAAAAGCAACAATTCCAGTTCATAGGTGTTGCTGCCTCAGGGTGGAGGGAGATGAAGGTAGAGTGATCAGAAAATTACCTGGGGACAGCAGCTCAATAGGGTCTAGGATTGGCCAAGGGCCCTTTGTCCTGGGGTGCTGCAGTGGTCCTGGGCGAGAGGGACCCCACTCTGGGGAGGAGCCTGAGGACCTACCTTGAGTGTGCTGTTTCTTTCCAGAATCCCAATCTGAGCAGTGCTCAGGCAGTGAATCAGCTGCTGCTGGGAATGGCCTCCCAGATCTCAGAGCTGGAGGACAGTACTGTGGTGGAAGATCTGAGGGGTAAGCACTGGAAGTAGAGGGGATGAGGGCCCAGAGGCCCGTGAGCCTGGGGACCCTTCTAGGTTAGTCACCAGGAAGGCCTAGGGTACCTACAATGTAAGAACACACACACAGCAAATAGCCATTAGAAAAAATTAAGAGGAAAATAACTGTATTCTAAATTACCTCCATCTGAGTATGTGGGGGGTACCACAATCTCTGGCATTTAGGTCTCTAAAGGTTTTTGTCCAGCTCCATCTTGAGGTTAAGGAGGTGGGACGGGGAATTTGGTGACTAGAACCATCCTGAGTCTTAGGGGAAGAGTTTTGCCAGAAAAATTGCCCCTGGTCATACATGGTGACATTGACATGTGCTGGATATGGGTAATGCCAACAGCCCAATTCAAGGCTGCTGGGTAAAGAAGGGTTAGGGGGACTGAGCCTAGAGCCAGGTCCTCTCTCCTCCTTAGATTACTGGCCTGGCCCTGGCAAGTTCTCTCGCACTGACTACGTGGCCAGCAGCATCCAACGTGGCCGAGACATGGGGCTGCCCAGCTATAGTCAAGTGCTGCAGGCCTTGGGGCTGAAGACCCCGAGGAACTGGAGTGACCTCAACCCCAAGGTGGACCCTCAGGTCAGAAATAGTGATGATAATAATGGCAACCAAGGCTTTCTTGAGGTGATACTAAGTCCTTTACATGTGTAACACATTTAATCTGTGTGAAGAACATTATAGAGTAGACACCATCATTGTCCCCATTTTACCGACGACATAATTGTTAAGTCCATCTCAGAGGCAGGATTCAAATTCAGGCATCTGATTCCAGAGTATCCTCACCGCTACTCTGTACCATTTCTGCAGAGTGGCCCCTGGATGGGGAGCCATCGTCCTATTCCTTCAGGGTTTCACCCCATGAGATGGGTGACCCTGAAGCTGTGGTCACTGGAGACAGGCAGTCTGGGTGGTGACACACTGGTCCTCCCACCAGACTTGTCACCACCTGAGGGGGCTGCCTAGAAAGAGGAGACTCCCTCAGGGCTGAGCAGCAAGCCAGGCTGTGGATGGGGTCCCATGTTTGAGGGATGGGGCAGTAGTGGCCGCCCTCCCAACACAAAGCCACACACATATGCTCACACACTCCTCACCTCCTGTGGTGCCCCAGGTGCTGGAGGCCACGGCGGCCCTGTACAACCAGGACCTGTCCCAGCTGGAGTTACTCCCTGGGGGGCTCCTGGAGAGCCACGGGGACCCTGGACCCCTCTTCAGCACCATCGTCCTTGATCAGTTTGTGCGACTGCGGGATGGCGACCGCTACTGGTTTGAGAACACCAAGAATGGGTAAGGCCTGCCTGGATCCCGCCTCAGACTGTACCTCGGCCTGGGTCCCAGTCCCTCTGCCCATGAATGGCCCCCATGGGCCCTTGACTCCCAGCTGGCCCACCACTCCCTCCCCAACCCTTCTGGGTCTATTTTTCTCATCTGGGTCCCCAGGCCTGAGTTTGCTGAAAACCTGTGATCCCTTCTCATCCCAAACAACTCCTGGCTTTCCCCAACTTAGGCTCTTCTCTCCAGAGGAAATTGCAGAAATTAGAAGCACCACACTTCGGGACGTGCTGGTGAATGTCACCAATGTGGATCCTGACACCCTGCAGCCCAATGTCTTTATTTGGCAGAACGGTGGGTGGCCTGGGAGAGCACCAGCAATGGTGGCAGAGAAGGGGCAGAGGTTGTGTGTGGGGCGTCACTTGGTGCTGTCTCAGGGGCTAGGCACCAGGCAGGTCCCTCTGTGTTGGTCTGGGAGGCCTGCATTAGGTACCTCCCCCAGTAGAGACTAGACTGTTTTGCAGGCTGCACCTTGTGGTCGGGTTCGGGCGGATGCTGAGAAGTGGGATGTGGAAGAGGAATTTTTGAGGGGAACAAGTTCCAGGGAGGTGGGCCTGGGAGGGAGCACTACCTGGCCCTTTACAGGAGAAGAGGGGAAGGATGCCTGGCCAAGGAGTGGGACACTCAGGCCTTGAGACCTTCTGTGCCTTTCCCTCAGGTGCACCTTGCCCTCAGCCCCGACAGCTCACAATCAAAGACCTGCCCCCCTGTGTGCCCCTGACCGAGATTCATTACTTCGAGGACAGTGGTCCTGGCTTTGGCATCACCATCGTGGCTTTGTGCTGTCTTCCACTAGGTAAGCCCTTCAGCCACCTCGCCCATGTCTCTTCTCTCAGTTCCCCTCCTCTCCACGGACTGTCCCCACCCCTTGTTACTGACTGACCTGTAGGATTCAGTCCTGAGTTCATTTGAAGCCAGTCTCAGGGGGCCTTAAGAAGGGAGGGGCAGCAGCCAGGGCCTTAGTGAACCCACAGGTGAGGGGCTCCTCTCCCCACTGGCTCCTTCTGACCCCCTTCAGTGAGCCTGCTTATCTCCGGGGTGGTGGCCTATTTCCGGGGCCGAGAGCGCAAGAAGCTCCAAAGGAAAGGCAAAGAGAGTGTGAAGAAGGAACCAGCCAGTGATGGAGTGTCAGGTGAGATGGGGCCAAGGGGAGGGAAGGGGGAAGAGAACCAAAGGTGTGGGGTGCTGTGAGAGAACCAGCTTACAGATGTGGCGAGAAAGCCAGGCTTTGGGGTGCCAGCTCAGACTGGAACTGGTCTGAGGGCCGGGGCCTGGGGAGCTCTGCTGAAATGCTCTGCCCTGCCTGTCGTCCCTTCCCTAGCGATGGAGTGGCTGGGCCCCCGGGAGAGGGGCTATCCAGTCACCATCCAGCTGCTCCCAGACCGGCGGCTACAGGTTGTGGACCAGCGGCTCTCTGTGCTCCGTACCATCCAGCTGCAGCCCCCACAACAGGTCAACCTCATCCTGTCCAGCAGCCGTGGATGCCGCGCCCTGCTGCTCAAGATCCCCAAGGAGTATGATCTGGTATGTCCCAGCCAGCCTCCTCAGCCTGGGCTGCCCTCTCCCATTTCCCTTCTCACGGCGAGTCCTCTCAGGTCCTCCCGTCCTCAGCTGCAGGGCTCCTCTGTGAGGGCTGACACTGGGAGGAGGTACTGCTTTCCGAGGTCCCCACCCAACTCTCCCTCTGACCTCCTTGGGCCACTCACCTGGCCCTAGCCGGGTTGGAATGGGGGCCTTTTAGTTTCCTTCCCCCAACCCAAGGACCTTTGAGGGGAGGCTGAGCCAGAAGCTCAAGCATTGGCACGGTCTTCCTCTTGCCAGGTGCTGCTGTTTAACTCCCAGGAGGAGCGGGGTGCCTTTGTGCAACATCTGCAGGGCTTCTGTGAGAACTGGGCTCTGAGCCTGGACGTGGCTGAGATGAGCGAGCATGAGCTGTTCAGAAAAGCTGTGACCAAAGAGCAGCGGGAACGCATCCTGGAGGTTTTCTTCAGACACCTTTTTGCCCAGGTGCTGTGACCAGGTCTTTTGGAGGCAGAAGGGGCCCAGGGGTCCTCATAACAGGTTTTGCTACTCACGAGGGCATCACCTTAGGCAAATTATATCATCTCTGCTCTGTTTTCAGTTTCCTCATCTATAAAAGAGTGATTAAAATAGGATCCATCCCCTTGGGTTATGAGGATTCAGGGAGATAGTCTACATTTGTGGTCTTCAAAGTGTGCTCCCTGGACCATCAGTAACAGCCCCGTCTGGGAATTCATTAGAAATGCAAGTCCTCAGGCCCTTCCCCCAGACCTAGGAAATCAGGAACTCTGAAGCTGGGACTCACAAGCCCTCCAGAGAATTCGGATTCACTCTAAAATTTGATAAACACTGTTCTATGTACAATATTTAGCCCAAGTGCTTGGTACATGATTGCATTTAATGCATGGAAGTTACATATATGGGCTTCCTTGGTGGCTCAATGGTAAAGAATCTACCTGCCAATGCAGGAGACGCAGGTTCGATCCCTGGGTCAGGAAAATCCCCTGGAGAAGGAAATGACAACCCACTCCAGTATTCTTGCCTGGGAAATCCCATGGACAGAGGAGCCTGGTGGGCTACAGTCCATGGGGTCGCAAAAGAGTTAAACATGACTTAGCCACTAAACAACAATAAGTTACATGTATGTGACTTTTAAAATAAGGCACATGGCAACCCTGTCTGAACTGACAAAAGAGCATATCTTTAGCCCCTTCCTGCCTATCCACTCATGTCTGCTGCAGTTTCTGTCCCCGGTATAGGCTCTTTCACTTTGCCTTCCCAAACACTGTCCCTCCTTGCTCCCACCCCATCCCCTGCTACAGTCTCCCCTCTGCAGGAGAGCAGAAGCCTAAGTCAGAAGTTTGTCTAATGACCATGAGCGATCACCAGGGCTCACCTTTCTGATCCAGACTTCAGGAGATGAGAAGGGTCACTGAACTGCTTCCAGCCCAGGCCTCAACTCTTCCTCTCCCTCCCTCTGCTGCTGTCCAAGTACAGGTGCTAGACATCAACCAGGTGGATGCAGGGACCCTGCTCCTGGACTCATCGCAGAAGGTGCGGGAGGCCCTGATGTGTGAGCTAAGCCGGGCCGAGTTTGCTGAGTCCCTGGGCCTCAAGCCCCAGGACATGTTTGTGGAGTCCATGTGTGGAGTCCATGTTTTCTCTGGCCCGACAAAGACGATGGCAATGGCTTCCTCTCCAAGGACGAGTTCTTCACCATGATGCGGTACGCAGTGGGCCCTTCCAGTCCTGAGATGTCCTGGTATTTTAAATAGGAAAACAGGTCAGGTCAGAGGAGGGTAGGTGAGGAGGTTATGCGGCCATCTGCATTGAGAGGTGGCCTAGATACTGCATCCTAGACGCCCAGAGCATCCAGCTTCAAAGTTTATCTGGCCAGGCCCCTGCCCCCAGAAGGGTCTGTTTCTTCAGTCAACACCAGCCAGAAAATTCTCCCAAGTGAAAAAACACAAGCAACATCAAGATGACCAGTAACAAAGCCAACTAACCTCTTTTGGATGCTGTCAGGTCTTTGCTAACTCTTCTTTTTAAAATTTTTTTTCTTATTTTGGTTGTTCTGGGTTTCATTGCTATAGGTGGGCTTTCTCTAGTTGCGGTGAGCAGGGGCTATACTCTTGTTGTGGAGTTTAAGCTCTAGACAAGTGGGCTGATGGCTTTAGTTGCCCCAAGTCCTGTGCGGCCTTCCCGGACCAGGGATTGAACCTGTGTCCCCTGCACTGGCAGGCGGATTCTTATCCACTGGACCACCAGGGAAGTCAGGTCTTGGCTGACTCTTCTAAGGCTGTGCTTTACACAATGAGATCATGAATCCTGGAGGACAGATGCCCTTGGTCACTGCCGATATTAATCACCAGGACAGGCAGAAGGAGAAAAACGGAATGTTGTTCTATATTTCAACCCTTCTCTCTTCCTGCTTCTTAAGCCATTTCTGGTTGTGGTGTGCCAACAAAGACCAGTTTTGGGCTCACAGATGTCTTATTCCTGAAGACAGTGCTCCAGTAACACAGCTTCCTGAAGCTCTACAAGGACAGGGTTCATATCTCATCCACCTTTTCCGCACTGTGATTAGCACATAGCAGGCATTTGATGCACAGGCAACTGATCAGATGAGCCAAATGAGCAAATGAATAAACAGAATGCACAAAACAGCTCAGATCCTTTTAACTTTTCTATCCCTGCAAACCTTACTCATTGCTTTCAGTGATCCCCTTCACTGCCACCTCTTTTCAACTGGACGTGGGCTTCTGAAAGGGCTATGGTGAAGCGGGTTGCAGTTGTCCCTCGCTGGGTGTGCTGCTGCAGGACCCTCTGGGAGAGGGTTTCTGCCCCTGGGGGCTAAGCTCCCACCTCCTCATCCTATACTCAGTGTGGTTCTGGCTCAGTCTCACGCTGAGCAAGTGGAGTGATGTATTTTTAAAAAATGTGATGGCAGTTGTTTGCCGTGCCACTCAGACAAAGCTCTTTTTCTGTTGGACTCAACACAAATGTGTGTGTGTTTGCTTTTGTCCGAAAGCACACCTAAGAAAAAAGTATGGCCACTGTAGGTGCTGTCACATTGGGTGTAGAGACACTTCTGCCTGCGCCCCGGGGTGTTGGCACGAGGAAGCGGAAGCCATTGCGGCTACATTTCCTCCCCCAACTCCCGACTGTCTGTGCCCCTACTCGACCATGAATGGGGTGCCCAGCGGGGGTGTGGAAGGTATCAACACGAGAAAGCCTGCCACTCGAGTGGGCCGTGGCACCCCTGAACATGTCCCTACACTCAGTGGACATTTATCCCAGCTGTAGATGCCCCCCGTTTGAAGGCTGCTTTCTCTAACTGGTCAAGGTCACTTTCAATTTTGTTCTGCCTTTCGGGCCCTGGCCACCCCACCCAGCTTAACGTCAGCAGCAAGCTGGATGAACACCTTCTCGGTGCCATTTCCTGGGTCATTGGTAACCACACTAGATAGTCTGGGGCCCGCCCCACCCGGCACCTGCCTGAACCTGACCTGGCCAGGTGACAGGCTGCTTTCTTCTTGGGTTCTCCCCACCCCCGACCCAGGTCCTTCATCGAGATCTCCAACAACTGCCTGACCAAGGCCCAGCTGGCTGAGGTGGTGGAGTCCATGTTCCGGGAGTCAGGCTTCCAGGACAAGCAGGAGCTGACGTGGGAGGACTTCCATTTCATGCTGCGGGACCACGACAGCGAGCTCCGCCGAACGCAGCTCTGCGTCAGAGGTGGAGGAGGAGGTGTGTGAGTCTGGAAGGTGTCAGGGATGAGCGCATCTTCAAAATGCAAGTTCCTGATGCATAGCACTCAGGTCTTACTTCTCTCTTAGTCCTTGGTGCCTAGTACAGAGTCATGCATGTGTAATCAAGGGTGTCACCTACAGTTGTGCAATTTGTACACAAAGGTGCCCACGGAGGGGTCAGGGCAGGCAGAAATCTAGCCTACATACTGCACACCAACCATGCACATTGATCCGGGGTGAGCCTGGCCAGAGGACGGGCCCCCATTTTCTCTATACAAAGGATCTGCAGGGCTGCATCTGCTGGGAGGGGGACCTTTTTCCTAATTGCACGAAGTTGCCACATTGTATAGCAGCGGCAACCCTGTGTGAGTGCTCAGTGTGGGCAGTGAGGGGAGCAAGGCTGGAGAGGATATGGGGATGTGACCAAGTCACTGCCCTGCAGCCATCCTAGGATGGTCACCTCCCCACACTCTTGGGGAAGCCTGTCCAGCTTCTTGTTCTCCTCTCCAGGTGTTGGAGACATTTTTAAACCAAACATCAGCTCTCGAGTGTCATTCATCACTCGGACTTCTGGGGAATGGTGAGCGGGAATGGGGCATGGGGAGGTGTCCTGACTGGGTCCCCTGCAGAGAAACGAAGCAAGTAGGGCTGGTGAGATCAGCCCCTGGGCCAGACATTTGCCCTCTGAAAGGAGCTCTTAACGCACGGTTGTTCCGAGTCTGTATTCTGGCTGTCTCACACACATACCCACACACCCACTACTGTTCAGGAGCCTGGCTCTCTCTCTGCCCCTCCAGGACACAATCATCACACAGAACAGATGACCTGACCATATCCATTCCTTCAGTCCTGCCTTCTGCCAGACTCCTCTCTGATCAGTTTTATGGGCAGGTTCTGTGGACAGAAATGAATCCCAGGATCTACCCCTTCCCAGCCCACCCCCAACCCTGACCTGGCAGTTCTTCTCCTGCCTGCAAAGACAAGGGGAGCATGAGCCCCACTTTTCTTTCCTCAGTTCTTGCCCTCAGGGAGTGGAGCTCCCTGCCTCGAAAGCCCCGGAGTTGGGAGGCCCTGGACTGAAGAAGAGGTTTGGCAAAAAGTGAGTGTTTTCCAGACCCTTGATCCACGAAGACACGGGGAGAAGTCTTGGAGTCTCAGTCTGCTCACCTCCACCCACAAGAGACTGTCCTGAGACTCATTCCACATATCCCTGACCTGGCTGGCAGGCTGTTGAGTTGAATGACTCTTCAAACTCTTCCAACTTCTGCACCCTACTCTTCAGGCCAGGGGCCTGGCACTCGATGCAACACCAAGATGGCAGGGAGGGGTCCCCTGGCTCCTGCCTGCTTTGGGCGCAGCAGTGAGGCCTGGGCAGGGAGCAGGAAGAGGGACGGACAGGACAGATAGGAGGAAGTAGAGATGGAGTAGCGGGGTGACAGAAGAGTGGGTGCACAGGGCAAATCAAGATGAGTGGTAACGGCTTGGGAGAGTGGGAGTCACCCCCCACCAAAAGCTTTTTCTTTCATCTATTGTGGCCCATCCTGACTGCTGCCAGAGCACCAGGTCTTCTTCATAGGGTGGCACTTAGGGGAGGCCAGGGTGCCCTGACCTCAGGCCACCTGCCTCCCATTGTTGCAGGGCAGGGGTGCCCCCTCCCCGGCTGTACACGGAGGCGCTGCAGGAGAAGATGCAGCGGGGCTTCCTGGCTCAGAAGCTGCAGCAGTACAAGCGCTTCGTGGAGAACTACCGGCGGCACATTGTATGCGTGGCTGTCTTCTCGGCCATCTGTGCCGGACTGTTTGTGGAGCGTGCTTACTGTAAGAGTTTCAAGTTGCAGGAGGGGAGGTGTGAGAGCCTTCTGGTTGTTCTTCTCAAACCTCAGCATCTGGCCTGGGGGGCCCACGTGTTCTGACTCAGGCCTCTGTGCTGTGCTGATCCACCCCAACTCTACCCCCAGACTACGCCTTTGCCTCGCCACCCTCGGGCATTGCACAGACCACCTTTGTGGGCATCATCCTGTCGCGGGGCACGGCAGCCAGTGTCTCCTTCATGTTCTCCTACATCCTGCTCACCATGTGCCGCAACCTCATCACCTTCCTGAGAGAGACCTTCCTCAACTGCTATGTGCCCTTTGACGCCGCTGTGGACTTCCATCGCTGGATCGCCATGGCTGCTGTGGTCCTGGCCAGTATGTGGCACCTGGGCATGCTCGCCATGGCTGCAGGTCCCTGGGTCTAGCTGTGGGGGAGATAGAGGGGAGACTGGAGCTACTTGTACTTCCTTCTCTCCTCCCCAGGCCTCCTCTCTCCTCGGGGCTGGAGTTAGGGTTGGCCCTGGGAGGCATCGATAACGGGATCTGTCTCTCTCAGTTTTGCACAGCGCTGGCCACGTGGTGAATGTCTACATCTTCTCAGTCAGCCCCCTCAGTCTGCTGGCCTGCATCTTTCCCAGCGTCTTTGTGAATGATGGGTCAGTTCTGGGGAGGGCCCCCCTTGGGAATTCTGGGGCAGGCCTAAGGAAACAACAGAAAAGAGTTGGCCTTAGGCTCTCCGCTCTCTCACTGAGTGAGGGTGAGAAGTTAGCATCCTGAGGAAGCCGAGAGATGACTTCAGGAAGGAAGCTGGCCATGACTGGCCAGGAAAGGACTTTGGGAGATGAAGTTGGATACTCTTTCCCATGTGTACCTGACACACAGCTTGCTTTCTCAGCCTGCCATCCATTCACTGGGCAAGCATTTACGGAACATGTCTATGTGTCCATCCCGGAGCCAGAGAGTGAGAATGCCAAGATACATGCAGTCGTTCAACAAATATTTCTTGAGCATTGACTCTGTGCCTGGCATTGTTTGAGCATAGTGATAGAGCATAGAAGTAAGCTCCTTGCCCTCATGGAGCTTACAGAATATGAACCAGGCACTCGACAAAGCAAAGATTAGCTGCAGTAGGAGAATTCAAGATTACACAGGAAGAAGAACTGCTTTGAGATCAGAGAGTAGAAGATAGGAGGCTGGGGCCCATGTTCTTTGGAAGGATCCCTGGTCATCTGGGTAGAAGCCCAGGAACCTCTGTATTCAAGGCCATCAGGAACAGAGTCACATTACAACAGTGGTGGAGCTCTTCCTGCCCCAGCCTGAGGTTCTGGGTGTCTTTGCCCTACAGGTCCAAGCTTCCTCAGAAGTTCTACTGGTGGTTCTTCCAGACAGTCCCAGGTAAAGAGCAGATGGTATGTGGAGTCTGGGGGTTCTGTCTGAGGACTTCTGATTTTGTCCTCATCTTCCCATGAATACACAGTTGTCTATAGTGCTGACAGTTTCCCTTTGCAGGCACCAGAACAAGCCTTAGTTCCAGCTTCTTTGGTTAAGCTGTTCTGGGAGCCAGGGAGGAATGAAGGAGGCCAAGGAAGGAGGGCAGAATGGGGACATGCTTTCTGCTATTCTCAGCCCAGGCTGAGGCCCTGAGACCAGGACTGTCTGACCCTGTCCCCGCTGCCCCAGGTATGACAGGGGTGCTCCTGCTCCTGGTTCTTGCCATCATGTACGTCTTTGCTTCCCACCACTTCCGACGCCGCAGCTTCCGGGGCTTCTGGTTGACCCACCACCTCTACATCCTGCTCTACGTGCTGGTGAGGGACTTCTCTGGGCAGGGCCAGGCCACAGGGCAGAGATGAGCATCATGATGTGGGGAGGGAACAGGCTGAATTGGACTCAAGAGCTTAGACTGAGGCCCTGAGATCTGAGGCCACAGTCTGTGGAGCTGTGCCAGCCCCATGCACTTAGCCCAGGCCCAGGGCCCTGGCAGAAGCATCTGGGTAAGGTGGGTGCAGAAAGGGGGCTGGCCGGCTGGCCTGAGCTGTACCAACTGGCCATGTCTCCAGCTCATCATCCACGGCAGCTTTGCCCTGATCCAGCTGCCCCGTTTCCACATCTACTTCCTGGTCCCAGCACTTATCTACATGGGGGACAAGCTGGTGAGCCTGAGCCGGAAGAAGGTGGAGATCGGCGTGGTAAAGGCGCAGCTGCTGCCTTCAGGTACCAAGCTGGCCTGACCTCAGGTGGGGAGCACGGGAGATCAACTCATGGGATGTGGAGAGACAGCTCCCCAGGCCTCCTCACTCCATTGTTATTTCTGAGACCCTCTGGGGAGCCCTACGGCTTTCCTGATGGAACTGCAGCCCCCAGAAGGTCTGGACTTATTAGTTTCCAGGAACTGCACACAATGAGAGGTGACTATGAGAAGAGCCAGCTGACAGGCGTTCAGAGGGGTTTAAGGATGAGAAAGGCCAGTCCATGTGTGGCCTGGGAGCAGGGCAGGGAACCGAATATCCCTCTCCCATTCCTTCACTCAGAAAAACCCCTCTTCAGAGACAGACAAGTGGCCCAGATCATGAGAGCCTGTTGAGAGTCAGTGCTGGCCAGAGTGAGGATTCACATCACCATAGAGGGTGGTGGAAGATATTTAAGGGTTGTGGGGCTGGCTGACCCTCAGAACTCATATAGTAAGAAAGTTAACCTTGTTCAACTTTATATCCATCAAGATTGCTTAAGAGCAAAGTCTCAGCATGGTCTTCGCATGCCTTTTGCACCTTCCAGTACTTGCAAATCTCCTTTTTCCACAAAGAAAGAACAAGCCTGAGGCTCATCTATGATCAGGCAACAAACAGGATCCAGCTAAAATGTGACAAAATGTGGTACTTTCTATTTAGAGCACATAACACTTAGACGTGTAGGGTGGTGGTTAAGAGCTTGGCCTCTAGAGCTAGACAGAGGACATGGCACTGGTTTTCCACCTGCCTCAGTGACCTAAATGTTCTTTTCAAGATAAACTGAGTTGAAAAAATAAGTCAATTTAAAGAAAAACATCAGATAAATGATAATGCGGGAGGATGAGCACATAAGTCCCACCACAAAGGTAATGTTCACACGGTGGAAATTTGGTAAACACTGAGGTGGTACCTGGGGAGCCTGAGGTCCCCTGACCTAGTACACTGGTATCCAGGACAGTGGTGTCAGCCTGGGCCCTCAGTGGGAGGAAGCAGCAAAGAGGAGGGGAGGGGCTGGAACAGGGGAGCAGAGAAGCCCAGCTCTTCAGTTACCCAGGAAACAGAGAAAAGGGTCCTCCAACCCCCAACCCAGAAGCCCTACTAGCTCAGATCACGTGACTGCTCCCGGTGCCTGAGGTGTATGGAGAGGACAGGGCACCTGCTGGTTCTCAGGTCCCAGGAACAAGCCCTCTGATCCCTGCCCCTCCCTGCCCACGACCCTCAGGAGTGACCCACCTGGAGTTCCAGCGGCCCCAAGGCTTTGAATACAAGTCAGGACAGTGGGTGCGGATTGCCTGCCTGGCTCTGGGGACCAACGAGTACCACCCCTTCACGCTGACGTCAGCGCCCCATGAGGAGACGCTTAGCCTGCACATCCGGGCAGCGGGGCCCTGGACCACCCGCCTCAGGGAGATCTACTCACTTCCGACGGGTGACAGCTGTGCCAAATATCCAAAGGTGCCCATCACTGGGGCCACTTTTTGGGGCTCTAGCATTGACAGAAGGTCCCCACCCTACCTGACCCCAGGATAAGATGCTTCAGCTACCCCAAAGCCAGACTGGGAGAGGGCTGGGGTGCCTCAGAGAGACGGGTTCTCCCTGTCCCTCTTCCCCCACATATCTAACCTCAGAGCTGGGGAAGGGCCAGGCTCATCTCATCTTCCTCTTCTGTTGGCAGCTGTACCTCGATGGGCCATTTGGAGAGGGCCATCAGGAGTGGCATAAGTTTGAGGTGTCAGTGCTGGTGGGAGGGGGCATTGGGGTCACCCCCTTTGCCTCCATCCTCAAAGACCTGGTCTTCAAGTCATCCTTGGGGAGCCAAATGCTCTGTAAAAAGGTGAGTGTTTACTCTCTTCCATTCTTCAAAGAAATAGGGACAGACAGCCTGATTGTGTCCCCACATCACAGCAAAGCAGCATGATAAAAAGCCCGTGGCTCCTAGGCAACTTGATCTGCTGGGGCCACTCACACCCAGTTGTCCAGGTGCCAAACATTTGAGGGAAGATAGGAGGTATAATCAGAAGGGCCTCTGCTGGGATCTGTGGCTAGAAGCCTCGATCGGGCTGGTGGGTCCTGCCAGAGGTTTGGTGCCTGTGGGTGGTCTAGGGCTTCCCCCTTCTCAGGTAAAAGCCTCTGGGGTGGGGGAACCTTAAGCTAAGCTGAGTCAGAGATCTACTTACGTGTCCCCAGATCTACTTCATCTGGGTGACGCGGACCCAGCGGCAATTTGAGTGGCTGGCTGACATTATCCGGGAGGTGGAGGAGAATGACTGCCAGGACCTGGTGTCCGTGCACATCTACATCACCCAGCTGTCTGAGAAGTTCGACCTCAGAACCACCATGCTGGTGTGTCAGGGCCAGCCAAGGAGTGGCTCTGTGGGTGTGTGGGTGGGCAGGGCAAGCCAGGATGGCCAAGGCACTGGCTGTGACCTTCCTCCTCTGCTCCCTCCCCCAGTACATCTGCGAGCGGCACTTCCAGAAGGTGCTGAACCGGAGTCTGTTCACCGGCTTGCGCTCCATCACCCACTTTGGCCGTCCCCCCTTTGAACGCTTCTTCAATTCTCTGCAGGAGGTCCACCCAAAGGTCAGTCCCACCCCCAACCATCCTTCCCCTGCCAGGACTTCCTGGCCCTTGAAGAGCCTGCAGCTGTGTCCTGAGCAGAGGACCTCAGGATGGGGTCTAGGGTTGAAGGAGGGCTTTAAACCCCACCCCTGCCTCCCCAGTTCAAGCCTCCTCCTCCTCAGGGCCTGGGGTGAATGCCCTGGTCACTCCAGTCAGGCTTGGGAAGCAGCTCCTGGGGAGTGAGCATCTCAAGGCCACAGGCCTCTCCTCTGCAACCACTGGCCCCTCCCCATCAATACTTGATAGGTGCGGAAGATCGGGGTGTTCAGCTGCGGCCCTCCAGGAATGACCAAGAATGTAGAGAAGGCCTGTCAGCTCATCAACCAGCAGGACCAGGCCCACTTCGTGCACCACTATGAGAACTTCTGAGCCCACCTTCCCTGGTTCCCGGTCCCTCCATGGACCAGCCCTGCCAACAGTTTCTGTTAGAATTCACCTCAGGCTTCAGCCAGAGAGCTGGAAGGACCTCTGCCTCATTGCCCCATCTGTCCCAGGCTCTGAGAGGTTAGCAGAGACACTCGCAGCTCACACCACAGCAGCCTGTGGCAGATAAAGTGGGGAGGGGACAGTCTCTGCCTTGTGATAACTGAGGTGAAGAGACAACCGCGTTTTTCTCTGCTAGATCCCCATGTCTTTTTCCCTGCCACAAAATCAGTGTATCGTGTTGGTGTTTCCTTGGCCTAGGCATTTGAGGGAGAATGGGGTGGGGGTACCTGGTGTGAAGAGAGGGCTCAAGGGAAAATCTCCTCAGAGCCCAGCTTAGAAGCTTCAGCGTTAAACCTGGTAGCCCAACTGTCTCAGCTCAGTCTCTGAGGGCTTTTCCCTCCAGTTCTACCCCAAAGCCCTTCCTGCTCCTAGAGGATCAGGAACGCTGAGGAACCACCATTGACGCCTGCTGCCCTCACCTCTTGGCAGACCCATCTCTTCCTGCTGGAGCAGCCCCTCAGCTCCGGGTACCACGGAAGCCCAGCCTCTCTGCTCATCATCCAGAGTCCCCTCTTGGCTCCCCACCTCCACAGGAGTTGGATGATTAGCTGTGTCAGTTTGTCCAGGAAACCCCTGAGTCTCAGGCCCCTCAGTTCCAGGCAAATCAGGACAGTCGGTAACCTTCCACAGGAGCCAACCTGGGACATCCCCTCCATACTCTTTAAGACCCTTCCTTTTCCTTCTTCAACTGGCTCCTTCCTCAAAAGCTAAGTTTTAATTTAAAAAAAAATTTTTTAGTATAATTTACATATAGTAAAGTGCACAAATCTTAAAGCTACCATGTACAACATGTGTTACTACTACTACCCAGATGAAGATCTAGGACATTTCCATCACTCCAGAAACTTCCCTTGTACCCCTGTCAGTCTACCACCCCCAACCCTTAGTAGCAACCACTGATGTGAATTATTTTATCACCCCAGATTCGTTTGTTCATATTGAATGCATTCTTTTGAAACTGGCTTCTTTCACTCAACACAATGTCTCTGTGATTCACCCATGTTATTGTGTATATTAGTAGTTTGTTCTTTTTTCATACTGTGTCAAGCTCCATTGTAGAGATATACCACAGTTAGTTTATGGAGTCTTTTGTCCATAGACATTTAGATTGTTTCTAGTTTCTGATAATTATGAATAAAACTGCTATGAACTTTCTTATGACTTATTGTTTGGTGTACATAATGCACTCATTCCTAAGAGGATATGTATCTCGGAGTGGAATTGCTGGGTCATAGAGTCCTCCAGCCAGTGGGACCTGTTGCAGGGAGAGTTTCAGGCCGTCTCCACATTCCCGCCCCAGGCTTCTCTCCCCGTTGGTTCTATTCTACCTCTTCTGACAAGTCAAATGCTTGAGCCCCCTACCCTCTGTACTGAAGGGAGCTCTGAGAGAGCTGGAAGGGCACCAGATCAGGGGCCAAGATACCTGGACACTACTGCTGACTCTGCCTATGAGTAGCTATAGGAGAAAATCCTGTAACTTCTCTGAGCCTGTTTACTCATTATTAAAATGTCTGTGTGGATATTAGGAAGACAGATAGTGATACTGGGCCAGAAAATTATACAGATGAGGAAATGTATGAGAATATATTGTACAATTGCAGTGGATGATGATTATTAACCTATCTCCTAACAGCATCAGACCTATAGGCCTCCAGCCCTCCTGCCCCTCGCCGGGTATACAACCAGTCATTAATCCCAAACTCTAGCCCCTTAAGTCTCAGCCTTAGCTGTATTCCCAAATGTGGCCCATCGGTGCCTTCCTTATTCCTTTCTAAAGACCATTCAAAATATCTGTCTCATCCTAACTCACCTATCCTTGTGAGGCTAGCAGATGTTGTTGACATGGTTGTCATGATTGTCTATAATCTCTACTCAGCCTTTTCCTCCCTCATGCTTGGGCCTGACAAGGTCTCCTAAAGACTCCATGATCACTCTTGGCTAGGATCCAGACAATGGCAACTGCCTGTCCAGCTGGACAGAGGGACACCTGTGCCACCAAGATCTTAAGTAGCCTCAGGTGACACCCAGCCTGCCTGACATTATTCCTGACATCACACCCTAGCCAAGTTCCAGAGGTCAGACTGAAGCATGTATTCGTATGATCCGGCTACTGTGTAACCTTGCCCAGTTTCCAGAAAGCCACGTGTTGTGTAATAGAAGTCAAGGACTCGCAGAGAGGATAGAAGTGTTTCCAGTGTGGTTATTTACCAGAACTTCAACTGGCCCCACCCTTCCTAGAACTCTGAGGCCAATTCTTGGGAAATGAATTGAAAGGCAGGATCAGGCAGCAAGCAGCCGATGTGCCTTTGGATTGAGATAATGAGATCACGGACTGCACAAATGAGATCATGAGTGTAGGGGAGAGGTCAGACACTGGAAAATATGTAAACATAGGAGGCCACCAAAACATCCAGAGAAAGAGGACTAGGGAAGGGTGACTCAGGAGAATTTAACAGACATGTTTATATCTTATATCAACTCTGAGAAAGAAAGCAAATCTTTTCTACCTCAGGTCACAGATATAGGTCTCAGGTCCTAGGACAGAGCCCAGCCCAAGCCCTGCCTTGGGCATGGGAATGGGGTTGAGAATGGAACAGGGGTAGAGAAGGAATAGGGTGGGATTGGAGGGACGTGGGGCTGGAGATGGAGAGGATGTGGATGAGACTGGGTGAAAGGGCTTCAGGGTCAAGTGGGAAAGGAGTACATGGAGATGTGGGGAGGTGCTGAGGCTGAGCTCTAGCAGAAAGAGTTGAAAGCTAGCTCTTTGCCTTTCCCCCCCAAATTTCCAGACCCAGCACCATTTGAGAGGGGAGAAAGTTAATAAGATGTGGCAACCTTCCCATCAGCTTCCCATCCACTTACTCACAAGCATTTTTGAGTGCCTGCGTGCATGCTAAGCCGCTTCAGTCATGTCCGACTCTCTGCGACTGTATGGGCTGTAAACTGTCAGGCTCCTCTGTCTATGGGATTCTCTAGGCAAGAATACTGCAGTGGATTGTCATGCCCTCCTCCAGAGGACTTTCCCAACCTAGGGATTGAACCCATGTCTCTTATGTCTCTTGCATTAGTAGGCAGGTTCTTTACCACTAGCACCACCTGGGAAGCCCCAAGAATTTTTGAGTAAGAGGAGCCAATTTAGCATAGTCATTAAGAGTGAGAGATTTTGAGTCAAACAGGGTTTGACTTGAGTCAAACTGGGTCACCAGCTGGGTGACCTTGGGCAAACAAAGGAACTCTCGGTGCATTTTGCCTCTTCATAAAAGGGGGAAAATCCAATGATAAAATTCAATTCAACGTGTACCCCAATGTTCATCGCAGCACTGTTTATAATAGCCAGGACATGGAAGCAACCTAGATGTCCATCAGCAGACAAATGGATAAGAAAGCTGTGGTACATATACACAATGGAATATTACTCAGCCATTAAAAAGAATACATTCGAATCAGTTCTAATGAGGTGGATGAAACTGGAGCCTATTATACAGAGTGAAGTAAGCCAGAAAGAAAAACACCAATACAGTATACTAACGCATATATATGGAATTTAGAAAGATGATAACGATAACCCTGTATGTGAGACAGCAAAAGAGACATAGATGTATAGAACAGTCTTTTGGACTCTATGGGAGAGGGTGAGGGCGGGATGATATGGGAGAATGGCACTGAAACATGTAAATTATCATATGTGAGACGAATCGCCAGTCCAGGTTTCATGCATGATACAGGGCACTCGGGGCTGGTGCACTGGGATGACCCAGAGGGATGGGATGGGGAGGGAGGTGGGAGGGGGGTTCTGGAAGGGGAACACATGTACACCCATGGTGGATTCATGTCAATGTATGGCAAAACTAATACAATATTGTAAAGCAAAAAAATAAAAGTAATTAATTAATTAAAAAAAATTCAATTCAATTCAACAAATATGTGCTGAGCTTTTATTAGGTCCCAGGCAAGATTCAGCTCCCATGGAACCTCTCTGTTAATGGGAGCAAATGGACAAGAAACAAGGAAAGATAGAAAAGGAAGATAATCCTAGATCATGATAAAGAGATTCAAAAATAATAAAACAATCATCTGAAAGTGAATCATTAAAGGGAACCCTTTAGATAAGATGATTAAGGAAAGGCCCCTGAGGTGAATATAAGATTTTAACAATTAAAGCACACAGAGCTTGCTGTGTGCCCAGTGCTATGGTGAATGCTTTATACATATTAATTCACTTGATTTTTACCTGTATTGCCCTATATGTAAGTGAGAGATCTGGATTTGAGCCCAGGAAGTTTTAACCAGAGACCAGGCCCTTAACTACCACTTTATTTTGCCTCTCAAAAGCAGGCTGCAAGCATTCAGGCAAAGATAATGCGTGATAGCCTTTAACTGTGCCTGGCACTCAGTAATATTATTTGTGTTGTCACTGTTATTATTAAGAGAGGTTGAAGCTCTAGGAGTCAGAGTTCCATACTCTGAGGAGTTTGGAGTATCTGGGGCTTGAGTGATGCTAAGTGACTTGTCTTTTTTTTCTTTAATTTATTTGTTTGCTTATTTATCTTTGGCTGTGGGTCTTCCTTGCTGCATGTGGGCTTTCTCTAATTGCCCCAAGCCGGGGTTATTCTCTAGTTGCAGCGCACGGGCTTCTCGTTATGCTGGCTTCTCTTGTTGCAGAGCGCAGGCTCTAGAGCTCTTGTTCAGTAGTTGTGGCCCACAGGCTTAGTTGCCCTGTGGCATGTGTGATCTTCCTGGACTGGGGAGCAAGATCAAACCTGTGCAGACTCCTAACCATTAGGCCACCAGGGAAGTCCAAGTGACTTGTTCTGAGTCCAGGTCTGTCCCGTGCTGACTGCTCTCTGCCCTTCCCATCTCTCTAGGAAGGGGGAGGAGGAGGCCTGCCCTACCCTATAGAGACATCAGGCCCTCAGATCATGTGGAAGTCACTCCATCCTGGTACTTCCTGGAATATGACAAGGAGAGCTAATCTCCCTGCCCAGTCTCTAGGAAGTTGTAAAGGACTGGGAATCTCTCCAGCCATCTTCTCAGGAATTATCTTCCTTCCTGCAGAGACTTCAGATAAACTGTAACGCGAAGACACTCCCTTTTCTGAGAGTGAGAGGCTGGCAATAAAATTATAATGTTGTAGGAGAAGCTGCCCCAAGTGCACTGGATGCTGGGTCGGCAGCTGGGTTCTGTTTCCAGCCCTACTACTAAAATCACGGTGTGACCTTAGGGAAATCACCCGAGTCCTCTGGGCTTCAATTTCCTCACCAAGAAAACGAAGGGGGTAGGCTAAGACTGCTTCCAGACCTAAAAGTTTACCACTTCCCTCTGTGCTCGTTATCCTAACTGAATAGGAGCCCTGTATTAGGAAATAGAGGCCCTTCTTTGACCTTCTATCCGAGGTTCAATTGGCCAGGAGAAGGAAACAAACATTTCAAGGTGTGTGTTCTAGACTCTACACCACATTTATACAAATTACCTCATTTAATCTTCACATTAACTCTTTGGAGAAGCATGGTTGCTCTCATTTTACAGAGAAGGCACCTGAGGCTCAGAGAGTAATTGCCCACAAACATCCAAGAAGGAACAAGCAAAATCAGAATTTGAACCCAGGTCCCATGAAATCTCAGAATTTCTGCTCTTTTCCATCTTGGTGGGTCTAATGGTATAGAAAGAGAAGGTGATCAAGAAACAATCAGGGGCTTCTCTGGTAGCTCAGTGGTAAAGAATCAGCCTGTCAGTGTAGGAGACACAGATTTGATCCCTGGTCCAGGAAGATCCCACATGCCTCGGAGCAACTAAGCCCATGCATCACAACTATTGAGCCTGTGCTCTAGAGCCTCGGTGCCACAACTACTTAGTCCACGTGCTGCAACAACTGAAGCCTGCACTGTGCAACAAGAAAAGCTACTGCAATGAGAAACGTGCACACCACAACTAGAGAGACTAGCCCCCACTCACTGCATCTAGAGAAAATCCTGGGCAACAATGAAGACCCAGCACAGCCAAAAATATATAAAATTATTAAAAAAAAAACACACCCAAACTACAGCATGGTGACTATAGTTAATGATACTGTATTGCATATTTGAAAGTTGCTTTAAGACAGTGGATTTTTAAAGTTTTCATTACAAGAAAAAAATGTGTAATTATATACAGTGACAGATGTTAATTAGACTTACTGTGGTTATCGTTTCACAATATGGATCACTATGTCATACACTTGAAACTAATATAAATATTATTTTTCAGGAGGCACTAGTGGTAAAGAATCTGCCTGCCAATGCAGAAGACTCAAGAGACGCAGGTTCATTTCCATGGTTAGCAAGATCCCCTGGAGTTGAAGATGGCAACCCACTCCAGTATTCTTGCCTGGAAAATTCCATGGACAGAAGAGCCTGGTGGGCTATAGTCCATGGGGTCGAAAAGAGTAGGACACGACCGAGCATATATACATACATACCTAAATTAAGAAAATAAACAGTTAAACATTTTCATAATCTGTTTCTCATTGTTAATTATTCAAATGGCATTTATTGACCAATTGCTCTGACAGGTCATGTTAGAGCCCACGGGACTCAAAAGGACTGCAAGACACATCCCAGCCCTCTGGGAGTGAAAAATCAGTCCTGCTTTGGGGAGAAAGTGCAGTAACTCATTACACTTGCAAGCACAGTGCTTGTTCAAGGTCCGTCTTTCCTGTTATGCTGTGAATTCCTAGAAGGGAGGGCCTTCACTGTCGTTTCTCCACTGCCTAGCAAAGTGCTGGGCACAGAGCAGAGTCTCTCCGGCTTTATGGTACATAGACTACATCACACAATCAGTTCAGTTCAGTTCAGTCACTCAGTCGTGTCTGACTCTTTGAGACCCCATGAATCACAGCACTCCAGGCTTCTCTGTCCATCACCAACTCCCGGAGTCTACCCAAACCCATGTCCATCGAGTCGGTGATGCCATCCAGCCATCTCATCCTCTGTCGTCCCCTCCTCCTCCTGCCCCCAATCCTTCCCAGCATTATGGTCTTTTCCAGTGAGTCAACTCTTCGCATGAGGTGGCCAAAGTATTGGAGTTTCAGCTTCAAAATCAGTCCTTCCAATGAACACCCAGGACTGATCTCCTTTAGGATGGACTGGTTGGATCTCCTTGCAGTCCAAGGGACTCTCAAGAGTCTTCTCCAACACCACAGTTCAAAAGCATCAGTTCTTCGGCGCTCAGCTTTCTTCACCATCCAACTCTCACATCCATACATGACTATTGGAAAAACCATAGCCTTGACTAGACAGACGTTTGTTGGCAGAGTAATGTCTCTGCTTTTCAATATGCTATCTAGGTTGGTCATAACCTTCCTTCCAAAGAGTAGGCACACAATAAATAACTGATTAAATGCCAAGATGAGTGCTAGAGCCGTGAGGGAGTTTAGGAAAAGTCTCTGGAGGAGGGAACCAATCCTTAAAGGATAAGGGTCAATTGTACAAACTCATCTCTGGGCTAGAGTCTGCATTCTACTGGTCCAGACTTCAGCTGTGTTCCCCTTCCACAACCAGACCTCCTAAAGATGGCGTCTTTAGAAGGAAAGAACATCTGTGAATTCCTATCACCTTTGGATCTGTTGACATCAGTGTGACATGGCTACCTCATCAGTGCTAGTAACCCCAACGAAGGATCACTTTATAAGAAACAGGCCTCACCTGGCCTGGGTTCAGGTGCTGGGGAGCGACTAAGCCCATGCATCCCACTGCTAAAGCCAGAGTGCCTAGGGCCTGTATTCTGCAACAAGAGAAGCCACTGCAATGAGAAGCCTGAGTGCTGCATTAAAGAGTAGCCCTCATTCACTGTAACTAGAGAAAGACTGCACAGCAATGAAGACCCAGCACAGCCAAAAAATTTTAAAAACTATATTAAAAAAGAAACAAACATCCTGATGTATGGCAAAAACCAACAAAATTATGTAAAGCAATTATGCTTCAATTAAAAAATAAATAAAAAAGAAAAAGAAACCAACAAACAGAACTCAGTGTCATGGAGTCCACAAAACACGGCTAAGACCAAAAGATGCAGGCATGCAAAACTAGAGGGAAGACTTGCCAATTACTGCCCCCATAAGAGCGGTTACTGCCCTAGTCATCAGATAAAGGACATGATTTACTTAAGAAGACCAAGAGATAACAACACAAGGAGGCAAACAGCTCACTTCTAAGACCTGCAGTTTCACTCTATGGTCCTGAGGTTTCACAAGTGACTCCTGGGCCCATGATGTAACAGATCACCTTGCCCAGCCTGCCAGGGGTCTTCTAGGGGTCAGGGGTGGGGTTGTAATTGAGACTGGATGGCTCCCTTCCTCTCCCTGCTCCTTGGAACTGGCTGCAGCTGAAGGATTTCTGGGAATGGAGAGAGTCCTCTGCCTTGGGAGTTCATGATACGGCTCACGCACTTCTGCATTTGACTCTGAAAGCTGCAGTGAGTTGTGACATCCTTATTCACTTTTTTAAATGATAATGGTCAAAACTTTTTTAACTAATAGAGATATTTATACAGTAAAAAAAAAAAATGATGAAAGTCCTTCTGTTCCCCTCCCCTCAAACACCATGAAACCTCCCTCAAATCCTCTCCTCTGGGGTGTACTACCATTAACAGTTTGGTGCCTATCCTTCTAGACAATTTCCCACACACACAGTCAAACATATGTATGTTGGGATCGAGGGAGGATCTGGGGCAATTATTTAATCTCTGTACCTCAGTCTTCTCAGGTTTAAAATGGAAGAAATAATAATCCCATAGGGTTGTTGTGAGGTTGAAATGAGTTAAGATACCTAGCATTCTCAGAAAAGAGTCTGGCCCAGGACTTCCCTGGTGGAGGAGTGGATAAGGAATCCGCCTGCCAATGCAGGTGACACGGGTTCGATCCCTGGGCTGGAAAGATTCAACATGCCGTGGAGCCACTAAGCCCCTACGCCACAACTACTGAAGCCTGTGCATCGTAGAGCGCATGCTCCACAATAAGAGAAGCCACCGTATTGAGAAGCCTATGCACCACAATGAAGAGTAGGGCCTGCTCAACGCAACTAGAGAAAGTCCACTAGCAGCAATGAAGACCCAGCATAGCCAAAAATAAAGAAATAAATTAATTAATTGATTAATTAAAAAGAGTCTGGCCCATGGTAAGCATTCAAGAGGTTGGCTGTTACGACGATCTCCTCATTCTTTTCCACAGCAGCTTAGTATCCTACGGTATAGATGACACTACTGAGAGGGGTTTTACTGCCTCTATGACAGATGCTCAGGAACACACAAATAAACTAAATGGATCTCCTAAACTTAGGGGGGGCCTGGATCCACAACCCAGGATTCTGCCTGTGGCCCAGAGTTGTTCTTATCATACCACAGAGCCCCCACAAGCCCCCTTAAAACCGAAGAGGTCTGAAAGGGGCAGCTGGTTTCACTCCTTGTCCCTCAATGAGATCCAGCTCAGCTGCCCCATCTCATTTGGACCCCAGGCTGTCTCTGATGGGTCTCCAGGGCAGGGAGCTTTAAAAGCAGGTGAGCCCTCCTCTTGCTCTGGACATACCTCCCAGGTCTTTCCTCTGCTACCCAGTGAAACATGCTGAGAACTCCCAGCTGCTCTGGGGTCAGCTCAGGCTGACTGCTGGGAAGCAATGGCTCAGAGCTCGGAGTGAGATTAGGCTACTTATCAGGCTACAGACACTCCCAGAGCTCCCTCTGTGAGCACCAGGTACCACACCAGCCATTGAGGGGTACCTCCATAATGTGGGTGAGAGGCATAGCCATGGTCTTGGGGAGACCCTAGCCAGCAGGGACCAATCACTTACTTAGGGCTCCTGGGTGCAAGGTTCCTGTGGGTGGTCACAGGGGCAGAGCAGGGCAGGCAGATAACAGGGAGCTCCTGAATGCAGTTACCTGGTTCCTACTTCTTCTGCTTGGCCTCCACGTCTAAGTGCCATCTTCTTCTCCTAGCCCTGACAGGTTTATAGAAAAGCAGAGGACACTGGGTCATGGGCAGGCTGAGCCTCCCCTGTCACCCTGGGAACTTCTTTGAAGTATTTTTTCAGACTTGAGGCACAGAGCTGGAAAAGCCTTGGGGATCATCCACCCTGCTCATTCACCAGCTGAAGAGAGGAGATTTGGTGAGGAAGGGGAAGGGCCACAGTCACGGAGCCATTCATTCTGCCCCTGTGACCACCCTGAGATAGGTGTTATCTTTCCTACTTAAAGAATAAGGAACCTGAGGCTTTTAGAATTTGAGTTGCTCAAGGTCATAAGAAAATGGAGTAGCCTAACATGTATTCTTGCCTGGAAAATCTCATGGATGGAGGAGCCTGGTAGGCTGCCGTCCATGGGGTCACTAAGAGTCGGACACGACTGAGCGACTTCACTTTCGCTTTTCACTTTCATGCATTGGAGAAGGAAATGGCAACCCACTTCAGTGTTCTTGCCTGGAGAATCCCAGGGATGGGGGAGCCCGGTGGGCTGCCATCTATGGGGTCGCACAGAGTCGGACACGACTGACGCGACTTAGCAGCAGCAGCAGCAGCAGCAGCAACATGTACCTACCTACCTCTTTCTTTCTATGGGGAGCCCAAGACATCCAAATACCCCACTGGCCTCTTCCTTTATCACCACTTCCAAATGCAGGAGAGCTTCTCCTGTAGTTGGGCCAATGACAAGATGCATATTGGATGACAGAAAACTGCTCCTCAGCCAACCCCAGCAATATCTGTCTTTCCCCTGGAAGATTCACTCCCTTTGGAACCCTGTTCTGGAAGAGGCAGTATGGCTTTAGGGACCAGCTGAGTTCTAGTTTTGTTGGGTGTGCAGCAAGATGTGGGAATTTTGTATGTGGTAGGTGGCTCAGACGGTAAAGAATCTGTCTACAATGTAGGAGACCCGGGTTTGATCCCTGGGCTTGGAAGATCCCCTGGGGGAGGGTATGGCAACCCACTCCAGTATTCTTGCCTGGAGAATCTCCATGGAAAGAGGAGCTTGGCAGGCTACAGTCCATGGTGTTGCAAAGAGTCAGACACAGTTGAGCGACTAACACTTTCACTATACTTTTCACCAGGGGAAGCCAAGTCTGGGGTGCCCAGGGTAGCTCTGGCTAGAGCCTGTCTGCCCCTGTGATGTGTTGTAAGCCCAGCTGTTGCTCCCCAGAACAAGCAGCCCCAGTTTCCAAAGGTCACAGCTGAGTCACTTTCTTCACCCTACCCTAGATTACTGGCTCCATTTCCTCTGAGCTTTTTCCTCATTCACTCCCTCTAAGCTCATATGCTGTCCTCTCTTCCGCCTACTTAGCAATTTCTCCAGAAGTTCCTTAGAATCATCAGTCCTTGAGACTATCAATGCTGGCAGTCCTATCTCATCCCATTTAGTGGGTGACAAGGGAAATGATTTACTTTAGTGTTTCTGAAAACACATGACACAAATACGCAAGCACACTTGAAAATCTACATTGTTAAGCTATATATATATGCACAGCGGTAAATATATACATGCTTAAAAAAGCAATGTGACAATTGTATTTTAATCACTCACTCAGAAATCCCAAGAGTACTACAAACTGTCAATCTGCAAGGTCTGAAATTTGCATCTTATTAACTATTTGAATTCTTTCTATACCACATTGATTTACATATATGAGAGGTCAGAGCCCAAAAGGAACATTCTATACACACCATCCTCACTTCCTCCAAGTGACTTATTGAAGTGAATGGCTCTCAGAGTGCCCTGGCATTGAAGTTTGGTGGAGTGGAGAGAGCCTTCTAGTATAAGTTTATTTACAGGGGAGGGTCCCCGGCTCCACAGTGGTCCAGTCACAACTCCCCATGAATCCTACGCCAGCCCTTTACAGGGGCTGTTTGTTCTCACATCCTACTAGAAAGGATACTGAGTTTACTAATAAGAAGATGAAGGCCTGAAGAAATTGTGTCCTGTTCAGGTTACAGATGGTGGAGGCCCAAGCCTCCAGCTTTCCCAGAGTTGGCCTGAAGCCAGAGACCCAGTGGCTGCATGGCCCCATCTCTGAAAGCTCTCCCACTCTGCAGAGTCCTCCCACACTGTACGTGGACTCAGGCATACCCAAACTCAGATTTTCTTAGGTGGTCTCAAATTCTGTTTTCTTTTCTAACCAAGTCACCTTTAAAAGGTGTATACTCTTCAACCCAGCTATTGTCATTCTAAAATACAACTTCAGGCAAGAGTAAGTTAGAAGTACAAAAATGCATGTACAAGGATAGTCATTGAAACTTGACCATAAGCTCGAAACTCTGCAGAGTATCCATATATCAAACCACTGTGATTTGCTTTATAAATAATGGTACATCCATATGATGGGATATGGTGATATAGAATGATGATGTGTGACACAGTTAAGGGAGTGGCCAAGATGGTGGAGTAGGAAGACCCTGAGCTCACTTTCTCCCACAGGCATACCAAAATTACAACTATTTACAGAGCAAATTATTAATGAGAAAGACCTGAAAACTAGCGGAAAAGATCTACAACTAAAGATGTAAAGGAGGAATCACAGGACTTCCCTGGTGGCCCTGTGTTTGGGGGTCTGCCTTCCAATTCAAGGGACATAGGTTTGGTCCCTGGTCAGGGAACTGAGATACCACGTGCCACAGGGCAGCTAGGCCTGTGCACCACAGCTGGAAAGCCCAGGTACTCTAGAGCTCTTGATCATCAACTAGAGAAGCCTGCACACTGAGATGAGAAGTCCTTGCACCACAACTGAAGAAAGCCCACATGCCAGCAATGAAGACCCAGCACAGCCAAATAGGGAATAAAGGACTCACAACAAGACAAGTAGGAGGGACAGTATAGTCAAGTCACACATCCCCCAGTGGATGACTCACAAATGGGAGGATAACTACAATTGTAGAGGCTCTCCCCATTAAGCAAGGGAACCAAGTACCACATCAGGCTCCCCCTCCTGGGGGTCTTACATGGAGAACCACAGCCAGGCTGTGCCTCTGCCCACAAACAGGGAAGTCAATGATGGGGCCACACCTCCCCAGGCCCACCTCTGGGCCTGCAACCTCCACCTCAGGATCACATCTGAGAGCCTGAGGCTAAGGAGTAGAATAAGGTGATGCCAAGAACTTGGGTGTTCCTACAGACAGCTCCTCTCTCCTCCCTCCAGCCACCCGTTAACATACAGACAAGACTGGAACTGAAACCCAAGAAGAGCACTCACATCTAGAGCCTGAGGGACACCCCTAAAGGGGTCCTTACTCCACAGGGCCTCTGGATGACGGGAACCCTGTAAAATATCAGCACTCAAAGAGACCTTAAGATCATCCAGTGCAACTCTTCCATTAACCATGGAGGAAACCAAGGCCTGAATTGGGAAAGTGACTTGGGAAGTCACACAGTGAGTTAGCTGCAGGCCTGGGATTAGATACAACCCAGGACTCTTGCACCAAGTCCTTCACAACAAGCTGCCTCTTGTAGGCCTGATGGGTGCAAGACCCTAGAGGACAGAGGCTTCTCTCCAACACATCACCTTCAAGAAGCTCCCGCTGATGATAAGATCCACTGAAAGATCTTTTGGCAGGAACATCTTGCATGCATCCTGTACCAGTACTAGGTGCCCAAGGAAAGAACTCAGGGTCTCACTCAGCCAAAGCTTTAAGTAGAGAGGACTGTCAAGAGAGAGAGAGGAAGGCCGTGGGAGCGTGACCGTGCTGCTTCAGGATGGCAGTGGCTGCACCAGAGACCCTCTGCTGCTGCCTGACAGATGCTCCCCTCGGGCGATGAGCTTCCAGCCAGGCCGCCTCACTGCCACCCTCCCTGAGCCCTCAAGGACCTCGGTGACCTCGGTGTGTGGATGCGACAATGAAGTTGGAGACCTGCCTGCTACCCAAGCATGTGGGTCCTGTATATTGTCTTCGGTACTCCAAGCCCAGACCGATATTGTGTGCAGAGGACAGTTCTGGGAAAAGGCAAATATCCAGTAAATTCTGTCTCTCCCCCCAACTCTTAACCTCGGGTCCAACCGAGTTCCCATGAGACTCCTTTGCTCTCCCAATGGGAGCAAGATAGGAACCAGGGAGAGGCAGAACTGTGCTACACAGAAGTGAGACTGGGATGGCCTGACACCCAGGGACTGGGGATCCAGAAGTGACTTATGACAGCATCCACTGTAGCCAAATGTGGATGGCAAGAGGAAGTGGTTGGAGCTGTGTCCCCCTCTCCTTTGAGGTCCAGGGGGCAGCCTCCCCCTTGCACCCTTTAACCTGCTGGCAGGGTCCTTCTTCTCAGCTCTCCACCCAAGTTGGGAGTGCCGGCTGGGCGGGGTCCTCAGTATTAACTGGTGCCACACACCAGTGACAGAGCACACAGAGGCCGGCAAGGCCACCCAAGTTTGGGGAGCTCGTGGGGAATTCATATTCTTGTTTCCGGAACTGATTCACTGAATCAATATTTATTAAATATTTAGGGAAGATGGCAGGAGAACTGAATTTCTGGGCTTCCTGCAATCCCTTCCAAACAGTGGAGGGAACATCCTAATAAGGCTGCAGAGAAGAAGGAGCCCCAGCCCCAGCTCAGTTCACCGACTTGGGTCCTCTTGCCACCTGGAGGACTCGCTGGCCCCTCATCCCATACCACTTCCTCTCCCACCAACCACGCTCTCCGGTCCTGCTTGGGAAACTGAAACATCACAGTAGGTAGAGCTCTGGGGGAATTTGGAAATGGAAAGTGTTTCCTGAACTGTTTTCAATCAGCCCATTCACTCCTTGACACTGACCACAGGGAGGTATCAGGAAGCCCATTTAACAGACCAGGGAGTAGAGACTCCAAGACCTTAACATAGAAGATCTAGCCCCATCACCGTTGTGAAGTGAGCCACATGTTTTTGTCCTTGGTGGCCCTACTTTTCCAGGAGTCCCCACTGCAACTCCTAAGTCCTTTTCAGGTTCAGTGGCTTCCTTCCTTCACCAAAACACAATCAGAGGAAGAGTGGCTACTTGTGAACTTAACATAGTGAGTCCACCTCCTTTAGGGGTATTTCTATTGGAAGACTTCCATCTAGAAAGGGAAGAGTCTTTCTCAGCTCACACTCAAGAATGTCCGGGATCACTGAGCTGGAAAGAGTTTTAAGAGAAGGGAGCCAGCAAGTTTGGCCCTACCTAAACAGGACTTAGGGAAGGAAGTGGTGTGGCTCCTGAATGTGTGCGTGTGCTGTGTGTAAGCGCAAGATTCCACCCTCCAAAGATAACACAAGAAATGAAAAGCAGTGTGAGATCTCAAGCAAATTACTTGATTTCTCTATTTCCTGAGTTGTAAAATAATTATATTTGGCTTGCTGTGAGAGTTGGACGGTGAAGAAAGCTGAGCGCCGAAGAATTGATGCTTTTGAACTGTGGTGTTGGAGAAGACTCTTGAGAGTCCCTTGGACTGCAAGGAGATCCAACCAGTCCATCCTAAAGGAGATCAGTCCTGGGTGTTCATTGGAAGGACTGGTGTTGAAGCTGAAACTCCAATACTTTGGCCACCTCATGCGAAGAGTTAACTCATTGTAAAAGACCCTAATGCTGGGAAGGATTGGGGGCAGGAGGAGAAGGGGACGGCAGAGGATGAGATGGTTGGATGGCATCACCTACTCGATGGACATGGGTTTGGGTAAACTCCAGGAGTTGGTGATGGACAGGGAGGCCTGGAGTGCTGTGATTCATGGGGTCTCAAAGAGTCGGACACGACTGAGTGACTGAACTGAACTGAAGTGAGGATTAGAGATCATTAAGTTTTCAACAGTCAATGAAAATTGTACTTGATGCAGAAAATGAGTCACTCTCAAAACCCTAGATGTTTCCTTCGGTGAAATGGGTAACCAAAGTCAATTTCTCCCCAAACAGGGCCACAAATGGGGGCAGCAGTCATGTATTACAAGGAGAATTTATTAGCCAAATCAGTTTGAGGAACTCCAGGCACTGGTTACAGCCTTCCATGGTCACAAGAAAACCAGAACCTCTTCAAACTTACCCACCAACCCTAGCTGAACTGAGGGATAGGACTGCAGCCCAAATCATGTCCCAGCTACTGTATCCTCATTCGTGACCAGTAACCTCAAAGTCACAAATGGCATGGTGTGATTTAGACCCCAATCTTACCCAGGAAAATCCCATAATTAAAACAGACAAACTCGGAGCTATCACTCAAACAGACAGAAAGGTACCAAGACCCTTAATTGGCTCTGAGGAGGGAAAAACATTCCTGCTCATAAAGACTGGAACTAAACAAACTGTCTAGTAATCATTAGTGAGCTTTGAGCCTAGAAGGGCATGCTAATCCTGTGGGGTAAGACAGGTGTGCTGCCCAAACTCTCCTGGGCTAGTCTGAAACGATTTAAGCTCTCCCATGAGGACTCCCAGTGGCTGTCTTTAGGTAGGCACCTCCTGGTTGCCTAGTAACAAAGAAGCCTGCAGTGGCTGCCTCCAAATGTGCAAAAGGGTGCAGGTGGGGCACGTTGGGAAGGTGAGTCTTCACCTTGCAAAATAAGTCACACAGAATTCTCAGGATCTGAAGAGGCAATTCTTCAAGCAGTGCTGCAAAGTTCCTTGTCTATTTCTACATTTAAGGAATACAAGCTGGTTTGATTTCACATGAGATTGCAGTTTTGTTTGTTTGATTTTTGTATGTCCTAGATCCAGGAAAGTGAGTCCCTTTTTCTCCTTTTGTCATCAAACCAAACAGCCCTGTGTCGAGGGAGAGGCACTGTGCTCTGAAGTAAAATTGTTCACAACTTGTCACCCTCAACCTGGAGCTTTAGATTTTTGTGAAAATCAGGTTCTGGGCCACTTAAGTCTTGATAAAGTTGTAAATGGTCTCTTCTTACCTGAGCTACCATCCCCCATCTGGCCACAGTCACACTAGAAGCAAGAATTCAATGGGCAGATTTCTTTCCTTACTCAACTTCCAGGTACTCCAGGAAGAAGGGGAGTTCCCAGCACCTGCCTGCCAAGCTCTGCTCTACTTGAACTTTGATCAGCATAAAGAATTCATCCTGACTACAGGTTCCCTCAAATTCTCCTTACTTGTGTTGTTAAGGCCCAACAACTCCCCAGTGTAAGGCTCTCTGTTTACAATGAATTATTTTAATTATTTTAACTACTCAAAAGAAACTTCCACCACTCCCAGTCAACCACCGAACCGCAACATGCTGAGAGTGGGGACAACGACAGAGCTCAATTCACATCATGGATTCTGGTCGTTGGGGTCACACTTGATCATGACTTTCAACCCCAAACCCTTTTTGGATGTTTCAAAGGCCTCCAGAGCTTTCTCCAGAGGAAACCGATGGGTGACCAAGGGCTTTACATTCACAGACTTGGATGCAAGCATTGAAATCGCCATCGGCCATCTGGAAAAAATCACAAGCATTACACTCAGCCTTCAGGAGGAAAGAGGGAGGGCCCCAAAACTACCAAGCACAAGATCAGCTCGGCCACACTTATTTGTTTTTTGGGGTTTTGTTTTTTTTTTGAGGTGGGGGGGCCACATTTATTTGTAGCTTTGTGGTTCTGCAAGTCAGTTCTACAGGCCAACAATGGGTGGAAACGATCTTATGACTTGTAATTCAGGAGTACAGAGTCTGTTTCCAAATGCAATGTCTGCCATTAAGCCTAGAATTTCTCTGGAATGAAGGCCTAAGGCATATGTAAGCTGCTGTGAAAAGGCAGATAGCCTCAGGGCGGCAGCCCAGGATGATCCAGTCACACCATGTAGCAGCTCATTTGGCAGAGTTTACTGGAAAAAACAGCACTCTGTTGAGGGGACGGGTACAAACTCTAAAATGGGAGAAATTACCACTGGTGGGGAAGATGGTCCCGGACAGAGCTCCCCAGCAGGGGGAGGATGGAGCCACGAAACCTACGCTGGCATTTATTAAGACCTTGTCACTTCCCAGGGTGGGACCTGGGGACCGGGAGTGGGAACCAAGGACCTTGAGTTCTTGTGGTTGTCCTCATTTCTCTCCTTCTTCTCTTTAAAGAGGGAAGATGGAGATCTGGCCACTTAGAAATGGAAAAGAGAGTGCCTGGGTGATGAGGGGCAGACATTCAAGAAGAGCATGCCTTACAATCTCCCTCCCTCTCTCTCTCCCTACAGACCTGTCAACTCTGCCCTCCCGTCTTTAACCACAAGTGAATGCTCTCTCTTTGGAACCTTATCATATCGCGTGGCTCTCAATGCCGCCAGGGAGTGCCTCTCATGAATAAATAGGCAGAGCCTCTTGGTCCCAGAGGCCGTGGAGGGCCTCCCCTGGACTTGCTGGCCACTCGCCACCCTGGTTTACCCACAACATACTCACGTATTGCAGTATCGAAACACGCCCTTGATGTCTACCTCCCTGGTGGCTGCGTGCACGAGGGGCACGCTGGTCATCTCAGAGCCCAGCCCCACCAGCACCAGGGTCCCACCAGAATGAGTGGCCTGAAGAAGAGGTAAGGACAGAAAACTAAGAAAATGAGAAAATACAGACTCTACTCACAGTAGCCCTGTTGCCATGTGGATGCATGCATGCTAAGTCACTTCAGTCATGTCTGACTCTTTGCGACCCCATGGACTACAGCCTGCCAGGCACCTCAGTCCATGGGATTCTCTAGGCAAGGGTACTGGGGTGGGTTGCCATGCCCTCCTCCAGGGGATCTGTCCAATTCAGGAATCGAACCTGTGTCTCTTATGTCTCCTGCACTGGCAGGCGCGTTCTTTATCACTAGCACCACGAGGAAAGCCCACTGTTGCCACGAAAATAGGTAAATATCCAGAAATTTCAGAGAGTTTGATTCTTTTTATACAGCTGAACTCTTTAGCATGTTAACCAAACTCAACAGAGCAGCAGAGTGAACACGGTCTCCTTTAAAGGTCCTGAATGCATTTTACCAGTGGAGGCACAGTGGGAGCATCTCCTGCTGCCCACAGCACTCCAGAAAACAGCAAAGGTTCTCCAGAGAGCAATGAGGATCTCCCCTGCAACCAAGGCTGACCCTTCAGCAGCCTCTGAGCATCTTTCAAAGCTTTACTTAGTACCAGATGTCAGTGTCAGCCACTTTCTCCTCCAGAGTGCTCACCCACAAGACAGAGGGTCAAATTTCTAAGGGACCGCCAACTACCAAGCACTATACCAATGGGGAGGGCTATGCTATAGGAATTCTGTGGTTCAGCAGCTGCCTCAGGGGCTTCCTTGGTGGTCCAATGGTTAAGACTCCCAGCTACCACTGCAGGGGGCACAGGTTTGATCTCTGGTGCGGGAATTAAAAAATGCCAAAAGCTGCGTGGCCAATAAATAATTAATTAAGATGCTTTAAAAGATAAAAACTGCCTTATACGTGAATGCTGGCAATTAGAAATTTTTGTTCCAGGGACATTTACCTCAATGGTATAAGTCATAATGGAGTCATCAATTTCCTCTTTGGAGTGGGCAGGAGAGTAAAATTTCCCCTGACAACCTCCACATAACTTTACATGAGTGCTGAGCCTGCTCCAGAAACTTGGGAGGATCATTGTGCTCAGTGTAGTGAGAGACAGAAAAATGGACAATTTGCTCATGTTAAGTTTTTATTATAGCTAACAGTAAGTAGAAAGCACTTACTGGGGGCCATTCTAAGTGCTAACCACAGAGATTTAAGACAGCACACATCACAGCTTGTCTCCGAGGGGAAGGATACATCCTGGAGAGAAGCCTACAGTATAGGGGTGACTCCTGGCATTTGTACTTTTGAGCTGTGGGCCCCGAGATGGTGCTGTCAGCCATGGTTTCCTCATGTGTAAGAATAGGATGATGCCTTCCCATAGCAGGGCTGATAGGGTAACAGTCACAGAGGCTGGCACTAGGATGGGCTCAATGCTTAGCTCATTTTCAGTTTTAATTGAGGAGCAGTCACTTACAGACCACCTGTGACATACAAACACTGTTAGCCAAGGAAAGGGTATCTCACGACTGGAAAATGTTGCTGTCCTCACCGGAGGGGAGGGGTTCAGATTTGTGAGTGAGCCACAGAATACACTGAGAAACTTCCCAGGAAACCTGCTGTCCACTCAGCATGTCCTCTCTCCCTGGTAAGAAGGGAGAGGAGCACCACTGACCAGGTCATCACAAGCTGCCAGGAGGCCAGTAGCTTACTGACCACAGGCAAAGGAATGCTCAGGCCCTTGCTTTGTGGGTGTGACTTTCACAACAAGGAGATGACGTCAATTCTACCACAACCATTTGCTAGGTCTCCTTATGAATATTATCCAGACACAACACGGCAGAAAATTGACTCTCAGGTATGTTCATAAGGTGCCTTCACCTACCCGGCCCACTGGCAGAGTGAGCTGTAGCATTCGGCAGCACCTGTTAGCCCTGATGGCTCCACTCCCGACTCAGGACATGCACCGGCTTAAGGCTTTACAAGGCCCTTGCGTCACATTTATTACCTCCACATCCACCTTAGGTAGCCTGGCAGCTGGGTGCCCACCACCAACAACTGGAGATGCCAACTGTCCTCAGATGCCCTCCAGGCAGGGCACAGAGGAAGGAAGGCCTTGCCCTATGAAGCCATATCTTTTACTGCCTCTCTGTTGAGTAGGGGGGTCACTGACCTGTCAATGACTCAAAAACAGCAGACACACCTTACTGGTCAAGCCCTCAAGGTGTCTGGCACAAAACCAGGCATATGGCAGGAACCCAAGATGTGCCATAGGTTGACATGGCTTCACCGGCAACACATAGGCTCAATGTCTGCTGGATTTTGGTTTCTCTTAGCTCCTTCCCACATGGTGACGCTGACCATCTCCAACAGTGGAGCTGAGAGCTGGTTGATTCCGGCTGACACAGGTCAGGGCAAAAATGGCACCTGCTCCTCCCTCTCCCGTTGCTTCCCTGACACCCCGGGGTCACAGGCATCTTGGTAGGAAGAGGGGAAGGCAGCTCTTCTTGGGTGCCAGGCTCAAGGGCCGTGCCACACAGCTTGAGGGATCAGCTCTTCCCAAATGTCTTGTATGGTGGAAAGTCCCTTGTGCGTGACTCAGGGTGACTCAGAAGGAAGGGCAGAGGCACGTGCTGTTGTGAGAAAGCAGGCTGGGGGACAGGACAGGGGTGCCCAGGGGTGGCAGCTGCCGCCATTCTCCCCAGCCCAGCCCCTTCCACCCCAGAGCTGGCTCCTGGCCCCTCAATCTCTTCCCCCTCTGGAGCAGCCAGATGGAGCAAGGAAAGCCCAGGCATTGGAGTAGTGTAATCCAGGCAAGTCCCTGGGCCTCTCTCATCATAAAATGTTTACATTGGAGTAGTGTAATCCAGGCAAGTCCCTGGGCCTATCTCATTCATAAAACGTGTAAAATGAGAACTCACTGTTAGGGCTATGACACAGATTAGGACCGTGTCTATAAAGCACACAGCCAAGAACACGGCGCATGGTGGAGAGCAGAGCCGAGCTCTTATTCTTTCTTTTCCTCATTGCTACTCCTCCCTGCCTCTCCCCTTCCAACATCCCATAAATTACTGGTGGGTTGCTGAGGGGTGGGTCAGGTATTGGCAGCTTATTTGTTCCTAGTTCTGGGAAAGGACAGCAGAAGACAACTGTGACCCTAAAAACTCACCTCACCTTTGTGACTAACTGAATTAGTGGCCATCACCTTGTATCAATGACCTAAAGACTGCAGTTTTCCTCAATAAAACAAGATAGGGATTTCCCACACTCATCTAAGGCATGGTTCCCTGTTCCTCCTACTGATTTTCTTTCTTTCTTTTTCACCAAGAGCACTACTTGGTACAATCCTATCCTAAAGGTATGAGTCACCTAGCATCTTTGAAGGCCCATGTGTATCTGTGGCCTAGTTTGAACATTACAATGACCCAATGAGGATGTTAGGGAAGTGTCATTACCTTCATAAGAGAGATAAGAAAGCAGATAACAAGGGATTACCTAATTTTGTTTTGCAGGGGGAGCCGGGGGAGTGGGTACACATAGCAAATCAGTGGAAAAGTCTGATCCAAGGAAGCCTTCTACTGGTTCACCACCCTGGGCTGCTTACCCAAAGCTGCCCACTAGCTTCAGCTACCCTTATTCCTACTGGGCCCTGATGGCTCAAATGGTAAAGAAGCTGTCTGCATTGCAGCAGACCTGGGTTTGATCCCTGGGTCAGGAAGAGTCCCTGGAGAAGGGAATGGCAACCCACTCCAGTATTCTTGCCTGGGAAATCCCATGGACAGGGGAGCCTGGTGAGCTGCAGTCCATTGGATCGCAAAGAGTTGGACATGACCGACTTAACACTTTCACTTTATCCCTACTCACGTAGATGCCGGCCTGGATGGAGGTCTCCACCCCTGTGCACTCAATTGTGACTTCTGGCTTGCTGCCCAGCAGGCCTTCCACTTTCTTGGCTATTTCTTGAGGGCTCTCGTTGGATATCTGAAGGATGAAATCAGCACCAACTTCCCTGGCTTTAGACAACCGAGAGGCTGACAGATCTAAAGTTGAACAAAAGTTTCTTTCAAACTAAGAAACTGGACGGTGGATTAGGGCACAAAAATGAAGATGTAGATTCTGATGGCAAGGAAGCTCTGTGTAGTGGTGTGGCTGAGCCCAACACACACACTCTCTGAACACATACACCCTCACACACAATCTCTCGATAATTTCTCAAACATGCACACCCTTCTGTATCCCCATATACCCCCATACCTACCACATAGCTCTCCACAGCTACACACGTACACTCTCTTACCTTCTCACACAAAACACGCAGTGACACCCTTCTGCATCCCATTCCCTTCAAATATCCACAACATCCCATACAGCACACAACTCTACACGTTCATCCATACACTCTCAGATACGTTACACACATACATACACACTATCTCACAGATGCCTTCTCCACATACATACACACAGCTTCAGTATATACCACACCGCTCTACACTCACATACCCACACTCACATAACCACACATGCTGTCAGATAACCTCTTCTCATACATACACACTCATGTCTCTCCTTTATATCACATATCTCACACATAAACATCCTCTTATAAACATATTACGCACCCGACTACCTTCACATCACACACACACACACACACACACACACACACACACACACACCCTCTGAGCTTGGTCAAACAAGGGCTGAGTCTCTTCTTAGGACCAAATGGGCAGTATAAGTATCTGAGGTTCACATATAAAGAGCCAGGTTCTCTTCTCTGCAGCAGCCACCCTCTCCTGGAAGCTTCAAAAGAGTCTCCTCCTGAGCCCGGACTTGGTCATCCCCTGGAACCCAGAAGAAAAGAGCAGGAGCCTCTCTAAAAACCCAGTACTCCAGGAAGGAAACAGGTCTCATGCCCCTGTCTCCAAACTGTAGGCCCAGCTGCTCCCACCTTAAGGAGATTTAGAAAGAAGAAAATCTTATCAGTGGTTTCCTTAAGAAAAACTTACCAGTCACCACCACTTGAGCTGCACCCATTGCCTTGGCTGCAAGCAAACTGACCAGTCCAATTGGCCCTGAATAAAAGAGGAAATAGGAGACAATTGTGAAATATCAAATACCAGCTCTCCCTCTTGTCCGGGCCAGGGACGGGAACTCTATCTTCTGTGGGCCTCTAGCATCTCTGCCCCAGTCCCTGACGTACAGTGAGGCCTTAACAACTGTTTGTTGAGTGCATGAGCAAATGAACACATGAGTGCTTGTTCTCTACCAGGAATCTGCTGCCAGTGCTGGGCTCCTGTTCTCTTTGCCCCCCACCCACCTTTTCAGAACCCCTCTTGACTCCCCAAGGTGAGACATATCCTTTAAGGTGCCCTCTGAAGACCCCTTGTCAGGGTGTCCTAGGTTGACCCAGTTGCTCAGGCAGCTCCGGGATTGTTTGGGTGCCTAAGGATCAGCCCAAAGACCACCTGCTTCCCCATTTTATCGGTGTGCTAGATGGTTTTAACACAAAAACTAGACCACAAAGTTATGCAGAATACCTTTGAGGATCTGCTTTTTGGACACTCCAAAAGTGAGTTAGTGAGTTCACCCAGAAAGCAAAACACTGGGAAATAGCCAACAAATGGGTTAAGTAAACTATAGCAGGATACTATACAGCTATTAAAAAGAGGAATTCCCTGGAGGTCCAACTGTTAGGACTCTGTGCTTTCTCTGCCAATGGCATGGGTTTGATCACTGGTCAACGACCTAAGATCCCACAAGCCATGTGGTGTGGCAAAAAAAAAAGAAAAAAAAAAAAATATATATGTCATCTAACTCTTTACCTATTGACATAGAAAAATGTTCACAAAATATTAATGTTTTTTTAAAGAGTAGGTAAAACAAAACTGAAAGATTCTATACCAAATTCTTACCAATGGTCCTCTCAGGCTGATGGCACTATCAGTGAATTTTTTTGTGTGTTTGTTCACATGTGTGTAGGCATGGTATGGATAATTTAATTTCTTTTTCTAAGGAAAAATGTATTACTTTTGCAGGTTAAAAAGAAAAAAACCTGTCACCTGAATCCTACAGTCTGCTGGCTCATTGAGGCAAGTCTGTTCTACACCCATCACCCCTCATAGGAAGCCCTGCAGTCACTTATTCGGCCCTGCCAAAGAAAATCAGTCACTAAGTGTATGAGGATTAACTCAAAATGGATTAATGACTTGAACATAAGACCTGAAACCCTAGAACTCCTAGAAGAAAACATAGGTAGTGAGCTCCTTGACATCAGTCTTGACGAGTTTTTGAATTTGACAGCGAAAACAATGGCAATTAAAAGCAAAAATAAACAAGTGGGGAATTCCCTGGCAGTCTAGTGGTTAGGATCCATGTTTTCACTGCCAAGGGCCCAGGTTCAGTCTTTGATCAGGGAACTAAGATCCTGCAAGCTGCACGGTGTGGCAAAAAAAATAAAAATAAAAAATAAAATAAACAACTGGGACTATATCAAACTAAAAAGCTTCTGCATAACAAAGGAAACATCAACTAAATGAAAACAGCAACTTGTTGAGTAGGAGAAAAATATTTGCAAATCGTATATTTGATCCAGGTATTAATCTCCAAAAATATAAAGAACTTACCCAACTTAACAGCAGAAAAACAATCCAATTTAAAAATGGGCAGAGAATATGACTAGACATGTTTCCAAAGAATATATACAGATGGGCAACATAAACATGAAAAGATGTTCAACATCAATAATCAGAGAAATTCAAATCAATATTACAAAGAGATATCACTGCACACCTGTCAGCATGGCTTTTATCAAAAACACAACAACTAACAGGTGTCAGGGAGGATATGGAGAAAAGGAAAACCTTATGCACTTGTTGGTTGGGAATGTAAACTGGTCCAGACACTATGGAAAACAGTATGGAGATTAAATTAAAAATTAAAAATAGAACTTCCATGTGATATGACAATTCTATTTCCGCTCAGAAGTAGAATTTTATCCAAAGATAACAAAAGCACTAACTCAAAATATATCTCCACTCCCATAATCACTCCAGCATTATTTACAATAGCCAAGACATGGAAACCATCTAAGCGTTCAACAGACAGAGAAAATGTGGTGTACACACACACACACACACACACACGCACACACACTGGAATATTATTCAGCCATAAAAACCCTGAGCTCATAGTTATGGAGACTAGACTGGATTGCCAGAGGTAAAGGTGGCAGTAGGGAGATGGATGAAGAGGGTCAAAAGGTACAAACTTTCAGTTACAAAATAAGTAAGTCCTGGTTATCGAATGTACAGCATGGTGACTATACTTAATAACACTGTATTGCATATATGAAAGCTGTTAAAAGAACAGATCTTAATGTTTTCATCATGAGAAAAAATTTTTATTACTATATATGGTGACAGATGTTGACTAGACTTATTGTGGTGATAATTTTGCAATATATGCAAATATCAAAATCATTATATTATATACCTGAGACTAATAGAATGTTATACATCAGTTAAACCTCAATTAAAAAAAAAAGTGTACACCAGATCACATCCACAAGGAGTGAAGCATGTTGTCTGGGTCACCTGAAGCAGTTAGAAGCCTAGATGATTCAATCTGAGGTTGCAGGTTTGTTCAGCTGGGTGGAAGCAGAGGAGGAAGAAGGAGCTAGCTGTAAGCCTATGTGGGCAGAGTGCTGGCTCCTCATGGGCTGGGACTCACTCCTGCTGGTCCTAAGTAGTAGCCATCTCATTCTTGAAAGACCAGGAGACCAGTTCTCTGGGATGATCTGAAAGCTGCAAAAGATACCCTTCCCTTTAATCCCCAAAATATTTCCTTAGTTTCCTGTCAAGGGTTGAAAAACATCCCAAATTGCATTGTTTAAAGTGAGCAAGTGAGTTATGTTGCCTAGAAAATAACATTAGTTAGCTACATTGCCTGCAGATATTTATTTAGCACAGGGCTTGTCACTGAAGGAATGGCACACTGTAATCCTCCCTAAGCAGAGAGATTCGAGAATCAATTTCAGCCCTTGGACGGGGGATGAGATGGGCAGAGGGGTCTCAAATTCCCCTTTAATGAACTCATAACCACAGTGATATGTTTCTTACCAGCTCCACACACAAGGACCTTGTTCCCCAGGGTGACTCCAGCTCGCCGGCAGGCATGGATCCCAACAGACAGTGGCTCAATCAGGGCCCCTTCCTCAAAGGTGACATTGTCAGGAAGCCTGAGGAGTCATTCAACATACTCAGTCCCTTTAGGTTAACAATAATAACAATAGCTAACATTTACTGAGCTTTTATTTATATGCTGAGCAAAAGTGCTAAGCAATTTACATATACTCACTCTTGTAAATCCTCAGAATAGTTCTATGGTAGACATTATCATTCCCACTTTACAGACAAGGAAAGCAAGCCTTGGAGGAGTGAATGACTTGCTCCAAAAGTTCAAAATCAGGGAATACTGAGAATCTTATAGGGTTTACATTGGAAGCCAGGTACGTCTGATTCCAGAACCCATATCATACTGCCTCTCTCTGAAAATGCCATCCAAGATAAGGTATGGTGTGGCTGTCTTTAATAAATGAAAAGTTCATTTCACAAGGGTTTAACTTAACTACATCCCAGCATTTCATCTGCTTCTCAAACTTATAGCCTTTCTGGTTTCATTTTAGCAAACAACCTAGACTATCAGCAGCTTTGCAAAACAGTGATTAGAAGCTGACATCACTCTGTACGTTGTCCCCCATATTACATGCTCCAAAAGAATCACATGTGCTAGCAGCAGCTGCCCAGCTGTCTCTGGACTGGTTAAGATGGGAAAAGGCCTGTCTCCACAGAGCAGATTAAATGCTGTGTCACCTTCGCCACTGGGTTCTTGGCTTTCACTTCCCTGTCTACTGGCTTCTTGACCCTTTTCACGATACCACTGATGAAGACAGCAAATATTTGCATAATGCTTTACAGATTAGAGAGCTTTCTTCTCCATTATCTCATTTAATCCTCAGCATGACCTTGTCAGGCAGGAAGGGCAGGCTTTGTGGGTTTTTTCTCTTTTTGGAGGCTTTCAGGATCTTGGTTCCCCATGCATTCTTAGTCGCTCAGTCGTGTCTGACTCTTTGTGACCCCATGGACTGTAGTCTACCAGGCTCCTCTGTCCATAAGATTTTTCAGGTAAGAATATTGGTGGGGCTGCCATTTCCTCCTCCAGGGGATCTTTCAGACCCAGGGACTGAATCTGAGTCTCCTGTGTCTCTTGCATTGCAGGTGGATTCTTTACCCACTAAGCCACTGGCCGTGAACAGGGATTAAACCCAAGCCCTCAGCAGTGAAAGCCTAACCACTGGACTGCCAGGGAATTCCAGGGCAGGCTTTGTTTTTTATTCTACAGAAGCAGAACTGACTGAAGCCATGAAATTAAAAGACGCTTGCTCCTTGGAAGAAAAATTATGACCAACCTAGATAGCATATTAAAAAGGAGAGACATTACTTTGCCAACAAAGGTCCGTCTAGTCAAGGCTATGGTTTCTCCAGTGGTCATGTATGGACGTGAGAGTTGGACCATAAAGAAAGCTGAGTGCCAAAGAATTGATGCTTTTGAACTGTGGTGTTGGAGAAGACTCTTCAGAGTCCCTTGGACTGCAAGAAGATCCAAGTAGTCCATCCTAAAGAAAATCAGTTCTGAATATTCATTGGAAGGGCTGATGTTGAAGCTGAAACTCCAATACTTTGGTCACCTGATGAGAAGAGCTGACTCATTGGAAAAGACCCTGATGCTGGGAAGGATTGAAGGCGGGAGGAGAAGGGAACGACAGAGAATGAGGTGGTTGGATGGCATCACCGACTCAATGGACATAAGTTTGAATAAACTCTGGGAGTTGATGACAGACAGGGAAGCCTGGCGTGCTGCAGTCCATGGGGTTCCAAAGAGTCGTACTTGACTGAGCTACTGAACTGAACTGAAACACCAGAAAATGACAAGGCAACTTGGTGGTTTTCACAGTGGGATTCATGGAATAGGCAAAGGTTAAAGAATGAACAAGAAGCCAAGGGGAAGCAGGAAGATAGAAAATAAGGTGGGTAGGAAAATAAAGACGCTGTGGTGGTGTGCAAATCCTCACAAAGAGAAACAAGAGAAGAGGGTGTGGATCCAGGGCTAGGCTGGGGACACAGACACAAAGTACCCTTGGAGAGGAAGAGAAGTGGGGGTAGTGTGTCCCCTGGAGGCCCTACACAGCCCTCTCATTGCCATTGCCAACCAGGACACTTCCTTCCCCACCTCTCCCTACAACCCCTGCTCCCCATTCCCATTGCAAGGCTCCTTTAAAGGCCTATCCTGGTACCATCCCCCAGACATAAGGCCACAGCTAAGATGCAGTCATGGCACTGTTTAATGAGCTCCTATTATGTGCTAGACCTTGTGTTGAGTACCTGATATGCTTTTCCCATTGAATTAATGCACTAAAATGCATTAATTCTATGCATTTCATCATATCAATGCTATTATTTCCATTTTACCATCTAGAAGATTGAGATTACAAAGTTTAACTTGCTCAAGGTCATACAGTTGGCAAATAGGAGAGATCAGTGGTTAGTCTCAAGCTTTATCACTATGCTCTTCTGCCTTCCACGAAAAACTTGTTGGGAACCTTGACTTGGAAAGGGCCCAGGAAAGGTGGGCTGGTTTAGGAACCACTTGCTCAAAGGCAGACTCTGTGCTTGTAACTTGCTCCCTCCTTGAGTGCCAACTTAAACTCATCATGAGCTCCCTGGCCTGAGACTCCTCTCGAGGCTTCCAGTAGGCACTAGAAAACTCAGATCTGTCAGACTGCCCCTGTGACAAGTGCCTGGCCTCCATTGGACAAGCCCCATCTTGGCCAAAAGAGCCACTGCTGGGGCCAGGCTGGGGTGTGGAGAACACGCCTGGCCGGTTGAAAAGGAAAGTAGCACACCAGCATCCCAGAGCCCCATGGCCGGGCCCATGCAGAAGGTATAGCACTCTATTTCTGCCAGACACAAGTTCCCCAATCACTTTGAAAGCTGAGCTAGGATAGTGAGGACAGGGCAAGAGCCTGAGAATCACAGCCACCCTGTCTGGACTTCTGGTTCTGTTCTGGGTCCAAGCTAATCAGCCTTCTCCTGTCTCTGCTAATTCTCACATAATCCTGGGACCCACCTCACCATCACTCTTATGGAAGTCAAATAAGCCATGCAGAGAACTTAATAGCACAAGGCCAGGCAGGTAATAACAATCATTGTGTCTTTACATGCATGGTTGCATTTAAACTCCAGGTAGTTAAAGAGACTGAAGTGAAGAAGGTTAAGTTCATTTCTACAAAGTCACTCACTAGGAGTGAGTGGATCCAGGGTCCCAAAGCTCATGCCCTGTGGCTCCATGCCACAGTAAACCCTGGTTGTTGCTGTCATTGTTGTTGTTAAGGTTCCTACTGTTACAAGATATCTTTGCTATAGCTGCAGTGGAAACCAATAACGGAGGACACTCACAATAAGTTACCTCCAAGATGGCTGGAGAGGAGTCACTGATTTCAGCAATGATTTTCTATTATTGCTCTACTCGAGGGAACGTTAGAGTGAACAACTAAATCTAAGCGCTGAGGGTCAGTCCTAGCCCTAGTCGGGTGACCTGTCTTCAGTGTATCCAAGAAAGGCAGGCCTGCCGAGAGAATGCTTAATGTCTGGAATTATGCATGGAAAAGAAGGAAGAAACCACTATAGGAAACTAGAAGAAAGAACACCAAACAAACATCAGGGAAGAGGTCCCAGGTGCCATGGCTGGGCCCTGGGCACTGACTTGTAGCAGAAGTGAGCATTGTGCTTGTAGAACCGGCAGAGGTTCCCATCATCAGGGGGCGTGGCGCAGAAGAAGATGGTAGGTGACAGATTGTATCGGCCAATCTTGCAGAACTCATCAGTTTCTTGAGGAGCACCAGGCTCGATGGCAACACGGTCACCTGGAGGAAAACACACAAACAGAGGGGCAGAGATGCTGTTAAGAGTCCTGTGCTCATAGGTGGATGCCAGCAGGGGGATCTGGCCGAATGAGCCTCCCTCCCCACTGGGGACCCAGGGTAGTCCAGGAAAGCCCAGCCTGTTGGTGTCTCCAGAGGAAATACCAAATGCAGCACGCACACGCTGGAAGAAAACGACCAGTCCACTTCTCCACAGGGTGGTTTGGCCTGCCTGCCCTTTTTTCGACTCACGGGATAAGTCCTCCAGTTCCATAGCCACTTCCCAGCTTAGGAAACATAACTAGTCCCAACAAGCCAGGTTTTGTTCCCATCTCAAACTGCTGCAAAAGAAGTAGCTAGTGGAATTTGCAGAGTTTTTTTCTTCACCTGTTTTGATAATATGCTGACAGGAGCCATAAAGACGGCACATCTTATGTTCAGTCTCCTAGACAATAACTGATTCCTGGTTAGTAGAACCACTAAGGCAAATGACCCACAGAGGCTTCAGACTCTGTATATCAGAGTAACACTAAGGCTTGTGGAAGGCCGGCTCTACTGTACTTCCATTCCACGTCTCACTACGTCCACTTGGAAACCCAGCCGCAGGCTGGCTCTTCTATCTTCTTAGTATGAAAAATTTCAAACATATAACAAAGTCATGGGACTTATTCCATGAGTTGAAAAACATACAGCAAAGTTGAAAGAACTGTATGATGAACACCCAGAAGTTCTCTACTTGTTTCTTCAATTAACATTTAGCTACATTCACTTTATCACATATCCATCCTATCTCTCTCTCACCAATCAATCCACCTTCTTTTCAATGCATTTCAAAGTAGGCTGCACATACAAGTACATATCACTCAGCTTCATATCATTATACTGCAGCTTGCATATCATAACTATAGTTCCATACTTGTTTATGGTTTCTTGTTAAGGTAAAATTTAGATGATGACAAAATGCAGACATGTACCTAGCTTCTTCAGAGCTAGTGGATCCCTCCTGGTGCAGCCAGGCTCAGAGGGCCTTGTAACTGACACAGGATGGCACCTCCTGAGAACTCTCTCCTTCCCCAGAGAGAATCTGTCGTTTCCAGGCTATGAGGCGGTCTCATCAGGAAAAGAAGGTTAAAGCCATAGCTGGCTGTTCCAAGACAGCTTGGATTTAATTCACTGCATTGGGGAACGCAATCTGTAATCGTAATCTGTCGTAGCTGAGAATTCCTCCCTGAATTGAGCAAATTCCCAGGTAGCTCAGTGATAAAGAATCTACCTGCCAAGGAGACTTGGACTCGATCCCTGGGTCAAGAAGATCCCTTGAAGAAGGAAATGACAACTCACTCCAGTATTCTTGCCTGGAAAAACCCATGGACACGGGAGCCTGACGGGCTCCAGCCAACGGGGTCGCAAAGTCAGATATGACTTAGTGACTAAAGTACAGCAACAAAGAATATTGATGGTTCCCAAGCCATCCGATAAAATCAGTGCTGCACGGAAGGCCCTGGCTCTCAGCATGAAGAGATAGTCTGTGGTTCCTGTGGCTGCAACATCTTCCCCTCTCCTTTACCTGGCTTATTTCTTACTTGTCTTCAGGTGTTGAATTAACTGTTTCTTCCTCAGATGAGCCAGGGTTCTGGAGAGTAGTATACACTGATTGCACCCTGTATTCTCTTCTGCTGCCCTCAACACAATTTTGATTAATTAACTGTCTGTCCCAGTTGCCCTCCCCTGTGTAAGATACAAGCATGTAGAGACTGAGACTGTCTTGTTCACTGCTGTGTCCCCAGTGTTTACCAGAGGGCCTGGCCCTGAAAAATCACACAGAAATATGTGTGCTGAATGAATAAACAAATCCATTGGCTAAAGGGCTTTGCTGACCTGGTTGTAGGTGCCTGACCAATGATCCCACTTTTACGACTGTTCCTGAAGCTTCATGCCCCAGCACCATTGGCTTTTTCACAACAAAATCTCCAATTCGACCATGCTGCCAGTAATGGACATCTGAGCCACAGATTCCAACAGAATGCATCTTCAGAAGCACCTCTGATAAGAGAAAGGAGAAGGAGAAAACAAGTTAGGAAGGGAAAGACCCCTCTATCTCTCCGAGGTGTTTTTCCTCTGGACAAATGAGGGTTTGGTTTCAAGGTCAGGTATAAAACTTAGATCACAGAGGAAAACAAGCTAAAAAGCAGCTTGACTAAGTCTTACAAGGCAAGAAAGCTTCCCAACACCAAAATAACTGCATATGAGGGCTAATTCTATGCATCAGCTTGACTTGGCTATGGTACCCAGCTGTTTGGTCAAATGCTCGATGCTGCTGTGAAGTTACTTTTTAGATGTGATTAACATTTAAGCACATCCATGTTCACTGCAGTATTATTTACAATAGTCAAGTTATGGAAACAATGTAAGTGTCCACTGATGGAGCAATGGACAAAGAAAATGCGGCATTATATACACAATGGAATATTATTCGGCCATTAAAAAGGAAATCTTGCCATTTGCAACAACATGGATGGACCTTGAGGGCATTATGCTAAGTGAAATAAGTCAGAGAAAAACAAATACCATATGATATCACTTATATGCAGAATCTAAAACCAAAACAAAATAAAAACCTACCAAGCTCACAGATACAGAAGATGGATTGGTGGTTGCGAGAGGCAAGGAGTGGAAGGTGGGTGAAATGGGCAAAGGGGGTCAAAGGGAACAAACTTCTCCTTATAAAATAAATATTAATAAGTCATGGGGAGGTAATGTACAGAACAGTGACTACATTAATAATACCGTGTTGCATATTTCAAAGTTGCTAAGAGAACAGATCTTAAAAGTTCTCATCACAAGAAAAAAACTGTACAATAGCTATTTGCAATGACAGATGTTAACTAGACATTGTGGTGATCACTTCACAGTATATACAGATAAAATCATCATGTTTACCTGAAGCTAATATAATGCTATGTGTAAATTATATAATACTTTAATAAAACAAACATTTAAACCAGTATATTTTGAGAACAGCAGATTATCCTCCATAATGTGAAGGCCTTAAAAAAGTCTGAGGTTTCCTGAAGGAGATGGAATTTTCCTCAAGACTTACCTGAATTTTCAGCCTGCTGGTTATCCCTACCGATTTCAGACTAGGCAGCTCCTCTCTCTCTGTTTCTCTCTATATAATAAATCTAATATAAATATATATAAATAATAATGTCTCTCAGTTCTATTTCCCTGGAGAACTCTAATACACCAAATAAAAGGTATTAGTAGGAAGAAGTGTGTCAACCACCTAAGAGGGAAAAAAAAAACACCTGATTTTGAGGAGATAACTGTTTCCAGACAATTAATATGCTATGCTTGATTCTTGAGCTTCCCAGGTGGTGTCTCAGTGATAAAGAACCTGCCTGCCAATGTAGGAGATGCAGATGTGGGTTTGATCTCTGGGCTGGGGAGATCCCCTGGAATAGGAAATGGCAACCCATTCCAGTATTCTTGCCTGGGAAATCCCATGGACAGAGGAGCCTGGTGGGCTACAGTCCATGGGGTTGCAAACAGTCCAATACAACTTAGCAACTGAGCATGCATGCCTGATTCTTATCTATCGTGAGAAGGAGGTTGGTACGATTCAGGCTTGGCAATACTTTGTGTGCTATCAGGCTGAGTTCTTCATGCTTGTTGTTTTGTTCAAAAATGCAGCTTTAATTTAAACCATCCAAAGATTTCAACTGGCATTTCTCCTTCACAGGTTTGAATATAGTGAGATTTGGTGATATTGTTGTTGTCAGTTTTCCAAGTTTAAAATAATGATTGAACTGAGCCCCTTTGCTGAAATAAATCCTAAAGGATTACTGGCCTAGTGTGAGTGAGTTTACCACATTACAAAGTATCTCCCTGAGAAAAAGCTCTGCCCTAGAACGACAAAGAGACCAGAGCTCTGCTCTGCACTCGGATGTCTCACACACTGCCCTCGTCACAAACCACGGGAGATCCACCAGGTGTGGCTCCGTAGAACTTCCTTGTCCTTGGTGAACAGAGTAAGAAGTGGCAGGGCACATCCTGAGATCAAAGGTAGGGAAAAGTCATTTGAGTCGTGAAAATTATCTCAGACTTTCCTCTCTTGAAGTTAGCAATTTATAACATGAGATTACATTTGAGATGCTGGAACGTTAGCTGAAATTTACCATCATTTCCCTTTTCAACTCAAGGGCGGCAAGGGATAAGAAAGTGAGAGCAGAATGCTGTGTCAGAAAGAGAAACTGAAAAGGATCCTTTGGGTCCAGAACAACTCTTTTCTTTTCTTTCTTTTTTTTTTGCCACCTCTGGAATCCACACCAACTTTTCAGAACACAATGAAGTGCCCTTTCACGTCTCGGAATATCATATCTCGGTAGATACACTTGGGCCTTAAATATACATTACTTGCTTAATACTGATAGAAACAGCTATTATCTGTCTTCTTATTGCTATAAATCAGTAACCCAACTGACCTTTGAGTAACAAAACTCCAGAGGCTCCAGGAAAGCTGCCTTCAGTCTGATGTTCACACAGAAGCTACAGTTCTGGGGTGAGGCAGGGAAGCATGCACCCAACTCATCAAGGACAGAAAGAGACCCAAGTGGCTGGGTGTGGGATGAGTGATCTATAGACACTTTGCCCCTTGCCACCTGCCTCCCTTCCTGCTGCGGGACCCCAGGGATGAAAGGAATTGGGAACCTGTCAGTTGGAAGCTGCCACAGCTAGGAGGGTGGCATGACCTCCCCAGGTAGAGACATCACCCCGGGAAGTGTGCGGGTCTGCTCGGCTGGGCAGGTTGGCCAGAAGGAATGGAGCAAAGGTGGCAGGAACCCTGACCCAGTGCGCTCACCCACTTTCTGCTCCTGTTTGATCAGGGTAGTAGGGAAGGGCTCTATGCAGCTCCTCCCACCCCCACTGGACAGAACGTCCTGGTCTTCGGAGACTGTCCCGGACGTTCCCTTTTGTATTTACAAGATTAAGATCTACAGACTCACGCCTTTCCAAAGTTTGGGTTAGAGTTAGGACATGATTTGGCCACCCGAATGGCAGTTTATAGAGGACAGAGTAACCTAACTCTGTCATTAGTTCAAAAGAGGGACAATTCTGCTTCTGTCCATAAACTGAAGAATTTTATGTCAAATTCTCTGGGACAAGTCAGCAGTTTGATATGGTAACTCCTCTGGTTCTATCATTGTTTCTTTTATTTCATACAGCAGCCAGATTGAATCTATCCAGTCATACTCTGGAAAATAGAACTAGGTTGAAAGCCTAACAAAAGCATAGTTTTTTTTAATTAATTACTTCAATTGGAGGGTAATTACTTTACAATATCGTGATGTTTTTTGCCATACACTGACATGAATCAGCCATGGGTGCACATGTGTACCCCCATCCCGAATCCCCCTCCTATTTCCCTCCCCCACCCATCCCTCTGGTTTTCAACATAGGTTTTTAAGTAACAAACAGTAGGAAAAGAGGGAGAACGGAGCAGCTTACATGTGTCTCCAAGGTAAACAACAGGAAACAATAAAAGACAAGTCGAATATTCCATGGACCTACCGTTTGGGCCTGGTTCAGGGATAGGATAGTTTTCCTAAAGGAAACAAAATAGAAAAATCATTTAGCATGTACAACAACTTTACGTTATGAACATTTCAAAAAGTTTCATTCAAATATTTATTCTTATAATTAACAGATTCAGACCGTACTGCTGCTGGGTGGATGTCTGAGGGGCTACCCTGAATCCTGCTGACTCCAACTGCTGACCTTACCCAGCCCACTGGTGAAATGTGCCACGGACCAAGAAAAAGTATACAACTTGCATACTCTGGCAGAAAGGATTCTTCTGGGTCTCTAATACGGGATGTGGATAATACATTCTTACATAGTTTTATTTGGTCTGGCAAACTTGTACTGGGAAAGGATGAGGTGTTTTTGGCGGTTGCACAGGAAGGCTTTTGTCTCTGGACAGGCTGGAAACTGTGTCCTCCGTTCATTCACATCAGTGCACAGAGCAACACTTGTTACTCTCTTTCAAAACCTCCCACCTGGAGTTTTAGTTTTGGGGGACACAGAGGACCTGCATTTTGCCCACGCTCACCGGGTTAAAAAGCAATCTGGTGTTCACAGCTATTTATGATGAGGATAATGATAATTTACCAAGCTTTTTTCCCATTGCCAACTAGCTAGGAAGTTCCTAATGACAAGGTGGAAGGACAGTGAGTGGCCAAATCCAAATGTTATTTTATTAATTCTTTGAGGGCAGTCAAGCAAGAAGAGGGAGAAGGGATGCAAATAAACCGTTCACTGGACATACCATGTGCCAGACAGTCTACTGGGCTATACATACATCATGGCACATGGCCCACCACTTGCAGATGGGAAACCTGATACTAGCAAGTTAAAAAAACTTGATCAAGGTCATAGGGCCAGAGTAGACAAACCAGGTCTAATCCCAGGTGTGTCTGACTCCCAAGCCTGCCTCATTGCATCCCATTGCACCCTCAAAGTGGAATTTGCCTTTTCTCCTCTAGGGGTGATGTAAGGAGCAATCAGATGATGAGAATTTTGAAACTGGGCCCAATGCAGAGTGCTCTAGAAGGAAGCATGGCTCAAAGTGTGCCTCCTTCACAAAACCTCTCCCAGGTGCTTTTATGGGAGCACTAAATAATCCTAGCACTATTTTGCTAACATAATAAGAACCTTGTTGCCAAAGACTATGCCTTCAATCTCTGGCACCAGATACAATGCTCTGCCCCAAACCTGGGAGGCTTGGTACTTGTTAAATAATCACTCTCCATAACAGTATTTCCACAGAAAGTCTGAGGTTCTTGCTCATCTAAGATTACCAGCCTTTTCTGTTATAACAGCTCAACGCTTATTTGAACTCCCTATCTCCAGTGAAACAAAAGGTCGAAGGGTTAATGCTCATGCTCATTGGTTAACACTGACCAACTTCTTTGTGTCAGGTCCTGTGCTAAGTGCTGCTCATGCATCACATCAGCTCATCCCCAGGACAACCTTATGTAATGCCTTTATTATTATCCCATTTTCGGAATGATGAGGTTGAGGAACAGGGAGATTTAGCAGTCTGTTCATAGTAACAATAAGATAGTAAATGATGGAGCTGCACCCAAAGTAGCATGATGTGGGGATACGAGGCAGTTTTTTCATCTCTTAATACATTTGGAAGGAAGAGAGGAAAGGAGAGGAGGAGAGAAGGGAGGGAGGGAAGAAAGCCATCTAGAAACAGGCTACTCCGGATAGCTGGTTGTCACCAAAATCTTTCTCAAAGTTGCTGGTCTCACATCTGACATTATACAGCATCAGGGACTGCTGTGTAAGGTTATGTTTCTGTTACACGGAATGAAAATTTAAATTACACGCTAAAGTGAAACTAAGACTAAGTAAGGCCTTTTATTTCAAACATGGAACTGTACTCCCCCCACCCCCATACATCCCCTACCCCCACAACTCCCTAAAGGCGCTAGTAGGCAACTTTCCAGGCACTGGGAATTTTGGATGGAAAGATGGTAAGATCCAAACTCAAAGCAACAGTTAGGAGCACCAAGTTGCCCTTAGGTCACCAGAGATTACTATTGTAACTGTTTGTGGGAGTTAACAGAGCTCACCAACTTCGGTCTTACCACATGGGCAAAGCTGCAGTGTCTCTCCTGGACACTAGAGGGTGCTGTGCCAATAACCTGCTTTTCCCTTAGCAGAACAGACATTATGGGGAACTTAAATACACTTCCCTGAAAACCATCTGTCTTTTTCTCTTCTCTTTCTTGCTGATTCTAAAGACTCTTACAGCTCAGTTTGGCTCTCCTCTCTCTTCTCTGCAGGAGACATGCCACCCGAGCACAAGACCATGTTAAGATCAGTCCTTAAGTTTGTAAATATTATCCTAAGCATGGCTGCAGGGCTCACAATGTTTTTGAAAGTTATTACAGCATGGTTACTAAAAAAAATCTTGTTTTTCATTTATGGTTGGTTCCTTGGTATGATGTTGGCTAAATCCTGTTTACTTAATCTCCTTTTCTATCTCATATTACGGTGGTGATATTCATTTATTCTATTTCTCATGTATCAAAATTTCTTAGCTCCTCTGAGATCTCGAAATTTCACTTTTAACCCCCTGGCCCCTTTTCTTCATTCCCAAAGGTTTGTCATCATGCATATTCAAAGTCTCTTGAACAGGATTTCTCATCTTTCTTTGAGTGATAGCAACCAGGGGATAGAGAGGAGTTGAGTTACATTCTTTACTGAGTTATGTAAGTTTTACAGCATTTTCACTTTGAGTCCGTTCTATGCCCTTCAGGTCTTCTCCCTCCACCACCACCACAAATAAATCATGGAAATACTTCAGGAAGAACTCTGTGGCAACACAGAATCATCTCAGGGGAATCTCACATCTTAAATGTTATCTTGCCTTTCCTAAATATATTTTCTCAAATTAGCTTAAATATATATTCCCTGAATATGCCCTATTGGCCCCCTTTCCTCAACTTCCAGTTGTCCATCTGAGTACATCTTGCCTGGATGGTAGCAATGGTCTCAAGATGAGCAGAAATTAGGAGAAGGTGCCCTCCCCCTCCTCCAGCCAACATGACTCTGGAATCACCTGTCTGTGTTGAAACACAGGTTCCCCTCCAGGAGCTGTGTGTCCTTGGGGCAGTTACATAACATCATTGTGCTTTCAATTTTCTTCCTCTGCCTAATGAAGATAATCATAAAAGAGAGAGCCCTTGGGAATTCCTCAGTAGGCCACTGGCTCCAAACTCTCTCTGCCAAGGGCCTGGGTTCAATCCCTGGTCGGGGAACTAAGATCCCACTAGCTGTGCAGCTCAATCAAAAAGAAAAAAAAAAGAAAAAAAAAAAAAAAAGAGTGCCTGGCTCGTAGTAAATGTTAGCTCTTATTACAAAAGAAATAAAATCCAAATCCTTTCTGTATAATCAGCTCACAATATGGTTGAACGAGCTCTAGACAACAGTGTCCCTTTTCTTTTGAAAGGGAAACTTTTAAAACTATTTTGGGGAAAAGTGGTACTTCTCTTGTTTCTCATGTCAACATTAAGAGAACCTGACTGCTTCTGAAAAGGCTGGAATTTAGAAGAAAAGTCAAGTAGGATTCCAGCATTTTTTAGGCTTGATTCTAACAGCTGAGTGTAAAGACGGTGCGCCCTGCCTCCGAATAAGGGACAACAGGCACGGCTGGGAGAAAGCGGCTATCCTCGCCCCAGGTCCTTGCAGCCCACCTTTGCCACCTGCTTTACCTGCCAGGTCTCCTGTCAATCTGCTGGCTGGCTGCCCTGCACCCTTAAGGAGACCAGAGCAGACAATCTTATCTTTGCTTTCCTCACTCCTCAACTTTCCCCCTCCCCTGAGGGCTTGAAGGGTGTTTTGAGGGTATGAGGAAAATTCAAAGGTTTTCCATTTGGCCACTTTATCCTAAGAGGCTTTGTTCTAGCCGGCGCTGGTCCTGGCAAACTCGAGGTCAAAGTAGAAGGGTCAGACATTCTTGCAAAGTTCACTGAGCCGGTCTCCAGCCTCCAGCCCAGGCTCTCTAGGCTCCAACCAGCCTTCTGCCAATAACAATCTTTCTAAACTGCAAATTCATTTCAAGTGCCCAGTGGCCCAGCAAAACCCTAAACCCCCTCATTTTGCAGGCCATCTACCTCCTTGCAAGCCTCCTGCAGTTCCCAAACCACCCCACACTCACTCCCTCACCTCCAGGGGGCCATTTCTCCACTGGTCAATCCCCTTTCTTCTTCCTTGAGATCCCACAGGAGGTGAGAAGTGAGGGGAAGGGAGTCATCTGGAATGACTTCCTAATTCCTGTGGGAACTCAGGGAGATTTGAGGTTTGGGTGTGTAGAGATTGCAGTGTCAGGGACATCCAGGTGGGTTTGTCCAATAGATGGTTGTACCCCTGGGACTGCCACCCTCCCTCTCCTTACCACCCTCCTCTCCCTGCCACCCTCCCTCTCCTTACCACCCTCCTCTCCCTGCCACCCTCCCTCTCCTTACCACCCTCCCGCTCCCTGCCACCCTCCCTCTCCTTACCACCCTCCTCTCCCTGCCACCCTCCCTCTCCCTGCCACCCTCCCTCTCCCTGCCACCCTCCCTCTCCTTACCACCCTCCTCTCCCTGCCACCCTCCCTCTCCTTACCACCCTCCCTCTCCCTGCCACCCTCCCTCTCCTGAGCTTCCCAGCACCTACAAATGAATCTATACACAGTGGTTCAAAGATTCTCAGCAGTGATAAACTTAAAAGAAATTCCTCCTGATTCAAAACGTATGGACGTAACTATACATGAACCTGTTAGGTGGTTCTTTATTTACTGATTAAGTGCTCATTGTGTTCAGGTTATTTCTAAAAAATTATTGAGGTGAATATCACTTCACAAAATCTGACCATATTTTCTCCAATAATTAAGGTTCTTCATGTAAATCTGGTTTGGGGAAAACTGCCAGCTTTAATAGCCACACTAAAAGACTTATGAAGTGGACATCAATGTTATATATGAGTATACGTTTCTCCTTCTTAATTTCTCTGTCATGCAATTTTGAAAGAAATTTACCCCACACCCACCCATAATTCGGGCTTCCCTGGTGGCTTAAAGGGTAAAGCATCTGCCTGCAATGCGGAAGACCGGGGTTCAATCCCTGAGTCAGGAAGATCCCCTGGAGAAGGAAAATGGCAACCCACTCCAGTACTCTTGCCTGGAAAATCTCATGGATGGAGGAGCCTGGGTGGCTGCAGTCCATGGGGTCACAAAGAGTCAGACACGACTGAGTGACTTCACTTCACTTCACTTCACCCATAATTCTAGTTTTCCTCCCAAAACAGGGTTACTTTTACCCGGTCTCTTAGTAGTACTAGGATTTCTAATAGAAAATGTTAAAATCCTGTTTGTGGTATTGTTTACTGCTCCTCCTGCTCTTAGGGGAAAATGTTAGCTTTGTACTTCTTGGCCTTTTGCATTTGGTCTTTGGCACTGCCCTTCCATGGCATCTGTTGGCACAGATGGCAGTATGTGCTGGATTTAATTGCCTGTTGTTATCTGGTTTTGTTTTGTTTTATTGTTGGAACACAATTAAGGTAAAAAAGAAAGGAGCTATTTCTTTGGCCTGTTTGCTACTACCCCATTTTCCTGTTTTCTGAAGGAGTTTTAGATTCAGCTTCAACTGCCTCTGACTGATAAGTCTAGCTCAGGTATTAAAGGGTTAAGCAGCCTCACTCACAGTAAGCTCCCAGTTTAGCCCAGCTGTTCGTTAAAGCCTTTCAAGGTCCTTTAATTTAATCCTATAGAAGCAGGCAGCTCAGCTACTGGTAGCAAAACCAGGGAGAGAGACCTGACATTTAGGATCACCCCAGCTGCCATGTGTTCATACTCTCCTCTTTCTACAATCCTCTCCTCCTCACCCAAAATCTTAACAGCAAAGTGTATATGCAAGAAAGGGACACCTTGAATGTGTATTACAGACTCAGAATTATCTTACTTTTTAAAATATCATTATAGATTCAAAGGAATTCTTTCGACATCAGATATAATACATTTCCTCACAGAGCAAAAACTAAGAAATATCTTCATGGTACTCTGATTAATGTTTAAATTCGATGCTGATGCACTATTTTCTCTGCCCTTTATAATTAAACAACATCAACCCATCACTCTGAAATGATTATTTTCCCTTAACCAGTTCTCTCTTCATACAGCTAATCATAAAACAAAAAAGTCTGACTACATCCCCTCCACCAGGTGGGGGCTGTGCTGTCCTTGTTTTCCCTGTCCCCAGGCTCCTGCCTGAAATCTGAAAGAGCTGGTCGGCAAGAATAAGGGAGATAACGTGTTCTCAGCATGCTCGATGAACTGCTGCTGATAGGTGATGCAATACGTACAGAAATTATTGGCAGGGGCATTTAGAAATGTTTACAGCATTCGGACATTGCTGCAACATCCAAATGCAGTGACACAAACATATTGATCCATGACCAGTTGGAAACAAAAATAAAATTGGTCCTTTATCTCACATAGTTGGGGAAACACAAACTATCCCCTCAAATAGCTTCTTCAGGGAAAAATTAATTAGACTATTTTGTATCCCAACTCCATGAAATAATAATCCAGAGAAAGAATTCTGTAAGGAGGCAGAATTCACCATCCAAAAATATGTCTCTTGGGCATATTAATTATTTTGAGCTGGTTATTTTTGAATAAGTTCTGAAAACCCAAGTGACACATTTGCAAGGAAAATCTCCATTTATAAGGGTGTCTCCCTCAATGTACCAAATAGAGGAAGATGACCAAATCTCTCGAAACTCGTCAGTGGAGAAGGCAATGACTTAAATCTGTATAACAACTTTACCTTTGTTTTCTGAGCTTTCCCTGGAAACCTCCCATAACTGACTCTCCCCACCCTCAACATCTTTTCTCTTTAGCTGTGGATGGTATTTAAGGGGAGGGCTTTGGCCATTTTGGCAAGTTTCTCAGTTTTCCTGGGTCTCTCTCACGTATGCATGTTTAATAAAATTTTGTTTGGTTTTCTCCTATCTCGTGTCAAGGCCCTATCTTAGACCAGCCAGAAGAACCTCGAAGGGTACAGGAAAATTTCTTGCTCTCCAATACTATCTAATTCTCACACAACTCAGAGCTGAGTACTACTATCATCCCCATTATAAAGACAGGAAATTGAAATGGAAAGTATCTGGCGAGTCATGCAACCAGAAGCAGTAGAGCTGCTGGCCACTCGGGCCCCTACTTGGCTTGTGATCTCATTACTGTCTCCATTTGAAGAGGACCTCAGTGAGCTGGCAGTGTTTGCTGATAAGCTGTTTGTCTCTGTGTATCAGCTTAGTCACCTCTTCCATTGTTTCTTTCAAGTCCACATGTTCTCTATTTAAAATGGTAAGGGTAAGGAAGAGGAAAGGAGTGAATGTCCTAAGTCCTCATTATAAGGAATTATAAAGAAACCCGCAATCTCTCAGTATATATATGTGTACACACTCCTGCTCTGATTTACCACCCAACTTACAAATGCCCCAGAGCCCAAACCACAGTGCAGGCCCAAGTCCCCAGGCCAAGGAGCACTGACTCCTCCCTTGCTGTGACTGTGGTGATCACTAGTTACCTAATAGTAAAGGAGTTTAATTTTTCCTTCCCTGCAGCCACAGCTTGGAGAAAGAAAAGGGAATCCTGCCTTTTTCATAGGCAGGTTAGAGGAAGGCTAGGTATCAGGTTTCCTTCCTGGTAGGCAGGCCACAAGTTTCAAGTGGCCGCTGAGATGCTACTCCCAACTCAACCCCAAACCACTTAGCCTATCTGCTTTAAGGAAGGGAGTACAAGGGCAGAGATATCCCACCAGTTGGCTCCCTATGGAGGTGCTAGGGGACAAGCATGCTCAGGAGGGAGTGGTGAGGGCCAGAAGGGTCTGTGTTGGCTTGCAAGTGTTTGGAGAAAGAAATGGCAACTCACTCCAGTATTCCTGCCTGGAGAATCCCATGGACAGAAGAATCTGGGAGGTTCTCAGAGACACCAAAATGTCCTCTCCCACAGACATCTTAAATTCAAACCCAAACTTCTCATTTTAATCTAATCTCTTTTGTCCAGTAAACGAACCCCATCACCTCCAAGAGTTGAGGTCTTCCTGAATCCACCCTGAAGATTTTCACCCAGTGAGTGTACCAACCCCACCACCACAGGCTACATTCTTCAGCCTATCACATTCTCATCTCTTTCGGATACACTCACCCCCTCCCAGCCCCTAATTTGGGCAGTGGGTGGATTCTAAGGCACAGTTGATAAAACCAATTTTAGGTGAGCCTCCCCGCCTTCTTCTATGTTCAATGCTTAGTTCTACAGAGCCACATAAACAGGCTGGCTGAGCAGTGGGAGAGCCTGAGTTTAGGAGTTAAGGCAAAGGAGAGCCTGGGGTTGTAATTACAGTTCTGCTTATTATTAGGTACACTGACTTTCCTTAAGGCAGGCCCTGGTCATTCAGCGCCTGTGTGATAAGATGCTTCATTTGTGTCTGACTCTCTGCAACATTATGGACTATAGCCCGTCAGGCTCCTCTGTCCATGGGGATTCTCCAAGCAAGAATACTGGAGTGGGTTGCCATGCCCTCTTCCAGGGGATCTTCCTGACCCAGGGATTGAACCCATGTTTCTTATGTCTCCTGCCCTGACAGGGGGTTTCTTTACCACTGGCGCCACCCGAGCATTTGGTACATCATATATTTACAAGACCAGAAAAGAGGACATGCAATTTTGTACTGCCCTTAGTTTGTACTTGCTTTTCCACTTGCCTGAATGTCCCCTAGTTTCCGTCCTCAAGTAGCATCCATCTCCTCTAGGGCCTCTTCCCTGGGCTAAAGGCCCCTGTGAGGCCTTTACTCTCTGTGGCCTCCAGCAAATCCCTCACACTTTGAGTGCACAAGAGCAGCTTGGGTGTCAGGGCTGTGTCCTCCTCCTCCTCTCTGAGCCCCCAGCCCAATGTATGGCATACAGCAGGCTCCCTCCCATCCAGTGAATGTTTGTAGGATGCAGGGCTGAGTTTGAGGCCACTCTGTAAGCTGTGTATAGCTGTACCACTTTCCTTTCTTCATAATACCATCTGGTGTTTGCAGCAGTAAAAACTAATAGTGTCACTTTAATTCAGGACCTTGGCTGGAGGCTCCAAGGGGAGTAGAAAGAGCACTGGAATAAGAGTCTGAAATTCTGGGTTTTTCTGGGCTCTGTTAACTAATGAAGCCTGTCACTTTGGGGATGGCACTTCCCTCAACTGAGTTGGCTCTGGGCAGGCAGTCTTAGTCTGGGGTCCGCAGACCTCTAGAGGGTCTATGAAGGAGGGCCGTAAAGGAATTCCATGAACTCTGAAATTGCTGCCAAACTCAATCTGTTTGCATACTATGGGGAGAGAAACCACAGATTATCAAATAGTCAAGGACTACTAAAGCTGGATAATTTTCCAAGTCTCTCCAATTTAGATCCTGGTGCATGTTCTGTTTAGGGAACAGGAGAGATGGCTGGCACAGGACCCATCCCACATACCCACTGCCCAGGCCCATCTGAGACGGACTTTGTCAAGGGAGCCCTGGCACAACTACAGGGCTGACTCCGCAGCTTCCAGAACTTTGGTCCCATGAGCCAGGGAGCAGAGGCAGGGTCCTGGGGTGGAGGAGACACATACATACTGCTCTTAAAGGGACAAGGGCGAAGGATCAGGAAGGAAAATGTCTGAAACATAAACCAGGTATGGACTAAGAGAGGTAAGGAGGAAAGGCGCTTTAGAGACATGAAGACTATCAAGATCCAGAAATCTGGCGCAGGCATGGTGAACACCAAGAGTCCTGGAGATGGAGATCTGTGCTGGCACTAAAGATGGAAGAAGCTGGCACTTTCAGAGTATCTATTAGGTGCTAGCAATTCTGCTGGTCATAATAATCCTGCAAAGGGTGTGTGATCAGCCCCAAGCAAGAAAGATTAAATACGAGTTCCACAGCTGTTAAATGTCTCTCTGACTCTCCTTTCTGCCTGCACTGTCTACCCAGAAAAGAAGCCAGCATGTGTCCTAAATGAGGCAGCCTGTCTGATATCACTTCTGCAAAATGCAATGACAGGGGCAGGACTATGAATCCGAAGCTGGCAAAGGAGGGAGAGGGCTTCAATCATTTTGCAACCTTCCTGGGCTCTGGCCACGTGCCGGCCACGGGGCTAGGTTCCGGGAGGCAAGCTACAACAACCCTGCTCACAGCACCTTAGAACCAACCGCCAACTGTCCCCTCCCCCCAACATGGTAACCAGCTCGATCGCCGGGCCAGGACGCGCAGTGTGGGGCCCGCACCGCGCTGGAATTGGCGAGCTGAGACCGCGGCTGGGCTTGGAGGCGAGTGGGGCAGGAACAGGCTAGTCTTCCCACTCCCGATCCAGTTTTACCAAGCGCAGGTCTCCGGGTCCGTGCACCACCAGGGAGAGGTTCTCGGGCTTGGCCGCCGCCATGTCTGTCGGTCTCTCTCTCTCGGGTCGGGGCCGCTGTCCGCAGCTCGTGAGGTGGCTTGGTTGGCGGCCCCTTGGAGGGTTGGGGGTGAGGGGCGGGAGGCTGGGCTTTGACTGGGAGCGCGCGCCCGGCCCGGGGCGGGGCCTCCTTGAAGAAGGTTAGAGAGTGAAGGGAGAGATAGGAAGGAGTGGGGAGGGGTGAAGAGACCAACCCAGCTGCAGTGCACAGTTGGTCCGTCTCACATCCAAGGGGACCAGTCTGTCCTGAAAGTAGTCTGCAGAGGCAGTACCCCTCAGACCAGAGTTCTCAAGCTTTAGCTTGAGAGTAATGAGGATGGGCAGTGTAGGGCAGTTTCTCAGGACCAGCACAGAGATTTTGATACAGTAAGTCTAGTCTCAACTGAGGCCTTAGGGTCTGTATTATTATCACTGAGAATGCTGAGGCTGCAGGGGGCCAGTGGTCTACAAGTGGAGAACAGGTGCTTCACTGATGCAGTGTCTATGTTGGCCCAAGTCCCCAGAATCCAGCAATGTGCCTGGCACCAGAAGTGAATGAATGAAATGGTGCATCACCCTGTGGGCCTGATGCATCAGTGTAGAAAAGCCATGCAGTGTGGAATCTGTGAGTCCCTTTCTCTTACCCAGCTCTGCTTTTTATATTAGAAGCAGGATTTCTGCCCAAATTCTTCCTTTAAGCCTCTCTCCCCTTCAAGAAACTGAAGTTTAACTCTAAGGGGAGAGAGTTGCCCTCTGGGAAGGGCTAAGTCTGCAAAGACCCCACCCTGCTTTGAGGACTTTGAAGACAGTGTATGGATTTCATTCCCTACACCCTTTCCTCCTCCTCTAGACCCTCTACCAGATCCTCTCACCTACTCCTGGACACTTTCCCCAGCACCTTATTTCTTGAAGATGTCTCAGTGTGGCACCTACTCCATGCCTCACATATGGGGCATGCCTCACATATCTTTTCACTAGTAATCATCCCTTCCTCTGATGTACTAGAAACCCACTGGGGCTAAGGCCTCATTTCTTAAACAGAACCTGGTAAACTGGTCTGTACAATGAAGGCGCTCAAAAAAGAATATTTGATGATGAAAATGGATCAGACTTTGGAATGCCAATAATGACACAAAGGGAAATGGGGGGTGGGGGGAGTATTACAAGGTATAACAAGGCAATGGGGTGGATTTTGTAGGGGACTTACAGAGTCAGTCATGTTTTTGCTTTGAGACACTTCCCACAAGGTTTGGCTGTGCTTGGCTGGTTCCCCAGGCTGCTCCTGCACTCTGCTGAGCAGGCTGTAGAGAGATGACTAACTAGGGGTTGCTTGCCTTCACTCATGCGCCTGAATTTAAAACTCAGCTTTACCTTCTTGCCTTGTAGCATTTCATCACAGTCTCCCAGAAGGTTTTTCCAATGAGTAAAGCTGAAGATGGAGAAAGCCTCAGTAATGGCTTAAGAGCTGAAGGCTACTTGAAGTAGATACTTCTTGAGTTTTAAGAAAACAGAACATCAGAACCAAAAGTCACTAAAATAATGACACAACTGCCACACTTGGAGTGGTATTTGTTTTCTCTTGAGCAATAGCATTTTGAAACTCTCTTGAAGGTTGTTGGCTGAAGACAGAGATTTGGAAGGGCAGGAGATGCTGTTTGTTTTTTTGGCTGTGCTGGGTCTTCGTTGCTTTTGCGTTGGCTTTCTCTAGTTGTGGTGAGCAGGGACTACTCTCTAGTTGGGGCGAGTAGGCTTCTCACTGCAGTGGTTTCTTTTGTTGCAGAGCACAGGCTCTAGGGTTTACGGGCTTCAGTAGTTACAGCACACAGGCTCAGTAGTTGTGGCACAGGGGCTTAATTGCTCAGAGGCATGTGGAGTCTTCCCAGACCAGGGATAGAACCTGTGTCTCCTGCATTGGCAGGCGGATTCTTATCCACTGTGCCACCAGGGAAGTCCAAGAAATACACTTAAAAATATATTCTATGACTAGGGCCCTTTATAGAAAAGTTAACATGGTGATAAAGATTCTTAAGAAACTGACATTTTTAAGACAAAAAAAAAAAAAGCAAGTCCTTATTACAGTATTTAAACAACTGGTTGTCATCTTTCTATGTAATTTCCTAACAGAGACCAGCATTCACAGTAGTGAGGAACAATTTTTTTTTTTAGGCATTTTACTGAATAAAGGATAAAATTCTGGCTTTGCCTTTGCTGCTGACCTGCTTAGCACAGCTTCTCTGGGCCTCGGCCTAACTTTCCCACACAGCACAGCACTTTTAGGCAGTCTTTCCACTGAATACAACTCCAACAACTCGTCAGTAGAATTCTGCCAGAAAAACTTACTTTGAAATTTAAAAATTAAATCACAGGATGCATATCTTCTGGGGTCACATATCCAGAGAAAGGGGGAACACCCTTCACTGATACTGGGTTACTACAGATCTGGAATTTTACACAGTGCATTAACAAGAAAAATCAGTGTGTCACAAGGCCTTAGTGTTCCAAAGGTCAAAACAGTTATAAAATCTCTGATTTCCAGATTTCTCCATTTTGTCAAGTATTCAATTACTCAAGCCTGGTTATTTACAACAAAAGAAAGAAAACAACCACAAAAGCAACCATGAGAATTCCTGCAGATCTTAGAAATAAGTTTACTCAAGAGAGTTAAACCGGTAAAATTCATATGCAGCAGGTGAGATTAATGGACTTCCCCCAAGGAATTGGTAATATATCTACCATTAACAAATCTCAAGAAAGAAGAGTTAGAAAAAGAACTAAGAGAGCAGGGAATCTTAATCTAGATCCATCCAAGGGAGAGAGGCGCTCAGTAGTGGTAGCAGTGCAGCTGGGACAGAGAAGTGGAAGCAAGTGGACAGCTAAGGTGATTGCCAAATGTCAGCCGAGGATGGTAACGTGGACTTAGACAAATGGTAGAAGGGAGATGAAGTGAAGAGGACAGATCCAAGATTTTTATTTTTAATAATTTTATGTATTTATTGTTTATTTTTGGCTGTGCTGGGTCTTCGTTGCTGTGAGAACTGAAGCAATATGCTAACTGCCGGCTTTCAAGATAGAGAAAGGTGTCAACAAAGATGCAGCTCTGGATGCTAGAGAAGACTAATTAGATTCTCCCAAAGAGACTCAGGAGGAAGCAGACACCTTGATTTTGGCCCAGAGAAACTGATTTCAGACTACTGACTTCTAGAATTGTAAGAGAATAAATGTGTTGGTGTGTTTTTCCAGCTTTATTGAGATATTATTTACATATAACATTGTGTAAGTTTAAGCTGTACAACATGATGGTTTGACACATGTTTATATTAGGAGATGTTTAAAACTACAGGGCTAGTTTATTAGCTTTAGCTCATCCTTTAGCTCATATAATTACCATTTTGTTGTCATTGTTTTGGTGAGAACATTAAAGCTCCACTCTCATAGCAACTTTCAAGAATACTTCAAGTTATTTGCTGTAGTCACTAAGGTGTATATTAAGATCTCAAAAATTTACTCATTTTGATTTGCGTTATGTTGAGCCATTCTTGCACCAGGAATTAATCTCTCTTGATAACTGTGAATGATCCTTTTAATATGCTGTTTAATTTGGTTTGCTAGTGTTTGGTTGAGAATTTTTGCATCTATATTCATCTGATCTTTGGCATATTGGTCTATATCCTGTAATGTCTTTTTTTTTTTTTTAATTTGGCCGCAATGCTTGCGGGATCTTAGTTCCCTGACCAGGGATTGAACCTGGGCCCTGAGAGTGAAAGTGCCTAGTCCTAACCACTGGACCATTAGGGAATTCCCTCCTGTAATGTCTTTATCTGGCTTTGGCATCAAAGTAATGTAGGCCTCATAAAATGAGTTTGAAAGTTTTCCCTCTTCTTCAAGTTTTTGAAGAGTTTCATAAGAATTGGGGAAGAATTCACCTATGAAGCCATCTGGTGCTAGGCTTTTCTTTGTTGAGAGGTTTTCAACTACTGATTCAATCTCCTTACTTGTTATTGGTCTATTCAGATTTTCTATCTTCATGATTCAGACTCAGTAGATCGTATGGTTCTAGGAATTCATCCATTTCTTCTAAGTTATTCAACTTGTTGGAATATAATTTTATTTTCCTATTACTAGTTAACATCCTTTCATTTCAGCTTGAAGAACTCCTTTCAGCATTTCTTATACGTAGGTCTAGTGGTAATGAACTCCTTTTGGTGGCACCAGGACCGGGGGTCATGGTGACTCATTTCTCTCAGTCCGTCAGGGTCCACAGCCCTTGACAAGTGATATTGGGTGTCCACAGAGACTGCAAGGGCTGTTGGAGTCCTCAGCAGTGTCTCCAGATCCAGCTGCTATGGACCAGGGCAAGCAGCAGTGGTGGCTTGAGCTATGCACACAGGCAGCTGTGAGGGCTAGCTGCTGTTGCCTGCAGGGGCAGGGGGTAATTGCAAACACACGTGGAGTGATGGGGACCAGGACAGGCAGCAAGGGCCAGGGCCGCTTGTGTCTGCACGGGCACCTGCAGGGGCCCTGGCTGGCTGTATGCACTCCCATGACTTCTGGGTCTCACCACCAGCATGTGGCAGGGGAGCCCACCTGGGATTGGGCTAAGGGCACACAGATACACATTTGGAGGGGTTAGATGCAGGCGAGCGCCCTGGTGCAGGCCAGTGACAAAAGACAGAGCCTGATCCAGGCCCTCAAGCAGCTGCATGGTCCCAGGGCATTGGCATGCTCTGCCTTGGCTGCACAGTCTCCCCATGGACATCCATATATAACAGTGGAGTCTGGTGACAAGCGTCAGGCCTGCGGCATGCAAGTACACAGCTAGAGGGGCTTTTGTCAAGTGCATGCACAGTGGTAGGGGTGAACTGAAGAGGTCTAGCCTGGCATCTTCAATTCATGCAGCTGCAGAGGCCTGGGCTGGATGCCAGTGTGGTTCCTGGGCTCCAGTGGGCAAGGAGAGGGACTCAGGAGGTTGGCATTAGCAAATCCTACTACCTTTGGACAAATGCTGGTGAAACCTGCAGAGCGTCCCCAGCAGCTGTGCAGGCTGTCGGTATCTTCAGTGTTGAAAGCTTTTGGGCTCACCTGCAGAGCAGGTTACTGGGAACTGTGGTTGCTCTGATTGTGTGACTACCATTGGAATCCCCCACTTTTCTTCCCCAAACCTAGCTATCTTCATACATCTCAGCTTTGCCAGTCTCTGAGTGGGGTGAACTAAAGCAGGTCCCTCCTGTGGGGCCCCCAAAGGCAGGAGAAGCTGGTTGCTCACCCCGTTCTTCCTTTCCTGGTTAATTCTAATTGGAGGGGTCTGTCTTGGTGTTGAGCAGTGCCAGCTTGTAGGATGGGTTGATGCAGACAAAATGAAGCTGCCTTCCTTCCTTTTTGGTGTGGTTATTCTCAAGTTGTTGTTGTTATTTTCTTAATTTTATTTTTTATTTTTTTAATTAGTTTATTTTCTATTTTTTAACTTTACAATATTGTATTTGTTTTGCCATACATTGACATGAATCCACCATGGGTGTACATGTTTTCCCCTTCCAGATTCCCCCTTCCCCCTCCCTCCCCATCCCATCCCTCCGGGTCATCCCAGTGCGCCAGCCCCGAGCACCCTGTATCATGCATTGGACCTGGACTGGCAATACGTTTCACATATGATAATTTACATGCTTCAGTGCCATTCTCCCATATCACCCCTCCCTCACCCTCTCCCATAGAGTCCATAATACTGTTCTATTTATCTGTGTCTCTTTTGATGTCTCGCATATAGGGTTATCTTTACCGATTGCCTAAATACCGTATATGTGTGTTAGTATACTGTATTGGTGTTTTTCTTTCTGGCTTACTTAACTCTGTATAATAGGCTCCAGTTTCATCCTCCTCATTAGAACTGATTCGAATGTATTCTTTTTAATGGCTGAGTAATATTCCATTGTGTATAGGTACCACAGCTTCCTTATCCATTCATCTGCTGATGGGCATCTAGGCTGCTTCCATGTCCTGGCTATTATAAACAGTGCTGTGATGGACATTGGGGTACATGTGTCTCTTTCAATTCTGGTTTCCTCAGTGTGTAAGCCCAGCAGTGAGATTGCTGGGTCCTATGGCAGTTTTATTTCCAGTTTTTTGAGGAATCTCCACACTGGTCTCTATAGTGGCTGTACTAGTTTGCATTCCCACCAACAGTGTAAGAAGGTTCCCTTTTCTCCACACCCTCTCCAGCATTTATTGCTTGTAGTCTTTTGGATAGCAGCCATTCTAATGCGCGTGAAAATGGGTGTGAAATGGTACCTCATTGTGGTTTTGATTTGCATTTCTCTGATAATGAGTGATGTTGAGCATCTTTTCATGTGTTTGTGAGCCATCTGTATGTCTTCTTTGGAGAAGTGTCTGTTTAGTTCTTTGGCCCACTTTTTGATTGGGTCTGTTGTTGTTATTTTCAAGTGTTGCTGAAATCTCTTAGGTGAACTCCAGAGCTGTTTTTTATTCCTGAATAGCTATTTAATTGTTGATCTTTGTTGGGGAATGGAAGCAGGAATCTCCTACTCCATCTTGGTGATATCACTCCCAAATTTGTATGATTTAAGCGAGTAAGTTTGTGGTAATTTATTAGAGCAACAAAGGTCTGTCTAGTCAAAGTTATGGTTTTTCCAGTAGTCATGTATGGATGTGAGAGTTGGAATATAAGGAAATCTGAGCGCCGAAGAATTGATGCTTTTGAACTCTGGTGTTGGAGAAGACTCTTGAGAGTCCCTTGGACCACAAGGAGATCCAACCAATCCATCCTAAAGGAAATGAGTCCTGAATATTCATTGGAAGGACTAATGCCGAAGCTGAAACTCCAATACTTCGACCACCTGATGCGAAGAATTGACTCATTGGAAAAGACCCTGATGCTGGGAAAGATTGAAGGCAGGGGGAGAAGGGGACAACAGAGGATGAGATGGTTGGATGGCATCACTGACTCGATGGACATGAGTTTGGGTAAGCTACGGGAGTTGGTGATGGACAGGGAAGCCTGGTGTGCTGCAGTCCATGGGGTCACAAAGAGTCAGACACGATTGAGCAACTGAACTGAACTGAACTGATTAGAGCAACCATAGTAAACTAATATAGCCAGGAAATATTCTAAAGGCTTCCCTTATATTATTTCATCCAATTCTCATGTTTTTCCATCTCATCATTAATCAGGGAGAGGTATATTAGTAAATAGATACTAATTTACCACCCCTTCCCCTCCACCTCTCCCTGCACCCCTGCTGCTGGTCCCACCACACTCACCCTGTACCCACATGCCACACGTGCAGAATCTTCCTGACTGTTTTATTCTGGGACAGAGAAGAATCTGAAGAGCCTTAAGCCTACGGTTTTTCTTCAAGCCAGTCCTACACCAATCCCATAACCCAGGGTCCAGAATAAGATGGAAAGAAGTAGCAACAGGAAAAAAAAAATTATATTTTTGTTGACTTGTTTTGTAAATCTGGATTTTTTTTATATTAGGTTAAGATGATACATCTGTATCTACCATGTACCTTAAGGTAGATTATGGTACAAGATGGATCTGTCTTAGACTTTATCCATCAGACTTTATTCTAAGTAATATCCCTGATTTGAACCCACAGGACAGTCTCAAACACATGCACAAATACATACTTATCAACCACAGACAAGTTCTCCTAGGAAAACCTGTTCTCTATGCAGTCGTGGGAGGAACAAAGGGCAGCAGTACTGCTGTCCTTTCTCTGACATCTCTCTGCCTTGTAATTTTGTTTCAAGAGAAATTCACTTAACATGCTTCCTTGAGGCTTCTGGATGGTGATTTCTAATGACAGATTTTAGATTGCATGTTGGCTTTGCCTTGGGTAAGCTCCCTGTTCCCTAAATTCTTCTTCTGTAGAAAATAGGATGATATCCATTGTCAAGATTATTATAATAACATGAGATGATATAAGTGGAAGTGTCTTGTTTATAGCAATCACGGTAACTGGTATACTCACAGCCCTTGTTAAGAGAGAACTTGGGCAGCTTTGTTGGTCCACAGTTGATTGGACCATGTGTGGACACCCGATCCCCCCAAATTAGCCAGATCCACAGGCTGATCAGATACTAATGGGGCAGCTCAGTGGAGAAAGTTGTGCCTAAAAAGCAAAGTAGGATCAGGTTGCTCTCTAGAATCTGAAATGGGAAACAAGAAGAGAATCAGGAAATTAGGGGCAGAAGCTAAAGCTAAAAAGATGTAAGGAAGGAGGAAGTTGTGGGGCCAGATGCAAGTTGTATTTCTTGAGTAGGGCTGAGTTATGAGGAAGCAGAAACTGAGTATACAGAAATGAGAACATCCCTAACAGTAGATGAGTCACAAAATGCAGAACAGGACACTGAAGATCCTTGATTCCTGCCACTGAGATTCCTGGAGTCATCTGGCACCCAGAAGAGTTCCTGTTCTTGGATTTCCATGGTTTAATTGCAGGGAGATTCTTTACCGCTGAGCCACCAGGGAAGACCCTTTCTTGACTTGTGCCTTCTTAAAATAAACTTCCATTACTTGAGCTGGACTGTTAATCCTTATGTCTTGCAAAAGAGCTTAATTAAAAAGAATCCACGTGGTAGTTTCATTTTTAAAACTGGATCATAAAACAGTGAGGCATAAGGGAAATAGGAGAATATTCCTGGCAAAGGGAATACCAAGAGTCACGACTTGGACTTCCCTGGTGGTCTAGTGGTAAAGAATCCACCTGTCAATGGAGGTGACGCAGGTTCAATCCCTGGCCCGGGAAGACTGCACATGCCACGCAGCAACTAAGGCCACAGCTGCTGAAGCCCATATGCCCTAGATCCAGTGCTCTGCAACAAGAGAAGCCACTGCAGTGAGAAGCCCTTGCACAGCAAGGAAGGCACAGAGCAGCCAAAAATAAAGAAATAAAAATTTTAAAATAAATAACCAAGATGGAGAAAAATTAAAAAACAAAAAGAATCAAGGCTTAGAGAGAGTATTAAGGGTATTGGTGGGTGGGCAGAATCTGAAAGCATGAGTCAGAGGGTTGCGATAGATCAGAACCAAAGCATAAAAGTAGTAAGGCAGGGTAGGGCAGTTGGGAACCTAGATGTCCATGATGGGCAGATTTACTATGTCATCAGTGGAAGCTCCTCCACTAAGGCTTTGTCATTCTCACACCCTGCAGGGTTTTACTTTAGTAATTCAAATGATCTTAAAGATCTTTAAAGATCAGTCAACAACCCCCACCTTGGGCAAGCACTATATCAACCTAACTGATTAATGATCAAAAGCCTAGTTGTTATTATGGAAGACTTCACCAGACCAGCTCCTTATCTTTGACTTTCAGAAACTTCAAGGAAGCTGCTTGAAAGAAATACAGAAAACAAGCTAAGTCATGGTTGACCTTGTGACCTTAATCACAGGGAAATGCAGTAAGGAGAGAACCTCGTTTCCCATCTGTGGCCTAATTCTGACCCAGCCCAGACCCAGGTGATGACTGAAGTCCCTGGGGGTTTGGATCCAGTTCAGTTCAGTTCAGTCACTCAGTTGTGTCCAACTCTTTGCGACCCCATGGACTGCAGCACACCAGGCTTCCTTTTCCATCACCAACTCACGGAGCTTACTTAAATTCATGTCCATTGAGTCAGTGATGCTGTCCAACCATTTCATCCTCTGTTGTCCCCTTCTCCTCCTGCCTTCAATCTTTCCCAGCATCAGGCTCTTTTCTAGTGAGTCACTTCTTTGCATCAGGTGGACAAAGTATTGGAGTTTCAGCTTCAGTATCCGTCCTTCCAATGAATATTTAGGACCAATTTCCTTTAGGATAGACTGTATCTCCTTGCAGTCCAATGGACTCTCAAGACTCTTCTCCAACACCACAGTTCAAAAGCATAAATTCTTCAGTGCTTAGCTTTCTTTATGGTCCAGCTCTCACATCCATACATGACTACTGGAACAACCATATCTTTGACTAGATGGATCTTTTTTGGCAAAGTAATGTCTCTGGTTTTTAATATGCTGTCTAGATTGATCATAGCTCTTCTTCCAAGGAGCAACCGTCTTTTAATTTCATAGCTGCAGTCACCATGTGCAGTGATTTTGGAGGCCAAGAAAATAAAATCTGTCACTGTTTCCATTGTTTTCCCATCTGTTTGCCATGAAGTGATGAGACCGGATGCCAAGATCTTAGTTTTCTCAATGTTGAGTTTTAAGCCAACTTTTTCACTTTCCTCTTTCACTTTCATCAAGAAGTTCCGCAGTTTCTCTTTGCTTTCTGCCATAAGGGTACAGTCATCTGCATATCTGAGGTTATTGATATTTCTCCCGGTGATCTTGATTCCAGATTGTGCTTCATCCAGCCTGGCATTTCATAGGATGTACTCTGCATGTAAGTTAAATAAGCAGGGTGACAATATACAGCCTTATAACTTATGGTTACCAAGAAGGAAAAGGGGTGGGGAGAAATTAGCTGGTTCATATACACACTGCTGATTATAAAATGATCCAGAAGGACCCACTGTATAGCATGCAGAACCCTATTCAACACTCTGCAATAACCTATATGGGAAAAGAACCCTAAAGGAACATATAAATGTCTAGACATAAGTGAATAAGTGAGTCGCTCAGTTGTGTCCAACTCTTTGCAACCCCATGGATTGCAGCCTTCCAGGCTCCTCTGTCCATGGAATTCTCCAGGCAAGAATACTGGAGTGGGTTGCCATTTCCTTCTCCAATAAGTGAATAAAGTTGCTATCTATTGGGGGGAAAAATCCACAACATTGTAAATCACTTATATTCCCCAATTCAAATGATACAATTAAAAAAAAAAGGCAATAGAAAGGCTGACTCTAGGCCCCTCATATATGGTGACCTAGGCTGGTGTCACATCCCTGGAATCTGAGCAGACTTGGGTCCCAAGGCTGGAGTGTCTTGGATCTGAGCAGGCAAGGAAGATGTGCCTGGCAATGAGCCCTCCACCAAAGGACCTGGAGAATCTCCAGCTCTGGGGGGTGGAGGGAGGTCCTCCTGCAGCCAAGGCAAGCCTACTGCACCCAAAGGATGCTGGAACTTCTGGGATGGAAGAGCTTTGAAAAAGTCCCCTGGGCTCCAAGACTCCTGGTGGTGGGGATCCCAACTCCAGCCTCCTTTCTTAGGGTCACCCCCCCTACGGATGACATCACCCTCCGTAAACTGGACTTACAGGAATTAGCACGTGACTAGGAAATAAAGTTTAAGGGGTCAGAAATCAAGAGACACAATACGCCCCGGCTGTTTGTTACTTCTGTCACAGTTAGCTGAAACGGACTATCCAGGAGCAAGGCTTTCCCTCAGGCTCTGGTTGCCTAAGTAACCAGAGTTGGGCAGGAAGAAATGTTGCCGCCTTGTGGCCATTTCCCATAACAACAACTTCAAAACGGGTGTTAATGATCTCTGATAACTCAGGATGCATGCAAGGCTGGAAAGGACACCTGCCCTCAAGTCCTTGGGGTAAATCACCAAAAAAAAAGTATTCAAAACAGGGTCGATGTCCAAGAAGCCAATTTCAACAGCTAAACTATACTCACACTGTATAAGATCAAAAAGCACATGGAAACATACTCCACATGACTAATTATCAAATCAGTGCAAATCAAAACAACACTGAGGAATCACCTCACCAGAATGGCCATCATCAGAAAGATCCACAAAGAATAAATTCTGCAGAGGTCGGAGACAAAAGGGAATCTTCCTACACTCTTGGTGGGGGTGTAAATGGGTGCAGCCACTATGGAAAACAGCATGGAGGTTCCTTTAAAAACTCATCACATAGGTACAATATGATCCCACAATCCCACTCTTGGGCTCAGATATGGAACAAAAAATCATAATTTGAAATGACTCGTGTGCCCCTATATCCAGAGCAGCATTATTTGCTAGAGCCGAGATAGAGAATCAACCAACAAGGCCAAAGACTGAAAAATGAAGACAAAGTGAGACAGCTAGATGCTGAATACTCCTCACTCATAAAACAGAATTGTAAGGTGAGTGCAGAGAAAAAGCGAGCGAGCCAGGCAGTCAGGCAAGAAAAGGGAAATTTATTAGAGGGAAACAAGAGAGTGACTGGCCCTTAAGGAGAACCAGTGTCCACCCTTTCTGATAGGGTTTTTCTTATACCTCACCAATCAAAAATTCTCTGAAGAGATGGTTAATTTTTAGCCTGTAGTTGAGTCCTGTGGTCACGTAGCCAGAGGTCTGGAATCTGGTGGTCTTGTAGCTTTGAGAAGGTAGTCACCAGTGAGAAAACAGAATGTTGTTTGAGCAATTTGGTCAGTCTCAAGGGTCACTGTGATTTTATTCTTTGTTTGGGAGGTCAACATAATGAGCCATCTTAACAATGAGCCCCCATGTGGGATCTATCAGTCCTTACCTTCATAGACAAGAAATGTGAATCTGTAATAGATAGTCCACAAGAAATAGTCTTTTCTCTCCTCCCATCCTTACTTCCTTGCACAGATACACAGAAATCTGTAACTCTAAGAGGTAATCCACAGTAATTCTCTCCTAAGTTTTGTCTATGTATACACAGAAAAGTATAACTGAGACAGATAATTCAGAAGGACCTGATGTTCAGCCCTCTTCTCATTCTTTTATGGCAAAAAAAAAAAAAAAAAGAGAGAGAGAGATATCCCACCCCATAAATACGTATGCCTGAGTCAGGAGGCTGTACGCCAACAACAATCACAAGACTGCGAATCGAGTGTACTGCACGGCAGCATCGACAAGATGGTAAGAAAAGGAGAGAAAAGCAGTGTCTACTCTCTTATCTCCGACCTCCTTGACTTGGGATGCTATCATGTCCCTGGAGCCTGGACAGACTTGAGTCCCACTGCTGACCTAGGGGTGGTTGATACAGCCTGGCAGGGTGCCCTTGATTGACCCTTCTAAAGGTCTACTCTCTCCTACATTCTGGCTGGGACCAGAGTCCCGTGTGGCATCAAGGCCTCAAGGGATTTGAAAGCAAGGTTCAGCTAGCCTCCACCTCTCCTGGTGCTGGGGATCCCAGCTCAAACCTTGTTCCTGAGAGCGCAGCCTCCTAGCACTAGCACCTAAGCACCTCAGCAGTCTACTGTGATCCTGGAAAGATTAGCCAGGGTGGGCTGTTTGTGTGATGCTTCAGGGGGAAAGATATCGGAGATGCAAGAGACTCAAGTCCTTTCGGGTTAGCTCAGGCACACTCCTCCCTATTTCATTGCCCAAGAAGCAAACTTTCCCTCAGGTTTTGGTCACCCCAGGAACCAAAGACAGGCCTGAATAATGTTGCTGCCTTGTGGACATTTTCTGTAACTACAACATTTTCTTGGGTGTTCACTGACAACTCAAATCACGAGGGCTGGATTTCTGTGAATGACAGAAATTAACATTACCCACCTCAGGAAATGTCTTGGGGCAGGTAAATGGAGAAATAAATTCCAAAGACAGCCGACTTTCAGTAACCCAATTGTCAAAGGTAAATTCTCCTGACAACCTTTTAGGGGGGAAAAAAAAAGCCAAAACAAAATCAAACCTCCACAGCAAGACAAGATATTATGGACCCCTAATTGCTGGAGGAGAAATCTATAATAATAATCCATAAGGATTATCATCTTCCTTCCTTCCTCCCTTCCACACACACACAGAAATCTCTGTCTCTCACCTATACACAGAAACATGCGTCTATAAGAGATACGCCACATAGACTGTTTTCTTCCTTCCTTCCTCATATAAACAGAACACTGTGTGTGAGATAGATAACCCACAAGGACTAGGTGCTCAGCACGTTGCTCAACCTTCTGCAATAAACTCTATGGCAAAAGAACCCAAAAAAGACCAGATATACTCCATGGATACATCGTACCTGAATCAGCCGACTGTACGCTGACAATAAGCACAGGGTGGCAGATTGACTGTACCCCTACATAGCATCAGCATGAAGGCAAAGGAAAGGAGAGAAAATCAACTTTATTCCTTCCCACCTCCCTCATTTGGGTTTCCATGGTATCCCAGGAGCCTGAGAAGGCTTGAGTCCCAAGGCTGGACTGGGGTAGGGTCCAGACAGCCTGGCAGGGTGTCCTTCATTGAGCCCTTTTTTAGTTATTATTTCTGAGCCTCTTTGAAAATCACGACTGTCTGCTTGTCTTGGCTGGGACCAGAGTCCTGAGTGGGATCAAAGCCTGGGAGATGGTGAAGCAATAGTCACCTAGCCTGCACATCTACTGGTGCTGGGGTTCTCAGCTCAAGCCTTCTTCCTGTTAAGATTAAACACTTCCTGAGAGTGCAGCCTCCTAGCACCTAAGTACCCTCAGCTGGTTGCTGTGGCCCCAGTTGGGATTAGTCTGCGGGTCGGCTGTGTGAAGCTTTAAGGGGAAGAAGCAGTGAGACACAAGGCTGCAGGCATTTTGCTCTGGCACGTTCCTCTCCAATTCACAGCCCAGGAAGCCCACTTTCCCTAAGGCTCTGGTTGTCTGAGGAACCACAGGCTGGCAGGGGAGAGTGCTGCCGCCACCTTGTGGAAACTTCCTGTAATGACAACCGCACTACCTGTGCTTACTGGCACTTCTACTTCAAATGTCCTTGTTCAGTCACTCGTTCTTGTCCGACTCTGCGACCCCGTGGACTGCAGCACGCCAGGCTTCCCTGTCCTTCACTATCTCCCAGAGCTTGCTCAAACTCATGTCCATCGAGTCAGCGATGCCATCCAACCATCTCATCCTCTAACATCCCTTTCTCCTCCTGCCTTCAATCTTCTGCAGCATCAGGGGCTTTTCCAGTAAGTCAGTTCTTCGCATCAGGTGGCCAAAGTATTAGAGCTTCAGCTTCAGCATCAATCCTTCCAATGAATATTCAGGACTACTTTCCTCTAGGATTGACTGGTTTGGTCTGCTTGCAGTCCAAGTGACTTTCAAGAGTCTTCTCCAACACCACAGTTCAAAAACATCAGTTCTTTGGCACTCGGCCTTCTTTATGGTCCAACTCTCACATCCATACACGACTACTGGAAAAACCATAGCTTTGACTAGACGTGCCTTTGTCAGTAAAGTAATGTCTCTGCTTTTTAATACTCTCTCTAAGTTTGTCATAGCTTTTCTTGCAAGGAGCAAGTGTGTTTTAATTTCAAGGTTGCAGTCACCATCTACAGTGATTTGGGAGCCCAAGAAAATAAAGTCTGTCACTGTTTCCATTATTTCCCCATGTATTTACCAGGAAGTGATGGGACTAGATGCCATGATCTTCATTTTTTGAATGTAGAGTTTAAAGCTAACATTCAAATGTATTGGGTTGTTAATGACATCTGCCCTCAGGCCATTTACTTGGGTGGGCTTTGCAGAAAGAAATTCCAAACAATGGACTTTCAGGAAGCCAAGAAGCAAGGGAAATTTTCCACACACCCTTTAAGGAATAAACAAAACTATACAAAATCCAAATCTCCACCACAGGCCAAGATGCTCTGCATCCCTAATTACTTCAGGAATGTCAATCAAAAAATGACAATTAGAAATCATACACCACCCTTCAGGTTGGGCATCCTCATAAATCCACAAACAATAAATGCAGGAGAGAGCCTTGAGTAAAAAGAACCCCTACACAGTAGGTGGGAAGGTAGTCTGGCAGCACGAAGGATAATTGACAGTCTCCAAATGCCTGAAAATAAACTACTGAGAGAGGCTAAGCCTAGGATCTAATACTCCCCCATTGGAGAAGGCAATGGCAACCCACTCCAGAACTCTTGCCTGGAAAATCCCAAGGGCAAGGAGCCTGGTGGGCTGCAGTCCATGGGTCCTAAGAGTCGGACACGACTGAGCGACTTCACTTTCACTGTCATGCATTGGAGAAGGAAATGGCAACCCACTTCAGTGTTCTTGCCTGGAGAATCCAAGGGATGGGGGAGCCTGGTGGGCTGCCGTCTATGGGGTCGCACAGAGTCGGACACGACTGAATCGACTTAGCAGCAGCATCTGGTCCTAGATCCCGAGAAATCCATCATTCAAAAGACACATGCAGCCCAACCTACAAGAAGCAACACCCATAAACAGCAAAATCCTCAGCGACAGATTAAAGCGTCAGCAAGATGTGCTCCATATGTATGATGGACTCTTAGTCATATCAAAACAACACTGAACAAGGAAATTTTGCCCCTAGGAGCTGATCGGGCCTACATGGGGGCTCATGGTAGAAATGGCTCATTACGTTGACCTCGCAAACAAAGAATAAAATCACAGTGACCCTTGAGACTGACCACATTGCCCAAACCACATTCTGTTTTCCCGAGGGTGCCTACGTTCTCAAGGCTATGAGACCACCTCATCCCAGACCTCCAGGTATGTGACCACAAGACTCAGCTACAGGCTAAAAATTAACCATCCCTTCAGAGAAGTTTTCATTGGCGGGGTATACGAAAGACCCTGTCAGAAAGGGAGGACACTGGTTCTCCTTAAGGGCCAATAACCCTCTCGTTTCCCTCTAATAAATTTCCGTTTCTTGCCCGACTGGCCGGCTCGCTCACTCCCTTTTCTCTGCACTCGCCTTACATTCGGTGACAAAACCCGGGAGGGAAGATCCACAGCAACTGGGTGGGCTCCCCTCACGAGCCCACCTCCGATGGTCCCCTCCCTTGGACCTTGCCGAGAAACTGAGATGAGCTCCGGACGGGACTCTCCACTTGCCTTGCTAGACTGCCATCCACACAGCGGCCCACATTTCATCCCTCGGTTACAAGGGTGAGCGAAATCACATTCCCTGGGATCCTCTGTCTTTCTCTCTCGCCTCGTAGGCAGGAGGATCCCCACAGCCCTCGGGCCCTCAGCCTTGTGCCCCATCTGACTTTGAGATAGGGGATGACCATTTCACAACAGACTATTACTAGTCTCTGAGAAGGTCCTGAAAACAGGGATGCCTTTTCTCTCGGCCCTTTCTCCTCACTTTCCTTCACACTTGTCTGGTGTTTCAGTCGCTAAGTTGTGTCCGACTCTTGTGACCCCATGGACTGTAGCCCACCAGGCTCCTCTGTTCAGGCTCCTCTGTCCCTGGGATTTCCCAGGCAAGAATAGTGGAGTGGGTTGCCATTTCCTTTTCCAGGGGATCTTCCCAACCCAGGGGTCGAACCCAGGTCTCCTGCATTGCAGGTGGATTCTTTACCAGCTGAGCTACGAGGGCAGTCACACTTGTCTACACTTCCTATTCGGCCACAATGGGAAAATCTCAATCCCAGCCCTCAAAACCTACTCCTCTAGGATGCCTTCTCCGAAACCTAAAAGCCTTGGGCTTCCAAGGAGACATAAGACCAAAAAGACTTATTTACTGTTCTAACACTGTCAGGCCACAATACAGACTTGATAATAGGTTCCAATGGCCAGAAAACAAAACTCTCGATTATAATACTCTATGGGACCTCCGTACCTCCTGCCGCTGCAAGGGGAAGTGGTCAGAGATCCCTCATGTCCAGGCATTCTTTGCTCTTTGCTCTCCCTCTGTGAATCCTGTTCTACTTGTCAAATACTCTGAGCCCATTCTGGGCCTAATACAGTGTCTCCCGATTCCTGTTGAGACTTCTTCTTTCAACCCTACCGACCACAGCCCACACCCTATAGCTCCCAATCCCCTGGCAGTCGCTCCAGATCCAGTTTCACAACCTCCACCTTACGTCCCCTCCTCCCTCCCTCCTTCTCAAGGGCAGGCCGCCTGCCTCCCAAGCCCCCTCCCCTGCAAGCTCTGAGACCTCAGCCCCACCCTCTACCCCGAGGGTTCCAAGGCTCTACTCAGACCTCCCTAGATCCCCTCCTCATAAATGGTCTGAACAACGTTAAAGCCAGAAACTTTGCAGCAGGACCTCACTCTTTCTCTGCTCCACCTCTCCCTTTATGGGAGGTAGCTGGATTCGGGTTTGCATCCCATTCTCCCTCACCGATCTATCTCAAACTGAAAAGCATCTTGGCTCCTTCTCTTCAGACCCTGATAATTACCTAGAAGAATTCAAGTATCTTACCCAGTCTTGCAACTTAACCTGGCATGATATTTACATCATACTTTCCTCCAATCTTCTCCCAGAAGAGAAGGAACGAGGACGGCAAGCCCCTCAGGCTCATGCTGATGAAATACACAGGACTGAGGACACCAAGCCTGTAGGGGCAACGGCTGTGCCCCGAGATGATCCCAAATGGGATTATCAGGCAGGGAGACCTGGACGAGCAGCCCGTAATCATATGGTTGCTTGCCTCATTGTGGGCCTTCAAAAGGCCTTCTCACAGTAGCAGGTAAGCTAATCCCTTTTCTCATTAACATGGGGGCCACTTACTCTGCTATGCCTGGCTAATACGGAAAAACCAAGGTCCCTCAGGTCTCTGTTATAGGGGTTGACTGTTTAATATCTATGCCACAAATTAGCAAGCCTCTACTTTGCACACTTCAACATACCCCATTTCCCCATTTTTTCTCATACTCCCCAAATGCCCCACTCTTATTCTTGGAGAGACCTTCTCTCAAAATTCAAAGCCTCTGTTACTATCCCAAGCCCATCTTCTGATCTAGCCTGGCTACTGCTCCTCAACCCCACCTCCTCTTCCCCTGCCCCATTGCCCTCCCCAACCACAAATCCTATAGTTTGGGATACAGACAACCCATCTGTCACCTCTCACCATGTTCCAATTCATATCCGCCTCAAAGACCCCTCTAAATTCCCCAATCAACCACAATACCCAATATCCCAAAAACATCAACAAAGGTTAAAGCCTGTCCTCACTAAACTGCTGCATCAGGGCCTCTTGCGCCCTAGCCGCTCTCCCTATAACACTCCTATCTTACCCCTCAAAAAGCCAAATAGCTCCTATCACCTGGTCCAGGACCTGAGACTTATCAATGAGGCTGTTATCCCCATATATCCAGCAGTTCCAAATCCCTATACTCTTCTCCCTCTCACTCCCTCTTCCACTACACACCTCACCGTTCTACCTCAAGGATGCCTTCTTTACCATCCTTTTGCACCCAAACTCTAAAGACCTCTTTGCCTTATCTGGACTGATCCAGACAATCACTGCTCCCAACAGCTGACAGGGACAGTCCTCCAACAAGGCTTTCATGATAGCTCTTGTTTCTTTGGCCAAGCTCTAGCATCAGACCTAACCTCTCTTGACCTTACTCTGAGTACTGTCCTCCAATATGTGGACCATCTCCTCCTTTGTAGTCCTTCGCTTACACACTCTCAACAACACACTATACAACCCCTCAATTTTCTAGCCAATCGAGGCTATTGAGCATCTCCCACTAAGGTTCAGCTTTCTCTTCCTAGAGTCACCTATCTTGGAGTCCTTTTAACACCAACAAAAAGATATATTACTACCGATAGAAAGTCCCTTATATCGACCCTACCACTCCCTACATTGAAAACAGATCTGTCCTGCTGGGGGTTAGCTGGGTATCTATGCCTCTGGATTCCTAATTTCACCCTCTTGGCACAACCCCTATATCAAGCCACCCGAGGAGATCTTTCAGAACCCCTACAGCTAAAATCAAATATCCATTCAGCCTTTAAGACCCTTAAGCAAACCGTTCTCTCAGCCCCAGCTCTCACACTTCCTGACCTATCTCGCATCTTTATACTCTACACTACTGAGAGACACAAAATTGCCCTAGGAGTTTTGGGACAAAATCAGGGCCCCTCCTTCACCCCTGTCACTTATCTGTCAGAGCAACTAGATACCGCAATTCAAGGACGGCCAGCCTGCCTACGTGCTCTGGCAGCAGCTGCAGTCCTCGCTCAGGAAAGTAAAAACCTTCCTTGGAGCACCCATTGTCATTCATTCACTACATGACTTTAAGGACTTACTTTCTCACAAATCCATGACCCTCCTAGCTCCTTCACGCATTCAGCTAATTCATGTCACCCTTCTTGAATCTCCCGAGGTCTCCTTTGAACGCTGTCCTACTCTCAACCCCGCCACCCTTATCCCTAGTTCTTCTGAGCCCCTCATTCATACTTGCAAAGAGGCATTAGAAGACCTGATGCCCCATTTCTCCCATATTTCCTCAACCCCTTTAAACAGCCCTGACTTTACTTGGTATATTGATGGCAGCTTCTCTACAACATCAGAAAGAGAAAAAGGTAGCTGGATGTGCAATTGTCTCTGACACTGAAATTATTGAATCCCAACCTCTCCCCTCGGAAACCTCTTCCCAAAAGGAAGAACTTATTGCACTAACTAGAGCCCTTACCCTCGCAGTTAACAAGAGAGCAAACATACACACTGATTCTAAATACACTTTCCACATCACACACTCACGTGCTGCCATCTGGAAGGAACGAGGGCTCCTATCTACTGAAGGCTCTCCCATAACTAATGCCCTGCTTATACTCCAACTTTTAAAAGCAGCTAACATGCCAACTGAAGTAGGCATCATACATTGCCGAGGTCACCAGGCAGCCTCAGACTTCATTTTACTGGGTAACAACACTGCAGACAGAGAAGCAAAAAAAGCCTCACTCCAATCACCAACTCAACAACTTATAGTAATCCCCAACATAAAGCCCCTTCACCTCCCCAAGGAAAACAGGCCATTATTACAAGAAGGAGCACAACCACAAGGAGACTGGTTACACAAACAGGGCTGCTATGTCCTTCCCCAATCTCAGGCCACACAGATTCTTATGGACATTCATCAGGCCCTACACATAGGCACTAAACGTCTTTACCATCTCTTAAGACCTCTTATGGCATCACCAACTCAATGGACATGAGTTTGACAGGCTCTGAGAGTTGGTGATGCACAGGGAAGCCTGGAGTGCTGCAGTCCATGGGGTCGCAAAGAGTCAAACACGACTGAGTTACTGAACTGAACTGAAGACCTCATATCACTCCGCTTAACCTTCTTTCACTTCTACAACAAACCACTCACTCTTGCATTATCTGTCCCTCAGTCTCACCACAGGGAGCCCTAAAGCCTATTCCCTCATTCCCAATACATCAGGCTCGAGGGCATATCCCAGCAGAGGACTGGCCAATTGACTTCACTCACATGCCTCCAACTCAAAAATGAAAACTCACGCTCACTCTCAGAAACACTTTTTCAGGGTGGATTGAGGCTTTTCCTACGAGATCAGAAACTGCCTCAGAAACTGAGTAACATAGTTTCTCATACAAGAAATCATCCCTTTGGCTTCCCATTCTCTCTCCAATCTGATAATGGGCCAGCTTTTATCTCCCAAATCACTCACAAGTAGCCAAATCCCTTGGCATAACCTGGAAACTACATATTCCTTACAGACCCTCCATATCCCACTAATTCATAACCGACCCAAATGGGCAATTCAATTCATTCCTCTATTAATAAGTATAGGAATAGCAGCTGGGATTGGAACAGGGACAGCAAGACTCACAACTTCTTTAAATTACTACCTTTCTAAAGACCTCACTGAGCACCTAGAAGAATAGCTATTAGCCTTATCACTATCCAAAACCAGCTAGATTCCATGGCAGCCATGGTCCTCCCAAACAGAAGAGGATTAGGCCTTCTGATGGCAGAGAAAGGGGGCCTATGTCTATTTTTGGAGGAAGCTTGCTGCTTTTACACCAACAAATCAGGTGTTGTAAAGGAAGAAAGTAAAAGTCCCTCAGTTGTGTCCGACTCTTTGTGACCCTATGGACTATACAGTCCATGGAATTCTCCAGGCCAAATACTGGAGCGGGTAGCCTTTCCCTTGTCCAGGGGATCTTCCCAACCCAGGGATCGAACCCAGGTCTCCCACATTTCAGGCAGATTCTCTACCAGCTGAGCCACCAGGTTGTGAAGGAGGCAGCAAGAAATCTGATAAACAGGGCCTCAAAAATACATCACCATCTCAGTAATTCATGGGAAAACTGGTTAAGCAATTGGAATTGGATGCCCTGGGTCCTACCTTTTCTAGGCCCTCTTCTTCTGCTTACCCTTATTCTAACTTTCAGCCCATGTTTAATGCGTCTTTTTTCAAAATTTCTTCAGAACCGCTTATGAACATTCACCAACCCAGCTATCCATGAGCTACTTCTAACTCGCTCAAATTACCAAAAACCAACCCCACACAAATCCCCTTGACCCACAAACAGGCTTTTCTCATCTCACCTCCACTATGCCCCTGTCCCACAGGAAGCAGTTATGGACGATTGACCTCTGGCCCTTATCCTAAATCAAAAAGGCTGAATGCCAGGGTCTACATGGGGACTCATGGTAGAAATGGCTCATTATGTTGACCTTGAAAACAAAGAACAAAATCACAGTGACCAAATTGCCCAAACCACATTGTGTTTGCCCGTGGGCACCTATGTTCTCAAAGCTACGAGACCACCAGATTCCAGACCTCCACCTATGTGACCACAGGACTCAACTACAGGCTAAAAATTAACCATCCCTTCGGAGAATTTTTCATTGGCGAGGTATACGAAAGACCCGTCAGAAAGGGAGGACGGTGGTTCTCCTTAAGGGCCATTCACCCTCTCGTCTCCCTCTAATAAATTTCCCTTTTCTTTGCCTGACTGCCCAGCTTGCTCTCTTTTCTCCACATTCACCTTACAGTAGGTACAGGGATAGATCTAGAATACTCATACACTGAGGGAACCCAGCCAGAGAGAGCAAGGCAAAAACTCAAGATGTCGCTTCTAGGCGAAATAAAAAGAAAGTGAAAAAAAGAACTAATTTACAACCCAAAGAGATTTTATTGAGTCCCAGCTCACTCTGCTCACCACAAAGTGATGTCTCTGCTTTTTAATATGCTGTCTAGGTTTGTCAGAGCTTTACTTCCAAAGAGCAAGCATCTTTAAATTTCATGGTTGCAGTCACCATCTGCAGTGATTTGGGAGCCCAAGAAAATAAAATCTGTCACTGTTTCCACTTTTCCTCCATCTGGTGGTTCAGTCCCTAAGTTGTGTCTGACTCCTGCGACCCCATGGACTGTAGCCCACCAGACTCCTCTGTCCATGGGATTTCCCAGGCAAGAATAGTGGAGTAGGTTGCCATTTCCTTCTCCAGGAGATCTTCCCAACCCAGAAATCGAACCCTGGTCTCCTGCATTGCAGGCGGATTCTTTACCAACTGAGCTACGAGGGAAGTCACCTTCTATTTGCCATGAAGTCATGGGACCAGATGCCATGATCTTGGTTTTTTGAATGTTGAGTTTTAAGCCAGCTTTTTCACTCTCTTCTTTCACCTTCATCAGGAGGCTCTTTAGTTACTCTTCACTTTCTGCAAGTAAGAGTGGCTTATCTTTAGGAACGCAACCAGTGCAATCTATCACATGAAAGATCAGAAGGGGAAAGCACTGTAATTTCTATTAAGAATTACACCTGAACCAGTGTAATTAAGCTACAAGAAGAGATGAAATCATAGGAACTGGAGAGTAAGACATACAAAACCATCATGTATTACATGCAATATGATTGTGTCAAAAATCCAAACAATTTTTAAAATAAATTTGAATTTAAGATCATCACTGGACATAGGTCAGTGATCCATTGTATTCCTTTATAGAAATAAAAAGAAGTTGAAAACAAAAGAATTTTAAATATGATTTACTAAAAATGCATAAAAGACCAAATACATAGGAATAAATCTAGTACAAGTTAGACTGCAAACTACAAAATATTATTGAAGAAAATTAAAGGGGAAACATTTTAAGACCTAAATAGAGGATATATCAGATGTGTGGATTAAAAATTTCAATATTGTAAAGGCTATCAGTTCTCCCCAGATTGATCCATAGATTTAATCTTAATTAAAATCCCAGTAGAATACTCTAGTAATTTTTTTTTAATCCCAGTAGAAGTTGTTGTGGAAATTATCAAGATGGCTATAAAATCATATGTCAAGTCAAAGGCTTTAGTATATCCAAGCAAGAAAAACAAACCTGGAGAATTTACATCATCATATATGGAGAATTTTTATTATAAAGTAATTAACACAGTAGGAAATTGATGTATGGAGAGAAAACCCAACTAAGGGAACAGAATTAAGAAATACACACACAGAATTACCTGATTTATGATAATAGGGACAGTGTAATGGAAAGAGTGACTTTTTACTGATGGTTCTGGGTTGATTGGCTCACTTCAGGGGAACAAAATGCCTTGAAACTCAGCATAAAAAAATATCAGTGTCCAATGTATTTCAGGTGTAAAAGTGAAACATGGAATCATGTGACTAACTGCCTGGGAGTATTAAATATGCTGTAAACATTGTTGTATTACATTGCTTCTCCATTTCTGTTTATGATGTGTGCATGAGTGTCAGTCCTGTCTGACTCTTTGGGGTATTTATTAACTATTTGTTAACTGAATGAAACAGTGGTTTAACTCAAAATATGAATTGGAGTATCACATTCTTTGTAGAAAATATCTATAACTCCAACTATGACATTATTAGTCTTTTTGCTATAGACATCTTTACTGTGTGGTATTTAATGAGGTAAGCCATACATTGATGTAACACATGCGAAAGATAGATATTCTACTTTAAATTATATACTAATTGCATTAGAATGGTTTAAGAGAAAAATATCAATGCCTTTACAAATGTTGTCATCTTTATGCATTTCTGTACACCTAAAAGGAATTCCTCATACAGAGGAATGCTGTATTTTCTCCATCTAGAAAGGTCTGCATTCTCTTATCACTCTATGGTAGTCAAGAAATCTATCATGGTTATTCTTTCCTGAGTATCATCAAGGATATGATCTTTGCTTCCTTCCTGTACTCTCTGCACTTGTTGGTCACTTATCAAACACTGTCTTTCTTTGTCAGAAAATTAAAGTGTTAGTTGCTCAGTCGTGCCCAACTCTTTGTGACCCCATGGACTGTAGCCTGCCAGGTTCCTCTGCCCATGGGATTCTCCAGGCAAGAATACTAGAGTAGGCTGCCATTTCCTTCTCCAGGGTATCTTCCCAACCCAGGGATCAAACCTGAATCTCCCACACTGCAGGCAGATTCTTTACCAACTGAGAAACCAAGTGTAGTATAAAGTTGTGTGGCTCCAGATAAATTTTAAACCCCTTTGTTGGAGGTAGAAATCACACCTATTTACCAATAATCTAACATTATTTTGGACATAGCATAATTTAATTGACTAGTTACAAAGACTGATCAAGATTGAGCTCTCTAAGATCTAATATATGAAACAAATCTTCAAATATTAGGCACAATATCTCTTGAAGATAGAGTAAAAGTTATAATAAACTTCCAAGTAATGGATGTCACAAGGAAGCCTGGTGTTGAAGAACAAAAATAAAACCTATTCAAAAACAAATAAATGAAACTGCTTATAAACCTTCAGAAATGGTAGAATGCTAAAACATTGTGAAAAATCAAACCTACTCCATTTAGTTCCTGACTTATTCCAAAAAGGCAGAGAGAAGATCCAACAGGTTTCATCAACCAGTCAGTTGCTAAGCAACTCATCGCTAAGAAGGACGTAAAGTGCCTTGACAATGATTATGGGCATCAGAGGATGTCCTTGCATTAGTCCAGTGACACAATTGCAGAGAAATACAAAAATAAAGAAGGATAAAAGCCAGGTAGTCCTCAGAGGCTAACCTCAAATGACTGACCTTTGAAAAGGTCTTATGTCTTAGCACAAACGTAAGTACTGAACACTTGACCATTTCACAGCAGATTTTCTTCATTACGGAAGTACTTCATGAGTCACAAGAATACTATGAAAACAATCTGAGTAATGACATGCTTAAAATAATGCAAAAATCTTCATTTCCATCTCCATTTCCATATTTTCAATTTATGTTGTAAAGTAGTATGCTTAAAATTAAATCCCAAGTTCTCGAGTTAATATCACTGTCATTTTCCCTGCTGATGAGTAAAAACTTCATTTATGATTAAAAAAAAAGTTCTAAAAAATGTACTAGTTGCATGGGAAGGTTTTTGAAAATGCACCAGGTACCTTTTACTAACTAGTGGCAATTACATTTTTTATAATTATACAGAGAAATAAGAGCATACTGAAATGAAAGAGAATAATAAAATAGCAGAGGTAAAATAAAGTCCTAATTTCCAAAATGTAAAGACAGATTCTGCACTACAAGGACTTCTGTACTGGCTTCTCGTAACAACTGACGTGCAAGGAGGACAAATCAGTCTCTGGTCCCAGCACGAGATGGACGGTTTAAAGCTGCGGGGGAGCAGCGAGAAGCCGTGAGCTGTATGCGCCTTTCCCCTTGATCATAAATTTTCAGGAGACACAGATGGGGACCCTCTACAAACTGATGACAGCCTCAGATAATCTTGTGGCTTCCCTGGTGGCTCAGACTGTAAAGAATCTGCTGCAGTGCAAGAGACCCAGGTTCGACCCTGGGTTGGGAAGATCCCCTGGAAGAGGGAACGGTAACCCACTCCAGTAATCTTGCCTGGAAAATCCCGTGGACAGAGGAGCCTGCTGGGCTACAGTCCATAATCTGGCTGTGTGAGCACAGGACCATTAACGTCATGAGTTGTTTCTGCTTTGGGGTTCACCCCAGAGTGTTTTACATGTGAGTGTCTTATATATAACAGAGCAGACTTCAAAGGAAAGTGAATGGTACTCTTCAATTTTCTTCCTTTCAGGGTAATTTTTAAATTGTTTTCATTTTGATTTATTTATGGTCTCAAAAGTAAGTTAGACCATCTTACTACTGACAAGAGTTACCAACAGCTACACAGAACAAGGTTGAAAAAAGGTGGGACTAAAAGAAAGTGTAATTTTTTAAATGTATTTTTATAATTATAAAAATTATATATTTTTGTAATAAATATATCTTTCACGGAAAGTTTTCTAAAAGTTACATTTGAATCTCAATTTCTAAAGGTAAACTTTTTAAATTTAACAAAAAACTAAATTAAAAGTGAAATGTCTTTGATAAATTAATTATGTGAACACTTGAAATACATAAAAATGGTAAGCTAGTGTTCACGGTGTTGGTTGAATTCACATGTCAGCTGTCAGGTACAGCGTGAGCGCCTCTGAGCTGAGAGATCTCTATTGCTGTTGTTCAGTCGCTCAGTCATGTCCAGCTCTCTGTGACCCCATGGACTGTAGCCCACCAGGGTCCTCTGTCCATGGGGTTCTCCAGGCAAGAATACTGGAGTGGGTTGCCATTTCCTCCTCCAGGGGATCTTCCTGACCCAGGGATTAAACCCACGTCTCCTACACTGGAAGGCAGATTCTTTACCACTGAGCTACCTGGGGAGCCCCCCAGCTGCTTTGAGCCAAGATTTCTGGCCTGCTGTCTGTTTATTCGGTGGAAGCTGAGATGGAAACCACAGCCAGCTCCCTGCCCCTCCTCAGTTCGCAGGCCAAGTGGGCAGCTCACACCTCCCCCGCCATCATGCCTCACCAAGCATCCTATGGCCAGCATTTATCCACTGGAACCACTGAACAGGCCATTTTCGTATATTCTGTGTGGATTAAGTACAAAGAGCACTGTGCACCTCCATTAAAATAGAAACCTAATTGTTCTGACGTTAACAAACATAAATCAAGTGTTATTATTAACAAATAAAAAGACTAACACCTTTGGGAGATGCCAAGGGTTTTCATAGATTTCTACCTTCAAAGCGTCAGTTCTTCTTTCTCCCTTTCCACTCCATTTAATCAATTAGAAAAGACAAGTCTGCTTATTTTCAAAGTCCACATTTCCCAACAGGAAACTGAAAGCCCAGTAAACAATTATGGAAAACGGGGCAGAGCAAAATACTACAGTCATTCATGCTGTTTGAAGTTTTCCTGAACATCTGTTTTCTGTTGCTTCTTTCTCACTGAAATGGGTTATACATATGCCCTCAAAAAGCTAGAGTCTGGAATATGAAGAATTGTTTTGGTTAATACAGAAAGTACTTCCTTACAATACCAGAACTAAAGATCAGAGTCTTAGAGAGTAGGTAAAAACATCTTTTCTCTTTTGGTCTTCTAATTTCTTCAGTCTGATGAAGAGTGATCTGATTTCTTCAAGCTGATTTGATCCAAATCAAAAATAGAGCTAATGCACATAGTTTTGAACTTGAAGTATTAATAAATCAGTTATAGCTCATAGTTACTGTTCTATGTATCTCACAAGAACTTTCACCAACTGATCCATAAGTAGGGTGACTAGAGTTTTGTATGTTTTTGAAAAATGATTCGTCATCTACAGGCAATCGTATTAGGGCTTTATTTTGAGAAATATTAGTTTGGTTTATTTTAAATCAGGACACAGTTGAGAATGGCCCTAATACTGCCTTTCAGAGAAGTAAGAAGAACTATGTGCTGCCCTGCTGCTCTCTCTGCCCAGCACCGTGGAGACCCTGCTCAGCGCATAAAAGAACTGTCTGCTGAAGAACTAGCTCTTATCTGTGCTCAGCATTAGCAAAAGCCCCAAGGCAACAACAAAGATGTTGTCAAAGTGTAGCTGGGAATCTGTTAGTGATTCTCACAATGTTGATGGCAGTTTTACAGTCATCACTTTGAAACTTGTAAGCCAGAGTTTTGGTAAGAGTGTATGCTTTCTGCAGATGTGTGAAGAAACGCTTTGTGCTGTGGTTGTGTGTGTCTAAAACCTGTTGAAATAACTGTGTGACTTGGCAAATGCACTCAATCATACATTTAGGTAATGCCACAAATCAAACTGGGTATCTCAGTTTTTAAAAATGAAATTTTCAGGGACTTCCTTGGTGGTCCAGTGGTTAAGAATCCAGCTTGCAGTGCAGTGGGATTCAGGTTCAATCGCTGATCGGAGAACTAAAATCCCAAATACTGAGGGGCAAATGAGCTTCATGCCACAGCTACTGAGCCACAGAGCCACAACTAGAGTTCTCCCAGCGACTCAAAAGATCCTGCATAATGCAGCAAAGATCCCATGTGCCCCAACTAAGACCTGATGCAGCCCAATAAACACATAATAAATAAATTCTTTAAAAAGGTGAAAATTTTCAGCCATTTCGAAGAATAATACATTTGAAATCTATGTGAGTTAATACATTTCTGAAAGAGCTGATTTCCCTGCACCACATGAGTGGGTCCCGAGAGAGTGGGATTTATGGGAAACACACAGGGTTAAAAGAAGGCCACTGTAGCTGGAGACACAGGGGTGGAGGTGGCCATACCAGACCACAGAGACAAGTGGCTGAGGATAGAAGCTCAGTTGTGAGGATGCTACCATCATCACTGTCTGCTTCCTGACAGAATTTAGAAGCTTAGGAAAGAGTTTTCTCACTCTCTCTCTCTTCATAAGACGCTTGGGGCAGGTTATCTGGGAGTTCAGTGTCTGCGGGATGCAGGTGCAATGTCATGGGTGCTGAGGGCATTGGAAGGCTTGGCTGGAGCTGGGGCATCCACCTCTGTGTGGTCCAGCTTCACGGGTGAGGGCAGGAGGGAGGCCCACTTCCAGGTCACCTGTGCCTTTCCAGAGCTACTGTGTCCCCCTTCATGTGGCAGCCACTGCCCCTCAACAAGGGCCCCAAGGGGAGGCGGAGGAAGCAGCCCATTCCATATCAGGAAAAGACTACATCAAGGCTGTATATTATCACCCTGCTGATCTAACTTCTATGCAGAGTACATCAGCAAAATACTGGGCTGGAATCAAGATTGCCAGGAGAAATATCAATAACCTCAGATATGCAGATGACACTGCCCTTATAGCAGAAAGCAAAGAGGAACTAAAGAGCCTCTTGATGAAAGTGAAAGAGGAGAGTGAAAAAGTTGGCTTAAAGCTCAACATTCAGGAAACTAAGATCATGGCATCCGGTCCCATCACTTCATGGCAAATAGGGAAATAAAGGTAACAGTGACAGACTTTATTTTTGGGGGCTCCAAAATCACTGCAGATGGTGATTGCAGCCATGAAATTAAAAGACGTTTGCTCCTTGGAAGAAAAGCTACAACCAACCTAGATATCATATTGAAAAGCAGAGACATTACTTTGCCAACAAAGGCTCATCTAGTCAAAGCTATGGTTTTTCCAGTAGTCATTTATGCATGTGAGAGTTGGACCATGAAGAAGGCTGAGTGATGAAGAATTGATGCTTTTGAACTGTGGTGTTGGAGAAGATTCTTGAGAGTCCCTTGGACTGCAAGCAGATCAAACCAGTCAGTTCTAAAGGAAATCAGTCCTGAATGTTCATTGGAAGGACTGATGCTTAAGCTGAAGCTCCAATACTTTGGCCACCTGATGCGAAGAGCTGACTCATTGGAAAAGACCCTGACGTTGGGAAAGTTGAGGACAGGAGGCGAAGAGGGCGACAGAGGATGAGATGGTTGGATGGCATCATCGACTCAATGGACATGAACTTCAGCAAACTCCGGGAGATGATGAAGGACAGGGAAGTGTGGTGTGTTGCAGTCCATGGGGTTACGAAGAGTCAGACACAACTGAGCAATGAAGAATAATGCCTGTCCACTGCCTCCCAATGATAATGGCAAAGGTGAGCAATGAACAGAGAAAAGAGAAAGAGGTGAAAAGGCAGGACTGGAAAGGGAAGAGAAGAGCCTGTAGTCAGTTATTGGACCAGACCTTCGGCTCTGTGGACTGTTGTCACCATCAGTCAACAGGGAGGAAGGGCAAGGGGACAGAATTCATTAAAGTAAGGAGCTCAGAATCTGCCTGCAATGCAGGAGACCTGGGTTCAATTACTGGGTCAGGAAGATCCCCTGGAGAAGGGATAGGCTACCCACTCCAGTATTCTTGGGCTTCCCTGGTGGCTCAGCTGGTAATGAATCCACCCACAGTGTGGGAGACCTGAGTTCGATCCCTGGGTTGGGAAGATCTCCTGGAGAAGGGAACGGCAACCCACTCTAGTATTCTGCCCTGGAGAATTCCATGGACTGTATAGTCCATGGAGTTGCTAAGAGTCAGACACTACTGAGTGACTTTCACTTTCAAGGAGCTCAGGAATCACAGAGATTCAGAGTCATTAGGATGTGAGAGCTTCCTGTCAGTCCTGAAACCCTTGTTCTCTGGTTGATAGAAGATTATGCTCAATGACATGTATGTACATCAGTGACCCTTCCAAGCTTATGATGTATATTATGCGTCAGCAGCAGTGAACTCAAGCCTCGCGGTCTCTTGTGAGACAAATCACAAGATTTGTCTTAGGACATCTGTCTTAGGACATCTCAGGTGTCTCTTTTCATTCTCTTTTATCAAACTTCCTGAGCCTAGTGGGCAAAAGCACTGTGGTTTAGTTTCTCAGAGAAGAGTTCAAAATAAATGGAAAGAATGTTTCAAATACCTCTGCTATTTTAACACAGAAGTGCAAGATCGACCAAAGTTTGGGTTATTTCAAAATCAATCCTTTCAAACAGAAAGACCTAACTACTTCCAAATAATTTGGAATGTTATTTCATAATCAGATTTCGAACTTTGGTGGTGGTATTTTTATTCTGCTAATGCAGATGAGGGGCTTCCCCAGTGGCTTAGATGGTAAATTAAAAAGAAACAGAAGTTATGTCTCTAGAATTTAATCAGAGTACAATGGTGAGAAAGCAGAAGTAACATAACAGCAAAATAGAAAATATATTCAGTACACCTGCCACCGACAACACGTTGTGTATCAATGTCACTATAATGTGGAATAAAGGTTAATTTAAAAAGAATACTCAGGAAAAACACAAAAGCTTTTGGGTATTCGTTCAGGTACATTTCACATTAAATTACAGCCCTGAATTAAAACTCTCAAAAGCTTTCATTTCCCAGTTAATCACAATTGGGCTTGAGAAAAGCCTGCGGCCTTGTGGCCATTCCCTGCAATAGCAACCGTAAAAGTTTTGCTTGTGAGTCCTTATTTAGTCACTCACTGGCGTCCGACATTATGATACAAATTATTCATGGCACATACAGCTCGCTGTGGGGCTTCAGCGTAGGGGGTCACCAGGCTGGGCCAGGCTCCAGGGCGGGGAAAGCAGGTCCAGGGTCCAGAAGAAAGTCCCTCAGGGGAGATGCTCAAGTGCAGTCCCTGAACAGGATTCGATTTAGAGAAGTTAACACTCAGGTTGCCTCTTAGAGGATATTGGGAGTTTTCCAGGCAATCAGGAAAGATCAACGTGTGCAGAGGTGATGAACAGAAATAATCACAAATGACTCTGCATACCTAAGACGAAGAAGTGTTTGGGTATAAGAGAAGGTGAGGGCGGTTTACAAGGTTCAGATTAGGCGCATTTCTGTGTACCATTTCAGAGGCTTTGAATTTTGCACAAAGGAAACACTGAAACTTCAGAAGGGGAAGTGGTGTTTGAGGGAAGACCCCCTGAAGACAGAAGGCTTCTCAAGGGGCTGATCTAAATGACCCCAATAAGACCTATTTTTTGTTGTTTTTTAATTTTAAAATTTATTGTATTACTTTCCCAGCTTTATTAGGAAATAATTGACATTCAGTTCAGTTCATTTGCATACATCAATGAACTTTAACGTACATCGATGAACAATTGACATACATCGCTGTATGACTTTAAGGCATACAGCATGACAGTTGTGATTGATATGGTGTATTGTGGAATGATTACCACAGTAGGTTCAGCTAACATCCCTCTTCTCATTCATCATTTTCTTATCTCATGAATCATGCTTTGAGTGCTTCATAAGGATTTAGAAGATTCATATATCTCTAGCGGAGCTGTGCTCATTCTAACGCCTTTAAGCAGAATTGTAACAGTCATTATTTTTCTTTACTTTTTTTTAAATTGGAGTATATAGTTACTTTACACTGTTGTGTTAATTTCTGCTGTACAGCAAAGTGAATCAGCTACATGTATACACATATCCCCTCTTTTCTGGATTCCCTTCCCATTTAAGTCACCACAGAGCACTGAGTAGAGTTTCCTGTGCTATAGAGTAGGTTCTCATTAGTTATCTATTTTATACATCACAGCCTTGTCCTGGCAAAGGGGATTACATAACTCAACGAAGCTATGAGCCATGCTGTGCAGGGTCACCCAAGACAGACAGTTCATAGTGAAGAATTCTGACAAAGTGTGGTCCACTGGAGAAGAAAATGGCAACTCACTCCAATATTCTTGCCTGGAAAACCCCATGAACAGTTTGAAAAGGCAGCAGTCCATGGGATTGCAAAGAGCTGGATACAACTTAGCAACTGAACAACAACAAAGTGAATATAAGATCCAATTTTTTAAAAAGTATTTGCTGTTACTTTTATAGAAGTACAATGGAAATATCTAGATTACTGGTAGTTGTTTCTTAAACTGTTTCATTGAAGTACTGAAGTGTAATTATCATATGCATGGGTCCATGCTTTAGCCATGTGCTAATCTTTGTGATCCCGTGGACTGTAGCCCGCCAGGCTTCTTTGTCTATGGGATTCTCCAGGCTAGAATTCTGGAGTGGGTTGCCATTTCCTCCTCCAGGGGATCTTCCCGAAGCAGGGATCAAACCTGCGTTCCTGTGGCTCCTGCATTGTAGGCATATTTTTTACCCACTGAGGCACCCGGGGGAGGCCTGTAAACAATGATGGTATATAAACAATGATGTGCTGTGCTGTGCTTAGTTGCTCTGACTCTTTGCAGTCCCACGGACTGTAGCTCACCAGGCTCCTCTGTCCATGCGGATTCTCCAGGCAAGAATACTGGAGTGGGTTACCATGCCCTCCTCCAGGGGATCTTCCCAACCCAGGGGTTAAACTCAGATCTCCTTCATTGCAGGTGGATTTTTTACTGTCTGAGCCACCAGTTTAGTTCAGTTCAGTTCAGTCGTCCAGTCGTGTCCAACTCTTTGCAACCCCATGGACTGCAGCACGCCAGGCCGTCCTGTCCATCACCAACTCCCGGAGCTTACCCAAACTCATGTCCACTGAGTTGGTGATGCCATCCAACCATCTCATCCTCTGTCGCCCCCTTCTCCTGCCTTCAATCTTTCCCAGCATCAGGGTCTTTTCAAATGAGTCAACTCTTCGCATGAGGTGGCCCAAGTATTGGAGTTTCAGCTTCAACATCAGTCCTTCCAATGAACACTCAGGACTGATCTCCTTTAGAATGGACTAGTTTGATCTTCTTACAGTCCAAGGGACTCTCAAGAGTCTTCTCCACACCACAGTTCAAAAGCACCAATTCTTTGGAGCTCAGCTTTCTTTATAGTCCAACTCTTACATCCATACATGACTACTGGAAAAACCATAGCCTTGACTAGACGGACCTTTGTTGGCAAAGTCATGTCTCTGTTTTTTAATATGTTGTCTAGGTTGGTCATAACTTTCCTTCCAAGGAGTAAGCGTCTTTTAATTTCATGGCTGCAATCACCATCTGCAGTGATTTTGGAGCCCCCCAAAATAAAGTCAGCCACTGTTTCCACTGTTTCCCCATCTATTTGCCATGAAGTGATGGGACTGGATGCCATGATCTTAGTTTTCTGAATGTTGAGCTTTAAGCTGACTTTTTCACTCTCCTCTTTCACTTTCATCAAGAGGCTCTTTAGTTCCTCTTTGCTTTCTGCCATAATGGTGGTGTCATCTGCATATCTGAGGTTATTGATATTTCTCCCGGCAATCTTGATTCCAGCTTGTGCTTCATCCAGCCCAGCGTTTGTCATGATGTACTCTGCATAGAAGTTAAATAAGCAAGGTTGACAATATACAGCCTTGACGTACTCCTTTTCCTATTGAGCCACCAGGGAAGCCCGTAAACAATGATAGATTGAAGGAAAACAGTAAAGTTCTATTTGATCAGCTGTGCTTGGTGTGTCCCACAGAACAGAGTGACTCAGAGACAGAGGAGGGAAGGGTATTTCTAAATGCTTGGGAAAACCAGGATGATGGTACTATTAGCTCCACACACACTGCATCACTCACTCTCATCTCTGTGAGCTAAAGCAGATGGAATCTAAGATACCATGTTGCAGTGGAGAAAAGTATATAAAAAATGGAACCATAGTGAATTTATTTCAAATAGTAAATGCTCAAGCACAAGATCAAATGTATTATAAAAGGAAGGACAGTGGCAATTAGACGAATCAAAACTACTGAGTCCAGGGGCTTCCCTGGTGGTCCAGTGGCTAAGACTCCATGCTCCCAATGCAGGGGGTGTGGGTTCGATCCCCAGTCAGGGAACTAGATCCCACATGCCACAACTAAAGAGTTTGGATGCTGCAATGAAGATGAAACATTCTACATGCTTCAACTAAGACCTAGAGCAGCCAAATAAATTTTAAAATAAGTTTTAAGAAAAATAAGAAAAAATACTGAGTCCATTTTTACTAAGTAAGAATATTGAGTAATGTTATATGATTGCAAAGAAATGTTACAAGATGGTGAAATGTGCTGAAGGAAAACATTATTGTAACACAATGCTTAAACACTTTAGATAAACAAGGATTATAACCATCATTTTTTTTTATAACCATCATTTTATTGCAAGAAAACTATGCATGCTATGGCTGACAAAAGTGGCCTTATTTTGGTTCTCTTTTTGTCATGTTATTCTGCCAACTAATGAAGCCAACTGAGATGCTTCCTGAAGGTTTGCAGCAGGCTGAGTCTGCACTCCCAGAGCCGGGTTATTTTTCCAAGTGGAAACAACTTGCTTGACTTATAAAAATTTGTTACAACACATTCCTAAAGTGTAGAGTAGGGAACTGTGACAATTCACACAATTATAATACACTGTAATGGGATCTAAAATGGAAATATTTTGGTTCATGTTACATAAATGGCAAGAGAATAGCAGAGGTTCAGCTCTGTACTTACTGTTATAAATTCAGCAGCAGCAATAATAATGGCTGTATTTCATTATTTCACTTTTAATCTTACTGTTAGTGATCTTAAGCACAAAGTCAGTTAAGCACATATTAGACAATTTACAATTTCTTATGACTTATAAGACAGGATTACATTTGAATTATTTACCCAGGTGTGTCAAGAAAAAAAAATTAGACTTATTTATTCATGACTACTAATTTAATACAAAACAAAGGAAAACTTGTTCTCCTCAGGCATCAAGAATGACAGAAACATTCCAGAGCCTACTGTGGTTCACTGTGAAAAAATAGTGTGTTTACATCAATAAAAACTAGACTAATGTTTCTGATGACTGTTTCTCAGGAGTAAGTAGACTGATAATCATCACAGCTTTATTTCCAGTGAGACACACTTGGAGGAGATGAACCCAAGGTGCCTTCTCTGATGGAAGAAGCCCACTGTTTGCTCCGATGGCTGTGGGGGTGACCTCCACTCCCTGCTTTGCTCTCAACTAAGGAGCAGTTTGGACTTCCCAGGTGGCTCAGTGGTAAAGGATCTGCCTGCTAAGCAGGAGACTTGTGTTCACGTGCTGGATCAGGAAGATCCCCTGGAGAAGGGAATGGCAACTCACTTCAGTATTCTTGCCTAGTAAATGCCATAGACAGAGGAGCCTGGTGGGTTATGGTCCATGGGTCCCCAAAGGGTAAGACACAACTGAGTGACTAACACGTTCACTTTGAATGAGCAACCACAAGGCAAAGGGAGCCACTGATTCATGTCTACCAACACCAGCCGTTTACAGCCACAGCGAGACCTGGGCTGTGAGGTCACCCAGTTCTGGGACCAAAGGCTTGAGATGAAGAGAAGGAGCAAAGAGTGCTTTGTGTCCTGGGTCATCTGCTATCAGGTAAGTACGTCTGTTTCCTTTTTACAAAACAACGCTAGACATTCGGAGTTCCTGCTGCAGTCGGGTCCCCAGCCTTGGTTAGGTAAGCCTGGATGAGCCTGCCCCACACCCTGGCTCCCGCCCCAGCATGGATGCTCTCTCTCATTCAGGGACCATGTGGAACATCAGAGTTCACCCCTCACAGGCATCTGCACCTCCCTAGGGGAAGGGGCTCCCCCAGTGCAGACCACCCCTCTGCGATGACCAGACCTCCATCACACCTGCGTGGGGTCAAGGGCGTGAAGCGTTTGTGAGCCTAAAACAAACACACCAAGATCCAGGGGCACAGTGTCAAGTATCAAGACTAACAAGTGGGATTTCTCTGGTGGTCCACTGGGTAAGCATCCACCTGTCAGTGCAGGGGACATGGGTTCAATCCCTCGTTTGGGAGGATCCCACATGTTGCGGGGCACCTAAGCGTGAGTTCCACAACTATTGAAGCCCATGCACTGAGAGCCCACAACTTGCTCCACAACAACAAAAAAGAAGCCACTGCAATGAGAAGCCCTCATGTTCATGGGAACTAGAGAGTAGCCCCCTGGTGCAGCAACTAGAGAAAGCCTGAGAGCAGCAATGAAGACCCAGCATAGCCAAAAATAAAATAAAAATTAAAACCAAAAAAATATGACTAACAAGTGGTCCATACTATAAGTCTTAAATAGCAAAACTCTAGCTGTGGCAAAAAGTATGAATAACACATTTATTGACTGCAGTGACCTACTCTAAGAAGGGATTTAAAAAATAAGTCATTTTAATGATCTTTGCTGAGTGCTTATCTACTTTTTAAAAACAACTTTCTGTTAAACAAATACTTTCTAATGATCAATAAAGCATGCTATTACTATCTTACATTCTTTACAACAGAAAAAATACATACACATGAAACATGTGAAAATGGGAAAGTGCCTTTTTTAGAGTACCATGGTTATAGAAGGATTTGTATACTAGAGAAGGTGTATATCATCTCCTAAGCTGGTTTCACATTCATGAGACAGCCAACAAACATCTCATTCTCCGGCTGCCACTGGACCCCTGGGCATTTCTAACGCTTTTCTTCATTTGACAATATGCTTAGTCACTCAGTCATGTCTGACTATTTGCGACCCCATGGACTGTAACCCACCAGGCTCCTCTGTCCATGGGATTCTCCAGGCAAGAATACTGAAGTGAGTTGCCATTTTCTTCTCCAGGGGATCTTCCTGATCTAGGACTCAAAGCCGTGTCTCTTGCCTCTCTTACACTGGCAAGCGGATTCTTAACCATTGCACCACCTAATAAGCCTTAATATTATATTGGAAACTTAAACACAAATCCCCGGTGTGATAGAATTGGAGACTAAGTGTAAATCTAACGGCTGTTCACACTAAGTCGACAAAGCCTCTCTTTACCACCCCTTCCAAAGCCTTCCTATCACTTGGAGCAGGAGCCACAGTCACCACAATAAATAACCTTCAAGTGTCCTGCGTCTCCTTGGTCCTGCTCCTCTCACTGGCCCCAGACAGACAGGCTTCCTCACTGCACCCCTGCCTCAGACTCTTGGCACGTTCTGTTCTCTCTCCTGAGAACATACTTCCACAAGCATCCCCTCCTCTCTGGCACGCATGGAGCTCCTGCACTCCCAGGCTGTTGTTCAAATGTTGCCTTCTTAGAGAGATACCCTTAGCCATCTTTACAAACACTGTACCATCACCAGAAATTCCCTAAATCACTTCCCTGCTTGTTTCGTTCACAGCACTTAACGACATAGATCTCTGCAGTTTCCTTTGTTTATGGATTTATTATCCCTGTCTTCCCTTTCTCCCCACTGGATCTTGAGCTCCATGAGGACAGGTTTTGACTGTTTATCCAATGCTTGCAACCCTAGAGCCTACACAAGTGCCTTGTATGAAATCAGGATTTTTTTCTTTTTTAAATGGGGTATTGATGCTTTACAATGTTGTGTTCATTTCTACCACACACAGCAAAGTGAATCAGCTATACCTACACATAAGTCCCCTCATTTCTGGATTTCCTTCCCCTTTAAATCACCACAGAGCACTGAGTAGATTTCCCTGTGCTATACAGTAGGTTCTCAGTTATCTATTTTATACATCATATCAAGGCTAAATACCACCCCTCTTTTTTTTTTTTTTTTTACCATTCAATAATATCTGCCTCTGAAGTGGCAACTTAGAATGTGAGTTATCACCAGCACATCAACTTAGAGCGACCAGGCTCATCCTAACCCTATTCTGCCTGAGGCCCTGCAATGACTCCCACATTCTCCTGTGGTCCACACTGAAATGGGGCAACACAAAGCCTTACTAGTAAAATTCCACCACCTGATTCTGGTGACTCAGCCCTGACATTACATTGAAAGTTGGCATCAGTGCTATGGATGGAACTGTTCCAAAGGCTGAATGCAGTAATTAGAGCCAATATTCAATCTATACACTATTTAAACAAAACGTGGGTACTCTCATCTCCTCACAAATGTTTTTATTGATTCTTCTCTTTTTAAATCTTTGTGCTTTTTATTTCAGTACTACAAAGTGGACATTAAGCCATTTGTTTGGAAGGCTGTTTTCTTTTTCATGTCGTTTTTAAATTGTCTTTTGAAACAATACCATGTTTATTCATGCAAAACAAATGCCATAGTCAAACAGTTTAAACTGGTGTTTATTTTAAAATAGTTTCTGCTCTGTTCTCCAGATGATTCACCTGACTTTGCTTCTTACCCATCAATACCATTGACCTTTTGGACAAATTTAACTGTGGTTCTGGATTTTCAGTGAAACTTTTTATGTAAATATACAAACCCAGAATTATTCAAACTATGGAGATGATATTATAGTGCCCACATAATGTGACTTTTAGATATCTTCCAATTGGATTCGGCATCAAGATGTTTGTCTAGATAAAAAGAAGCATCTTTAAACAAAGCAATCTGTATTTCACCCTGAAAGTGCACCAACTAATTTGTTTGAGCACAGACATTGTATTATCCATGACTTATGTTTGCTTTCCAGAGCTAAAAAGTGTCTTCTAACTTTATTGCTTGATTCTTCTGTGATTCCCAATCTTATTTTTACTATATTACCATTTTATCGTTCTAAAACACTTGTTTATTTCCTTGCGGAGAACAGTGTTCAGGTATTACAGTTTCAGATTTGTTCTAGGTAGTTTCTGTCCTTTTGTTCACACAAGGCCAAACATTTCTGAGAGTTTTCAAAGAAGAGATTGGAGTTCATTGAAAAGCAGCATTTTCTGTGATAAAACTCAGCACATATTAAAGGTGTGAAGAAAAAGTCATTAAGGGAAAACTAAACTCAGGTCATTGGAAAAATGAGAAATCACTGCCAATTCACAAGAATACATGGAGAAAACAATGTAATTACTTATTTGCTGGGCTTTCTTCTTCCGTAGGTTTTTCTGGTCTCAAAAAATACCAGAAATGTATGTGGATCCAAAGGTAGATGACAATGAGGTGAAAGGTTGATGTTTGGATGCACTAAAGTCAAGGATGATGTTAGAGGTTAAGGTGAGTGCGTCTAAGAAAGGATTTATTTTCCATGATTCCATACTGATTAATGATTGAAACTGTGCACACTTGAAAATTGATTCTGGACGGGGGTTAAGACATGCATTTCTGAAAGGCACTGCAACTTCAGGAAGGGAAGATATACCTAGATACACGGTTATAACTTTTTCTCTCTTCTGAAACAGTTTGTGCACTTTGTAGTTTTAAAACAATTTTAATCAATGTGAGATCACCACTGCAGGGACTTCTTGTGTTAAAAGTTAATTTAATTAGATATTTCTTTTCTGATACACAGTTTCAAAAATGATTTTACCCTTAGTTCATCACATTAACTATTGCTTCATTAATAGAAAAATAACAAATTTGATTCTGTGTTACTTTTTCAGCTCAAAAATGCACAATATTGTAGTAATTTATTATTGAAAATGGACTTCCCTGGTGGCTCAGTGGTAAAGAATCTGCCTGCCAATGCAAGAGATGCAGGTTCAATCCCTGGGTCGGGAAGATCCCCTGGAGGAGGGCATGGCAACCCACTCCAGTATTCTTGCCTGAAGAATCCCATTAACAGAGGAGCCTGGTGGTTTACAGTCCATGGGGTCACAAGAGTTGGACATGACTTAGGGACTAAGCAACCACCACCAATATTGAAAATAGAAATATACTCCCTAGAGCAAAAGAGTTAATGTATTCATTTGCTATTGATTCTGAAATTTTAAATGAAAGTTTTAATGAATACACAAACACTTGCATATGTATTTACTTGCCTTTCTGAATTCTGATCCAATAATTAAAAAGTCAGGCTCCATGTGAGTTACCAATGACAGCATCTTGAGTCATTTAGAAGTGTTCATGAGAGAAAAAGGAAAAATTCAGTGATTTAGCTATTGAATCTGCATAAGCCAATGAATATTTGCAAAGTTGCTGCAATTCTTCTCAAATACTTGCCTTTCTCAAATATATTCTGCTTTAGTTCATGAGATTTCCACCTCCAACCACTGGGAAGGGAAAGAGTTAATGCATAAGCCAGGAAGCTAAAGCAAAGGTCATGACTTTTTTTTAAATTTAAATTTATATATTTAAAAAATTTTTTTCAAATAATTGAATTTTGACCCGTATACCTTCATTACATATTCCACAGAATTTTTTTTTTGGGGGGGGTGCTGATTCTACTTTTTAAAAACTATTTTTGTTTGGAGGATAATTGCTTTACAGCGTTTTGTTGGTTTCTGCCCTACAACGGTGTGAACCAGCCATGAGTATACCTGTATATCAGCCCAGAGGCGTGGGATGCGGTGGAGTGCAGCAGGGAGGGAACATTTTTATTTCTCCTGTGCTGCGTCCTCCCTGGAGAAGGCAATGGCAACCTACTCCAGTATTCTTGCCTGGAAAATCCCATAGACGTAGGAGCCTGGTAGGCGGCAGTCCACGGGGTCGCTAAGGGTCGGACACAACTGAGGGACTTCACTTTCACATTTCACTTTCATGCATTGGAGAAGAAAATGGCAACCCACTCCAGTGTTCTTGCCTGGAGAATCGCAGGGACGGGGGAGCCTGGTGGGCTGCCGTCTATGGGGTCGCACAGAGTCGGACACGACTGAAGCAAATTAGCAGCAGCAGCAGCAGCGTCCTCCTTGCAGGACACGGCTCTTCTCTAGTTGTGGTCGTGGGCATAGTTGCCCAGCGGTGGGATCTTAGTTCTCTGACCAGGGATCAAACCTGAGCCCCCTGCAATGGAAGCATGGAGCCCTAACCATTGGACCACCATGGAATTCATTTCTCCCTTTTCTTATCTAAAAATAACAGAAAGTATTTTACATGTTGCCTGAATGATGTGATTTTTTCAGTTCAGTTCAGTTCAGTTCAGTCGCTCAGTCGTGTCCGACTCTTTGCAACCCCATGAATTGCAGCACGCCAGGCCTCTCTGTCCATCATCAACTTCCGGAGTCTACCCAAACCCATGTCCATCGAGTCGGTGATGCCATCCAACTATCTCATCCTCTGTCGTCCCCTTCTCCTCCCGCTCCCAATCCTCCCCAGCATCAGGGTCTTTTCCAATGAGTCAACCCTTCGCATGAGGTGGCCAAAGTATTGGAGTTTCAGCTTCAACATCAGACCTTCCAATGAACACCCAGGATTGATCTCTTTTAGGATGGATTGATTGGATCTCCTTGCAGTCCAAGAGACTCTCAAGAGTCTTCTCCAACACCACAGTTCAAAAGCATCAATTCTTCGGCGCTCAGCTTTCTTACCGTCCAACTCTCACATCCATACATGACCACTGGAAAAACCATAGCCTTGACTAGACGGACTTTTGTCGGCAAAGTAATGTCTCTGCTTTTAAATATGCTATCTAGGTTGGCCATAACCTTCCTTCCAAGGAGTAAGCGTCTTTTAATTTCATGGCTGCAATGACCATCAGCAGTGATTCTGGAGCCCAAAAAAATAAAGTCTGACACTGTTTCCACTGTTTCCCCATCTATTTCCCATGAAGTCATCGATGGGACCAGATGCCATGATCTTAGTTTTCCGAACGTTGAGCTTTAAGCCAACTTTTTCACTCTCCTCTTTCACCTTCATCAAGAGGCTCTTTAGTTCTTCTTCACTTTCTGCCATAAGGGTGGTGTCATCTGCATATCTGAGGTTATTGATATTTCTCCCAGCAATCTTGATTCCAGCTTGTGTTTCTTCCAGCCCAGCGTTTCTCATGATGTACTCTGCATATAAGTTAAATAAGCAGGGTGACAATATACAGCTTTGATGTACTCCTTTTCCTATTTGGAACCAGTCTGTTGTTGTGATTTTTTAACAAATCGAATTAAGTTGTAAGAAACAGATAAAAATCACAGCTAGGAAAGGAGAAAGTGATGATCAGGAGAGGAAGTCTTTGCATAAAAAATAAATAAAAATATGATTACAAAATTAAAAAAATTAATTCAAGCCAAAGTATCATCCGTAATTCAAGCTACAATTAAGAATGACAGAGAGCGCTCAGGTTCTGTCCTCCCCAGAGAAGCCTTCACCACCGAACCCATCACCTTCCACTCCTCTCCACGCCTAATTCTCCCAGAATCGGCCTGCTGAAAAACCCCTGTGGCCCCTTAGCCTACCCCCCGCATCAGAAGGTTCCATTGCCTTCTCTTTCCCCTACAATGCAGGCAGGCACCATAGCCCGCTGGGAAAAGAAGGAAGAAAAAAATCAGTGAGGGTGAACTAATTGCAGAGGTTGAAACTGGTAAAGCTACTGTTGGATTTGAGAGCGTGGAGGAGTGTTAGATGGCAAAGATCCTTGTTGCTGAAGGTACCAGAGATGTTCCAGTTGGAGCAATCATCCGTATCACAGTTGAAAAGCCTGACGATATTGAAACCTTTAAAAATTACACACTTGATTCTTCGGCAGCAGCTGCCCCACTAGGAGCCCCGGCACCAACCCCTGCCGCCGCTGCGCCGTCACCTGCACCTTCTGCCCAGGCTCCTGGTAGCTCATCTCCTACTCACATGCAGGTGGCTTTTCCTGCTCTCTCTCCCACCATGACCGTGGGCACAGTTCGGAGATGGGGGGAAAAAAGTGGGTGAGAAGCTAAACGAAGGAGATTTATTGGCAGCGATAGAGACTGACAAGTCCACTATAGGTTTCCAAGTACAGGAAGAAGGCAAAAATCCTGATCCCTGAAGGCACACGAGATGTCCCTCTAGGAACCGCACTCTGTATCATTGTAGAAAAAGAGGCAGATATACCAGCGTTTGCTGACTATCGGCCAACTGAAGTAACTGATTTAAAACCACCAACACCAACACCTATCCCATCCCTGGCAACCCCTGTTCCTCCAACTCCCCAACCTGGAGCCCCTCCACGTTTAGCCCCCGACCACCTGCTCCAGCTGAACCAAAGGGAAGAGTGCTCCTTAGCCTGCTTGCAAAGAAGTTGGCAGGAGAGAAAGGGATTGACCTTCACAAGTAAAAGGGACAGGACCAGATGGCAGAATCAGTAAGAAGGACATTAACTCCTTTGTGCCTACGAAAGCTGCTCCCACTCCAGCAGCTGCTGTTCCTCCTCTGAGCCGAGGAATGGCTCCAGTTCCTACAGGTGTCTTCACAGATATCCCAGTCAGCAACATTCGCCAAGTCATTGCACTGCAGTTAATGCAATCTAAGCAAACAATACCTGATTATTACCTTCCTATTGATGTAAATATGGGAGAAGTTTTGTTAGTATGGAAAGAAGATGTTACAAGGAAAAAGCAAAATTTCTGTCAATGACTTCATTATAAAAGCTTCAGCTTTGGCATGTTTAAAAGTTCCTGAAGGAGATTCTTCTTGGCTGGACACAGCTATAAGACAAAATCATGTTGTTGATATCAGTGTTGCAGTCAATACTCCTGCAGGACTCATCACACCTATTATATTTAATGCACATATAAAAGGACTGGAAACCATTGCTAATGATGTTGTTTCTTTAGCAACCAAAGCACAAGAGGGTAAACTACAGCCACATAAGTTCCAGGGTGGCACTTTTACGATCTCAAATTTAGGAATGTTTGGGATTAAGAACTTCTCTGCTATTATTAACCCACCCAAGCACGTATTTTGGCAGTTGGTGCTTCAGAGGATAGACTGGATCCAGCAGATAATGAAAAAGGATTTGATGTGGCTAGCATGATGTCTGTTACACTTAGTTGTGATCATCGGGTTGTGGATGGAGCAGTTGGAGCCCAGTGGCTTGCTGAGTTTAGAAAGTACCTTGAGAAGCCTATCACCATGTTATTATAATTAATCCAAGAATTTCTAGACTCTTCTAGGTCACTGTTTCATTCTTACCAAGGTATAAATGTGTTATTGAATGGTGGTTCTCTTTTTAAGGTTAACCAGTTATTTTTGAGTCTGTCCAGATATTTGTAATGGGCATTACTGATTTTTTTAAAATGCCAATTACATCCCAATATTGTGCACATTTAATAAACACCAGATTTTAAGCTGTGTACTCCTAGTCAAGGAGCCTGTGGCATAGCCCTTTGGCTATGCAGAGGTAGAATTGTGGTTCCCTATTGAGACAGGCGCATAAAAATAACCTTGATGAGACTTGAGGTTTTGAAATTTAATTCTCTCAAATATTTTGATTAGATTTGAGAAAAAGAGAAGAAATTGGGAAAACGAGTTCTTTTGGAGAAAGGATTTGAACTGAAACTTGATTTTGGAATTTAAGCCTAATTTGAAATTTTCTGTTACATAATCTTGGTTTATCATGGATGGGAAACATGGAGAACTTAAAGGAAAGTATGAGACAACTTTAAAGTCAACATTTTCATAGGACGGTTCAACCAGCTGTTCTTTGTTTATTTGTCTATGACTTCATAAATGACCAGCTCCCTGGTATAAATGAGAATTTGTGTGGGTATCTGTTTAAACAATTTATATGTGTCATTGTGAGAGCAGAATTCTCTAATTGCCTCAAATAAAAGAGTATGCTTATAGAACTTAACGGAGAAAAAAAAATCACAAATAATATGTTGACATCATGAGATGTACTTATGTAGAAATGGACTAATTTCAGTAAGAAACAACACCAGTAGGTATAACACAAAAATATTAAGTGTGAATGATAAAAGAATACATTAGAAGAAAAGCCTTCAGCTATAACCTGCTGAGATGTGTGTCTTGCAAGCCTTCTATAACAGGATTAAGCCAGAGAAGCTGAGCTCATGGAAACAGACATAGTATTAATAGATGGTGGTGAGTGTACTTTACTTGAAAATGGGACATTAAACATCAATATCCAACGTATTTTTGGTACAATTAATAACACCTAAATCACACAATCACCTAAATATGAATAATAAACACATCAAGTACTAACTAATACCAGACTAATTTACTCATTATACAAGAATACACAGAAAAACTATACAAAAAAGATCTTCATGACCCAGATAACCACGATGGTGTGATCATTCACCTAGAGCCAGACATCCTAGAGTTTGAAGTCAAGTGGGCCTTAGGAAGCATCACTATGAACAAAGCTAGTGGAGGTGATGGAATTCCAGTTGAGCTATTTCAAGTCGCAAAAGATGATGCTGTGAAAGTACTGCACTCAATATGCCAGCAAATTTGGAAAACTCAGCAGTGGCCACAGGACTGGAAAAGGTCAGTTTTCATTCCAATCCCAAATAAAGGCAATGCCAAAGAATGCTCAAACAATCGCACAATTGCACTCATCTCACATGCTAGCAAAGTAATGCTCAAAATTCTCTAAGCCAGGCTTCAACAGTACGTGAACTGTGAACTTCCAGATGTTCAAGCGGGATTCAGAAAAGGCAGAGGAACCAGAGATCAAATTCCCAACATCCGTTGGATCATAGAAAAAGCAAGAGAGTTCTAGAAAAACATCTATTTCTGCTTTATTGACTGTGGCAAAGCCTTTGACTGTGTGGATCACAACAAACTGAGGAAAATTCTTAAAGAGATGGGAATACCAGACTACCTGACCTGCCTCCCGAGAAACCTGTATGTAGGTCAAGAAACAACAGTTAAAACCAGACATGGAACAACAGACTGGTCCCAAATTGAGCAAGGAGTATGTCAAGGCTGTATATTGTCACCCTGCTTATTTAACTTCTATGCAGAGTACATCATGCAAAATGCCAGGCTGGATGAAGCACAAGCTGGAATCAAGATTGCTGGGAGAAATATCAATAACCTCAGATATACAGATGACACCACTCTTATGGCAGAAAGTGAAGAGGAACTAAAGAACCTCTTGATGAAAGTGAAAGAGAAGAGTGAAAAAGCTGGCTTAAAACTCAACATTCAAAAAACGAAGATCATGGCATCTGGTTCCATCACTTCATGGCAAATAGATGGGGAAACAGTGGAAACAGTGGGAGACTATTTTCTTGGGCTCCAAAATCACTGCAGATGGTGATGGCAGCCATGAAATTAAAAGATGCTTGTTCCTTGGAAGAAAAGCTATGACCAACCTAGAAAGCATATTCAAAAGCAGAGACATTACTTTGCCAACAAAGGTCCATCTAGTCAAAGCTATGGTTTTTCCAATAGTCATGTATGGATGTGAGAGTTGGACCATAAAGAAGGCTGAGCACCAAAGAACTGTTGCTTTTGAACTGTGGTGTTGGAGCAGACTCTTGAGAGTCCCTTGGACTACAAGGAGATTCCACTCTCCAGTCTAAAGGAAATTAGTCCTGAAGATTCATTGGAAGGACTGATGCTGAAGCTGAAACTCGAATACTTTGGCTACCTATTGCGAAGAACAGACTCATTGGAAAAGATCCTGATGCTGGGAAAGATTGAAGGTGGGAGGAGAAGGGGACAATAGAGGAGGAGATGATTGGATAGCATCACCGACTCAATGGACATGAGTTTGAGCAAGCTCTAGGAGTTGGTGAGGAACAGGAAGGCGTGGTGTGCAACAGTCCATGGGGTTGCAAAGAGTCAGACATGACTGAGCAACTTAACTAAATTGAATTTATTAATTAATAGAAGCAATACTGTTCATATTAGTAACAAGAAATGTTTTTCTTTGCATAAAGCTTAGATTAGAACGCATAAACCCACTGATAGTTAACAGTAAAATAAACCTAAACCAATACCTAATTATTTATTAAAACAATTGTGAATCAGCATGTTACTGAAAGAGTATGTGGGGTCTGGCTGCTCGCTGCTCAAAAGCCAATAAATAGGCCAGGTTGGTGGAAAGGAAAGTATGCTTTATTTTAGGTGCCAGCAACTGCAGAGAGTGGGGTGGTAGACGTCTGTCCAAAGCCATTGACTTCACTGATAAGCAGGGGGTGAGAACTTTTATAGACGGGGGTGCAGGGGAGAGGGTGGGAATGGGGGAGAGTGGCTATTTGCAAAAACAGCACAGTCAGCTCTGACAGTCAACTTGAAACTGGTTATCAGTGGTCTGACCAGTGTCATCTTGTTTTAAGTACAGTTAATCTTCAGTTCCAGGGTCAGTTTTTTGCCATTTCTTTTTGGCCAGATCTCTGAATTGTGGCAGCTCATATTCTGGGTACAGTCTGATCATCATGTAGTTAACTTCTCCACCTGAGGTTTCAGTATCTATAAGATTGAAGAGAATTTTACATAACCTCCTGCTTGTTCTGCCTCTGTAATTCAGCTTGTTCCTTGCAAAGTCTGGATCATATAGGTCACATAGTCTCAGAAAGTAGGGACTTACAGTACTAGGAACTGGAGCTTAGCTAGCTCACTCTTGTCCTGCTCTTTGCAATTGCCCAGCCCCTGCAAACCTGCTTAATCATGCCTGTCTGTGTAAAGGTCAGGCACTCCCCTCCCCATTTTGCCTGCTATTCCCGCGTGTGCGAAACCCCTCAGTTTAAATCAGCCTATTAACAGCTAGTGTTGCCCCTACAGTCTGTCTATAAGAACTCTGCAATCCCTTTATTTGGGGCTCAGAGTTTAAGAGTTTAACTTCTCTGGGCCCGCCGACGTAATAAACCTAAGTTCTCCAACTCTCTGAGTGTGGTGCTTAGTTTCTGCAACAAGACAGCTCACCGGATGTGGCTCAGAATATTATCTACAGACTTTGAGAAAGAACTGAAGGTCCTTGACGATGTTTAATGACAGCATTATTATTGTTTAGTCTCCGTTGACTGTTTTCCTTTTTTTATCATTTCTCATTTCTCTGATTAAACTTCCTTTTTGACTGAAACTTTCCACAGACAAAAAGCAGGCGGAGGACATGATTAGGGGCGGGGGGCAACGATGACAGTGTCCTGCTCTGTTTCAAGCACAGACATACATTCAAGGAAAGGTTAAAACAAGTGAATGAACTCAGCAATCACAAATCCTGCCTGTTTACCAAGAACACTGCCTCTTGTAGTTCTGGTATGAGAGGCACAGCCTGTCTGGTGACATCTCTCTATCATGGGATCCTGTCTGTGGACACGTAGCATGGCCATGTATTCTTTGAAGAAAGACTTGCTACATACAAGAATGGCTACATATGGGCTTTACCAAGTATTTTATTTTTAATTAAAATTTTTTGCTTTTTATATTTGTAATTTATTTATCATAATATTTGACTGGGGCAGGTCTGGCACGAGGAGTCTTTTAGCTGTGGCCTGTGGGATCTAGGTCTCTGACCAGAGAATGAACCTGGGTCCCCTGCATTGTAAACGCAGACTATTAGCCACTGGACCACCAGGGAAGTCCCTACCTTATCCTTTAATCACTGAAACTGACCTTCCTGGGAAGAGGTGGGAAGAAAACAAGAGCAGTAGATCCTACGAAGCATTGATTAATCCATTAATCCCCAGAATAATCAAATTTTAAGGGAAAACATAGCGTGTCCTCTGCCTGCCTCCTGTCTGTAGAAAACCTTTAGACTCCCAGGCTTCTCTGAGTCCCAAAGCGTACATCTAACCAGAGAAGTGAGAACATGCAGAAAGAAAGGAAAAATGTCAAAAAAGAGAAAGCAATAACTCAGCCGTTAAACAAAGTCAAGGACCTATGTTCCTCCTCAAGGGCTGTAGATAATGTTCTCAGCCGTGTCCTGTGAACTGTCTTATACATGCTGAAACCCCCACCAGGCGGAGAAGTTGACAGCATGCTGCCCACAAGCACGCAGACTCCAGACCCTTTAGAACCAGAAGGTGACGATGCTGACTCCCAATGACCTCACCACCAGCCAATCAGGAGAAGGTTCCTGAGCAGGTCACCCCCTCCATAAGCCCCTCCTTAACCTTGTCTTTCAACTTCCCATGAAAGCTTTCAGGGAGTGTGAGCCTTTTAAGCACGACTCCTTGCTCAGTACCTGTAACACATGCTTCCTTTCCTTCACCACAGCGTGGGGTCAGTGGACGGGCTTCACTGTGCCGGGGCCAGAATCTCAAGTGGGTTCAGAAATTGCACACCAAGTGTTATCGGTCACTCAGCAGAACATGGAGCACAGCTGCTCCAAGGCGCCTGACCTCATATGAATGCAACAAGAGGTGACAAAGGACCCCAGGTAAATCAGGGCAACACCCTCAACTCAGATGTCGGAAATCTCAGGGGAACAAGACACGCTACAGGAAACGGGGAGAGAAGGGGTCTCTGGGTACACACGATCCTGACTAATGCAGAGGAGTGAGACCCACATAACCCCCAGACCCTGCACCTGAGGTCACACATGGACACTCTTGAGGTGACCCTACCCCCAGACCCTGTACCTGGGGTCACACATCCACAGTCTCCAGGGTAACCCCGCTCCCAGACACTGAACCTGGGGTCATATGTCCACAGATATCCACACAGATGGACCTTAAAGGATTAATTCTAAGAGAAGTCAGTCAGCCATAGGAAGACAATAGTGTATGAATGTACCTTCTAGGCAAAATGTCAATAGACATACAAAGTGTCAAATTTATGAGCCCAAAGAGACTCTGAGATTTCAAACACAAACAAAGGATTCCAAGAAAAAGAATAAAAAAAAGAATATGAAGGGCTTGAAAATGAATTAGGAGATCTGAACTAACATAGACATAGAAACCTGTATCTGTAATCAATAATCCCCAAGGATTACCCTCTTTCTTTCTCCCTTCCTTCCTTTCCCATATACATGGGAATCTGTACCTCTAATCTATACATAGAAATCTGTATCTCTAGGAGAGAATCCACAGAAATTATCTCCTACCTTCCCTCTTTGTATACACCGAAAACTGTATCTGAGATACATAATCCACCAGGACCTGATGCTCACATCTCTGTTTGACCTTCTATGGCAAAAACTCCAAAAAAGAATAGACATATCTCATAGATACGTTATACCTGAATCAGGCTATAGGACAACAATCAGAGCATTGCAAATTGACTAAACTGCAACATAACATCAGCATGATATTAAAGAGAAGGAATGAGAAGCAGTGCCTACTTTATTCCCCCCGACCTCCCTGACTGGGGCTGCTACCCCATTCCTGGAGCCTAAGCAGGCGTAGGTCCCACTGCTGGACTGGGGTGAGTTTGACACAGCCTGGCAGGGTGCCCTTCATTGAACCCTTTTTAAACATCTACTGCCTGCTATGTTCTGAATCATACCAGACTCCCCGGCGGGATCCAGGCCTCCAGGGACTTGGGAGCAAATATTATGAACTCTGCACATGCCTTGGTGCTGGGCATTCCAGTTCAAGCCTTCTTTCAGAAGTGCAGCCTCCTAGGCACCTAAGCACACTCAGCAGGGTGCTGTGGACCCGGTAGTAATTAGTCTGAGGTGTGTGTGTGTGTGATGCTTTATGGGGGCAAAAGTAGTAAAACACAAGCCCTTAGGTGTTTGCTCAGGTACAATTCACTCTAATCCACAGCCCAGGATGCTGACTTTCCCAGGAATCAGAGATGTGCTTTAAAAAGTGCATTTGCCTGTAAACATTTCCTGCAACTACAACTTGACCAAAGAGGCTGACCAACACCTCTAATTCACAAGGCCTGGGGTTTCTGTTAATGACAGCTGTCCTCAGGAAATCTACCAGAGCAGGGATTGAAGAAATAAATTCCAAACACAACAGAGTTTCAAGAAGGCAATTGCCACAGTAAATTTTCTTCACACTCTTTAATGTAAAGGAAACAAGGGAAAAAAAACGTTGTAGGGGCTTCCATGATGAGGTCATGAGAGTCCAGTAAAAAGAAAAATGATCCCTTGCCCCAGAGAAACATTCCAAAAATGATTAAACCTACTGAGGCCCCTGATTGGTGGGTCCCTAACATTCAGCCAGAGAATGAGGCCATGATCATTTGGAAAATAAGTCCTAAGCCTATTGTGACCTGGCCTCATGAGGAGATTGTTATTGATGACTGGAAAACTTGGGTCATGTTTCAGGGAAGGTTATAGAAACTAAGCCAATTGCCTTTTCCCCTCAGAATCTAAGCATAAACGGAAAAGAAATATATGAATTCTATTGTAAATAGTTTCTAGGTAAACTGCAAAAGACTTGCCCCTGCCAGAAATAGTCTTGTGGTATGTGGGTAGAAGGTAAACAAGCCACCGCTGACAATAGCTGTACTATGAGAAACTTTGGCCCTTAGACACCACTACAGTACTTATTCACTGAAGCAAGACACTGTATTCGCTGTAGCAGCAGGCTGTACAGAAAAAGTAGATGGAATGATATGATTCATAGACTATGTTCTAGTAAAATAAAAATAGGTTTCGGGGTAAACATGTAACCAAAATGTGACAATAGACTAGGAAAAAAAATTTTAACACATCTTAGAATCAGGGGATGTTGATCTGAATGGAAAAATATTGTAAGAATCATTACATAGAAGAACATGTGCTATATAAATAGAGACTAAAGCAATAAAGATTATGGTCCTTGGGCCATCCAAAACTCTCTGTCTCCTTTCTTTTCCTTTCGCCAACGCAGTTCATCCCTTGGGGACCCTTGGACCAGCTGGAGCAGGACTCCGGTATTTACCAAACAGAAAAAGCCTCATAACATAGCAAAGTGCCTTATGGTTACCAAAGAGGAAAAGTGGTGGGCAAAAAAAATGAGAAGGTGGAGATGAACATACACACATGACTCTTTGTAAAATAATCAACAAGAACCCACTATAGGACAAGGACCCCTAATCAACACTGCATAATAAACTATATGGGAAGAGAACCCCAAAAAAAACATGTACATGGCTACGCATGAGTGAATCATTTGCTGTATACCTGAAACAAACAAATAAACACACTCTACAACATTGTAATTCACCTGTACACCAACACAAAATACAAATTACAAAAAGAGAATGCTGACTCTATTCCCTTCAGGCCTTAGTGACCCAGACTGCTGCCACATCCCTGAAGCCTAGGCAGGCTTGGGTCCCTTGGATGGACTGTCTTGGGGCTCAGGGAGCTGGGGAAGACGTGACAGCCAATGAGCCCTGCCCCATGGACCTGGTGAGCCCATTCCCCTCTGCACCGGCCCACTACATCCAGATTCTGGCAGGTCCTCCTGCAGTGAAACTACACCTACTGCACCTGAAGGATGTGGAGCCTCTGGGCTGGAAGAGCTTTGGAAAGCCCCCTGGGCTCCATGTCTCCAGGTGATGGGGTTCCCACCTTCAGCTTCCTTCCTGAGGGTCACCTCACCTATGATGAAAGCCCCCTCCACTGAGTGGTGTGGCAGGAGTTGGGATGTGTCCAGGGGACAGGGGTAAGGAAGGAAGAAGGAATGGGACAGAAGCCTTGGGTATTTCTTCTGGCACATTCCACTCGCATTGACAATCCAGGAACAGGACTTCCCCTAAGGCTCTGGTTCCCCCATTAACCAGGGTAGGGGCCTTAAGAACATGCTTCCGCCTTGTGGCCATTTCCCATAACAACAACTTTTGAAATCTTGGCTCTTAATATTCCCAGGGCCTGCAGGTTGTAAGTTAAAAACCCCTGCCCTCAAGAAATGTCCCAGGGGAGGTTAACAGAAAAATATTAAAAACAGAGCAGGAAAGCATTCAAAAAGACAATTTGAATGAGTAAGTTTAACTCATGCTATTTAAAAAAAATCACATGTAAAGATGTCAACATCACTAAACACGAGAGAAATGCAAATCAGAACTTCAAGGAGGTATCACCTCACACCAGTCAGAATGGCCATAGATGGAAACTCTACAAACAATAAATGCTGGAGAGGGTGTAGAGCAAAGAGAACCCTCCTACACTGATGCTGGGAATGGAAATTGAGAGCAGCCACTGTGGAGGACCGGAGAAGGCAATGGCACCCCACTCCAGTACTCTTGCCTGGAAAATCCCAGGGATGGAGGAGCCTGGTGGGCTGAAGTCCATGGGGTCGCTAAGAGTCGGACACGACTGAGCAACTTCTTTTTCACTTTTCCCTTTCATGCACTGGAGAAGGAAATGTCAACCCACTCCAGTATTCTTGCCTGGAGAATCCCAGGGATGGCGGAGCCTGGTGGGCTGCTGTCTATGAGGTCGCACAGAGTCGGACACGACTGAAGCGACTTAGCAGCAGCAGCAACAACTGTGGAGGACACCAGGCAGGTTCCTTAGCAATGAAGATGAGAATGAAATTAGAATGCTCCCTAACACCATACACAAAAATAAATTCCAAATATATAAAGATCTAAATAAAAGGATAGCTACTATGAAACTCTCTTGAGGAAAAGAGCACATGCCCTAACATAAAATGGAGCAAGTTCTTTTTTGATCTACCTAGTAGAATCATGAAAATAAAACAAAAATAAACAAATGGGACCTAATAAACACTAAAAGCATCTGCACAGCAAAAGAAGCCATCAGTGAAAGAAAAAGACAACCCTCAGAATAGAAAAAATTCTTGCAAAGATACCTATAGGGAATTTCTCTTCAACACATACAAACCACTAGTACAGCTCAATATCAAAAAAAGAAACAACCCAATAAAAAATCAACCAAAGAATAAATGCACATTTCTACAAAGAAGTCATAGAGATGGCCATAAAGCACATGAAATGATGTTCAGCATCACTAGTTCTTAGAGAAAAGCAAATCGAATGTACAATGAGGTATCACCTCACATTGATCAGAATGGCCATATCGAAAACCCTACAACACTAAAGTCTGCAGAGGGTATGGAGAAAAGGGAACCCTCCTACACTGTTGGTGGGAATGTCAGTCAGTACACCCACTGGGGAGAACATTGTGGAGGTTCTTAAAAAACTAAACCTGGAAGTACCCAGTGACCCAACAATGCCATACCTAGCTGTAGATCCAGAGGAAACCAAAATTTAAAAAGACATCTGTACCCAACGATCATGGCAGCACTAGGTAAAATAACAAAGACACAGAAGCCACGTAAGTGTACAGGACAGATGAATGAAGGCAGAAAATGGGTACATGTACACAATGCAATATTATTCGGACATAATGAAGGATGAAATAATGCCATTTTCAGTTACCGGGAATAAACTAGAGATAATCATACTAAGTGAAGTAAGTGAGATAGAGAATGACAATATAGGATATTACTTCCTGTGAAATCTAAACATGGATACAAATAAACTTCTTTACAAAAGAGAAACATCCTCATAGACTTAGAAAAGAAACTCAAGGTTACCAAAAAAGAAAGGCAGAGGGACAGGGAGTAATAAGCTGGTTCAGATCAATACATACACCTTAAAACAGACGCTAAAGGGCTCATAATAGTCACAAGTCCGAGAGGGCTGTAAATGACACCTGCCCTCAAGAGATGTCCTGGAGTAAATCATTGGAAAAAAATTCCAAACAGGGCCAACTTTCAAGAAGTCAGATTGAAGAGGTAAATTGTTCTCACAAGATGTAAAATAAAAATAAAAGCACATGTAAAGATAGTCCACAGCAGTAATTATTAAATCAATGCCAAGCAAAACTACAAAGTATCACCTCACACTGGCCACAATGGCCATCATGTAAAAGATCTACAGAGAATAATTTCTGCAGAATGTACAGAAAGTAAAATACTCCCACAGTCTTGGTGAGAATGTAAATGGTGAAGCCACGAGGGAAAACAGCATGGAGGTTCCTTGAGACACTAGAGGTATCATATGATCCTGCAGTCCCATTCCTTGGCTTAGGTCCGGAGAAAATCACCATTCACATGACATGTGCACCTTGATTTTCAGGGCAGCGCTGTTTACAACAGCCAAGACGCAGAATCCGCCAAAATGTCCACTGCCAGAAAACTGAAGACTGCGTAGTACATCTGTACTCTGGAATGCTACTCAGCCATAAAACAGAACGAAATAATGATATTGGCAGCAACTTGGATATACCAAGAAATTATCATACTATAAACACTTTTCAGAGAGGAAAGGAAAAATATCCTAAGATATCACGTACAGGTGGAATCTATAAGTTCATACCAATGAACTAACTTACAAAATAGAAGCAGACTCACAGACTGAGAAAATCAAATTATGATTATTGAAGGGACAGATACATTAAGAGTTTGGGGTGAAAATATACACACTAATATATATCAAGTTGATAATGAAAAAGGACCTACTGAATAGAGCTGGAGGCTCTACTGAACAAACTATAATAACCTATATGAGAAAACAAACAGAAGAAGAATATATACATCTATGTATAACTGAATCAAGTTCATGTACACCTAAAACAAACATCAGAAATCAACTCTACCCCAATATAACGTAACAATAAATTACAAATTATATTACACAAATTCGGTCTAGAGGAAACCAGACAGTGGTGACCCTATGAATTAGATATACGATATGCTATGATATTAATATGACACCACCAAAGGTTTTCCTTCACTCAGCAAAATGCAGAGCAGTAACTCACTCAAAGGTGCCTAACCTCATGTGAATGCGACAATATGAAGAGAAGAAAAAGGACCACAGGTTAATCAGGGCAACACCCCCAATTCAGATGTTGGAAATCTCAGAGAGGACAAGACACACTGGTAAAGAGCACATATGGGGTCTCCGGGCACAGGATCCGGACCCATGTGGATGGAGTGAGACCCACACAATACCCAGACCCTAGACCTGGGGTCACACATCCACAGTCTCCAGGGTGACCCCTGTCCCCAGACCCTGTAGCTGGGGTCACATGTCCACAGTTTCCAGGGTGACCCTACCTCCCAGACCTTGCACCTGAGGTCACATGTCCACAGTCTCTAGGGTGACCCCTCTCCCAGACCCTGCACCTGGGGTGGCAAGACCCTTGGTTAGGACACTAGGTCTCTGCTGGTTGGGCCCCTATGGTGGAAATGAGTGAGTTCCTGTGACCTCCTGGCTTGGTAGATCGAAGTATCAGGTCCGTCTCCTTCCCCCACACTTGTCCCAGAGAAGTCCTCCTCTTTTCTCTTTGGTTCTATGTGATATTAACTGTTTTTACAGCTGTCATGATAATGCTGGACACACTACCTTGGTGCTGGCAGTCTCAGTCTTTTGTTGTCCCGCTGAGGTGCTGCAAGAACACACCAGACTCTGGGCTGGAAGATGAGGGGCAGGTCTGGTCTCTGCTGAGTATGGATGGTCTACTGGAAGGAGAGCACAGCAGCAACCTGCTGCCCATTGGCTTTTTGCCTGATCCATGTGCCCTGCAATCAATTGCCCAGGTAAACCTGCTCCCTTCTTGCCATGCTCGTTCTGGTGAATTGGAATAACTACCAGGTAGCTCACCTGAGGAGTCTCCAGGAGCCCCAAGGATGGGGAACTTGCAGGGGTAAAGAGGGAATAGGCACAGGCCTGTATAAAATGATATTTTAAAGCATTAATTCCTAAACACAAGTCAAGTGAAGCTCATATGCATTCTTCCCTTTTTCTTAGCTTTGAGTATATGGTCTCCCTCTGCACATGATTCTGTTAGGTAGTTAGAATAGGAAACAAGAGTCCAGAATGTCGGTGGGTAAAAGATAAGGAAGGGAAAAGCCCACAAAAATAGAACAAAGGGAGGTCCGGGAGTGAGGACCTCAGGTAAAACAAACAACACTCCTGGCTAATCCAATTTACAGAGGGCAGGCTCAGGGGGAGGAAAAAAACATGTAAAAAGAGAAGCCAAAGTGAGCTCTCTGTCTCTCTCCCACGTGCTGGGGTGTTCTTCTCTTCGTGTCTTTGGGTTGACATTCCCTCACACCTTGAGGATAGATTTTCCTGCTATTATCTAAATAAAATAAAGCTGTAACACTGATTGTCTAAGAGCTATAACACGGTCTGTTCAAGACCCGAGAGCTGTGACACACCGAGGGCTTTAATGTCCATCACTCCAAATCTTTGTTGTGACGAGACAGAACCGAGGAGCATACACTCGCCTGACAATTCTGACCCACACAGATGGGGTGAGACTCATACAGTCCCCAGGCCCCTCAACCTGGGGTCCCACATTCCCTTGGTCAGGACACCATGGCTGTGGTCGGCGGGCCCCCAGTGGGTAAACAAGCCAGATCCATATAGTCAAAGCTATGATTGTTCCAGTAGTCACGTAGAGATGTGAGAACTGGACCATAAAGAAGTCTGAGCACTGAAGAATCGATGCTTTCAAATTGTGATGCTGGAGAAGACTCTTGAGAGATCTTGGACAGCAAGGAGATCAAACCAGTCAATCCTAAAGGTAATCAACTGTGAATATTCATTGGAAGGACTGAGGCTGAAGCTGAAACTCCAATACTTTGGCCACCTGATGGGAAGAGCTGACTCACTGGAAAAGACCCTGATGCTGGGAAAGATTGAAGGCAGGAGGAGAAGGGGACAAGAGAGGATGAGATGGCTGGATGGCATCACCGACTCAACAGACATGAGTTTGAGCAAACACCAGGAGATAGTGGAGGCCAGGGAAGCCTGACATGCTGCAGTCCATGGGGTCACAAAGAGTTGGACACGACTCAGAGACTGAACAACACCAACCAGGTAGCCTACCTGAGGTGTCTCAATGAGCCCCAGGGAAGGTGAACTTGTCAGAGGGAAAGACTAAGAGCCCTACCTCAACACTGACCCTAGGAGGGCCATGGAACTCCACTCAGAGAAGAGCACGGTTACCCAGAGAAACCCATCTCAGCTCCAGACCTCAGACATCTGAGCACTGAAATTCAGACGCAGGCCCGGAGTTTTCCAGGACAGTGGCCAGGCCGGGTCTCTACCCAGGTCTCCATGTCCTACTGCACAGAGGACCCGGTCAGGTGTAAATGTTTTCATTGTAGAAACACATAATCATCTAAACATAATCAGTGTAGACAGGACTTGCCGAAGTCTGAATCTACCATGCAGACAGAACTTGGCCAGGTTCAAAGTGGCTTAGGGCCACACTCCCAGGAGGCCCAGGTCACACCCTGGGATCTCTCATGGTTGGACAGGGGAGCACCTGCATGTGGGAACTAGGATGCACCTTTTTTGAAGAAGAAACCATCACCAGGCTCCACACTTCACCCACATCAGGAAACGGAACAAGAATCATGCCAGTTGCAGGGATAATCTAGAACAATCATAGGTTAATCTAGAACACTCGTAGTAAGTGAAGTACTTCAGACGGAGAAACTGATACCAATGAGCTATTTTATAAGAGTGAAATAGACGCACAGTCTTAGGAAACAAACATGGTTACTGAAGGGGAGTGGTGGGTAGAAAGAATAAATTAGGAGGTTGGGATTCATTTATACTTAAAAATACATATAGAATATAGAATCAACACGGACCTACTTTAGAAAGGGTGGTGTACTACGCATTCTATAATAATGCGTATATGAAAAAAGCAAAGATGAATCGATATGTGTATGGGGATAACTGATGAGGAATCTCTACACTGAAAAACACAACATTGTAAGTCAGCTATCGTCCAAAAGAAGTTAAAAAAAACACAAGGATTAATGAGACTCAGGCTTCTGGCATGCTCCAGAAGACACAGTGACTAGGAGTAATCCTAAGGCTCTGGTTACTATAGTAACAGGAATAGGGCATGAAGAAATCCTGTCTCCTTGTAGCCATTTCCCACAACAGAAACTTTAAAGCTATTGCTTATGCTGCATTGAAATAAGAAAAAGTTTTTTCTCTTTGGCCTTTTGGTTCCTTCTCTACTTTAGCTGTTCCTGATCTATAGTCTGCATTGATAACTAAGTTTCCTTCTTTTCAGAAGATTAACCTATTGACTGTTTTGAAACAATGCAAAAAGGAACGAGAATATAGGAACTTTATACCTTTGTAGAAATAAATGTTTTTTTGGAGAAAGTAGAAAGATGGCTTTAATCCCCAAGCTGGCAGAGGAGAGAACACAGTAGGCTTGTGCCTCAAGAATTGTGTCTTCCCTGTTGGGGAATTAAGAGGATCACCCAGTTGGGGCTCATAGTCAGCGGCTGGAGATAAAGAGCAAACATGTGAGCATCCTGTATTCTTTCTGCTTTGTTTCAAAGCAGTCAGTAGGCTAGCATCAGGGAGCCCAGTAACTTGGGTATGGTAGACAGTCCCAGGAGTTGGGTCCATTGTCTTTTGTGGATTGCACTGCAGCCTTCTTTCTGTAATGCAAAAAGAGGCAAGAATAAACTATAAGGGAAGGTTTGCAGAGAGTACCATAAAGTTAAGCATCAGGATGTGACCAGCATAAAATTAAAAGATAATAGATGCAAACTATGGCTCATGCAGAGTTAGAGGGCGATAGGTGTGGGATATCCCTGGAGAAGGGAATGGCTACCCACTCCACTATTCTAGCCTGGAGAATTCCATGGACAGAGGAGCCTGGTGAGCTCCAGTCCATGGAATTATTTTACAAAGAGTCAGACACGACTGAGCAACTAACACACACACACACACACACACACACACACACACACATGCACACACATGCAGGTGCAGGATATAGTTTACATAACAGGTTAGTCTTCTAAAAGAAGGAAACTTAGTTATCAATGCAGAATGTAGATAGGAACAGTTAAAGTAGAGAAGGACTCAAAAGGCAAAAGAGAGAAAGAAAACTATTTTTTTTTTTTTTGAAAACTATTTTTTAATTCACTGCAACACCTATGAACACTTCATATTCACAAGGAATGCTGGGCTCTAAATGATACTGGCACTTAAAAAATTTCCATGGGTAACTAATTGAAAATAAATAAAAACTGGGCAGACTGTGAAGAAGAAAATTTCCACAGTCAGTTCCACACATGCTAGTTAAAATCAAAGCCCATGAAAATATGCTGCACCTCAGGAATTGTTAGAGACAAATCAAAACCACGGCGAGGTAACACTGCATTCGGTTGAAAGGCCATCCTCAGTCTACAAAGGTCAATGGTGGAGAAGACGTGGAGGAAAGAGAACACTTATGGTGCGGATGAGATGCAAATGCTAAGAATCACTGTTGAGAGGAGTATGAAACTGCCTTTTTTAATTTTTAGTAAGACAAACAAATATTGATTCCAGCCCAGCTCACAGGAGGACTTAAAACACGTCCTGCTCAGCGTTTCCTCATTGTCAGCACCAACAAGGGAAGAAGGCGCCTGAACAGCAGCCCTGCGCGAAGCCGGCAGACAGCCTCGGTGAGGGACACAGCAGCCAAGTCTCTTCCTCATCAGGTGGTTAACAAGGCTCCCCCCTCACAGCAAAGGGCTCCTTAACTCCAAATTCAGTTTGCACAGAGAAGAGGAAAGAATCAGACATAAACTATAAATTGAATTAAGTGTCTTTATTTTTAAATTTAAATATAAAAAGTGATGGATTAAAGCAGTAAAAATTACACTTTAAGTGAGTAAATTATAAACTAAATCAACTATATATTCTGACTTATAAAAGAGGAGGAGGCTGGAAGCAACACAAATCACTGTATGTGAGCAGCCCTTGACTATGTGGGTACCACCCAAGTTCTCCAGTCGACTCCACCGCTAGTTTTGGCTGCAGACACCATCCAGGAACCAGAGCTGCTCTTTCCATCACACCAGGAGGAGCCTTCTTTGTCACCAGGGCATGGGGAGAACCCAAGTCTGTGCCTTTAGGCACCTCTTCTGCCAGACTCGAAGCAGAAGGCTCAACCTGAGTTGTGTTCTTCATCTTCTTCTCTTGCAGGTTAATGGTGGTAAAATGAGGCAAAGGAAGCAACTAGAACTTGGGCACCTCCCCTTTCTGCAGCTGTTTTATTTTCTTCTCTTTCTGTAAGTGACTTTTTGAATCAAAAGAGAAAGGGCGTATTTCCACAGTTCTCCTCACCGGGGTTTTGGGCTTAAAAGGTACTCCGTAATGGGGCAATTGTTGAGCTCTGATCACCATTGGCTGCTCCTCATCCTTACCCTCTTGGGTGGGTTTTGGGGTTCTCTTCTTCTGAACAAAGGCAGGAGTCCTGGGGATGGTAAGTGGAATTTCTTTCTTACTGGGAACATCCACAACACCTAACAAGATATGATAAGGGCAAGTCTTCACATTCAAGTGTTTATCCTCCAATACCCTCTTTGCTTCTTCTCGCTGTTTGATTCTTTTCTCCATTTCAAAATCAAAGCCAATAGGCACAGTGGGTGGCTTCTCTGGCAGTTTCTTAGGGAAAAGGCACCCACCATAAAGAATTCCAGAATCTGGTTTCTGTGCTTTAAATTTGCAGAGCTCTGCTTCTACAGGATTACATTTCTTGGATTTTGCATTTGTTTCCAACACTTCCACCACTTCTTGCCACATTTTAATTCTCTTCTCTGACTCTTGCTTCTCAGTACTTTTTAGGATCTTCTGTATCTGGGAAGAACCTGAGAAAGAATAGATATGCGTTTACGCATGGACTGAATTAAGTTCCTGTGAAGAGGAAAAGTTAAAATTTTACCTTCTTCTCCTGCCTCTGTAACTCAGCTTGCTCCTTGCAAAGTCTAGATCATGTAGGTCTCAGAAAGTGGGGACTCACAACATTAGGAACTGGAGCTTATCTCACTCACCCTTGTCCTGCTCTTTGCAATCCCCCTAGCCCCTGCAAACCCACAAACCTGCTTAATCATGCCTGTCCTGTCGTGGTCTGGGCACGGGTTAGAAAAGAATTTCCAGACATGAGACAGAATGAGAGGGAAATAAAGTTTATTAGAGTGGAAGACATTGTTAGAACAGCAAGCCATCTCAAGGGAGAACCGACATTGAATGGGGGTCCAAGGACCAAGGACCCACTCTTATACCCAGGGTACAAGGGGTGGGATAGGGGTCTTGTGGGTCATTTGCTGATTGGATGAGGCATGTATACTGGGTAGGGGGAAGGGTAAGGCAAATACGTCCTCCCTATGGGGAAGAAGGAGAGACAGGTTATAGTGTTCCATTAATAGTTGCAACATGGGGGAGGGAAGGACGATAAGGGTTGGTTTTTCCATTTCTGCATTCCAAGTCCCTCCTTGGTTATCTGCTCTTTCATCCTTGGGTCACTACATTCCTTCCTCTCTTTATTTTTCGGGCCAATTCTTTGGCCCCTTTTGATACTCTGCTCATGTCTGTCAACCTATTTCCCTTCTCAGGCATTTTGGGAACCCAGTCTCAGGGAAAAAGGGGCAATGACCACACAGGCTTCTTCAGGCTGTACAGGGGCATCGTGGGGCTCTGGGTTCGCTTTGCCTGCTCTCTGTCAGGGTGCATTTACGGAGGGAGATGAGAGTCCAAGGAATGAAAAGGCGACTTGTTTCAGCATTGTCTAAGTGTTTGTCGGTCAGGGAAAATTCTTGTCAAACTATCACTTGGAGATTTGCTGTATTCTAGAAGAAACAAACTTAACAAGAAATTTAAAGGTACATGGCCCAAAGATTAATAGAAATAGAAAAAAGCTGCTCAGGAGCTAGCCAGGAGAATCAGGGCTAGACATTGGTTCATGACATTAGTGTTTCTCTAGTTATGAGAAGATGCAAGAATTTGGGCTCATAAAATCTTTACCTGAAAACATCTGGCTATCTGAAGGCTGGTTCTTCTGGGTTTTTCCCAGAGCACAGAGTGCCTTATTTCTGATCTCCACCCTGAACTCCTTTCAAGGGGGTGTTGAAGGTCAGCAGCTTGCAGTGGTCATGATGTAATCCTTGTAGAGGCAGCTGGCAAGCGCCAACTTCCAGCCAGCAGGGTCCCTTCATAGCCACATATTTGAAATTCAGGTTACCAAAATCTAGAGGGACTGTTTTAGACAGACATTTCTAAAGTATAATTATTCTTAATAGAGTTTATCTAAAAGCTCATATCTCATTTATATGTTTTTGAAGTTTCTTCACTCGAAGTACTTTCCTTGCTGACAAACCTGTAACAGATATAACAATATAACAATATTTAACTTATAATAAACCTAGGCACAATGAAAATATTATGCTTATGTTAATGACTCTTAGACATATTTCTATTAGATTAGCAAACAAACATTAATACTAGATATTTAATATTGACTATTTCCCAGTTCAAGTGAATCTAATATTCGTTTAGGTTAATTTCTCTTGTATTTAGAATTGTCTGATTTGTAAGCACTTACTTTTCTTTAGGCCAATTAAATTAGAACTTATTTACAACTTCAGCAATATTTTTTAAAAAAGCCAAAGACATACACTGAGACATACATAAATCCAGACAGACAGACAGAAATCTCATAGTTTTCAGCTAGAGATTTAAAATGTTTCTTTGATGCCCACCTCCCTCCTTTTTTGAGGTTCTAATTTGCCCAAGGCTGAGGTCTCAGGCAAAGTGGGCTGTGTATTTCAAGGACATGGAAAGGGTTAACTTCAAGCTCTTCCCTAGGCAGGCATTTTAGCAAGCTAGCTGTTTTTGATTGCATACGAAAAAAGAACCGGTTTTGCAGCTTCCGAGAGAAAAAAATTTCGTTTTAACCAGTTTTCTCCAGAGTCTAAAGAATATCACGGCCATCCTGTGTCAAAGTCATCTTCCCTTTCTGTAGTCATGTTTTTATAGCTAAAATATAGACCAAATAGTGCTCAAATTGACTCTGATATCAGGGGCAGATCATCTGATAAAAATCTTGGATTGTCCCTCTGGTGGGAAGTGAGGTCTTTGTCCCATCACACGAATCTGAAGAGTTAAGGGAATTTGCAGGAGTCAGGGAAGAAACTTGGTCCTTCCCCACTCTGAGAACCAGGAGTAGTTAGAAGTGAATTCTTTAGGGTGTTCAGCAGTGGGGGAAACTTGGTTCCCTCTCCACCTGAGAGATAAGCGTAGTTAGAAGGGGATTCTTTAGACTGTTAGGAGAGTTTTTGATCCTTCAGGCTTTTGAATATAGGAGAAAGACCTGGACCAAAGGGAACCTCAGAATTCTTTCCTAGACGTCATGTGGATATGAAAGGTCAAGTAGGGGTCATCCAGAAAATCTGATGGAGGGAGACAGAGGGGGACAGGAGATAGGGAGGCAACAGAAAGACACATGCGGCATGAGTCCCTCAAATCCGGATTCTGACTGAGGGCCATGAAGGACTGAACATAAGGAAATTCTGAGTCCTTTCCCTGCTTTTGGCAAAAGCTTTTTTTTGGGGGGTCCCCCAGTTTGTATTGGGACCAGGCCTTTTGCAGGGTCAAAATTTTCCAGTTTCTGAGAATATAGCCAAGGGGTGAGTCTAAGAGAGGCTCCCGGGACATACCAGAACCCACTCTTAGCCTACTTGCTGTAGAATGGGGGTACTGAGAGTCACCTGCTGACGGAGAGGCGTCTCTTTTGTCCCAGTGGTCTGTGTGACTAATGGCACAAAAATGGTCCACCGTCCCAACAGTCACAGCCGACAGTGAGAGGTGACCGCTGAGAACTGTGCAGTCACATGACCCGGGCAAAGAAAGACTGAGCTAAGACACCACGTGACCTGGGCAGAGAAAGACAGATTTCTGGGAGCAACCGGGTGACTCACCGTTTGGTGATTCCCTGAAATGTGGAAGGCACTCTTGGGATGGCTCAGAGGCAACATCTAGGCTCTTGTAAATCAATCCGGGCCGAAAGGGAAAGACGTGAAAGTGACAGGGAAGGAGACTGAGGAATCCGCCTTACAGTCCTATCGGGGAGGCGGTGGCCAGGGGACAATGGTCTCTGCTTTGCTTCAACCACTCTGTGCCTGACCCCGTGCACGGAAGTTGTCTTGCTGGGGGTGGATGCCCTTGTGGCCTGATCCGTTCCGTGTTCCCCTTATCCTCACATGGGAGTCTTCATGTGGCAGGTGCCCTAATGGCTTTTAAGTGCCTGACCTGTGCCCACACAATGTTGGTTGGCCTAGTCCTCAGTTGGAAAGAAGACAAAGGAGAGACCCTCACGCGTTCAGGCGGCAGCTACCGGGGCGCAGTGAGCAGTGGGGCCTTGGGAACACACCAGAGGGTAACCCTGGCCAGAGTTCCTCAGTTGCTTCCACAGCACTTGCCTGTTCGCAGAGGGTCCCTATGAGAAAGGAGAAGTGAGGAGGAGGGGGAAGAGACCCCCAGCGCCTCATACGGGCCACCAAAAATGTCGTGGTCCAGGCACAGGTGGGAAAAGAATTTCCAGACATGAGACAGAATGAGAGGGAAATAAAGTTTATTAGAGTGCGAGACGTTAGAACAGTGGGCCAGCTCAAGGGAGAGCTGACATTGAACAGGGGTCCTTAGTCCACTCTTATACCCAGGGTACAGGGGGTGGGATGGGGGGTCTTGTGGGTCATTTGCTGATTGGATGAGGTACATATACTGGGTGGGGGAAGAGTAAGGCAAATACGTCCTCCCTATGGGGAAGGAGGGGAGACAGGTTATACTGTTCCATTAATAGTTACAACGTGGGGGAAGGAAGGACAATAAGGGTCTGGTTTTTCCATTCCTGCATTCCAAGACTCTCTTTGGTTATCTGCTCTTTCGTCTTTGGGTCACCACATGTCCGTGTATAAAAACTCTGTAACCCCCCCTTATTTTCGGGGCTCAGAGCTTGGAGTGTTAACTCCTCTGGGCCCGCCGGCGGAATAAACCTGAGTTCCCCAAACTCTCCGAGTGTGGTGCTTGGTTTCTCGAGTACTGGTTTCCGCAACTCCTGTACACCTTATACAAACACAACTTTGGAAATCAACTCTATTCCAATATAAGATCAAAATGAAATTGCATAGAAAGAAAAAGAGAAAAGAAAGGAGCATGGAAAAATGCTGCCACCTTGTGGCCATTTTCCACAACAACAATGTCGAAATCGGTGCTGATCTGAACTGAGCTGTGCTGATGGGCACTTAATATGCAGAAGGTCCGTGGGGTTATGAGTAAACAACACCTGCCTTCAAGGAATGTTCTAAGAGTGTTCATCAAAACACAGGACAGACGTTCAAGAGTCAATTGCAAGATATTTCACTCATACTCTTTAAAAAAAAAATCACAGGAAACCTTGCTAAATACTAGAGAAATCCAAATCAAAACTACAATGAGGTATCACCTCACACCGGTCAGAATGGCCATTGTCAAACACTTTACAAAGAACCAGGGCTGGAGAGGGTGTGGAGAAATGAGAACCCTCCTCCATCGATGCTGCAAAGTGGGAACAGCCACTATGGAGACAGTGTGGAGACAGACTCGATGGACTCCTGTCCATCGAATTGGTGATGCCTTCCAACCATCTCATCCTCTGCCGTCCCCTTCTCCTCCCACCTTCAAACTTTCTCAACATCAGGGTCTTTTCTAATGAGTCAGTTCTTTGCATCAGGTGGCCAAAGTATTGGAGCTTCAGCTTCAGCATCAGTCCTTCCAGTGAATATTCAGGACTAATTTCCTTTAGGATTGACAGGTTTGATCTCCTTGCAGTCCAAGGGACTCTCAAGAGTCTTCTCCAACACCCCAGTTCAAAAGCATCAATTCTTTGGCGCTCAGCTTTCTTTATAGTCCAACTTAAGGAAATGGCAACCCACTCCACTACTCTTGCCTAGAAAATCCCATGGACGGAGGAGCTTGGTGCAGGCTACTGTCCATGGAGTCGTAAAGAGTTGGGCACGACTGAGTGACTTCACGTCACTCACTTCTTCACTTCTCACATCCATGCATGACCACTGGAAAAACCATAGCTTTGACTAGACGGACTTTTGTTGGCAAAGTAATGTCTCTGCTTTTCAATATGCTGTCTAGGTTGGCCATAGCTTTTCTTCCAAGGAGCAAGAGTCTTTTAATTTCATGGCTGTAATCACCATCTGCAGTGATTCTGGAGCCCCAAAAAATAAAGTCTGTCACTGTTTCCATTGTTTTCTTATCTATTTGCCATGAAGTGATGGGACAGGATGCCATGATCTTAGTTTTCTGAATGCTGAGTGTCAAGCCAGCTTTTTCACTCTCCTCTTTCCCTTTCATCAAGAGGCTCTTTAGTGCTGCTAAGAGGGCGGATACTCTTCATCCTGAGTTCCCTGAGGGCTCACCGGCTCACTGGAGGTCTGCAATTGCTGATGACTATGACATCCTTGTTTACTGATACAGCAGGAAACAGTCCATTTCTCACTCCCTAACATCATACACAAATATAAACTCCAAATAATTTAAAGATCTCAGTGTAAGGACAGACACTCTAAAACCCTTGAGGAAAATATAGGCAGAAACCGCTTTGTTGTAAATCACAGCAAGTTCTTTTTGGATCCACATCTTGGAGTAACAAAAAATAAAATAAAAATAGGCCAAAGGGATGTAATTAACCTTAGCAGCACTTTCACAGCAAAGGAAACCCTAAATGAAAGAAAAAGACAACTTTCAGAATAGGAAAAAAATATTTCAAAACAAAGATCCCCACAAAGAATTCATATCCAAAACACAGACAGCTCAAGCAGCTCAACAGCAAAAATAGAACAAAAATACCCAATAGGAAATGGGCCAAAGATCTCAATGGACATTTCATGAAGAAGGCATACACATGGCCATTAAGTACTTGAAAAGGCGCTCAGTATCACTAATGGTTATGTTGTAGCCACATGTTCCAGGAAACAAACTCACTAAGAAGGACAATGCAGATAGTGGAGTGCAGTTTATTGCACTGGCGGGCCCAAGGCAGAGTCTCCTCTTAGCCAAGGACCCCAACCAGTTTTTGTGAAAACCTTATATACCCTAAGTGTATGTGCTCAAACCCACCTCCCCAAATTCTCTGAAACTAGTCTGACAAAGGAAAAGAAAGATACAATCAAAGTAAACCCACGATTCACATGCCTTAAACCCGTGATTCATACGCCTTAAGCCTAGGTAGTTAACAGTGGACAATTATCAATAGGCCTGTGGTCATACCCCAATAAGCATAATAGAATTTATGATTCTATTCTGTTACACAGATAATTAGGGTATTCTTTTAGGCGCCGGATAGTCTAGGTATGAGCCCTGGGGCTTTTCCATGGAGGGAGGGTCTGGTTTTCCAGTTGGTATGTCATTTCCATAGATCCTGGGCATATAGCTCAAAGTCCACAGTCCGGCCCAAGATGGAGTCCTGCTTTCAGGATGGAGCCTGTTCTGTTTCCTCCTTCAGTTAGAGGAAGGCAAATCAAAAGTCCAATGAGCTATCACCTCACACCATTCAGAATGGCTATCTCAGAGAATCTCCAACATGTATTGTTGGAGATGCATAGAGGATGCAGAGAAAAGGGAACTCCCTTGCACTCTTGGTGGGAATGTAAATCGGTACATCCATTAGGAGGCAAAGAGTATGAAGTTTCTTTTAAAAAACTAAACATAGATGTACCATGGGATCCAGCAGTCCCACACCTGGGCGTAGATATGGAGAAAACCAAAATTTGAAAAGACACCTGCAGCCCTATGATCACAGCTGCACTAGGTACCATAAACAAGATACGGCAGCAATCTAAGTGCAGAACACAGAGGAACGGATAAAGAAGAATGGGGTACCTAGACATAATACAATATTGTTCAGCCATTAAAAAGGATCAGATAATGACATTTCCAGCCACAGGAAAGAAAGTAGAGGTGATCATTCTAAGTGAAGTAGGGGAGACAGGGCAAGACAAGAATTATTTGGTATCACTTCTAGGTGGAATCTAAAAATGGAGACAGATGAACTTCTTTATCAAAGAGAAACAGCCTCACAGACTTACGGTTCCCAAGAAGAAACTTATGGTTCCCAATGAGGAAAAGAGGATGGCAGGGAGAAAGGAGCTGGTTCAGACTAACAAACACACACTATTCTCTATAAAAATCATCCACTCCTCTTTCCATGGATTTTCCAGGAAAGAATACTGGAGTGAGTTGCCATTTCCTTCTCCAGGGGATCTTCCTGACTCAGGGATTGAAACTGCATCACTCGCATCTCCTGCACTGCAGGCAGATTCTTTACTGCTGAGCCACACTAGGGAAGACTTGCTCATTATTAAATCAATGCTAATCAAATCTACAGTGAAGAATCCTCTCCCACAGGTCAGAATGGCCATCATCAGAAAGATCTCCAAAGAATAGATGCTGCAGAGGATGTATGGAAAATGGAATCCTCCTACACTCTGAGTGGGGATGCACAAGGGTGCAGCCATGATGGAAAACGGCATGGAGGTTCCTGAAAAAAGTGAACAGAGGGGCCATGGGATCCAGCAACCCCACTTCTGGGCTCAGGTCTGGAGAACATCACAGTTTGAAATGATGCGTGCACCCCTGTTTTCAGGGAAGCACTATTAAAATAGCCAAGACATAGAGTCGACCAAAATGTCCAGCAACAGGAACATGAAGACTGAGTGGTCCTTGTATACACTGGACTACTCCTTAGGCTCTGGGGGTGGAATCAGAACCAGCAGCTGGTCAGAACAAGGGAGACCAGTCCTGAAGGCAGAGGGTTCCCTGAAGTCTCTGGACCCCAGTGCCCTGATGGGCTTCGTCCCCAATGGGGACATGGGCAGGGCCTGAGCCCCTTTGATGAAGACATAGCAGCCCTGGGCTCAGAAGTCTCCAGAGAGTGTCTCAAAGTCTGAGACAGTGTTTTACAAAGAAACAAGAGAATGAAGCTGAGCTCCTGAGAGCCAATCCTTCCGGCTCTGAGTTGCTTCCAAAAGACCACCAACACCTGCATGGGGTCAACTGTGACCCAGCTGACCCTTCCTGGCCTTTTCTCTTCCTCCTGGTGATGATTCCAGTGACATTTCCAGCCTAGACCCTCTCCCAGGCCAGATGCATCTGTCCATCCACTGCCTCCCCATCTCACCCTGGGGCCTAACAGGCCCCTTGGAGGACTGTGATCCTGCTGCTCCCCACGCCCAGGAGGCAGCCCTGCCTTCCCCCGCTGCTGAGCCCAGACACCTGGTGTAACTGAGCAGGAGCCAACGGGGCCTTCCCAGGACAGACCCCGTCCCATATCCTCTGCTGTAGCTCCTCTCTGAAGTATGGAGATAACAGTATCTGATGCATACTGCCTGGGTTGTTTTACAGATGCTAAACCCCCCACTGAATGGAAGAGGTTAACTTGATGAGCATGAACACGTAACCCTCAGGGTTTCTAGTGCCTGAGAATTTGTGAGGTTAACTGCCTGTTACCTCACCAACCAGGGAACTATGCACCAGCAGATCACATACTGTGTGACACCCTCCCTCATGTGGCCTGTACAATTGCTTTGCTGAAACCCTTCAGGGAGTTGGGGGTTTAGAGCACAAGCCACCCGTCCTCTTTGTATTGGTACTTTTATAATTATCGCTTCACTTGCCTTCACCACAACCCAGCATCAGTAGACTGGCTTTATTGAACTCAGGCGTGTGGACCCAAGTTTGTTTCAGTAACATGGGGGCCTCTCAGGCTCCCACTTCCTTGTGCCCCAGTGACTGTCAGCACCTCCTCCAGAGCCCACGGCCAGTCCCCATACTAATTCTCCTCTACCCCTAATCCAGTAGTTACTGGGAACATCATGGTATTGATGATGACATCCAGAAGAGCCAGCTTTGCCAGGTAGACATTTCTGGACTTGACACTGGGCCCTTTTCCATGGGTAGGATGGAGTGACTGTTCTCATGGGCCCCAAGGTGGAAAAGCTCACCTTCTGATGAAGCCAGACCTTGATCCTTTCCAGATGATTCCATGGTCCTCATTCTCCCCAGATCCCCACCCACATGGCTGCTGTCTGTGCCGGTCTGTATGGGACCTTGGTAATCTCCTAAAATGAGCGTGATTTTATACAGATAATGGGCTTCCCTGGTGGCTCAGACAGTAAAGAATCTGCCTGCAATGCGGGAAACCTGGGTTTGATCCCTGGGTTGGGAAGATCCCCTGGAGAAGGAAAAGGCTACCCACTCTAGTGTTCTGGCCTGGAGAATTCCATGGACAGAGGAATCTGGCAGGCTATAGCCCATGGTGTTGCAAAAAGGCGGGCACAACTGAGCAATTTTCACTTTCAATGGGTTGAATGGTGGCCCCAAAAGATGTTTCCCCCCAGAACATGTGAACAAGACCTTATCTGGGAAAAGGGATGCATTTAAAGATGTTGAGGTGAGGTCTTCTTGGGTGTGGGTGGCCCTCAATCCAATTAGCAGGTTCCTCGTAAGACACAAAAGAAGGGAAACACAGACACAGAGAACAAGCTGCATGAAGATGAAGGCAAAGACAGGAGGGAGGGGTCCGCAAGCCCAGGGACCCCTGGAGCCCCAGGAACTGGAAAAAGCAGGAAGGACCCCATCCTGGAGTCCCTGGAGGGCCGTACCACCTTGATCCCAGACATCTGGTCTGCAGGACTCGGGGAGGATGAGCTCCTGCTGTTTAAAACCACCCAGCTTGTGGTCATTTGTTAGAGAAGCCACAGAGCAGCCACACAGACCCTGCTCTGTGGGACCCTAGAAGTGTGGGTCTCACTAAAGGCAGATGGAGGCCAGATTACAGAACCCTTGGAGTCAGCACTGGGCCCTCAGAAATGCAAAAGCAGTGGCTGGACCCCAGAATGTTAAGGGGTCAATTCTGAAGTCCAAATGTAGGGTACTGGCTGCACACGACTCCCTATGTTCTTACACCTGTACACATGGTGTAGTATCTCAGTCCTGACTAAGAACATTTAATATCACTGTTCACATTGCTAAGTAAGAACCCATCAGTTACACAGGTGAAAACCCAGTTCAGATACTTGCTACACTGATGATCAATTCTGAAGATGGTCAGGGGTGGGGGACTTATACACACCCAGCAGCCTTTCCACCTTCTCCACCCTCTTATCCCACTCTCTCCCCAACAAGGAGCATCTTCAGTGGGAAGTTGGGGGACCACACAGAGGCATCTCTAAGTAAACCTTGGTTGAGCCCCAGGCTAGCTGCTCCTGAACCTCATCCACCCTTCCCAGGTACAACACCTGAATATGAACAAAGACCTCATGGGCTGGAGGAAAGGGCTTGGAGCCACCCCAGCAACAGCACGCTTGCCAAGTTGGCTCGTGCAGGCCAGGGGGGTGGTCCTGCCCCAGGGGGCTCTTCTGAAAGCTTCCTGTTTCCCTACCTGAGTTACCCCTCCAGTCCTGGCTCCCACTGCCTTTTCCCTTGCTTACTCACCCCCGCCACCCGCCTGGGGAGACGTGCAACAGCAGGTACAGGTGACACACCTCTTCCTTACCTGGTCTAGAAAAGACCTGATCACAAACAGCAACCCACAAGGCCCTCTCGCCAGCCCAGATCCACACATCCAACAGAGTATGGTGCAGAGTACAGCTGCAGGCACTCTTACACCCACTTACAGAGGCCTCAACCCAGGCACACCTGGGAAGGGCTGGCCGGCTGGGTCAGGTCAGCCAATTCTCCACCATCAGGGGCTCACAGTTGCAGAAAATGGGCCTTGGTGTGCCCTCTAGGTGCAAGGAACAGATTGTGGGTCCTGAGGGTCGGGATGGACATGGGGCTGGAGCTCTGGCTTGTTTTCTAATCATTTTATCTGGCCCATGAGTGGGAGGTAATTTCAAAAAGACCTTCTCCTAATGAGAGGAATCTAGGAGTCAGGGAGAGGAGGGGTGATGTGTGAAGACAACGCCCGAGTGCCTGGGTGCAGTGAAAGTCTCTGGAAGACTCGGTGGAGGGAGGCTGCATAGTTAAGCCCAGGATCACTGACCTGTCCAGGAGCAGCTGTTTGTTAGTTCAGGTCCTTCTCTGAGGGGGCTCAGGGTAAGACGACCAACAGGTGGACTAGGAGTGCTCTGCAACTAGGCCTCTGTACACGGTTCCTGGATGCTGAGCCCTGCGGGGTACCTGCCCAGGTGAGCCCCATATCCTTGGAGGAGCCTGCCCACCAGAACCCTGTGCTCCTGGGAGGGGTGTGTGAACGGGCACCCTCTCTGTGCAGCAGGCACAGAGTAGCTTAGTGACTCCCCCGTGGACAGCACTGGGATGAGATGAGAACCAGGACACACAGTGTCCTGCCCTGAACCCACCTTGGGCCCCTCCAGAGTGTAGAGGTTGGTAAGCAGGAGCTGGCTGCTGTGCTGCGTGTGAGAGGCCCCACAGGTACCTGTTGTTTCTTGCACCTGACACCATGGAGGCCTCCCCAGGACAGAGCAGACAGCCTGCCCTGGACAGTGGGAGCTCCTGGAGACCCTGCAGGAGACGGGAAAGGGAAGGACCAGGCCAGAGGGGAGTGAGCCCCCAGGCAGAGCCATGGGGCTCGGAGCCCAAGGAGGCCTTTCTGTTCTGAGCTGGGAGAGGACGAACAGTGGTGAGTGTGATCCAGGAAAGCAGCCCCGGTGACGTGAGACTGAATCCTCCTCAGAGTGACAAGCCTTCCGGATGATCCCAGAAACAGGACTGTGACAGAAGAGTCCTGGTGAAAGAAGGTAAATGAGTCCCCCTAAGAGGAGGCTCTGTGAGCTACCCCAGAGGGGGTGAAGGGGGCAGATGTGAACGTGCTGTGAATGGGCAGTCATCCTGGGTGGGGAGTGGGCACAGACCCCACTCCATGGCCACATATTTCTCCGTCTGGATGGGGTTACTTGGCTTCTCGGAGCCTTAGCCTCTCAGCCTGCTTGTGGGGTGATGATAGCATGGACTAGTCATTTGCTCAGAACAGGGCAGAAAGGGGTCTCATGGAAATTCCACAGAACACCATCAATGTGGGACTCACGGCTCCTGTTTCCTGCAGGTCTGTCTTGAGGATCTGCAGAACAAACGTGAGCAGACTTGTAGCAGGGCCCGGGATGGGCTCGGTTCTGGTGGTTGGTGGAGTGACCGCTCTCGTCCCCAGGCCCTACCAGCATTAGCCCTTCAGGCTCTGGGTCGGGGAGCCCACGGGATGTGGGTCCAGCTGTGTCCACCAGGGAGGCCTGGAGAACTTGGCAAGGAAGCACTACTGTGGCCATCCCCTATGCAGAAGTTTCCAACCTAGGGTCCAGAGGGAGCTCTTGCCCTGCACATAGGTTTCAAGTCCACAGCACACATGAGCTTCTAGCAGCTTTGTTTTCTACATGCAAAGTCCTAATACCCAGCACATCCACAGCCCATGAAAAGGCACGTCTGATCTGGCTCCAAGTGCTGCTTCTGGGTCCCTCTTGACTGGACGCCTGGCAACCAGTGTCACCGAGTCAGACTCTCAGGTGGCGTCAGGAGTGTGGGGACGAGAGCACACAGTCCAGCCCCAAGAGCTGGTGCTGCGGCTACAGGTGCACCCTCCACCTACCCCACAGGCAGAGGCCACCGTCCCCTTACAGATTGTTACCAAGTTAGTCCTATGGACCCTGCTTGGGCCCTAACTTGGCTGCGACTCTGCCTCAACAAGGAAGGTTTACTTTTTCCATTTGGGTTCAAGTAGCTAGTTATGAAACCAAAGCCGAGACCAATGCAGCACAGGCTTTATTCAGAGGCCAAAGAATGGAGGAGTGGGAACAAAGTTCACAGCTCAACTTCTTGCCCACCTGGAGAGAGTGGCTTGATTTTAAACAGTAAAGACAAAGGGAGGAGGGGTGAGGCTAATCCTGGGGAGGCAGGTACATTTAGAGGAAGGGCAGGGTTTTTCCAAGTTAGTGGGGTGCCATCTCCTTTTTACCTTTTTTTGGTTCTTCATGTTGGGTCTTGGGCAACGGTTGGTGTGTCACTTAGTATAATGATTGAGTTAGCAACAAGTAGTGATGGGAAGAGATCTTAATTCCCTGCCCAGGAATTGAACCTGGGAAGCCTGGATGAGAACCAGGAATCCTAGCCACCAAACCAGCAAGGGCTAGAGGCTAGAAGCTATTTTTCCCTGGATCTGTGCCCCAGTGAACAATGTTTTTACCATGGAGGCAGAAACTGTAAATGCAGGTATAAAATTTATGCTTAGAGACATAGCATAACAGCAAGTGGGAGAGCACATAGGGAGATGGTTTGTTAAGACAGAAGCAAGGCGGAGAAAGGGTGTGGGTGTCCCCTGCTAGTGTGGGGGAGCGCAGTAAAGAGGCGGTTAAGTCATTTATATAGGGCAGTTCTTCCGGGTCTTTGTCTTCCTTCAGCCCAATTATCTGGTTTCTTTTCCCATACCTGACCTACCCTGGGACCCTCCCCTGGGTGCACACTCACCCCTCAGCCAAGATGGATCTCGAAGTGAAGGCTTCTGGGAGGAGCAAGACTCATTATGGCCTGGCATTATCTCTTGAGTTCTGACCCACAAGAAGCCTTTCTATGAATGTGTAGTGTGTCTCCCTTGTCCCCAAAGAGTGGGGGGCAGAGATCCTTTAATCCTTTACTCATACAGGCTTTTGCCCCCTCTTTGTCCTTGCCATGACTGTTACCTTAAGGTGTTTATAAGAGAGAAACATTGGCTATTTACTCTCTGTTGTTACTTCCATTTCAGAGGGCAAACAGGAGGCTGATTGTAAATACCTAGACTGAAGCCCACCTATCTCTTTTCTCAGAAATGCTAACAGTTGTACGCATCTAGCCTGAAGCCCCATGAAATGCAAAAAGGAGGCCAGGTATAAATGTCTAATTTGGAGCCCATCTATCTCCTACATCAATAATACACTAAAATCAACATACAATGAAACTTGGGGTCTGTTGGAAGTCAGACTCATTGCCATTGTGGTCCCAGCTGGTTCCATCTGGTTGTTTGTAGCATCCTCTCTTCTCTCTAGACCCTTTACCTTAACGACTTTTGTTACATCTTTCCTAAGGTGTGAACAAGTTTAAAGGGTTGTGAACAAGGACACTCCTATTAAAGGAGCTTTCAGATGCTCCTACAGCACCCCCTGATCCTTTCCTGAGAATATTGAGTGGAGGGGGGCATTCAGGCAGCAGGGTAGACAGCTTGCTCTGGACGCTCGTGTGGGGAAGGGGGGCACAGCAACAAGGGCTCAGCCTGGAAACCCCAGAACCACTCACAGATTGGCTCCAGAACTGCTCCTGGAGTGGCAAGAAGGGCTGTCCCACCTACTAGACATGAAGGAAAGGGTGGGGTCTGCAGGGCCACTCTTGGGACCAGCTGGGAGGCTCCAGGGCTCAGCACAGGCTGGTGTGCTCAGAGCTGAGACAGGCCTCAGGGCACAGTGGGGATGCACTGGGAGGAGGGGCCCTGAGCCATCGTGCCTCTCCTCCCTCTCCTCCCTCGAGGGTGTCTCTTCCCCCAGAGATGAAGGGCAGAACCCTGACAGTCACCCCCACCCTTGTCCCCTCAGGGAAGCTCACTAGAGACTTGGCACCAGCTGGAGGCTGGTCACGTGGTGGTGTCTGCTCTCACCCTCCAAAATGCCAGTGCCCAGAAAGGGAGCCGGGGATCAGCATGAACCTCATGGTTAGTGCAAACAGCATAGGTGCAGGGAGCTGCCTCTAAGGGGAGACAGGCTTTAGATCAGGGCAGAGAGCTTCCCGCCAGCTGCATGAGCTTCCTGAGGCAGCAGGAACAAATGACCACACGTGGAGGTTCTGAACAACAGAAGCCTGGCCTCTCTCAGTCCTGGAGACCAGACGTCTGAGGTCAGGGTGTCCCAGTGCTGTGCTCCCTGCAGAGGCTCCAGCCAAGGGTCCTTCCTGCCACTTCCAGTTTTTTGAACTCCAGATGTCCCAGGAGTCCACACTGTTTCCATGTGTCCAAAGTGGTTTGTGAAGTTTTATGCTGGAGGTTTCTCGCTGGACGATGCTCCACCATCGGGCAGACCTGTTGAGGTTGACCATGATCAAACAGAGACATTAACTGAGAACAGTCAACATTATACCACACAGGAGATAGATGACATACTTGAAATATCCAACTCAAGTGTTGAAAATCATTTGCATTAACTTGGTTAGGTTAATCACTTTGATGTTTGGGCCTGCAGCCCTCCACTCTCAGGCTTCAGCTCCCAGAGTGTACCTTTCACAGGAGAGATTTATTTCCTGCTTCCAAGGAGACAGACAGGAGATGGAACCCTTAATCTTACCCTTGAATTGTGCCCTTTAACATGATGCTGGGGACGGGAGAAGGACTAGCCAATTTCCAGGACCTGCAATGGCCTGTTTTTTGGCTTTTTTTTTCCTTTATACTTTTCACTAGCTTTGCCTGTTTACTAGGATGTGGGTCAAAGTTGTTCTTTGTGTGCTCACAATTTACTCACCTCAGAAGTCACATGGAGCCATCAGAGAACCCGTGGATTTCCGAAGTTATAGCTAATCAGAAACCCAATGTTCATTATTCAGAATTGTTTATGTGTTTCCTGGAGCAAATAGTTACTGGAACTATAAAGTAAATAATAAAAGTTAATACCTCTATACTGTAACATTTAACATGGATTCATCTGAGCTTTATTTAATTTATACACCAAGGTGAGCGTCTGAACTGCTCCTTGGTGTGGGCAGCAAAACCTTTCAGTGAGTTCCCCCGAGTTGAGTGAGAAATAGGAGCATTTTATCTGCATTTAACACACACTAGGCTGGGTATTTGGAATTCACAGATACTGTGACTTTTAGTGATCTGAGTTATATGTGTTACCGAACCAGGTTTGCGTTCCCCATAGTACATGTGTGCTCCGGCATGTTCGACTCTTTGTGATCCCATGAACTGCAGTCCGACAGGCTGCTCTGTCAGTGGGGTTTCCCAGGCAAGGATACTGGAGTGGGTTGCCATTTCCTTCTCCAGGGGATCTTCCCAACCCAGGGAAGAGGAGTTAGGACATGTCTTGTGGATCAAGGGTAAGGGGGAAGAAGTAATGAAACACAAATCTTTGGATGTTTGGTGTTTTTCCTGGCCCAGTTCAGTTCAGTTCAGTTGCTCAGTCTTGTCTGACTCTTTGCGACTCCATGGATTGTAGCCTTCCAGGCTCCTTTGACTATGGGATTTTTCCTGGCAAGAATACTGGAGTGGGTTGCCATTTCCTTCTCCAGGGGAACTTCTCAACCCAGGGATTGAACCTGGGTCTCCTGAATAGCAGGAAGATTCTTTACTGACTGAGCCACCAGGGAAGCCTAATTTTACTCAGAAGGCCTGAGAGGCCGTAAATAGCTCCTGCCCTTCAAGTAATGTCTCTGGAAAAATCATCAAAAAAGAAATCAAAGAAGGGCCCAATTTCAAGAGGTACATTGTATTCACACTGTCTAAAGTCCAAAAAGCACTTGGAAACATACTCCGCATGACTACCTCCTACAATGAGGCCAATCAAACCCACCATGAGGAATCATCACAGCAATTTCATATTGCTCAGAAAGACCAGTATAAAAAAGACCTACTAAAACTAAGTCCCACTGAGGTCTCAGAGAAAAAGGAATCCTCCTTCTCTCTTCGTCGGGATGTGAATGGGTACAGGAAATATGCAAAGCAGCATAGGGATTTCTTTAAAAAAAAACAAAAAACTAAGCATAGGAGAACCTCCTATGAAATGAAAATACCTCCTTCCATATTAATAAACAAGAAATGTCACAGATATCAGTGATTTCTGGCCTCCAAATGGGAATGAGGGCTCCCAAAACTGTGATCCTATGGACATTGCCCCCTCTCGGGGTGATTGCTGAGGAGATGGGGAATGCAAGAAGCAAAGTGAAGAAGGGAACAGGATTCACCCCCAGACAGCTGAGATGTTTATGAATTCAGTGAGCCCAGAGGCATGTATCTTCCCAGACACAGAATGCTAAATTCCTTAATTCGATACCTGATCTTCAGAGTGCCTACTGCCTTTGTTGCAAATTTGCATGTAGCCTGACTTCCCCTTCTGCCTCTTTGAAGCAGTTTTCGCAGAGCTACTGAAATGCTATCTCCTGGGCTCAGAGTCCTAAACATTCCCACCAAATCTCCTTCCAGGTTGTGACTATAAATTTTAGCTGACACTTCTGATCGGGCTTTCCTACTCTCCACTCCTGGGCTTAGATCCAGAGAAAATCAGAATTCGAGTTGACACTTGCACTCCTGTTTTCAAGGGCAGCATGATTTACAAGAGCCGAGACATCGGAATCAAACCAACTGTCTAAAAACAGAAAGTGAAGTCTAAGAGGTACACCTCTCCACCGGAATCCTGCTAAGTCATAAAACAGCACAGAATAATGCCAGTGGCCATAGCATGGATGGACCGAGACTGATACTAAGGGAAGTGAGTCAGAGAGAAAAATAACATAAGATAACCATGACTGGTGAAATCTAAAAATTCATGCAAAGGAACTCATTTACACAAGAGAAACAGTCTCATAAACTTACAAAACCAAATTATGATCCTCAAAATGAAAATGTTAGGGCAGAGGAAGCAATTAAGAGATTGGAATGAACCTCTGCACTTTAATAGATATCAAATGCAGAAGCCAAAAGGAACTACTGAATACCACAGGAAAGGCTAGAGAACACGATGTAATCACCTCATAGGAAAAAAAGAACCTGAAAGAGAACAGATGAACGTCTAAGTGGAACTGAATCAAGCTCTTGTACACAGGAAACAAACAGAACAACACAAATTAACTCCACTCCAATACACAATAACAGTGAAACTACAGCAGGAAAAAAATCAGCGTGAGGCCTGCAGACGTGGTCGCCTTCTGGTTTTCTGCCATAAAACCCCTTGGAGAGGTGTGTGGATGGGCACTCCATATTCACAAGGCCTGCAGGGCAGCCAATAAGAAACACCTCCCCTCACAAAGTGTCCTAGGGCAGGTCAGCGAAAAGGAAGTCCAACTTGGACAGACCTTCAAGAAGCCAATTTCAACAGGTAAGTTTCAATGACACCATTCTAAACAAGTCACATGGAAAGCTGTCAACATCGCTAAGTGTTCGAGAAATGGAAATCCAAAGTACCATGAGGTATCACCTCACACCAGTTAAAATGGCCTTTGTCAAAAACTCCACAGACGGTAAGTTGTGGAGAGGGTGTGGACAAAAGGAAATTCACCTCCATTGAGGCTGACGATGGACCTTGAGAAGAGCCGTGACGGACGACAGTGTGGAGGTTCCTCAAAGCGTGAAAAACAGGATGAGATGGGAAGACTTGCTAACACCATACACCAAAAGAAACTCCGAATAATATAAGGCTCCAAGTGTAAGCACAGATCCTAGGAAAATCCAGAGGAATATTTCGGAAGGACACACTTTTCCATCAATTGCATCAAGTGCTTTTTACATGCACTTCTTAGAATAATGGAAAATAAACCAGAAATAAGAAAACAAGACCTAATTAATCTCAACAGCATTTGCACAGCAAAGGAAACCCTAAAGCAAAGACAAAGACAACCCTTAGAATAGGAAAAATATTGGCAGACAAAGATACCCACAATGAATTGGTCTGCAATACACACAAACAGCTCATGCAGCTTCATCAAAAAAACAAACAACCTGTCCACCGGGAGGTGGGGAAGGAAGGGCTATTGTTCTGCTGAAAGTTTTCACTTTCGTTTCAGGTTCAAAGTATTTGTCAACAAAGTAACCCACTTGTTCTATTCAAATAAACAATACCAATATTTATTAGAGAATTATCTAGCTGACTCTCAATATACTAATGTTAAAAGAAAAGAGAAGTAAAAACAGCAGAGGATATATCACCAAATAGTTTTGACCAACATCCAGACTGAAACAGTGCTTGGAAGTCTTGTGTCACAGCACATCTGGAGTCCCAGTTGGGAAAAGGTCCCAGGCGGTAAGTCTGCTCTCTGGATGAGAGTTCAAAGATTCCAGTTCAGAGTTTCTGCTATTAATTCCAGGGTGCAAACTGATATCTTCATCAATCTGTGAGCAAATTGCAGCTCTGGTTTCATGTTAATGATGTTTGCTTTGTCTTGGAAAACTTGGGATGTTGTTAAGCCTGGGGCTTAATCGGCCAGCCTGCCTCCGGGGGCTCAACAATCTCAAGATTTGTCCCCTATTTTATCTGTCTATTTTAAAAGACATTTTAAAAGACGCCTGCTCCTTGGAAGAAAAGCTATGACCAACCTAGACAGCATATTAAAAAGCAGAGACATTACTTTGCCAACAAAGGTCCGTGTAGTCAAAGTTACGGTTTTTCCAGTAGTCATGTATGGATGTGAGAGTTGGACTATAAAGAAAGCTGAGCGCCGAAGAATTAATGTTTTTGAACTGTGGTGTTGGAGAAGACTCTCGAGAGTCCCTTGGACTGCAAGATCCAACCAACCAGTCCATCCTAAAGGAAATCAGTCCTAAATGTTCATTGGAAGGACTAATGGCTGAAGTTGAAACTCCAATACTTTGGCCACCTGATGCAAAGAATTGACTCCTTGGAAAAGACCCTGATGCTGGGAATGATTGAAGGCAGGAGGAGGAGGGAACGACAGAGAATGAGACGGTTGGATGGCATCACCGACCCAATGGACATGAGTTTGAGCAAGCTCTGGGAGTTGGTGATGGACAGGGAAGCTTGGTGTGCTGCAGTGCATCGGGTCACAAAGAGTCGGACACGACTGAGTGACTGAACAGAATGAACTGATCTGTGGTGCTGCAAGTCTTGCACTCACAGCAGACAGTCAGGGCACACACACTCAGGGCGGTGTCCAGGCAGGTAGAAGCAAGATCAGAGGCCTGCTCTGCTTTGTCTCTGAAGCGTAAACAGGACTGTTTATTTAATTTCTCTAACAAGAACAGGGTGGAGCATCCTTAAATAGTGAAAATGACAATGAAATTAGAATAATCCCTAACACTATACACAAAAATAAACTCCAGTTTAAACATGTGATTGAAAGGACAGGTACTATAAAATTCCTGAGGCAGAACATGCTTTGACACAAATCGCAGCAAGTTGTTTTCCATTCACCATTTGCAGTAATGAAAAAAAAAAAAGAAATGAGGCCTAATTAACCTTAACAGCATTTGCACAGCAAAGGAAACCCTAAACAAAAGAAAAAGACAACCCCCAGAATGGGACAAATTATTTGCAAATGAAGATACTGTTCCAGAAGTTGGACCATCGAGAAACCAAGCACAACACTCAGAGGGCTGGAGAGCTCAGGTTTATTAACCCAGTTGTCTCAGAGGAGTTAATGCTCTGAAATTCTTGGGCCCCCACCTCAGGGTGAGCTTCACTTTTATAGGGTCAGTACATACAATTACAGTAGACATGGATTCATTGGTTACCTGGTTACTATGCGCAGTCACAGAGTGTGGGAGTTGTATGGATTATGTGCAGGGAATTTCTAAACAGAAACCGAACATTCCATACTTATCAGAACGATTTATGGTTCTAATTTATTGCTATGTCAGCTTGTTCCTTTCTTGGCTCAGCAAGCATGTCTTACAGAAGCAGAATGAGCATGAAGTTACTGCTAGCTGTAAGTTTTAAATTTTCCTCTTCAATACACGGTCTTCATTTGGGGATCAAGATTTCATCTCCAAAACATACAAAGAGCTTGAACAACTCAATATCAAAATCATAAAAACAACACAAACAACTCAATTAAAAAAATGAACCAAAGACCTCAATGGACATTTTTCTAAATAAGGCATCAGTTCAGATGAGTTCAGTTGCTCAGTCATGTCCGACTCTTTGTGACCCTGTAGACTGCAGCATGCCAGGCCTCCCTGTCCATCACCAACTCCCGGAGTTTACCCAAACTCATGTCCATTGAGTCGGTGATGCCATCCAACCATCTCATCCTCTGTTGTCCCCTCTTCCTCCTGCCTTCAATCTTCCCCAGCATCAGGGTCTTTTCCAATGAGTCAGTTCTTTGCATCAGGTGGCCAAAGTACTGGAGTTTCAGCTTCAACATCAGTCCTTCCAATGAACATCCAGGACTGATTTCCTTTAGGATGGACTGGTTGGATCTCCTTGCAGTCCAAGGGGCTCTCAAGAGTCTTCTCCAACACCACAGTTCAAAAGCATCAATTCTACGGCGCTAAGCTTTCTATATAGTCCAACTCTCACATCATAACATGACTACTGGAAAAACCATAGCCTTGACCAGATGGACCTATGTTGGCAAAGTAATGCCTCTGATTTTTAATATGCTGTCTAGGTTGGTCATAACTTTCCTTCCAAGGAGTAAGCATCTTTTAATTTCTTGGCTGCAGTCACCATCTGCAGTGATTTTGGAGCCCCCCAAAATAAAGTCAGCCAGTTTCCCCATCTATTTGCCATGAAATGATGGGAACAGATGCCATGATCATAGTTTTCTGAATGTTGAGCTTTAAGCTAACTTTTTCACTCTCCTCTTTCACTTTCATCAAGAGGCTCTAGTTCTTCTTCACTTTCTGCCATAAGGGTGGTGTCATCTGCATATCTGAGGTTATTGATATTTCTCTTGGCAATCTTGATTCCAGCTTGTGCTTCTTCCAGCCCAGCGTTTCTCTTGATGTACTCTGCATATAAGTTAAATAAGCAGGGTGACAATATACAGCCTTGACGTACTCCTTTTCCTATTTGGAACCAGTCTGTTGTTCCAAGTCCAGTTCTAGCTGTTGCTTCCTGACCTGCATACAGGTTTCTCAAGAGGCAGGTCAGGTGGTCTGGTATTCCCATCTCTTTCAGAATTTTCCACAGTTTATTGTGATACACAGTCAAAGGCTTTGGTATAGTCAATAAAGCAGAAATAGATGTTTTTCTGGAACTCTCTTGCTTTTTCGATGATCCAGCGGATGTTGGCAATTTGATCTCTGGTTCCTCTGCCTTTTCCAAATCCATCTCGAACATCTGGAAGTTCATGGTTCACGTATTGTTGAAGCCTGGCTTGGAGAATTTTGAGCATTACTTTACTAGCATGTGAGATGAATGCAATTGTGTGGTAGTCCGAGCGTTCTTTGGCATTGCCTTTCTTTGCGATTGGAATGAAAACTGACCTTTTCCAGTCCTGTGGCCACTGCTGAGTTTTCCAAATTTGCTAGCATATTGAGTGTAGCACTTTCACAGCATCATCTTTTAGGATTTGAAATAGCTCAACTGGAATTCCATCACCTCCACTATCTTTGTTCATAATGATGCTTTCTAAGGCCCACTTGACTTCACATTCCAGAATGTCTGGCTCTGGGTGAGTGATCACACCATCGTGATTATCTGGGTCGTGAAGATCTTTTTTGTACAGTTCTCCTGTGTATTCTTGCCACCTCTTCTTAATATCTTCTGCTTCTGATAGGTCCATACCGTTTCTGTCCTTTATTGAGCCCATCTTTGCATGAAATGTTCCCTTGGTATCTCTAGTTTTCTTGAAGAGATCTCTAGTCTTTTCCATTCTGTTGTTTTCCTCTATTTCTTTGCATTGATCACTGAGGAAGGCTTTCTTATCTCTCCTTGCTATTCTTTGGAACTCTGCATTCAAATGGGTATATCTTTCCTTTCTCCTTTGCTTTTTGCTTCTCTTCTTTTCTCTTCTCTTCTATCTGTAAGGCCTCCTCAGACAGCCATTTTTCTTTTTTGCATTTCTTTCCCATGGGGATGGTCTTGATCCCTTTCTCCTGTACAATGTCATGAACCTCCATCCATAGTTCATCAGGCTTTCTGTCTATCAAATCTAGTCCCTTAAATCTATTTCTCACTTCCACTGTATAATCATAAGGGATTTGATCTAGGTCATACCTGAATGGCCTTGTGGTTTTCTTTACTTTCTTCAACTTAAGTCTGAATTTGGCAATAAGGAGTTCATGATCTGAGCCACAGTCAGCTCCTGGTCTTGTTTTTGCTGACTGTATAGAGCTTCTCCATCTTTGGTTGAAAGACTATAATCAGTCTGATTTTGGTATTGACCATCTGGTGATATCCATGTGTAGAGTCTGGGTTGGTCATAGCTTTTCTTTCAAGGAGCAAGCATCTTTTAATTTCATGGCTGCAGTCACCATCTCATTATTAGAGAAATGCAGATCAAAACTACAGTGAGATATCACCTCTTAACAGTCAGAATGGCCATCATCAAAAAATCTACAAACAGTAAATGCTGGAGAGGGTATGGAGAAAAGGGAACCCTCTTGCAGTATTGGTGGGAATGTAAATTGAGACTGCCATTACGGAAGACAGCATGGAGGTTCCTTAAAAAACTGGGAATAAAACTACCATAATGTCCCAACAATCCCACTACTGGGCATATACCCTGAGAAAACCAAAATTAAAAAAGACACATGTATCCCAATGTTTACTGAAGCACTCTTTACAATAACTAGGACATGGAAGCCACCTAGATGTCCACTGACAGATGAATGGATAAAGAAGCTGTGGTACATACATACAATGGAATTTTACTCAGCCACCAAAAAGGAACACATTTGAGTCAGTGCTAATGATGTGGATGAAAATAGAGCCTATTATGCAGAGCGATGTGCGTCAGAAAGAAAAAAATAAATATCTATATTAATGCGTATATATGGAATCTAGAAAGATGGTACTGATGAGCCTATTTCCTGGGCAGCAGGGGAGACGTAGACATAGAGTACAGATGTACGGACATGGGGAATAGGAAGAAGAGGGTGGGACTAATGGAGAGAGTAGCATGGAAACATATACACTAACATATGTAAAATAGATAGCCAGTGGGAATTTGCTGTATGACTCAGAGAACCCAAACCAGGACTCTGTGACCAACTAGAGGGATGGGATGAGGTGGTAGGTGGGAGGGAGGCTCAAGAGAGAGAGGACGTATGTATACCTATGACTGATCCGTGTTGATGTATGGCAGAAACCAACACAATAGTGTAATTATCCTTCAATTAAAAATAAATAAATTAAGGAAAAATTGTATGGAAAAGAAATGCTGACTCTATTCCCCTCAGGTATGGTGACCAGGGCTGATGTGACATTCCTGGAACCTGAGCAGGCTTGGATCCCAAGGCTGCCGTATCCTGGATCTGAGGGAGTCCCCTGGGTGCCAAGTCCCTGGGGTGAACTTCCCATCTCCAGCCTCCTTCCTTACAGGTCGCCCCACCTACAGATGACGTCATCCTCCGCAGAGTGATGTTGCAAGAATTGGGATATGTCCAGGGGATAAAAGGTAAGGGGGAAGATGTTATGAAACACAAGAAACCTTAGGTGTTTCTTCTGGAATGTTCTACTCTAAGTGACAATCCAGGAGAAGGGCTTTCTCACAGGCTCTGGTTGTCTAAGAAACCAGAGTTGGGCAGGAAGAAATGCTGCCACCTTGTGGCCATTTCCCATAACAACAACTTTAAAACCGGTGCTGATGACCTCTGAATATTCACAAGGCCTGCCCGGCTGCAAAAAACACCTGACCACAAGTACTCTCAAGGGGTGAAACATCAAAAATAGATTTCAAAACAGGGCCGATGTTCAAGAAGCCAGTTTCAACAGGTAAACTGTACTCACTGTATAAGTTCAAAAAGCTCGTGGAAACACACTCCACATGACTAATTATCAAATCAATGCAAATCAAAACAACATTGAGGAATCACCTCACCGTGGTCAGAATGGCCATCATCAGAAAGATCCACAAAGAATAATTGCTGCAGAGGTCGTAGACAAAAGGGAATCTTCCTACACTCTTGGTGGGGGTGTAAATGGGTACAGCCACTATGGAAAATAGCATAGAGTCTCCTTAAAACTTCAACACATATGTACAATATGATCCCACAATCCCACTCCTGGGCTCAAAACCAAAGAAAATAAGAATGTGAAATGACTTGCGCACCCGTATTTTCAGAGCAGCACTATTTACTAGAGCCAAGACAGACAATCAACCAGCATGTACAGAGACTGAAAAAGGAAAACTAAGTGGGATCCAAGCCCCTGGAATACTCCTCAGTCATAAACCAAAATGAAATAATGCCATTGGCAGAAGAATAGATTGACCAAGACATCATCATACCTAACGAAGTTAAATCAGAGAGGGAGAAAAAAAATATCATAATATATCACTCACAGGTGGAATTTATCAATCTACACAGATGAACAAAACAGAAACAACCTCACAAACATAGAAAACCAACTTATGCTTATCAAATAAAAGTTAGGAAGAGTGATAAATTAGGACTTTTGCATTAACACATAAAGACTAACGTATATCCAATAGATAATCAGAAAAGACATAGTGAGTTGCACAGGAAATTCTACTAAATGCACCGTAATAACCTATATGGGAAAAAGAACCCAGAGGAAGAATAGATACACGTCTACGTATATCTGGATCAAGTTCCTGGATACCTTAAACATAGGATACCTGGATAACAAAGGATACCTGGATACCTAAACAAAGACAACATTGTAAATACACGCTGCCACAATATGTAATAAAAATGAAAAATACAACAAAAAAAAGTAGGGCATGAAGAAAGCTGTTGCCTTGTGGCCATTTTCTGTAAGAGAACAACTTAAAGGCTGCGCTGATGGGCATTTAACATTCACAAGGCCTGTGGGACTATCAGTAAAAAACACTTGCCTTCAAGAAATGTCCTGGGCACGGTCATCAAAAAAGGATTCAAAACACAGAGATGTTCAAGACCTACACTGATGCTGGCAATTTAAATTGAGAACAGCCAGTCTGGAGGACAGCGAGGAGCTCCCTTAAACAATGAAATTAGAATACTCCCTAACGCCATCCACAAAAACAAACTCCAAACAGTTTAAAAATGTGAACGGAAGGACAGGTATATGACTCTTGAGGAAAATATATGCAGAAAACGCTTTGACATAAATCTCAGCAAGTTGTTTTTCATCTACCGCTTAAAGTAATGAACAATAAAAATAAACAAATGGAACCTAATTAACCTTAACAGCATTTGCACAGCAAAGGAAATCCTAATTGAAAGAAAAAGACAACCTTCAGAATGGGAAAAATTATTTGCAAATGAAATAGATTTCACTCCAAAATGTAGACATAGCTCGTGCAGCTCAGTATAAAAAACACACACATACATAACTCAATTAAGAACACTGAAGCAAAGATCTCAACGGACATTTCTCTGAATAAGGCAGACTCAGGGCCATAAAACACATGAAAAGATGCTCAGCATCACTCATTATAAGAGAAAGGCAGATCAAGTCCAAAGCGATATCACCTCACATCAGTCAGAATGAATTAGGAGACAGATGGCCTCCAGGTTAGACATTTGGAACTGGCCTCTTGTTTACATTACATGGAGCACGAAGAAGTGGGCTGCAGGCTGAACACTCACAACTGTTAACATTTCCTGAGACAAGAGATAGGTGGGCTCTGGTTAAGGCATTTGAAATCAGCCTCCTCTTTGCCCTCCAAAATGGAAATAACAACAGAAACAGGGTAAATAGCCAGTGTTTGTCTTTTGTAAACACGTTAAGGTAACAGTCATGGCAGTAATCAAGGCAAGGACAAAGAGGGGGCAAAAGCCCTGTGTGAATAAAGGATTAAGGGCTCTCCCTACCCCCTCTTTTCAGACAAGGGAGACACTACACATGCGCAGAAAGGCTCCTTGTGGGTCAAAAGTCAAGGAATAATGCCAGGCCACAATGAGTCTTGGCTCCTCCCAGAAGCCTTTGAGATCCATCTTGGCTGAAGGGTGCAGGAACACCCAGGGGAAGGCCCCAGGGTAGGTCAGCTGTGGCAAAAGAAATCAGATAATTGGCCTGAAGAAAGACAAAGACCTGGAAGAACTGCCCTGTGTAAGTGACTTGACCGCCTCTTTACTGGGCTCCCCACTAGGGAGGACGCCCACTCCCTTTCTCTCTGGGTGTGCCTCTCTGCCTTGCTTCTGTCTGAACTAAACAAACAGTTTCTCTTTGTGCTCTCCCACTTGTTGTTGTGCTATATCTCTAATGATAAACTTGATACCTGCATTTACAGTTTCTGCCTCTGTGACAAATGCATTTTTCATTGAGGGCAAAGATCCAGGGGAAAGTAGCTTCTAGCTTCTAGCCCTTGCTGGCCTAGTGGCTAGGATTCCTGGTTCTCATCCAGGCTTTCCAGGTTCAATTACTGGGAAGGGAGTTAAGGTCTCACTTCATGTGATTGCTCCCTGCTGCCTCGCTGAGATCAAGAACCGCCATTAAAAAAAATCTCCAACAATAAATCCGATAGTGGGTGTGGACAGAGGGGAACTCTCCCACACTGTTGTTGAAAATGTAAATCAGAACATCCACTAGGGAAAATGGTATAAAGGTTCTTTAAAGAACTAAACGTTTAAGTTCATGGGACCTAGCAATACTATGCCTGGTCCTGGATCCTGTGGACACCAAAGTTTTCAAGGACATCTGTACCCCTGCAATCACAGCAGCACTGGGTACAGTGACCAAGGCACAGAAGCAGCCTAAGTGTGAAAGGACAGATGAATGGATAAAGAAATGGGGTATATAGACACAATGCAATATTACTCAACCATCAAGAAGGATGAAATAATGCCATTTGCAGTCACAAAGAAGAAAATAAAGGTGATCATGCTAAGTGAAGTAGAAAGACAGGAAAAGACCAGGATTATGTGATATCACTTCTAGATGGAATCTAAAAATGGGTACAAATGAACATCTTTTCCAAAGAGAAACAGCCTCACAGACAAGAAAAGAAACTTATGGTTACCAAGAAGGAAAGGGGGTGGGGAGAAATTAGCTGGTTCATATACACACTCCTAATTATAAAATAATCCAGAAGGACCCACTGTATAGCATGCGGAACCCTATTCAGCACTCTGCAATAACCTATATGGGAAAAGCACCCAAAAGGAACAGATAGATGTCTATACATAAGTGAATGAGTGAAAGTTGTTCAGTCATGTTCGACTCTTTTCAACGCCATGGATTGCAGCCTGCCAGGCTCCTCTGTCCATGGAGTTCTCCAGGTAAGAATACTGGAGTGGGTTGCCATTTCCTTCTCTAATAAGTCAATAAAGCTGTTGCCTATTGGGAAAAAAATCCACAACATTGTAAATCACTTATATTCCCCAATTCAAATGATACAATAAAAAAAAAAAAGAAATGGAAATGATGACTCTAGGCCCCTCAGATCAGGTGACCTACGCTGGTGTCACATCCCTGGAACCTGAGCAGACTTGGGTCCCAAGGTTGGAGTGTCTTGGATCTGAGGGGGCTAGGAAGATGCGCCAGACAATGAGCGCTCCACCGAAGGACCTGCAGAATCTCCAGCTCCGGGAGTGGAGGAGGGTGTCCTCCTGCAGCTAAGCCAAGCCTACTGCCCCCAAAGGATGTTGAAACTTCTGGGATGGAAGAGCTTTGAAAAGTCCCCCGGGCTCCAAGACTCCTGGTGGTGGGGATCCCAACACCAGCGTCCTTCCTTGAGGTCACCCCACCTATGGATGACATCACCCTCCGTAGAGTGGAGTTGCAGGAATCAGCATGTGTCCGGGAAATAAAGGTTAAGGGGGAAGAAATCAAGAGACACAATACTTCTTTCACAGTCCGCTAAAACTGACAATTCCAGAGCAAGGCTTTCCTTCAGGCTCTGGTTACATAAGTAATCAGCGTTGGGCAGGAAGAAATGCTGCCGCCTTGTGGTCATTTCCCATAATAACAACTTTAAAACAATATTCTTTGGAAGGACTGATGCTGGAGCTGAAACTCCAATACTTTGGCCACCTGATGCGAAGAACTGACTCACTGGAAAAGACCCTGATGCTGGGAAAGGTTGAAGGCAGGAGGAGAAGGGGACGACACAGGATGAGATGGGTGGATGATATCACCGACTTGATGGACATGAATTTGAACAAGCTCCAAGAGTTGGTGATGGACAGGGAAGCCTGGCGTGCTACAGTTCATGGGGTTGCAATGAATCGGACACGACTGAGCAACTGAACTGAACTGGATGGCAAAGAGATAAAACCAGTCAATCCTAAACGAAATCAACCCTGAATATTCACTGGAAGGACTGATGCTGAAGCTCCAATATTTTGGCACCAGATGCGAAGAGCTGACTCGTTGGAAAAGACCCTGATGCTGGGAAAGATTGAGGCCAGGAAGAGAAGGGGGCGAGATGGTTGGATAACATCACCAGCTCAACGGACATGAGTTTGTGCAAACTCTGGGATTTAGTGAAGGACAGGGAAGCCTGGTGTGCTGCAGTCCATGGGGTTGCAAAGAATTGAACACAACTTAGAGGCTGAACAACAACAACAAAAATGAAATTATAAAGAATGTAAGAAGTGGGGCATGAAGAAATGCTGCCGCCGCCTTGTGGCCATTTTCTGCAATAGCAACTTTTAAGGTGTATTTGTGGCTCAGTCGTGTCTGATTCTTTGCAACCCGGTGGACTGTAGCCTGCCAGGTTCCTGTGTCCATTGGATTTCTCAGGCAAGAATACTGGAGTGGGTATCCACTCCATTCTCCAGGGGATTTTCCTGATCCGGGGATCGAACCCAGGTCTCCGACATTGCAGGCATATTGTTTGCCATCTGAACCACTGGGGAAGCCCTGAAAAGGTGTGCTGATGGGCATTTAATATTCACAAGGCCTTTGGGGATGTAAGTAAAATTCACCTGCCCTCAAGAAATGTCCTAGGTATGGTCATCGATAAAAAATCCAGTACACTGAAGAAATTCAAGAAACACTTTTCACTCACACCCTTTTAAAAAATCAGGCGAAAAGTTGTCAGCATCTCTAAATATTAGAGAAATGCAAACCGAAACTACACCGTGGTATCACCATACACTGGTCAAAATGGCCATTGGCAAAAACCCTACAAAGGATAAATGCTGGAGACATGTGGAGAAAAAGGAACCCTCCCACACTGATGCTGGCAGTGTAAATTGTGAACAGCCACTCTGGAGGACAGAGTGGAGCCTTCTTAAACAATGAAAAGGGCAGTGAAATTAGAATACTCCCTCATACCACACACAAAATTAACCTCCCAACAGTTTAAAGATCTAAACCTAAGAAGGGGTACTATAAAACTCTTGGGGAAAATACAGGGAGAACACCCTTTGATGGAAATCACAGCAAGTTCTTTTTGGATCTACTTTTACAGTAATCAAAAATAAAACAAGAATAAACAGATTGTACCTAATTAACTTTAACAGCATTTGCACAGCAAAGGAAATTCTAAAATAAATTCATTTCTTATCCTCTAGAAAATAATTTAGGATGCATTGTAAATGCAAACACAAACTGATTCTAATGCTTTCCTTCTATCCGGACAAAATGTATCTTAGAGAATGTTTTCTTAGGATATATATATATATATATATATGTGTGTGTATATATGTATATGTCTGTAACAGATATTCAATCATACAAGAGCTCCCCACTTTACTTTTTTCCCTAATCCCTGCCTTTACTGATTAAAGTCTTGGTGACCAGTGACTATTTAATAAATATATTTAAGAAGTTGTTGGCAGAGATGGCTCTTTTAAGCAATAACTTACAGTTATATCTCAGAATATAAAATAACTACAAAAATCACTTTAAGTATCTTGGGAAAGACTGCTTCTGTTTCCCTGGGCTGCAGGGATGACTTTCAGAGTGGGGTGTAGTCTCCCTTCACATATCACCCTTGGCATGCCTAACCCTTGGTCACTCGCTGGAGCTCAGCTGCACGGGTGGCCCAAGGTGGCTTGAGCCTCTTCTGTCGAGGGGGATTCAGGCTCGTGCTCCCCTAAGAGCCCACAAAATATGTAGCCAGTAGAGCTCGCTGCAGACCCCAGGCATCGCGTTGTCCCATGAGGTGCTACTGAGGGAACACAGGTGGTTCAGACTTAAACTCCACATCAGTTCGATTCACCAACTATGATTTGTGTCCTGAACTGCTTTTCTTTCCTTCTTCTTTTTTTAGAAAGCTATTTTTCTAGTTTTATTTATATTTACTTATTTATTGGTGTCACCGTATGGATTGCAGGATCTTAGTTCCCTGACCAGGGATCAAACTGGTGCCCCCTGCAGTGGAAGCATGGGAAAAACCACAAAGGAACTCCCTCGAACTGCTTTTCTTGAGGTGATTCTGCTGTGTCTGTCCTCAACCTTTAATTTTACATTATAACCATTAGAACCAGGTTGTAGTTAAAGACAAAAGGATGATTTTTTTCACTGGGAATGAGCTAGTTATTTTGAAAGTCCCTTGGGAATTTAAACACTGATGGGTATTTCTATTTGCAAGCAGTTACTATGCGAGACTAAATGCCATGTTTTGCAGTTCAATGATGTTATCAGGCAGAATCCACTTGCATACAACTTGTACCTGGAAGGATCTGAAAATACCAGGCCCCCCTGGTCCTAAGCCCTGCACCCACTGAGGCTGGGGGCATGTGGAGAGAGAAAGGTGTATATACATAATTAATGCCATAACTGTTTGATACTATTGCTTGAATGAATGCAACTTATGCAATTTCACAAACTACAAGTATATTAACACAATGGGTATTAAAATACCTTGAGTGACATGAATTAATAGAGTTGCTCTAATGAATAAGGGTATTATTATTCACTCTAGCTATAGTATAGAGGATATTAACTGGAATCTGCACATTAACACCCCTACAAAGGAAACTGAAATGATAGAATAATACTTGTCTATGCTAAAGGAACTTAACTATAAATTTAATCCTACTGTAAAAATTCAACATTATGTATTTTACTTTAATTTTCATATTTGGTCCACTCTAACCTTTTCTGTGTTCACTTGTATGCTATATGTACTGCTAACAGTAAAATTACAATTTGAGCTATGATTACTATTGTTTTTTTTTTTTTTTTTCTTGGAATGCTAGCAGTAGAAGCAAAGGAAGGGCCATTTCTACATCAAACAGGAGAAATATAATGGACACTGTAAACAATTTTCTGTAATAACATTGCCATGGTTCTAAATGGACATTCAAAAGGACCTGATTTTTCTGAATGCTTAATTCAGAAACTTAGAATGTGATGAATACAAACAATAAAACTAATAATATAGTAATAATGCTAATAATATAAAGTTGATCATTCTTTTTCTATTCTAACAAAACTAACTTACCAGAAGTCAATTTTAATAACTACTACTAAAATAAGACCCTCATCAATAAGTGGAGATGTATAGGAAAACCCATGATACATCTAAAAATCATCAAAGATAAAATGATGATAAGAAATACAGTGAAATTTTAGTTGGTGTAATAAGCTGATGACTTTGAAAGCAAAGCTGGTGATCATGTACAGACCATGGAAGCCTGTGGCTATCACGAGTGTTGACCTTGGTCCTCCACCTGACATTGTAAAAGCCACTTTGTAATATTCTGAAGCTTTCAGGAGTGTAACCTCCTGAAGAGACTGCAGTAAAATGGGTTTGAAGGATGTTCTGATAATTTCCATCTACCATTCTGTGGTGAGCTCAAACAATACGTACTCCCAAGGACAGAAGACAGAGATGTTGGGAAGCAGTAATTACTTCTACTGTGCTTAGGGAGGGAGAAGGCAATGGCACCCCACTCCAGTACTCTCTCCTGGAAAATCCCATGGACAGAGGAGCCTGTTAGGCTACAGTCCATGGGGTCGCTAAGAGTCGGACACGACTGAGCGACTTCACTTCCACTTTTCCCTTTCATGCACTGGAGAAGGAAATGGCAACCCACTCCAGTGTTCTTGCCTGGAGAATCCCAGGGATGGCGGAACCTGGTAGGCTGCCGTCTATGGGGTTGCACAGAGTCGGACATGACTGAAGCAACTTAGCAGCAGCAGCAGCAGCAGCAGCACTTAGGGAGAAAGGGCATTGTTGGTACTCAGAAACTGCCTAGTACGAGTACAGAAGCAACACCTGAGTGGTTAAACCTTTAAAAAGTCGATAAAAATGAGAACAACTGATATGAAATAGCCTTCAAAAGTGCCCTCTCAGATCTCCTATCATAAACACAAGCATAATAAAATCATTGAGTTTACATGGTCTCACGGTTCAGTTCAGTCGCTCAGTCATGTCCGACTCTTTGTGACCCCAAGGACTGCGGCACACCAGGCCTCCCTGTCCATCACCAACTCCTGGAGTTTACTCAAACTCATGTCCATCGAGTCAGTGATGCCATCCAACCATCTCATCCTCTGTCATCCCCTTCTCCCACCTTCAATATTTCCCAGCATCAGGGTCTTTTCCAATGAATCATTCTTCGCATCAGGTGACCAAAGTATTGGAGTTTCAGCTTCAACATTAGTCCTTCCAATGAACACCCAGGACTGATCTCCTTTAGGATGGACTGGTTGGATCTCCTTGCAGTCCAAGGGATTCTCAAGAGTCTTCTCCAACACCACAGTTCAAAAGCATCAATTCTTTGGCGCTCAGCTTTTTTTATGGTCCAACTCTCACACCCATACATGACTACTGGAAAAACCATAGCTTTGACTAGACAGACCTTTTTTGGCAAAGTAATGTCTCTGCTTTTTAATATGCTGTCTAGGTTGGTCATAGCTTTTCTTCCAAGGAGCAAGCGTCTTTTAATTTCATGGCTGCAGTCACCATCTGCAGTGATTTTGGAGACCCCCAAAATGAAGTCTGTCACTGTTTCCACTGTTTCCCCATCTATTTCCCATGAAGTGATGGAACCAGATGCCATGATCTTCGTTTTCTAAATGTTGAGTTTTAAGCCAACTTTTTCACTCTCCTCTTTCACTTTCATCAAGAGGCTCTTTAGTTCTTTACTTTCTGCCATAAGGGTGGTGTCATCTGCATATCTGAAGTTATTGATATTTCTCCCAGCAATCTTGATTTCAGCCTGTGCTTCATTCAGCCCGGCATTTCGCATGATGTACTCTGCATGTAAGTTAAATAAGCAGGGTGACGATATACAGATTTGATGTACTCCTTTCCCAATTTGGAACAAGTGTGTTGTTCTATGTCCAGTTCTAAGTGTTGCTTCTTGACATGGTCTTACACAATTAGACTAACTGATGACAATGGCTTAAGAGGCTCCTATAAGACATTAGAACTGGGATTTGCTACATGATACACATCGGTTTAGTGGGTCACTATGTGTTATGTAAATAGAGCCTTATTAATAGGAAGAATATGTAATCTTGAATAAAACAGCAAATAACACTGCAAATTGAAGAAAAATGGCTAGCACGACAATAACTAATTTCATGAAGGCTACTACTTATTTGGCCAGGATTGCCTCTCCTATTAAGTATGTAAATACATGGCCAGTTGTGATATTAGCAATTAGTTGTATCACTGTAACTCTCACATAGAAAAATAACCTAATGCTTTCAATGTTTACTACCATAAGAATTACAGTTACTATTCCTTGTAGAAGACAGTCTGATAGATAGACTTTTGTTTTATCATAGAAGCTGCTTATGACACGTCCTGCTCACAAATAGACTGTTATTTCCAAATTTCTGGAGAGTTATGTGGAGATTATAAATGAATATGGTAACAGATCTAGTAAGTGTGTCAAGCTAATAAATAATTAATATAAATATTAATAATAAACTTTGCCTTTTATAGTTATTAATGTCCAGTATTTGCTTTGAGAGGAGTTCAACTACTCATTGTTAAAGAGAAATGATCCTTTCTTCTCTGAAACATTTGTTAATCACTCAGTTGGATGTGGTGAATAAAATACTTCAGGACATAATACATAAAATAGCATCAGGCAAAACACGTAGATTTTTCATTCACTTTCTTTCTCTAAGGATGGAATATTTTGTGTTTGCATTGATTTTCTGTCTTGACTTCATATACAACGATATATTGATATTTTTAGTTGAAATACAATAGGACTAAAAATATTGATATAATACTCATAAATCATGCTGGTGTATGTAGTTGTCACGTATGATTCACAGGAGGTTTAAACTCCCAGTTGTCGCATAAAGGATTAATGCTATTTGCATGAATCTATACCATGAATGATGAGCATTTCTCAAAATATTTCACTGAGGCAACTACAATAATGCTAGGCATAAACTATGTTTCGACTCACAAATTATCATATAATTTGTCTGACTTATTTTACTTAATATGATAATCTCTAGGTCTATCTATGTTGTTGTGAATGGCATTATTTAGTCCATTTTATAAGCATTATTTAATCCGTTTTTATAACACTCTGTTGTATATATACATATCACATCTTCTTTATCCATTTATCTGTTGATGGACACTTACGTTGTTTCATTGTCTTGGCAGTAGTAAATAGTACTGCAAAGAACACTAGGGTGCACGTATCTTTTTGAATTAAAGTTTTGTCTAGATATATGCCCAGAAGTGGGATGACTGGATCATATAGTAACTAGTTTTTTAAGGAAACTCTATATTCTTTTCCATAGTGGCTGCACCAATTTTCATTCCCACCAACAGTATAGGAGGGTTCCCTTTTCTCTACACGTGCAGCATTTATTATTTGTAGACTTTTTGATGATGGCCATTCTGACCAGTGTGAGGTGATATCTCATTGTAGTTTTGATTTGCATTTCTCTAAATTAGCGAAGTTGAGCATTTTTTCATGTGCTTATTGGTTCTCTGTGTGTCTTCTTTGGAGAAATGTCTATTTAGGTCTTCTGCCTGTTTTTTGATTGGGTTGTTTATTTTTTTGAGTTGTATGAACTGTTTGTATATTTTGGAGACTAATACCTTGCCAGTTCCATTGTTTGCAAATATTTTCTCCCATTCTATGGATTGTCTTTTCTTTTTCTTTATGGTTTCCTTTGTGCAAAAGCTTAAAGCATTTTTTTCTTTACCGTAGGATCAAGTTATCATGTCTCTCTAATCTGGAACATTTCCACAGCATTTCTTTGTCATGTATGACACAGGAACCATCAATTTTAATGCAAAACTTCCATGGAAATTGATTGCTTAGCTAACGCTAGTTTTAGCAAAACTCAGGGTCAGAGATAAATGAATTTAAGATGCAGTTTTCCTCCTAGAACATCATGAGGATCACAGAGAATTCTGAATATGAAACACACACCCTAGGGATGCCTGCTTGAATCACTTCATGTCCCATTGCTCTCCCTGTTACACTTTCCTAATCAAGATTTTCTCTGCCCTGGGCATAGTCAGTGGGTAAGACAGACTTTGTGTCTGAAGTCCTATGACTAAAAGCTTATTCTCAATTAGAGCTGGGTTTGGGAATTAGAACCAGATCTGGTTTTCAGTTAATTAACTCATAAGAGAAAACTAAGGGCCTGAGTTAAAAAAAAATTAACAAGAAGACATTGAAGTCACTGGGAATAGGCTTTTCTAAAATATGTTCTCTTCAGCTTGATTTAATATATTTTATTAAAAAAAAACTAATACAATTAAGCTAGATTTAGCCCATAACAAGCTCCGGCTTCTTTCTTCTTTTTTTTAAACAGAGGGGAACATTTGATTAAATTACTATTCATCTGAAAATATTATTTGATGGGGAAAAACCCATTAGATATATAAAGAGAGACAACATTAAACAGTTAATTGGGAACAAAGAATCACATGATGTAATGTAGATAACTGAGAGAGAGCTCTTGGCTTTGAAATACATTTTTATGCAATATCATGTAGTTAAAATCGCTGTCATGGTATCTTCTTGTCCAAAAATGGAAGTCATGTAATTTCCTCACTTCGGCTGACTCTCTGTCTTGGCATGTTTCTTGCTGCAGATGAGTATAGAGATGGTTCTTGTCATACTTTAGAAAAATGTCTTGGCAAATAGAATGGAAGCACAAGTAAATTTCTGAATTTTTAGATTTTTTTAAAATAGAGAATTTATTTAAAAATATATTCTTGTGACCAATGAAAGTAACTGTTTTTTTAAATAGGAAAAACATTAAATTAAACTTTGATGGGTGATGAGGCAGACTGGGGAGGGTTGTACACATTTAGGTGATTAACAGCTAATTATCAGCCAGAAATCCGCCCCCACAGTAGATATTAGTTTAGTGAAAAAAAAAAAACTGTGTGGTTTATAAAACTTAATGAATAAAATGATGGCCATTTAAAAAAACCTGAATACCATTCTCATTCAGAGACCAACTAATTTTGGGGCCTATAACCAAGGTCAGGAAGTTAGTAATCAAGTTCATTAAGACAAATGGCTCAGTTATCGAATTTAACCAACACCCCTTGCTCTGGAAACCAGAATGGCCTTGGGGCTAAGAAATATCTGCCCATACTAAGGGTAAAGCATCTGTGATGAATCAAAGGTTTCCAGACGCATCTCTAAGACATTTTGCCTTATGTACTACCCAGAAGGTTAGGTATGATGCAAGCAAAGGGTAGTGATTTTCTGTTTGTGAGAGCCACCCACACTTCCCTGGAACACCTTTCTCATCATGTAAAGAGAATAAATTGTTTCCTTCTGAATGGGTCTGTACCCATTTGGCTCAGTGCACAAGCAGTCGTGTGCCCTGGGATAAGTTCTGGCCTCCAGCTTCTTTAAGTGGTATTGTACCCCTTAATGTACCTAAATGGAATTCTGAGAGGCGGCTCCCCACTTCCTCCCAGAGAGACAGCTCCTCCAGTGAGTCACCCAGACAGACACACGCCAGTGTCCTGGGCGTTTTCTCTACTGAGCTGCAGGCTTGTGTTGTACCAGCATCCCGTGTAGCCTCCAGCGTCAGCAGCCACCTCCGGTTTCCCAGACGAGGCTCCCAACTCTGCCTGGTGCCACCGCCCTGAGGAACCAAGGGCTGGGTCTGAGGACTCAACAGAGTGGGAGGGGAAGGGGGTAACTGATTTCCAGTTCACAACAGGAGCAGCAAGGGTAGGTGCTGGGGGTGGGTAGAGGTGGTTTGGTGGACAGAGTAAATGGGTCTAGGGATTCGAGTGCCTGCAACAGTATTTTAAGCCCTGGGCACTGCTTTTTAAATCACCATGAATAATTTCTTTTCCATTCTCCCAGGAGACCTCAGATGTGAGCATTAAGTTTTCTTGATTTTAGGAGCTTATGAACCTACGGGCTCAGCCACTGTTGGGTTTTAATTATCAGAACACAGTTAGATGATTGGGTAAATTATTGGTTATTTTGCCAGTAGCTTTGAACCCCCCCACCCCCACCACCATGAGATTATTGCCTTTAAAATGCTAAAATATTTTCATGTTCCAAAATTCCTGCTGTTGTGTTAAAGAAAGAATTGCTCTAACACTTGTCTAAACAGTAAGGAAAGCTTTTCCAGGGCTGTTGTAAGTTGGAGCGTTGGAGTAGGGAAGAGAGCCGAAGTTCAGCTCCAAATACAATAGACAACTGGGGATTACAGCCAAAGAGCAGAGGGAGCTGAGTGGAAAATTACTGAGAGGAGAGAGACTTCAAAGGTGGGGAGACTTACTAAACCGACTTGACAGGATTCTTGCTGAAGGCAGGTCAAGGACACAAATGTCAAAGCTGGGGAATGAGGAACTTGATCCCAACAAGGATGAGGGTTGAGGTCGAGGCTGGAGGAGAGCAGCTTTGTCTTGTGTGGTAAATTGTTTTTTCCACTACAGCGAGGGGCGTAGGGCCTCTGGTACCATTAATCTGAGAGGGAAAAGGCCCTTCTCAGGCTTGTGCTTGGCAGGTAATAGACACTGGATTGCTCTGTAAAGCCCAGGACTTCCCTTCTGGGCCAGCAGGATCAGAACGTGGGCCGATGGTTCTCAGGGGCCTGACAGCTTCCAGGCCTCTGCCCACTATGCCCCATCTTAACCCAGTCCAGCCAAGCAATTTGTTGTTAAACTGGATCCAGGGAGACTTAGGAGTTTTTAGTTCTATCTTCCAGGGTCAAAATGGAAGAATCAGATCAACTTAAAAAAATTTTTTTTGGATTATTTCCTTATTACAAAAAAACACCCATTCATAGGCAAGAACAAAGTTGATTTTAAAAATTAATTAAAAAATTAGAAAATACAAAAAAGATGAGAAAGAAGATAAAGCAGCTGCAAAAGACATCCTCTTTTTTTCTATCATTCAGGTCAGGCTACGTTGTGTTAGTCGCTCAGTCGTGTCCAATTCTTTGTGATCCCATGGACTGCAGCCCGCCAAGGTTCCTCTGTCCATGGAATTCTCCAGGCAAGAATACTGAAGTGGGTTGCCATTCCCTTCTCCAGTCAACACCCAGAGATGGAATCTGTGTCTCCTGCATTGCAGGCAGATTCTTTACCGTCTGAGCCACTGGGGAAGCCCACAGGCTATGTTATGTTATAGTAACACACAACCCCTGCTTTTTTAGTCATTTAAAACTGTAAAGATTTATTTCTCACTCACACAAAATGTCCTTGGTGGGTTGGCACGAGCTGGGCTTGATATGCTCTCAGTCAAGGATGCACACTCGCTGTCTGGAACACAGCTGCTGGCCTCAGCTGAGGAAAAACGCACGGGGAATCATCACACCTCAGCTCTTGAGGTTGGCCACCAGAAGTGATCCAGAAGTGATCATCTGTCACATCTTACAAGCTAGACATGTGCCTGCCTGACTTCTAGGGGATCAGGAAGTAGGGAAAAGACCAGAGTGTTGGTGAACACTATCGATTACCGAAGCTGTCCTTTCCTTCTTCCCTCCCTTTGTTTCCTTCATTCCCTCCTTTTCTTCCTTCTTTCTTTCTAATTCAGGTCATGTTTTTTACATTGGACATAATATTTTTACCTTGGACTTAATTGATGGCCTGCTCAATCCTGGTGAAATAATATCAGATCACTTTTATTAGCTTATATATTTAAAATATTGGAAACACAATTTTAGATTATAAACTTGAGCTTGTCAAGTAAAGACTATTCTGTTTTTTTTTAATTGAGGTAAAATATACATAGAATACACTGAATAAATTTATCATTTCAACCCTTTCTGAGTGTACAATTCAGTAGCATTAAAGTATATTCATATTCATCGCTATCCATTTCCCAAAGTTTTCCATTATCCCGAACTGAAACTCTGTATCCATTAAACACTAACACCCCATCCTCTGTCTCCCCTTAGTCCTGGGCAAACAGCATTCTACTTTCTGGGTCTATGTGTTTCTGTCCTCTGTGAGTCTTTCTATCTCTTGTAAGTGGAATCATGTAGTATTTGTCCTTTTGTGACTAGCTTATTTCTTACTTCACTTAACATATTGTCTCTTTTCATCCAAGTTGTAGTATGTATCAGAATTCCCTTCCTTTTTAAGACTGAATAATATTCCATTGCCTGTATATATCATATTTTGTTTATTGATTTTTCTGTCAGCGGACACTTGGGTTACTTCTACCTTTTGGCTATTGTGAGTAATGCTGCTATGAACATGGGTGTACAATTATCTGTTTGAGTCCCTGCTTTCAAGTCTTGTGTATATACTAGATCATTTGGTAATTCTAATTTTTATTTTTTTCTAGTTGAGAGTTATGTTTTATTTGGTGATCAAAACTGAGGACTTAAGCCAGGGACACAGCCTCTCAGATAGCTCTGAGGGACTGCTCTGAAGTGGTAAGATATAGGATATAGATATAGAGGACATAGAGGAGTTTTTGCAACAAAGACCAGATAGTCAGACTTCAAAAGATTACTGTCAGATAAAGAGAACTGGTGCAGGGAGGAAGCCAATTCTGACTCCATGTTGGAAACTGTTTCTTTGACTTGCTTTTATTATTATAATCACACTCAATGGCTTGCCTGGAGGACCCTGCCCCTCTGCTTGACTGTAAACAAAAGTGCCTTTGTTCAGCTCATGGAGAGCTAGTTAGTCCCTGCCCACCTGTGAATAGAAGAGATTAACACACCCAGTCCATCCTAAAGCAGATCAGTCCTGGGTGTTCACTGAAAGGACTGATGCTGAAGCTGAAACTCCAGTACTTTGGCCACCTGATGCAAAGAGCTGACTCATTTGAAAAGACCCTGATGCTGGGAAAGATTGAGGGCAGGAGGAGAAGGGGATGCCAGAGGATGAGATGGTTGGATGGCATCACCGACTCCATGGACATGAGTCTGAGTAAGCTCCGGGAGTTGGTGATGGACAGGGAGGCCTGGCATGCTGCGGTTCATGGGATCGCAAAGAGTCAGACATGACTGAGCGACTGAACTGAACTGAACTTTGAAGGCTGGACATTCCCTTGGAGATGTTTTACAAGACTGAAGACCCTTTCACTTTACTTCCCCACTGCATCTCTCTCTCTATTCTGCCTTTTGACTTTAGTTTCTCATTGCTTCTTTCTCTCTGATCTGTAAAAGAACCTGGCATCCAGACCCCAATAAGATGGCTATTTTGAGGTGTTAGCCTGCCATCTTCTCGGTCTGCCTGCTCCCTGATTAAAGTTGCTTCCTTGCCTCAACACCTCGTCTCTTGGATTCACTGGCCTATCATGCGGTGAACAGAATGAGCTTGGACTGAGTAACAAAACCAAATATCTCAAGTTAATGAATTTAGCACTTTTCTATGTATGGGAAGATGCGAGAGTTTATGCTCACTGAAATCATTCCTTTGATATGTACCTTGGCTATCTGGGGCCAGTGTCCTGTGCTTTTACTTTTCACTTTTGAGAAGCTGTCATACTGTTCTCCACAGTGGCTATGCCATCTTTATATTCCCACCAGCAATACAAGAATTCCAAATTCTCCACATCCTCACCAACACTTGTCTTCTGTTCTCTTGTATATAGCATTCCTAATGGATATGAAGTGGTATCTCACTGTGGTTTTGATTTGCATTTTTATTTCCCTTCTAATTAATAATGTTAAACATCTTTTCATGTGACAGTGGCCATTTGTGTATCTTCTTTGGAGAAATGTCTATTCAGATCCTTTGCTCATTTTTAAATTGAGTCATTTGTCTTTTTGTTGTTGAGTTGTAGGATTTCTTTATATTAAATATATTCTGGATACTAATCTCTTATCAAATATGTGATTTGCAAATATTTTTCCCATCCTGTAGATTGCCTTTTCACTGTTAATTGTGTCCTATGATACAGAAAAGTCTTGGATTTTGACAAGGTCCAATTTACTTTTCATTTTGTTAGGTAGTTAGAATAGGAAAAAGGAGTCCAAAATGGCAGTGGCTAAAAGACAAAGAAGGGAAAAGCCTGCGAAAATAGAACAAAGGAAGGTCTGAGGACCAGAGTGAGGACCTCAACGAAAACAAACAGCCCTGCTGGCTAGCTCAGTTTACATAGGGCAGGCTCAGTGGGGAGGAGACAAATGTATAAAAGGAGGAAGCCCAGAAGGACTGAGGCCTGTCCTCTTGTCTTTTGGGTCGGCCCACCCTCACTCCTTGAGGGTGTACTATCAAGGGTGTACTATCCTTTGCTTTTCCTAATAAAACTGAGCTATAACACCACTCTGTCTGTCGCTTCAAATTTTTGCTGTGGCGAGACAGAACCAAGGAAATTACACACTCCCCCGACAATTTGTGGTTTGTGCTTTGATGTCATACCTAAGAATTCATTGCCAAAATCCAGTGTCATGAAGCTTTTCTCTCCTACGCTCTCTTCCAAGAGTTTTATAGTGTTTAGCTCTCACATTTAGGACCTATCTTGAGTTAATTTTTATGTATAGTGTAAGGTAGGGGTCCAGTTTCATTCTGTTGCATGTGGTTATTCATTTCCAAGCACCATTTGTTGAAAAGACTGTCCTTTTCCCATTGAATGGTCTTGGCACCCTTGTGGATTATTCAGTTTTATTTTACACTGAGATGGGGAAACTGTTAGACTTGCATCTCATCTTTTAGATTTCAGTCAGTTTAGTTCAGTCACTCAGTCGTGTCTGACTCTTTGCGACCCCATGAACCCCAAGCATGCCAGGCTTCCCTGTCCATCACCAGCTCCTGGAGCTTGCTCAAACTCATGTCCATCGAGTCAATGATAACATACAGCCATCTCATCCTTTGTCATCCCCTTCTCCTCCTGCCTTCAATCTTGCCCAGCATCAGGGTCTTTTCCAGTGAGTCAGTTCTTCCAGTCAGTCAGTTCTTTTAGATTTGCATTTCACTTTTTCATAGGTTTTCAAAATCTATATATCTGCCAGTTTTTCACTAGCCCTTTGCTTGAGAATCAATGGGGGTAGTAACTACCTCTATTAAGTCTGACAAAACTCTGCCAGTCTATTGGTACTTGGATGGCTTGGGGAAACCCAGATTGCTCCAAATTTTCTCTGTTGGATGTCCTACATCCTGAGCTTTCCTTCTAAGGAAAGCGTTCCTTTAGCTTAACAAACTTTTACAATGCCAGTGCACATCGGAGGTATAAAAAATATTCGTTACTCACATGCTAGTGTGAATTTATTTACAATATTGCTTTCTTCCCGGTTGATTACTGAGACGATGAGAATTTTAACTTTAACTTGATTTGAGGGTTGGGGCAAAGTAGAAGGAGAGGGAGAAATACCATTTTAAGGACAAAGCTGCATTTCAAGGCAGGCAGGCCTGGGTATGGTGTCACCCTGGGCAGCATGAGGTATCAAGAATCGTGGATGGACCCAGAGAAAGGGCCATGGCCCAGATGGGGAAGTAGGAGAATCTAAAGATAAATTTTGCCTTCTCCACAGCTGTGCCGGGGAGGGGCTGTGGAAGTAAGCGTGAGTAACCCTGGGATGTGCAGAGCCAAGGCCCAGCCCATTTGTGGTTATTTTAAAGCAATAGCACATTTTCCTGCAGGCCTGAGACATTTCTTTTGGTGTTGTCTATCTAATCCTTCTTTTAAGGAAAAAATGAAAAGAGTGCAGTGTTGAGGAACATCTAATAGAGAAATGGGAGCTCTGGGACAGGTAATGTTTCAGTGACCCTCACCTCTACCTCCAATGCATACACACAAACATACAACTTTCTTGGAGATTTGTCCTGATTTTGTAATAATTGTAATTTGAAATGATTGCACATATTTACATAATAGGTATTTAAGATGTAGACTACATTGTTGATGCTGGTGTACCTCTGGTGAGGACTGGGTATTTTAATAGTTTCATTCATATGTTTTGAGAATTAGAATGATTTTTTTAATTATTAAAGATTGACATTTTGTCCTGCAAACTCCTGTTTCTAGCAAACATCGTCCCTACTATACAGTAGAGAAAAGTAGTTTTACAGTTTGGTTTGGTTATCTTTAAAGCACCTTTTATTCACAAAGGGAAAGATGTATCTAGATCACATTCAAAATTGCATTAATGCCTTAGTCTAATTAATTTGACCACATAAAACTTGACCTTTGCTGGGTCTTAGTCCCATAGAAAGTGCTGCCGATCTCACACCCTTAGCAGGGAGTTAAGAACTACATAGAGTCCCTTGGACTGCAAGGAGATCAAGCCAGTCAATCCTATAGGAAATCAGTCCTGAATATTCATTGGAAGGACTGATGCTGAAGCTGAAACTCCAGTACTTTGGCCACCTGATGCGAAGAACTGACTCATTGGAAAAGACTCTGGTGCTGGGAAAGATTGAAGGCAGGAGAAGGGGACAAGAGAGGATGAGATGGTTGGATGGCATCACCGACTTGATGGACATGAGTTTGAGTAAGCTCCGGGAGTTAGTGATGGACAGGGAAGCCTGGCGTGCTGCAGTCCATGGAGTCACAAACAGTCGGACATGACTGAGTGACTGAACTGAACTGAACTGAAGAACTGCTTATCTCTCACTTCTCAGTCTTTGTACTGTTACAAGAGAGTTGACTTGTACCACTAGAGTGCAGGATATCACAAAGCACTCCAGCCCCATTGAGAGTTTTTCTCTTTAACAAATCACACTTGACTGTTAAGAAGTTAACGAAAGAGGCTATCTTTTGCCATCAGCTAGGGCTTCCACTTTCCATTATCTTTCTGTCAGCATCTTTTTTTTCCCACTTATGTTGTCCAGCACTTTGTGTGTGTGTGTTAATCGCTTAGTTATGTCCGAATCTTTGCGACCCCACAGACTGTAGCCCACCAGACTCCTCTGTCCACGGAATTCTCCAGGCAAGAATACTGGAGTGCATTGCCATCCCCTTCTCCAGGGGATCTTCCTGACCCAGGGATCAAACCCGGGTTTCCTGCATTGCAGGGAGATTCTTTACCAACTGAGCCACCACAGAAGCCTTGTCTAACACTTCAGGTCCTCAAATTGTGTGACTAATTTCCCCTACTTTCAGGTAGACTATGTGACCATTCCCTTATCAACTGCAAACACACACACACACACAAATACACACACATATATACACCAAAGATATACTTGTTTCGGTAGTACACATTTTGTTTGATTAGCTGTTATATATTTCCTTTATTTACATCTTGGGGAACTCATTTTTTCCCTATTTGAAATTATTGCTATTATTTGAGGTAATCTCTGACTAAAGTAATACAATAATTAGAAAGCTTTTGTGTAGGATAGAATAGAATATAAAGCACTTTTAACCCTGGAATAAGATTTTTCTGATAAGATTTTTTTTCCTTTTAAAGATTCCAGTGTGGTATCATGGGTGTATACATAAGTCCAGACTCATCAAATTGCAACATTAAATATGTGCAGGGTTTTTTAATGCATCAATTATGTCTCAATTGTTGTTGTTCAGTCGCTAAGTCATATCCAACTCTTGGCAACCCCACGGACTGCAGCAAGCCAGGCTTCCCAGTTCTGCACTATCTCCCAGAGTTTGTTCAAACTCATGTCCATTGAGCCAGTGGTACCATCCAACGAACCATCCCATCCTCTATCACCCTCTTCTCCTCTTCCCCTCAGTTTTTCCCAACATTAGGGTCTTTTCCAGTGAGTCAGCTCTTCTCATTAGGTGGCCAAAGGATTGGAGGTTCAAGCTGCTTTAAAGAAAATAGCTTTGTTTCAATTAGGTAAATGGGGACTCAGTCTTGCCAAAAAAAAAAAAAAATCCTCCAATAAACAGGAAGAGATACCATATTATTGATTGGAGGACTCAATATTATTAAAATGTCAGTTCTCTCCAAAGTAATTGTAGAGATTCAGTATAATCTCAGCAGGCTTTGTAATGTCAAAATTGACAAGATAATTATAAAGTCTGCACATAAATGCAAAGGACCTCGACTTGCCAGAATAATGTTTAAGAAGAATAAAGTCAGGAAATAAAAAGGAAAGTACAGAGTAAGGACAGACAGAAAGTCCAGAAATAGATCCTCATTGATGTGGTCAGCTGACTTTTTTCAAAGGGTTAATGTAATTCAATGGGGGAACAGTAGTGTTTTCAAACAAGGGTGCAGAATAACTGGATAACCTGGTGTAAAGATAGGTGAATCTCAACCAGTACCTCACAGCATATACAGGCTTAATTTAAGATGGATCCTTGACATAAATATAAAGGCTAAAACTGTAAAGCTTTAGAAAGAGAACAGTAAACATTCATGAGGTGGGGGGAGGCAACTATTCTGATAGAACTCAGAAAGCAATAACCATAAAAGAAAAAAATTATGAATTAGATTTCTTCAAAATGAAATATTTTCTATTTATTAGAAGTACAATAAAGAAGATAACTAAGCATCTATGGCCTGGAAGTAGGCTGTGGCAAATGTGTATATAGTAAAGGATTTGTATCCCAAAGATGTAAAGAACTCCACAATTCAGTAATCAAGATGACCCAGTTTTTCTTTTAACCTCTTCAGCATTTATTGAATTGTGAATCATTGCAGACACTGCTGATATCTCAGACTCACTCATTCTGATCCTTCTCTCAGCTTCCCCTTGAAAAGGAAGCCTGGAGCAGGACCACCCAAACACCAAAGAATAGCAGGGAGACACAGAGGAATGAGGGGAGTTAGGGGGAGGGGAGAGGCAGGAAGCAGCAGGACCAGTGCACGGTTAGCCTCCTGGGACACGCGCGCGCGCGCACACACACACACACACACACACACGAGACAAAGAGCAGGGGTGTCCATCTCCACCCTGCCCAGCAGCCATGCTCACATCAGGGTGGCACCAATGAGACACTTCAGTCCTTCCAATCATGAAGCAAAAGACAACCCACTTTTTATTTATTTATTTATTCACTTTTTTTTGGCTGTGCTGGGTCTTTGTTGCTGCATGGACTTTTTCTCTAGTTGCAGTGAGTGGGGGCTCCTGGGGCTTCTCATTGTGGCAACTTCTGTTGTTGCCGAGCATGGACTCTCGGGGATGCCTGCTTCGGTAGTTGCAGCACGTGGGCTCAGTAGTTGGGGCTCCCAGGCTCTAGAGCACAGGCTCAGTAGTTGTGGCACATGGGCTTAGTTGCTCTATGGCATGTGGGATCTTCCCAGACCAGGGATTGAACCTGTGTCTCCTGCATTGACAAGGGGGTTCTTTACCACTGGAGCACTTTTTGAAAGCCCCCAAGACAACCCACTTTTAAAAAGATGGACAGAAATCCTAAACCCACACTTCACAAAGGAAGATAGATGAATGGTCAGCAAACACATGGAAAGATGCTCAACATCAGTAATCATCAGAGAAATGCAAACTAAAACCACAGTGAACTGAGACTACACACCCATTAGAATGGCTAAAATTTAAAAGATTGACAACATCAAATGTTGATGAGTCTGTGAGCAGCATCCATCAATTGCTAGTGGAAATATAAAGGAGCATGTCCACTTTGGAAAAAGGCCTAGTAGTTTCAGATAAAAATCGAACACACACCTACCCTTTGACTTGGAAATTCCGCTCTTGGAGAGAAATGAAACACATGTTCACAAAAAGGCTTGTATAAGAATGTTCACAGTAGCTTTATTCATAATAGCTTGAGAATGGAAACATCCCACATGTGCCTCAGGAGGAGAATGGATAGACAAATTGTGGTGTGTTCATACAAACAATGAACTTGTGGTGTATCTAACAACTTTGGATAAATCTCAAAAAGCCAGACACAAGAGGACATGCTGTGTGATTCCTTTTATAGAAATTCTAGAAGAAGAAAAGCTAAGTTTAGAAAAACAACAAAACACTGGTTGCCTCTGAAGACTGGGAAGACATGGAGGCCCTTTCCAGGGAGACAAAAATGTTCTGAATTTTTTGAGGAATATGGATTACAGGTGTGCATCCATTTGTCAGGCTGTACAGCTGAGATTCATGCATGTCAGGGTATGTATATTTTTTACCTCAAAAACCTGCAAGAACATAATAATCAAGTGAGAAATAGGAAGAGGTAAAAGAGATGCAAGAATGATAGGATATTGGTAATTGTTAAATTCGTGTGATGGATACATGGGGGATCATTATACTGTTTTCTTTATATATGTTTGCATTTTTCCATAGTAAAAAGTTTTAAAAGTGTGTATAAAACTTAAAGGGCTTCCCAGGTGGCTCGGTGGTAAAGAATCCACCTGCAAATGCAGGAGATGTAAATTCGATCGATGGGTCAGGAAGGTTCCCTGGAGAAGGAAATAGCAACCCACTCCAGTATTCTTGCCGGGATAATCCCATGGACAGAGGAGCCTGGTGGGCTGCAGTCCACAGGGTCACAAAGGGTCAGACAGGACTGAGCATCAGATTTAACAAGTGAATTGATGGCTGGATCATGGGCTGCTCTGGTTGCTGCACTTTTCTAGGCAACGTCCATTTCTCCATATTAATGGGGGAGAATGGTGGTTGAAGATTACAAGCTTTGGAACCATTCATTAAATCTGTGGCTTTGAAAAAACTCCTTAATTTCCCCATAGTTCCGATCCATCATAGGGTTTTGTGAGGTTTAAATGAGATGAAGTATGTGTAAAGTGCTTGGCCAAGTTCTTGCTCAACAAATGTTAGTTATTATTAGTGGAAAGAAAATGGGGCAGAGATCACATTAAAAATTTATTTGTATTTGTCTTTGAAAAAACTCTTTTCTGTTTAATTCCAGTGTGACTGTCTCTGATATTTGGGGAATTGACGTGATGAGATCCCACTGGGGAAGCTTTGGCTGAAAAGAAATTAGAAAAGGGCTCCTGCCCTTGCAGTGAACTTGGAAGTTAATACCTTAACTTTATCTCCATCAGATTGGCTTCAATCTCCTAGCATGAAATGATAAACAACCCCCAAATCTTTTTTTCTTGTTTGCTTTTTTAATAAGAATATTTATTTTTATTTTATTTCTTTTTTATCTATCCTTATTTAGGCATAACTGACAGATTAAAATTGTGGATAATTTAAGCTTGATATTTTGATGTATTCATACAATGGGAAATGTTTACTTTCTTAATTTTAATTTTTTTTTTTTTGATAGTACCTGTCTCTGGGATATTTTGCTGGGGCCAGTATTCCAGTTGGCTCTATTTTGTAACTTCAAAATAGCTAGTGGTAGGGAAGAGAAGGCTAAGATTTTTGGACCTAAAAATAGTAAAATAAATAATCCCCAGCTGGCTAATAAAAAAAAAAAAACAAGTATATAACCATATTCACCCTCAGGCCTGGAGTACACTTCCTTCTGAGCATCTTTCGTTAGCAACTGCTACCTCCCAGCGTTCACATTGTTAAAAGAAATCTTTCCCTTTTGTTTGGAATTCCTAACCTCATTCATTCAGGGAAAATGTTTCAAGCACATTTTCGAACAAATGTTTTGTTTTTCCTGGTCCATCAGGCACTGGGGGGTCATAACCGAGCACCTCTCATTTCTAAGGCTGGGACTCAGTGAATAAGGAGGGTCTTGGGGGGACACAGAGGATTATCAGGGAAAGTGTCTCTGAGACTCATGGGCACCCACCCCATCAAAGAGCAGAGCTCCCTTGGTCTCTTTTTCTTGTTTTACATACTGTTGGGGTTTGGTGTCAGTTTTCTTTAAAGGACTTAGTTGGAATTTGCCAGAAAGAACTCTCTTTGAAGATTTATTTGTGGTGACAGTCTTTTCAGATCCCTTCACAGAAGTTTCTCTTAGCACCACAACTGATTTTGTTGTAGAAAAACAGATTTTGGACCATCTGCTCAGGGTCGGAGTTCCCACACCCTCACGTGAAGCAGGGAGGTTCCCACGCTCTGCTCTGGGCGCCGGCCTGTGATTCCCTCCTGCCCTGGACCCCTGAGGACACTCACATGTTCTGGTCTGTTTCCGCGTCTCCCTTCTCAGCCTGAAACGTGAGGACCATCTTTTTGGATGGATGCTGGCCTTCCCAGGGGTCTTCTCCAGGACATCTTGTTTTGGAAGCTCCAGTGCGCTAACCTCCTTTATGTTGTGTTTTTATAAGACCTCTTTTGTTGTTCTTGTTGCCTTCTCATCTTTGTCCCTCCACTGCTTTTTGAAAATACGGATATTTATACTAAGTAAAGTTATAGTTGATGCTTTACATGTGTGTATTATTTTCCGTGTTTCTTCAGGATGATTTTGAAGGGCTTGTCTCCCTTACATTCTGGTTTCCCCATCTGTACTTCTGAAACAGGTGGCTAAATTTAGTTTCATTTGAATAACTCAAACACCACATTACTCCACCGATTTCTCTGAGTATTTTAATCATTTTCTTTCTTTTTTTTAATCCCTCTTTTAGGTTTTCACACATATTTGTGAAGCACCTACCATTTCCTCATGTCAGGATTGGGATTTTCTCAGTAACCTGGAACTTTGCTTCCAACCCTCCTGCTTCCAGGGCTGCCCCCCTTCCCCCCCCCCTGCACCCCCTAGGCTGTCTCCACCTCCTTCAAGGCCCCACCAGTGTCCCCACAGTCAGGCAAAGCTACTGGGCTGCTCTAGCCCGTGGCCTTCTCTGCCTCATGAGCGCTGATCACCGCCATCACTGGCTTGGCAGTTAGTCATAAACAGTTATGTGACATGTACCAAACCTCCTGTGCTGTCTTCCATGATTATTAGAGTCTCTTCATCTCTGGACCCTATGTCACTTAATATAGTACTTTCTTCCTGATTTTTTTTTTTTAAGTTAACAGCTCTTTGCCTTCTACTTCTCCAGCTTCAGTTTTAGGAATCTATTTTGGTTTTCAGATGGCCAAGAAAATTTCTCCCTTTTTCAAAAGACTAGTCAACCATGTGGCTTTACCTGCCTCACTGAGGAACTCATCTGAATTTATAGATTCTTGGAACAAAATGAGCTGACTGGCCTCCAGTAATTTGTGACCTCTTACTTAGAGACAGAATTCAATTAATCATGTACCAATCAGTTATTACACACACATACCCCCTTTTAAATAGTTGCCTAACAGGTTGCAAAATACTGTGACCCAGGCTTTTATGGAATACAACTTCTTAGTGCAGTTTCTTGGAATAAATCAAGGGCAAGGTTTATAATCACATCTCATAGGTTAGAAGTCATTTTTGCTTAAAAATCAACGTAATTTGATCTCAAGCAGTTCTTGGGACTAGAAAAAACATTTAAAATTCATTTTGTTTGCCTAAAAATACAAACAAACAAACAAACAAAGAACCCTCTAAAATTTCTGCATTCCACAGATTTGTCTTAACCAGTGAAGATGAAAGAAAACATCTGTCCAGTCCCCTCTTTAAAGATCTTCATAGGAGGAATTCTGGGCATGTGAAAGGAGTCAGGCTTACAGTGTAGGCCTCCATCTACACAGTACAGCCAGGCCTGGATAGGGCGTTGCAAGGAACTCAGTTCCGGCTTCCTGCTAAGGATAAGTAGAAGGCATTTACTCTTCATTATGTGGTTGCTTTCAACAAAATTTATGAGAAAGCAAAAGGAAGTTTCTAAACTACTGCCAGATGGCAAATACTTAAAGCACTGAAATGAGACTGAAACCCAATCAGAAAGAAGCATAACCTATTTAGGGCAAGACATTCGGGCCACTTTTGAAACTGAGGCGTTTCCAAGCCTTCTGTAAAGACATATAGGCTGATTATACAAATTTTGTATAATTTCTTGAGTATAACATTTAGAAATAAAAGTCGAACCTGAGTGACAAAGATGACCTCATAACAGTCTCCAGTATTTGCTGTCTGTTCTTTCTTCTTGTTAAGTAAGTTTCTTCCCTGTTGAACCTACTTTTGAAGCTTCCTTTTCCCTGTCTTTGGTACAAATCAACTGGTATCGTCACCCCCTGGTACAAATGACGGCTTTCCCTGATATATCCTTGAAAGAACACTTGATATGTATCTTGTTTAGTCCATGATTCTATGTGTCTTTTTCTATCCTCCCTGAAGCAGCACTGAAATAGTCTAACTGAGCCGTTATTTTTAAAAAGCCTTCCATCAGTTTTATTTACTTATCATCATTCCTTACTCTGGTACTTTCTGTATGAATAGGAACATTTTAAAAACAACAAATCAAAATAGATCCCAGGTATTTTCAAGACTGCCCTGCTTATGTAAGCAGTGGCTTTTATCTTCATTCCTATCTTGTTGTCTTCCTGGTCATGTATTTGTAAAGCACTTTCCAGTCATAAGAGCCTAATTTCTTGAGAATCAACATTTCGTTCAGAATTGCTGTCTTAAAAGTCAGCACCTGTAGAAAGCTGGATCTCAAGGACACAACTTAATACTAAAGTAGGCATCAAGGGAAAATGTCAAGTAAGTTACCTGATTTCTCTCCTAGGACCTGGCTGGTTTAATAGGGTTTTGGGTTGACATCTTCACAAATGCTTATGAGTAACAATGCTGGTATTTATATACTGACCAGAGCCTTGAACTTAATGTTGATTTTCTGCTTGAACTGATTGATCTGTTCTTGGTCTGTTCATTGGTCTCACTCATGTGACTCAGCCTGCATGTTTACATAATAATGGTGCTTCCTGTGAGCATGAAACAGAGCAAAGCCAACTGAGCCACATGGGGACTGAACTCCTGACCTTGGGCTCATTAGCTCCATTCATAAACCAGGGCAGCCCAACAGTCAACCAATTATTTGTTCACTTGGTAGGAGGGGCCACCATGTGCTGATCTAGCTCAGACCCAGAAAAATCTATCAGAAGGACAGAGTGTCAGCTGTCAAGAGCAAGACTCACTTGCTTCCATTTTTCATGTTAAAACATCTTGCACATTTTAAAACTCGAATCCTACTATGTGTTCTACAAGCTAGATTTTTGATTCATTAGGTTGAGATTAATCTCTGTTGTTTTGTGTACTGGAATTTATTCACTATTTTGATTCCATTTTATGACTGTATTATATTTTACCCGTTCTACTATGATGGGCATTTGATTTCTCTTATTTTGCTACTATAAGTAATTCTGCCATGTGTCCTTGCATGTGTGTCTCCTGGTTTGCACATGCAAATTTCTCCAGGTTCTGTACATACTTAGGAGTAGAACTGCTGGCTTAGAGGATACATCTTCCATTTTATCAGGTGATCTCAAAGCGTTTGTGCAGCGCTCTGTTCTACTTTATACCCCCACCAACAAGTATTCCAGTTATTTCACATCCTGGCCAATACTTGATATTGTCAGACTTTGAAAATTTTGCCAGTGTGGTATGTGAAGCTGTATTTTAATTGTATTTAAATACAACTAATTTAATTTTTCTTTTTCCTCCATTTTCTAGAATACTAGTAGAGTTGAACAGATTTTTTTTTTTTTTTTTTAGATTGGCCATTCAGCTTTCCTCTTTTGTGAAGTACCCATTCCAGTGTTCTGTCCAGTTTTTAAAAATAATTTTATTTATTTTTGGCTATGTTGGGTCTTTGTTGCTGCATGGGCTTTTCTCTAGCTGCAGTGAGCGGGGGCCACTCTCTAGTTGTGGAGCATGGGCTTCTCTTGTTGGGGGGCGTGGGCTTTAGGGCTCATGAGCTTCAGTAGTTGTGGCTCCCAGGCTCTAGAGCACAGGCTCAATAGTTGTGGTGCATGGGCCTAGTTGCTCCCTGGCATGTGGGATCTTCCTGGATCTGGGATGGAATCCTTGTCTCTTGCATTGGCAGGTGGATTCTCCACCACTGAGCCACCAGAGAATGGACAACCATCACCTGTCTATTTTTCTTTTGGCTTCATCAGTGAGCATGTGTATTTATATTCCAAATGGTAGTCCTGTCAACTCTGTGTTGAAAATATCTGGTCCAGTGTGCCTTTTTACATTTCATAATATCTTAGTTTTCATCTTAATGCAACTGGTTTGTACTTTGTGTGTCTTACTACACAAAATTTTTCCTCACTGAAGGATCTCTTATGTTATCTTTTAACAGTTACATGCTTTACCATTCCCTATTTAAATATTTAATCCATTTGGAATTGACCTGGACTACTACATTCACAGATGAGGTCAGTGGTCCAAATTCCTTCCCTAAAGATAAACACCAGCAATGCTTGGTGGGAAGTCCTTCTGTTTCACGCTGAGCTGCAAGGCTGGCTCTTGGAAACTGTTTCCCTACGTGGGCATGTTTGCTTCTCGGGTCTATTTGGGATCTCTGTGCCAACGTGACACTTTCTGTCTAGTGTTACACAGGACTATAGTTATAGGACTTCTTGCTGTCTGAAAGGCCATACCTGTTGTTTTCTAGGAGCGTCTTGGCTATTCTTGGCCCTTTGTGCTCCTGGAATAGAAAACATGCTGTTTTCTAAATGTTCCTTCTAAGTGCTAATTGAATTTATAAATAGGCAAGGAAAATAGAAACAAGGTTTAGATGTTCCGATCAGTAAACCTGATAGTTAATGTGTTTACTTGAATTTTACTTGGTCATAAGTTAAATTCATGGAATTTGGATTTGAGATGAGAATTTATGCTCAAAAAAGTGTTTTTTTTTTTTTTTCAAAAATTGTCCAATATCTGCAAACCATACTAATACAGGTATGCTAAACCTGTCTGGTTGGTTGTGGTGTTTTTATCACAAATTTAATTAACATCGAACTTGGACCATTTCCCTGAGTAGTAAGAGATAATGTTTGGCCAGTGAAGCCACATGAGATGAAATAATGGTCTCAAATTATTTTAAGTGCTTATAATTTTTAGTAATATGCAGGCCCAGGCACAGACATCAAAAGAGAAACTAAACTAGGTGAGTGTGTGTGTGTGTGTGTGTGTGCTGATAACTGTTTATTAAGAGAATAAATAGAGAATTTTAATGTACACATTCAGCCTGGGAAACTTAGTATTGTTTATTAAATAAAGCAGAGAAAGCAAGAGAGGAATCAGCACAATGGGAAAATCAGGTCACCAGATAAGGCCTTTTTGCTACCCGGTTTCCTGTTCTGGGTGGCTCTGCCATCCACTGGGAGAGATTCATTCCTCTTACCCAGATTGACAATTTCCCATTTCCTGTCACTCTCTGCCACCTCCCTCCCCGATTCTTGACCTGCCAGGCCAAAGCAGTTCAATCAGATAAAGACACAGTTAATTTGCTGAAGAGCACAGAGCTTTTAGTAAACAACTTCTTCCTGGGCAGTTCTGTGTGGAGATGACAGGAACTTTATCAGCAGAGTAAGAATTGAATCCACTTATTATTGTACATGTCTATTAGGCCTACACACCCCACTAGCAAGTCAGTTCATCCCTGCCTTTGCAACTTTATAGCCACTAAAAGAGGGAACAGCTACAGTAGCCACAAAAACATTTTGGGAGAGGGGGTGGCGGGATTATTTGGAACCAGCATCTGCATTTTTAGAATAAAGCAGAGGATAGACGATAGGCGGCAGCTGTGCAAGGTCATGGGTGGAGGAGAGGCATTCAAGAAATATCAGTGATGATACTATGTCACAAAGATCTCAGAAAGTCCTGTTCTTATTTTCTGAATTATCAGAGCAGTGAGTATGTTACCATGTTTTGATTGATGGTCTCAACACAGTAGCAGCCCTTGTCAAACAATTATAGGGGGTAGAAACAATTAAGAAAATTAGATAAAGATGCATTCCAGAGTATCAAAGAAGTTTGGAGTTAAAAAAAAAAAACCTAATATTTTACTGGGAAACTACTACATTTAATATAGGTAAATTGTTGTGTACTTGAAACATTTTCTTTATGTGCAGTTATCTCCCAGATAAATTAAAGGCCAAGAACCCAGATTGGTCTGATCCCACTACATCACTAACTGATAAATGATTAAAAGCACCTCAATAAGACTTTTAACATAAAAAAGAACAAAACTATGGAATACAAAATGAAATAAGCACTATCTCTACGCTGGCCAAGAACTGCCAAGTGGCTTTCCTTCTACAAAGTTCATGTCTCTGAGGGTGTGTGTTAATTAGCCAGGTGGTGGTGTGTACACAGCGTATGATCTACATCCTTCTAGATGTAGATCAAATCACCACACTGTACACTGTGAATATCTTACAGTTTTGTCAATTATCCTTCAGTAATGCCTAGGGAAAAATAAGTCCATGTCTCTAAGTCCTTGACTTTTGAAGTTCGAGGTTGTGTAAAAAATAATTTGTAGCAAGTGAAAATTAGTGACCGACTGCATCAGGGGCTTCCAGCTGGTCTTTAAACTGCTGTTGTTAAGAGAACGAGTTGCAAGAGAGCTTAGTCCCTTGTCCCCTGTGCCTTCATGTCTACCTGAAAATGAGTTACGGAGCAGAAACCAGAAACTGTTTCTGGAGGTCCTGCCGGTGTTCTTTTCGTTGACTGGTGTCATTTCTGTAGAGACCACCATCAATAGGGCTCCCCAGGATTCATTAAGTACCACTGGATAGGGAGATGGAAATCAGGGTTCCACTTCTAGCTCTGCCTTGGCATTTGTCAGTTATAGCCATGTGACTTCAAACAGGTTACTTGGCCTCACTGAGCTTCATCTATAAAATGAGGTGGAGTTGCATGAATCCTTAAAAAAGACAGGGCTTTCCTGGTGGCTCAGATGGTGAAGAATCTGCTTGCAATCCAAGAGACCTAGGCTCTATCCCTGGGTCAGGTAGATCCCCTGGCAGAGGTCAGGGCAACCCACTCCAGTATTCTTGCCTGGAGAATTCCATGGACAGATGAGCCTGGAAGGCTACAGTCCATGGGGTTGCAAAGAGTCGGACACGACCGAGTGACTAACACTTTTAGAAGAGAATGTATGTGAAAGCACTTAGCATGCTCTTAGTGCAGACAGTATCCAAAAAGTGTTTGTTTCCTCCATATTAAACTATGCTGAGTTTGAAAAGTTCCAAGTTGTAACAACCCCTTGATTTCCAAAATAACCATCACTATATTCAATAAACAAATATATGTTAATGAATCTTAGGTAGAAACCATGACACTCAGATCCAGTCCTCAAAGAAGTAGTAATTTAAGTAATAATTTATTAGGGGCAATAGGATATACTCAACCCTAATAAGGATGACTGCTCTTAAGTTCCAAAAAGGACCAAATTCAGTGGCAGTTGAGAGGAGTAAGAGAAAATGTTTGGCTACAAGGAAACTTCGAAGTATTTGTGGATGAAAGAATATTCGACCTTTTTCTAAAATTTCTAAAATGCTAGAAAGCTCAGATGTGAACAGGCGGAGACTAGAAGGTTTGGGGAATGAATGGAGATGGGTGAGTGCAGTGTGTCTGGAGTCGCCCAGTTTGAGCTGGGAACAGGCCACAGAAGACCTCTGAGTGTTTGACTGGGGACCATTAGCGTTTATGCTGTGAGCAACCAGGAGTTACTAGAGCTGAAATACAGTCCGGTGCTGTGTTGGGGCTAAACTGATCTCAAAATCCCTGGGAGGGCAGAAGGGCCACCAGAGGCAGAACAATCAGCACAGAGGCTATTCTCCCTTGTGGGGAGGCCAGGGGACCAGCAAGGACGCGGGTGTGTGCCATAGACTAAATATATTTTGGGGCTTTTAGCAAGTGACTGTATAAGTTGATGACCTGTATTTAAGATGAGGAACGGGAACATATTATTACATTTTTTTTTTTAATGCGAAGGAGCTCTTAAATTTTTGAGCAAGGCCTTGTTATGACCTGGCCTTAGAGTACAAAGAAAAGCCATGGAGAATGTGACATAGGCCAAAGATCTGAATTCAGGGGACGGTGAGAGCAGTGACAGAAGAGACACTGGGCTGCATGAGCGAAACATCACCAGGGCTTGGCCTTATTATTAATTGCAAGGGGTAAAGGAGAAAGTCCAGAACTGAAGTTTTGAGTCTGAGTGATGATGTGTTAGCAGTAACAATACAGAGTAAATTCATTAAAAAATGTGTTTTCTTAAACTGAGTCATTTTGCTGTTTAAAATCAGTTCTGCTCAAGCCAGCAGTGTCAGTTCATCTGTCATATTTCTATTTATAGCTACATTTCTAACATAAATATTCCAGTTCATCCTTAAGTAGTAGGAAAAATGAGGGGTTTCAACTGAAGTGGAAGACTCCACCTTAGAGATTAAGTATGCCTGTCTGGTGACACTGCAGAATACTAAGCACACTGTTCTCACAAGCTGCAGGTACAGCATTTACAAAAGCGAAAGTTCATGTCTACACAGTTAATGTCATGTGAACAGTAAAAACAAGAAGTACAAAAGAAACATTAAATAAAAGATTTTGCTTTTATTTAAAATAAAATGCATTTATACAGTTTTTAAACCATGGATTATTGAACAACACTGGTAATCTACCCCTCCCTGGCACCCTTTTGGGCTTGTGAGCTAGGAATTTTCTGACTAGCACCAATGCAGGTTGTAACAGCGCAACAGACTAGAACATTGCCAGTCCAGGCATTAGAGTTAAGGACATTGTGGCAAATTATGACTATAATGAAGTCATCCTTAATTTAGCAGATATTAAAACTGCACATTAATTATATTTTAAAGAGCATTTAATTAATGCAAAGATGCTACATCTAAGCCATTTGCTAGTTGTGAGTAGATTTTTAAAAAACTGTACAATTTTATAAAATTTGTGTTTGTACATTAGTTACACAAAATGCATACTTCATAGACCTTTACTTCATACTGTAATGCAAAAGTTGCATATTTTAGGCAGACAGTGAATATGCTGGTGAATACTAAAAGTGTTGTAATACAATATGGTGTAAAAATAAAAACACAAGACAATATACATACATGCTTATTCAAGGACAAAAACAAACCAGGCATAACGACTAACAGCATTTTCCTTCAAGATCAAACAATGACATTATTAAATACGAGGCACCTTTCGTAGGCCTGATTTATTTTGGGGTTAGGGGTGGGACGGATGACAGATGGCTACCAAAAGTAGGATATTTGAAAAATTATGAGGTCAAATTAAACATACATTAAAACACATGCATTAAACATGATAAATAGACTTCATATAGTTTAAGCCCTGGATAGCTTTAAAGTAGATGGCTTGAGTTTCTTACAGTTTGGCTAGCTTGAATCAGTGATGTTTTGTTCCTAACTTACCCACTACTTCAGTTTCAATTCCTGGCTCTAAGGAACATGTGCCATATTCAAGTCCATACATTGTATCATGATAGCAGATTAATAGTCGTGCTTGTTAGTGCACATATTAACTGGTCTGGTAAGGCAAAAAAGTTTTCATGATAAAATAATGAATTTCAAGCTTACTTTATTAAGCAGCATATAACAAACAACAGCTTTTAAAGTTAAATAACTGTTATGGCCATGGAGTTTCATTACACAGCATTTCTGTTCACACCCAACCACTGGTAAGTTTGTAGAACATCTCTTCATCTAAACTCTCATTTTGGTCTTTTGCACGTGTTGAGAGAAATATGTAGCCACCAATGAATTCATGAACCACTTTGCAATCTACTTCAGTGCAAATGAAGGACAACCGTACTTCATCTGCAAACTCTACAGTGACCTAGAACAAAGACAGAGAACCGTCAGTCCCTGCAGAAGTCCAGATGGCTGGGTCCAAGTGAGGCCACTATACTTAAGGTCTGTCCTGATCACAAAATACTTGCTGGTCCTCAAATTTTTTTTTTAATCCTAAACTAATAATGCCTTCAAGTCCAAAAGCATAAGTAAAAGTTTACTAGTCCCTCCCCTCCTCCTTTTTAGTTTTCTTGTTTTGAAAAGGAAGGCTGAATGCAAGGGGCTTAGGTCATTAAGTTCCCAAATGGTCTCTGGTGATTCAATTAATGAGTGTCTCCCTTCAAGTCTTGGGAGAAAACCTATTTCCTGTGTTTAGCTATTTAACCTTTAGGTTTCATGTTTGAATATTTCAGAAATACAAGAGTCTATGAAGTAACTGAAATCAGTACAACAAATCCAATGACCCTAACACAAAGGACTTACTAGGGAAATATGCTGTTTAATTGAGAGTCATGTTCTCCAAGGCTAGGGGTAGCATGGCGTGCCAGGCTTTAGAGCCCCAAGTATCCCAGTTTGAATCCTAATTCTCAGTGTGTGGTCATGGACAACGATGGCCTTCATTTGTACAGTGGGGATAATCCATCTACCTTGCAGGGCTGGGGTAACGTTTAGAAATAGGGTACAAATGTAAAACATTTAGTATCATGCTTGGCACAAAGTAGGCATTCACTAAAGAGTAGCTGCTATTTGTGAGTGGAAAGTGTTTATTCCTTATAGAAAGACAACCTTAAAGATTAGGCAATATTGTAACATATTATGCTCTTAGAAGTATCTGGGCTACTTATAAAATAGGCAAGTTTAAGTAGGAAATGAACAATCAAGCATGTTTTATACTTTAAGAGGAAATGGCACAAAGAATCTTAAACATTTATAAGGTCTTTTCTTCTTAATTAATTCATTTTTAGCAGATCGACTGTGTTTGTATGTTCAAGCAGCATGGTTACAGCTTACCATTTTTATTTCCCAGTTTACATTCCACTGTTTCATGTTACTGAAACGCCAGGTTTTAATTGCATCGCCTGTGCTGGCGTCCATCCTAATCAGTCTATTGTATGCAATTCCAATAAGTTCTTCTTTTTTGCCCCCTTGGAACCTATAGAATTAAAAACATAAATATAAATGTTTTAAAACATAAATGTTTTAAAACAGGGGTGGTAGAGGGACATGTCGGTCTGTTTTTCTTGAAGATATGTACTTTTTAAACTCTTAAAGTGTTATTCTTACCTGAGTAAAAAGAGAAATGAAATCACTTTAAATTTCTGATGAAAAATTATAAGCATAGAAAATACACTCCAACATTCTTTAAATTTTACTGTGTAATAGGTTAATGGGTCTCAGCAGGTAGCTTTAAATGTTTAATTTCTAATTACATGAAGTTGATTAAGTAAGAAGGCAGAGATTGAGGTTTACATATCGGTGCTTAGTAGAACCACTGACCTTGCAATAAAGTGTGTGATGCCGAATTCTGGTAATGATTGCCAAGCTTGAATAAACCTCATCTTGGCTTCAATTAAACTCATCTGAGCTACATTCTGATGGGCCTCCAAGATTCTTGCTGTTATCTAAACATGAGTAAACATCATATTTACTATTAGATATTATTTTTTCATGGTAGAATCAAGACAAAAAAAGATTAAAACATTGAATTATGTGCCCCATGCCCCAAAATTATGTACTGCAAGAGATGAAATTAGAAAATATCTGAAGCTACATTTGGGAATTTTAGTAAAATAATGACTTTCCAAACTAAACTTCAATATATAGTTTTTCTTAATTTTAGTTCTATATGTCAAGAAACAATAAGTACTAGTAGGTATATATAACTGTTGAGACTTATTCAAGTACACACACATATGATAGCACAAATTCTACTCCTCATATACATGATGGGTTTTAAGTTCAGTACTAGGATATCTGATCAGAATGAATACCTGGCATACAGGCTTCTAGCACTAGAAATCACTGCAATGATTTTAAAATTTTTCTAAAGGAGTAATTAGAAAGGTTAGTTTTTAAATTTACTCACTTTGGGATGCCTATTTGCTCAAAGAGTAGAGGGAAATTATTTCATGAGGGAAGACTGTAGCTAGGGCTGTAAATATTTTTAATTCTTTTTTTTTTTTTTTTAAATATGGAGAACTTACCAGATCTCTTATATAGCCTGGCTGTAGATGGCATTGCGAGGAAAAGAAAAAGGAAGCAGAAAGAAAAAAAAGGCAATCAGAAAAAATGGCAATGAAGCAAAGAAAAAGTTGCGGTAACCTGCAAACCAAAATTCCAGCCAAAAATCATGCAAAAAAATTACTTTAGGTGGAAACCAAGCAAAGTAAATGCAAGCATGAAAATGAAAATGAGAAAGCAGCGATTACTTTCCATTTAGAATACCGAGAAACACTCCACATTATTTTAGATTGTTAAGTGTTACTAAAATTAAGGTAGAAATTTGTAGGGAGAAAATGTAAAACGCAGATAACCTTTTCCCCTTCATGTACCAGTTCTTACTGATTAGGGTAAAGCTAATTATTTTAGTAGCAAGATAAAAAATTAATATTCAAAGCCTTTAATCTTGTCTTATATTGAGTCAAATAATATGATCCATGCACAGCTTTTCAGAAAAAAGTTGAAGGCATTAAATAAGTGCAGTGACCATACTGTTTCTTTATTTACAGAAGAAAAGCAAACCCCTTCAATTACCATCTTTTTTTTGCATCCTTTTTCCTGGAAGGGAAAATAAAAATATGCCATACACTACACTAGGAGTGGTGGCTACAAATATATCAGTTCATTTCAATTTGGATTAACATGGATAAAACGAAGAACAATTCTTTCCTCTAAAATGTAAAAATCCAGTTTGGGAGTCATAATTATGTAAAAAATATCCATAGCAAGTTTAATAGATAGTCTTGGGGAATTAAAATAGGATTGTAACAAGCTCCTTAACCTCAGACCACACACATACTACCATCCTGCCAGTGTAGGACAGACACACATTCTTTGTCCTCAAGAGAATCTTCAGTTGATTTGCAGTCAGGAACTCACCAATAGAAAATTTATCTTTTTACAGCTAAAACTATCATTTTAAAAGCTTCTGGGAAAACAATTCAGTACCTGTCTGATAGCTAAACTAACATCTGGCAATCTTCACAATTATAGTTTAAGATCTTTTATTCCTAATACCTGATAGTGAAATGGTAAAAGTGCTAAGATATGAAACTATTCATTGACTTTGAAGGCAAATGAATCTACTTTTAGAAACAAGTCTCTTTATAAATAACTTTAAAATGAATTAACCTAAGAATTAAAAACTCAAATTAGTACTCGATTCACTTTCCCTTGTTAACTTACAATCTACATTCCACACAACTCCAAGGGCATTTCCTCCATTCCTCACTACTCCCACATCATATGACTATGGGATAAACAATTTCCATGTAGCTTACACAACTTCTGCAACTTAAAAGACAAATACTTGGTGATTAAAACTTTTGAACATTTCCAGCTAAGGGATTTCAGACCCATATGATAAACGCTGTATTTAAAGTTAAGAATTAACAAGTGTTCTGGGTGTATCATTGGGCCTTTCCTGTAATGTTTAAAATTACTCCTTAACAAAAATAAAAATGAAACTAGATAAAAATGAAGTAATTATTTCTAAGTTCTTCTTCACCCCCTTCCTAAATTGAGGCTTTTCCCTTTTATGGCATGATGCTGGGTATTGAGAACACTGGGGGCTATCCCAAGTGAAACTTCCCTGGCAAAGAACATTTCGTGTTGGACCAAAGAACCATTTTTCTATTAGCAATCCTTTTACGGTAGTCATTTTCAGAAAAGGAATTCTAAACAGAGGGAACAAAAGCAGTGAATTTCAATGAAAATTTACCAAATGTTGTCGCACTATGCAAATCTGGCTTAGGCTTTGACTGTTAATGTTAAGAAAAGACAATGTTAAACGTGGACTATAAACCATATAAAGTTTATTTCCAAAGCTGGAAAGGTTCATTTAGACAGCAAGAAGAGTCACCAGAGATTTGGCTGGGAAATGCTGGCTGTGCTCTGTATCAGACTTACTTTATTTAAGGAATAAAATGGCATGAACTATGGAACACAAAGCAGTAAGACCATATTCAATTCCCTGAAAAGAATATCCTGTTAGCAGAGTGATTTCCTCAGGTGGTTTAGAATAAATATGTCCCCAACTATTCTACCTCATTATCCATCGTATTAAAATAATAAAGCTTTTCTTAAATGACCAATTTAAACTGACTGAAAGCTCTTTTTTCCTTGTATTTTAACCACCTCATATGAAATTAAGACTACGAATTAAGACTAAAAAGTTGTGTTTATGAGGGGAAACTAAAGTATATGTAGAAAACCGTTTACCTGCTTGTTCTTGTACTTTTTTAGATAGCGAGGGGACACCAGACATTCAGGATTTATATCAGTTGTGATCTGCTCTGGTATTAATTGAGGATCTGGATTTAAATGCTGCATCTTCAGAAAGGAAAGAATATTTTGAACTTCTAAGTTGTAAGAACTGTCTGCCATGGTCTTGCCTTTGGAGGCCAATCTGCAGGCTGCCATCCAGTGTGCATACTGTTTTTCCTGTGAAAAAAATACTGAGGTTTGGAATCTATCACATGATAGATCCTTTGAGTATAAAATATAAGAATGAATGGTCAACTCACTAAGAAAGCAAAGAAAACCGAGGTTTACTTTTTTTTTTCTGGCTGTACTGTACATAAGGAATCTTAGTTCCCTGACCAGGGATTGAACCCATGACCCCTGCATTGGGAGCGCAGAGTCTTAACCACTGGACCCACCAGGGACATCCCCCAAACTGAGGTTTATTTTTAATCAGAAAACTTACATTGTCACAACGAAGCCAGATTTCATTCATGCCCTCTGCAACCGGAATGAGGAGTTTAATGTTAAATTTTTGGCCTGAAATATTCACATCTGGGGTAACTTCACACCCTGTAGTTAAAAAAAAAAATTATAAAAATGGTTAAATTTACACTTAAGAAATCCCAAGCCATTATAGGCAGTTCTCATTTTATGGCATCTTAACATGCTGATTTTGCTGTCATGGAATGTACAAATCAGGGAATTCTTTATGTTCAGTAATTTCATTGGAGGTGGAGCAAAGACTCAACTCAGACCTAATATACAAGAGATGTAACTGCACAGAGTTTGTGGCCGTCACAATTCACAAAACTTGATTGAGAATAGAAGGAAAGAGTTCTATTAAAAGGATATTATACAAAGAAAACTTGTACTCCATTCCCACAAGTTTCACACATTATTATTTTAATATCATTCGGTTCTTTGAATCTTAAGTTATCAGGGTTTTTTTTTTTTTTTTTTGCTAAGTTTCTAAATGTACACAGATTTTAATATATCTTTCCATAATAAAATTCTAAAGTGTGTTCTGGTCAGAATAAATAACTTTATGATGCTTTTTAAGAAAGGCACATGTGTGGAGAACCAGCCAGTGTGAGCTAGAGTCCTATACGAGGGCCTCCTCAGGGCCTTGCTGCTCCCTCCCGCAGCTGCTCTGCGCTCCTACTGCTGTCTGCGAGGAAGACTAATGGCGCAGGCTGCGGGGCGCGGGGGCGGGGGGAGCACAGGCTCTCCTGATGTGCAGAAAATGTTAGGGGTCCATCTGACACAGAAGGTAACATAAACTTATATACCTGGGAAGTCAGTATGAAAATAAGGGCATGCAGAATTTCACTTTACTGGCAAGTTTTCAGGAATACGTACATTTAAGGACTGTAAAAAAATCCCAGTAATCATCTCTGTTAAGCATTAGTTTATGGCTTTATAGGAGAGAAAACAGATTTACTGAATGTATACTCAGATAGATAATGGGGCAATGGTCATCCTAAACTAGTAACCGGTATAAAATAGTGAAGAGCTCTGTAAACAGACAGATTTGGGTTCCAGACCTTTCTTGACCACTTAATAAGCATATCATATTTACTTATGCCCAAATTCCCTGACCTTAAGCTCTATCTCACAGTAATGCTGTAAGGATCAGTAAGATAACGATTATGTCAAAGCTCCCTAAAGAGTATTCCAATTGTTAGTACTTAGTTCATGTCGCCCTCAATGCATGTTAAGACCATCATGTAGACTCTATGGGGAAGAATGTAAACTGTTAGCAGGGCCTGCTGTTGCCTTTGTCTCTGAACTGGAGCAACTTCTCCTGACAAAGAAAGTACAAGCAACAAGATAGCAAGCTTCTATGTATCTGAACAAATGTTTAAACTGTCATTTTTTCCCTCATCAAATAAATGTTTTAAGTAGCAAATAAAAGAAACAAAACATTTCAGATAAAGGAGAGATCCTCTCCTCTCCAGAATTAACTTCAATCACAAATTTGATGAACTTTCCCTCCCTCTTTGCTTTCTTTTTAGAATATTTACTTCACATAAATAGCTACCACATGTAACTCCTACACAATCATTACAAACATTCAGGAAGTGTGTGGCAATGTGTTTAACCTGCAAAGTTAAGACAAAGAGATGTTTGAAGATAGACAATCTTTTCCACAAATTTCATTAATCATTCAAATATATTTCAGGCGTACAACTCCATAATAATTAGACCTCTTTTTAAAGTAAAATAGCAAGAACACTACAAGGAGAGAGACAAAGAGAGTGGTAACTCAGGCACTAGAGCAGGCAGAGGCACTCAGAAGCCACATTTCAGACAATATTCACTCCACGCCTCCTTGGCTACTTGCTTCCACGGTAACATGCTGGACCTCACTGCAACCCAATTACTAATCCTCTGAAATGTTAAATGCAAAACAGCCCATTCTGAGCACAATCTTCAATCCTAAATCTCCTCAAAATCTTTGGGAGACCCAATCCTGTGACCCCACAACTCTCACCCCATTGGCTCCATGTTTCCACCTTTTCTCTGCAGTCCAGCCTGGACCCTGCTTCACTAGCTGTCACCTCCAACTCACCAGACTCACCATCTTTCCATTATACACACTTAGCAAAACCTTAATCCTGGCTCAACCCAACCACCTACCTCTTACTTGCCTATGCTCTGGCTGCTGAGCACTCCAAGATGGGGGGGGGGGGGGGGGGGCAAGAAATCACAAAACTGAGCAGGTAAGTTTCACTAGAAACATGTAGATTCCCAACGTCAATCTGTCCCTTGACACTTGCAACCCTTCTGTGTCGACATTCTCAACAATGTTTATTTCACATCTTCTCAGGCCTCCTGTGCTACTCTTAGAGGACAACCTCACCTGTTGTTTTTCCAAGAACATGAAAGCCACCAGAAATGAGGTCCCCCAACTTGCTGCCACCAAAGCAGATAAACCTGGCCACCTTCACTTCCACACAGAGGAAAAGGTAACTCTCCTATCCGAGCAGGCAGAGTTTCCTACCATCTGTCAGGTACCTTGCTCCATCACAGAGATCCTGTCCTCCCACCTCCCTTCCTTTCTACATGACAGTTCCATCAGCATTTTACTTCCTTGAGTCTCCCATTTTAAACCATAAAACACCTCTCCATTTTAGGCCTCTCTTCTATTACTGCCCTCTTTCCTCCTTGCCTGTCACAGATGAGGTTTATCAAAAAGCTATCTTTGTTTCCCATCTCAGTGACTGTACTTTGGCTCCCATGCATAAAAGCCCACTGAAATCTGCTGACTTTGTTCTTAATAGAGGCCACGGATCACCTCCATGTGGCTAAATCTTATGGAAGCTTAATCTTTCTTTTCTGTAGCATTTGATACTATTGACTACTCTGTCCTTTAACTTCTATCATACTTCATTTCCATGGTCTTCCTAGATATTTTTTTTGTTGTTTATTTCCCTTGCAAGTTCCACCTCCTCTAATCTGCCCTGTCCCTTAAACATGGGTGTCCTGCAGGGTTCTGCTCTCAGCCTTTTCATATTACAGACAATTACTATAAAGGCTGCATCTACTATTAATACTGGTACCACATCAGTATCTGCAGCATGGATCTTACCCATGATCCAAACAGATACACCACTGGCACCTCAAATTTAAAATAACCCAATTAAATTTAGCTCATCTTCCTCCCCAAACTCTGCTCTTATATAGTCTCAATCTCAGTATTACCCTATCCACCCAACTGTACAAGATAGGATCAAGTCACTCCCCCAGCCTCGCCCAGGTCAATCATCCAGTCTGTTGACTGAACGTCCTGAGAATCTAACAAAGTTGTGCCCTTTTCCCACCCATGCTGGTAAGTGTAACCTGGATCAGTATCACTACTCTAAAATTACTCTTCAACATTGTGGCCAATGTAAGGATGATGAATCTTATCGTATTCATAATCCTTCAGTGTCACTTCATCGCTGCCAGTTTAGAAAACAATCTCCTTAACAACTTTATCCTCTAATTCCTGCTGTCATCTCTCAGAAGAATGGAATGGATTCAGAAGCTATTAGGGAAGGATTCATCCTCTCCGCTTCAACTCCATACTCCAGAAGCATGCCCCCTCACCCACCGTGTGACTGCTGATGATCTTCCCCACGCAATTTTGCACATCCGTCTCTTTTACCAACTCTCCTCCTTCCTTTCATGGATCGCAATTTTCTTTTTGGGATCTTAACTCCAATGTTATTTCCCCTATTAAGCTTCCCCTAATTCTCTCCAAAATCACTGAAGATTGATTCAGCATCCTTACCTCTTTGTTCCTTTGACCTACTGCTTACTTTTTAAAATACTGCTGCTGCTACTGCTGCTAAGTTGCGTCAGTCGTGTCCGACTCTGTGCGACCCCACAGATGGCAGCCCACCAGGCTCCTCCATCCCTGGGATTCTCCAGGCAAGAACACTGGAGTGGGTTGCCATTTCCTCCTCCAGTGCATGAAAGTGAAAAGTGAAAGTGAAGTCACTCAGTCGTGTCCGACTCTTCGCGACCCCATGGGCTGCAGCCTACCAGGCTCCTCCATCCATGGGGTTTCCCAGGCAAGAGTACTGGAGTGGGGTGCCATTGCCTTCTCCGATTTTAAAGTACTACTATTGCCCAAATTGTAGTTGTTTATTTCCTGACACTCTCTGACATCTTAGGGATGTGACTATAATCTGTTCTCGCTCATGACTCTAGTACCTGGCACAGTGGGTGGCATGGGTGACCAGTCAGCATCTGCTGACCTGCATTTTTTAGAACTGTCTCCTGCATTGCAGGTGGATGATTTACCAACTGAGCTATGAGGGAAGCCCCTTATTAAAATGTATGTAACTATAAATGGGCTTCACAGGTGGCACTAGTGGTAAAGAACCCTCCTGCCAATATAGGAGATGTAAGAGACGTGGGTTTGATCCCTGGGTAGGGAAGACCCCCTGGAGGAGGGCAGGGCAACCAACTCTAGTATTCATGCCTGGAGAAGCCCATGGACAGAGGAGCCTGGCGGGCTACAGTCCACAGGGTTGCAAAGAATCGGACACAACTTAGCACACACACCTGTAACTATAAAGCAATAGTTCACAGATGACTACTAGGCAGAATACAGATAGGGTAGAGATTTGGACATTTTGTTGAAATATACTAAAAATATTCTAATACACAATGTACTAAAAAATAAAGAATACAGATCTACAGATGTAACTCCAGAGCCCGGAAACACTTAAATCCTTTCCTAATTGCCTCTCCAACCCCTTAACTCAGTTGGGAATTCATCTGACTGGAATGCAAGAATGCATTTGATTGGAATCTCAGTCTCACTGGAAATGAGTCTGGAAAATGTACTTTAGTCTTCCAGCCTCTGCTATAAGGGAAGGCCAGTAAAAGGAGTGTGAACAGTGAGAAGCCAATGTGTACTGCATCCTCCAGCACACATGCTGGGGACCAAAGGTGTGGTGAGTGCTGTGTGAGCTTCTGGGAGAGCAGTTCTCAGGGGTACGGCTTCCTAGAGGAAGTGGTGTCTAAACTAGAAGTGAGCTGGCAGCTTTAAGTAACATCACTGCAAGTGAGAGGCTCACGGGCAATCTGCAAGCACAGCTGAAGGCTGTGCAGAGAGAATCAGAGCAAGGGGCAGCAGGATGTCCTCCAGTTGCAGAAGAACCAGGCCAGCCAGGAGAGGAAATGCTCCTCCCCCTGAACCAATGCATCCAACAGGTTTTTGAAAGAGGTAAAGAAGCAGTGTGAAGAACCAACAGAAGTCACTAAAACCCAAATGAAGCTGTAACTCCACAGACCTGAATGGGGAAAAAAAGACCAAAACCAGCAGCTCTGAGCGCTCAGCCAGACTCAGTCCAGGCCACAAGAAGCAAGCCCACCACAGTGGCCACAGGACCGTGCGTACAGGTGCAGCAACGTGTGCTCAAATACTAGCCACTGTTCTGAGACACCTGTGGATCTATAGAGGTAATAGGAAACCAACGAGATTTAGGCTGTCAGCTAGGAGGGAGCCTCAGAGGGCTCCTGGGGCTGCTCCGGGAGCCAGGATGAGAGCAGTGTCGAAGATAACAAAATTGTGCAGGCGAGAGGTGTTGGGAAAGGGGAAGAACTCCGTTAAAACCCTGCGGTGGCTAACCCACTGGTGAGTCAGAAAGCCAAGAGACTGAGGACTTGAGCTGAACCAGCCGGTCACCTGTTAAGGTGAGGAAGAGGAGCAGGATGCTGATGATGAAGGGCAACAGCAGCAAAAACTGGGAGAGGACTACAGCAGAGATGAGAATGAGGCAGAATCTGAAACAGATATGCGGGCAGCTCCCACAGAATGAGAAAACCTACATGTCCTCATGCTGAAGAACAGAAAAAGGACGCCATAGATTTACTTGGGATAAAAGTAGAAGCACACCCTTCAAGTGAGGCCTGTACAGAGATTACAACAAAATATTCACGGGAAACTGAATACTGAACTTAAAAAAAGTACCTAAAGGAGCAAAAGGAACTGCTAAAAGCTTTATCCCCCAGCAAAATGAAGTTCAGTGAATATTAGCTAATAGACATTCTACCATCAATACGCTCATTCCAAGGCTTTCCTTACCTCTTAGGTTCATCTGATGAGCTGGTGTGCCACTGGATTCTTCTTTGCTCTTATAACAAGAAATAGATGTATCTTTAAAGGTACACCAATACTGCTTATAACCTTTTAGAGTCAGCTTTTTTGGCCTATGTGTCGAACAGAATTAGAAGAGGAAAAAAAAAACACTTTTGAAATAACTTTTTCAATGCTATGTTTTAGCAGCAAAATCTCACAATGTTAAAAGTCTGAGGCCAAGTTTTATATATGCTGAGTTCAGTTCCCTTTCATCTAATGTGTTATATTCAGTGTTGTTGTTAGTGGATTTTCCCCTTCTTCTCAATCTGCTCAGGAGATATTACAGTGAGTGGACAGAGAAAGACCCTAAGGATAACATTCCAGTATTTCTGTCAGTTGCAGATGTCCCCATCACTAGCAGGTCACATGGAAAGGACAGGAAAGTAAAAGTGAAGGAAATGTCAATAACCGGAAAGTTCCTGGGTCCTATAAGTACCAGCAGGTTCGTGGTGTCTGCAGGGCTGCCTCTGGAGCCTCTCTAAACAGGCAAGTTTGCCTGGCAAGTCTAAAGTGCGCAAAGTGCTTATCTCTAGGGATGTACTGCAGTGGTGACTTTCACTTGCCACTCCAATGCCAAACATGAAGCATGGGGTAGAGAGGATAAGGAAAAGTGTAGGTAGATGAAAAAGGTGGGTAAAAGGAAAACAAAGTGGAGGTAGGAAGCAGCATCTGAAATCAGGTCAGTAGCTCAGAAATGTTACTGTGTGGAGCTATTTTATGTTCAGCTACAATAAATGGTTTATTCCAGAGCTTATATTCCACATCACCTCCTTTCCTCTTTCTGCCTTAATGCCTAGCTCTCTCTTGATTCTGTGGAGTATGACTAGACCAACCATTTAAAAATCTAGATAAGATACTCTGGAATCTTGTTGTAAAATAGCCCATGAACAAATAATAGAATCCAATAAATTCTGGGGCTCTGAACAAGGAAATAACCACTGAAAATAGCAGTTCATTATGTACTGCTTTCACCCAGACTGGATGCTTTATATAACAGTATGTTTCAGAATTTGCATGATGCAATCCATCTAAGTTACACAATCACCTCCCTGCCTTTATCAGATAAAACAATAAGTACAGGAATTTTAATTCTGTAAAGGTAAAATTTTTCCGCATTATAATTTAGTGTTCATGTAAGTGGCAAATGCTTTTAGAGATGCATTTGCCAGTCACATAAATTTTAAGGATGTGAACATGACTATAAAACTGACATTTATTTATTAATATTTGGAATTCCTCCTCTTTTGTACTTACTTGAAAACTTTAATATAGTCAGCAAGTTCGGGAATGGAAGTGATGTCACCCTAGGAGAAGAATGAAAACATTTTTTTCTCCCTTTTAAAAAATTTGACTCTTTTAGCATCTGATATTAAGAACCAGCTTGTTCAATAAACAAGGAAAATTACATAGATTACATATTATAAACCTTTTAAAGGTATTATATACATGGTCATATAATACAAAGGCATTTTCAAATGGCATAAAAAGCTATTAAAAATTTGATCAAAACAGCAATTTAGACAACCCACAAGAATGTAGTATTGATTCTAATATGGCTAAAACTGTTTATAGCTTGCATACAGAAATTTTCTGAATCATAACAGTCCTGAGAATAGTGTTTCTTCTGTAATAACTAATATCTAAACTGAGATCTATTTCCTCTTCTTTTTGTAATATTTCAAATTTGGAGATCAATAAATGGATTTACCATGGCTTGAAGTTAACTTTTCCTCTGCAGAAATGTTCTCCTACTACTTATAAGAGAACGTACAGACTGTACTGGCATAAGATCTCTCTCTACTGTGTTGGAAGCACTAGAGACTAAACAGTATTAATGTAAAAAACTTCCCTGAAAATTTCTGGAAAATCTATGTCTGTATTCTCTAAAGCATTAAATATTTCTCTATATGTCCCAAACACTTCATGAAAACCTAATTCCATAAAAAGGTATAATCATCAGACTAAATTAATAGGTAAGATTCACCCTACCAATATTGTTGATGTTTTTCCCCCTTCCAAAGTAATCTCCAGGTCTGAAAGGGCAGCATCAACTTCATCAACTTCTTTGTCACTGTTGTTCAGATGATTCTCTGACGTCATGATTGACAGCTTATTGATATGATACTAAAACCAGAAGTGACATTTTATTTAAATGATTTTTCCAACTATGAATTTTAAAGTGAGATTATCTTTATCTATATTGAATACCTTTTGTCACCTAATCTGAAAGGCTAAGTCTCCCAAGAATTAGAAGGCTAGAAAAATGATGGGCATGGCACCTGAAATCAGTGTCCTAAACCTGCTAATCAATCTTGACTCAAAAAAGGAGGATTTTTTTGACAATCACAAATGAATTCAGTTTAGGAATCCCTAGGATTTAGAGTTAACACCTCTTCCACTGAACTCTACACAAGCAGTGACTTTTAAGTGTCCCACCCCCCCTGCAGTATTCCATGTCTAGCATGCAAGCTAGAAGCAACAGGTACTGGATGAATGAACAGAATATGCATAAGGTCTTCTGAATAAATGCATGAACACTGGTTACCTTATCTTACTACTTACTACTTAGTACTACTTACTATTGCTGGGTACTATTACCCCACAGCAGGAAGTTAGTTATCACTATTATGTTGAGAACTTAAGTTCCACTGCCCACCCCCATCCATCTTCAATTCAACGCGGAAAATCTAACTTACACTGTCATTTATACCTAAGAATAAACATGTTTATATGTGAATACATACACCACCCCTGACATATATGAATACTCACATATACATATATGTATATACATAATGAGTAGTGATAAGTCCTCCTATATGTATACAGCAAAATCTTTGGGTGTAGAACTAGTCATGATTTTGAACACACTTAGATAAATGGTTTAGAACAATTATTAATGATTGATTCTGATGCTAAACTTAAGAGGTTTTATACAAAGTTAAGCAGAATTTTTAAATCACCTAATCAGTTATCTTTCAGAGCACTAAATAAGTAGCAATCCATATTTCTTAAGGATTTATTCACCAAATACAATTTGTTTATGGCAACAATTAGTAAACTAATGCTGAGGCCAATTATCTAATTAACTAACAGAAGCCAATAGGTTCCTCTATCTTAAGATTTAGTGAATTAATAATGACTAGTCTCTAGCTATGGCTTCCCTCGTGGCTCAGTAGTAAAGAACCCACCTGCCAATGCAGGAGACACAGGTTCGACCCCTGGGTCGGGAAGATCCCCTGGAGAAGGAAATGGCAACCCACTCCTGTATTCTTGCCTGAGAAATCCCATGGACAGAGGACTACAGCTGGGCTATAGTCTATGTTTTACAGTTGGGCTACAGTCCATGGGGGTCACAAACTTAGCGACTATCAACAACTACTCTCTGGCTGTACCTTCAGTTGTGCTGAAATGAGATCCTTATAGTGGTACAAACTTTCATATTCACAAACCATGGAGGAGGAGGTAGGTTGAGGCTCTCAGGCAGTGGTCTCAAATATCAGAGTATAAGAATCATATGGAGAGCTGGTTAACCATGGAGATGCTTAGGTTCACCCTCAGAGATTTCGACTCAGTAAATCTGGAGTCCAGCCTGGGCCCCAGGCTGCTAAGTGCCTTAAATGAATCTGATGCAGAAGTTCCTTATGAGTTATACTGGAGAAATCCTGACTGGTCATAAAATTCAGCTTTGCTTTCAAATGTGCATGGGGCATTTGTTAAATGTTACAATACAGGATTGGACCTAAATGCTTAAAAAACAGTGTTACTAACTTTTCTAACTTTTCAAAACCCACAGCTTCTTACTTTGAAGTACTTTGTTTCTTTTTACTATTGAAGATTTATTTTACACAAGGAAGCAGAAGCTCTAATAAGAGAATAGTTCAGGGTGTAGCCTATGTCTAAGATAAAAAATACTAGGCATCTCCCTTGCCATATTTTCCAAGTTTCCCTCTAGTGCTGGATGGCTTCCAAGAGGCTTTGGGTCAGTCTCTGGGAAGGCTTCTAACAACTCAGGGGATTTGTAGTCCAAATTTCTCTCACTGAATCTAGATTCTAAAATGGTCCAGGGAAAGCTATGCTTTGGGGCATTCAGTCTCCATGAATTAAAATCCAGAATTCTGAGGTGTTTTTCTACTGAATTGAAATGGAATATCTAATGTTTACTGGATGGGTGGGAGTTGGGGAAGGCCGCAGAATAGTCCCATTTCTGTGACAATATGACTATGTGTACACTCATTCAATAACTATTTTTTGAACACCTACTATGTGCTGGGCACTGCATATAAATGTCGGGTTTTTAAAAAAATGTGTTATTTTTATAATAAAAAGATGAGAAATACTATATAAGAAAAGCTGTGGTTTTCTCCATATACATTTTACAAGTTTTCTTATTACTTTGTCATTATCAAAATTTTCACTAGAGAATTAAAAGCCCTTACTCTAAGTGGGAAAAATGTAGCGAGAACGCTGTAACCAAGTGATATTTTCCAAAAACTGTTCCAGAGTTTAATTCAAGAAATTCTTCAGGTAGCCTGAATGATCCAGAAACATAAAAAAGAGTCTTAACTGATTAAGCAAGTCTCTAGAAAGTAAACAATTAAACCACTTCATCTGTCATTCATTTTCCGTCTGGGGTTCATTTTGATTTCCCTCCTTAAGAATGTAAACAAAGAAGAAATGAGCTGTTCTTCTTCTCGAAAAAACAATGTTGTGAGTCTTAACTGAGAAACTTTTCTGGGTACATAAAAACATTTGGAAGATGGAGAGCATTTTTATTTGTGTTCTAATGAAGAATTAAATCACTGTTAAAGTAAAAGACACTCAAAACTAAATGTTCTTTTCGCTTATAGTACTCAAAGAACATCAACTTAATCAGAACTTTATGTGAAAATGGAATTCTCAATCAGAGAACACTCAGATATCTGAAATGATTCATCTAGAAAGATTAATCCAGTGGTTAGACCACAGTGTCTCTAAGAATGAGGAACTGTAGGTGCTGTCCTAATATTACTTTACTAGAGGGGAGATCAGTGGACATTAATTTCTTAGTAAGCCCTACTATAATTCTAAAATAGGTGGTATGCAAGATCCACATTTGGAAAAATACTAGTTTAGTTACTTGCTTCTTAAGGAATTGTCATTCTAAAAAATTATTTATGTTTAGTTTTACTAGTCTATTAAAATTGTATTATCTTAAAAGGTATTAATTTCTGCCATAGCCCATTTTACAAATATTACCATTCCCAGTTATTTAGGAAGTTATGCAAGGCTTCATTTCAGAATTCTGATTTTTAATATGGATTTTATTTCCAGGGGAAAACTGGATAGTTTTAAGCTAATATAGATCTGGAGGCCGGAAGATATAGAAAGTAACTATTTAAGTATACCACTAAACTCTTACATAAGACAAAAAAATTAAATTCACATATTTTGCCTTCTAAGTGTCTATTCACTTTCTACATAGCAAAAAATAAAACATTATATCAAAATCCTACTGGAATTACTATGCCACTTTACCATGTAAATAATCCCCTACCCATTCCCCTTTAAAGTCCAATTTACCAATACTCTTCACTACCTGCAAGGCTGCAAACATCATCATTTCTTCCTCGGTGCATTCAATTTCTTCTAAGAGAATAGCCCATTTGGCCTGCTCATAAAGCTGATTGATTCTGATTGCATCATACTGCAGCAAAAAGAAACACAATTCCTTTGTAATATGTTACCTTCAATATTAGCAATAAGGAAAAAAGCTACCCTTAGGGTTATACATATCTATATATACCATCTCTAATTTTTCATTAAAAATGGCATTAAAATATGCCAAAAGATTTTTACATATTCAGTATTAGAAGTAGATTCTGTATGTTATTTTCCAGGGTAATAACCATTAGGTATACTAGCTCTTAACAAAAGGAATTTAACATGAAGACATTAAAGTAAGGCAGAACTGACAGCTTTTCAGTATTGTTTTGCAACTTACACTAACCTGTCATAATCACAGAGTAAATTAATTATTTCAGGGAACATCTTGCTCACTGTGGAAATGCATACCCAGACAAAGTAGCAGGTCCTTGGAAACAGTAATTATTTTAAAAATTCAAAATAAAGGGCACACAGGCATTTGTGGAAAAGACTTAAGTGTTACTGAATTATCCAGTTATATTAATAAAAACCAGTAGTAATATATCTTAGAATAGTAACAAAATGCATAGCCCCTTCCTACCCCATGCAAATGTAACTGTGTTCCCAGAAAATTTTGGCTTTACCAAAATTAGGTATGATATAGCCTAAAAAAGAATTAAAATAATTTTTTATAATTCTATATACATTTTAGTGTTGTACAAAGTATTATTTAAGCACATAATTTAAGATGATAAATACATATGTTAAAATCTAGGCTACAATCTAGACATGAAAAGTATGAGAGGCAGACAAGAGAAGTCCCCTTGCCCACAAGGATGATACGAAAGCAAAAGATCCAAATCTCTGTGTCATGCGTTTTCTGGGAGAAACACTCCAGATTTTATAGCAAACTTACATCTTATCAGAAAAGCACAGTATTTCAGTAGCAGAGATGATGACCACCACTTGACAGTAAAAACATATTACAATGTTTGGCTATGAAACTGAGAGAAATGTAGACTTAAAAAAGAATTTTTTTGAAGCAACATCTTCTGGGATATGTAATTTTAGAAATTTGAAAGTAACTGAATAGGTAATCTTTCAGAAAACTTTTCTTCTACCTAAAGTAAAGTTGAAGAGAGATGTTAAAAAAAGTAAACTAACTTTACCAACTCTGTAGTAAATACAAACCATGGAACACAGTATGGAGGTTCCTTAAAAAACTAAAGATGGAGCTACCATATGATCCCGCAATCCCACTCCTGGGCATTTATCCAGAGAAAAACAAGGTCCAAAAGGATGCATGCAACCCTATGTTCCTTGCAGCATTGCTTACAACAACCAGGACACGGAAGCCACCCAATATCCATCAACAGAGGAATGGATAAAGAGGATGTGGCACATACATACAATGGAATATTACAAAGTCATTAAAAAGAATAAAACAGGGTTTCCCTGGTGATCCAGTGGCTAAGAATATGCCTTGTAATGCTGGGGACACCAGTTTGATCCCTGGTCCAGAAGATCCCACATACTGCAGAGCAACTAAGCCTGTGCACCACAACTACTAAGTTCATGCACTCTAGAGCCTGTGCTCTGCAACAAGAGAAGCCACTGCAATGAGAAGCCTGTGCGCCACAACTAGGGACTAGCCTCTGCGTGCCACAACTAGAGAAAGCCCACGCAGAGCAACAAAGACCCAGCGCAGCCAAAACTAAAATAAAATAAATAAATCTTTTTTTTTAAAAAGAATGAAATAATGCTATCTGCAGCAACATGGAGGAAACTGAGGTTGTCATACTGAGTGAAGTAAGTCAGACAGAGAAAGAAAAGTATGGTATGATATCGCTTATAAGCAGATTCTAAAAAGAAATGACACAAAGAACTTACAAAACAGAAACAGACAGCCTTACAGAACAAACTTATGGTTACCAGCAGGGAAGAATGGCAGAAAGAATAGGAGTTCAGGGTTGACATGTACACACTGTACACACTGCTGTGTTTAGAAGTTATAACCAAGAAGGACCTACTGTACAGCACAAAGAACTCTGCTCAATATTACCTAACAACCTAAATGGGAAAAGAATTTGAAAAAGAATAGATACATGTATAACTGATTACTTCGTTATACACCTGAAACTATCACAACATTGTTAACCAACTAAATTTCAATATAAAAGAAAGTTAAAAAATACAAATCAACCAAAAATTCAATTATCTTAACAAAAAGAAAAGGGTTTAGTTATGGTTCCAACCTACTAAAACAACAGACTTCTTTAAAATACCGGCAATTGTGTCCAAAGTTTTGAGTTTCTAATATTATATTCAAAACTTGCTATCCATATCCAAGCAATTCCTTACCCCACCAACTTCCAAGAAACAAAGAGAAAAAGAGATCCCTCTAAACCCTTGGTACCTTTGGATTCAAATCAAAAAAGCTGTAATACTTGAATCGGAGCAGCAAGGCCTCATTTTCCTTCACATCTTGTTCCATGAGAGATCTTGAGGAATCAAGCCACCTGGACAGAGCACGACAGAATTCATTCTACCTCTATGTAGATAAAGAAATTCTTAAATTGTATCTATACTTTAAAACTTACCCTTGGTTGGTAGGGATAAATTAGGAGGCTAGGATTAACATATACACACTACTATTTATAAAATAAGACAAACAGCAAGGACCTATTGTATAACTGCATTCAGTTATACATACAGACAGACACGCACACATGCATATATATGAAACTGAGCTGCTGTGCTGCACAACTGAAACACGATATTGTAAATCAACTATGCTTCAATTTATAGCAAAAAAAAAACCAACAAAAATAAAACAAAAACTTACCCTTGGTTGATTTTTGCTTTGTCAAGAAGGGCTTGAGGTTTGAACATTTTTGCCAAGATTTCTGGTGACGTTATCGGCTGACTGACAGCAAGTATACCAGGGTTGCCTTCTGACAAAGCACTGTCACCAAACCAAGCAGAAGTTGGTGACAAGGGGCTTCCATCATGAGCATCGTAAGTGGGGGTCATTGTTTTACTATAAAGTCCTGGGCTTGAATATATACTTCCTAATAAATAATGTAAAAAACAGGCAGTAAGTATGAAGTACAGTTATCTTAGTTTTCAGTAATACATGCTATAATGATGTAAAACACACTGTGAAACACAAACTTCGTTCTGGAAGGGAAGGCTTTAGTACATTATTTTACCTGTCTTAGAAACATGTGAAATTAACTTTACTTGAATAGCATTAAGAACATGTAACAATAAGGTCAAAAATATAATTAAGTTGGTAGAAATTCTAGGGAAAACAGATCAAGAGAGTTAGAATAAGTTAAGGATACTGCTGAAGCAGACAGACCAACACTTTTGTTTTTTAATTGTGCCAAGGCTCACCTTTCAGAGGGCCAATGTAAAGAACATCAGTGCCTACAGAAAAGGAAAGAAAGGAGTTCAGAAGGTAAAGGAAAGGCAACAGTAGAAGACAGAAACAAAGAATGAAAAGAAAATGGGAAAAGGAAAACAGATTTTCCTGTGAATCATAAACTGAAATAAATATTTTAAGTGAATTTAAGAGTAAAGAACCTTAGAAGCTATAACCTAAAATGAGCTTTTGCTCAACTCAAAACAATGAGGTTGTGCTCTTGGCATGTGTTTAGTGACAAACATGTACATTTATTACCCTCTGAAATCACCATACCCTGTTTTAAGACAGCTCAATGTAACTGAATAAACTCACATAAATTAAGATAATAATTTTATGTTGTTGTTTTCTCAGTGAATAGCTGAACTGGCTCCAACAGTTACAAGTAAAATATTAAAGCAAAAGGATATGTAAATTTTGCCCTAGGAAGAGGCTAACAAAGGTGCATTTTATATTTAATCCCCTGAAATTACAGAGATACTATCTTTTTAATATTTAGCTTCCTCAGTGTTAAAGGGCTAGGCATACATTTTTTTTAATACTTTTTTTTTTAAAGAAGCTACATTAAAAAAAATTTTGCTGAATTAGTCCACTGATGATCTATTCTGTCATTTAAACTACAAAAATTGAGATTAGATTAAGACTTTAAAAAAAAAAATTCAGAATGACTTTAAGCAAAAGCACATCCCCTTCAAAGTTCCAACTCTGTTAATATATTTTATCCTGTAGTAATAATTTTTAAAAAGAAAATCTGTAAATGGGTGTCACATTGTTAAATGGATGCTGTTAATGAAATAGCTGTTTTCCTTACCTAACTATGGACAGGGAGGCCTGGTGCGCTGCGGTTCATGGTGTCGCAGAGTCAGATACGACTGAGCGACTGAACTGAACTGAACTTACCTAACTTAGGAATATGCTTAGGAATTTCTTTCCTGTCATCTCTAACTATACTCCACCCATAAACACAGAATGATAGAAACAACTACCCATGAAAAAGTGATGGTAAGGCTAGAGATATTTAAAGTTGTCAAGACAGAGTCTAGGAAGAGAACATAAAGTAAAAAAATAAAAAAACAAAACAAAAAAAAAATCTTTTACTAACCACAGGGTTATCTGATTTGATACCTCTGAATGTGTTCTCCCAATGAATACTAAAACAATTTGTAGAATATGAACATGTAGAATGTGAAGAAACCAAGAAGGCTGTAATGTTCCCTTTTAGCCTTTGAGGAAGAATACTGGAATACTTAGTTGTAAAGCAAAGAACCTTAAAATACAAGGGCATTTTGTGAAAGAGTTACTTATAAAAGGGCTGAGAACAATACTCCAACTGGGCAAAGGATAATTCTGCTATAGAGAACATACATGTAAATAAGGTGTGGAAATGAAAAGTCTTCATGAAGTTTCTAAAACAAAATACATTCCCCTATGTTACGCAACACCTAATAGAATCAGCCATTCAATCGATTCCCTTCCTTCTTATTTACCTGTACTTTGTATAATCTACATTCCACACTTTCACTTCATTTTCCCATTTGTTGTTAGGCAGCCCACAGTAATAGCTCATGTAGGTGTTCTCAACAGCCTTATTGTTGTCATTTGAGAGAAGCAAACTGAGGCACAGAGAAGTTCATATATTTGTCCAATGTCAAGAACTATTAAGTTGCACAGCCAAGCTATAAATCAGCAGTCCGACTTGACTGCAGCTAAACACACTGTCTCCCAGGTACCATAACTTATTTAAGTCATTCCCAATCGGTGTGCATTTATTCATTTGAGTTTTATTACTGACGTCACCACCGCTACTGCAGACAGTGCATTCCAATAAACATTTTTGTACTTATTTCCCAATTCTAGTAGCACTGCTAGGTCAGAGGGTACGTGATTTTAAATTCCTTTTAAGTCCCAGTTCAGTGACAATCTCAACCAGCCTGTATTCCTGATTGCCCAATTTAAACCATATTTGAAGCAGAAAACTAATAAAGAGTAAGATGAGGTAGCATATGTACTCAGCAACAAAATATGAGTTTGCTGAACACCACAGAATGATAACTTAAAAAACTAAAAGGATGAGAAACAAAGACTTTAACAAGCACTACAGTATTGGGCCACCTACCATAAATATTAAAAACTCATTACTTTTATAATTAAAGAATAGCTTTTAAAAAATGTTTTGATGTTTAAAATGGCAGATTCTAGTTAGGAACAACGGCATCCTGCATGGTGATTTTCCTGACTTTCTCGATTACCTTAGGACCCAGACTTTTCCTTTGTCAAGCTGCCTTTAAGATTTCCTAGGAAAGTTTCTAATAAAGTAATTCTCTACTTCCATAGTAAATCTTGATTTAGTAATCTGTAAATCAGCACTAAACAGTAAAGTTAATTCTTACATGGAAAAATTGTTTCCCCCAGACATGGGATCAGGCTACTTCAAATGGAACTTGCAGATTAGATATTTACCTAGTTACAGCAAGCAAGTGGCAAAGCACTAGAGAGTGTGTCACCTGAGCACAGCCTGTAAACAACGTATGTAAACACTCAGAATTTTATCATATTTCTGTGTAAGAATCTGACTAAAGTCTGAGAATCACTAATTCACTCATGATCCTTTACCTTTTGAAACATTAAATAAAAAAAGCTTTGTTGAAGTATAATTTACACACCAATATTTTATCGAATATTCCTATTAGAATTCACAAAGTATTCACTTTTAAATATCAAAAACTGGAGAGATGATATTACATACTGGTTCGACACATAAGTGCTAGACCCAGACCAATCTGGATTTGAATCCTAGCTGCGTCCCTCATTAGCTTTGTGACTTTGGGCAAATTACTTAACCCTTGTAATATTTTTTCCTTGTAAGTAAAGTGGGGATAATGCCACCAAAATCACAGATATTCTGTAAGGATGAAATGAAAATAGACAAACACATAAATACATAATCGTTAACCATGCTCACATCAGTTCAGCTCAGTTGCTCAGTCGTGTCCGACTCTTTGCGACCCCATGAATTGCAGCACGCCAGGCCTCTCTGTCCATCACCAACTCCCGGAGTCTACCCAAACCCATGTTCATCGAGTTGGTGATGCCATCCAACCATCTCATCCTCTGTCGTCCCCTTCTCCTCCCGCCCCCAATCCTACCCAGCATTAGGGTCTTTTCCAATGAGTCAACTCCTCGCAAGAGGTGGCCAAAGTATTGGAGTTTCAGCTTCAACATCAGTCCTTCCAATGAACACCCAGGATTGATCTCTTTTAGGATGGATTGATTGGATCTCCTTGCAGTCCAAGGGACTCTCAAGAGTCTTCTCCAACACCACAGTTCAAAAGCATCAATTCTACGGCGCTCAGCTTTCTTCACCGTCCAACTCTCACATCCATACATGACCCCTGGAAAAACCATAGCCTTGACTAGATGGACTTTTGTTGGCAAAGTAATGTCTCTGCTTTTAAATATGCTATCTAGGTTGGCCATAACCTTCCTTCCAAGGAGTAAGCGTCTTTTAATTTCATGGCTGCAATCACCATCTGCAGTGATTCTGGAGCCCAAAAAAATAAAGTCTGACACTGTTTCCATTGTTTCCCCATCTATTTCCCATGAAGTGATGGGACCAGATGCCATGATCTTAGTTTTCTGAATGTTGAGCTTTAAGCCAACTTTTTCACTCTCCTCTTTCACCTTCATCAAGAGGCTTTTTAGTTCTTCTTCACTTTCTGCCGTAAGGGTGGTGTCATCTGCATATCTGAGGTTATTGATATTTCTCCCAGCAATCTTGATTCCAGCTTGTGTTTCTTCCAACCCAGCGTTTCTCATAATGTACTCTGCATAGAAGTTAAATAAGCAGGGTGACAATATACAGCCTTGACGTACTCCTTTTCCTATTTGGAACCAGTCTGTTGTTCCACGTCCAGTTCTAGCTGTTGCTTCCTGACCTGCATACAGGTTTCTCAAGAGGCAGGTCAGGTGGTCTGGTATTCCCATCTCTTTCAGAATTTTCCACAGTTTCTTGTGATCCACACAGACAAAGGCTTTGGCATAGTCAATAAAGCAGAAATAGATGTTTTTCTGGAACTCTCTTGCTTTTTCGATGATCCAGCGGATACTGGCAATTTGATCTCTGGTTCCTCTGCCTTTCCTAAAACCAGCTTGAACATCTGGAAGTTCATGGTTCACGTATTGCTGAAGCCTGGCTTGGAGAACTTTGAGCATTACTTTACTAGCGTGTGAGATGAGTGCAATTGTGCAATAGTTTGAGCATTCTTTGGCATTGCCTTTCTTTGGGATTGGAACGAAAACTGACCTTTTCCAGTCCTGTGGCCACTGCTGAGTTTTCCAAATTTGCTGGCATATCGAGTGCAGCACTTTCACAGCATCATCTTTGAGGATTTGAAATAGCTCAACTGGAATTCCATCACCTCCACTAGCTTTGTTCATAGTGATGCTTTCTAAGGCCCACTTGACTTCACATTCCAGGATGTCTGGCTCTAGGTGAGTGATCACACCATCGTGATTATCTGGGTCATGAAGATCTTGTTTGTACAGTTCTTCTGTGTATTCTTGCCACCTCTTATTAATATCTTCTGCTTCTGTTAGGTCCATACCATTTCTGTCCTTTATCGAGCCTATCTTTGCATGAAATGTTCCTTTGGTATCTCTAATTTTCTTGAAGAGATCTCTAGTCTTTCCCATTCTGTTGTTTTCCTCTATTTCTTTGCACTGATCGCTGAGGAAGGCTTTCTTATCTCTCCTTGCTATTCTTTGGAACTCTGCATTCAGATGGGAATAGCTTTCCTTTTCTCCTTTGCTTTTCGCTTCTCTTCTCTTCCCAGCTATCTGTAAGGCCTCCTCAGACAGCCATTTTGCTTTTTTTGCATTTCTTTTCCATGGGGATTTTCTTGATCCCTGTCTCCTGTACAATGTCACGAACCTCTGTCCATAGTTCATCAGGCACTCTGTCTATCAGGTCTAGTCCCTTAAATCTATTTGTCACTTCCACTGTATACTCAGAAGGGATTTGATCTAGGTCATACCTGAATGGACTAGTGGTTTTCCCTACTTTCTTCAATTTAAGTCTGAATTTGGCAATAAGCAGTTCATGATCTGAGCCACAGTCTGCTCCCAGTCTTGTTTTTGTTCACATAGATGCTCGTAATTCGGGAAGCACATAGGCACTAAAGGAAACTGAGCCTGTTTCTGCCTCAGTAGAATGAAAATTACACCTATTCCTTACCACACTCTGCGGTACAGGAACCTCTGTGTAGCACTGAGCACAGTGTCTGACCCCCAGAAGATGTCATAAGCTGAGATGTACAGACCTGTTGCTATTTATATGAACATAATATGCAACTGATCAAATTTGTCAGCATTTAGTCCAAACATTGACTAATCATAAAAGCAGGCAAACTTCATATTTAGTATTTATTTTAAAAATGAATCTCTTGTTACTTTTCAGGTGTGTATGGGACTTCTTCTCTATAATCAGTCCTCTACATACCACTATCTTTGTGTACTTTCTTAGCATTTCACATCAACTCCTCAAATGTTTTTAAACTGCTTGAATGTAGACAACTAAAGCGTATTAAAAAAAAAAACTCTTTGAACTGAAAACAGTTACTTCACAGACACAAGAGAGCACACACAGTGTATGATTCCATTCACACAAGGTTCAAGAACCAGCCCAACATGATTCTGCGGTGAGAGAGGCAGGGGAAAGGCTGCAAGAGGCCTTCTGGGGTCTTGGTATCATGTTACATGCTATACCTAGCTCTGGGTGGTGAAAAGTTGTATGCATCGGCAAATATTCATCTATAACTTAAAATTTGTTCATTTTACTATATGTAACACCTCAATTTGAAACAAGAAAAGAAACTCACAGTTACTTACTCTAAAATATTTGTAGCTTTCCCTTGTCTTAATTCATTATCTTTTGTCTTCTAACTGTCTTTTCTTAAAGCACTATATAAAAGCTTTTCTTTGCAGTTCTAAGACCAATCCTGCCTGATTTCAATCACTCTAAAATCATCCCATAAATATACCTTTCCATGTAGTTCTTCAGCTTAAGAATTGAGTTTTCAGTTAAACTAAAAAAACAAAAAACTGAAAGCAGAGATTCTGTCTACTGTCACATGGCTTCATCTATATAAACCATCAAGTCTAAATCAGATTTTAATCATATTCTAATGACAGACACATTCTTTTACTCTCTTTGACTTCCTTAATCTGTAGGCTCTACCACTACTCTTTCCCCTCATTCCCTCCTCTACATTTTACTGGAATTAAATTCTAAGTAATGATTTGTTCATTTTGTACCATATTCAGAAACCAGTGACTCTACAATGCACTAGCCTATATTCCTCAGCCTGACATTAAATACCCTCCAGTGTGATCCAGAAGTTCCTTGGAGGTCTCTTCCCCATGAGCTGGCTCAAATGGTTTATTTACACATCTTGTACTTTTCTTTTGCTGGGATGTTCTTTGTTAATATCATTCTTTCTACTTGGATCACCTATTCTTCCCATCAAAATCCTAGCCACTGGAATCCTAGCCAATTCACGAACTTACTTCCCCAACCTGAAAACTGAATACACCCTACTTGGAATTGTTCTGTCTTCTGAATTTTTACAACATTATTTCTATAATATTCATTTAACATTTATGTATTACCCCCTTAAGTACAGTAACTATGGTTTCCCACTGGCCTATAAATTACTTAAGGACTATCTTATTTCTTGGTAGCTCCCAGATGTAATCAGTACATGAGTAGTGACATAAAGGTTACAAGGTACGTGACCTTAGATGTTCCTAATCTTTGTTGTTCAGTTGCTATGTCTGACTCCTTGCAATCCCATGGACTGTAGCACACCAGGTTTCCCTGTCCTTCACTATCTCCCAGAGTTTGCTCAAATTCACGTCCACCGAGGTGATGATGCTATCTATCCATTTCATCCTCCGCCTCCCTCTTCTCCTGCCCTCAGTCTTTCCCAGTATCAGGGTCTTTTCCAGTGAGTTGGCTCTTCGCATCATGTGGCCAGAGTACTGGACCTTCAGCATCAGTCCTTCTAATGAACATTCAGGGTTGATTTCCTTTAGGATCGACTGTTTTGCTCTCCTTGTAGTCCAAGGGACTCTCACGAGTTTTCTCCAGCACCATAATTGGAAGGCATCAATTCTTTGGTGCTTAGCCTTTTTTTATGGCTCCTAACCTTACTGTTAGCAAAGAGTCGGACATGATTGAGTGACTGAACTGAATCTTACTGTGCCATATTTTCATCCTTATATGTGAATAATAACATAATCTGCTTTGATGGGTTGTAGAAGGCAATGGCACTCCACTCCAGTACTTCTGCCTGGAAAATCCCATGGATGGAGGAGCCTGGTGGGCTGCAGTCCATGGTCACTAAGAGTCAGACACGACTGAGCGACTTCACTTTCACTTTTCACTTTCATGCACTGGAGAAGGAAATGGCAACCCACTCCGGTGTTCTTGCCTGGAGAATCCTAGGGACGGCGGAGCCTGCTGGGCTGCCATCTATGGGGTCGCACAGAGTTGGACATGACTGAGGTGACTTAGCAGTAGCAGTAGTGAGAATTAAATGAGTTTCTGTGGGTAAAGTGTGTGAAATAGTTCTGGGCATACATAAGTCTGTGTTCACTGTTTACTTTCATTACCATCATCATCACCCCAGAATTTTAAAAAACAGGAATGAACTGAATTAGTAAAATTAGTTTATTTATTTGCTTCTGAGATCTATCCTAAGAAATGGATTTATAAATGTGCAGTCAATGGAAACATGGGAAACTAATTTTCAGGAACCAAAGAACCATGTAATCTAATTGATTAGTCATCTAACTTCTCAACAGACACTGCCCATGTTCCTACTGTATGCCATACGCCGAGGTAGGTCCTAGTAACAGAAAGGTAAGAAACAGTCTCTTTAGGCAGGGCCTCACAATTATTAGGGGAGAATACATAATACCAAACACAGAAAAGTCTGGTGACTTATGACAGCAGGATACCTAATTCAGGTTGGGGAGGTAATGGAAGGAAATCTGAGAACACTTCTTCAAGAAAAAAGAGAGGCACTAAGAGACTAGCATATGCAAAGCATAGAAGTTTAAAGTAACCTGATAAAAGTAATAATGTCTTAACGAAATAGTGGTGGTTTCCACAAAATACACCCCAAATGGAACTGAATGCTAAAAATGCCCTCCAATTTCCGCAATGCCAAGAACTGAGGCAAGTTAAGGTACTGTCTCCTTTTGACTTTTCCTGAGCACAGAACCAGCTTTTATTATTGATTCAACTGCTAACACCTGACACGATGATCTGCATGTGACAGACTCTGGTGATGATTTAAAGGTTGAGGGAAAAGATGCAGAAGGACAGTGTTCTTTAACCTGACCACTCTCCAGACTATTTAGTCCATTTATACTGATAACAAAAACACACACAGGAAGACCTACTGTACAGCACAGGGAATTGTACTCAATATTTTTTAATAACCTATAAGGGAAAAGAACCTAAAAAAGAATATATATATATATATATATATATTTATTCTACACATGTGCCGCAACACCTGAAACTAACACAATATTGTAAATCAACTATATTTCAAATACACACACACACACAGAGGCATACAGCTCTCGTGGTTCTCACACTGAACCCATGCTTAGTCAAAGACTCACCTGATCCAGGAGTGATAAGAGGCCCCTCTAGTTCAAGTGCCTCATCTTCAGATTGGTCATCTAGCTTTTTCTTTTTTTTCTTTGTTGGATCTCTGGGTTTTTTCAATAGAGAAAGCTCTTCAGGGTGTCTGATGTCTGTTACAATTAAGAAAAAAACATTATTTTACTGGGATAATGGAAAGTTTAAACACATTACAATTGGTAAATCTATGAATACATTTCAAAACAAGAACTTATAATTTCCTTTGAGCATGTATATATTTTGCCAGATACTAATGCCATGCAAAACACTAGAATCTGACACTTTTAAAAACAATATACCAAAGCACACTTAATTCATAGCTATCCAATAAATGTAGTTACCTAAAAGCAGAAAGATAATACTATGGTACAGAAAGAAAATAATAGAACTCTTATTTATACATATTTTAAACCAAAACTCTATGGAATTAAGGTTTATATTATATGGTTGCTTCATTCTATATATAAGTTATACTAGATACATGAAGTAAATGTAAAGAAAATATTTTCACACCATTACCAAATCTCAAAATTTTTATTAACTCAAACTTTTCTACCTTGATGCCAAATGTCTACAAGTTTGAGTTTATTCTATTCATTTTCATGTGAAGAACCTGATGAGATGTGTACACATAATGAAAAATTGGCAAAATAATGAAGATTGCTATTTTCCTATGTCTGCTGTCTGCTCTTCTACAATTCTGTGTCTCTAATTGTACAGTCAGCGATAGCTAGGAGTATAAAGTTGTCGCCCATCCAAAAAAAAAAAAAAAATATCACCATGTGGGTTTTAAAAAAAACCAAAAAATATGTAAGAAGCAAAATGGCTACATGAAGGTAACAAAAAGAATTAAAAATGACCCAAATAAGTTTATATATTACATTACATATTATATACCATGTCCATAAACAGCAGGAATGACTAAGAAGTCAGTGATGTTATTTAGACACTAAGTCATGTCCAACTCTTTTGCGACCCCATGGCCTGTAGTCTGCGAGGCTCCTCTGTCCATGGGATTTCCCATGTAAGAATACTGAAGTAGGTTGCCATTTTCTTCCCCAAGGCATCTTCTAGACCCAGGGATCAAATCTGCTTCTCCTGCATTGGCAGGCAGATTCTTTACCACTGAGCCACCAGGGAAGCCCAAGTAAGGAAGTCACTTCCTCCCAAATTGAGCTAAAGATTCGACGAAATCCTAATCCAAATTCCAGCTTACTCTTCTGAACAATTTGATCGTAGAATTGTTCTCATTTCCTTATAAATTTTATAATAGTGAAAGCAATTTTGAAAAAGAATAAAGTTGGAAGACTTAAACTATCTAAGACATCATAAATCCATAGAAATTAAAACTGTGCAATTACTGGCTAAATGATAAGACATAAATGAATGGATTAGAAGAGAGGACCCAGAAACAAATCCAGACACAGCCAATTATTTTGGACAATGGCGCTATGGCAATTCAAAGGAAAAGGGAAATCTAATTCAGTTCAGTTCAGTTCCTCAGTTGTGTCCACCTCTTTGTGATCCATGGACTGCAGCATGCCAGGCTTCTCTGTCCATCACCAACTCCCGGAGCTTGCTCAAACCCATGTCCATCAAGTCGGTGATGCCATCCAACTATCTCATCCTCTGTTGTCCCGTTCTCCTTCTACCTTCAATCTTTCCCAACACCAGGATCTTTTCCAATGAGTCAGTTCTTTGCATCAAGTGGCCAATGTAGAGCCTCGCAGACTACAGTCCATGGGGTTGCAAAAGAGTCAGACATGACTTAGTGTCTTCAGCACCAGTCTTTCCAATGATTATTCAGCACCGATTTCCTTTAGGATGGACTGGTTTGATAGCCTTGCAGTTCAAGGGACTCTCAAAAAGACTCTTCTCCAACACCACAGTTCAAAAACATCAATTCTTCGGTGCTCAGCTTTCTTTATAGTCCAACTCTCACATCCATACATGACTACTGGAAAAACCATAGCTTTGACTAGATGGATCTCTGTTGGCAAAGTAATCTCTCTGCTTTTTAATATGCTATCTAGGTTGGCCACAGCTTTTCTTCTAAGGAGCAAACATCTTTTAATTTCATGGCTGCAGTCACCATCTGCAATGATTTTGGAGCCCCCCAAAATAAAGTCTCTCACTGTTTCCACTGTTTTTCCATCTATTTGCCATGAAGTGATGGGACCAGATGCCATGATCCTAGTTTTCTGAATGCTGAGTTTTAAGCCAACTTTTTCACTCTTCTCTTTCATTTTCATCAGTTTCTTCAGTTCTTTGCTTTCTGCCATAAGGATGGTGTCACCTGCGTATCTGAGGCTATTGCTATTTCTCCTGGCAATCTTGATTCCAGCTTGTGCTTCATCCATCCCAGCATTTCTCATGATACACTCTGCACAGAAGTTAAACAAGCAGGGTGACAATATACAGCCTTGACGTACTCCTTTCCCGATCTGGAATCAGTCTGTTGTTCCATGTTCAGTTCTAACTGCTGCTTCTTGACCTGCATACAGATTTCTCAGAAGGCAGGTAAGGTGGTCTGGCAATCCCATCGCTTTAAGAATTTTCCAGTTTGTTGTGATCCACAGTCAAAGGTTTTGGTGTAGTCAATAAAGCAGAAGTAGATGTTTTTCTGGAACTTGCTTGCTTTTTTAAATCTCTTTAATAAACGGTGCTAAATGAGAGATTCATGTATTTTTCAAAAAGAACATTAGCCCTCATCTAATGCAGTATGCAAAAATTAATTTCATGTATCATAGGGCTGGGCTTCCCAGGTAGCACAGTGGTAAAGAATCTGCCTGCCAATGTAGGAGACAAGAGTCTAATTCCTGGATTAGGAAGATCCCCTGGAGGAGTAAATGACAACACACTCCAGTATTTTCCCTAAAAAATCCCATGGACAGAGGAATCTGGTGGGTTATAGTCCATGGGGTTGCAAAGAGTTGGACACAACTGAGCAACTGAGCACATCATAGACCTAAAGAAAATTTAAGTAGACAAATATTTCTTAGATAGGATACCCACACCCCTCATTTAAAAAAAAAAACCAAAAAAAACTGCCCTTTACCACAAGAAAAAAAACTGTTGCGAAAACAAAAAGGCAAGCTGTATACTGGGACAAAATGTTCACATAATATATTATGTATATCTGACAAAAGACTTGTATCTAAAATATATAAAGAACCCATACAACTTAATAATAAGCAGACCAGTGGGCTGAAGATTTGGATAAGCATTTTCCCACAGAATACATAAGAACAGCCAAGCATTAATGGTCACGAAGTGCAAATTAAAACCACAAGACACAAATACACCCGTCCGAGTGGCCAACATGAATAAGACTGATAATACCCAGCGTTGGTAAGGATGGAGAGAAAGTGGAACTCTCATACTCAGTTGCTGGGAACGCGAAATGAACATTTTTGAAAACACCTTGGCAGTTCTTTATAAAGTTAAACATGCACAACTCAGACACTCCACTCTTATTTAAGAAAATAAAAAGCATATCTATAATAGCTTTACTCACAAAACTCAAAACTAGAAATAACACAGGTGGAAGAACATGTTATATTTTCGTATCAGTGGAACACTACTCTTAGAATGTAATATAAGTCATTAGTAAAAAAAAAAAAAACCCACAAAACTATTGATATATTCAATAACATGAATGCATCTCAAATTATCATCTAAGTAGAAGAAGCCAATTAGAAAAGGGTGTATACTGCATGATTTCATTCACAACATTCCAGAAAATGACAGCAAGTCTACAGTGACAAGCAGACCAGTGACTGTTAGGCTCGAGTTTGACAGTTAATGGAAATGTTCTATATCCTGATTGTGGCATTAATAGTCTGAGATGGAAACATTTGTCAAACTCATTCAACTGTACACTTTAACTGAGTAGTTTATTGTGCTACAATTATACAAAAATAAAGTTAATTAAAAAATAAAATGTAAAAAGAGGGAAAGCCAAGAAAAAAAAGCAGCAGAAATGAGAAGCGCTTGTTGCGTTCTTGGAGTGTTTGGTGGCATCTACACCATCTGTCAGTATGAGGAGAACAGACAATGAAATCCAAGTTCCTGCCTAACTTGTAATGCTGCAGACTGCTAAGTCACTGCATCAGAGTTTGACACCAAGCAATCTGTACTTTCAGAAACCCACAGTCTCCACTAGACTCAACCCAGTATTAGGAACTCAGGAAGCTTTTTATCTGGAGGAAAATTAGAACTAGGATGGGCCACACTGCTGCAGAGCCGATAATGCACAATTTGAGGCAGAAGCACACAGCCAAACTACCTGGATGTGCATCTCAGCTACACTATTAGCTGCATGACTTGGGAAAGCTACTAATTAGCCTACTAGCATCCAAGTTTCCTTATGTGTAAAATGAAACTACCACCACAGGAGGTGTTTATGAAAAATCAATGATTGTACAGGGCTTGACACACAATAACTACTTCGTAAGTATTAGGTATTAATGTTTTTTTCTAATGTTAAAAAATATACAATCATGGTATACATTTGGAAATTACAAGAAAGTATTAAGACATTTAAAACCTGTTCATGAAAAATGGAATATGACTGTGAATCAGTGATCATTTTAACAGATGTATAAAACTGTATAAATATAACATAATTTAACCATTCTTCGAATACTGCGCCCATTATAAATAGTGGTTCTACAAACATCTATATATACCTACTTTTCCATGTTTTATTTCTTTAGAAATTCATTGGAATAGAATTACTGGATCAAAGGTTAAATGAATTTTAAGGCCAAAATGTAGCAACAGGGGCACATGTATTATTTTTTATTTATTTTTTTAATTTATTTTAGTTGGGGGCTAATTACTTTACAATATTGTAGTAGTTTTTGCCATACATTGACAACAGTATGTTTATCTCCTTGTTTTAATTTACATTTCTTTGATTATTAGTGATGGGTTTTTAGCTATTTATATTATTCCTTCCTTTGCTCATTTTTCTAGTACATTTTTTCAAATCAGGGCTTCCCTGGTAGCTCAGTTAGTGAAGAATCCGCCTGCAATGAGGTAGACCTTGGTTCTTTCCCTGAGTTGGGAAGATCCCCTGGAGAAGGGAACAGCCACCCAACTCCAGTATTCTGGCCTGGAGAATTCCATGGACTGTAGAGTCCATGGGGTTGCAAAAAGTCAGACACAACTGAGTGACTTTCACTTTCTTCAGATCAAAGTTAATTTGCATATAAAAGTTAACATGGTAGATACCACTGCAAACCACACTGAACTTTCTTTTTTACTTATTTATACCTTGAACCATGTTTAAAAAAGAAATCCAAATCTTTCAATAACTATATGGATTTTTTTTTGTTTCTCTGTCGGTTATTTGAAGTTTACTATTAGGAATACTCTGGTATATATTAGATTTTTGTTTTGTACTTTCATGCTATTTCAGGGTGAATACTTTTCTGAAACATGAACATGGAATTAGCAGTAAAACTGTCCTGAACAAATACTTTACCAAAGAGTAGGTGAACATCTTAGGTACTAAACAGCAGAGATGATATTAAAAATGTTTGTTTCTTAAATTATGTCACTTAATCTTAAACTTCCAGGCAGGTCTTTTTAAAGTTAAAAGTAGTATAGTGACTTCTTTAGCTAAAGCCACAAAATTAAAAATCAAAGATTTTCTTCAGTCTTGTATACTCAAATTGAGATAGGGCTGGGACCTGGGACCCTTTACCAGAGTGCTTGCACCTGGACAAATGTCTCCTCAAGCAACAAAGAAATTATAAGGAACTAAAAACAACTGCATGTATGTGCAATCAGGGCAATTATGAATAATAAGATACAAAAAGGCCTCAAACCAACTTTCATTTTGCAGGTGCAGGGAGCTGAAGTAGGGTACTAAGCATGATCCCTGCACACAGCACCAAGGGGTGGGGAGATCATCTAACCACCCCTCCAGCCCAACCTACAGATCTGCTCCCACCAGATCCCCACTTAAGGAACCAGCCCACCCTCCCTCAGAGAATGAGCAAGGGGACCTGTTACTTGTTTTTGCTCTGGGATAGCATGAGTCCCAATAAAGCCGTGCCTGAATTCCTCACCTCTTTTCAATTTATATTGATTAAAGAGCCCAAGGACACAATTCCATAACAAAGGTAACCCATTTATCCTTGAAAGTAATTCTAGGGATTTGAATCAGTAGTGCTAAGTTGTGCTATGCAGATTCAGAAATTCAGAAGATATTTCAAGTATATCTTTTGAGCCATATTTATCTAATTAACAGAACTGAATCATCATTTCCTAGACTACTTTTAAAAGAAACAAGATTTAGCATGCTAAGAGATCTAATGATTTATGGATTGTACTTTCAATTCTCAGCGTACCCTCAGCTCTAAATGCCACCACTACCATGCTGGGAGTAAATAAAGACATTAGAAAATTCTGAGCTTCTGAATCATCACTTGTCTCCTCTACTTCAGTGTTAAGTGGGTGCAGGGTGGTGGTGGCAATCTGTCTCTCCACCCATTCATTTCTCCAAAGCAAATCATAAACTGGTACAGGGTGAAAAATCTAAAAAGTATATAGGACATAAAACTAATCATGGCTGAGAGATATGACCTGCTTCTACCACAGTTTACCAAGTTTGGTGGGAGAGAGGAAAGCAAGCATGTGTAATTGGAAAACGCCTCCTAAATTTCTGGTATGTCCTTTCTTTTTGAGAATCACTGCACTACATGATTCATCCTTTGAGATTTTTGTTCATGGGCCATTTCCTGTCAGCTCACAAACCAGCTCTCAACATTTTTAGAAAAATGAGTACTGTTAACTGTTAACTAGCTTTCTGCTCATAGGCAGATGAAGCAGCTCCTAACTATATGTGCCCATGAGAACTGCTTGTGATATAAAAGTAATTATATTAAAAACATATGTTTAAAAAAATAAATAAAATGAAAACATATGTTTAGGTCACACCCCCAGATAATACTCTTAGTGACTCAGGGGCTCCAACGGCTTGTTTTATAAAAGTTCTAGTGATGGATGTTAACTAAACTTATTGTGGTGATCATGTCACAATACATATAAATATGGAATCATTATGTTGTACACCTGATGTTTATGTTTATGTGTCAATTATATCTCAATTTTAAATCTCTATAGGTAATTTTGATTCCAACTTTTTCTTGAGAACTTGCAGCTAAGGGAAAGGGTAGGAAGAGGAGAACGACATCTTATTTCTCTAATGATAGGCAGTTCTATATGCAGCAAGGTAGCTGTTGGCTACACATGAAGTCTGTGAGTTTCATTTCATTACAGCAATAACCAAAGTAAATCCATACATGATACTATTTTGCTGATACAGGAACTTAGGACTTATGTATTTACTCTGTGTCTTACATCAGGAAGAAATTAAACTAGTGAATTTAGGAATCTGAATCACATGTATAAGAGTGGGCTTGGTGAAGAACACAAATAATTAAATAAGGTTTATATTAAAATAAAATACACTTACAGGATTATGAGATGTAAAAACTTTAAAATGGGCACACCAAAATACAATGCTGTCTTTCCTTTATGCTAAATTATAGTTCAATAATAAAGAGATAGTAGCATTTATGAGTCACTACACAAAGCAGTGATCCAGGATCTATTTATAACAAAATAATTAACTATACAGCAATAAAATCCAATGTTCAAAATCAATGTTATCAAGGAGAGTACAAGTCTAGTGGAAGAAAGGTAACATAAATTACCTATATAATTATGTAATATATGTAGTGCATATGTGTCTCAAAAATTATGGAGCTGAGGAAATGGGAAATGAAGGAGTGGAGAAAGGTACTCAGGTAAAATAATAAAACAGATTTTGTTTTAAAACAGAATTTTCTTAAGAGTTTCCAGTTAAACACGTAGGTTGAGTTTTTGCATTTACTTTCACTCTTTTCCAAAATTCATACCAAAATGTAAAGAAATAAAACATGAACCTAAAAGGACAAAACAGGAGAAAAACATCAGATCAGCAACATCAGAAAAATGGTGAGACAAAAGCCAGATGGTAGAGAAGCAAATACTTAGGAAAGTGGACAGACAGAAAATCAAGGTATCTACAGGAGACACCAATGGGAAACACATGGACTCACTATGCTAAACATCAAGCATGATCATGTGCTCAAAAAAGAGACAAGAAAAATGAATCCTGTCCCATATTGAATTACACCTACCCCTTAGATACACACCCTTTAGGATTCCTTAGAGGAAAATCTGAAAAGCCCTAGAGAAAAGATTCTTTAGATACTGACATTTGAAAAAGGCTTGCTCAATGTCTAAATATCCCTTAGAGGAACAAGCTAAACCCCATTCAACTAGAGCTTCCTATCAGGTATCTGTATGAATGGACAATCAGTGACTGACAGACATTATAGAAAGGAATCTGTGGCAGGCAGAATTCTAGAGATAGCTCCTTAAAATTCTTGCTCCAGGTTATACAATCATACACTAATCTAAGCAACTGCTGTGAAGAGACTTTGCAAATGGAATTAAGGTTACTGATCAACTGATTTTAGGGAGATTATCTGGAATTCTCTCAGTGGGTCCAAAGCAATCCCAAGAAGCCTGCCTACCAGAAAAGAAAGGCAGAAGGAAGCAGAGGAGAGATAAGACAAGAGAGGTCATATAGACTTGAGAAGTAAGAAGAGCTGAACTTGCTGTTGCTGACTTCGAAAAAAGAGGAGAGTTACAAGTCAAGGAATTCAGGAGGCCTCTAGAAGCTAACAAGGAGATCAAACCAGTCAATCCTAAAGGAAATCAACCCTGAATATTCACTGGAAGGGCTGATGCTGAAGCTGAAGCTCCACTCCTTTGGCCACCTGATGCAAAGGGCTGACTCACTGGAAAAGACCCTGATGCTGGGTAAGGTTGAGGGCAGAAGGAGAAGGGGGCAACAGAGAGGATGAGATGGTTGGATGGCATCATCAACTCAATGGACATGAATCTGAGCAAACTCCAGCGGAGAGTGGAGGACAGGGAAGCCTGGTGTGCTGCAGTCCATGGGGTGGCAAAGAGTCGGACACGACTTCGCGACTGGACAACAAGACAGAGTAACAAGAATGTGATTTACCCTCCTGCTTTATGTAAACAATAAAGAAACAGGAAAGAAAGTTTTTCAGATATTAGACAACAAGGAGCCCAGGACAGGAGAGAAAAAAAAACAATGAGCTCTTTGAGTGTACCAGCTTACTGTCTAGAAGCAGTTCAGGGTGGGAAGGGGGCAGACAGAGTCAGGTCTGGCTGAGTTGAGACATATGAGAGGGAACCCAGGGAAGCCAAGATGACTAGAATTTGTGGGTCAGAGTACCAGAGAGAAGAGTGCTCTGGAGACCTGCAGTTATCCTCTGGGATCTGGGTGAATACATATCTGTGCACCTGTGAGGGAAAGTCTTCCTAATACACTGGATACTGAGAAGAATCCCCAGAAGAAAATTAGCTCCAGACTAATGGACCTGCCCTTAATAACACTTAAAAGCAAGTATCAAAAGGATCCAACTGATTCCAAGTAATTTGACTGAAAAATCTGGCAGAAACAAGAAAACAAAACCCAACATTACTTAAAGGAATACACAAAGAAATCCAGCCAACAGTGTAAAATTAACAGACTCTAACATTCAAACAGAAACTACCAGACAAAAAAGAGGCAGGAAAATACAACCTATTATCAGGAGTAAAGTGGGGGAGGGGGTGTAACAGATGCAGAAATAACTACAATTATAGAATCAGTAATCAAAGATATTAAAATGGCTATTAAAAGTACACTCCACATGTTTAAGAAAGGAAAGGCACAAAATAATGAAGAAAAAAATTAAAATTTATGTATTTTTAAAAGGCTAACACCAAACTTCTAGTGATGAAAAATACATCTGAAATGAACACTGGAGGGGATTAGCAGAATATCAATGAATTTGAAGATAGCAATGAACACTATCCAAGATGAAACATAGAGAATAAAGACCAAAAAAAGGAAGAGAACCTCAGCAACTTATGGAAGAATAACAATTGCTCTAGCATATATGAAACAAGCCCAGCAAATGACAGGAAGTGTGGGAAGGGACACCAAAAATTATTTCAAGAACTACTGGTTGAAAGTTACACAAATTTGATAACTGTAAATCCATAAATCTAAGAATTACAATAAGAACAGAATAAACTTAAAACTATGCTAGGACACATCAGAATATGAAGTGAAGACAGACAAGGAGAAATATTCATATATCACTTATATGTGGAATCTAAAAAAAATGACACAAATGAATTTTCCATTTATTCTTAATAAGGCTCTTCACTTGTAAAGCCTGAATGTCAGATCTCACCTTACATAAAAAGAATATGGCATGCTTTTGCCAGAAGTGTTTCTTTCAAAAAGGAAAGGGAATATAACTAAGAACCTCATTTAATCACGACACAGGGGCATTTTCTTATATAACAAAAGAAAACCAAGATAATTTTTACCAAATAAAAAACTAAGAAAGTTGTCTGCCAAAAGTCACACAAGAAAAGAAACAGACAATCTGAGTAAGCCTACACCTATTGAAATTGAATCAATAACAACCTTCCAAAACAGAAAGCACTAGGGCCAGATAGGTTCACTTTAATTCTACCAAACATTTTTTCTAGTTTTACTGAGGTATGCCTGACATACCTCAGGTATGTCATACAATACTGTGTAAGTTTAAGGTGTACAGCATAATGACTTGACTTACAAATACTGTAAACTTACATATACTGATCACCACAGAATTTTCCTTGTGTTAAAAACTCTTACGATCTACTCTCTTAACAACTTCCAAATAAACCATACAGTAGTGTTAACTCTAGTCAACATGCATATTCCACATCCCCAAGTACTTAACTTATCTTGCACCTTTTGACCACCTTAATCCAATTCCTCGCCTTAAGTTGTTTACATGTCTTGGCTATTATAAATAACGCTGCTATGAACATGGGGGTGCAGTTACCTCTTTGACACAGTGTTTTAATTTCCTTTGGCTATATTCCCAGAAATGGAATTGCTGGGTCATATGGTAATCTGCTGCTGCTGCTGCTAAGTCTCTTCAGTCATGTCCAACTCTATGTGACCCCATAGACAGCAGCCCACCAGGCTCCACCGTCCATGGGATTCTCCAGGTAAGACACTGGAGTGGGTTGCCATTTCCTTCTCCAATGCATGAAAGTGAAAAGTGAAAGTGAAGTCACTCAGTCATGTCTGACTCTTTGCAACCCCATGGACTGCAGCCTACCAGGCTCCTCCGTCCATGGGATTTTCCAGGCAAGAGTACTGGAGTGGGTTGCCATTGCCTTCTCCGATATAGTAGTCTACCTTTAGTTTTTTAAGGAACCTCCACACTGTTTCCCATAGTGGCTACACCAATTTACAGTCCCACCAAGAGTGCACAAGGGTTCTCTTTTCTCTACATCCTTGCCAGCATTTTATCACTTGTCTTCTTGATATAGCCATTCTAACAAGACTAACATCACTGACTCGATGGATATGAGTTTGAGCAAGCTCCGGGAGTTGGTGATGGACAGGGAAGCCTGGTGTGCTGTAGTTCACAGGGTCACAAAGAGTTGTACACGACTGAGCGACTGAACTGAACTGAATTCTAACAAATGTAAGCTATATCTCACTGTGGTTTTAATTTGTATTTCCCTAACGATCAGTGGTGATGTGCACATTTTCACATATCTCATTGACCATTTGTAAAACTCCTTTGGAAAATGTCTATTCAGGTCTTTTGCCCATTTTTAAAATTGGGTTATTTGGGGGATTTTGATATTGACCTCTTTATATATTTTGGATATTAACTCCTGATAAGATATATGGATTGTAGATATTTTTTCCCATTCCATAGATTATATTTCATTTTGCTGGTCACTTCTTTTGCTGCACAGAAATTTTGTTGTTTGATGTAATCCCACCGGTTTATTTTTGCTTGTGTTTTGGATGCTATATCCAAAAAATCATTGCCAAAACCATGTCAAGGAGCTTTCCTCCTTGACCTTTGAGGAAGAAACTATACTAATACTGTACAATCTCTTTCAGAAGACAGAGCAGAGGAAATACTTCCTAATTCATTCTATGAGGCCAGCATTACTTTTAATACTCAAATCAAACAAAGACACTGCAAGAAAACTATAGAACAATATCTCTAATGAACATAAATGCAAAAATATTTAATAAACTGTTAGCAAATCAAATTCAAGTGTATTTATAAAAAGTAATTTACACACCATATCATGAAAGAAATAACTGATAAGCTAGACTTTATAAAAATTAAAAATTTCTGCTCTGTGAAATAAACTGCCAAAGAAAAAGAAAAGATAAGCCACTGACCAGGATAAAATATTTGCAAGTCATATCTGACAAAGGATTGTTACCCAAAGTATACGAAGAACTATTAAAATGTAACAGTAAAAAAAACAAAAAGCTTGACTAAAAAATAGGTCACAGACTTTTAAACAGACACCTCATCAAAGACGTACAGGTGGCAAATGAACATATAAAAATATGTCCCACATTTTATGTCATCATTAAAATGCAAAATTATAACAGTGCTAAGCCACTACTCATCTATCAGAACAACCACAATCGAGAACAATGACAACACCAAATGCTGGTGAGGATTTAGAGCAATGAAAACTCTCATTCACTACCGAATGTGAACACAACATGACACAGCTACTTTGGAAGACAGTTTAGCAGTTTCCCACAAAACTAAGCATTTTCCTACCATATGATCCAACAGTCATTCTCCTTAGAATCTATCCAAAGGAGTAAAAGACACATGTTCACAAAAAAACCTGCACATAAATGTTTATAGCACCTTTATTATAACTGCAGAACTTGGAAACAACTAAGAAGATATCTGTCAGTAGGTGTGGAAAATAAACTGGCACATCCAGACAATGGGATATTATTCAGCACTTTAAAAAAATGCGTTATCAAGCCATCAAAGGACATGAAGGAAACTTAAATCTGTATTACTAAGCAAAAGATAATCTGAAAAGGCTATATATTGTATGATTCCAATTGTATGGCATTCTGTAAAAAGCACAATTACGGAGACAGTAAAGAGATGAACAGTTGTCATGGGTTGGTACTGGAGGGATGAAAAGGCAGAGCAGATTTTCAGGACAGTAAAACTATTCTGTTTGGTATTATAATAATGGTTATACATTTGTCCAAACTTGTGGACTATACAATATCAAGAGTAAACCCTACTGTAAACCATGGAGTCTGGGTCATAATGATGTGTTAATGAAGGTTTATCATTATAACAGATGTCCCACGCTGGTGTGCAGTGTTGACAGTGGGGAGGTTGTTTGTGTGGGAATGAGGGTAAACAGGAACACTCTGTACTTTCTGCTCCATCTTGCTGTGAACCTAAAACTATTCTAAAAAAAGTTTATTAATTAAAAAAATTGATAAGTGATATAAACAAGCAATTCAAAAAAGAAACTGAAACGGCCAGTTAAGACATAAAAACATAGTTATCTTTATAAACTAAAATGCACTACTATATTCTTTTCACTCAGAAACAAACACTAAAAACTGACGGCGTTCAAGTGTTGGTGATGGCTTCGGGCAATGGGTTTTCACACACTGTGAGCTGGAATGTAAACTGGTATAACCACTTGGGAGAGCAATCTGACAGTATCCAAAATGAATTATGTATACACTTAGAACAAAACAATTCTACCTTCTATTTCTACACAAAAAGAGAAATTCTACCACACATGTACAAAATAATGTAAGATACAGTACAACAACTACAGTAATATTTTTTGAGTACATACACTCATAGATATGAATATATGTATGTGCATGTATGTGTATTTATGTATTTTCAAAAGTACTGGAAAGATACACACTAACCTTATGACAGTAGCTGCTTTATAAAGGGAAATTAGACAAGAATATATGAATCAAGAACTTTACCTGTATTATTTGACTTTAAAAGTTTAGCAAAATGACAAAATATCGAACTATTAATTCTAGATGATATTTAGGTGAATGTTACATAATTCTTAGTATTTTTATGTATTTTTATTTTTCTTCTTAGAAATTCCATTAAACATAAAAAAATCTTGTAATTTGAGTTATTAAATAAAAACAGTAATGTCCTGTATTTCCCCCAAATCTATGGTACGACAGAATTATGTTCTAATGATGACAGTGATTCAGATTTTCTCTGATGGTTAAATACTTCCTGTCATATGACAGAACTGGGTCAACCAAATGTAATCTACATCTCATTTCAGAAAACATAAACAGAACTGCTACAAGAGTGGTCAAACTGTAGACTGGTTAAGGATGCCAACACGCGTGGTCATTTCCTTAGGAACTGTATCAGCCCTTCAGTGAAGGAAGTGACACAATCTGCCTGAATCAATGCAAATACTGATTTGCACTGAAGGAAACACTACAAAAGCTACATTCCTCTGAAAATAATGCCTGTTCCCTTCTCCTTTCCATAAAAATAAAGTCGTCAGAAGGAGGTATTCAATAATAATAAATATACAATATACTTCTAGAAAGGAAAGAGCTCTACTAGACTCCTGTTCTAGTTTAACTCAGTATTTCTTAATCTTAAATATAAAAACGTTAAAGTAATAATTTCACATACACACAAGCACAGATTGCTCACCCCAATCCCTACACCTTGAGATAAACTCAATGTCAGCCATATACATATCACACAACTCATAATTTAATGAAGAATTGATATAGTACTTACTAAATGTCTTACAGATGTCAGAAACAGCTTTGAAGACTCTATCAGAGAAATTCACTTTCACCTTCACATACTTCATGTTGGGAAGTTGCAGGCGGAGCAGCTTGTGCTGGGGGGTGAACTGAAGCTTAGCATCTGCCTGAATGCCGTACTTATCCAAGGTCCAATGCGTCTTGAGAAGCCAAGTTCTCTTCTTTTCCCACCACAGAGCATGGTCAGACCAATCTTTTTTTACATCTATTAAAAAACAAACAAAACACTTAAAAATCTGCAGGACTGCCTTGAGAGAAATTACAAGCAGAAAACTAAATAACTAGGTATTTAATATGAACAATTAGTTAAATACTAAGTGCCCATTACATGATAAGTAATACTAAAGAAATACTAAAAGAAAGAAATACCAAATAGCTGAGAAAACACTTTGCCCTTGAAAGCTAAGAAGCCAGCAGAGGCAGAATACACAGGGTAACTAATAATGCTTCAAGTAGACACACACATGACACACATATGACAGAATAAGTACTCTCTGTAAGCATTCAGAGAACAAAGAGGACCCTGGGGATTGGAATCAAAAGGATGAATAAATAATGAGATGGAGTTGGGGGATTCTTAGCCCAGCTTTGAGCAATGGACAATATTCTGATGATAAAGTTGGTGAGAAAGCTGAGGTATATGAGGCTGCAGAAGCATGTTGAGGCTAAGGGGTGGTGCAAAGTAAGATGGAACGAAAATGAACAAAAACCACTATTCTAGGTAAAGAGCCTGGAAAAGAAAACATCCATGAGTAACACTTAACTCGAGAGAAAACAAAAACAAAAAACTACATCCCAACCACACGCCCAAATATATTCCAAGAAAAGTAACTGCCCCCCTCAATATATTTTGGCACAAGAAAAAGCATTAATACCTGTGAAATTATTTAACACCCATATACAATTAAATTAAAAGGAACTAAATAAAGAGCTGGACTATAAAGAAAGCTGAGCGCTGAAGAATTGATGCTTTTGAACTGGGGTGTTGGAGAAGACTCTTGAGAGTCCCTTGGACAGCAAGGAGATCCAACAAGTCCATCCTAAAGGAAATCAGTCCTGAATATTCATTGGAAGGACTGATGTTGAAGCTTAAACTCCAATACTTTGGCCACCTGAAGTGAAGAGCTGACTCATCTGAAAAGACCCTGATGCTGGGAAAGATTGAAGGCAGGAGGAGAAGGGGACAACAGAGGATGAGATGGCTGGATGGCATCAGTGACTCAATGGACATGAGTTTGAGTAAACTCCGGGACTTGGTGATGGACAGGGAGACCTGGTGTGCTGCAATCCATGGGGTCGCAAAAGGTTGGACATGACTGAGCGACTGAACTGAACTGAAATAAAGAAAAGGGTAATTTACACAAGATTTGGCTATCCCCAGATACAGTAGATCATAGCAATAAATTTGCAAATAAAATCCAATTTCAGCTGGTTATTAAAGAAGCAATAAAAGTAAAGAATGTGGGGATCAATTATATGATGAACTAAGAACCAAAAAGGGGGAACAGGATATTAAAACAACAACATAGCAAAACAAAGCTTTCCAGGGGGGAAAATAAAAATGAAAACTATCATCATGATTCTGATATAAAGCTCATTTTCATACAGTTTTAAAAAGAACTGGTCTATTTTAAGAAGATAAGTTTAAAAGTTATACTAAACCTGAAACTTTCTAAGCACAACTTGTCTCCCTGAAAGCCTCAGATAGTAAAACATCAAATTACCACACTATGAGCCTAGAAACACCTTCTATAAAGGTGAAAGGTAACTGATACAATTCTCCTCATTATGGAAGAAACAGATCCCAAGAGGGAAAAAGACCTTCAATTCCCCCAGATATTAAAAAAATATATTTTAATGAGTAAGTACTTTAATGGGAAAACTGTAGTTATTTGTGATTGTACCGCATTTTGAAATTTCAGTATTTGTTTGGGGAAAGCCCTGTCAATTATGTTATTTGAAGGTTGGCTGCAGAAATACATATTTTACAACTACGTACTTGTGACACAATGTATTCAATATATAGTACCCAGGCCTCTTAAATTACTTTCCAGCACAGAATTTATCAACTTTCAGAAGCAGTAAATCCAATCTGGCTCACAAGCAGATAACCAAGGCTGGGACCTTTTTGTCTACTATGAGGTAAATGTCTCACATGTTACAGATGGTTTACTGTTTTCTTTAGGAATAAAGAGCCGAAGACAGAAAAAGATCATTTGTAAAGAATCACAGTAACCACTGCAGAGTAAGGCTGAGCTGAATTGAAGAAATGGTAGATTGGTATCTAATACTTTCTTCTTCAGCCCATTCACTTCTGCTACCAATGTCAATCATTAAGGAAGCCACAACATATATTTCCAATGCAGGGAGAAAAGAGGAAAAAGCTGTACGCTGGTAATAATAATAGTTTTGTTAATACTGACTTAAGTCATTTGGATTCCCTTTGTTCTAAATCAAAAGACAACCCTGAAATAGGAACTCTGGTGCAAGTTCTTATTGAGGTGGGGTGGGGAGACGGGGAGATCCCAGGAAGCATACCTGAGGGGATTAGGAAAAGTGAGACATGGGAGAAAAGTCTATTAAGAACTCATTAACTTCTGTGGATAACTGGAGTTTAGTCCTGCAAGAGCCCCTCTGAGGAATCACATAAAACACGACTTAGAATTCTCCTCCTAAGGAAAGAGAAAGCTGGGGGATCTATCCAGTTCCTTGGTTGAGGGTTGCTCTTAGAGCCACTAAATTCCCAGCATTTCCCTAGCTGCCATGCATGGGGCTGACCATCCCGCACTCAAGCACTTAACTCACCAAACCCTAAATATTTCACTACATGGATTTTTACAGAAAGACTTCATAGGCCCAGATTCAATAAAATATCAACCTTGCATCAATTAGGCTTCAAACGCTGACCACAGAAACAAGTACTTCCTATGATCTTCCTCTTTAGAATCTAACCCTCCCCATCAATTCCACCTTGGTTTTTTAGACCAAAGGAACAGCCCCCCTGCATCTACTAAGAATAAACACAGGGGAGAAGGACATGTAATCTCAAGATTATGTACTAGAAACAATATGAACAGTTTGTTTACCCACAGAAAGAAAGACTCTCTTACTGACTGGAAACACTGGTAAGATCAGTCTTTTTTACCCACAGAAAATAGTGGGTAAGTAACAATTTAGGAAAGAAAAATTACCCCAAATAAAAACAGAAACAGGACACCAGGAAAGACCTGAAGTGTCAATACTGCACACACCAGCAGACAAAAACAGAGAAGCGGGCATTCTGACAGTAAAAAAAAGGAATCACTGTTATAAGATGGAATAGTTGAAGGGACTATAGCCCAGTGGTTAAAAATCCACTACCAGTGCAAGGGACGCAGGCTGCAACTAGCGAGAAATCTGTGTGATGCAATGAAGATCCTGCATGCCGCAGCTAAGACCCAAAGCAGCCATAAATAAATAAGATGGAATGATTAGCCTGTGATGTTTGTTCCAATAGTATAATTTTGGTAGCATTCTTGAAGACTCAAAATGCCAGCAACCTAATCAGCACTAATCACAAGATAATCACTACTACAGAAGAAACAAACAGCATCTGCAAAATATTCATTAATTACACAAATATCCACTGAACATTTACCAGAAAGCACTATTCTAGTGTTAGAAATACAGTGATGAGAAGAACAAAGTTCCCACACCTTTGAAGAAAGCCAATATGACTCGAATTGAAGAGGTGAAACAACCAAAGAGCTTGGCAGAAGCCCTGTATACCATAAGGTTGTTCAGCTTTTACTCTTTCTGAGAATGAGAGAAGCCACTAGAGCAGTGTTTTTCAGCCTGTTTGGCATTAGAATTATCTGAGCAACTTTTCAAATAGAGTAATGCCTGGACTCAGCCCAGACTACTTTCGGTGCGGGTCTAAAACTTCATTTTAAACAGGGGAGTGATTTTTTTTATTAAAAAGTCATCAAATAATTTTGAAGAATGCAGTGATACGGGTGAGCATGAGTGAAATTCAGAGGCCATGCAAGAAGTTAGTATGGGAGTGGACAGGATGAAAATTTGAATTACAATGGCTGGGCAATGAAGAAGTAGAAATAAGGAATACAGACAACTTTTCCCGATCATTTTGTTAACACTGGGGAGTAGAATCATGGATGGTAGATGAACAGAAAGGGGATGGCAAGTCCAAGAAGTACTTTCAGTCTTGTTTTTAAGAACAAAAGGTATTTCAACATTACTTAAATAGTGATAGTCCTGTAAAACTTAAAACACATTTCCAATTATTCTTTAATTTGACTGCCCCTCCAGAGAGAGTCATTGTGTCATAGTGTCATTTCAAAACTTGTTAGAGGCTTGAGCGAGCTCTCTTAAATATACAAGACAACATTTTCCTACTTACTAGAAAATCTTTCTTTAGTTTTGCCTCTGTATTACACTGTGTATCTTATTTTGAAGCTAATATCTACACGTCATGTCCCACAACTGGCTCCACTACAGATATCACAAGAATATATTTATCCTATTCAGAAGTAGCAAAAACAACTTTACACTCTGATGAAAATCCTGAGAAAGATGATGATAAACCAACTGAGAATCATTCACCAAGGCAAACGTAGAGCTAACCACACCTCAAAAATACTTAACTACACAAATTGTGTGTGTGTGTGTGTGTAAAGCTGTGTATCTTAATGTAATAGCTCCATCATTTCAACCCAGGCCGATTGAAACATTATAAATTTAAGGCCAACAGGATCCAAGATAGTGCTGGGCAATCCTACCACATTTCTTCTGTTCACCACTGTATCTCAAACTTGCCAACTCTCTTCAAATGCCTGTGTATCCTCCTTCTCCTCAGTAGACAACCACGGATTCTGCTTCAGAAAATAGAGAAGCCATCAGATTGAAACTATTTCACCTAAGAGCCAACCAAATGTACAAAGCTTCTTGCATCTGTACCAATATGGGTCTCCTGACTTTGAGTTATGATGAAAATGTCTCTCCTCCTAATCATCTGAAACTAATCCAGCTACCTATGCTCTGCTGCCATTCCCACCTTCTAGAAACCATGCACGTCTCACTCTGGCTCCTCGGTATCTCATCCATTCTTGTGACTTTACATGGCGTCTATGCACTTACCTTCCTAGTTTTTGTCTCCAACCTATCCTTCTGCTTAGAGCACCAGTTTATACATCCTACCGACTACCCCACATCTGCACCAGGATGTCTCAGAAGAATGTCAAACTTAATATATGCAAAGTGTGTTGGCCACTCAGTCATGTCCAACTCTTTGTGACTCCATGCACTGTAGCCCACCAGGCTCCTCTGTCCATGGAATTCTCCAGGCAAGAATACCGGAGTGGGTTGCCACGTCCCGACCCAGGGATCGAACCCAGGTCTCCCACATTGTAGGCAGATTCTTTACCATTTGAACTACTCAGGAAGGTCCAATATATGCAAAACTTAACCCAATTTTCTCCCAGTTCTACTGTCATTAAATAGCCCTAAGAATCAACCCAACCTGTTCATACTAGAAAGCTAAAAGAAGTGAATTCTCTTTTCCTAGTCTGCATATTCATCAAGCCCCAGTTCCACTTCCCAAAATCTCCACTTCGGTCTTCACTGGCACCATCCTATTTCAGGTCACCATTATTATCTCTTACATCAACTACTGCAAGAGCCTCCTGTCTAGTCTCCTTGATTCCATCCAGCACTTTCCACATGACAGCCAAAGTGATCTATTTAACACTTTCATGTCAATCCCCCCGCTGAAAATCTTTTAACAGCTTGCAACTGCACTGAGAATGAAATCCAAATGACTTTTAGTCTACAAACTTCCACACAGTACAGCCCATCTGAAAGTGAAGTCGCTCAGTAGTGTCCGACTCTTTGAGACCCCATGGACTGTAGCCTACTAGGCTTCTCCGTCCATGGGATTTTTGAGGCAAGAATACTGGAGTGGGTTGCCATTTCCTTCTCCAGGAGATCTTCCAGCCCAGGGGTTGAACCCGGGTCTCCCGCATTGTAGGCAGATGCTTTACCATCTGAGCCACCAGGGAAGCCCACAGCCCATCTACTCTTCCTTATTTATCTTGTGCTACTCTTCCTCTGCCTAGGCCACACCTACCTTCTTTTTATTCCAAGAACTGTCTAGTAAGTAAGCTTTTTTTGCCTTGGTGGCTTTGCAAGTGTTACCACACTCTCTGAATGTCTAATTTTCTCTTGTCTTCCAAATTTTAAATTCCATAGTCTCAGAGAAGTTTTTCTAAACCACTCTAAGACTTCTAGTGTCTTATGTCCCTCCTTTATTCTCTATTTCAGTACACTGTAATATCACTTATCAAAATGTGCATTCATTTTGTTTGTTGTTCCTGGCATGGGGAGGTATCTTAATTTCCTACTAAACACTGAGAAGACAAGGACAGTGCCTATTTTGATCACCATTATATTTCTAGCACATTGCACAGGTGACTGACACATGTTTGATAAATGAATCCTCATATTGAAAATTTTAAAGATCCTTCATTACATCAAGAAAACATTAATCCCAGAATAAACCTACCTAAGAAGACACAAGACTTGTACGCTGAAAACTATAAGATGCTGATGAAAGAAACTGAAGAAGACATAAACAGATGGAAAGATATGCCATGTTCGTAGACTGAAAGAATCAGTAGTGAAAATGACTATACTACCAAGGCAATCTACAGAGTCAATGCAATCCCTATCAAAGTACCAATGGCATTTTTCACAAAACTAGAAAAAAAAACTCTCACAACTTGTATGGAGACACAAAAGACCCTGAACAGCCAAAGCAAACTTGAAAAAGAAAAACAGAGCTGGAAAAATCTGGCTTCCTGACTTCAGACTATACCACAAAGCTACAGTCATCAAAACAGTATGGTACTGGCCAATAATAGACATACAGATCAATGGAACAGTAGAGAGAACCCAGAAAAAAGTCCATTCACCTATGGTCAATTAATCTATGACAAAGGCAAAACTACACAATGTTGGAAAGACAGGCTCTTCGTCAAATGGTGCTGGGAAAATTGGACAGCCACATGCAAAAAAATGACATTAGATCATTCCTTAACTCCAGACACAAAAATAAGCTCAAAATGGATTAAAGACCTAAATGTGAGACTGGATACTATAAAACTCGCAGAGAAAAACATAGGCAGAACATTCTCTAACATAAATCATACAAACATCTTTTTCGATTCATCTCCCAAAATAATGAAAATAAAAGCAAAAATAAACAAATGAGACCTAAACTCAAAAGCTTTTGTACAGCAAAGGAAACAATAGACAAAATGAAAAGACAACGTACAGATCGGGAGAAAATATTTGCAAATGATGTGACCTAAAGGGATTAGTCTCCAAAACTGAGAAACAGCTCATGCCACTTAATAGCATCAAAACAAACAACCCACTCAAAAAATGGGCAGAAGACCTGAACAGACATTCCTCCAAAGAGGACACACAGATGGCCAATAGGCACATGAAAAGATGTTCAATATCACTCGTTATTAGAGAAATGCAAATCAAAACTACAATGAGATAGCACCTCACACCAGTCAGAATAGCTATCATCAAAAAATCCACAAACAACAAATGCTGGAGAGGCTCTGGAGAGAAGGGAACCCTTCTACACTGTTGGTAGGAATATAAATTGGTACAACCACTATGGAAAACAGTATGGAAGTTCCTTAAAAAAAAAAAACAAAACTAAAAATAGAGCTACATATGACCCTGCAATCCCACTCCTGGGCATATATCCAGAGAAAAACCCCAATGTTCACTGCAGCACTGTTTACAACAGCCAAGACATGGAAGCAACCTAAATGTCCATCGACAGAGGAATGGATAAAGAAGATGTGGTTCATATATACAACGGAATATTACTCAGCCATTAAAAAGAATGAAATAATGCCATTTGCCACAACATGGAGAGACCTAGAGAGTGCCATACTGAGTGAAGTCAGTCAGAAAGAGAAGGGGAAATATCGTATGACATCCTTTACATGTGGAAACTAAAAAGAAATGATCAAATGAACTTACTTACAAAACAGAAAAAGACTCAAAGACTTAGAAAATGAACTTATGATTGCAGGGGGAAGGGATAATTAGGGACTTCTGGGATAGTCATGTACCCACCGCTATGTTTAAAAGGTATAACCAACAAGGACCTATTGTACAATACATGCTCAATGTTATGTCCAGCCTAGATGCAAGGCAGGTTTGGGAGAGAATGGATACATGTATATGTATGCCTGAGTCCCTTCGCTGTTTACTGAAACTACCACAGCATTGTTCATTGACTATACCCTAATACAAAATAAAATGTTTAAAGTTTGGGAAACAAAAAAAAGAAAACAACAAGGAAGTTACTCTTAAACCAACATGGAAAATATGTAAGATTTATTTAGTTTTATGTTTAAAAATTCATTTTTTCTTCTTCAAATTAAAAATTAAAACATGTCTACACTAAGTGTGGCAAACATTCCCCTAGACATGGGGAATCAAACCCTATCAACTTCCTCTTCTTTCTCACTTCATCTTTTGCTCCAGACAATCCTTACAGTATGAAATGATTATGCTCAAACAATTCTTTTGAGTCTTAGAATTTAGATTTGCCACAAAGAAACATTATAAATAGATTCCAAATCAGACTATTACCCAAATCTAAAATAGTCCAAAGTATACTACGAGAAATATTCCACTAAACTGGTATCATAAGGCTTTTTGCAGAACATATGGTTGACGTTCAACTAGAGATGCAAGGAAAACTGATAAGTGGCACCTGCAATGTGGGCTGGAGGGAAGAGAAGCTTCAAAACAATGGAGGTGTTAAGTGGTGAGGGACAGAAGTTCTTCCTGCTAAAAGTAGGACAGTTGGCTACTCCTTCTTCACCCTAATTCTTACACTGTAGGAATTAACTGGCCTCCTTCCTCTTTCCCAGCTATGATGTGTCGCCTTAGGCCAAGGTTTCTTTCCTCTGCTAAAAAAAAAAAGTTCCTCACAATAGAAGAGCTTTACCTTCTGCTGTCCTCACCAATTCCTGAAACAGAAAACTACTCTCAGGTTCTTGTCTTGTTAATCACTCAGTCTTCCAAAAAAGGAAATAGGCAAACTGGACAAAGTGTTGCTCTTCGGATGCACAACCAATAAATGAATCAATAAACATTTTCCAAGGACCTACTATATGCCAGACACTAAGCTAGGCCGTGGGAATATACACTTAAGTTACGCTTATCTCAGAATTCCCATCCTAGAGGTGCTTGCTGTTCAAGTGAGGGACACAGAGAAATATAATGAACTAAAAAGATAAAAAAAAACAGCAAAATGCAACAGGAGCAAACAACTTTAAACGTGGAAGACTGATTAGGCTCTCAAGAAAAGGGACGTTTTACCTGGGTCTTAATGTGGGAGTTCTAACATGTACCAAGCGTGACTGTTCTATAGACAATAGTGGCTCTAAATCAGATGGTTTTATGAAGGTAATTATGATGGGATTATGGAGAGTGAATCAGAAAAAGAAAGAACCTGGCACAAGAAATTTACTGCAATATTCTGGGAGTCAGACCTTATCTAAGGCAGAAGCTAAAAAGGAGCCAAATGTGAGGGATATGTCTAAACTAGAATCACAGGTCTCACTGATATTGATTACAGATGAGAGACGACAGCTGGAAGGTGAAGAGAAAATCAAATGGATGATACCAACAGCACCAAGATTTGTTTCTGAACATTTAGCATGTACCAGTAGCACTTAACATACTCTCATTTAATCCTCACAAAAATGCTAAGTGGTAAATGCTATCACAATTCCTGTTCCAAGAGATGAGACAATCAAAGGACAGAGGAATCGTAAATTTGATCCCTTCTCCAGGGGATCTTTCTGACCCAAGGATTGAACCCAGGTCTCCCACATTGCGGGCAGATTCTTTCCTGTCTGAGCCACCAGGAAAGCACTATAATTGAGAAGGAGAAAAGGGAGGTAAAGGGATTATTAAATGAAGTGGAAATACCCCAGGTCTTGCCAGAGGGACTGGAGAGCATTGAGAAGTGAAATATGGAGGCTGTATTTCATCCCTGCCCTTCCTTAACATGGTACCTGCCATTCCTAACTCAGAGCTAAGTGGCCTGCACTGGTAGCAGGACTGTTGTGGGGTAGACTTCACGCCATCTTAAAGGCAAAGAGCTGAGTAAAATTCTAGTGGGAGTTTCAACAAACTTCCCATAAGTCTGACATCATGGATCTTTCTACAACTTATTAGTTTGTGCCTTTCCCTGCCAGTATCACAGGGGGGCTTACAAAGACCCACATAAACTAGGAACTGAAAAGGTCCTTAGGAATCAACCCAATCTAAATTCTTCCTATAGATAAGGAAACCAGGTTCAGTGGGGTTAGGTTCATGCTTGAGGCTCTACAGATCCTCAGGGGCAGAGGTATCAGATTCCAGTTCTAACAGGCACCTAACTGAAATCTCAACCGAGGAGTCAGCATGAAGAAATGGGTTCACAGTCTAAATTTAAGTTCACTCAGCTCTGCCCAAGGGAAACAAACTCCAGGCAGAGAAACCTTGTCATCAGAGACTGCTCTTTCATTAGGGCCTTAAAGAACTATGCGGAAATAGTCACTCAAAGCACTCCATTTCTCTGTTCCAATACTATCCATACACCGGAAATGTCAATTTGTATATAATGGACCCCAGTCCTCACAGGCACCAAGAAGCTAATCAATTCAAGATATATCCTAAGATACATATATGTATATAAGGCCTTTCACCAGGTAATAAGAACTGGACCATGGAAATTGACTGGTTTCAGGAGGTCGTGCCTAGAACCAGCCAACACTGCAAAGTCACTCTTCAGTTCACTCTCAAAACACCAAATGTGAAGAAATATTTATATTATGCATATGTTCAGCTGATTTAATAATGACAGCTATAGACAGTAAAATTCAAAAAGGTTATGGCTGGTAGCTATTTAATTATTTGAAGAATACATATACTACTATACAAAATTAAACTGAGTTTAAAACAAGTGAAGAACAGAAACAGATTATCAACAGCAAAGAGGCAGTTCAGAAAAATAATGTAACTACCCACTTCTGATTTTATATTAGAGATTAAATAAAATTATATTATAAAATGAATAGTCTGTATCACATAAAATAACTGAAACAACTTCTAAATCATTCTTCTCTTAAGACTGTTCTAGAGGGACCAGAAGTAAATTCCTCAATTATTTTTAATCTTATTCTAGAAGAGCAACCCTCCTTCCAGAATCATCCTTTACTGTAGAAGAATAACCCAAGAGATTCTCAGCAGTTCATTCTATACTACATCACTATCTATGACTTAATTCAAGTAACTATAATAGGATTATTAGTATACTAGAAATAAGTATATTCCTGATTTTCCACAGTTATGAAAAGCAGAAAGAAACTGCTTTTAAAAAAGTCCCAGAGCTAACTCAGGTGACATACACTTTTAGTAATCAATAAAATGAAAACAGCAAACACTGGCAATGATGCATGTTAATATTTCAAAACTCAGTAACCGCTGCCCACTCACCCCATCCATTCAACAAATTAAGCGAAGACTACCAAGATCATGGAGGAGGAAATGGCAACCCACTCCAGTGTTCTTACCTGGGAAATCCAGACACAGGAGCCTGGCATGGGTACAGTCCATGGGTTCGCAAAGAGTTGGACAGGACTAAGCGATTAACACTTTCACTTCATACCAAGATCACGTGTGTTTGCTAAGCCACTCAGTCATGTCCAAATCTTTGCAACCCCATGGACTGCAGCCCAACAGGCTCCTCTGTCCATGGGATTCTCCAGACAAGAATACTGGAGTGAGTTGCCATTCCCTTCTCCAGGGGATCTTCCCAACCCAGGGATCAAACCCGTGTCTCTTATGTCTCCTGCACTGGCAAGTGGGTTCTTTACTACTAGTGCCACCTAGGAAGCCCCTCCAAGATGATACAAATAGTAATTATATTAACCTAACCTTTAAAATCTTTGAGTTCAGTTCAGTTCAGTTGCTTAGTCATGTACGACTCTGCGATCCCATGGACTGCAGCATGCCAGGCTTCCCTGTCTATCACCAACTCCTGGAGTTTACTCAAACGCATGTCCACTGAGTCATGATGCCATCCAACCATCTCATCCTCTGTAGTCCCCTTTTCCTCCCACATTCAGTCTTTCCCAGCATCAGGGTCTTTTCTAAGGAGTCAGTTCTTCCCATCAGGTGGCCAAAGTATTGGAGTTTCAGCTTCAACATCAGTCCTTCCAATGAACACCCAGGGCTGATCTCCTTTAGGGTGGACCGGTTGGATCTCCTTGCAGTCCAAAGGACTCTCAAGAGTCTTCTCCAACACCACAGTTCAAAAGCATCAATTCTTCGGCAATCAGGTTTCTTTATAGTTCAACTCTCACATGCATACATGACTACTGGAAAAACCACATAGCTTTGACTATACAGACCTTTGTTGGCAAAGTAACGTCTCTGCTTTTTAATATGCTGTCTAGGTTGGTCATAACTTTTCTTCCAAGGAGTAAGCATCTTTTAATTTCATGGCCGCAGTCACCATCTGCAGTGATTTTGGAGCCCCCCCTCAAAAAAAAAAAATTGAACATATTTCTCTAAGGCTGAACTTAAAACTTCTCCCTGTTTTTCTTTCTATCCAAATACTATGGGATTTACCTCTCAAATGGCTGTTAAATGTGTCCCTTTCTTTCCTTTTATTACATTGCTTTAGTTCAAGTCCTCAACATCTCTTGTCTTAACTATAATATCATTTTTCACAAAACTATCTGAGTTACTTTTTAAAATGCAAATTTGATAATTCTACTTCTCTACTTAACTTTCCAAGTCCCTCTGTTGCTGAAGTGTTTGATAACCTCTCAGTAGGTTATATAAATCCTAACCTGTGCACCTCGATGCTTAGTTGTCCCCAGGTTCTACAACTCACGTTGTGGCCTAGTTTGTGAAACAACCTGATGTTTTCCGCCTCTCTGGTTGTATACCTTTCTCTTTCCTTCTCATCAGGCTGACAAAATCCTACATAAAACCCAGATAGTCCCATCTCTACATCTTCACTAACCCTCTTGCCAAAGCAGTTAGGCACATCTTAGCATTCTGAACAAGGTATCCCAATCAATTATAACTCATTATATGTAACCACCTTCCTCCACTCAATTAACCGTCTTTGGTCTTATTTATCTTGTACCTCAAAGGCAAAGCCCAGGGCCTTGTACATTGAATTAAACCAATAAATGTTTGCAATATGCAAGTAACATGAAAACTCTTAAATGTACTCGTCTGTTACTGACATAGTGAATTGTAGACTGAAGAGTTATAAGCAAAGTTGGTATTTTATGCAATTAAACAAAAGTATGGTGGTAACTAAAACATGAACCATGTTGTTAGATAACTGGTATTAACTAAACCATGATAACTAAAACGTGTATGTTGAAACTGTGCAAAATATTGATGGTTTCCAAAATTCTGATACATCCTGTTCTTAATAAAATGTTTCTCATATGTTAGTAGAAGCAGTAAACCATTTCAAAGTTTACATATCATTCAAACTGCCAAAATATTTCAATTAAAGTACTCCATTCAATTTTAGCATAAGAAAATTATTGTTTTACATTAAGATTTCAATGAGTGACTAAAACAGATGCAATAACCAGTGATCAAAAACATTTAGAAACTAAACTTCTGATACAAAGTGACTAACTGACATTTCTTTGACATCGCTAACTTCATTGAAAATTCAGGAATTTGCCCATCAAAGCAAAACACAATCAACCAAGTTTACAAATCGCCTTCTGAAGTTACTCACAAACACAAAATAATGTTTATCAATTTCAGTATCAAATGAATACTATTTAAAATAGCAATAGTATTTGCTATTACAAAATACACTAATTCAAGTAGTTAAGAAGTTTTACCAGATGACATAAATCATGCATGCAATTACAGAGTGCACACAAACAGAAGGCATGTCAATTATTCATTTCCAGAGGGTGGGTAACTTTCTATCCAATCCTAAAGGCTTACTACAAATTTGGTTCAATTTGGCTTAGTTCCTAGAAGACTGGACTCAGAGTCCATGCAATGTCAACATCTGACAAATTCTAAGAGTAACATCAAGGCTGAATTTATCAGTTAGTGTTTGACTCATGGAGTATTAAAACTGGATTTGTTTTTTGAAGTTAGTCAAAGGGACTAGCTTTTCTATACTTCAAAAAAGAAGTATGGAAACAAATTTTAATACAGGACGAGCACAGGCTACGGAAAAAAATATTTCTTGGAATCCAAGAGGCTTACTACTGCTTATATCATAAGTTACTGACAGATATGAACATGATGTACTTCAAATTCATAAAGATCTGATGTCTCTTTCCAGTTTAAAATCTGTTATTGGTATCTCACAGCTCTTACCACAACACTAAATCTTTTAAATTTGGTTTACAATGCACTTTAAGTATTTGCTTATTTCTTAAGCCTGTCAAGTCACTGGTTCCCCAGGACCATTCCTCCACCAACACACTCTCAGTTCCTCAAACGGCGGCCCTCCCTCATTCCCATGCTGGACTTCTCATGTTCTCCCAACCTGCTGTTCTTTTATCCTACACCTCCTTCCTAAGATCCTCTGCCACTCACTCATCTGGCTCTTTCCTACTCCACCATCAGCCCTCGATTTAAATGTAATTTCCTCCAGAAACCCTTCCCCATATACTAGGTTGGGTTCCCCAGTATATATACTCTCTGATAACTATTTCAATTATCATAACACTCATCACATAACAGCAATTACTTATTTAAAGACTGTCTTGCCCCTAAGACTGCAGGTTGAATGAGTCTAAGGATTAAGTTAATTTTGTACACTTCTTGTCTCTGCCATTCGTAGTATGGTATCTGGCACTCTAGTCGGTTCTCATTTAAAGCAAGTAGGTGAAGGAAGGAATAACAGAAGAAAACAGAATATCACTGCCTCACTTAAAGATATCTTTCCTCTCTATAATCACATTTTCTACTTCTCTTAGTCTCTAATACACCATAAACATCACAACTTTCAATCCAGAATACCTTTCTTCCAAACTTTTCACCCTGGCTCTCTTCAAATAAAGTCAGTCAGTCTTTGTTCATGCTTATAAATCTCCACCATCTTTCTGAACCACGTATTTGGTGCTTCACATTGAGACTGTCAATTCAAAGCAATATTCCGTTTTCCCTGTTACTAGAAAGTCGTTCAGATTTTATGTGGGGACTACGTCCCATTACCTAATATAATGCTTGGCCCTCCATAAATGTTTGCTTGCTGCTACTACTGATGGGTCAAGTTCACCACCTCTTTGATCCTCACAAATGCCACATGTCATAAGCCTCTCTAACCTACTGAAACAAAACATGAATGTACAGACTTATTTTGGGGTAGGAATATTTACACGTGAATGCCTCCTCTTGCTCTAAAGTCTCTCTTTCCTAGTCTAAGTTCTTTTAAGGCATTTATTCCCCAAACTCATCAGGGAAAATATTTAATAGTGAGATATCCTAGCCGTCCATTAGGATCCTCAATAAAATAACCACAGTCACTCTGAAGGACAGAGAAGCCTGGCATGCTGCAGTCCATGGGGTCACAGAGAGGTGGACAAGACTGAGCAACTGAACAACAACCACCCCCTAACAGTACTCACTATACACCACTGTGTACTTTACACATATGTATTCATTTAATCCTCACAACAACTCTATGAGGTAAGTATACTATTACCCTTGTTTTACTTATAGGAGACTAAGCCACTGCAAAGCTAAATAACTTGACCCAGGGTCACGAAGCTTATAGGGAGTGAAGCCAGTATTCCCAGCCAGGCAGTTTTGCTCAGGGAATGTATGCCAGAGTTCAGAACCATTAAACAAAACTTACAAAAGAAAGAAAATAAGAAGGGGTTTTGGTTAAGTACTACATAAATACAATGAAAATAAACCAGGCTACTTCAATCCACAATTCAAATTGTTGTTTTAGGTTTACATAGTATTTGAAGGATAACTGAGGATAACATTTTTTTTGAGTTCTTAATATAGTCATTCTACTTATTACAAAAGATTCTGTTGATATTGGAGAGGCCAAAAGATTCATTCAGGTTTTTCTGTACCATCTCATGAAAATGACCTGAACAAACTTTTTGGTCATCCCAATACTTTTTACATCATACTTAGTTCTTACACTAACTCTAAGAAGCAGGGAAGTAAACAAAGGTTAAATGAGATTAATAATCAGGAGAGGTTAAAACAATATGCCAAGGTCATATATAACTCTAAGTGGCCGTGTCTTGGACTTAAGTCCTTAAACACTGACAAAGTTCACTTTTAAAAAAGGCATTTGCTTAAACCAGAATATTAAATTTATTGGAATATCCTCCATTTAAGCATGGTTTATCTATAATTTTGTATATATTGGAGTATAAAATCTACCGCTTCTAAACCATCTTTGTCATATCCAGGCAAGAATACTGAAGTGGGTAGTCAGTATACCCTTCTCCAGGGGATCCTCCTGACCCAGAGATGGAACACAAATCTCCTGCATTACAGGCAGATTCTTTACCGTCTGAGCCACTAGGGAAACCCCATAGTGATAAAGGTAAGCACAATAAAGTTAAAATACATTCCTAACATGGTAGAGAATAAATCAGTACTATTTGGCTTACCTTTATAAATGACACATTCCCAATCTTTTATAAAATATTATTTCTCTAGCTCAGTAAAAGGGAACATTTTACATAGCTACACTTAATCAACATAGCTCCATTTACAGAGGCTATTCTAAAACACTTCACATATATTAACTGAGTCCTTATAATAATCCTAATAAAGACATTGTTATTATTCCCATTTTACAGATGAGCTTTTGCACTGTGGTGTTGGAAAAGACTCTTGAGGGTCCCTTGGACTGCAAGGAGATCCAACCTTCATCCTAAAGGAAACCAGTCCTGGGTGTTCATCGAAGGAATGATGTTGAAGCTGAAACTCCAATATTTTGGCCACCTGATGCGAAGAACTGACTCATTTGAAAAGACCCTGATGCTGGGAAAGATCGAGGGCAGGAGGAGAAAGGGATGACAGAGGATGAGATGGTTGGATGGCATCACTGACTCAATGGACATGAGTTTGGGTAAACTCCGGGAGTTGGTGATGGACAGGGAGGCCTGGCGTGCTGCGGTTCAGGGGGTCGCAAAGAGTCGGACATGACTGAGCGGCTGAACTGAACTGAACAGATGAGTAACCAGAGGCACAGACAGGTTAGGTCACATAGCACAGGGCTGCAAAATCAGGATCATGACACAGTCAGGAGGCCCTCCCACAGTCTATGCTCCACAACAAGGGTATTCTATCACAGCAACAGATTGCATCAACACCTTGCATAAAAGCTTAAACTGATACAGCAACTGTCTGCATATTTCAAAGTTATTTTTAATTTCAAAGGTTATGAAATTCAGGAACTACATTAAGGAACAATAAACTGGGAGGCACTTATCCAACAGACATCTTCATCTGCAATCAATAATGCTAGCACGTCACTGGTGTTTTATTCATAACCTTGAATGCTCCATTAAGAAAAGATATCAAAACCATCATTACACTGATGCTTTAAAATTGATCTTTAAGATACCTCATGTAGCTTTTAGTTACAGCATAATATAAAAATAAGATAGGTAAATATCTGAGAAAAGATTCACTACAGATTTCAAAGCAAACGTCACCTCCTCTGGGCTGAAGGTTACTGGCTCTGTTACCTTGAACACCATATTAGGGCCACCCACTTAAACTGGATGGTCCTTAATAACTAAATAATAAATAATTGAGTCTGCAGACTGAATCATGAAAGGAAGGGAAATCTAAATGTAAACTTCCCATTTCAACCATTTATTGCTTATCTTCTTCTCTTAAGAACACTAATTCACTTAGAAGCAGAATTATTGAAACTGAGAAAAAATATCAGAAAATAAAAATTTCAACGTTTTACACATAACTGAGTCACTATGAATAAATAGTGTAATATTCTCAATGAAGGAAGGCAGACAAATACCAAAGAATGAAGGATTCAAATAATGACCCTTTATACACAACGATACTTTTTAGAGGATATTATATTTGAAAAACAATTTTCAAAGACTTCCAATAACACTACAAAGGTAAGGGAACAAACATAAATGAAGGCTTATTCTGTCTTGATCTATACTGTACAGATAAAGAAACTGAGACCCTTAACATGAAAACTCTGACTTAAAAAATTTCTTAAAATCACAGAGCTATTAAGTAGCACGGTCAGGATTATAATCCAGACTTAATTCTTTTTATAACATTAAATCCTAAAATTTTAATTGTTCAATGATGCTTTATTACAGATCTATTTTTATGACTAAAGTTCTAAAATATCTGGGTTTTCTAATGGATTGATGATAAATCAGTTTTCACTGGCCTATTATTTTATAGCTCAGATTTTACCAAATAAAAGTTGAAATTACATTATTTCAAATTGATATGATGCAATTATTTCCTTTCTGATACATTATCACTACTATACTTCATACATTTCTCCTTTCAACATACAAAAATAAACAGAAGCTATACAACTTTTAGGGCAAAATCTTTCCAACTTTGACTAAGCCAAATTCCCGTGTGGAAGACAATTTTTTAAAAGTTCAATCCAGAAAAGAAAAAACTTGATAAAACTGGACTTCCTCAAAATTTAAAAATTTTGCTCTTTGAAAGATACTGTTAAGAAAATAAAAAGACAAGCCACAGACTGGGAGAAAATACTACAAAACACCTATCTAATAAAGTACTTGTATCTGGAATATATTAAGAAATCTTAAAACTCAACAAGAAAACAAATAAACAATTTTAAAAAACAAGCAAACTATATGAAGACAGTTTACTAAGATATACAGATGGTAAATAAGCCTGTAAAAAGCTTCCCATCATAGCCATTAGGGAAGTGTGACTTAAAATCATAGTAAGATATCACTACATACTTTATTAGAATGAATAAAATTAAACAAAAATAAAACCAAACACACCTGACAATACCAAATGCTACTGGAAGACTCAGAACAATTCTTAACTCCCATAAAATCTCCGCAAAGTAGAAACAACAGTGGTAGTCTGAAAACACTGGAAACAACTGGTAGACAGATAAACTGTGGTACACATTCATACAGTGAACTACAACTGAACAACAAAAACAACTACTAATACACAAGAATCTCAAATGTATTACACTAACAATTATTTTTAAATAAAATGTACTGCTAAAATGTACTAGTCACTAAGTTGTGTCCAATTCTTTTGCGACCTCATGGACTATATGTAGCCTGCCAGGCTCCTCAACCCATGAATTTCCCAGGCAAGAATACTGGAGTGAGTTGCCATTTTCTTCTCCAGATCTTCCCAACCCAGAGATCAAACCCATGTCTCCTGCATTGCAGGGGGATTCTTTACAGCTGAGTCACCAGAGTGAAAGAAACCACCCTCAAAGCTACATGGTTTCATTTATATGACATTCTGGAAAAGACATCTAGTGGTTTTTCAGGAGCTGGAGTTGAAGGGGTGGGCTCATTATAAAGAAACACAAAGACAAATTTTTGGAGTGTTGGAAAAGTTCTATGTCTTGATTGTGGTTGTTTTACGACTGCATGCATTTGCTAAAACTCAGCACAGTATACTAAAAAGTATGAATTTTATTGTATGTAAATTATACCTCAGCTAGTAAAGTAATGCTCAAAATTCTCCAAGCCAGGCTTCAGCAATACGTGAACCATGAAATTCCAGATGTTCAAGCTGGTTTTAGAAAAGGCAGAGGAACCAGAGATCAAATTGCCAACATCCGCTGGATCATCGAAAAAGCAACAGAGTTCCAGAAAAACATGTATTTCTGCTTTTTTGACTATGCCAAAGCCTTTGACTGTGTGGATCACAATAAACTGTGGAAAATTCTGAAAGAGATGGGAATACCAGACCACCTGACCTGCCTCTTGAGAAACCTGTATGCAGGTCACGAAGCAACAGTTAGAACTGGACATGGAACAACAGACTGGTTCAAAAGAGGAAACGGAGTACGTCAAGGCTGTATATTGTCACCCTGCTTATTTAACTGATATGCAGACTACATCATGAGAAATGCTGGGCTGGAAGAAGCACAAGCTGGAATCAAGATTGCCGGGAGAAATATCAATAACCTCAGATATGCAGATGACACCACCTTTATGGCAGAAAGTGAAGAAGAACTAAAAAGCCTCTTGATGAAGGTGAAAGAGGAGAGTGAAAAAGTTGGCTTAAAGCTCAACATTCAGAAAACTAAGATCATGGCATCTGGTCCCATCACTTCATGGGAAATAGATGGGGAAACAGTGGCTGACTTTATTTTTTTGAGCTCCAAAATCACTGCAGATGGTGACTGCAGCCATGAAATTAAAAGACGCTTACTCCCTGGAAGGAAGGTTATGGCCAACCTAGATAGCATATTTAAAAGCAGAGACATTACTTTGCCAACAAAGGTCCATCTAGTCAAGGTTATGGTTTGTCCAGTAGTCAGGTATGGATGTGAGAGTTGGACGGTGAAGAAAGCTGAGCGCCGAAGAATTGATGCTTTTGAACTGTGGTGTTGGAGAAGACTCTTGAGAGTCCCTTGGACTGCAAGCAGATCCAACCAGTCCATCCTAAAGGAGATCAATTCTGGGTGTTCATTGGAAGGACTGATGTTGAAGCTGAAACTCCAATACTTTGGCCACCTCATGCGAAGAGTTGACTCACTGGAAAAGACCCCGATGCTGGGAAGGATTGCTCCGGGAGTTGGTGATGGACAGGGAGGCCTGGCATTCTGTGATTCATGGGGTCGCAAAGAGTTGGACATGACTGAGCAACTAAACTGAACTGAAGCCTGATTTTAAGAAAAATTAACAAGCAAAAAATGCAGTAATTATGCAAAAATTTGTTACAGAGGAATTATAGTAGATATGACTTCATAGCCACAAACATGAGTGCAGAATACTATATCTCAATTAAAAAGTTATCTTACAATATTCTTTTAGAGTATCTGTTTACCCTACACTGGGCATATATACCATTTTGTAATGTACTAGGGTATCAGCGTAATTTTTAAATTATTTCAGTACGATAATAATCTAAATAAAAATATTGCACATATTAGCTTTTTTCTTAAACCATTTCCATTAGTTTCTAAATGGGCTCAATGTTTTCACATGCCAAGACACAATGGTATATCATTCCTTTGTTACGACTGATAAAAAACATGCTACTGAGGCCTTCGTGGTTATAAATTTTTCAAATCTCTGGAATACCACTGTCCACTTACTGGTCCACTCCATTTCAGAAATCTCATGAAAACAGTAGTTTAAATAGCTCTTTGCTACATTACAGAGGCACGTATGCTTGGAAGTGAGCGAAAGGGTGGAATGATAGCAATTTTCCTTGCTGTTGGGGGTTGAGAGCAAAAGCAGTCCCAAACTAGGCTCCTTCTGAGGAGTGTAATTCTCCACGATGAAAGCTGGAACCTTTTAAACAGTCTAGATTACATCTGAACTCCTTTTAAAAGGAGTTCCTCCCCGACTCCTGCCTCCACTTCAGGATACTCAGGGACTCTCAATGCCACTGAGAAAACAAGCCACTCTTATCTGTACAGCACAAATAGTCCATATAACGCATTTTCACATGTATTATCTCTTTTCTTACCGAGACCTACGAGAAAGTTTTTTTAAATTGGAATTTTAGAGATCTCAAAACTCACTCAGAAGGTTAGATTAGTTGTCCAAAGATCACACAAGCCAATATGTGGCAGAGCCAGAATATTATTTATTATTCTGTGTATCTATTAGCACCTACTACAGTCTAAAGACAACTAACACTATGGAAACCTATACCCAATGGAGTGTAAAAATATTGCCTATACCTTATCCAATAGTAAGCTAAGAAGAAAACCGAACTTTAAAGATAAAGGTGTATGAAGAAGAACCTATAATCATTCTGAAATTCACACTGATAAAGAATTTTATTGTCAAAAAAAGGTAAAACAATGTCTTGAAAAGACAAATGCTAAGGAACTATTCCATAGGGTGGCTGTGAAGTCTGGAAACAAGTACTATTACTCTAGATGTATCTCAACATAATATTAATAAGCCACATATTACATAATCTCTCTTATGGTTCTAAACTTGGTAGCTATTGTATATTAAAGGAGACTAAGTAAAGAAGGCAATTTACTGACAGCTAAATGTAGAATGAGATCTTGGATGGAAAAAACAAAGGCCAATACTGGAACAATTGTTAAATATGAATCTGGATGCATGTTAGACAACAGTATCGAATCAATGCTTAATTTCCTGAACTTCATAACTGTAATGTAATATGAAAAAGAAAGTCCTTGTTGTTAGGTGATACATATTTTAAGTACTTAAGAGATGAAGGGTTATGAGGTGTGTAACTTCCTCAAATGGTTTCCAAAAGTGTGTATATGCACAGAGAAATCAAATGAAAAATGCTAACAGATGATCTAAATGAAGATTATAGTATTCAGTTATCATTCTTGAACTTATAAGTTTGAATTACAAAAAATAAAGAGTTAAGATAAAAGATAAAACTTCAAATTTTCTGTTTTTAACAGCTAATAGACATTTCCAACACTATCTTTTCTAACAAATTGAATAAAAAAGCTACATTCTTTTTAGTGCCTCTATAAATATAAGTTAACTCTACTTGGAATCAAACAGTATTCGCTGACTTTTTAAAAACTGGGTATAAAACACAGCAGCAAACAACCCATAATGTATCCAAGAATAGCTTGAACTTTATTATCTGCTATGAGAATTTTAGTAAAATTCACATACTGTCCTTTATTTTTAAAGAGCTTTAGATGTGCTGAGAAACAGATAAAATTCAATGTCCAGTTCCTATGGATCATTAAGAGTACTCTAAATACTGAGTAAACTTGCTCTAAGATAGCACATATTTAACTAAAATTCAACTCATTCTAATATATATGATTTCACCATTAAGTGCTTCTCCCACGCCACTTCAAACGATTTTTAGAAATTTTTATCTTGATATAGTCCACTGTGAATGCACTGACGCTGCATCATGCAGACATTTCACTTCCATGAATTCAATCATAAGCCCTCAGAGGAAAAAAACTGAAGATTTCAACAACATAGACACCATTTCACTAAATAAGCAAGCCCTCCCCAAGGAGCACTAAGCAGTATAAGGAGGGAGCTGTCCAGTAACATAAGCGTTTCTCCCAGTGTGCATCTTGCCAAGCTCTGATCCTAGCATTTCAAGTATTTTTCTGTAACAAAGCTCCGAATGCAAGCCAATTTCTTCATCTGTGCTCCAACTAAAGAAATTTATTTTGGGAATTTCTAAAGGTAAAACTAGCTATTTTATACTTCTATGAGATGGAATGAATGAATGGAAACCATACTTCATGATCACTTATCACTTTAAGGGATTTTTAAGGTAATCTGAACCAAAATCTTTGGGGGGGTGGGGCATCATGTGTGCTAAATTCAGTTTAACTTAATCCTAACACACAACTCCAACATAAATGTATTCTATTTCATTATTATAGCAAGAACATGATACACGATAAAGTGAGGATGACTTCTTTCCAAAGGCTACATCCAGAAACAGTAGCCTTTTGCTATGCAGTGAAACAAAGCATCTTTTGGCATTTTGAATCCTCAATGCTTACTAAGCTCTGAATCCTATAGAGTAGAACAGTGTTAATATTTCTTGGTGATCTCCAAAGGAACATCAGGAATCTCATAAAACTGAGCCTCCTCCTTACCTGCAACATTTATTTTTAAATACAACTATTTTTATAATTTTATTCTCCGGTGTCTTATTTTTATAATCCTTAACCTTGATATTTTATATTTTAACTCTTAAAAAAACCCCAAACTATTAGCTTTGAAAATTGTTTTCAACAAAAAGTATAGTAAGCTTTAAAAATTCTATTTAAAGCTTTCAATCTGGATTAAAAAAATCAAGTGTAATAACTTTTCATTTTCAGAATGGGGTATAAACATTGGGAAGATTGATATGGAGATTACTTGTCTAGTATCAACCTAAAGTCACAGATGCAAGAAGTTTCTGTGACATCACGATATAATTCCCTAAAGCCCACTTTTTCATGGCGTACACTGTATTTTCTTTTAAAAGATCTGAGCAGAATAACAAATGTCTTGTGTACTAAAATTTAAAAGGGATCGTGTAGATGTTTGAATTAAAGTCATAAATCTGAGAATCACGGTTGAATGATCTTATCTGAAGCACACAAGTTCTTTATAAAATTCTAAACATAAAGATGTTGCTGGAAACATTATTTACTTTTTTAGCTTGCTTCATTAAAGTGCATGAGTCTGGGATGAACACTGTACCTTCAAAATAAGGCTGACCTTCAAGGGCCAAATCTTTGTTTGATCATAGACCTCTTCGAAAACCTAATGAAAGCTAAGAAAACTCTTTGCAGAAAATTTAATATGTGCACATACACACAAAATTTTAACACAATGTTGAAGGAAGGAGTCAACATAAAATCTACCGATCCCAGAGAAATAACTGCTATCATTGATTATATGGAAGACAGTCTTAAAACCTAATGGTCTGGTATTCATTCATACACACTATGATGAAAACAAGAAGGGTATCAAACAGGCATGTGGAGTTTGAAAAATAGGTGAAGGCTGCTCTGCGGTACCACAACTGTTCTGAGTGCAGAGCAGCCTGGTTCTGCTAATTGTCCATCCCTGCTCTACAACCCCCTCAGACATGAGACCCTGTACCATCTGATCTGTGCCATGACCTCCACCTCTTTTCATCTAGACTCTGCAAGCTTCTTTGATCCACTTCAGCTGTTGACAAGTAACCATCCAGTCTACCCAATACCTTCAGTAACACAACTTAGGGCTTCAGAAGGTAGGCCATTCCAATTTTAGGCAACTCGGGAGAACTAAAAAGTTCTTTTCTAATCTGATGAGCCTGATTTGTAAGTCAAAATGCTGTCCAGAGTTTCTCCTCTATTTACTTGCCGATAGGTAACAAAATAGCTTGCCATTCAAAGTATCTAATCCTAAAACCAGGAGCAAAAATTCATTAAGTCCTACTTTTACCAAAGGGTAAAGTCAGAATTACGCTAAAGAACATTTTCTATTTGAAAATCAAAATCTAAGAGGATCAATATTGTTCAGTTCAAGAAAGATGTAAGGCCTTCGTGTACACATTTCCTACTTTACTGGGTTTCTTTTCACTGCATAAAAAAATTTAAAATATATCAACATTAAAAGATTAACATTATAGTCACTGAAAATTAACATCAGTTCTGCCTGCAAATAGTTTATTCTCTGTATTTCTATTTATGCCTGTGATTCTATAATAAACAGCTCCAATCAATGCAACATAGTCATTATTTATTCATTAGATAAAGCCTGGCTTTCAAGAACTACAAGTTGTCTCAGTCACCTTCAACAGCTCCTTTTTCACAATAATATCTCTTATTGAAACCAGTGTATTAATAAGGCCCATTTGTCATATATAAAGCAATCTCTGAAGAAAATGCTTACTCTCTTTGATAACAAAGGAAATACAAACAATTATATTTGATATTTTCTTCCTTAAACAATCCCTTACTAGTGCTGGACAAAAAAGACTCAGAAATATTTTGCACAGTGACTGACTTAGTCAAATCAGATAAGAACAAGGATAACTAACAGTTATGTAGGTAAACACACAGCAGAATCTCATTTTGAAAGGGCTATAAAGCAAGGGGGCTCCCTCCTGGGCTATGTCTGAGAGAGCCAAACAATGCACATTCTTAAGGAGGCTACCCTCGAAGGAGCTTCTTTATGGTCCTTCAATAATTAAACTCCCTGCACTGATCCAAAAAAGGTCCACCTAAATGAATGCTGTCTTATACTGCAATTACATTGGGGCACAATTTCAGTAAGTTTATATGGTAGGTATACACTAATCCTTGGTAAGAAATACATTTCCTGATAAATAACCATTTTTCTACTTTTCCAGAGCGGCTTGAAGAAGGAATGCTGTGTTTTAAAAAGATACACACCCAAAGTCTAGAAAAGATAATGCCATACACTTATCAGAACTTGTACTACAAACAAATAACACATTAAAGCTCAGGAACAGTCCTCCAAGCATTTCTCTTGTAATAAAAGCATCTATTGAATCGTTTTAGTTGATTCTCCCAGCTGAAAACGGTTTCATCCATCACAAACGTGTACTGAAAAATTTTCTTACACTTCACATTGTTGGATATGCTAGTAAGACTGAGTCAGTTTTAAAATCAATCAACTAACAGTATTAAATCAATATATTTGTACCTAAGCAAATTTTGCCAATCTCCAGTCAATAATATCGGCTTTTTGAAACAAAATTCTTTCACTAGCTTGTTATTCACATAAAATCCAACGCTCGAAATACCTTAAAAGCACGGACTATTATAGACAGTCAAACACTGCCCCACCCCTAGTAAGAGTGGATGACTGGAACATTTTAGTATACTCCATCACGTAGTGGCACAGCTACAGAACTTTCATATTAACGTCAGAAGTTGAACATTTTCCAACAGAATTAAATTTTAAATAGATTTTGCATCATCCTCAATATCAAACGTCACCAACATTCAGGTATACTGAAGGTAAGGAACCGATAATCGCAAACCCTGTAATACAACCCTCTCAACCTTCACTTGCGCACTCTTCTCACTTCCTTTAAGAATTAAGGAGTTTTCTCTATTTCCTACGCAATTAGAAGTACTAGTTAGGAGACTGGAATCACCAAATTATTAAAATTTCAAAGAGTAACAATACAAAAAAAGAGGCAAAGGGGAAAAGCCTATTTGTTTAAATATTCAGGGATCTTACATTTAAAAAAAAAAAAAAAGCATTTGCGGGATGCCAAGAAAGACTTTCAAAATCCACCCCTCCCGCCTTAAGTCCCCCGCTCCCCACCCGCGAGCCCAGTATGGGAAGTCGTTACTCTGACGCGGCCGGGATGCTACTCACCGAGTTTTTCCACCAATTTGAGCATCACCCCTCCAATGTGCACCTCCCCAGTCACTCTCAGGGTGACATCGCGGTTCAGGTCCGTCACATGAACGCTCAGTTCCCACGTCCCATCCGCATAGCAGCCATCTGGCATCCTTATCCCGTCCAGAGCCATGGCTCCTTCCTGCGAGCACGGAGGAAATGGCTCTCGTCAGCGTCACTCCCCCAAAGGAAAGCAAATCCCACCGAACTCGCAGAGTCAGCCGCGGGTGAGAGGAGGTGGAGAACGCGAGGGTTTCCGCACGAAACTCGGGAGAGCCGGCGGCGAGGCCAGCTGCCGGCAGGACTCTGCGCCCCGCGCCCCTTCCCGCGGCCACCCCCCCGGGCTCCCGCCCCGCGGCGGCCCTCGGCGGACACGGCGCCGCCCGCCCCGCGCGGCCCCAGCCTAGTAGCGGCCCTCGCCTAGCGGACCGCGGCGGGCTTCACCTGCCCGCCTGCCGGCCGCACCCAGGCCCGGGAGAGGCCGCCCGCGGGCTCCACGTTCCTCCTCCCCGCCCGCGCTCCCCCTCAGTCCCTGCCGGGCCCGGCCCCTCACCGCGCGCTTCTTACGCTCCCCGGCCCGGGCTGGAGCGGCAACAGGCGCGGAGCGGGGGCTCGCCCGGCAGCGGCAGTGGTGTCGGGTCCCCTCCCCTGCCGGCGAAACGCTGCGTCCCGACCCGAGCGACTAATGGAGTCCGGCCGTCTCTGCCCCTCGCCTCTCCCTCCGCGCTCCACCCCTCTCTCCCCGCCCCCTCAGTCCGAGACCAGCTCCCGCCTCCCCGCCCCGCCGAGCCGCCCTCCGCGGGTCCGGCCGCCTCGCTCGCCCCTCCTCCGCCGTCCCCCGCCGCCGCACTCGGGGCCGAGGCCGCGCGAACTCCCGGGCTGGGGAGGGGTGGCGCGCGGCGGGGAGGCGAGCTGTGCGGGGGAGGCGGGGGCGCCCGCGGCGGCAGCAATCTCGGCCCCGCCGAGCCGCTGCCCTTTTATGGAAATGAAGGACCCGGCGTAGGGATTGAATCCAACATCCGGGCTCTCGGCGGCGGGAGCTGAGGAGGGGGAGCCCGGGGAGCCCGGCTGCCTCCCACCCGTGTGCAGGAGGGCGTCGGGCGCTCCCTTCCACGCTCGCGTCTCTGGCTCCGGGAGGGCATAGCGGCGGTGGGTGTCGGTGCTTCCAGCCGGAGGAGGGGGCTCGTCCGTGAGAAATGGCCACAGGAAATTCCCAGGGCAAGGTCGTTTTCGGGGAACAAAGTCCCCCTGCCCCCTTCCCACGTCTGGAACGAGCCCAAATGTCTCGGGGCGGTGAGGAGTGCCGCACTCCGGGAGCTGGAGACAGGGGGTTGGCGACGTAAAAACTTCTAAAAAAGTAAATGCCCAAGCCAGCTCCGCGAACATCCAACAAAAGAATGAGAAAAATCGGAGAAAGGTGAACCGCAAAATTGCTTTGCAAGCAATGTCCTTCACAATCAGCAACTCCTACCGGACTCCCAAGAGTTTACTTGCGCTCTTAACCCATTCGGAAGCTCCAACCAGAAGTGAGTCATTTAGGTCCACGATGCTGTAGTTAGAGGTGGGGAAAAATCAGGGCAGTGAGGTTTATTAGGAAACTCTTTTCTCCAGCCTTTTCGACTGTGTACGTATTTGTTTATTTTTATTTGTATTTTAGCACTAACAGTCTACTAAGTTATTTAGATGGCTAGACATCCTCTACCCCACCCTCAGCCACACCTTGAAGGAATTTTAATAGCTCTGAACCGGCGCCAGCAGGTATGGGAAGAACTAAAGAATGTTACCTGTTGAGACTGACCAGTGATGGAGAACGGTCCTCCGGCTTCCCACTTCACTTCCACTTCCCCCTTTTACTATCGCACTCAACCGAGAGGGCTCCAGTCAAAAACGCCTACTGGAAAACTGCCTCGCTGGCAAATACAGGGCTCGACGAATTTAGGTCAGGAAGACGCAGATAAGATATCCCACATCCCATAAGACCCCCAGTTCTAAAAGCCTCCAAGTCTTCTTGAACTTTGTCAGACTCTTCACACCCCCACCCTAGGCAAATAATCCTGTGTTCAGCAACGCTATTGGGAAACGAGGTTAGAGGCCTCAAAAAAGGGGTGGGACCCATAAAGGAGTAAAAGAAAAGCAGCGAAGTTTAGTCAGATGCCAGAGGTTTGGCACCAAAAATAGGGAAAACCACTACAGTATTTTCAGCTAGTCATCATGGAGAAATTGATGCCTCGGAGTCTGTAGGCTCTCCACTCTCCAATCATTTCTTCTCATGGCGGTTCTAAATAGTTCACTTGGAAGCAGTATGAACGTCCAGAGAGGAGGCGATGTTTATGTAAATTATGGTGTTGCAAATATAATTGGAAAATGTTTTTAATAAAATAAAGAGTAACTTCTTAGGGTAAAAAAACTACAGAACTGTACATGCAGCTGTAAAAAATCACAAGCATATCTAGTTCTAATTATTAAGAGAAAAAAGAGTGAAAGGAAATACACCAAAATGTTAGCAAGCTCTCTGGGTGTTAAAATCAAGGGAGGTTTATTTGCCTCTCTATTTTTTATTTTCTAAAAATTCCAAAGCTTTGCATTCAGGACTTGTCTGTCACCACCTTTAATTACATCCAGCATCTCAATTTCTCTGGGCATGCCATTACCTTCACAGTGATAGACACAACTGATAGAGCAGCTGCTGGACACCTGGACAGGACCTTCAGGGGTTTCCTTTTGTGTTTTTAAATATCCCCAAATAAGACGTGAGTTCTTTGAGAGCAGGGACTTGAAGTTCTTTGCCTTGCCCACAAATTTACAGATACCTTGACACAAAATGAAAGACGTGCTAGGATTAAATCAACTCAAAAGGCTAGGAAATACTGTGTTTGCCCCATGGAGATATTTCATTTTGGGGGGAAATCCTGTCTTTGAAATGTATGTGCTTATTTCTACACCTTATACTCCAAAGATTTATGGCAATATATAATGATGCATAAACTATGAGATAGCATACATTATAAAGGGCACAAAACAACAAGGAAAAAAGATGAGAAGTGGAGGATTAGAGACTTAAAATAGAGCCAGGAATGAGGCTGAGAATTGTACCTCAACAACTTTTCAAGTGCTCCAGCAAGCTCTGAATGACTATGACTTCTTAAACATGCCTTTGTAGAACCAAAAATATCCACGTCCTTTCTGAATATTTCCTTTCCTTCAGACAAATTTGTCTAAGCCAACTGTTGTATCTCAGAAACTCTTTCAATGCTCAGTATCCACATTCTAGTTCTTTTTCTAACTCTCCAGAGAGTTACTTTCTGAACAACCTCCCACCACAATCCCTACTACTCTGACTGCTGCCGATTTCTGTGAATGTTTCCTACATTAGGACGGGGAGCTGGGAGCGGGGTGTTAATATTGCAAATATCAGTCCCCTTTCTTAGCATTTGAAACAGCTTAATTATAGCTTTACAAGCGACTTTACTAGCTTCAGATAATCAGCAGTTGGTGTTCGAGCCGACTGGAAGCACAGGGTAGGCAGTGACCCCCTAAAAGAACTATTAGAAGAATAGTTAGGCTGAGTTGGGTGCAGCTGGCCCCTGTAGGCTCTCTTTTTGAGTGTTTCAAGCTGTTGCTTGCTTTGAAGATTAAAGAGGAGTCAGACTTGAATCTCTGAAACTGGGGAATTTTTTTTCTCGATTATTGAGTGAGACCTTCAAATACATTTCTTAAATGTTTACTTCCACCTAACATTTCCCAGTGTGTTCAGATGTGGAATCTTATCTGAAATCCCCCGCTAGAACCTCTAAGACAATGCAATACTTATGGTACTTACATCATACTGAAAAGTAGCCGAGAACTCCAGTGTTTGGAAGAACAGCTCAAGCACTGAAAGCAGCAATATCCAAATAAGGTACCAAGCACTGGGCTTAGGTTTAGACCAAATGATACCTCACAGATCTGCCGTCAAATGCAGCCCTCTGGCTTGGTAATCCGCAAGTTGACTTCAGCTTTTTCTCTGAGCCCACTTAAACTGTGCTTTACAATCTTAAAAGGTTCATAGCAAATATAACCACTGAGTTTGAAATATGGAGAGGTTGGGGGATAGGAGAACATAAAGGAAGGTTTGTGTGAGTATAAATGTGTAGAAGTATTTTAAAATGCACTTAAAAATGCCATTTGAGGCCAGCAAGATGAAATGTAATGAATTATTCCTGTCAAATACCAGGTGAGCAGAATTCTCTGTTTGTCTCAGGGATTACCAAAAATGGAGCTCCCTGTGAAAGCTACTAAGGAGGTAGAAATCAAGAGGCATGGAGTGTGAACTAAGAATGGGAAGGAAGGTTGCAGGGGCCACTTTTTTGATAGAAGTGGTATTCAAGGTGGATGGCAAGGAAAAGCCTGGCAAAATGAGCTACAAGGAAGATTGCTTCAGGGTGGGGCTGTTTTGACACAGGCCTAAAGAAAGCCTCTGAGATAACATTGAGATCTCTACTTCAAGGGGAAAAAAATACACTTGTATCTACTGCTCTAGATTACAGAAAGCTGTTTGGTAGAATATCGTGCTGGTTGATCCTTAGAAAACAGGTTTTGAACATCACGTCATCTTGTGAAATGTTCTGCCTCTGACAGAAATATGAACTGTTCACACACACTGATACAAACAAGGTGGCTAACTGTGTGCTTAGCACAGCGCAGGGCACTGAGACATATCTGCAGATGTATAACACATGTCATAAGCTCTTAAGGAACATGTTTCTAATATTAGAATATTTAAAACACCAGAAAGGCTATCCATATGCATAAAGAGTTAAATTAGACCTTATACCATTTACAAAAATTAACTCGAAATGGATCATAGACCTAAATATAATATTTAAACTGTAAAATTCTTAGAAGAAAACATAGGAGTAAACCCTTGTCACCATAGATTAAATGATACCTTCTTAAAGAGAACATCAAAGCAAAAACAATGAAAGAAAAACTAAGTTGGGTTTTATCAAAATCAAAAATGCCAGTATTTCAAAGGACAGTAACAGAAATGTGAAAAGAGACGGGGAAGGGTTAGGTAGGGAGTTTGTCATCAACATGTACATACTGCTTTGTTGAAAATGGAAAACCAGCAAGGACCTACTGTATAACACAGGGAACTCTGCTCAATGTTTTGAGGCAGTCTAAATGGGAGGGGAGTTTCGGTGAGAATGGATATATGTATATGTATGACTGAGTCCCTTTTCTGCCCACCTGAAACTATCCTACAGCATTGTAAATCAGGTATACTCCAATATAAAATAAAAAGTGTGTTTTTTTTTTTCCAAATTTCATTTTAAAAATGTGAAAAGAGGGAATTCTCTGGTGGTCCAGTGGTCAGGACTCTGTGCTTCCATTGCAGGGAGTACCTGAGTTCATCCCTGATCAGAAAACTAAGGTCTCGTGTGCTGCAGAGCAACTTAGCCCATATGCTCCTACTACTGACCCCACGAACCACAGCTAGAGCCTGTGTGCCACAGCAAAAGATGCAACGAGAGATCCCACGTGACACCACAAAGATCCTGAGGATGGCAACTAAGATCTGACGCAGCCAAGTAATTAATTAAGTTTAGAATGGGCAAATGATCTGAGTAGACAGTTCTTCAAAGATGTACAAATAGGCGAAAAGCACGTAATGAGATGCTCAACATTATTAGGCATCAGGGAAATACTAATCAAAACTGCAATGTGATAACACTTTCCGTCCACTAAAATGATATAATAAAAAAGATGACAGTAATGAGTATTGGCTAAGATGTGGAGAAATTACAACCCTCACGCATTGCTGGTGGGAGTGCAAAATGGTCAGCTGTTTTGAAAAATGATTTGGCAGTTCCTTAGAATGTTAAATATAGAATTCCCATATAACCTAACAATTCTGTTCCTAGATATATACCCAGGAGAATTGGAAACATATGTCCACACAAATACTTGTATACAAAGATTGTTCTTTTTGTTCAATCACCCAGTCGTGTCTGACTCTTTGTGCCCCCATGGACTGTGCAACACGCCAGTTCTCTCTGTCCCTCACCATTTCCCGAAGTTTGCCCAAGTTCATGTCCATTGCATTGGTGATGCCATCCAGCCATCTCATCCTCTTCTCCTCCTGCCCTCAATCTTTCCCAGCATCAGGGACTTTTCCAATGAGTCAGCTGTTCGCATCAGATGGACATAAAGCTGGAGTTTCAGCTTCAGTATCAGTCCTTTCAACGAGTACTCAGGGTTGATTTCCCTTAAGATTGGTTTGGTCTCCTTGATGTCCAAGGGACTCTCAGGAGTCTTCTCCAGTGCCATAGTTTGAAGGCATCAATTTTTCGGTGCTCTGCCTTCTTTATGGTCCAGTTACATTAATAATAGCCAAAAGATAGAAACAACCAATGTCGTTCAAGTGATAAGGACATTTGGGTTATTTCCACCTTTTGACTATTATTAATATTCATATAGAAGCATTTTTTAGTGAATCATTAAAAACTTAAAGGGAAGGGGCTTCTCTGGTGGCTCAGTGGAAAAGAATCCGCCCATGAATGCAGGAGACAGAGGTTCAATCCCTGATCAGGGAAGATCCCTCATGCCTTGGAGCAACTAAGTAAGCCGCAACTTTTGAGCTTGTGCTCTAGAGCCCAGGAACTGCAACTACTGACCCCATGTGCCACAACTACTGAAGCCTGCGTCCCTGAGAGCCACCACAATGAGAAGCCCCTGCACCACAGCTAGAGAGTAACCCGTGCTTGCTGTAACTAGAGAAAAGTCCGCGCAGCAACGAAGGCTCAGCACCGCCAAAAATAAAATTTAAAATAAATTATTTTAAAATGACGTTAAAAAATCAGAAGGGATAAAAATTCTATTACGGTAATGACTAAATTGTGAAGTCCAGACCTGCTTTGAAGATTGTGATAACCTAGCCTCTGAAAGACAGTCATCAAGAGAGTCATGGGATGTGTTCTGAAGATAAATCTAAGCAGATCTGAAGTAGTAGATGGAGTTAGGCCTATCCAGAGGTGTGGTATGTGAAATCATGAGGCAGAAGTGAGCACGGCATGATCACCAGCCAGAGAGAAGAAAGGAGGAAATGCCACAGAGTTGCACTGGAGAAGAGTGAGCATGGAGTGAGGCCGACTAGTGAGTTTAGAGTCTGAGAAAGAGAATGGGGAGCCATTAAAAAACTGGCTCACAATAGTAACATCATGAAAGCAATGTTCAAATGAGATTAATCCAAGAAAAATATGCATGATGGAAGAACGAAGAGACTAAAGTCCAGAAGTTTGCTTGCAATAAGCAAGCATCTCTTAGATGCAAGAGAAAGTCTTTGGCTGGTAAGGTAAGTAATAGGGAGTGAGAGATGGAGAGAATTTAATGTGTCAAAAGTTTTTGTGCATTTTTGATGTTTAAAGTGCTGCGCAGGACACTATACATGTACTTCACAATAACCTTGAGTTTTTATTATTATCCTTATTTAATATGAGTTAACTGATAGCCAAACTGATTATCTGGTTGTCTAAGTTGTTCTAAATTACATGGTTGGTACTTGGAAGAAGTGGGTTTAAAACAGGTTTGAAAACAGAAGATCATAAATGCTTCAAAGTTTTTACCATTGGGTGACCAGAAAAAACAGTGGAGTTACTGAACTGGAAAAGAAAAATTGGGAGGAGCTGATTTCAGGGACCAAGGGAAATGTGAAGCTTTTTTTTTTGTTTTTTTAAAAAAAGAAATATTGAGCTTGAGGTGAAAGCTGTACATCCCAGTGGAAACACTTGGAGGACAATTAAATAAACAAGCCTAGTAATCTTGTGAGAGGATCAGATCACACAGAGAAAAGTCATTAACATTGAGGCAAGCCTTCATGGGTGTCTCAGCTTCCCAAATGAGACTGACCCTTGGGGAACTGCTCTCCAAGGGTGGAAGCAGGAAGAAGAGACATCTAAGGCAACAGAGAAGAAAGAATCGGAGTAGGGAAAAGAATCAAGGTAGTTCAGTGTCTTGCCAACCAAAACAAAGAAGGAAAGAAGCCATTCCAAGAAGGAAAGGTGGTCAGCAGTATCCAATGATGCCGAGAAGTCCAGGAGAATAGAGTGCCAGAAGAAGACGAGGCTGGTGAGAATCATCGCTCACCTTGGAGAGATCGCTTTACAGCCAACCCACTGAAGACAGAGTTCAAACAGCTAAAGGAAAGTTTATCAATAAAAGGAAAGCAAGAAATAGGATGGTAATTTGGAGGTGCCACAGGAGCAGAGATGGTTTTTCAAAACAAAGGGGACCTGAGCATTCATAAAGACCGCGGAAGACATAAGAGGGAAATGGTTACTTAACACCGAAACCAAATTACCTCTGGGATTATCTGGGATTGTACCAAAGATTAAGGGGGAATAGGAGCAGCCCTTGGCAAGACAGAATACAGACTCACAAGCTTGCAAGGATAGAACTGGGTTATTGGAAGGTTCTAACCATTTTATAAGAGTGGAAACGCACGGCAGGATCCAGCAAATTGGTGCATAAACTTATTTAAATAAATAATGTCTATATTAGTCAAGAAGAGGGTGGGGCTGGCTGAGTTATTGTGCTTCTCGGATGGACACCCTCCCAGGAGGTCAGATTGGGGCCAGGATGTAAGAAAGGAAGGATGTGATTAAGAGATTATTTCAGTACGACAAGGACAGAAATTCAGAGGCCGGTAAGTGAAAACCATTGGTAGCAGCACAGATGCCAACTTTCCTGCCCCAGAGAAGCTGCAGGGGGTCAGCTGGCCTGGGGACAGTATAGCTGTCACGTGTAAGTCACTGGAAGGCTACAGGCCAAGAGGTCAACCCCCACAGCTGCCTTCTGCAGCCAATTCCTGCAACACAGCAAAAACTCCCACTTGATAAGTGTTTCCCTGTTAATGAACACACTAGGCTCCTCCCTGATTTTCAGTGTTATTTACTCTCTAGCCAGTTCCTCCTTGTTTTTAGTGGCAGGTAAATTGCTGACTCCCAACCCCCATTCGGAGAAAAGATCCCTCCCCTTTGTGCTTTGTATCACAATGCCCTCTTCAAATGCATAAACCCTCTTTTCTTCCCAAACTAGGAGTTGCAATTCCACTAAAAGAGCCAAGCCAGAAAGTCACCCACAATTCCAGTTGCCCTAAGGCCAACTCAGTTCAACTTGGAAGGACAAAAGTGCTTTTTATCCACTTGCTCCTAAACAGGTGCTCAGGTGACAGAGAATTGACCACAGCTGAACATCACCACCTGGTGCCTGGGAGGTGTCACTGCAAATCTTCTTTCCCCGTTGAATTAAATTCAGCATAAATTTCATTATGAAATTAGTGAGCAAATGGAAAAAAAATGCATCTATGAAAATATAAACTCTTCATTTTGGGATCCCATTATTTTTTTAGGACTGTGCTCTTGGAGATATCCACACTATTCCTGCATCAGCAATTTTTCCTGCTTCATCATTCTCCGCTTGCTTCAGATCAATGCCATCATCATATAGACAGACTCTGTGCTGTGCTTTGTGCTTAGTTGCTCAGTCTTGTTGGACTCTTTTCGACCTTATGGACTGTAGCATGCCAGGCTCCTCTATCCGTAGGATTCTCCAGGCAAAAATACTGGAGTGGGCTGCCATTTCCTACTCCTGGGGATCTTTTCAACCTAGGGATTGAACTCCTGTCTCTTGAGTCTCCTGCACTGGTAGGTGGGTTCTTTACCACTTGTGCCACCTGGGATGCCTCTACCATTTCCCATTTAAAGAAAGAAGAAGATCTTTCTTGATGACATATATCCCTCCACTACCCATACTGCTATGGTCCCCTTGAACACAAAACCACTTGTATGAGATGCTTATGTGCAACATATCTATTTCCTCAAGTCTAAATTACTTTTTAATTCACCCTCAAATTAGTTTCTGTGGTCGCTTCTCCGCTGACACTCATGAGTTCTCTGTTGCAAAACGTGCAGTGCCTTTTCCATCCTCTCCTCACTCAAACTTTCAGCAGCATTAGATGCTGTCTGCTCTCTTTCTAATTTCTTGATCCTCTTGGACTCTGGAAATTGCCATCTCCTTATTTTTGTTCTACCTTTCTGTCTTCTTTTTTTCAGTCTCCCTTGCTGGCTCCTTAGCCTCTAGCCAAGCCCTAAATTCAACCTGGGACCTCTTTTCTTTTCTGTATGCATTCTCTCTCTAGCCTACCTTCTTCTACTTTGAGACTTCAAATGTTGTCTCTATGCTGATGATTCCAAGTCTCTAGCCCAGATCTGTCCTTGGAGCTCCAGACTTGGAGATTCATGTATAAAAAATATTTCACACTAATGTGTGCAATGTGACACTGACTTTCTTTCAATATCTATTTCTGCTCCAGTATTTCCCATCTCAGTAAATGACACCATCATTCATCCATTTGCTGAGCCTTAAAGCTGGGTTTCCCACATTCCTTCACCACCACTCCTCCAGCAACTAAGTACATGCTAAGTCCGTCTGTAAAATAAATCCTGAATTCATCCACTTCTCTACACCTTCACCATCACCATCCTGGGGCTGGCCACCAGCTTCTCAGTTGGGTTATTTATTCAAGAGCCTCCTAAGTGGTCTCTCCACTCTTCCCCTCTCCAGTCCATTTCCTACCGAGTACCCAGAGTGATCCTCTAAATATGTAAATCACAAGATTTACTCTTCTCTTAGAAACATCAACAGCTTTCTCTGCATTTGGGAAAATGCAGACTAAGATACACAGTCCAAATACCCCGTGTAAGGTAAGCTTTCCCTCACTCCCAGACTAAACTGGTTTACTCTGCTACAGGCTGTTTTTAAGGCCTCTTCTTTCATATCACAGCACTGCTCACAGTTTACAATTAGATATTTGTATGATTCTTTGGCTAATGTATGCCATCCCTACCTTGAAGGAACAGTGTTTATCCCACCCTGTTTTATCCTCAACACCCGCCAGTACCTGGCACAAAAATAGATACCTAATAAATATTTGTTGAATGAATGACAGCCAATGGATAGTATGTTTTCACCCATAACTTGTTGAAGGTCTAGCTGAGAAATTCTCAGATTTTATGTCATTACATTTCAACATATTTTTCTTTTACATTCCTTCTAGACTCCTCTTTCCTTTAATAAATCTCAATGTTTTTATTTTATGTTTAGGACAATAACATTCTCCACATAATACTAGGACTCGCCCTTAATTTGATCCAAATTTATCTTATCTCCTTTCCAACCAAAATATGTGTCCTCTTAACTATAGAAACAACTCCTTCTGTGATAGGACTTTAAATTTCAAGTCACAGTATTTCTGGACATCCATCCTCAAAGCCTATAAAAGCTTTTTTTTTTTAATTTTTTTATTGAAGAATAATTTCTTTACAGAATTTTGTTGTTTTCTGTCAAACCTCAACATGAATCAGAGTATAAAGGCTTTTAATTGCAGGCTTCTATTGGCATTCCACTCCAGTATACTTGCCTGGAGCATCCCATGGACAGAGGAGCCTGGCAGACTATAGTCCGTGGGATTGCAGAGTCGGACATGATTGAGCGACTAACACGCTATTGGGATTAGCAATTCTACAGGAGGTGAACATGTGAATTTGTTGTTGTTCAGGCACTAAGTCGTGTCTGACTCTTTGCAACCCCGTGGACTACAGCACGCCAGGCTTGCCTGTCCTTCACTATCTCTTGGAGTTTGCTCAAACTCATGTCCATTGAGTCGGTGATGCCATCCATTCATCTAATCCTCTGTCCCCTTCTCCTTTTGCCTTCAATCTTTCCCAGCATCAGGGTCTTTTCTAATGAGTTGGCTCTTTGCATCAGATGGCTGAAGTATTGGAGCCTCACCTTTAGCATCAGTCCTTTCAATATTAAATAATTTTGCATTCCTGAGAATTGGCCCTTATACATAATTTATTTTTGAGTGTGAGAAAATGGGGAAAAGACACATCTCCCTTCTCCCCACAACTCCTAGGTCTTTGCCCACAAGGGAAGAGTTGTTAATATGTAGATTAGAGTCCACATTATTAGTTGGGGAGGTTTGTTAACAGGTTAAGTTTAGTGTTTGTCCAAGTTGGAACCTATCTCCAGCATCTTTTGTGTGGTAGCCTTTCTCCATCTGGGGCAGACTCAGTGCCTCCTCTCTTCCATTCTATATGCCCTCCAGAGGTGCACGCTCCTCCTATTTGGAAGAAAGAAATGAAACCTTAAGCAGAAGCCACATTCTCCAATCCAGCCAGAGACCATTTCATAATTCAATATTTATCTCCTAGACAGGGAGTGTTTCCAGTAATCAACCCAAATTTCTAAATTTCATCTTGTTCTCTTGGAGGTTATTTCCTCTCTGGGAGAAGATACAATTTTTAAATATGGTATAAGTGTACCGACAACTTTTCAGTAGGCAATGTATTTCTTTAGTCCCTTCAATGAAATTAATACCCTTAATCATCTGTTTTTATTGTTTTTTCTGAACACCTATCATTTTTTCATCCTTTCCACGTCTATATGAACTTATTTTCTACTTGTAGTCTTATTATTTTATTTAAATTTTTTTAAAAAAAATGATACAGATAATCAGAAGACATTCTGTGTGTTTGTTAAAATATTTATTTATTTAGCTGCACTGGGTCTTGGCTGCAACCCGTGGGATCTAGTACTTCCCTGACCCGGGATCAGACCTGGGCCCCCTGCACTGGGAATGCGGAGTCTTAGTCACGGAATCACCAGGGAAGTCCCTAATTCTTTTTTTATTTAATTAACTATTTTTAGTAGTGATTTTTTGGTAGTAAAATAGTATAAGATAAAATTTGCCATTTTAGCCATTTTTCAGTGTACAGTTTAGTAGCATTAACTACATACACATTGTCCTGCAACCAGTGCCACCATCTGTCTCCAGAGCTTTGTCATCTTCCTAAACTGAAACTCTGTACCTATGAAGCACTAACTTGCCATCCTCTCAACATCCCCTAGCTGTTTTACTTTCTGCCTCTATGAATTTGATTGACTATTATAGTCACTTCATGTAAGTTCATTTTTATTTCTTAAAGGGACTAACACCTCTAAACTGTAACATACCATGATTTTAAATGATGACAAAACTAAAAATAACCTTATTACAGTTGTATTAATTCGAGAGTGATAGTCAAAATAGTTAACAGCTGGCATTCCAGGGACAGAGGATCCTGGCGGGCTACGGTCCATGCAGTTGCAAAGAGCTGGACACAATTGAGTGACTAACACTAACAACTGGCATGGCAGTGACACTGGGCAATGAGAACAAAGCTCAGCCCAGGCAGAGTGGGTGATGGATGAAAAGAACAGCACAGTCTAATTGTGCAGTTGATTTTATTGGCCTTGTAGATTTTTTTTTCAGGACTAATGGAGTTTTAATCCTTTAAAATACTTGAGGGAGAGAAATAAGTTACATGTCTCAAGGAGAATGATGGGTAAGAAAACTCCACTGGAGTCGTCCCATGCAGGACAGAGTTGAAAGAGCATTCTGATCTATAAATTCTATTAAGAGAATTTATAGTGATAAGCAAAAGAAACACATTTTTTTCAAAGGAAACTAGGAGATAGCAGTCTGGAGGAGGTCGCAATATAATTTTCAAAAACATGACTTTTACAGAAATACACAATATGTCAAAGATTTATTTAATTATTAATGAAGAAACAGGAGGATGGTGAAATTGATCCAAAGAGGATCTAAGAAGCTGATATATAGGATTGGTGAAAAAAAGAACACTGGAATAAGATGGCAAAATTAGGTACAAAAACTGGTAGATGTCCTAAGAGTAAAACCATAATCTTTGAGATTATCATATTGACTGGGCAAAAATCATTATCAATTTTCTATGGTAATATTTAACTTCACAGAGTCTAGGCTCGAAGCAAAAGTAAATGGCCAACCAAACAAAATTACATTTCCTAGACCATCAGACTTGTTAGGCAGTCTTGTTAGAGATAATACTCTAGGAGAATATTGAAAGGGCACACAGTACTTTGTTTTATTTGTTAAGTTTGGGGTACTTTGTTTACAGTGATGTGCAGAGAGCGTGTGTTCTCAAATCTCCCCACTATCCTTACTAAAGGCATGTTGTGTTGGTAGAAAATCCTTCCTGTCCAAAATGAGGTCTGAAAGTTGGGAGAAGACCTGAGAGGGTCACCATGAAACTCTAGCATAATGACCTTAGATAGTTATCCACTTTTAATAAGTTATGTCACCTGGTTCTAGCATTTGGGTTCCAGGTACAACCTCTTATACTGTGTCACCAATGCCACAGGAAAACTGCAAAAATTAATACTACGAATACCCACATATCTTCTGCTTAAATTCACTAACTGTTTGCATTTTGTAAATTTGCTCTATCTCTTTCTCCAATTCCCACAAGTATATTTTCTGGAGCCATTTGAAAGTTAATTATATTTACTATGAAATTTTACTCCTAAATACTGTGACATGTAGTCTTAAAAATAGGAAGGTTTGGACTTCCTTGGTGGTCCAGTGGTTAAGAATCCACCTGCCAGTGCAAGGGACACAGGTTCAATCCCTAGTCTGGGAAGATCCCACAGCAGGCTGTGCACAGCCTGCTGAGCACATGTGCCCTAGAGCACGTGCTCTTCACAAGAGAAGCCACAGTAATGAGAAGCCGGCACACCACAACTAGAATAGTCCCTGTTTACCACAACTAGAGAAAGCCTGTGTGCTGCAATGAAGACCCAGCACAGCCAAAAATAAATAAATGAATATTTAAAAAGAGAACTTTAAAAAAGCAGAGTAGATACTATGATGCTTTCCCTGGATTCCCCTTCAGGGATGAAGAACTTATTCCCCCCTATTTTGGGAGTGCCTCTGGCAGGTAGCCCTTAGCTGTTGGCCTTCCCTGGAAGTTGTCTTGGCTGGGAAGACCATGTAGCGCAAGGTCACAACTTTTCGGGGGCCATCTGCATCCCATGACTGATTGATGTAGAGGTTTAAAGGCCTGGACTCCTTCCCGACCGAGGACAGCTTGGAAGGATCATTCCAGCTTCAGCTCCTTAGGCGGTCACGAGGCTGTAGCTGAAACTGCATTGCAACCCAAACTTCCTCTCTGCTCATTTCTGCTTTGTTCCCTCTTCTGTTCTCTTCCATAGGTATTGATTCCAAGAGCACTTCCCAATAAAATTCCTGCACATTAATCTGTTTCGGAGTTGGCTTCTCGGGAACCTCAACCAGAGAGGTGCCAGAAGTGGTTTGAGAGAGCTGAAACTAATATTATCAATTTTAGTGACTTATTTCAAAATTTTATCATCATGGAATTTAAAAAGTACTTTCTCATGTTAGACTTACAACTCTCTTGTTTCAAAGGTCTCCAAGATGTATTGCTTGCAGGAATTAAGATGCGGAATATTGTATATCATGAGCTTCCATTTGTGAAAAAAAGAAAAATGGAGAATACATTTACATATAAGCTTCTATGTGCATAGAATATCTTTGTAAGGAAATACAAAAAATTTGCAGTAGAAGTTGCCTTGAAACAGAAGATCAGAGGTCTAGGGGTAGGGGACTGACTTACTTTAAGCCCTGTCATATTATTCTAACTATCATGCACTGCATGACCTTTTTTTTAAAGGCTGGAAACAAAAAAAAAGAAAGACAAAATGGTAATGGTCACTAATTCTGGCTGATAGGAATGAATATGGGTTTCGTTGTAATGGTTGTCATTTTCTGTAGTTTTAAAAATTAACATTTCTAACACCCAAAACTCATTTGTTTAAATTGATTTCTCCTTGTGGATATAGAGACCATTCTACTTATTGAAACATTTCATTTATTTGAACATGTTCTGTGAATGAATGAATGAGAGTTCATCTTCATCAATTATTATACAAAGAGGGAAATACGCTATCACCTGATACAGGGCTATTGACATTGGGCCCTGTGCCAAGGACACAAATGTGAAATGTCACAAAGCGTTTGTTAAAGCCAGCCGAATCCTCTCCCTTCTGCTTCCAGTTTTCACAAGTGTGCACGAGGCAGAGCTTGATGAACTTCTCCGCTGATGAGAAGGTTGGACATTAAACCACAGAAAAGGGAAGAGCTAGCTCTGCTTTGCGATCAGTACATGTTTTTGACTCACTGATGACTACTTGGACGCTATCAATGGATTCTAGTCTCTGGGCGGGGTCTTTTGTCTCTTGGGACGCATCATGAATTAGTTAAGGTCACAGTGGTGCTGCTTTGCTTGCGGCAGCTCCTGAGGACTAATACATTTCTGAAAATGGGAAAAAGGCCAAGTTCATGTCTTTCTGAATGAGGGATGAAGGAGATGACTTTGAAAAGTATTAAGCCTGAGGCGATATCCTGAAAAGTAGTGCAATAAATCGGCCAAATACCACTTTGGAAGTGCTGAGAAGTGAACAAAGCATAAGGTATGGTTTTATAATAAATGATCCTTGTCCGACTCATCTAATTTCCTTTTAGGCAGAGGGATAAGCCTGGCTGAAGGAAAAGAAACAATAAATTAAACAATTTTTTAACCTAAGAAAAATTTTCATTTTAACGAATTAAAATGAGAAAAACATATTCTAGGCAGATATACTGGTAGAAGGATTAAACTCTTCAGAAGAATCATTGTCAACCTTACAACAAATGTGTTTTAAAGGAATTACAAAGGGATTATGTAGATACTGGCTCTACATTCATTTTAAGCAAGACATGTTTATTGAACACTTAATGTTTTCCAGGCTCTATTCTAGATGCTAGGGACATAATATTGAATAAAACAGACTAAAATTCTTGCCTCTGTGGAGCTTATATCCTAGGGGGAAGAGAATATATACATATTCTTTGTTAGATAATGGTAAGAGTTAAAAAAAAAGTAGTGATAGAAGATAGGAAGTATGGGGAAAAGCCTTACAATTTTAGATAGAATGGCTGTTGGAAGGCCTTATGAAAAGGTGGTGTTTATGTAAAGATTTGAATAAGGTGAGAGAGAGTCATGCAGATACTTAGGTAAGAGCACTTTAGATGTGAAAACGGCATGTACAAATGTCCTGAGGCAGGAGCATACCTGGTGTTCTGTATTGAGGTTGCAGCAGAGTGAATAGGAATTCAGGTCAGAGAGGTAGCAGAGGCCAGATCAGGAGGCTTTATTGACTTTAAACCCCAACCTTTGAAGGGGAAAGGACCCTCTCCTTACCTCCTGGTCAATGAGGGAGCAGGTATACTGGACAATTGATTATTCTTACTCAGGACTTGGAGCCATAAGAAAGCCTTTGGCACAGGTGCGGTTGCAGTGAGAACCCACGGCAGCAGTGTCCACTGTGTGGTATGTGCAGCGCCAGCAGTAGTGTCCCACCTGGAGTGTCATGGTCGGGTCTTCCACCCAGCCGTCCTTCAGTTCTAACCATGTTCTGTGTATAGTTCTCCAACCTTCCTATTGTCTGTGAGCTAACTGGTAAACCAATGAAAACTCCCATCTGGTGGCTCAACAGTAAAAAATTTACCTGCCAATGCAGGAGGCGTAGGTTCGATCCCTGGGTCAGGAAGATCCCTCAGAGAAGTAAATGGCGACCCACTCCAATATTGTTGGCTGGAGAATTCCATGGACAGAGGAGCCTTGTGGGCCATAGTCCGTGGGGTTGCCAAAAAGGTGGACATGACTTAGTGACTAACAAAGCCAGCCAGAATTGCTTCCTTGGAACTAAAGGAGCTATTAATAAAAATACTGATGGATACTCATGAAACTCAGGATTATTGTTCAAGTCATTCTTTATAGCTCAGATACTGTTAGTAAAAAGCAGACAGACATGCAGAGAGAAAACAAACTAATACCTGATTCGTTACTACTTACTATAACTGTTGTTTCTGGTGGATTACCAGCTAACATAAAATAGGTCTGTACAGTAGTTCATGTTCCAAAGATGGCTGTAATGACATCTTCCCTCCCACATGCTCTTTTGCATGGTGAATTTGTTATTCCCCCAACAAGAAGTGAGTGGCATATGTTTCCTCTCTCTTTGAATCTGTGCTGGCTCTGAGATGTATTTTGACCAATAAAATGTGACAGAAGTGATATGTAATTTTCAAGGCTGGTCTTCCATCTTGGAAGCCAGCTGCCATGTAAGAAACCCTCTGCTCTGCTGGAGAGAGACCAATGGAGAGAAGCCTGAAGACACCTTGACCACTCCAGCCCCGACCAAACTGCCAGCTGAACGTAACCTCCTGAGTGAGCCAGACAATGATATGTGAAGCAGGACTACCAGCTGAGCCCAGCCCAAATTCCTGATCCACAGAATCCTGAGCAAATAAAATGGCTGTTATTTTAAGCCTCTATATCATCAGGCTGTTTATTACACAGCAATAGATAACTGAAATGTATAAATATTGTCACAATACAAAACCTTAATTAATCACTTAACTGCATGAGTTTTCAGGCAGGAGATTTTAAAAAATAGGGGTGTGTGTGTGTGTGAGTGTGTGTGTGTGTGTGTATTGGGGGAAAGTCAAAGAGATGTCTAGGAAAACTGAAGGAGGAGAAAGAAAAAAAGGAAAATAGTTAACAGAAGGGCTCACTTTTTTCTCAGGATCATATTTGAACTTGAGAATTGGAAATCAGTTTACTAAACTGACCTGTGTTCAACTATTGGTCATAAAAAAAGTGTTTATCTACCACCCCACCCTTCAGTGGAGAAATTGGTACAGGCATGATTTCACTGGTTTTGCTCGCTGATGCATCCCCAGATGACTGGAACAAGAACTCATAAGTGCTCACTGAAGACTTGTGGCAGGAAATAAACACACAAGAAAACCATAATATAATTTAAAAATTTTACCTAATAAATATCAGAAGTGAAATAGAGTAGTTCATCCAATTTAGGGTTTCTAACCTGATAAAATGGGAAGAGCAGAATGGGTTAATTGGAGAGAGTTCCAGAAACCTATAAAAGAGTTAAATACCATTACCAGAGACTTCAAAGGGTCAGGAAGGCTAATGGTCAAAATAAAAGCAAGGTTTGTGAAAACTATTCATAAAAAGGCTTTAAGCTGTGTTTCTTTTAGCAACAGTTCTCTCTGATTTAGACCTCTAATTTTATCTTCATCTTTTCTTTTGTCAGAAAGAAAAAGGTGAAGCTAAAATTTTTCTTTTGTCTTATTTTCTTAAATCAGAAAAAAAGGCTTTCACTTTGGAAAGTATAAAATATACATGTAAAGAGATACAGAAAGAGACTTCCCTGGTGGCCCAGTGGTTGAGAGTCTGTCTTCCAATGCAAGGGATGCAGGTTCAATATTTGGTTGGGGAACTAAGATCACATGTGCTATGGGGCAACAAAGCCTGTGTGCTGCAACTACTGAGCCTGTTTGCCCCAGAACCCAAACCATGCAACAAAGACTCACGGCAGCCAAAAATAAACAAATAAATAAATTAATAAAAGAGATACAGGAGATGGAGCATCTCACTGTTTCAGAAGAGTTTAGGTCTCTCGGCCCCAGAGCAAGGTTTAGCAGAGGGTGGCATGGCCCCACTGAGTGTTCTCAGTTGGTTATATTCAGAAGGCCTAGAGGCCCAGCCTTCCTGAAGAGAAACGTGTCTCATCTGAAAGTTTAGGTCTAAGGCCAGACACTGTTTGGACTGAACAGCTTCATAAGAGCCACAGTCCTCCTCTTTGAGGAGAGAAGCTCCTACAAGCCGTTAGTAAGTTCTAGTAATAGTCTATTGGCCCCTTCCAGCCCATCACTGCCCTCTAGCAGATGTAGCATATACCATGCCCAAAGGCTTGCTTCACTAATCAACCCTGCCAGGGGGCCGCTGGACAGAATTCCTTGTGGCCAAGTGGGACACCAGTCTGTACAGCAGCAGGATAAACATACAGAATCCCACACACATCTATCCTGTCCTGGGGAGCAGACAAGGAACCCACAACTGACCTCTCAGCCTCTGGAATGAGCATGGTCTTGAAGCAGAGGGCAGAGTGCACTCCTGAAGCAGCGTGCCTTCCTTCAAGGGCTCATGGTGCCCTGGATGTGGATGGACAAGCTCATTCCTTCCCTTTCTTGTAACTTCTGCTGAATACAGCACACTAATATTCCAAGTCCCATTACTTCATGGCAAAGAGATGGGGAAACAATGGAAAGAGTGACAGACTTTATTTTCTTGGGCTCAAAAATCACTACAGATGGTGACTGCAGCCATGAAATTAAAAGACGCTAGCATCTTGAAAGAAAAGCTATGACAAAACTGGACAGCATATCAAAAAACAAAGACAATATTTTGCCAACAAAAGTTCATATAGTCAAAGCTATAGTTTTTCCAGTAGTCATGTATAGTTGTGAGAGTTGGACCATAAAGAAGGCTGAATACCAAAGAATTGATGCTTTTGAACTGTGGTGCTGGAGAAGACTCTTTAGAGTCCCTTGGACTGCAAGAAGATCAAACCAGTCCATGCTAAAGAAAATCAACCTTGAATATTCATTGGAAGGACTGATGCTGAAGCTCCAATACTTTGGTCACCTGATGTGAGGAGCCGACTCATTAGAAAAGACCCTGATGCTAGGAAAGATCGAAGGCAGGAGGAGAAAGGGAAGACAGAGGACAATATGATTGGATGGCCTCACTGACTCAAAGGACATGAGTTTGAGCAAGCTCCGGGAGGTGGTGAAGGACAGGGAAGCCCGGCTGCTGCATCCACCGAGTCTCAAAGAGTCGGACACGACTGAGTGACTGAACAACAAATATTAAAATATTACTGATCATCAAAAGTACTAAAACAACTGAGATTTTTTCCCATGGGGAATCCAGAATGCTTCTTTGTCCAAATGACCTTGGCAGAAATTGCAAAGTTTACACATCCACCCGCCTGTTCCATTGAAATGAACTCATACTCTGCTATATCATCCAACATTCTGTGGATAAATGCCCAGAAATGAACTCATAAAGTTAAATAACTTTTTCAGGTCATTGATTTGTGGTCTAACCTTAATTTAGCCTTTAGCAAATGTCATATATTGATTGGTCAACAGATTAAAAGTTTCTGAAATAAAGAATAAAGTCAAAATGTTAAAAAGAATTATACATTGAATCATACAGCATCATATCAAGATTGGATATGCATCATTATCATAGAAAACAAACTTATGGCTACCAAAGGGGAAGTGGGGTGATAAATTGGGAGTATGGGATTAACAGATGCACACTACTATATATGAAATACATAAACAAAGATTTACTATATAGCACAGGGAATTATATTCAATATATTGGAATAAAATATAATGGAAAAAATTTTAAAAGGCTATGAATATATACATAAATATAAATGAATCCCTTTGCTGTATACCTGAAACTAACACAATATTGTAAATCAACTGTATTTCAACTAACAAATAAATTTAAAAAGTTTAAAATGTGCATCACTATAGGGATTACTTCAAAGAAAGACTAGAAACAATTCAAATGTTTATCAATAAAGGTTCAGTTAAGTAAATTCACACATTGGAATACTGTGCAGCTGTACAAAAGAACAAGGAAGCTGGTTATGAACAGGTAAGGAAAGTTTTCTAAAATGTATTAAGTTTAATAAAACCCCACAGTTCAAAAAAGTATGTCATGCTTTGGTAAAGAAGAGAGAAATATAAGAATGTATATTTGAAATTTGTTTGTATGTGCACTAAACAACTCTGGAGCTAAGTATAGGTAAGAAATTAAGAAGAGTGGTTACATATGGAGGGTATGAACTGGGTTCATGGAAACGTGGGGTGGGTGAAGGGAGAAATTCACTATATATATAACTTTGTATATGTTTTGGTTTTGACCAATAAGAATGCATTACCTATTCAGAAATCTAAATTAAAAAAAAATACCTAGAAGTGTGTAAGAGCAAAACCTTGAGTAACTCAGGTCCTATTCATTGGGAATTTGCAGTGAGTTGAACAAGTTAAAGGGCTTCTCAGGTGGTGTGGTGGTAAAGAATGAGCCTGCCAATGCAGGAGACGCAGGAGACGTGCGTTGATCCCTGGATTGGGAAGATCCTCTGGAGGAGGAAATGGCAACCCGCTCTAGCATTCTTCCCTGGAAAATTCCATGGACAGAGAAGCCTGGTGGGCTACAGTCCATGGGGTTGCAAAGAGTCAGACACGTTACAGACACGGATGGTGAGCTATGTCTTCATTCCACGAGGAGGGGGGAAGTGCTGAAATGTTGTAAGAGAAAGACTCTTCTCCCAAGTCTCCAGCTCTTGTGGAAGGTGAGTGGGGAGAGAAGAGGAACATGTAACTATCTTGGTCCCAGCTTTATCCAGGTCTCCTACGGGAAGTCCAGTTCACATGCAGGCTTTTAACAAAAGTGTAAAGCCACTGGAGACGTGCATTCAACAAACTTTTAAAGTACCTACTATGAGCTTACAGACATTAATAACAGTCAACTCCAGTCCTTAAAAGAATCATGATCCGGGAGTCAGGGGATAGGAAAACAAAGCGGTGTGGGGTAGGGGGACAGGAGTGTCTTCCAGCCTAGGAAGGGGTGTGTGTGTGAAGATGGGGAGGGGTGGGGGTGTAGGTGCTAGGATTCCCTCAGCAGGAGAGAGGTGAGCTGAGTTTTAAAGGACTACCTGGCACAAAGTGAAGAGGAAGACAGGAGGGGATTCAGAGAGAGGGCTCAGGGCATGAGGGAGTAGGGGGAAGGGGGTAGGAAATGGCATCGACAACACTGGAGAGAAGAGATCAGATAATGAAGGGCCTTGAAAGCTGGGCTAAGGGTTTCAATTCTGGCAGAGAGGCTAAGGGAACTGACATACTAGGTTTGGGTTGGGTTGTGGAGAGAGTTCTGCTATGCTGAAGAGGGAGATGGAATACTTTGCCTGTGAACTACTGCTTGTGATTGTTACTGTCCTAAAACGTACCATTGCCTTACTAGGTTCTGGTGATATGTACAGTATTTGTTACTGTCATCTTTGAGAGTTAAAACAAAACAATATTGTTTCAGTTGGGGAGCTAACAGGAAACAGATGGCACAATCAAAGGAGGATGATTCTAGGAGGGTTTGTTTACAGATGGGCAACATACAGGTGTGGGCACAGGGTAGGTGTGTGCAAGTGATGCTACAGTGACCTGGGTTTCATAGCAGCCTGGCCGACAACACATGCCTAGGCCTGTTATGGACTAAACGCTTGGGATCCCCCACCCCCCACTCCCCCAGGCAGCCCCTAACCCCCACTGTGATGGCATCAAGAGGTGGGGCTTTTGGGAGGTAATTAAGTTTAGATGAGGTTATGCATGCAGAGTCCTCATGGTGGGATTACTACCATTATGAAAAGGGACCAGAGCTCACTTTCTCCCTCTTCCTCTCTCTCCCCCACTGCCATGGGAGGACAGGGCAAGAAGGCAGCTGTCTGCAAGCCAGGAAGTGGGCTTCCACCAGAAGTTGACCATGCTGGCACCCTGATCTCAGACTTCCCAGTTTCCAGACTGTGAGAAACAAACATCTGTTTTTGGAGCCACCCGGTCCATGGTATTTCCTTATGGCAGCCGAAGCTGACTAAGCTGAACTGACTAACGCAAAGCCCATGTGGACAAGGGCAGGGAGCTGCTGCTTGAATCTGGAAGTGTGAGATAGTCATGGGAAACAGTCAGATTGGGAGCAGCAGAGAACTTTGGTCAGGACCTCACAGGGAGCAAACCAGGGCAAGACCTCCTTCCCTCCCTCCCACTCATCTCCCAGGCTCTCAGAGGCCCGGAGATGTGGGTCAGTCTTCAGGGACTGAAAGCAGGGTATGGAAAAACGGAGCATGGGTTTAAAGGGGCAAATGACAGAGGCTCAGCACAAGCAGTATAATTAAATTTCCTTGTTTGTCCTTTCTGGTGCGTCTCCTCCCTCCCCCAAAAAAGCAAAAGGGAAGAATTTTGCCAGGCAAGTATATGACTTAGAAAAGGCTAACTATAGCAACAAACTGACCCTAAAATATATTACGACTGAAATACCATGGAGTGACTTGTTCGCAGAATAGGACTGGGTAAACGATCTGAGTCAGTAGGGCTCCTCCTTGTGTATCATTTGGGCAGCCAGGCTTTAACTGGTGGCTTCCACGATGTTGCTGGGGGGTCATCTGCATTCCAGCCAGCTGCAAGGGGCAAAGAGCATGGGGTTTCATGGACCAGGCCTGATAGTGGCACATACCCCTTTAGCCACTCCCACTGGCTGGGGCACAGTCACAGGGCTCCTCCTGTCTGTAAGTGGGGAGCTGGGCCATGTGGTACAACCACATGACTAAGAAGAAAAGTGGCTAGCTTCTCAGCCATGGAATGGAAATGATGTCCTTTTGCAAAATTAGTTTGTACTAAGTTTGTACTACAATATATTAATTTTTAAAAATCTTTTGGCTGTGCTGCATGGCCTGTGGGATCTTAGGTCCTCAACCAGGGATTGAATCTGTACCCCCTGCATTGGCAGCTTGGAGTCTTAACCCCTGAACCACCAGGGAAGTTGCTGTACTACAGTATTTTTAATTTTAAGAAATTCTTTTAAATTTTTAAATTCTAAAACCAAGACTAAACTCTTGCTAGAACGACACTATTCAAAATTGTTCTATAAAGTTTCTGTGTAGCTCTTAATAGTGAGAACTGTAAAGTGTAGTGCAGTACCTTTCTCAATTAGCTAACAATGTCAGATTTTAATGGCCAAATGTATAGCTCCTAAGTTTTACTTCCTTACAGAGGAATCTCTCTCTGCTTCCAATTTATACCTCTTGTTGGATGGTCATCATTCTTCCATGACGTATGTGATCGAGCCCAGTGAAGTCTTTGAAATTCGCTAAGAGTGCATCAGGAATATACACTGCCAAGAATCACAGACATTCCTAAAGTAAGAGGAAAAAACAATTCTGTTTAGATGGTCTGGGATTATAGTTATTGTACAGAAATATCACCCATCACGGAGCCATTAACAGAATTAATCATCTCTGTGACTTTTACTCTCTTAAGTCTCCCCTTGAAGCTCCACGAAGGTCCCTGGGATGGCAGTTCAGCCCTTGCTTGTGGGCTCACTAAGCCCATCATTGTGCACACTCAGTTACAAGTCTGTCCCTATCTTGAGAGCAGATTCCCTGCCTTATTGCTTTTATCCTTAGCCTCTGACACATTCCAAGGCACATGCAGGCACTACACTTGAATTAAAGAAGGAAGAAGTGAGTATCAACGAGCGCATTTTTGTCTTGGATCTCCCAAAACACTGACTTGTTGACAGATACAAAAATCATTATCCTTAAGTTAACATTCACACATAAGCCTATCTCACCTTTCTATTTGGAAAACAAACAAAGAAACACCAAAAAATGGCCTGTGTTCTGTGGTCACCATCTTTTTGGGGGGCTGTGCCTGTGATGGAAGTGCAGAGTCTTAACTGCTGGACTGCCAGCAAGTCCCTGTCTTTTCTTTATTTAAAGAGAATCTAGTGGTAACCATCATTCAGCGTGCCCTCTCTTTCATCTAACCACATTGTAGAAGGTGCAAGCTACCCTGACAATCCTAAGCTACAACAAAGAAATTAAGTAAGTGGAGGGAGACAAATTTGATTTGTAAACAGATTTCAGGCAGTAGCAATGTAACAAAGCACTGCCTTTGCTACATTCTCACTACTGTGTGCCAAACTGTTATTAGTAATATCACAGTCCTTTAGAATTTTTTAAAAAATAATTTTTCTGACTGCATTGCAGCAGGTGGGATCTAGTTCCCTGATCAGGGATTGAACTTGGGCCCCCTGCATTGAGAGAAGGATACAGCTGTGAAACCATTACCACAATCAACACTGCTGGAAACATGACCATCAATTCTAAACACTTCCTCCTTCCCTCTGTTTTTGTGATAAGAACATTTGATACAAGATCTACCTTATTTCCCCAATAATAAAAAGCTATGTTTTTCAGAAAAAAAAAAAAAAGATCTACCTTATTAACAAGTTCTGGAATATGCAGAACAGTGTTATTAACTATATGCACTATACTATTAGAGTGGATTCTCTGTAGAAATTACTCATCTTGCGTAACCAAAACTACGTACCCTTCTACCAACATCTCCCAATTTCCCCTCCTCCCTGTCCCTAGTAACCACCATTCTAGTCTCTGCTTCTATCGCAGTTCTTTTTTTTAATAAACAAGTGAATAGGTTGATAGATGTTTGCTTTTGATTAAGCAATTGTTGGCTAAAAGGTACTCTTACATAACTCTGTGAAAATTATATCCCAGTTTATAGAAGCAATAGGAATGCTTTGTTGTTTTTTTCTTAATTGTGCGTTTGCGGGTTAAGAAAAGGAAGGTGCAAGATAAACCCTCAAGTAGCACAAAAGGGTCTTTACTTCAAAATGCCTGCTTCCTACCTTTGCTCCTCCATCCTTGTCCCCTACAGCAGATACATCAAATGATACCATTTCTTGTACATTCTGAATTTAGAGAGAATTCTGAGCATGCTTCCCTGATAGCTCAGTTGTTAAAGAATCCACCTGCAATGCAGGAGATCCTGGTTGGATTCCTGGGTCGGGACGATCCTCTGGAGAAGGGATAAGCTACCCACTCCAGTATTCTTGGGCTTCCCTGGTGGTTCAGCTGGTAAAGAATCCACCTGCAATGCGGGCGACCTAGGTTCGATCACTGGGTTGGGAAGATCCCCTGGAGAAGGGAAAGGCTACCCACTCCAGTGTTCTGGCCTGGGAAATTCCATGGACTGTATAGTCCATGGGGTCACAAAGAGTCGAACACAACAGAGCAACTTTCACTTTCACTTTCTTTCTGAGCATGTATAAGGAAGTTGGGGCTTCCCAGATGGTGATAGTTGTAAAGAATCTGCCTGCCAATGCAGGAGACACAGGAGACATGGGTTCAATCCCTGGGTTGGGAATATCCCCTGGAGTAGAACACAGTAACCCACTTCAGTATTCTTGCCTGGAGAATCCCATGGACAGAGGAGTCTTGCAGGCTACAGTCCATAGGGTTGCAGAGTCGGACATGACTGAAGCAACTTAACAGGTAAGCAAGTTGTGTTCAAAAAGTTATATGTGTAGTTAGCAATATGATTTTTCTCAGTTACTAAGTCCTGTCTGACTCTGCGGCCCCATGGACTGTAGCCCACCAGGCTCCTTTGTCCATGGGATTTTCCAGGCAAGAATACTGAAGTGGGTTGCCATTTCCTTCTCCAATATTATTCTAAAGGGTTTTTATCTGGCATGTAAGTTATGAAAACTGATCTGAGTCATCAATTTTTATCTAAGTCTTGGAGATGATTCTTCTTAATCACTTATAATCAGAGGCCCAAGGAGAGGGTCTTAGAGAAGTGCTTAAATCTTGTATTAGCTTCCTAGAGCTGCCTTAACAAATTACCACACACTGGGTAGCTTTAAACAATAGAAATGCATTCTCCCTTGGTTCTGGAGGCTTTATGTCTGCAATTAAGGTGTTGGCAGAGCTGCACTCCCTTGGAAGGCTCAGGGGAAAATCCTGCCTTATTCCTTCTGGCTTCCGGTGGCTTCAGGCATTCCTTGGTTTAACCACAGCAAAAATACAATCTCTGCCTCCATCTTCACTTGGCCTTCTTCTCTCTGTGTCTTTGTATTACAGATCTCCCTTTTCCTCTTATAAGGACACCAGGTGTCGAATTTAGGGCCCACCCTAACTCCACAATGATCTCATCTTGTGATCTTTAACTTAACTGCATCTGTAGAGACTTTATTTTCAAATAAGGTCACATTCATAGGTACTAGCAGTTAGGACTTGGACATGTCTTTTTCTTATTTTGTTAAAACTCACCCCAGAAGATATTTTTTTAAGTTAATTGATTAAATAATTTGGCTGTGTCAGGTCTTAGTTATGGCACGCGTCCTGAGGGATCTTTTGTTATGTCCCACGGACTCTCCAGTTGTGGTGCAGGGGCTTAGTTGCTAATCAGCAGGTGGGGTCTTAGTTCCCCAACAAGGGATTGAACCCACATCCCCTTCGTTGCAAGGTGGATTCTTAACCACTGGACCACCAGGGAAGTCCCATGGATTTGGAGATTTCTGACCTTTCATCTGACACCTGGGATTCCTCCAGACCCAAGGGGTTGGATAGATAGTTGGCTCCAGACTTGAACAAGGTCTCCAACAGGAAGACACTAAAGACAGGGGCCCCTTTTCTGGGATTCCCTTCTCCCCTCTTGTCCTACAAGTACTTACTGAGTGCTTACTATATGCCAATCAAAGTTCTAGAGTACTGGGATTCAACAGCAAGCCAAGCAAAGTTCCTACCTTTCTCAAGCTAATAGTCTAGTGGGAAGATGATAAAGGCTATGAAAAAACCGGGGAACAGAGAATAATTCTGTTTTAGACAGGAAGGTAACGAGAAGTCTCTCTGATGAGCAGAGACCTGAATGAGAGGAGTCAGCCTTGCAGCGACCCCAGAGCAGATGGAATGGGTGCAAAGTTCGTCATGGTTATAAAAACTATGTCATCAATGCTTGGCACTCTTTAAGAAGTGGAGCTTGACTCCCCTCTCCTGGAGTGTGTGCTGAATTTGAAATAAATAGAATATGGCAGAACTGATGGTGTGTTACTTCTGAGATTAGCTTTTAAAAAGATTACAACTTCCACTCTGGATGCTCATTTCTCTCAGATCACTCTCCTTGGGGAGTTGCCAGGAGAGCTGCTCTCTGCTCTACAGAGAGGCTCATGTGGCAAGACACTGAGTGCTGTGCCTGGCCAGCTGTTAAGGAGGAAAGGAAGTCCTTAGTCCCCAAATCCATAAGGACCTGAGGCTTGCCAACAACCTCATGAGTGAGCTTCGAAGTACTGATATATTCTTCCCCAGGTGAACCTTCAAGTGACACTGTAACCACAGACGAAAGCTTGACAGCAACCTTATCGCAGATCTTGAGTCAGAACCCCCTAGCTCAGCCACTCTGGTCTTTCGGACCCTCAAGAACTGAGAAATAATACAGCTTTGTTATTTCAAGATGCTAAGTGTTGGGGTAATTTGTTATGCAGCAAAGTGTAATTCATTAAGGCCCCAAGGCTGCAGCTTGCTTGCCAAGTTGGAACGTGGCTGGAACAAAGTGAGCAGGAGGGAGCATGGTAGGTGATGATGTCAGAGAGCAGACGAGGAGGCCAGCTCTATGGAGTCTCATGAGCAACAGTAACACTCAGGCTTCTAATTGGGCACCTAATGAGGTGAGGATCCAGAGTGCAGAGTTATGAGCACGTGGGTGACATGATGAAAGGACAGGCTTGATGGGAGAGACTGTACAGGGAAAGTGTCAAATGTGGGAGACCAGTTGGAAGGTTAGCGTCATAGGTGACTGCTTGGATTAGAGGAGAGGACTTGGGTTACAGAGGTAGTGGCCACAATGCTGAGAGGGAACTGGACTCCAGATAGTTTCTGATGGTGGAACCAGTGAATGAGGAAAGAGTGGCACATTTGTGAAGAGGCTGGTCTGTTTGCTAGAATTAGAATAATTCTATGAAAATTCAGGGAAAAAGACAAAGCAATAAAATTGCTTTCCAAAGCACCTGGCAGCCTCTTCCCTGTCCTTTGGGCTTCCTGCAGAGCCTCTTGTCCTCACGTGAATCTTCATGCTCCTTTTCCTCCCCCGCCTTTTACTGACTAAAATCTCTCCCAGGGGAAAATCTATGGAAATTATTTCCAGTAAGGTATAAATAATTGATAAGATAAAAGTCAATAGCATTTCTTTATACTAACAATAAGCAACTAGAAAATATATAATGGGAAAAATAACATATTTCACAGTAGCAACTGAGACTATCAGAATATCTAGGAATTAACAAAGAATATACTAGAGATCTATAAGAAAAAATTTTAAACTCTATTAAAGTACATAAAAGAAGATCTGAAGAGATGAAAAGGTATTCCATACTCATGAGCAGAATGGCACAATATGAAAATGCAAATTTTCTCCAAATCAATCCATAAATTTAATCTCTATCAAAATGTCAGGGTTTGTCTGTTTTCTGAGAAACACTGAAAATTTATCCTCAAATTAATTTGGAGATACATGTCCACGATTCAGTGAAGTCCACTTTGAGAAAGAAAGGCAAAGAGGGGATATTTAGGAATACTAAGCATACTAAGCCATGATGATTCAAACATTATGGTACTGGTACAAAAACAGACGAAATGAACAACTGGAACAGAATGATAGAATGTAGAGGTACATTGCTCTGTGTTTAGATTGGAACATATGTGTGGGAAAGGATGGACTGTTTATCAGATGGGAAAACTTGCTCACTGTATCGAGAAAAACTAAACCGAATCCATGTCTATTACATAAATGAGCATTGGCTCCCAGTGGGTTAAAGACTTATTTTCAAAGCTATCATGAAGCTAATAGAAAAAATATATATATAGGGATCCTTGTGACCTATGTGTGGAAAAGGATTTCTTAAAATGCAAAATGCACAAACCATGAGAGGAAATGAAATTTGCTTCACATTATTGAGGTTGTCCTTTCTGCTCCCTGCTCCAGCTGTCAAGGGCTGGGCCTTCAGGGTCATCCACTCAGACAATTTTATCTGCACCAACCTGGTAGCTCTTCAGAGTGGTCCACTCTGCTGATGGGTAAACTTATTGCAGAGACGCAGGCGTCCCCTCAATTCCTTATCTGAGACATTGTGCAAATGGAGTCCTACCCTTGTCACTTCCTAGGAGACTGTGAAAGCTGCCCGTTCCCAGTCACTCATATCTGGGGAAATGCCCAGATCCAAGCCCAGCTTTATCCCATCCTCCTCTGGACTCACTTAAATCAATCCTCCATGCTGGCCTTGAAGTACAAAAGCTCTTTACTTTTCTTTAGCAGAAAAAGAGTAGAAAGGACCACTCAGAAACAATATATAACAAATTTAGCACACACAACACAATGAGTAATTGAGGAAGAAAAACCCAGATTTAACATTTCCTCCTGTACTCCACCATGGCTATGGGTTTTGAAACTTCAGAGAAGTTTTTACTCAGCACCTCTTCTTTACTATTCTGATTTCAGTTTTTATACCCGGAGTAGCTTAAAGACCTTCAGAATTACTCTGACATTTGGAGTGCTTCATGTTTGGCACTCATTCCCAAGTTGAAGATACTATACTAAGACACTGGACAAGGAGAACCCAGTCCCTGCCTCTAGCACCCCACATCGCCTGGTGGTGGGTGACTGACACATAAAGAGAGAAATGCAGCGAGAAAGTCGAAGGTGGCCTGTCCATATGTAATGCTGTAGGATGCCCCTGCTTCCTTGAGTATGACAATTACTGCAAGGCTGAGTTTTCCCTGGCCAATGTTGTTGCTCTGTGTTTTGAAGCTAATCATATTTTTTGATGGTTTACAATTCTGATTGAACTAGTCGAGTTCATGAAAGTAATTTGAACTGCTCTGCTCTGCTGCTCAGTCACTCAGCTGTGTCCTACTCTTTGGGGCCCCACAGACTGCAGCCCACCAGGCTCCTCTGTCCATGGGATTCTCCAGGCAAGAATACTGGAGTGGGTTGCCATACCCTCCTCCAGGGGATCTTCCCGACCCAGGGATTGGACCTGCATCTTTTGCATCTCCTGCATTGGCAGGCGGATTCTTTAGTTTTTTGAACATCTTAAAAAATAAGTGGAAAAGCTAAAACAATAAAAAACACAAGATACATCTTTGACCAACCTAGGCAACTTCTTTAATTCTGTACTAATTAGGAAGCTTTTGACTACAAGTAATAGAAAGTCTGACTCAGACTGGCTTAAAAAATAAGAAAATACATTAAGTCATGTAATAGGAACTCCAAAGATATGTCAGGCTGGACTATATCACCAGTGTTATTTTTTCTGCCTCTCTTTGCTGTTGTCCTAAGGATTCATCTAAAGGCTGTTCCCCGTTGTGTTACCCCTGTGGCTGCCCACAGCAGTTTTGGCTACCTGATTCCCTGTCCACATCCTCTAGGTGAGAGAGCCATGAAAGTCATGATGCCAAGTTAGTTCACATGCCTTCCTCTGGATCCGTAAGCATTGCCACCTGCTGTTTGGCTCAACCCTTGGTTACTTAACTAAATACAGGTGAAGGAAGGAGTTTAAGCCACTCCTACTGAAATGTGTTTAGGCCAGCCATAGCCTGTTCCTTGACTGAGAATAGAGGGGATGGAGCCATCTTCCCTGGAAACTCCTGGGCTGTGTGTGGGTGTTTGGGATGCCTGAAAAAAGTTGGGGTCTATTAGAAGGAGGGCAATGGGGAACGATACTGAGTGGGCAACCAAAAGTGAGAACCACAAACCTCGATCTACAACAATGGGAAATAGAGGCCAGATGCAGTGAGGATCAGTGAGGGGTGGTGAAGGTGCCAGGCGGAGGCCTGCAGTGTGGCTCCCAGACAGATTCCCCCATGTGGTACGCCTCTACGTGAGGGAGAATTCCACACTCCCCTGTCAGAAAGGGATGAGAACAGGCTGGTTTAGGGGGAGCTGCAGGAGTTCCCAGGTGGCCCTGAGGAGCGGCAGGGGAGGGATAGGTAAAGGAGAAAAACACACCCTTGCTGTACTTGCTGAAGCAGCCTATTGGTGAAACAGGGTCGGAAAAAAAACCCTGTGAATTGGGAACAGCCCCACAGTTGTTGATTGCTGCTGACTGGGGAGCAGAAAGGGTTAAACCGTCACACACACACACACACACACACACACACACACACACACACACGCAACTTTGTGTTACAAGGAACAGAGAAGAAGCTTTGCCAGCTGACAACACCTGTTCAGTCCCTCCTTCTCTCAAACCTCCTACAAATTGTTCTTCCATGAACACCCATCTTATGTCTGACTCTGCCACTTACTACCTGTACCTTCTTGGAAAGTTGTTTTTTTAATTTCTTTATTAAAATATATTTTATTTATTTTTAAATTTTTATTTGGAGAATAATTGCTTAGCAGTGTTGTTTTTGTTTCTGTCATATAATGATGTGAATCAGCCACAAATTCATATATATCCCCTCCCTCTTGAGCCTCCCTCCCATGTCCTCCCCGCCCTCCCGCCCCCAATCTCACCATTCTAGGTCATTGGAAGTTGTTTAATCTCTCTGCACTTCATTTTGCTCTGAAGTAAAATAAGGACAACGATAGTACCTACCCTCATCAGATTGCTGTGAGGGTTAAGTAAGTTAATATGTGTAAGGCGCTTAGAAAAGTACTCGGAACTAGTAAGCACAGTGTAAGTGATGATGATGGTGTGCTGCATGTTCAGTCATTGAGTCCTGTCTGACTCTGTAACCGTGTGGACTGTAGGCTGCCAGGCTTCTCTGTCCATGGGATTCTCCAGGCAAGAATACTGGAGTGGGTTGCTATTTCCTTCTCCAGGGGATCTTCCTGACCCAGGGATCGAACCCCTGTCTCTTGTGTCTTCTGCATTGGCAGGCAGATTCTTTACCACTGAGCTACTTGGGAAGCCTGGTGATGATGGGGGTGGTGATTAAAAAAGGAGTAATAAAAAAGGAAACTATGTATTTATAAAGAAAAGAGCAGGAAAGAGCAAATGCACAAAATAGAATAACATTGCTATTGAGCTCTGGACATTCTGAACAAACCCAAACTTGTGCGTTGCTACGGACAGTGACTGCATTGCACACCCCTCCCCCAACATTGTCTCCGGTTTTGACTGGGAGTGGCTCTAGTTGCCATGCTTTGCAGCCCCACCTTTGTATGTCGGGTGTGTGGGCCAATGACTTGTGTCATCAGTCTCGCAAGTTCACAGACAGAGGAATTGTGTTCCAGGGGCTGGACTTCATGAACTACACCCCAGGCACCTCAGTCACACATGGGACTGATGTAGATGTTGAGATTCTGGACCTCAAATTGATGCTATAATGGGATGAGACCCCTGCAGAACTTGAGAAGCGGGTACGTTTTGCATGTGGGAGAAACACCAATCACTGAAGCCCGGAGGCAGAGTCAGGATGGCACCCAATCAATGCCTTGTGTAGTCCTCTCCCCTTGCGCGTGGATGGTGCCTGTGACTTGCTTCTACCTGATAGGTTACGTACGCTGTGGGTGACAGAAGCTGAGGCCTCCCTCTGACATCCCCTGGAGGAACTAAATCCTGCCAACAGCCACCTGAGCTTGGAAGCAAATGCTTCCTCAGGTCGGCCTCAGCTGAGACCCCAGCCCTGGCTGACGATTTGTAGCCTAGTGAGAGACCCTGAAGCACAGGACCCAGCCAAGCTGTGCCTGGATTCCTGACCCACAGAAACTGAGAGGGAATAAATGTGTCTTACTTTGTTCCAAAATCTCAGGTGATTTTTTTTTATGTAGCAATAAAAATATTACTACACAAATTTTTATGAACACTTACTTTCTAATAGAGGGAGGATTCCAGCATAATGGGTGAGGATTTGGTTGTTCAATAAATGGTGTTAGAACAACTAGCTAGTCCCCTGGAGGAAGATATAGAAGGAGCATTACTTACCCTGCCACTGTAACAAATCCTGGCTGGATCAGATTAAAACACTCAACACAAAATAACAAATCTTCAAGGAAAACATATGGCGGGAAGTTTTGTCACTTTAGGGGAAATACAATCTAAATGCTAAACTTTCTGGATGACAAGAATGAAAAGGTAAATTCAACAACATAAAACTAAAGATAGCTCAGTATGAAATAAGCAATGTAAGTACAAATAGAAGATAAAAACCAAGTGGGAAAAAAGTGTCCGGTATGTACATTGACAAAGAGCTATTTTCCTTAATATATTGAGTTCAATGAACCAGAACAAACAATGCCATAGAGAATGGGCAGAGAACATAGTTCACAGAACAGAAAATGCCAGCAGCTCTCAGCCTCATCTGCAATAAGAAGAAACTAAATTAAAATTACGAGATGCTATTTTTTAACCTATCAATTGGCAAAGGCAAAAAAAGTTGGGCAATCATGCTGAGGAATAGGGGATGTGAGTATATATTTGAATAATCTCTGTGGAGGAGAATTGGACAAAATATCTACGAAAATGTCAAAATATGACATAGCAATCCCACTGCAAGAAATCCCACCATTAGAAATCTAACCTATGTATATACCTATACATGATACATATTCAAAGATATTCACTGAAGCAGAGTTTGAAATACAGAAAAATTGAAAATAACCAATATGTATATTAACAGGCTACTGTTTAAATATCTAGTTAAATCAACAAATAAATGAGAGACTTCTGTCTGAACTGATATGAAACTGTTTTCTAACGTTATTAAAAACAAAGAATGGGGGAGGGTGGTGGAAGGGGGGTTCAGGATGGGGAACACATGTACAAGCATGTACATATACCAGACATGCTTGTACATGCAAAAAACACTGCAGGAAAAATACCCAAGGAACAAATAACAATGCTAACTTCTAGGATATGGTACTAGGAGGCTGGGGTGGGCAGAAGTGAGAGGGGCTCTTACTTCTTATTTTATAGTTTTTCAAATATTTTGGATGAATATTATGAATGTTTTCTTTATTCTTAGTGATGAATAAAAACATTGAAAAGAGGGTAATATTTTGACACCAAATGCTCTTTCCAGGACTTAAAAGGGAGGAGTGTCTTCAGGCAGGAAGAGCCAGTGAATGTCCCCTCTGTTGGTGTAAAAGGAAAGAACACCCACTGCATTTTTAAAGAGTGTCTTAAAATAGTGTACTGACTGCAAAGCTCAGTGGGCTCAGCTCCTTCTGGTTGTTGGTTACAGGACTGTCAGGACTATCATTTCCTCCAGCTAACTTGCAGCCCTCTATAGTCCAGGTTGTTTTTTCCTGGGAAAATTTATGGGGCTTAGAGGATGAAGCTAAAAGAGCTGGCAGCTCCATCCATACGGAGCAGGTGGAGATGTTTCAGAGGAGTGGTCCCTGTACAGATTTTTTTCTGGTGGTTTTCTTTCCTCCTTTCAGCCAGTGCTGCCGCTCCTCTTTCCTGGTCCAGCCTTTGACACAAGCTCTGCAGCTGCCGCCCCTGACCCCTCCTCCCTCGTTCCCTCTCTCAGTCTGGAACAGCCCTCGCTGGCACCTCTGCAGCTGTGACTCATTGCAAATGCTTTGCATTCCGGGATGTTCTGCAGGGTTTTGGGTTTCCCCTGTGGCTTGAAGCACAAGGCAAGTTGAAAGAAAGGAGAAAAAGAGGCCCTGCAGCTGCCAAAACATTGCAAGGATGAGGGAAAAAATTGTTAGGGAAACTGAAAATGTTTTGTGCGGGCAGGACCCCAGCCAGCCGCTCCCTGGTGTGGGCCTGCTGGTAATTTGAGCAAGGCTGGGGGATGCGGTGGAGGCCCAGTGGCAGGGTGGGATGTGGAGGGGGTTGTCCAAGCCCCAATGAGGCCCAGTCATGTATCCAGAAGCACCATAGGCCATCTGGAGACCATCTCCATCTGTCCAGGAAGGACCTAGGCTGAAGCCACGCTGGAAAGCAAGAATGTGTGTCTCATCCAGAAATGTTTGCTTCAAATATGTTTACCTTTAATTCACTAGAATTACTTTGTTAGCTCATTTCTCTTACCTACCACGTACAGCCATACACAATTTTTTTATATTCAGGTCAACTGATATCTATTAATACTTTTAAAACAGTAGTGTCTTTTTTCCCCCCTTCCTTAAAGCTATGGAATCCTGTGTTGAAGTCTGTGTAAAAGAAATAAATGCCAAACTGCCTAGGTTAATTAAACAGATAATGGGTGGGAGATGGAGGAAAAGAAAGCCCTGTCCATTGACCTTTCCCTTCATTTTGCCCCTGATCCTCTAGATAGGCTCCAATGGGACATAATCTAAACAAATCACTTAAATACACCTTCTTAGCTAAATTTACACACAATAAAATATAACCATTTTAAGTGTACAGTTTAATTTAGAGTTTTGGCAAATTGTATATACCCATGAAAGGTATAATTTGAAATCACTAACTTGGTTGATATGAACACAATGAAATAAACGTACATTTTAATGAGTAATTAATCTTTAAAAATTTTTTAATTTTATTTTTTATGGCTGTGCTGAGTCTTCGTTGCTCTGTGAGGGCTTTCTCTAGTTGCGGTGAGTGGGGAACTACTCCTTGTTGCAGTGCATGGGCTTCTCATTGCCATGGCTTCTCTTGTGGAGCGCAGGCTCTAGGTGCACAGGCTTTAGTAGTTGTGCCTCTTGGGTTCAGTAGTTGTGGCTCGCTGGCTCAGTGGTTGTGAAGCATGGGCTTAATTGTCCCTCTGCATGTGGTATCCTCCTGGATCATGGGTCAAACCCATGTTCCCTGCACTGGCAGGTGGACTCTTTACCACTGAACCATCAGGGAAGCCCCAAATGTACATTTTTTAAAGGGGGGAATCAACAGTGTTTAATATTCTCCTGTATTGTCCTAATCCCATGGATGTAACATCATCTCATATTAAGGCTCCTTTCGGTTCAGTTCAGTCGCTCAGTTGTGTCCGACTCTTTGCGACCCCATGAATCGCAGCACGCCAGGCCTCCCTGTCCATTACCAACTCCCGGAGTCTACCCAAACCCATGTCCATTGAGTCAGTGATGCCATCCAACCATCTCATCCTCTATCATCCCCTTCTCCTCCTGCCCCCAATCCTTCCCAGCATCAGGGTCTTTTCCAATGAGTCAACTCTTCGCATGAGGTGGCCAAAGTATTGGAGTTTCAGCTTCAACATCAGTCCTTCCAATGAACACCCAGGACTGATCTCCCCTAGGATGGACTGACTATCAACAAAAATAATAGCATTTGATTTAATTTCACTTGAATTTCATAGAAAACAAAATTGAAGTGGAAAGTATTGCTAAAACTCCAATAACTTTTTCTTCTTTCAAAAAATACTAGACCCTAAACAATCTCTTTAAGACTGAGAAGAAAGGGTGGGATGAATTGGAACTGACATATATACACTGCTGCTGCTGCTGCTGCTAAGTCGCTTCAGTTGTGTCCCACTCTGTGTGACCCCATAGACAGAAGCCCACCAGGCCCTTCCGTCCCTGGGATTCTCCAGGCAAGAACATTGGAGTGGGTTGCCATTTCCTTCTCCAATGCATGAAAGTGAAAAGTGAAAGTGAAATTGCTCAGTCGTGTTCAACTCTTAGCGACCCCATGGACTGTAGCCTACCAGGCTCCTCCATGGGATTTTCCAGGCAAGAGTGCTGGAGTGGGGTGCCATTGCCTTCTCCGATATATACACTACTATGTATAAACTAGATGACTAATGAGAACCTAATGTATAGCACAGGGAACTCTACTCAGTGCTCTGCGGTGACCTAAATGGGGAGGAAATCTAAGAAAGAGGATATATATATATATATATATATATATATATATATATATATATATATATATACATATACATATGACTGATTCACTTTGCTGGACAGCAAGAAACTAATATAACATTGTAAAGCCACTATACTCCAGTAAAAGTTAAAGGAAAAAAAAAGATTGAGAAGATATTTTGGAAATCACAATTTCATACATCGATTGACCCCTTCTATGAAAGATGGGGATAAACTGCATACATGGTCTCCCACCTCACATCCTCTCTTCCTGACTTTTATAGTACTCTTTATATTTGTTAACAATCTCTTCAGGAACATTAACATTCTCTTTAGTGACAGTCCAGCAGTTTGTACTGGTCTGCGTTTATATGGATTTGGGGTTCACTGAAAGTCCTCTATATGCTTCTTTGTTCCTTTTTTTCCTTAAATTTGTCCCTTAAATGCTAGGATATCACCAAGTCGTTTTTTTGAGAGATGCTCATGGGCATTACAGAAAAGGCACTGGCAACCCACTCCAGTACTCTTGCCTGGAAAATCCATGGACGGAGGAGCCTGGTGGGCTGCGGTCCATGGGGTCGCTAAGAGTCGGAAGTGACTGAGCAACTTCACTTTCACTTTTCACTTTCATGCATTGGAGAAGGAAATGGCAACCCACTCCAGTGTTCTTGCCTGGAGAATCCCAGGAACGGACAGAGGAGCCTGGTGGGCTGCCGTCTATGGGGTCGCACAGAGTCGGACGTGACTGAAGCAAATTAGCAGCAGCAGCAGCAGCTTGGGCATTATGTTTCCTGATTTTTTTGTATGTTTAGAAAAGTCCATTTTGCCTGTGTACAGGAATGACAACTTATTTGGATAAGCCACTCTTAGTTGCATTACTTTAGTCATTGTTCTTATTTTCTGTCATTGAATTCTGAGTCAGTTTGTCTCCTGCAGATAATTTGATATTGTTTGCCTGAATGCTTGAAGAAGTCTTACTTTTGAATATCAATAGGTTAAGTAAGTTTAAGTCATGATATATCTCAGTACTGAAGGTTACATGTTGAGGTTTTCTGAAACAGTGTGTTTTTTAATTCTGCAAATTCACTTTCTTTTGTTTCAAGGGTATTCTCTTGAATATTTTTTGTTTAATTTGATGGGTTTACTATTTCTGGGATATCATTTATGATTATATTATACTTCAAAACTTTGCTCTATGTTAGTAATTCAAATTTTTTAGCAATCTCTACTCTGTTCCTTGCTGCTTTTACTTTTATTAACTTTGTAATTATGTTGTTTGGTCCTCCTTTCAGCTCATTCTACTTTTTTTCTTTTATCTCAGTGTATTTGAGCTTTTGTTTTATTTAATTCATGTTCTTAAAATGATTTGTGGTCAAAATCATTTGTAGTCAATTCCCTTGTTTCTAGGGTTCTTCTAAATTAGGCCCTTTATCATGTTTATGCTATTTTCCTTTCTTTGAATGTTGGAAAAGCAAGTGTTTGTTAAATCACTTTACAATTTTTTTTTTCATCCTGCTCACATTTTATCTAGATTGTCTACATTCTATTCACTTTGAATCAAGATTCTTTTTCCTCTATAAACTTCAGAACCCAGTTAGTTCTACTTGGTTTTCCTCTCTATATCATGGTTTGAGGGCTGGAAATTTTGTGTCTTTACACTTTTCTGTCTATGACTTGAGTTGATGGTAGTGGGTAGAGAAGATAGACATCAACTGAAGCGATTCTCAGAATACTTGAGCTCTGCTTTTCCGAAATGTTGTTAGATATTCAATACCAGCTTTCTTTCACCCAGTTGGAGATTGTATTCTCTTCTTGGGGGTGGCAGGAGGAATATATTTCCTGAAGATTAATATGTGGTCTTCAAGTCAGAGGGAAGCCTGATCACAGTGCTTACTTTCGAGGCTTTCCTGTGCAATCCTTTGACTGAGTCTGGAGAAACACAAAGAAAGTATGTAGAAAGTGTGTAGTAGCATAAACCTGGGAATGAAAGCTAACTGAATGACAGCATCATTACGTGAAAGATACTAGTCCCAAGTTTTGAACCCAAATTCACACAATGAAAATTTACATATAGTATTTATAATCTGGGTTTCCCAGTGTTGGAAAGCTTTTCCTATTTGGGAGGAGCCCTAAGATCAATTCCTGTGGTGCAGTGGTAAAGAATTTGCCTGCAATGCAGGAGACATGGGTTCAATCTCTGGGTCGGGAAGATCCCTTGGAGGAGGAAATGGCAACCCACTCCAGTATTCTTGCCTGGAGAATCCCGTGGACAGAGGAGCCTGGAGGGCTACAGTCCATGGGGTTTCGGAGTCAGACACGACTGAGTACACACACACATATACACACTAAGATCATAATAGGGAAAACGTCCCCTCCACTCTGGAGGCCCAAAGGGCAATTATCCCCCCCACCCTGAGGGAACACGAACAAGGACAAGATCTATGCACAGTCAATCAAATGCTGCCACCTGGACTGTGTATCTTGAGGGGGTGACAACACAGCTCTGGTCAGTTATGAATGCCTCCTGGTGGCTGTGCAGGGAGGAGAGTCTGGAAGGGCAAAGTGCATGTCCAGTGACAATGGAACCCAGCACGAGGATGGTAGGTATCCAGTGGTGCAGGTGCCAGCCTTGGGGCACCAAATTCCCTGTAGGTAAGTGGCACACCCTGAGCAGCCTGCTGCTATCTGGTCCATTTCTGCTTTTTGTTTGTTTGTTTGTTTGTTTCTACGAGTCACCAGATACCAAGTCAATTCCATTTCCACTTAAGGAACTGTAGTCGGTTTTTGTTAATTATAATCAGAACCTTGACAAGTATAAAATATTTTGGGTTCAGGGTTCAAAAATCAAGTGAGAAAAACTGGGTACTTGGCAATCCATGTGAAAAAGACTTAGGAAATTTTTAAAAAGACTTTAAAAAATATTTAATTTTATTTGTTTTTTGGCTGAGCTGGGTCTTCATTGCTGCACACTGGCTTTCTCTAGTTGTGAGCGGGGTCTACTCTTTGGTGCAATTTGCAGGTTTCTCATTGAGGTGGCTTCCCTTGTTGCAGAACACAGGCTCTGGGCAAACAGGCTTCAGTATTTGCGGCTCTTGGGCTCTTGGCACGGCCTCAGTAGTTGTGGCACATGGGATTAGTTGCTCTGCAGCGTGTGGAATCTGCCTGGACCATGCATTGAACCTGTGTCCTCTGCATTGGCAAGCTGTTTCTTAACAACTGGAACACCAGGGATGTCCAAAACTTAGGAATTTTCGTGCACCATGACATAATGAGTTTTAATAATAGAGTGGTGTGCCTGCCAGAGGCTACAGTGGGCAGGACAAAGAAGGTCAGAGGCCTGCTTCCTCATCCTTCTGCTCTTGTTAGCTACAACTAGAGTGTATTTTCCTGTTTAAAGCATTTTATTTTAATGCAGATAGGGGCAAATTAAAATATGTCCAGTAGGAGAGTGATTAGGAAGGTGATAAGTCTTTATATGAAGAAATGGAGACATTTAACTTAGAAAAGCCACAAGGAAGACAGTCTATGATTATGTTAAATTATGTTGCCACTGAGATAACTGTCTAAAAATGTAATGGTGCAAAGACAGATGAAATATGTCTTTAAAAATAAGACAACATCCCCTTCACACAAATATTGGATTTGTGGAGATATCACAAAACGTGAGAGAAAATGGGAGATAAAACTTTTCAGATGAGACTGTGAGACATGTCTCAAGAGAAGATAGACATCATATGAAGACATCATATGAAGACCACATATTAATCTTCAGGAAATATATTCCTCCTGCCACCCCCAAGAAGAGAATACAATCTCCAATTGGGTGAAAGAAAGCTGGTATTGGATATCTAACAACATTTCGGAAAAGCAGAGCTCAAGTATTCTGAGAATCGCTTCAGTTGATGTCTATCTTCTCTTTGGCATGTCTATGTCTCTTGAGACTATGAGATGAGACAACATGTGAAATGAGTGTTGTTTGAACAACTAACTTCTATCACTATTAGAGTGAGCCTGGAGGGACCATTTCCTGCATCCAAACACTTTCCTTTCGGGGCCCTTATTCATGGGATGCAAATATCTTCCTCCCAGGAAATGTTCCTAAATAACTAAATAGCTGGAGTCCAGAGGCTCTGGATAATTCACTTTTACCATCATAAAAGAAACACAAGATCTAAGTTTACTGAAATATTCCTGAAATTATACTGAAAAAGGTATACGACTGTATACTATCATATTCTCACGTTGCCTTCTGGTTTATAGCATGTTCAAGTGAGTTCAGTTCAGTTCAGTTCAGTCGCTCAGTCGTGTCCGACTCTTTGCGACCCCATGACTTGAAGCACGCCAGGCCTCTCTGTCCATCACCAACTCTCAGAGTCTACCCAAACCCATGTCCATCGAGTCAGTGATGCCATCCAACCATCTCATCCTCTGTTGTCCCCTTCTCCTCCTGCCTCCAATCCTACCCAGCATTAGGGTGTTTTCCAATGAGTCAACTCTTCGTATGAGGTGGCCAAAGTATTGGAGTTTCAGCTTCAACATCAGTCCTTCCAATGAACACCCAGGATTGATCTCCTTAGGATGAATTGATTGGATCTCCTTGCAGTCCAAGGGACTCTCAAGAGTCTCCTCCAACACCACATTTCAAAAAGCATCAATTCTTCAACGCTCGGCTTTCTTCACCGTCCAACTCTCACATCCATACATGACCACTGGAAAAACCATAGCCTTGACTAGACGGACCTTTGCTGGCAAAGTAATGTCTCTGCTTTTAAATATGCTATCTAGATTGGCCATAACCTTCCTTCCAAGGAGTAAGCATCTTTTAATTTCATGGCTGCAATCACCATCTGCAGTGATTTTGGAGCACAAAAAAATCAAGTCTGACACTGTTTCCACTGTTTCCCCATCTATTTCCCATGAAGTGATGGGACCAGATGCCATGATCTTAGTTCCAAGTGAGTAAGTTTCAAGTGAGTAATAAGCCCCAAATCTTGTTCTTTCCTTGTAACTTCATAATAAATCTAAGGCCACTTGCATCATCAGAGTGTCCCTGAGGATAATGTTGATTATTGTTATTATTTTTAAACCTGTGTTGCTCTAAGCCACTAAATTTGTTTTAATTTCCCACCCCCTCCACCCCGTGAGGCATGTGGGATCTTAGTTCCCTGACCAGGAACTGAACCATGCCCCCTGCAATGGAAGCATGGAGTCTTAAAGACTGGACTGCCAGAGAAGACCTAATGTTGATTATTTTGAACTAACTATTTTAAGTAAGAAATGATAAATGTACCTTAGATATACAGGTTGGAGAAGGCAATGGCACCCCATTCCAGTACTCTTGCCTGGAAAATCCCATGGACGGAGGAGCCTGTCGGACTGCAGTCCATGGGGTCGCTAAGAGTCGGACACGACTGAGCGACTTCACTTTCACTTTTCACTTTCATGCATTGGAGAAGGAAATGGCAACCCACTCCAATGTTCTTACCTGGAGAATCCCAGGGACGGCGGAGCCTGGTGGGCTGCCGTCTATGGTGTCGTGCAGAGTCGGACACAACTGAAGTGACTTAGCAGCAGCAGCAGCAGCAGCAGCAGCAGATATACAGGTATTACTTGCATATTTCTTCTTTTATGTGAAATGTAAGAATTGAGTTAATTGAAGTTATTTTGCATTTGCAAGAAATAAAAATCTCTGAAGGTAATTAAACTCTTTAGCTAGCTCATATATGAACTGGTTCTACCACTCTCAGGATCCTATGGCATCAAGAATGGAGAAAAACTGGGGGAACGAAGGCCTCCTCACCTTCACTCTCCTTGGCAGAGCATGGAGGACCAAGGCTTTTCCAGAGAAAATACAGTCTAGGGATTGAATACCCGCAGAATTTAGAGAGTCAAACAAGAGCTTCATTCAGGCTTGTGAGGGCTGCTACAAGCAATTTGCTGTGAGGATCCTTCTGACTACTGAGCATGCATATTAACTAGCTTAACTTTTGTTTCTTGTTTTTACAGTTATGGAAAATGATCTGGGTTAAGCGATCTCCTCTTCTCCTTGTCCTGTCTTGTGATGGGTATTTTGGCAAAGTCTGACTGAGGCTTAAAGAACAATCTGTACCAACAGAACAGACTGTGAGTTCCTTAGGGTGGGGATGGGAAAGTGTGGAGAGAAGGTGGCTTGGCTTAGTTTTCTGTCTCTTGCACCTAAGGGCAGTAGCGAGCAGGTGGTAAAGGACGATTAGACTGAATTGAACTAAAAGAAGTGAAACTAACTGACCCATAATATCAAGACCACATACAAACAAGGGATACTTGCTAGGTAGCCAAACAACTAAATTAATAGATAAAGCAATGTTTTGGCAGGGAGAGAAGCTGGGAATATATTTTTTCTTGATCTTCATATTATAGCTTGATCCATTGTATAATAATTTATTGAGACACAAGGGAACAGAGGAAGGTCATTTTAAAGAAAGTCAACAAGAACAGCATATTTTTTACTCCTATTGTCATATTAGGTTTGTTGCTTAGGAGAAATTTTCAACAATTCCAAAATAAAAAAATCACAGGACAATTAAATTTATATTTACCTGAAACAAAGGAAAAAATTTAGGACTTTATTCCATTTCTCCTCACTAAAATTTAATTATCTCTCTTTAAAACAATTCTCATGTGGAGGGCAATAGAAATGACATACTATTTTTGATTTGTTTAAACAATTTCCAAAATGCTGTTAGACATAAACTGGCATTTACACCTAGTATAGCAAAAGGAAGGAATGCGTAAAGATAAAAGTAGATATTAAAGAATTAGAAAACAGAAAAACGGCAGTACTAATAAATAAACCCAAAACCCAACAAAATTGATAATTAACTACATTAAAAAAATTATTTATTTATTTATTTGGTTGTTGTGGGTTGCTGGGTCTTAGTTGCAGCATGAGGGATCTAGTTCCCTGACCAGGGATCGAACCTGGGCCCCGAGTCTTAGTCACTGGACCACTAGGGAAGTCCGTTTCTAACTATATTTTTTAAATGGAGAAAGCACACATACTAAAAATAGAAATTGGAAATTAATTAAAAACCACAGACATAAGGGATGATAAGCCTTCTAAAAGCTGATTTTGCTCAGCTGTATGAAAATACATTTTTTAAATGCAGAAAATAGATTATTTCCTAGTAAAATATTAATTGCCAAGTTGTCCTCAGAAGAAATAACGATCAAAACTTAGCAATTACTATGAGAGAAATGTGAAAAGTTGTAAAATTTCCTACTCAAAATAAACAAATAAATAATACCCTACTCACAGGTGATTTTACTAGTAAATTCTATCAACTTTTAAATAACAGATGACATCAAATGTTCTTGAGTATGTAGAAAAGATGAAAATCTTCCAGATTCCCATGATGAAGCCAAATTAAAACTGATACCAAAACCTGACAAAGGTAACATAAAATAAAAATCACAGACTAAAAGCACTCATGAGTATTAATTCTAAGACTCCAAAGAGTATATTAGCAAACGGATTCAACAACACATAAAAGGAATAGCCTACCTTAGTAAAGTATGATTCATATAAGACATGCGAAGATGGTTCCATCTGAAAAAATATGTATCTACATAATTAACCCTATTAGTGTTAAAAAAGAGAAAAATCATATGACCATCTTCATAAATTATTTTAGAAAGCATTTAAAAAATTTTTACAATTCTTGATTAAAATACTTAGTAAAATAGGAATAATCATGTTATATCATTCATATATAATTGTATTTCCCAACCAGAAAGACTATGCTCCGTAGGGAAATACTAGAATGTCTACCCTCACCATTATAACTAACTATCATCAATCTGGAGGTAATAACCTACATAATTAGGCAACAGAAATAAATAAGAAGAGCAAAAATTGGATCACAAAGATAGAATTAAGATTAATCCTTATTAATAGATTAATCCTTATTCATAGATAATATGATTACACATCTGAAAAACTCAGGAAAGGAAATCACCTGAAAAAGTATGACAAGAGTATTCTCTAAAGTAATTAGGAACAAAGTAATGGACATGAATTTGAGTAATCTCCAGGAGATAATGATGGACAGGGATGCTCAAGTCCACAAGATTGCAAAAATCAGACACGACTTAGCGAATGAACACAATATCATTAGCCTTCCTATTAGGAAAGCTATATGAAATTGCCAATATTTAACTTTTTTAGACTCACAAGTATGACAATACCACATGGCTTAACCTAGTACACACAAATAGCAACCACTGAGAAAACATAATGGATAAAAGAGGCCATTTACAATGATCACAAAAAAGACAAAATACTTTGGTACAGCATAAAATAGAGAAACGTTCACAATCCAAACAAAGAAATCTTAAAAATTTCTTTAAAGAACACAAAATCAGACTTGAGTGGAAAAACACATCCTTTTCTAAGATAGGAGGCTTCAATGTCAGTAAGATGTCTGCTTCATCCAGATTAATTTAGAATATTAACACAATCTCAATGAAAAAACCAAAAGAAAAAATTTTAAGTAGAAAAACTGATATTAAAGTTCTTACTGGAAAAAAAAAAAAAACCAAAGCCAAGGATCTTACATTAAAAAAAGGAGAAAGACCAGCCTAACAAGATAGTGTAACGTTATAAAACTGCAGTAATCTAAACAGTGTGTGCTTTGCAAACAAAGTCAATGGAGTGGGTTCCAGAACACAGAAGGAGACTTATATGTGAAGACTTCTGGCATGATAAGAGTAAAATTTTAATTAAATAGGGAAAGGATTGATTATTCAATTAAAAACTTAGACTCTTTTGCAGAGGGAACCACTAGAACTACTTTCTTATCTTTCTGAGTATTTTATACTCCCAAACGGCCTTCCAAATTTGCTGGCATATTGAGTGCAGCACTTTCACAGCATCATCTTTCAGGATCTGAAATAGCTCAACTGGAATTCCATCACCTCCACTAGCTTTGTTCGTAGTGATGCTTTCTAAGGCCCACTTGACTTCACATTCCAGGATGTCTGGCTCTAGGTGAGTGATCACACCATCGTGATTATCTGGGTCATGAAGATCTTGTTTTTTTACAAGTTCTTCTGTGTATTCTTGCCACCTCTTCTTAATATCTTCTGCTTCTGTTAGGTCCATACCATTTCTGTCCTTTATCGAGCCCATCTTTGCATGAAATGTTCCCTTGGTATCTCTAATTTTTCTTGAAGAGATTTCTAGTCTTTCCCATTCTGTTGTTTTCCTCTATTTCTTTGCATTGATCCCTGAGGAAGGCTTTCTTATCTCTCCTTGCTCTTCTTTGGAACTCTGCATTCAGATGGGAATATCTTTCCTTTTCTCCTTTGCTTTTCGCTTCTCTTCTCTTCCCAGCTATTTGTAAGGCCTCCTCAGACAGCCATTTTGCTTTTTTGCATTTCTTTTCCATGGGGATGCTCTTGATCCCTGTCTCCTGTACAATGTCACGAACCTCCGTCCATAGTTCATCAGGCACTCTATCAGATCTAGTCTCTTAAATCTATTTCTCACTTCCACTGTATAATCATAAGGGATATGATTTAGGTCATACCTGAATGGTCTAGTGGTTTTCCTTACTTTCTTCAATTTAAGTCTGAATTTGGCAATAAGAAGTTCATGATCTGAGCCACAGTCCGCTCCCGGTCTTGTTTTTGCTGACTGTATAGAGCTTCTCCATCTTTGGCTGCAAAGAATATAATCAATCTGATTTTGGTGTTGACCATCTGGTGATGTCCATGTGTAGAATCTTCTCTTGTGTTGTTGGAAGAGGGTGTTTGCTATGACCAGTGCGTTCTCTTGGCAAAACTCTATTTGCCTTTGTCCTGCTTCATTCTGTAACATCTTAAATAAAATATTTTCTTGTTCATTCTTCACAGCATCTTTGGAAACAGGCCAGGAAGATAGAAGATATGGGATTAGTCTAAGATATTTGATAGAAAATCTTAGTCCAGTTTTATATTTACCCTTTGGTAATGCCTCCCAGTAGATTTTAAGAAAATTCAAGAACCAAACAAACTTTTCTACCCACAATTAAATGTTCCTACTGCAAAAACTGAGCAGTATGAAAGCACAATTCTGCAGGCTATTTCTTGTGTGGTGATCTGTGGCCAAGCACTGTGGAATGCATTCCCATCATGGAGTAACAATCTCAAAAGAATTTTGAAACCAGAGTTGGCTTGAATGCTATACAAATGACACCCAGGATCTTGGCTTACTTCCCAGATTTTCCCTTTTTGGTTTTCTAGCAAGTTTGGTCATGCCTGGGAATTTGCTGAATCTGGTGCTTGGATCAGGGACTTTACCTTGGGATCAGTGACATGTGTTTGCCCAAGGGGGTTTGGAGTAAAATTTTTAGATAAACTGCTGTTGTTAAGTAAGTTCTCTACTGAACTTGTTCTCAGAAAACCCTGGCACGAGGGTGTGAACAGGAAGGGCAGCTTCTGAATTGTTAATGGAAGGCAAAGATCTTGTGAGAGAGTATTGTACTGTGAAGAGTATTAAGTTGCATATCTGGGCACACTGGTGTTCCAGCTGGAGGGTCATCAAGTTTTTAAATAAATACCTAATGTATTTCAAAGCTCTCTTTAATGGTATCCTTGACAAATGCCACTCGCTAAAGGTCAGCTAAGACTTGATAAACACGTGCTTATCTGTGGTAACCTGGGCACTGCCTACCATCACCCTAGTTCAGGTAACATGGAAAGAGCTGAGAAAGCACCTACATTAGTTACTGAATTACTTAGGACACAAATATGTGTTGACATATAGCTGAGTATATTTCTGGATTACATTTCCAAAATAAGTATGGTTTTCATAATTTTGTTTTAGTCAACACTTTTCTCCTCAATGTTAGGTATAATTAAGAGCTGACTCAGGTAAAATATTTTTTAAAAGTACAGCAGTGTAATACACATACCTAGGTAAACTCTGAGGCTTTTTACCACCACCCGCATAAATAAGAACATTCTTCAGCTGGTCCCTCTGCAACAAAAAGCTACTATGTTCTAAACTAGAATGTTATGAGAGGATCTGAATAGTGTACAGTTTCCTGAATGCTCAGCCTGTTTAGTGACATACCAAAAAGAAGGACAAAGACTTAAAGCAAAAACGTGGGGCAAGTTTTCAGCAATGACGTTAAAGGCATATGGATGGTGAAATGTTTAATTACCAAGGCAGAGACCAGGTTGTAAAATCTAGCTAAAATCAAAGTATAAAGTTGGGCTGTGAATGGGATAGCTGCTTGATTCAGTGATCTCATGGTTTGCTGAGCATTAAGAGTGTTGCCAGAATTATGAAATTAGACCACTCTGAACAGAGAATGGTGATGGCGAGATGGTGGCTTATATCACTTGTCTTTTATTCCTACTGTAATGGCAACTCCTTAGATTATAAATATTAACTATTTATACATGAGAAATTAATGAAAAGTGAGGCTAAATGGGCTTCAAAAGTAATTTGTTACAGTAAATTAGGTAAAGGCCATATAAAGTTGGGAGAGCATTTTCAAATGTAAGAAAACAGCATAACACAAATTTCATGATTCTCCTTACATTCATAGAGCTTGTGTCAAACAAGTCATATGAGGAAAATGTTTTACAAACATGACCGTGCTCCAAAGTCTTGAAATTTGCCTTAAGTATTCTTAAATTCTGTGGTAATAGGACTAAAGAAATCTCATATAAGTGGAAATTTGGGTCTGACAAATCTTTTAAAGAAATGTAAAATGTGATTTAAACTAAAGGGAATTCTAGTTTCTTTTGATGACGATTTTTCATTTAGGATTTATGGACTCTTGAGGGACCTTGGTACGGCTGAGAACCTGATTGCCTTTATATAGATGTGTCATGCTAGAGAACTGTCTGAAAGATTTCAGAGTGTGAATTCTGCAATAGACTTCACACCATTAAAAATGTGGTTCCAGGATAATCATGACAGATGACAAAATGGAATATTTTTCAGCTTTTCAAAACCTAGGGGAATGTGAATTAACACATTCTCGGGATTATTTTATTCCTGGGTGATAATATTTAGGTGCTTTATGTACTCAGAGGAGTATAGGTAAGATTATATCCATTGGTCAAGACATCAGCCGTTCTGCTCCTAACTCTGAAGGAGATAAGGCAGGATGTGATCATCTTGGTTTGTGCTTCTCATGAAATAGCCTTATTTCTATCCCGCTTGCGAGCACCGTGGTTACTTTTGCCAGCAATTGAGCATGCAAGCAAGGGAGTAAGCTAAGAGTTTTGACTGAGTTGCCATCCTCAGACTTTTGCCTACAGTCAGTGAGGTGGAGTCTGGTTTGGAGCCCACGTGGACTGTTTCCCTGCACTTTCACTGCCAGAGGCAGCACGGCACAGGCTTGAGCATCACACGCCGCAGCTCCGACATTATGCTGTAGCCGTGCGGCCAGTCTGGTCACCTCCATCTATGTCCTGGTTTCCTTGTAGAAAAATAAGGCCCGACAACAGTGTTTACCTCAGGAGGGCATTGTAAACATGACACGAGGGAATTCATCTAAAGCATCTAGAATAGTGCCAGTAAATGTTAACGATAATTTTTATAAAAGTCACATGATTGAGGATTTAATATATTTGGCAAGCTAGTAAGCTCCCCCTCCCCACCCATGCATAGAGACATATCCTTGAATATGAAAAACGAGCCGAGAATCTTTCGGACAGGTAGTGGCAGCAAATCTTCACAACCACAGATCTAGTTGAGAAAAATTTCCAAGCTTTGATGAGTCAAACTGGAGTGTTCTTCAACTTGGGGTTATGACAAGGAGCCAGTCAGACAGCCCCAAACAAGATGCCGCAGCTGTTCCCACTGGTTGGGTCACTTTCCACTGTGACTGTGGGAGCAGTCCTTCCCCTGTTCGTGCATCCTTTCCCCACACAGGTCATCTTTAGTGCAGCACATGGTCAGTCAACCATCAGAGGCAAAAGTTTTGTGTAAGAACTGACACAAAACTTTGTGCGTTTATGTACATGTACAAACCGGGGTCCTTACTCTCCAAAAAAATTATGATCCTAAAGCTGACAGCTGGTCACGTGAAACTTGGAATACATTCCCTTCTTTATAAACAAAATACAACAGAACATTATAATGTCTTCCATACATGCAAATTAACTGACTACCTACCATTTCCCATGAACCCCATCTTTTCCTCCTCTGCTTGTTTTCTCTTCCTTTATGTTTCAGTTGCAGAGAGGGTAAATCATAAATTGCTGTCTAGTATAGAGAGAAAATAGTCTGCATCTGGAAGGAATTGGGAAAGCACTGGAAATTTTCTTTTTCTAATCATGAATGCAGTGATTACCAGCTTCAAAATAAGTAAAGGTTTTCAGTAAATGGGAAAGAAGCAGAACACACTCTACGGTGAGGCGACAGAGAGCAAATGTAGAGAGAAGTGAACACGCACTGTTGCATTTAGGGAACGGCATAGAGCAAGAAAGAAATGCCTCTTTGGTCTCTGTAGGAAACACCACTGAGTTACTATGGAGCACAAGTTGGGGAGTAACTGTGAACACCTAGTTAGACATTTTTGTTTTGCACAGGTCAGTCTTTCAATAGAATATAAAACAGAATCCAAGTTCTATTTTCAAGTTCACCCTGACATGTACTTCCTACTCCTTTTTTGCTACATCCCAGAAGCTACTAATTTTGCTTTCTTTGGTTGTGGAAAAAGCTAGATCCCTTCTTCCTGAGCCTCTTGTTTCCAGGTAGGGTTTGCCTATTCTCAAGGCTTCTTCCAGTTCAGCAGTTCCCATGAATTTTGGTCAAATAATTTTCCACTAGAATATATACTCCATGAAAGCATGGATTTTCATATTTTTTAATTCATGGTTATTCCTAGTACTTACACACTACCAGTCTACATATAATCCAATAAATTTCAGACCCTACAATGCAGTGCCCTATGGAGAGTCCAATGATGCTCCCTAAAATGTGGATCATTTTAAAAGTCTTTATTGAATTTGTTACAATAATGCTTCTGCTTTATATCTTGTTTTTTTGGCTGTGAGGTCTGTGGGGTCTTAGCTCCCTGATCAGGGATCATATCTACACCCACGGCATTGGAAGGGGAAGTCTTAACAACTGGACACCAGGAAAGTCCCTCCCGACCTTTAAAAAGCCTGTCAGCAAGTGAAAAAGAGGCAGGTGATCAAACCTCAAGTCAAGGCAAAATGAAACCAGTGCAACAAACGTATTGTTAATAGGGGATGCTAAGGACTGAATGTCTCCCCTAGAGGCGTGTGTTGAGACCTAGTCCCCAGTGTGATAGTGTTTAGAGGTGGGTCTTTGAGAGGTGATTAGGTCATGTGGGTGGAGACTTTATGAATGGGATTAGTGCTCTTTTTTACAAGGGAGCCCAGAGAGATCCCTTGTCCCTCTGTCATGCAGGATTGCAGTAAGATGGCAGTCAATGAGAAAGTGGTCTCTCACCAGACACTGAGTCTGCCAGTGCCATGATCTTGGATTGCCCAGTCTCCAGAGCTGAGAGGAGTGTTTATTGTTTACAAGCCACCCAGTTTATGGTATTTTTGCTATGTAGCCCAAATGGACTATGACAGGGACTCACAAGTAGTTATTAATTTCAGAGGATTGAGGGAGGTCTTCAAAAGACAGAATTTCCATTAGGGAGGTGGAGCTTATTTTTGGTCAAATTATTATTAATTTGAACTCTTCTGACCAAGAAAAATAGCTTAAGTAAATTCAAGTGGAATCAGGAAAACTAGGGGTAGCATTTGCTTCAGTTCTCCACTTGCTTCCCTCCCATAGCAGATGGACATAACCCATGTTGCAGGAGGAAGGCATGAAGTCTGACTACAGGTGGCTCCATGTTCACATCATGCCATGCCCACCAGACTACTGAACTGCCACAGGCCTGCACACACAGGCCAGCAATTCAGTATGATAGAAAGCCTCTTCTCGGTCTCGTTTGGGGTCTGTGCCTAACTTTGGGATAATCAGTGTGGCTTATGAGATGGGAAGTACGGTCTTACCTGAGACATACACCCATCACCTGGCATGGTTACAGTGAGTGCTTTGATCAAGCTGTTTTAGTAACAGGGATTCAGGTGAAACAGAAAATTATTTTAACCAAGAGTGGGAAAGGTTGCAACACTTTACTAGGATTAGCCACTTAGAACCACACAGAGTGGGCTGGCATAGGGCAGTAATTCATAGACAGATGGGGAAGAGAGGACCTTGTCAACTTAAAAAAATGTATAATGTGAGAGTTGCAAGTTGTTTTGTTTGGGGTAAAATGAGGACTGCAGCCCAGGAGATAAGTTCTGAGAAACTGCTTCAAAGAGGGGAGAAGGCCAGAATATATGTGATTTTGGTGGAGGAAGAATACATGCACTCAAACGTATTTTTCTAGAAGGTTTCTGCTAATTTTGTGAAGCATTTGCTAGTCACGAGGAATAGTTATCACCATGAAGGATTTTAGTGCTTTTCTAGATCTAAGAAGAAACGAGAATTGGGCTCATAAAATCAGCTCCTGAAAATGTCTGTCTTAAGATCTGTCCTGCCAGTTTTTCCTGGGGCACAGAATGCTTCGTTTCTGCTCTCCACCCTGAACTCTTTCAGGGGGAGCTGAAAACTAGCAGCTGTAGCAGCACGTGATTTAATCCTTGTAGAGATACATGGCAAGTGCCCACCCCAAAGGAGGAGAAATAGGATGTTGGGTAGATCAAAACACCAAGTAATCACTACAATAACTAAAACGCATGCATTCTTAGATGAATGCTATATAGTCTGCTGTGACAGAAATGCTGCTGAAGATAGAGCTCAGGAAGGAGGTGCAGCTTGGGCTAGGTCACAGGGAGCCTCCAAATATAAATGGAGACAGTAAAGGGCTTCAGTTCAAGAAATGTTGTGATCAGATCCATGCCACCGTATCATTCACCTTTCTCAGAAAATGAAGTGTCTAAGCTGTCAAGACTGTTGTGACCAGGCATCAAGTAGCTTTCTTTCCCCACATGCTTTTTGTTGTTTGAACACTCTTCCATCTCAATTCTATTAGTATATGTAGTCCATTCATCTTGGGCCTTTTATTTACTAAAGTTAATACTACTTGAGGGAATTACTTCTGTCTAGCACAGAAAATTCCTGGATTCTTACACCTCAAACTCTATTTTTCAGTCAGTCTGGCATGAACTAAAGTGTGAAGAAATGGGAAGTTAACCGGAAATGTTGTAGTGGTTGATCCCAATCTGCATGGCTTCTTGGCATTAATCTTCTATCAGTTATCACATATTCAGGTTAGCCTGAAAGCTTGAGAACTATGGTCATTTTTTGACCCTGGATTGAGAAGCTGTGAACAGATTTTACAGATCAAAACACACCAACCTTTCCCTCTCATGTTTGAGGAAGCCAGTGTGCCATAGTGGCTATTAACCTTCCTAGTAGGAGGGGTGGTGGCCATTGTTCACCAACAGATAGATTTTTTTTTTTACTAGATATTCCCCAACATTGTTTGTCATCAATCATTTCATGAGTAGGTAGATTTTAATATATGGACTCTTCATGAACTTTCTGGATTACCATAAACAAAACTGAGGAGGACCATGTTCCCAAGAATGCTTAGAACAGCCTCCTCTTTGAGGTTGTCTAACAGAGGGCACAATGACTTGCACTTGGTGAATGAGATAATGAATGCATCATTCATCTAGAGAAAAAGTGTACTCCAGGAGAGAATTCTACTACTTACCTCTCACTTCCTTGAAATGATCAAAGGTGAATGCACAAGTTCCAAATGAGAAAAATCAAAACTGGAAAAATTCTAAAATGAAAGTTATGTATTTTTTGCCATCTGAACTGGTCATTGCTCAGATCAAACAAGAAAAATGCTTCAGTAAAACCAAACACTGAGAAAACCAACCTGCCTTGACTACTGAAAATGAGAGGCAATGAAGGAGAGGAAATGAAAAAGCCCACCTTCTTTGAGTTGTGACTACAGTCACTGACAGCACTTAGGGAGGGTGAACACAAGAAGAGTCACAGAAGCTGAAAGGTAACAACCTAAGAGTTCCAAGAATCACAGTGTCACCTCCCTCTGAGAAATGTCAAAGTCACTCAGTCGTGTGCGACCCTTTGTAACCCCATGGACCATACAGGCCATTGAATTCTCCAGGCCAGGATAGTGGAGTGGGTAGCTGTTCCCTTCTCTAGGGGATCTTCCCAATTCAGGGATCAAACCCAGGTGTCCCACATTGCAGGCAGATTCTTTACCAGCTGAGCCACCAGGGAATGACTGGTGGCAAAAGTAAAAAAAAAACCCAGATTTTTGTTGGCAGAGTTTGGATTTATTATGACAGCCTTAGACAGCACCCCGCGCCCCCAAATAGTTATACTTTTATCACAAAGCTCACAGGGAATCAAATATTTTCGGAGATCAAGCGGAGACAGTAGTGAGTGTGGGTGTTGTCAAGGGAAGGTATGAATGATGCACATAGATATTTGATGTCTTCTAGGAGAAAGGATTAAAGGTCAGGTATTAACATAATTGTTTTTTATCTTACTTCAGCAGAAAACCAGATGTAATCTCCCTAAAGAATAGCTTCCCAACATAGCCTGAAAATGGTAGGATGGGAAGGACGTTGCTCCCTGTGACACATAAATGAAAAACCATAAGGCAATGGACAATACTAAGTGCACTCCCACTTGTAATCCAACACAAAGGCCAAGGAAAAGTACATGCTAACTACCTGCCAAGAGACTATTTTGGGGGAAAATACACACATACCAGAAACTCATCTCCTAGTCCCCCAAAAGTATAGTACTTGAATTTAAAAATTTCTATTAGTTAACCTATGATGGGACAGTTTTAGAAGGGCCCTACTTGACATGAATTGATAAAAGGTCAATATATACACAGCTTGGAAAGGACACAAAAGCAATATTAAATGTTATTTAACAGTGTGCAACTTGTTTCCCTATCAAATTTGCATTTATCACCAGAATGAAAAACTATGTTTCCTGGGAATTTTGTTTTTTTGCCTTAATTATTTCACTTTTTTGCTTTTTTTTCCCTGGGTATTTTGAATCTGACACATGAGAGGAAGTATATCCAGCCCAGGTAAGGCACTCTTTCACAAGAGCCTGGGAACAAAGGAGACCAACTGGGGAACTCAAGCCTATAGTCCTCTGTGGAGAGCTTGCAGCTCCTAAAGCATCAGCATCAGGTTACAGCTGGAGCCAGGGAGGAAAAGGCGCCCCTGCCTCTGCCCACTGCCCAGGGCTGGGTGGGTGGGAGGATTCTGCCCTTTAGGAGCTCCAGATGTATTATGGGAAGGAAACAGGCAATGACTCTTATCACTGGCTGGCCATCTGATCTTAGAGTGTCACTTGTCAAACAAAAGGATACATCTCTGTAGGAATTAAGTGTAACAGCATTTTCCTAACTATATTCATATAAATGCTGTGCTGAATATTAAGTCGCTTCAGTCATGTCCGACTGTGTGTGACATATGGACTGTAGCCCGCTAGGCTCCTCTGTCCATGGGATTCTCCAGGCAAGAATACTGGAATGGGTTGCCATTAACAATGGTTAAGTAAGTTTGGAAAAACTTCCCTTCTCCACCCCTCAGCACCAGATTCACATTGCATTTAATACACTGAAGGCTCCTGAAGTCCTGCTGTAAAAGTCTTCTAAATCTGGCATTTCCCAAACTTATTTTCTGAACCAACATCTATTCAAGTCTGCAGAACATGTTTTGGAAAATGATGGTCTCTACACTCCTTCTGGCTTCAGAATTCCACTATGGTCAATGACATTTTTCTGTAGAGACCATAACCTCCCTCCTCTACTGCCAAGTATTTAGTCTTTCAATGTCTTTGGGCTGAACTTAACATGCTGTCCCTCACTTCATTTTTCAAGACCCTTATGCTATTTAAATGCTCACATCAAACTAAAACATGGTTGGATGAGATGACCTCTAAAATCTGTATAAACACTGAAATTTTAAGATCCTCTGAAAATTACTGCAAATATCCAATGAAGACTAAAACAGGATACATACAATCCAGGCTGTTATCATGCCAGCACTAACATTTAATAAATGAGAGCTTCGAGACAAAATTTTATATCCTGCCATTCTGTACACTGCTCCAAGCTCAATACTACAAATATTTCCTTGGCAACTTCCTTTCCCCTTGACTAATGCAAATAGAGATAGTGTGGGTTGCAAGTTTCCTAGACCCATCCTAGAATTAACGGAGTTAAGAGTTCACTGGGGGTGCTTCCTGCCAAATCTGCTGTAGATACAGCAAAAGTTTTTCTATTTAGGTAAGTTATTATAAAATGCCAGGAAACAGTATGTATTGCCCATACCTAGCCATAAAAATACTTAATGCATTTTTTTGGTGGCAATCTTAATCAAACCCACACCCCTGCATTGGAAGCATGGAGCCTTAACCACTGGATTGCCAGGGAAGTCCCTGCATGTATTTCAAATTCAGTCAGACCACCACCAGATTGTTGTCAGAGGCCCGAGGCAGAAGTATTCAAGCAGAAGGATGACAAGCAGAATCCGGGTAAGAGAAACTTGAGAATAACCACAGAAGTCAACTCTCCAACACTCAGACTTGTCTGGTCAAGTTCTAGTTCCTTCTCCAGTGAAGGACTGCTACATCCTCTTTTTAGCTCTGCCTTGATCCTTCTTTAATATCACATATCTTCTTTAGCCTCATTTCCAAACTAACAAAAGATTATTCAAACAGTTCTAAGACACACACTCAAATTAGTTTTCTCAACTGTCCAAATGCCCTACTCATTGTGGCTGAGAAGACAGAAATATTAACCACCTAATTAATCAGAAAGCAACTCAATTATTTTTCCTCTACTGTAGGCCTTACAGCGAACTCTCTAGGTTTGGTCTAGCTCTACCTTAAGGGGCTCCAAGTGTCATCACTGGAAGGAGTTGTGGAATTGGCTGTGACACTCCACTGATGGTTTCTTTTCCTGTTTACTCTTTAGGGGAAGGCAAAGCCAAAATAAGACCAGAATACTTCAGCCCCAATGAGGAAACAGAGAAAACGAGGTGAATGTTTACATGTCACCATCTGAGACCTTCTAAAGAACATGTTCAGTATGAGAATTCCCAAAGGCTGACAGATGCTATCTAACAGAAGTAAAATAAGATTCCCAAGGCTTACTTCAATATAAATTAGTTACCAGGAAACCGAGAACATTTTGTAATAAGTGCTAATATACTGTAACACTGGATTATAATACAAGTATAATTACTGTCAAAAATAAAGTTATGAGCTAACAAAACATTCTCCTTATTCTAAGTATAAATAATTCTTGGGGGCCTAACTGGATTAAAATTGTTTGAATGGTCTGATCAGTACTCAGAAGAATCATCATAGCAGGTACACAAAGTAGAGAATAAAATTTTAATGGTATCAAAAACAGAACTTTCTGGCCAATTTAGTACTTGCAGGAATAAAGTTGCAAAATGTTACTCAGTAACTGACTTAGCTTCTAAATCAAGCTAGAATTACACATACTCTGTATATTACTTGAGTATATACAAGTACATTCCATGGTAACATGCAGAGACATGGAAACAAGAAGAGTACTGTGAAATCAAAATCGCCATCTGTTTATGAAATAATGAATTGAAAACAAAACACATGTCCAATAGTCCAGAATATCTCATTTTGAAAAGGTGGTTTTGAATATTGCTCTTTTCAAGAATTCAAATAACTTCCATGTGGCTAAATTGGATTTTTTCCCTAACATGAAAAATGGAAGTTGATATATTCCTATAGCTATGGGAGTATACTTTTCCTTTTACTGAATATCAAATTAAAAGGTTTGATAGGTTTTCACTCCCTTCAGGTAAAGGGGGCTCTTAACATTCTAGTGGTTAAGAATGAATCCCTTAAAGCTCTGAGGCATTTGAATGTCTTAAGACCCAAAGGCTCATGTACCTTTAATGAAACAGTCATATAAGATGGAAGTTTAATTCTTCTGAAAACTAAATAGAACTATGAAATAAACAGGGTAGGAGAATGACCTGAGTTCACAGGAATCTCTAAATTTGAAAGACATTGCTTCAGCTTTGCTAAGACAGCATCAAAAGCCTTTTATAGCAAGAGTTTCTTGTGAGTCACATATTTGGGCATGGAGCCTTAGGATCTTTTTAAGCACTAAAAAGTGCTTTATGTTGTGCAAATTCAATGAAAGGCCAACCAAGTAAAGCCTACAAGTAAGCCAAAGATGCTGTATCTTATAAAGAAAGGTGAGATGTATAACTGACCAACTTTGCTCCTAGTTTGACAATGATTTCTGTTTAGCTAAGATAAGCAAAGACAGCACCTTAAGTAGAACCCAGTGGAAGCCTCTCAGAAGTGAGAGTTGGGTGTGGCAGAAATGGCTACTGATCCCTTCTAAGTAACTCCTCCTTTGCCTGTGAGAATCCAAGAAGTGTATGACCAGTAGGGTGAAGGACTGGTTTTAGTCATTTCTCCAAATTATGAATTGCAACTTCTGTTATTATTTGCAAAATAAGAGGTCATGTGTGAATTATTAGTCAATGAACAGCACATAAAAGAATATGGCCTGTCTTCAATCTGAGCTCTCCTGGTTTGCTCTGTCATCTAATTCAAGGCACTTTATACATTTTGGTGCCTTAGTGTGTTAACATGTAACATGAGAATAACACTCATTCACTTACCTCAAGGAGCTACTACATAGATTATTAAATCGCAAAGCACTTTGAGCTCCTCAGATGAAAAGCACTGTGGAAAAAATGACAGCCGAGGAAACTGTTTCAATGCCTCAGAATCCTGAACTATTGTGTCTATGTTGCAACTACAATTCCTCAAAACACTTTAAAAATTTGTTAGGGCACTCTATCTCCTTTTTATATGTTAACTGTTTGGCACACAGATGCTTACATACTTAATTAAAATAGTTATACTCCCTACTCCAAAGAAGTTGACTAATTTTCCAATAAAGTTTACTAAATGTACCTATTCTGGAGTATTCTGTATCAAGTAGAAAACTTTAGCTTTCTCTGAGGTGCATGTGACATAATACAAAGTTCACTTTCTTTTTCAAAATAATTGAACTAGTGTCATTTGTGTGAAACTACAAGTTTTTAATGGAAAAAATACTGAAATTATGCCACAGTGTCGGTATATTCATCTGAAGAGTACAAAGATGGAGTTCTGAGAAAAAGGGTTCTAACACTATAGAAAATAAATGTGGTTCCTTAAATTGTTCAAAGAAATTTTTAAAAAATGTGATGTTTCAGACATTGACATTAAGCAATTAGTCAGAGGTAATAAACTATAAATACAGTAGTTCAAATGTTTCTCTCAGCATGAGGTTTTCTAAAGTTAAATTCAAAACATTTTCAACTTGTTATACTCAATATTTCAAAGAAATTGTGGAAATGGAAGTTTTCATAGAAATCTAAAACAATGATACCACCTTGTGATCTTTACATAGAATATCCTGGACCTTGATCACTTTAGATTTATAACATACTTTGGTTAATACATTAGGTTCAACCCATTAATATGCCTTTATATTTGGGAGAAATTAGACTGTGATTTATAATCTTGCAGGTTACCCAAATCTTCCTCAATTCCAGGTCTTCCTTGATTCTCTGCAGGGGGTTCTGTCAGACTCATAATTAAAATGATGAAAATTATAAATAACTTCTTTCGAACTGAACATTTGTTTTGCTTTTTAAAATAAAATAAAGTGCCTTCAAATTCAAATATTTCCTGCCCTCAACAAAACTGAAACATACTTAAACCTGAAAGTTTCATATCTTGACACACATATTTAACAAGAAAAAAATCAGTTTTGGGCCATTAATGTCCTTCAAGGGTTCAGACTGGATCTAAACTGGGTTTTGCATTATTATCGTGCTCATGTTTGTGCATGAAGGTTAACAGGAAGAGGGCAACATCCAAGGACGACCAATAGGCTGTATGCGACGTGACAGCTGACCAATAGCGGCTCTCCACAAGGCCTTCTCTGAGTTCAAAGTCAATTCTGTGATCCAGTTCCACTAAAAAGAAGTCAAACAAATGAGTAAGTATCACAGTAAGATTGTTTCTACACAGATTTACTAGATTGGAGAATAAAAATTTACCAAACAGAAGTGACTCTCCTAATTATTATCACTATTTTTTAAAAAGTGACTTTCTACTCTCATCTTATGGGAAGAAAACACTCAAGAGCCTCAGTAGCTCAGGATTCTGTCTGGTGAACCCTCTCTTTTGTATGTTCAGGTCAGTACAGAATAATAAAGCAAGAAAGCAAAAATCTCACTTGGTACCATACAGTATATTTGGAATAAAGAAACTGGCCTCAAATCCTGGCTTTCCTATTTATAATTAGTGCCTAACCTGAAAGATATGGCAAATAGTCTTCTTGAAGAATGATGGGTCAGCCTTACATGCAATAATGCCAGCAGGAGTGCAACAGGGCACTCCAAGGCTCCTTCATAGGGGAGGCTCTTTACATCAACTGGCTCAGGGGAACATGTTGGAAGATAACATCTACTACAGTCCTACAATGTTTTCCTCCCCACTATGCTGAATTCCTCAAAGGGCCACAACATACTCTAGTCTCTATCCTGTCAGCAGGGCCAAACATGCACTGGGACATACACGCGCTCAAGAATCCACTGGCTGGGAAAGTGAATCAGGAGGAACAGTGGTAACCTTTGAGAGGAAGGACTTCATTTACAACAGTGCTGTCCTCAAACACTTCAGTAAATTCAATTAAGTTTTTTCTAAAACACACAAAGTCCTTGTTAACATGTGAGAAAAATCACCTTACCAAATCCAAGGCTATAAGACTGCAATTGGTTCATCTTAAAAATCCTTTGAGATAAAACACTTAGAAAAACAATAATTTAATCTTCAGGAATTCCTCACAAACTGTCAATAAGCCATACAGTATTTTGAAGGGTCTTTCTTAAAAATAAAAAGTACCCAAACCACTACCATTCAGACTCAAAACCTGCTCTTTTGTTTAGCATGCTAGCAGGTATAAAAAGTAAAAACTGGCAAAAATTAAGGAGGTTGGAGAAAAAGTTGGGTTTTGCTTTATCCTAGAAGTTTGGAAATCGCATAAAGGAAATCACATCATTTTAGAGCATGATTTCATATAAATGTTTAGCTAAGGTTTATTTTAAACAATACCATTTGGTGATTTAAAAATGCATTTACAATTATTTTTATATTCAATTGTGCTTTTCTGACAAAGAATATCCATGGATCTTATCTAAAAATTTTTAGATAAGGTTTACACTTAAACAGTGTAAATACCCAATCAGGTTATAAAGCACTATGAAATATATTGACATAGACCTTTTACAAAACTGCTATTTTTCTCATTTAAATTAGAAGCTAATCCATAATAAGTCAGAAATAGTTGAAATCCACATGTTGAACTGCGGGATAGGAATGTCTTAATTTTCTATCTTTCGTATTCCATGGGACATCTGTGTTAAAAGTCGTAGGTACATTCTGGCACAACAGACAAGATGAAAAGAAGAAATGAATTCTCAAACACGATGAAGAGGAGTCAAGGTGAAGTCAGTTATGAAGAAAAAAAGGAGAAATAAGAGGAAAAACGAAGAGGTGGGAAACACACATTAAAATCGGTGAAGCCCATAACACGTTATTTCAAAGAATTCCTTTTAAAGGCCACTGTAGAATGTCTTTCTAGTCCAACAGTCTTAAACAACTGTCATTTTAAAGGGAGATTTTTCCTGTTATAACCAGTGTTACTCGGCTCCACTTTGATTTTATGTTCCTGAAATGTATTCTTAATGTGCTATCACTGTGCAACACTGCCTTTCATATACTACAAACTCAAATGATGAATTTGTTGCCCTATTATATGTCCCTGTCCTTCTTATCACCTAGAGGATCTTTAATAAGTATCACTAACTAGATTGGTCTACCCTATCCCCTCCCTTTCTATTTATCTGTAGGTTGTCCCCAACAAAATGGAAATTAGGTAACCAGCTTGTACTTGATGAACCTATTTTATAGTCTCTCATCTTCCTTAAAATGTTTACCCCAGGCAGTCTGGTTTGCAGCTGACGCCATATTTGTGTTGGTTTTACAGATGGGTGGATGGATGGATGTAGGTGGGCCAATGTCTCATCTTTTCTCTTTATGTAGATCACAGAATTCCCCACGGTGTGAGGTCACTACATGGGAGCAGAATTCTCCATGTGCTGTGAGATGTGCTCTTGGCCAAAGTTGGCCCAAATCTACACGGAGTTGCCTTGGACCCGCCTTCTCATTATTATTGTATCAAGAAGGGGCGGCACTAGACAGGTTAGTAGTTTTTTCCTAGTTTCTTTCACTGAATTAGGTCAAGAAAAAGGAGAACATAAAATCACTTAATCCTTTTCTCTGGAGTGCCTATGTGTTAATATTCCTGTATCTACAAAAAGAGAATTTAAGATTCCTGAAAGTTGAGGAGAGGTAAAAATGAAAAAAAAAAAAAAAAAAAAACAACAACTTGCTGGCTTTTAACAATCATCAATAATTTGCTTTCACTGTTTTAAAACATGAGTTGAAGGAAATGGCAACCCACTCCAGTATTCTTGCCTGGAAAATCCCATGAACAGAGGAACCTGGTAATCCATGGGGTCACAGAGTCAGACACGACTGAAAGACTTCACTTTCACTTTTTATTTTCCTTTTGGGGGAGTCATGCATATGGGCACATTTCCCTCCTTATTCCCCAAGCAACTGTCTGCTATCTACCCAGGGAAAAGGCAGAGTTTCCTCAGCACTCTGCTTTCAGTAGAGTGTTCTTTTGTGCACAGGGCTTGTCAACCTGGATATGGTGTTAAAAAGTAAAATACATGAATAGAAAGTAACCATTTTAGTATTATAATGTGTACCAACTGGACAGGTTTCTTCTATTTAAAGGGAGTGTCTTAACTTCCTGGAGAGAAATTTTCAAAAACTTAATGAATCTTAAAAAATGATCTTTTTTATAAAGAGCAATTATGATCATAATTGCATGATTTTAGGCTCTCGGTAGATACTAAGAAAACCATTTAAAGTACTACTAAAGGAAACTGGGTTTCCAAATGACTGATGAGTCATTTGCAATGTATGCTATATTATAATATAGAATATATAAATAATTATATCTTATTTTTCCTCTGCCTCAGAGCAACCATATATTTTATGTAGTTAGATGTTTGATATCCAAGGAGTATTTACATTTTGTGACTTATCATAGCTCCAAATATATTTAAAAACATTCTCTAAACATCATTTGAAAAAAATAGCAAAAACTCCATAATGAGCCTTATAATTAGTTGCCATTTTGTGACCCCCAAATTTCCCAACACTAATCTACTCTGAAAGACACTCAGACACCTAACATTTGACAACAGATGGGCTATTTGGGGAAACACAGGCTCATGAGAATACAAAGGAACTCCTGGGGATGGCCAGATCTGCTGGATTCTCTACCATCTGGTTGGAGAAACGTTCCTCAGCATATTCAGAACTACTCCCTTCCACTCATCCTTGGTTCTTCTCAGAACTAACTTCTAGATCTCTACATACCTGTGCTTCTCATCTGTTTTCGCTTGTGCTGTGCTGTTTCTTCTCTCTGCAATGTCTCTTCATCTCTGCTTATTTAAGTCCTCCTTCCACCAAACCTTTTTTTTATTTTGCCAGGGGTAAACATTTTCTCTCTCCTTAGAATCTCTGTCATGAGGCTCATCACATTCTACCATATATTAAAATTATTTCTGTAGTTATCCACCTTCCCTACAAGAATATATGTCCTCTAAAATATACTTAAGTTTCCACACCAGCATTTAACATCTTTATGGGCAGCAGTGAAATTGGTTCATCTTGGTGTCTCTTCTAGTGACTATCTACTTGCCTCATTGTTAAATGAATTGTTGAATGAATAAAAACAGGAGAAAAGAAAATAGAAGCCATAAACATATTACCATCTGAATCAATGTGGTGAAGTTATGACGAGTGGTCTAACTGCTTAGGTAGCTGGGATGGCTTTAAGGCAGTGGATAAAAGGACCAGTTGAATGTAGGACAAATAGATGAATGGATTAATTTTCCTTTCTCTAAATATTCAAAAAGCACACATCAGTTATTTCTTTACGGAAGTGACTATTACATGAGAGGGACTAGAGACAGCACTTATAAAAATCATTTCTTGAGTGGAGTTCACTGAATTAAATCAACACAAACCGCTGTCACGGAGCCAAAAACGCAAATCAGCTTGTTATGCTGACACACTGTTTTGGAATCTATATCTAGTTAAGATTTTTTTTGAAAGAAGAAAAAATGCATGAAAATTAGCAATTATAAACACGGAAATTGCAAAACTAGACATGGTTTAAAAATCCAAGGAGAAACCTGTAACTTACTGTTTCTGTTAGACAAAATCCGTTATTTTTGAAAAAAGGAAAGAGAAAGGAGATATAGAAAAAAAGGAATGAGAAGTTAATGATAAAAATAATTTTAAACTGCTAAGATTAATCTTTACTAATACATTTTGAATTTGCTGAAAATCAGGAGACTGAAAATATCTCTTGTAGACAATAATTTTTTTCAAAGCAAGCCTATATCTCTAAAGACCATTAAATATTTGTGTTGAAACCAGGTATCATCTGTGGCATACTAACAGCCCTAGGGGTAGTGTTATTAATATGAGGTAACTAGGAATGATTAAACTCTTTATACTATGAAATCCTTTTATATTTAAATATACTACATGAAAAGAATAGTGAAGCTCTGTGAAGGCTGGAGGGCAATAGAGAAGAAAGAAAATGGCCTAATGCTTTTCTTCTCTCTCTAAACAGTTCTTTCTTTGGAGAAGCATATAGTAGTATGATATATTTTAGCACACTAAGTAACTAATGAATACTCAGGTTTCAGGACCACTACCATTTAAGATTAGGAAATACAGTAAGAGAATACATTTCAAATAGTATGTTAATGGTAACATTCAAGCTGCTCTCATAGAAAAATTGATCAAGTTTTCAGTGAGCAGAAATCTAAGTAGACCGTTTTCATAGCGTTCTGAATGCTATTCCTGACATATACCATACCGAGGGTATTATCTTTATTCTGTATTACATTTTCCGGAAAAAGAAGTTGTGGGAGATTAAAGAACGATTCTTGAAGTCTGAAATCTGTGAAAAAAAAAACAAAACACAAGATGCTGTAAAGTGTTGGCTGATGGTTACAAATGGCCTTCAGTGATGCAGTGGCCAAAAGTTAGAACAATACTCCCAAATAAGCTGATTAAACCTAGCAAACAAAAAGAAGTACACAATTAGGTTTCTGTGAAGAGCCCTATCATGGAAAATGTAAGCATAATTAATTTCAAAATACAATGTCATAATCTGTTAACACCCAAACATCCCCCAAATTTATAGTTCATTTAAGTCCTAACCTAGAGGCAAAACAGTGCTAAAAGAAACAGATTCTTTTCATAATATGTTACAAACACAAGGCAGTACAAGAAAAGAAACAGTAAAACCACCAGAAATAAGCCTATACTTTTCAAAAGCAATGAAGAGCAGCTACATAAGATGCTTCAACTTGATGTCAACAAAGTAGTTTCAATTGACAACACTAACTCTTCAAAGAGAGAAACCCTGATTGATCAAGAATTCAGTCTGTGTCCATCTTACCCTCAAAAAGCAAGAGAATCAAAGTCTGTAGCCTTAGAATGAAGGTTTTTGAGAAGAACTGAGGCAATCAATGTGAGCAAGAAGGAAGCCAGCCAGAATCACCTAATCACAGTGATCAAATTTCAGAAAGAAGATTTAAGGAAGAAAGGTTTTATGATTTGCAAGATACAGCCAAAACAGCAATTATGATTTAAGAAATTTATCTAAATCAGGATCACATAGAAGAGTATATTACTGAAGCAAGTCAAAGGTAAATCTATAAGATTTGATTTAAAAGGCATAATTCTACTACAGTAGTTGTCCAATGTTAAAAGTTGGACTTTTTAAATCTGTATCTAAAGATGAAAACACGAAACTAAGAAATCATGTTAGCTCAGTTAGCTGAGTCTATAGTTGGTAAGTAATTTACCATTAGAACCAACAAAGAATTTATATGCAAGAATGACAGAAAACATATATTGTTAAAATATTATAATGCAATAAAACTAAGCATTTCTACCTTCACATCCTGGAAGAAGAAATAAGTTTCTTCTTTATTATCATTATCACTTTGAAATTTCTATGTTAAATAGCAAAAACATTAAAAGACAGTTTTTTTCCCTCAGATCCTACAGAATTCTGTGTCTTCTTTACCCCTTCTCTGGGGCTCAAATTCTACCCTGCTCTCCTTGTTCCCTTATTCACCCTAATGTTTACTAGCATCATTGCTGCGCATTAACATTACAAGGAATTGCAATGTACAAGGCTTTTTACATGTCATCTTTCAAAATTCTTTGCAGTTATTTTTCTTCAGAAGTTTATAGTTTTCTTTTGACATCTGCATGTTACAACAAAATTTTATATTTTCACAATCTCATTTCTGTTATTAAGCAATAAATGGTAGAGTAATGCATAAAAATATGAATTTTGTACAAATATCAAAATCTAAAATGAATTTTCTAGGCAGTGTTCAAAAGGCTTGAAATTATAAAATTTCTAGTACTCAGAGTCAGGCATAGGATTAAGTTTAAAAAATGGAATTGGCCCAAATAAGAATGTCCAACTCAGCAACGGCTAGGATAATTCATCATGGAGTGGGGCTGACTATGGAGAAAGATACAGCCTCTAGGACTGTCACATCTCAACTTCCTTTTTAATAAAGTTTTTATGAACGGCAATGAATGCTGGTCATTTTAAAATTTAGAGCAGCAGACACAGAAAGAAAACAAAGCTAAGCATCTGAAATGAACTGTTTAAACATTTTTAGAGAAAGAAAGTAAAATTTTCTTCTTGCTATAGTTACAGAAAGGAAGTAACTAGTTTCAGAATCTACATTTCATTATGTAAGTCAATGGAAACTAGGACTTGACTTACTAGTTTTATTTCACTGGACATTTATAAATAAGCTTTAAGTTTAGACCCTCAGAAGTAAATATACTAAGTGTTTTAGTGTTTCACAACTACTTAAGATTTTACACCTTATAAATCCATTGGAAAAAATTAAATAAAGCATCATTCTATTGCTAAGTCCAGTATAAGTATCCATTCTTTCACTCGTTTCTTGAATATCTATTTTACAAAAGGTAGTAGGGACAGGATGGAGAGCCATAGAGTGGATCCAAGACAATTAAAGTTCTGAAGGCTTTATAATTAGGTTGATGAAGGGAGCTATGGGTTAGCACCAGGATGGCTTTGGCAGAGCATTTTTAAAACGGTATCAAGAATAGATATAGCATAGATCTGCAGCAACTAAATGAATTTTTAAGGCTGAGAAGACCATGTTTAAAAACAAAAACAGAAAAACTACTTTATAAAAATCAGGGAGTGCTTACCACAAAGAGATTTGTTTTATGCTTGATGTGTAAAATCTCTGTGCGACAAGGCACTTATTAATGTTCTTAACTTAATTCACCCATGCAGAGAGTAAAACTGCATTTACCTGGGAATTATTCCTGAAAATATAAGTAGAGGAAAAGCATTTTTTTCTTTAAAAGTTAGGGCATACTTTAGATTACAGAGTGGACTGCTAGTGTTAATATCTTAATGCTCTTTGTCTTCCTCCAGTTTTAAAAAGGACACAGTATAAACCTGGAAAGAAGAGTATGAACTAACATGCAGAGTCAAGAAAGCCAGAACTGCTGTGTGGAAGGGTCTGCGTTGCCATGGTAGTCATGGGCAGTGAGGCAACTGGCTTCTTCTCGTCTTCTATGGAGTCCCTTGATGTTTCAGATGGCTGTGATGCAGATGAACGTCCAAATCTTGAGAACAACATTCCTCCGAGTCCCTTTCCAATGCTTGCAGCCCCTGCATTTCACAAAATAGGCCAGTCATTCTGCTGAATTACACCACATACCAGGCTAAAGAGCGCCACCCGTAATTACAGTCAGTTGGCAGAGAGACTAAGCCCTAGTCATGTTTTTTCAGGGTGGGAACATAAAAAAATTGCAATTTATATTGTAGGTTTCTAAATAAAAATGGTGTTGAACAGAATGAAAGTTGTACAAACTGCAGGAATATAGCTTACAAAGAAAAAAAGATTCTATTTTATTCAAGTGATCTTTGTTTTTTAAAGTATTTTGTAAGATTAAAAATGTTAATAAAAAGAACCATGCCATTCACATGGGCATATATTTACTACTGATACGCCTACTCCTGAAGTGAAGTGGATATGTTGTAAAAAGCTGTGAATAAACAACCTCTATGATGAATGTCAATGAATCCAGCAGATAGAGCCTGTTTACAGTGCCATCTTGTGGAATTTTATATTAAAGCAACTTGTAACCAAAAGCAAAGGACAAATTAAGTGGCACACAATTGAGCTCCAGCGCCACACCAAACATTGTGGCTGGAACTGGAGACCATGCAAAGAGAAATTCAGTATCTTTGTTGTCTCAAGAAGGACACGATTTGAGAGACTTTTAGGACAGGAATCAGAGAATGGGTTGGCAAGGGCACCCTTAGTATTCAAGCACCCCCTCATTTCACAGATGAGGGAGACGAGCATTAAAAACTAAGTGATTTCTCCAGATTTCACAGCAAGTGATGGGGCCAAGGTTAAAATGAGGGACTTGATGCCTCCACCTTTTTTTGTGTGTGCATGCAGGTTTCTTATATTCTCTAACTACAGGATCTGATCTAACTAGAGAATTTAGGGCTTTTGCCTTCATATATAAGAAGTGAGAGTAGTTAACTCTAAACATTAACTCTCTGATGTTTTGGAATATATAGAGTATTTCCAGATACCTAAAATTTAATGACTATATACAAGTGCTTAAGTTCATTGATGAGGAATACTGAAGAGAAATTACCTAATATGCTTGCTTTGCCTATATTTGTTATAGATTCCCCATAGTGTCGGCGAGACAAGACTGGCGAAGTCACAGGGCTTGGTATTGTTGAGATGCCTTCATTCTCTGAAATTGAGGTAGGATCTTTTGCTGGGTGAAGAAAGCTTGGCTTCATATACTCATAAGGTACAGGATTGGACGTATTATACCAGTGGATCTGCACAGGTGAAATGTTGCTGTAGTGTTTCAGTATTAACGGTTCTAATCTATAAGCCTTGATGTAAAAAAATTTGAAGAAACAAAACATTAAGGCACAATGCTTATGTTTTAGTAAACTGTTCATTCTTATTCTACTGTGTGCTCAGAGGACCTTAAGGAAATGATTAAAAACCTGACATTCCTAACATGTATTCCTATTTCTTCACTGTTAATAATATGCAGTTTGTCTAATTATATATCCTTAATGATGAGACTATAAAAAAATTAGAGTTAGTCTAGGCTAATAGTGCCCTTTAATTAGTTTTTCAGTAACGTTAGTTGCTCAGTTGTGTCTGACTCTTTGCGACCCCATGGGCTGTAGCCTGCAAGTCTCCTCTGTCCATGGGATTCTCCAGGCAAGAATACTGGAGTGGGTTGCCATTCCCTTCTCCAGACGATTTTCCCAACCCAGGGATCGAACCCCTGTCTCCTGCCTGCGGGCAGGAGCTACAAGGGAAGACCTTGTAGCTCCAGGGAAGTCTGAGCTACAGGGAAAATTTTGTTTTTCAGACGAATATTCATTTTTATTATGTTCTGATAACATCTAGCAATTAGATTAACATTAGTCTCACGAACAAAATTGAAGGAGTAAACAGTAACTTGGAACACAGTAAATAAGGTCAATTTTTAACATCTACGCCCTCAGTTGACCCTCTTTTCAAGCAGATTAATACAGTACATGAGATGATGATATAAGACCATTTGTCTAAGGTGAAATAGGGATGATATAGCAGAAAAGGCAATGGGCTTGGCATATAATTCCCTGCATTCATAGTCCGGCCTCTGTCACTTAATAACTATATGACACTCACCAAATCACAACGTCTCAGAGCCTCAGTTTCCTAAGCTGTAGAAAAGAAATAATACTTCCTAATTTCTACTACCTCAGAAGGATGTTGGGAAGAATAGATAAGTTTAGAAAAACTGCCTAGCACAGTTCTGACGTAATTATTGAAAAAAAATTAACAGAAAAACTGTAATATAGCTCACAGTTCACCTACAATCTTAAGTTCACTTTCAAGTTATAGGAAAGTCAGTAAAGTGAATGGATATAACGATATACTCAAGGTCTAACTAGGTGTTTTGCACATGTTTTACTTAATCCTAACAACCTTGGGGTAAAATATTATCATCTGCATCATACAGATAAAAAATAGTAGTCTCAGAAGTGACCTGGCCAAGACTGTACAGTCAGTATTTGAATTTAATACTAGATTCCATTTCAGTGAAATTTCTTAAATATAGTAGTTTTGATTTTTTTAACATATGGCAAATTTTCTTAAATTCTAGTGTTTAGTCAATGTTATATTTATTTGGTACTAGCCAAAGATCTTTTAAAAGACTTTACAGAGTCATACAAAGCTGTTTTTCAGAAAACACATGCTATTTAAAATAGTTTGTCTAAAATTTAGTTATATTTAATACCTGTCCCCAATACGATTTAATGAAGAATTTTTCTCATCCAAAAATCTTACTTCACATTAAACTGTTCACCTGGATGCAAGATCCTTATTTACATTAGAAAAATTTATTTTTATTTACAAAAATTTAAATTTATTTACATTAGAAAAATTTATTTACAAACATAACAGAGAACGCAAAAATCCAAAATGTTGTAATTCTACCAGGCTAAAATAAATTCCACTTTTCCATGTTTAATACACAGTATTTAAATATTCTCATTTTTAAGAGGATCTACCAAACACATTTCAATGTTGGAACATGCTTTAGAGAACAAAGTATTTAAAGTGGGATTTTTAAATTTTATGGCTACTACATTATTGGAATTACAACTGGTTAAGGTTTGAAAGTTCAGAAGACTCCTGAACTTTGGATTAACTGGATCCATTAATTGGATAGTATTTTTACATTATGTTTTCATTCTACAAATACAACATAAACAGAACATCTTTAAGGTATTTTACTTCCTGATCCCTAAACTAACCAAAGAAAAAATATTTTAAAAATATGAACTTATCAAGTGTAATAGATAAAGCATACCTCAGAGACACTGCACATTTGCTTTCAGATCACTGCAATAAAGTGAATCACACAATTTTTTTTGTTTCCCAATGCATATAAAAGTTAAGTTTCCACTATACTTAAAAGTCTATTAAATATGCCACAGCATTATGTCTAAATAGCAAAATATATACCTTAATTAAAAAATAATGCTGTTGGAAAAATGGCAGCAATAGACTTACTCAATGCAGGGTTGCCACAAAACTTGTAAAAAATAAAAAAACAAACTGCATTATAAGAGATGTCTGTAAATAAATACTTTCTCATCAATTCAGCAGTACTTTGCAAGATTTCTTACAGATTCTCTTAGGAAAAATTTAATATTGAGACACAGATATTCATATTTACAACTCACCACTGGATCTGTTGGATGAAAAATGTTTAGTAATCGGTTACAAATCTCTCTGGGCAAAATATGGTCTTGACTTCCAGTGTTTCCTGGGCGGATGCCACGCAATGCCAAAAAAACTGCTAGTGGGGATCCCATACAGAAGAAATTTTCAACCTACAATGATAAAGTCACCCTAAATTTAAAAAATGGTGAACTGTTTTTCAAAGAATTTGGACACAATGTAATATATGGTAAAATACAAATAATAAAATTATCTCCAAATATATATCATTTTAAATGAGTTCTGTCTAGATTGTATGTGCATTGCCTGTTAAATATATAACAACCATTAATTATTTTAAACTATCCAGGAGCAGCTTCAGTATCTTTAAATCTAATAGAAAATGAAGAATGAGAATAAAGAGAAGGAAGACTTATTAAGCTACTATTTTGTGTAAAGTAATATTAGGTATTGTGAAACATATATAGACCAATAAGGCTGAGCTTCTACACCCAAGAGTTTACAATCTTGTGGAGGAGACAGAGCAAAATAGTGCATAATAGAGGGAAAGGGTGCTACAGGTGAGTAGATAAAAGGATGTGCACTGGCCATAAGAGATGAAGAGGATTTCCAAAGTTGGGGTTGGGATACATTGGGGCTGGAAAGATATTCCATACTGATAGAACCACATGAAATAAAGCAGAGGCGGGAAAGAACCTGGCTTAATTTAGAGGAGAGAAACAATCTGATAAGGTTGAAGATTGGCTATGGGGAAAATGTAACTGGAATGAGAAATGTACAGAACCTTGACTGTTTGACTAAGAAAACAGGGCATAATTTATTTTACAGATAGTGAAAGAGAACAGGATTTGACCCATGTTTTAAGAGGTTAGTAAATGTGGTAGTAGCTTGTGAATGAACTGGAAAATTAAGAGACTAGTAGACTTTGGAGATAAGTTAGGAAACTACTGAAAGAGGTTAGGCAAAAGATAATCTGAATCTAGGAGGACAAGATGTTCCATTCAAAAATGGAAATTTGAGAGACTAAGATAGAATCAACATGAATATTTGAATGGAGATAGGGGTCAAGAAGGAGTCAGAAGCAATTTGTAAGATTTGGGTCTGATTGACCAAGAAGATATTAATTAACCTATTAACTGTAACAGGAAACTCTAAGTAAACCATGTTTTTGTTCATAATTAGTTTGAGGTATCTGTAACATACCTAACAGGTAACTGAGAATTTAGGACAGGAGATACAGAATTCAATATATCATCACACAAAGTCTATGTGTCACCATCATAAAAGTGATGTATAACACTGAGAGAATGGATAAAACTGCTTAGGAATCACATCGAATAAAGTGGCTTTAGACAGAACTATAAGGAACGTCTGCATCTGATGAGTAGGTGGAGATAAAACTACAGAAGACAGGGTTAAAGGAGAAAGAGAACCAGGACTATGCAGCAGCACGGAAGTCAGAGGAGGAGAGGGCTTGAAGAAAAACAGGGTAGTCATTAGTACTGGATCACATACAGAACACGATAGCTTTCCCTCCTAAACCCACTTTTACCTCTCTCGTATGTTCCATATCTTGATTCAAGATATCACAAATTTATTCCTCCCTCCTAATCTCCAACATCTAAGAAGTCACTCCAACAGATTCTAACATTTCACTTCATCACTTCTCCTCTGTAACAGTGTCCCTGCCTCCAATCTTACATACCTTTAATCTCTTCCCATGCCCTTGGAGATTTTTTTTCCACGTGAAAAAATATATATGAATGAATATATATTTTGAACTGGTAGCTTTAAGCTAAATAAAGTTAAAGAAAGTTTTTGTTTTTAAAGAATGGAGTAACTTAAAGATGTTTGAAGGCTGAAGAACTGTATTAAGAAAAATTAAAAATATAAGAAAAAGCATCTGGAATAATAGTGACAGGGATGAAAGCATCGATTCTGAAAGGATTACTCTCATTTCTTCTATAAAGTGAGAAAAGAATAAAAGATAAAGATACAAAAATAGTTAAGATGGAAGAGAAAGCTCTGTAAATCCTTTCTGCTTGATATACACATGCATGTGTGCACTCACACATACACCCCAGCAAAATGGTTTATACATTGGTCAAGCACTTCATAAGTGTTTGTTAAATTGCTAAATCCATGGATTAAACAACTTTTCTTCATTTATGATTGATTTGCAGTTTGGTTGACAAACACAAAGGAATTACTTATCTTTCTAGTAAGAGTAATGACTGCTTTAGTGTTATCTACAGCTGTCAAAGAATTTTATGGGTGAAGAAACGCTTTAGACATTTAGTCTAAGTATTCTGTCTAGAGATCAATGAACAGAGGAATTCATAGATGTTAAGTAATCTGGCTAATATTATATAACTAGTTAGTGGCAAAGCCTCATGATCACAACCGAAGTCTTCTACTCTCCAGACCAATGTTTGTTGATACTTTTTTTGTTCTTTTTAAAGTTCAGTGGTCACATGTGACAAATCTAATATTTTATTCTGAAAGTAAAGCCATCTGTCAGTTAACAGGCATATAACACTTCTGTTTCTTTTAGAACTCTGGAGTTCTAAATATTAATTTGCCAATGCATTATGTATTCCTTTCTGTGCATGCATGGTAAATCATTTGTATCCGACTCTTTGCAATCCCATGGACTGTAGCCTGCCAGGCTCTCCTGTCCATGGGATTCTCCAGGCATGAATACTGGAGCGGGTGACCATTTCATCCTCCAGGGGATTTTCCCGACCCAGAGATCAAACCAGCATCTCTTACATCTCCTGCATTGGTAGGCGGGTTCTTTACCACTAGTGCCACCTGGGAATTTTAAATTTCAGTTATCTATATATTTTTCTCTATAAGTAATTATATAATTAAAAATTCATATTATTAGACTGCATAACCATGTATTAGAAAGATATACCAACTCTAGGGTGTCGACTGAAAAAAACATGCAACAGGAAAGCTGTGAGTTAAGTTTTATTTGGGGCAATATGAGGACTGCATCCTGGGAGACAGCACCTCAGGTAGCTCTGAGAAACTGTCCCAAAGATGCAGGGAGGAAGGTGAGTATATATGTGATTTTGGTGAAGGAGGAATACATGCAGTCAAGCACATATTTTTCCAGAAGGTTTCTGCTAGTTATGAGGAACAGTCATCACTATGAATGATTTTAGTGCTTTTAAAGACATGAGGAGATACAAGAATTGGGCTCATAAATTGGCTCTGGAAAATACCTAGCTATCTGAAGACCTGTCCTGCCAGTCTTCCCAACCCCCCTCCTACCCCCTCCCACCTACTACCCGGAGCACAGAATGCCTCATTTCTGCTCTTCACCCTGAACTCCTTTCAGGAGGCTGCTGAAGCTTAGCAGCTGCAGCAGCACATGATTTAATCCTTGTGGAGGTAGATGGCAAGTGCCAATTTGTGGTTGACAAGGGCATAAATTCTAGTAAAGTGATAATTGAATTTTGAGATTCTAATATACTTAGCGGATCATACTCAACAAAACCCAGGACATGAAATAGAAGAGTTTATTTTTCCTATCAGAGCAATTCTACATATTTAACATTGATTATATATAATAATGGTAGTAGATATGGAACTCAGATTCCAGGTGGGGGTGACTCCAAAGACCATGCTCTTATGGGTTTTGAATGTATCTTATAACTTTATCATATGGCTTTTAAATGTTTAAGTTAAAAAAACAAAAACTTTAGAAGTCAGAGGAATAGATTCAGTAAGTATGTCTGCATTATTCCATCATGTAACCCGTATGTTAAGTTCTTATGATAAAAGAAACAGGTATCAAGAAGAGATAACCCAGTACACTAGACATGGGCATATATTCAACTGGAAATGAGTATTAGGAGACTTATGTCATGCTCCATTTAACACTGCAAACAAGCTGTTATTCAGCTATAAGTTGTGTCCTTTCCAATAGGCCAATGTCAACGTCTCTCTGCTACTTTTTATTCTTTAAACCACTGCTAAGACAGATCGATTCTGATGCTCAAAAAACCTGAAAAGCTTTCCACTGTCCCGTCAAATCAAGTTCTCTTCTTACTTTCCCACAGCCCCCATGCCCCGCATCTTGTATATTCTAGCCAAACTGGTTTGCTCACCTTGCTCCAAACTAACTGCATTACATGCACATCTTGTGCTTCTGTCATACACTTCAGCTGACACACCAGCTTTCCATCTGTGGAATCATCACTGATATACTTTCAGCTATTTTTCTTACCATATACAACTAGTTGGTCACAAACTAATTTTAAATACTAGATATTTCCCAGATCTGTTTCTAGTTTTTGGATGTACTATGAGTTATATCCCTCCACGCCTTTGTTTATGCTGTTTCTTTTAAGAACAGAGCATTTCTTCTTTCCTCTACTTGGCAATATCCAATTTACAGAGATTAAGTACAAATGTCATTCATTTATAAACCTTTACAGGCAAAATTAAACCTCCTTCTTGTGCCTATATATTATTCTATATAATAGCCCCAGTAACACTGTGTTATGTATTTTGAGTCTTGTCCATTCTCTTCTTAGTAGAATCTAGAAACCAGCAGGGTCCAACACTCTGTAAGGGTTCAAAAAAAGACTCACTTCAAAGAATAATTAGGATTTCATGTGATCCCTAACATCATGCTTCAAATGATGCTTGAAAAGAAATTGAGGTAAACGATGAAAATCTCATCTGTTTTTCCTTACCTTAAATTTTAAGGCAGGTGTTTGTGTCATAGATGATGCTTTCAATCCATGCAGCCGTTCTTCAATTTCTCTCAGCCTAGGGAGGAGTATGAGATTACGTACACATTCATAATCATAATTTCGTAAGTATTAGATGCTCACTAGTTCACTAAGCATAAAGAACCCATCCAATCCCTCAAATTAATCCTTGACAGTATTTAATAAATGAACTTGCTGTAGTACAGAAAGTCTATAAAAGTTTACAAAATACTTAGTAAAAGTACCCCTAATATTCCAATACATGCTGTTAATAGGTTTTAGGGGGGGAAATCTTTAGTAAAACCTGAGGCACATACAAGCATATATACACTTTACAAAAACCACACCAAATGTTCATACCACATACCCTTTTCTATGTCTTTCCTTTATCTACAGTTAATAATGAATCTTAGAAATCTTTTCACTTCATTGCCTCCTAACCTACTTCAGTCTTTGTAACAACTGTTTAATTGCCCATCATATAGATAAACCCAGTTTTGCCTTTCACTGTTGATGAACACTTGAGTTATTTCAACTTTTTCCTAATACAATGTTCTGTATGTACTTACATTTAATAAATAATGGAACAAACTTAAAAAGGTTCAGTTCATTTTCTAAACCTGTTAAAAACATTTTTACTTGAGTTTGTCTAAAATACAGTATTACAAAAACAGAAGACAAACAAACAATACAGTGCTAAAGTTTGCAACATGACATTTTCTTTCAAAACTATTAGCTATTTTGATACTATAAAATTTATGTATTTTCCCTATGGTACTTATTAATAAAATTCTAATGAAATCCTTAGACAATTTCTGTAAGACTAAAATAAATTCAATGCTTCCTGAGTAAAAGTTTAAGTCAACTAAATTGGCTGTTTTATATAATGCTATCAAAATGAGTGACTTTTCACATATCTATTGGAGTCAGTTGAATGGCCATCAAGAGAACAAGAGCATGTAATCAGAGATGAAGATAGGAATACAGCTAAGAATTAAAAGACAGTATCAGGCATATTCCAGAATTAACAGAATCCGGGGCTTATTAACTTAATGGATACTTATAATCTCTGGAGTGTGTCTCATACTATACTATATATATTTACTATTTTTTTAAGAAAATGTTCTAACACATTAACAGTTCTCACGTTGAGATTATGTGTGATTTTTATACTCTTCTTTCTACTTGATTTATGTTTTATATTTTGTTCAATTAACCTATCTACCAGTTGTATCAGAAGAAAAAATAGATAATGCATCCAACTAAAAACGATAGTATCAGAAAGGTTGCAAATGACTAAATAATTATAAAATCTAAAATATAGTTGCCAAGAAAAAAGGGCTTTAAAATTATTTTCAGAATAATAACAAAAGTGGAGGCCCATCAGATTCTACACAGTGACTCAGCATGGAATTAGTTTTAGATTTCATTTCTAATAAATTGTGAAGAAAAAAGGAAGCAAAAAGAGGAAGATGGTAGAGTAATTTTATGCTACAGGAAAACACATGTAATTAGTATCAAAATTAATAGTCTCTTGCTTGATTAGGCATATTATTCAATAATCTTTGAATATTCTATTTTGTACCCTAAACAATGTATTTTTTCTTTATTATGAAAAATCTGAAGTTTTCTACTAAGAAGTCCAGTGATTCCATGAAGACATTTTAATTTCTTTTAAGAGATTAGGCTATTTTACCGTCGTTTTGTTATATAGAGTTCATCAAGAAGATGACGTTCTTCATAGCTCATCCACCGTTCATCAGGCAACTCTTCTTCCTTCTGCAGCAACTGTTCATAGAGTCGAACTGGATTCCAGCCAGTCATTATATCATAAGTGATCACACATCCCAAGGAATGTGACACTATTGAGACTTTACCCCCTTTTTCCTCAAAGTTTGGATTCCGGGAACAGAAAAGGGAATACAATCGATTGAGCTCTTGCTGAAGGCCTTTAACTAGCTGTTTGAAATAAGAAAACATCGAATTAGAATAATCACTTCTATAAAAGTTATTTCTAAACTCAAATACTCTAAGAAAGAAAAATATGTTACTAGCCAGATATATCTAGGTTATTACAATTAACTCAGCTGCTTCAGAACCCTACAGGAAATGATGTAAAGTAAAAGTGAAAGCAGCTCAGTCATGTCTGACTCTTTGCGACCCCATGGACTATACAGTCCATGGAATTCTCCAGGCCAGAATACTGGAGTGGGTAGCCTTTCCCTTCTCCAGGGGATCTTCCCAATGTAAAAAAGGTATACATAATATTATAATCCATAGCAACACTAAAGAATAAAGACAGATGTTACCCACACAGATCCTTTCACAGTCCTTAAACCAACTACTTAAGCCAACAGTTTCATGCATTAAAAAAAAAAAGTTCCATGTAGATTCTAGTAAGATTTCCAAAAAGCCTCTGGACATTTTTTCTTCATTGTAATGGACTCATATGCTATTCTAGAGTCTCGTACCTTGTACTTTTTCAGCCGCAGTAAGTTTAGGAAAAGAATATCTGAGTTTATGATAACAGGGTTACTAACATATTGTATATATAACATATTATATACATTATTACTTTCTGCATTTAGATAAGAGTAATGAAAGGTCACTGTATGGCTAAGGAAAATGGTTATGTTGATGTACTTGGTATTCCAAAATTCCCATTATGTTGGTAATATAAAGTATTTTTAAATACTTTTAAAAAGTTCTATTTTAAAAAAGTAGGACTTTTTTAAGGTTTAGGAGTTAATAACGTGGGAAGTATCTTAGCTATTTTTCTTTATAAAACTGCTTTCTTTGAAATTTAGCTTTAATAAATATTACTGAAGCATTCTATGAAGTGAGAAGAACAAGGTTCTTTTGTTACTCAAATTCATTCATACAGGGCCCTGACCTGATTTTTAAGGTAGTCCTCTCCTCTTCCTATCACTGCTTACTACTATTTGGTTATAAACTTCCTACACTCAATTTCTCATTTCAGTTCTGTTTAATACATCAGCTATGATTCAGACATACAAACATTAATTATTAATTGCTTCCATATCTTGTTATTTTGTTTCAAGAGACATTGGTTCATTCCATTTGGTTCACTGAACATTCTTTAGCAGAATCAAACTGGAAATAAATTATTTGAGCATTCCTGCTTGGCTGGGTTGGCAGTGACATGAATGAAGGTGCAATGTTCTGGTTGCTAACCTCACAGACCTCTACTGTACAATACTGAGGTCCTTGTTAAAGCTACTGAAACCATGTATGCAGTCTGGTTCAGTTCAGTTCAGTTCAGTCGCTCAGTCGTGTCCGACTCTTTGCGACCCCATGAACTGCAGCACGCCAGGCCTCCCTGTCCATCACCAACTCCCGGAGTTTACCCAAACCCATGTCCATCGAGTCAGTGATGCCATCCAACCATCTCATCCTCTGTTGTCCCCTTCTCCTCCTGCCCCCAATCCTACCCAGCATTAGGGTCTTTTCCAATGAGTCAACTCTTCGCATGAGGTGGCCAAAGTATTGGAGTTTCAGCTTCAACATCAGTCCTTCCAATGAACACCCAGGACTGATCTCCTTTAGGATGGATTGATTGGATCTCCTTGCAGTCCAAGGGACTCTCAAGAGTCTTCTCCAACACCACAGTTCAAAAGCATCAATTCTGCGGCGCTCAGCTTTCTTCACCTTCCAACTCTCACATCCATACATGACCCCTGGAAAAACCATAGCCTTGACTAGATGGACTTTTGTTGGCAAAGTAATGTCTCTGCTTTTAAATATGCTATCTAGATTGGCCATAACCTTCCTTCCAAGGAGTAAGCGTCTTTTAATTTCATGGCTGCAATCACCATCTGCAGTGATTTTGGAGCCCCCCAAAATCAAGCCTGACACTGTTTCCACTGTTTCCCCATATCTATTTCCCATGAAGTGATGGGACCAGATGCCATGATCTTAGTTTTCTGAACGTTGAGCTTTAAGCCAACTTTTTCACTCTCCTCTTTCACTTTCATCAAGAGGCTCTTTAGTTCTTCTTCACTTTCTGCCATAAGGGTGGTGTCATCTGCATATCGGAGGTTATGGATATTTCTCCCGGCAATCTTGATTCCAGCTTGTGTTTCTTCCAGCCCAGGTTGCTCATGATGTACTCTGCATATCAGTTAAATAAGCAGAGTGACAATATACAGCCTTGGCGTACTCCTTTTCCTATTTGGAACCAGTCTGTTGTTCCATGTCCAGTTCTAACTGTTGCTTCCTGACCTGAATACAGGTTTCTCAAGAGACAGGTCAGATGGTCTGGTATTCCCATCTCTTTCAGAATTTTCCACAGTTTATTGTGATCCACACAGTCAAAGGCTTTGGCATAGTCAATAAAGCAGAAGTAGATGTTTTTCTGGAACTCTCTTGCTTTTTCGATGATCCAGCAGATAGGAGGGCTTGTTAAATATAGATTGCTAGGCTCCATCCTAGAGTTTCAGATTCAGTAGTTCTGAGGACCACACATTAGTGGTAAATGCATATAAAAATCTCCCAAGACATGGGTTGTAGGTAATTCCAGTCAGTAGAATTTTAAAAATAGGCAATATGATGTGAAATTACATGCTTTGTTCAAAGGGAGGTATAATGTAATGCTTTGGACTTGGCTTTGATAAGAATACGAACCAACCCTTAAAACTTTGTAATTTTCCTAATTTATAATCTACATGAAGGGAGGTATTGAAAAAGCTAATTTTCCAATAAAATACGTTTCTTAAAAAGCAACATTTGTTGATAGTGTTTCCTTTTGAAGGGCTTGATTTTAAAACTCCTACCATGAAGTCTAGAAACACTAAAAGATAAATACCTAGGTACTCTGGCAAAAGATAACCCAATCTTTCTGTTTTTTAAAATACCACCCTCATTAAAATTGAATAGTAAAAAAGGGAAAAGATCTACCAGTTCCTCTACCAGTGACTAGGCTATTTCATATTTAAAAAATTTAAAGCAGCACTCATTATACCAATAACTTCCTTAATCTAGCAATCATAAAAAGTAAATATCCAACAAAAACAAAGTCTTATTCAACACTAAAGTATTTCACCATGGACTGAAACAGAGAATGTATAGTTTCTGAAGAGCTGATGTTTTCATCTGTTTTAATAATCTTCTACATGACTAGAAATAATCTTTGTGTTTCCTTATTAGAACATATCCAGATATAGTAGAACTTCAAATCTCTGTCTGCAGCTTACACATATAGGGACATTTGTGGTCAATACATTATGATTTTGAAAGACAACTTTTAGTGCAAAACAACTTTGTACTACCATTGCTCAAAAATTAAAATTTATCGAGAAAGTCAACCAAAAAGGAAAAAAACCCAGCAGTTTCAAGAGAGATTCTAAACACCTAAAATATGGCGGGAGAACATAATTAGTCATTTGTCCTTCCCTCTCCTTCAGGAAATTTTAATGAGAAAAAGTAATTTAGAGTTTTAGTCGTATACATCAATTAAACAATTTTCAAATAGCAATGGCAAGACAGGACCATGACAACTCTCTTTTTAGTTCTTCATTTTTAAAAAGCGGTTGAAAAGAGAGTTCTGTTACACAAAAGAGGTAACAGTTTCCACATTACTTTATTTAGGGTTGAAGAAAAGAGCCAAAGGCTCTCTAATGATGTCTTGATAGCCTGGAGTTAGTTCCTTTAAAAAAAGAAACCAAAACAAAAACTGGTCCTCAGAAAGCATGACCTCAGAAAGTATTGTTCAGTATATAAAAATTTTCCCCGAAGCACAACTTTTTAGTGCACAATCACTAATTAGGGTCCTCCTCCCATGAGCACTGAAGAAATCTGAGTGAAAAGTGGCCTCAGAGATGATTTAATTCAAACTCCTGTGAAGATAAAAGTCCCTTCAATAACACCCGTGTAAAGGGATAAGGAGCTCAGCATCTACCTCAGCGAGTATCTTTATCCAGAAGTGGTCACTTCTTTTAAAAAAAATTTTTTCCCCCAGTTTTATCAAGATATAATTGAGATATACATTGTGTAAGTTTCAGGTGTACAATGCAATGATTTGATATATGTATATACTGTGAAATGATTACCACAGTAAGTTTAGTTAAAATCCATCACCTTACATTATTTACAATTTTTTTTGCTTGTAACACTTCTGTATTTTTAAGGCAGCTTTAGCTATTACACAGTTCTTCATTTAGTAATCACACATGTTCCTTTCTATATTTTCAATTCACAGATCCTTATTTTACTTTCTAGAATTTAAAGAGTAAATCTATTCCTTTTTTTAAACGGTAGCCCTTGAAATACATAAAGACAGATATATACTTAATTAAAACTTGAAAATCTAAGCACAAAGAATTGTACTGGAAACTACATCATAATATCTTTGGTCCTCATGACAATCTTTGTGTACTAAGTCGCTTCAGTTGTGTCCGACTCTTTGTGACCCTATGGACTGTAGCCCACCAGGCTCCTCTGTCCATGGGATGCTCCAGGCAAGAATACTGAAGTGGGTTGCCATGCCCTCCTCCAGGGTATCTTCCCGACCCAGGGATCTAACCTGTGTCTCCTGCATTGCAGGCGAATTCTTTACTGCTGAGCCATCAGGGAAGCCCCATGACAATCTTTATCAACTGCATAGTTTATGTCCATTTTAAGTGAGGAAGCTGAGAAATTGAGAAATTTTATTTAAGCTAGTTAAGTGGCAGATTTTAAAACTGCATCTATTTGACTAAAAGGTTGAGGGGAAGAGGAAAAAGGCTCTTATTTATGCCTATCAAATAAACCTAACAAGGTTCATTCACCAGACAGGCCTTAATCCTACAGAATCGCTGCTGGCTGTTATTTGTCATTACTTCCCTTAGGAAACATATACTACTGAAAAATAATTTAGTCTAGATATTGCCTAACACCAAGAAGTGAAAGTTGCTCAGTTGTATCTGACTCTTTGTGACCCCATGGACCAAACAGTTCATGGAACTCTCCAGCCCAGAATATTGCAGTGGGTAGCTGTTCCCTTCTCCAGGGGATCTTCCCAAACCAGGGATTGAACCCAGGTCTCCCACATTGCAGGTAGATTCTTTACCAACTGAGCTATCAGGGAAGCCCTGCCTACCACCAACCTTGTGCTAAATGAACTTTGATTAGCAGAATCAGCTTTCCTTTTTAAGGAATAAGAACAATTTTTGCCCACTTCTCACTAAGTCTTTCTTATTTTCTTTCATTTTTCACAATGACTTGAACAATGTTTGCCAAACTTGTCTGATGGTATCACCCGCAGAACTGTCAAGAACACCAGTTCCCAGGCTCTGTCTCACACCCACTGAGTCAGGATCTCCAGAGAGGGAACCTGTGAAAGTATTTCTTCAGTTTCTTTTTCGTAACTTTTCATTTGGGAGTAATTTCAAATTTATAAAATGTTGCAAAATAAAAAACTGTACAAAGATCTTTCACAGGTTTTACTTGGACAAAACCTGTGAAAGATCTTTACTTGGATAAAACCTGTGAAAGATCTTTACTTGGATAAAACCTGTGAAAGATCTTTACTTGGATAAAACCTGTGAAAGATCTTTACTTGGATAAAACCTGTGAAAGATCTTTACTTGGATAAAACCTGTGAAAGATCTTTACTTGGATAAAACCTGTGAAAGATCTTTGTACAGTTTTTTATTTTGCAACATTTTATAAATTTGAAATTACTCCCAAATGAAAAGTTACGAAAAAGAAACTGAAGAAATACTTTCACAGGTTCCCTCTCTGGAGATCCTGACTCAGTGGGTGTGAGACAGAGCCTGGGAACTGGTGTTCTTGACAGTTCTGCGGGTGATACCATCAGACAAGTTTGGCAAACATTGTTTAAGTCATTGTGAAAAATGAAAGAAAATAAGAAAGACTTAGTGAGAAGTGGGCAAAAATTGTTCTTATTCCTTAAAAAGGAAAGCTGATTCTGCAAATCAAAGTTCATTTAGCACAAGGTTGGTGGTAGGCAGGGCTTCCCTGATAGCTCAGTTGGTAAAGAATTTACCCGCAATGCGGGAGACCTGGGTTCAATCCCTGGTTTGGGAAGATCCCCCGGACCTAATGTGAGGAGAAGGCAATGGCACCCCACTCCAGTACTCTTGCCTGGAAAATCCCATGGACGGAGGAGCCTGGTGGGCTGCAGTCCATGGGGTTGCTGAGAGTCAGACACGACTGAGCGACTTCACTTTCACTTTTCCCTTTCATGCACTGGAGAAGGAAATGGCAACCCACTCTAGTATTCTTGCCTGGAGAATCCCAGGGACGGGGGAGCCTGGTGGGCTGCTGTCTGTGGGGTCGCACAGAGTCGGACACGACTGAAGCGACTTAGCAGCAGCAGCACCTAATGTGGACATTTTTCTATTTGCCTTATCATTTGTTCTGTTTCTATTAAGACACAGAACTTTTTTGTGACCCATTAAGGACATGTTATGTATTTCATGGTCTTTTACCCCTAAATACTTCAGCGTATATTTCCTAAGACTTCCACAACCACAGTGCTGTTATCAACTTCGTAATTCACATTCATATATTTCATCTGATCTAGTCCCATTCAGATTTTGTCAGATGATCTAATAACAAACTTTCCTCTGATCCAGTACAGTATATAGTTTAGTATGAGAAGTTAAAATTAACTATCATGTCTCTCTAATCTTCTCTATCTGAAACATTTTCCACAGCCATTCTTTTCCTTATTACATCAACATTTTAAAATAATACAGTCTCAATTCCTACCTTTAAATTACAACTTCCTCATTTTATATTCATCTGATGTTTCCTCCTAATTGGAATGCTGCATAAATTATGCTGTGTCCTCCTCTGGATGTCCCTTAGAAACAACCCATAAAGGTGTTGCTTGATTTTTCCACTGTATACCTTTACTTTTTTAAAAGCCATTCTGTTTTTTTCTTTAATTATGGTTTTATTCTAATGAGAGTCAATCAAGATTTTAACCCAGGGAGTGACATGATTTAGTTAGTGTTGTTTAAAGATCTTTTTTTTCCCCTTGCTTGTGCAGCACGTGAGATCTTAAGTTTCCCAACCAGGGATTAAACCCACGTCCCTTGCAGTGGAAACATGGAGTATTAACCACAAAACTGCCAGGGAAGTCCTTCATTATTTTAAAACTAAAAGCAGTCTGAGAGGATACACTTTAAGACTATGCAAATACTCTGTTCTGCATCAAACAACTACCCTCATTTTAGCATTCACTGATGACTCTTGCCCAGTCCTCTCCTGTCTGAGCCTACCATGATGGCTGCAAAATGAGACCTTTCCACCTCCAGCTTTCCTTCCACACTTACTAGTAAGCCCTGGGCATTCTACTGTAAGCAAAGGATTCTTCCCAATTTGTTTATCTATTTATAAGCGATAAGGACTTACAAATTTTTCAATGATTTAAAATTCTTAAGTACATTAACCTTATTATAATTCTATAAAATATACTAATAATTCCTTACAGTAAGTAATAGTTGTTTTGTTGCTAAGTTGTGTCTGACTCTTTGTGACCCCATGGACTATACAGCCCACCAGGCTCCTCTGTCCATGGGGTTCTCCAGGCAAGAAGACTGGAGGGGTTGCCATTTTCTTCTCCAGGGAATCTTCCCGATCCAGGGATTGAACTCAAGTCTCCTGCATTGCGGATGGATTCTTTACCACTGAACCACCTGGGAAGCCTACAATGAGTAATAATATTTACTTAATTATTTTGGTGCTCAAATTCTTCCAGATTTGGTCAGTGGGATCTGCTTCTTTAAGTCATTCAGTGTCCATGCGTCTTGCCTCATCACTCTTTTGAGCAGTTTTCCACCTTCTGTCAAAACAAGTTCTTCCAGCTTTGACTTGAACCTATCCTGCCCTAGTCCTGGAAGCTATTTTCCCAAGAAACTCTACTTTTTCTTAGTGGAGAGTAACAGTACTAGGCAAAGATCTGGGTGCTAGGTGTTCATTAACTTGGGGTATCTGCTTCTTAGTCCTTTCAGTGGACAAAGGTAGGAAATATATGCATATATATATATGCATAACATGCATAATACATGCATAAACATATATATATATATATGTTTAAATATGTATGCTTAAATATATAGATGTTATCCACATACACCCACTTATTTTCAAAGTCATAAATTCACATTAATATCCTCAACTCCAACACCCACCATGGGGGTATTTTTAACAGGCACCACAAGTGATTGTTCCAACTAGGTATGTTTCGGAAACACTGCTGAAGATTACTGATGAATCTTGAACACAAGTTCTCAGTGCTTTTCCATTAAATTCAATTGGATCAAAAAACCAACTAATTTAAAGTCCTGGGTGTTCTCTTTCCATTTCACTTATATTAGCTATCAGTTCCCTTCTCCTACCGAATATCTGTTTTACTCAATTCCATTCTGAGGAGAATATCTTTGAAGATACAAGAGCAAAATAAAAAGTGATCACTTTCTCAGTCATCATTTGCCAATGGCCAGAGGTTTGAATGAGACAGTTGTCCCTTTCTAGTTTTTCTGGATATTAATGCCAACTTTTAAAAAAGCAAGTACTACTTTTGGAGGACATGACTCAGAGCATGTTAGTCTTGAAGACTCAGGATACCTTCTAAGGGATACTACCAACCGTGTGTGTATGTGTGTGTGTACAGTAATATGCTTTCAGCCCTTCTCTTTCCCTTTTCCTTCCCTCACTGGTTTACTTGCAATACTATAGTTCAATACCCACTGTACACAATAAAGGCCTATAAACACGGAAATTATTAGAATTCTACTTCACCAATTAGGCCTTCCTTTTTGACCAGAATTAAGTCCAGAGGATGAGATGGTTGGAAGGCATCATCGACTCAAAGGACATGAGTTTGAGCAAGCTCAGGGAGACAGTGAAGGACAGAGAAGCCTGGAGTGCCGCAGTCAGTCCATGAGGTTGCAAAGAGTCAGACATGACTGAGTGACTGAAGAACAAAGTCCAGAAGAGCAGTTCTGCTTGCAGCTCTTGTGTGTGTGTGCTCAGTCGCACAGTAATGTCCAACTCTTTGCAATCCCACGGACTGTAGCCTGCCAGGCTCCTCTGACCATGGAATTTTTCAGGCAAGAATACTGGAGCTGGTTGCTATTTCCTATTCCAGGGGATTTTCCCGATCCAGGGATCAAACCTGCATCGGCAGGCGAATTCTTTATCACTGCACCACCTGAGAAGCCCGTAGCTGCTTTTACTGTTTTCAAATAGATCAAGGCAAACCTTGCCCAATACTGGTATATGGCAATGAGGGATATAGAAAAGAAAAATAAAGAAAAATCCTAAGGGAATGGTAGTTGGAAGAGGAGGAAGCTCCTACAGCAACTAAGCAAACATGTTTCTATAGATATATAAAAGATATCTTGGATAAAGTTAGGGAATGAATGTGAATGAACAAAATCCTCAATGGACTGGCTTGGAGCAGCACAGCTGCTCTACTGGTAATTACTCCTTATATTAGTTTCTTCATACTGACTTCATAGGTAAGAATTAAACAAGTTAATACATGTTAGGTACTTAATGTTGCTATTTCCATGAAACAGAATTCTTTTTCTCTTACCAATGAAGTGACAAATTGCATTCATAGAAATTCTCTCATCCCTCTGATTAAACTTTCACTCCCTCACCCCCTTTAGGGTTACTTTTGTGATGTATGAGCACCATTACCATTTGAGAACTATACAAATCCACTATAGAAATGACACAATAAAAGTAGGCCTGTTATATACAAAACTCTTAAGTGTCTAAAACTTTTGTGAGGACAATACTCAAAGATATTAATCAGATTTACGAAAACTGACATATTTTCACAGAGATATTTTCTAACCAAACTCTCACTTCCAAGATTATCATGTTACAATATTATTATCATGATACAATATTATTATCATGTTACAACATTAAGGGTCCCAATGGGCAGCTTAAGACTATCAAATGCACATGAATTAGAGGCTATAATAGAGGACTATCAAATGCACTATGAAATAGAGGCTATAATTTCTCATTTGCTTGTAAAACAAAAGAGAACATACAATGTTAAAATTCAGGACACACATGCTATCACTCTAAAAAATACCCAATAGCAAGATAATCATGATACTTACTTCATCTCTATACAGCGGGCTAGTATAATACATTATATCCATTGCACTGCTGTTTAACATATCCCTTAAACCTCGCACTTTGTCTGGAGTAATGGAATCAACAGTGTCTACAAGTTAAAAAAAAATGAACTAAGAGAAGATAATTTTAGGGAAAAAACAGTGAAAAAAATACATTCCCTAAGTGTTTTATATTAAAATTTAAATAGTCAAGACTACTTTTGAATCTGATGAAACTTACCTTTTTGAAATTTTACTATTTGTTAACTGAAAAATGATGAAGGATATTTAACTATCACAAACATCAATGCACTAATTGGTGCTGAAAGATTGAAAACATTTCCTTTAAATCAGGAACAAGCTAAGGATCTTTCTTTTTAAATTAAAAAAATTTTATTGATGTTCAGTTGATGTACAATAAGCTTCAGATGAACATAGTAATTCAAAATTTGTAAATGGTTATACTCCATTTAGAGTTATTGTGAAATATTGGCTATCATCCTCGTTTTATACAATATACCCTTGCAACTTATTTATTTTATATGCAGTAGTTTGTACTTCTCAATCCCCTCCACCTTTCTTGTCCCTCTCTTCCTGGAAACCACCTGTTTGTTCTGTTTCTTTTTGTTGTATTCACAAGTTTGCTTTTTTTTTTTAAGATTCCATATATAAGTGATATACAGTATTTGTCTTTGTCTTATTTCACTTAGCATAATATCCTGCAAGTCCATTCATGTCATTGCAAATGACAAAATTTCATTGTTTTTTATGATGTATATATACATCTTTACCCATTTATCTGTTGATGGACAGTGAGGTTACTTCCATATCTTTGCTGTTATAAATAATACTGCTATCAACACTGGGGTGCATGCAACTTTTTGAATTAGTATTTTCATTTTTTTTTTTTTTCCCAACATATACTCAGGAGTGGAATTGCTGGATCATAGGGTAGCTCTACTTTTAGTACTTTGAGAAGTCTCCATTGTTGTGTTCTTATTGATGATAGCCATTCTGACAGGTGTGAATTTCTCTAACGATTAACGATGTTAAAATCTTTGCAAATGCCTTTTGGCTATTTGTATATATTCTTCAGGTCTTCTGCTCATTTTTTTAACTGGGTTGTTTGTTTCTCCTGATGTCATGTTATATAAGCTGTGGGCTATTAATCCATTATTGGTCATATCATTTGCAAATATCTTCTCTTATTCCGTTTTGTTGTTGTTCAGTTGCTCAGTCATGTCCAACTATTTGCAACCCCCTGGACTGCAGCATGTCAGGCTTCCTTGTCTTTCACTATCTCCCAGAGTTTGTGAAAACTCATGTCATGCCATCCAACCATCCCATCCTCAGTCATCCCCTTCTCCTTGGGCCCTCAATCTTTCCAAGCATCAGGTCTTTTCCAATGAGTCCGCTCCTCGCATCAAGTGGCCAAAGTATTGGAGCTTCAGCTTCAGCATCAGTCCTTTCAATGAATATTCAGGACTGATTTCCTTTAGGATTGACTGGTTTGATCACCTTGCTGTCCAAGGGACTCTCAAAGAGTCTTCTCCAGCACCACAGTTCAAAAGCATCAACCTAAACATTCTACTTTAATGGTTTAAATATTCAAAGGACAAAACTTATTGTAAAGAAAGATGCATATTTTATGTAATTTGTCTGTGTTAGAGTAAAATTCATCAGCCCAAGGAATGCAGGAATGACAATAAAACAAAAAGCCTAAGATTTTATCTTCCAAATACAAGGGAGGAAAATAATCAGGAAGAAACTGTAAGCTCATGTGAAATTGTAGACAACAAATGCTTTAAAAGTATTGACAAGTCATTTTTCTGTCAAAAACTTTAGGGCATTCATGAAAATTGTACTATTAGAAAAATCTATATGGTGGTCCAAAATGACGTTATTTTTTCAAAAAAATGGATTTTATTTTCCTAAATAATCTAGAACAAAGAGTGAGTATACCTCAAGACAAATAAATTAAAAACACTCCCATTGACTAAATCATTTAATTTTTAAACAAAATGTACCTCCATCCAGAGTAAGTTTTGACCGCCACTCAACAGGCAGAAATTCAACATGTGTTGCATGGTTGGAAAAATGCCTTTCTTCTATTTTTCTTGCAGCCTCTCTCATCCTTAAAAAAACCAAACCAAAACAAAACTCTATCAGAGTAACTTCACATATGCATTTACATGGTATAAAATGCCTTCAATCATAACACTTCCAACTTGCTTATAACTGTCCAATTATGTTTAAATTACTGCTACATTATGCAATAGTCTGTAATACTAGGATACCTTCATTTCAAAACTGTTTTCTTAAATTTGTCATCTCTGATTGCAAATATTTCAAGATTTGATACTATATTCTAAATAATTATAAGTCTTTAGTGGAGAGAATAATATATAATAAAATACCGAGTGCGTGTGTGTGTTAAGTCGCTTCAGTCATGTCCGATTCTGTGACCCTATGGACTGTAGCTGGCCAGGCTCCTCTGTCCCTGGTATTCTCCTGGCAAGGAATACTGGAGTGGACTGCTATGCCCTCCTAATAAAATACCCTACCTCTAAATAATTAGCACCATTGTGGCCTGTCTTATTTCATCTATTTCTCTACTTGTTCTCCACACAATATAGGTTTTTAAATTCTACTCTGAAAATTAAGGTACAGCAAAATTTTTTTTAAAACTTTTGAATTGAGCTCCAAATACAGCCCATGCATTGCAACAGGTAGATGTCTCTTAAGTGCCTTCTAATCTATAGATCCCTCTCTCTCTTTTTTGGCTTTGTAATTCTTTTTATGTCCTGCAGAGTTTCTCACTCTAATTTTTAATGACTGTATCCCCATAGAGTTCCTTAATGTGCTTCTTGTTCCCTATTTGGTGGTGAGATACAGGGGCCTGATCAGATTCAAGTTCTACTGTTTTGGCTAGACTACTACTCCATGGATATATATATATATATATATATATATATATATATACCTGGTTTTCTCTTTTTCTGGTGATACTAGCAAATGCTGTGATCACTGCTTAGCTCTACTAATTTACTATGGTTGCAAAAAAGTGCTTTTTAAATCTCACTACTCCTTACACTTCAGGAAAGAGAAATTTCCCCACATCAAATACTTGCTGCCTTGTGATAGAATCAAATAGTTTCTGTATGAATTGAGAAAAGGCAGGATAAATGGTTAATTCTTCTATTATCAATTAAATACTGAGTTGTTAGGAGGTTTTATATTTTTTGACATTATTACTAACTCATAGATTTAAAACATATTTGAACTGTTCTAACCCATTGTAGTTATTATCCTTACTGATGCTCAAATCGTTTCCTTTCTGGTCGGTGAGTCTCTTCAAATTTACTTCTGTGTCTTTTAGGCATGACCTCGGTAGCTTTTACTTATTTTTTATTTTATTTTTTTAACAATTCAGTAGCTTTTAGCATTATTGAATTGTACAACCAACACCACTATCTAAGTTCAGAACACTTTCATTATTCCCATGAGAAACACTCTACCCAGAGTAGTCAAATCCCATAATTCTCCCCTCTAGGCCCTGACACCATAAATCTACTTTGTCTCCATGAACTTGCCTATTATGGATTTTTCAGATAAATAACATCTATAATATATGGTCTTTTGTGTCTGGCTTCTTTCACTTAGCATAATGTTTCAAGGTTCAACCATGTTGTATCATAAATCAGTTTTTCTTTGTTTTTAAGGCTGAATGACATTCTACTGTATAAATATATCACTTCTGTTTATCCATTCACCAGATGATGGGCATTTAGTTTTTTTGGGGGAGGCTATTATAAATAATGCTGCAGTGAATATTAAGAAGTTTTTCTGCAGATACATGTTTTCAATTCTCTCGGGTATATACCTAGAAGTAGAATTGCTGGCTCACATGTTAACTCCACATTTAACTTTTTTCAGGAAAGTGCCAAACTGTTTTCCAAAGCAGCTGTACTATTTTACAACTCTGTGGTAATATTTTACAATCCTATCATGAGGGTTCTTATTTTTTTTTACATTCTTGCTAATATTTGCTACTTTCTATCTTTTTGATAAGAGTCATTGTAGCCAACAGGAAGTGATATCTCCCTGTGGTTTTGAATTGCAATTCCTTAATGACTAATAATACTGATCATCTTTTCATGTGTTTATGGACCATCTGTATATTTTATTTGGACAAACGTTCATTTAAATTATTCACCCACTTAAAAAATTGGGGTATTTATTTTTCTCATTATTGAATTGTAGATATTCTTTATATATGCTAAATGCTAGACCCTCATCAGATATGATTTGCAAATGTTTCTATCATTTTGTGGGTTGTTGTTAACTTCCTTGATAGTGTTATCTGAAAAACTAGAGTTTTAAATTTTGATAAAGCACAATTTATCTTTTTGTTCCTTAGTGGCTTTTTATTTTTTTTTACTTACTTATTTATTAATATTTATTTGGCTGCATTGGGTCTTAGTTGCAGCACGTGGGATCTTTGCTGTGACATGTAGGGTCTTTTGTTGAAGGGCAAGATTCTCTACTCGAGGCACGTGGGCTTAGTTGCCCTGCAGCATGTGGCATCTTAGTTTACCAACCAGGGATCGAACCCATGTTCCCTGCATTGCAAGGTAGATTTTAACCACTGGACCACTAGGGTAGTCCCTTCAGTGGCTTTTACCTTTAACGTTATATCTCAGACACCACTGCCCAATCCAAGATCACAAAGACTTACTCCTATATTTTCTTCTAACAGTTTTAACCTCTATATTTACATATTTGATTCACTTTGGGTTAATTTTTGTATGTGGTATAAGGCAGGGTTTTAACTTCATTCTTTTGCAGGCAGATATCCAGGTATCCTAGCACCACTTGTTAAAAGGCTATTCTTTACTCATTGCATTATTTTGGCACTCTTGTTGAAAAATCAGTCAATCAAACTCTTAATTCTATTCCATTGATCTAGATCTAACTTCACACCAGTGAGTACCATAGTGCCTTGACTACTGTAGCTTTGTAGCAAATTATTGCAAAGTCCTTTATCTTTATTCTTTTTCCATACTGTTTTGGCTGTTCTGGGTCCCTTGCATTTCCATGCAAATTTTAGAATCAGCCTGCTAATTTCTGCAAAAAAAAACAGGTGAAATTTTAATAGGGATTGTGGTGAATCTTTAGATCTATTTAGGAAGTATCGCCATCTTCACAAATGTGGGTTGTCCTTTCCATTTATTTAAGTCTTCTTTAATTTCTTTCAATGGTGTATTATAGTTTTCAGTGTACAAATCTTACACTTCTTTGTTAAACTTATTCCTAAATATTTTATTCTTTTTAATATGGCTCTACCTCTTCCTATGGTTATCTTATTCTAGAGTGGAAAGATGACAAGTCCGGTAGATCAAATCATGGCCGTGTACAGATTCAGGCAATTGCAGGTGATACTACCAGAGTCATTAAAATGCATAGACTAGCAGGGACTTCCGGGAAAAAAATGACTAATTTTTTTCTTCCTGAACTCGAATACAAGATGATATAAACCACATCTAGAACCATAAGAGATGTCTGAAAAAAGCTAAAAAATGAAGGCGTGTAGAGCAGATAGTAACTGGATTCTGATGACTTGTTTGGCAAATCTTAGACTTCTCAGTTTTATGGACTACTAAATCCTCCTTCTGAGTTAAGTTTTCCTTCACTTGCACCCAAAGAAATCAAGCTGGTACCTTTCCAAATATGAACAGCTCCAGAGAGAACATGTTATTAAACCTACTTCTCAGATTCCTTAGATAACCAAGGAGAAGATTAGCATCTTGCCACAAGAATGTAAATACTGTGGGAAGTACAAATCATCAGAAAAGAAAATCAGAATCAGAGAGAAGAGATCTCTGTGATACAAGCTACAGAGAATGACAAGGATCAGAATGACCTGGCAGTGTCTGACAAAGATTTTTTGTTTTTTTCAGACTGAACTGTACTTTTATTTTAATCTATCAGCTGGCATTAAAAGGTGTTACAATAAAAAGTAAAATAGAACTCAATATTGTATTATTATATTGCTGAGGACATAGTTCCTGGTATCATACAATATTTGCTTTATCAGGACTCAAGAAACTCATTTACTTGAAATTTTAGAACCTGATAAACTGTGTTCTCAACAATTGATTTATTCTCATCACATTATAAAACTGATCAGATTTTTCTTTATACTGGCTGCAAGTTGAGAGCCAAGTTTGTGGTGGAACCCATAACTCTAAAATTTCCTTTTCACACCGTCCTAAAACTTTTTGAACTCATATATGAACATTCCTTCTCCCAATAACATCTTAATATGCTTTTAGAATAAAGCTGAATATAAATAACTGAGGTAAATAACCTGCCTAGCATGCTGGCAAAACACCCACTGTTTGTTCTCTATAAAATTTAGGGTTCAGTTTCCTCCGGTTACAATTAATTGGACAAGTTGAGCTGCTAACTGGCAACTCACACAATTCTTAGCTTTTTCAGAATTATACAGTATTCTCAGTTTCCGCAATTCAGAGATTAACATACAAACTTAAAACTAGACTTTTTTCTTGCTTTCAACTTCACTTGAATGTAAACAAATAATACATTAAGTAAAAAGGCTTTCTTATCCCTTCACTTCTCCATGTTAAGAGGAAAAAAAATCAAATAAATATCATCATCATCACCTAGATATGATCATTCTCAAAATTTGGTCCAAAAGCTTCATCTACAACTGAAACAGAATAGCTGGCACCAGAGGAACATATGGCATAATGATTAAACTATATTATACCCTGGACAAAAGTTTGGACTCTGACTAGATGGAGAATGTAGTCATCAAAACACTCACATGGCTGTATTTTTGATAATTCTTCCTTGGTCCATTTTCTGTCCAATGCCATGCACAACAAATACGATATGGGTAGTCTGAGATGGCTTGTCTTCTAATGTCGCTTCTTCTACATAACCTCTATGAAGTCTGGTCCCACTACTTGATGCTGTGGGAAAATTATGGTTCTAAGCTTATTACTTATTACAGAGATAGCATTTTCACTATATTGAAAAAAATAGGGGGGATAAAATTTGTAAGATATAGAATGATCGGCTCTAATACAAAGTACTGAACTAGACATGACAGTGAAGCCAGAAACAATAAGGCAAAAAGAAAAAAAGATGAACTGAACACATAAAAAATAAAAACATCTCTGTAAGAAAAATATTATGAAGCAAAGATAAAAGATGAATGACAAACGGGAAAACATCTTACAAAACATGACACACAGTAAGTTAATTAAAGAACTTATTAATCAAAAAGTGAAATGAATCATCCAAATAGCAAAATGGGCTAAAGGTATGATAATCCACAAAACAAATAAAAATAATGAACAAATAAATGTGTAAGCACATCTATTATCAAAGAATTTTAAAAGATACTAAAAAATTATCAGACAGAAAAAATTTTTGAAAAAATATTTTTTGATGATGCACTCACACCTTTTCCAGGTATCAGTCCCTCTCTTCTTCCTTTTAGCCACTTTTGTTTTGTGTAAAGATTTGTCTATTCTCAATGCCTCCATTTCTTCAAGTTCTACTTAAACTTCAACTCATGCCCCTTTGTCTCTGTTCCAGAAATTCATCTAAGTCACCAATGATCTACATTTCACTAAATCCAAAGAAAAATTTCCAGTCTTCACTTTTCCTGACACTGTTTCAATTGCTTGTCAATTGTCACTCAACCGACACAATTTCAATTGCTGTGTTTTATTTCACATCACTGCCTCAGGTCTGACTGCTTTTGTGCTTTGAGAAGTAAAAACACATATTTAATAATCTTGCCAGATCATTCCTAATATATAATTATTTATTAATGAATACATGTCAACTCAGTCACTTTAATAAAAGTTAGTTTAACAGGGTAGAAACTGTCATTAAACTTACTACATATTTAAAATATACTGAAAATAAAATCTGAATTGTCTATTTTAAATATAAGAGAAAAAGTCAGATTCCCAACATTTTGACAACTCTAATAATATTTAACAAATACCTTTAGAAAATCCCAGTTTTTGAGTAACTGTTCTTGCAATTTTAGATGTTGTTGCATCACTATAAAGGTATACTTCATCCACACTGTGCCAGTCCACGTGGTTTCGACTCAATTTGAAACTATGAATAGCTGTTACAAAAAGGAAAAATTTGAAGGTCTTCAAGACAAACTTCATTTAAGTGAAAATTATAATACACAGATTTTTTTGAATGAATATTTTAACTCAGTTCAACAAAAAACTGTTTTACTGAAACACATATTGATGTGAAACAAGTCACAGATAGGGACTTTATTTAATAAATTATTAAACGTTCTACAGGAAAAGGTAACTTGTTAGAACAACATGGGATAAAACTGGCTTAACTACCATAATTTTAACCTCTTTAGGAAATACGCTTTGATTATTAAAGAACTGCTTTCCCAGGTTATGTGATCATTCCTTAGGTCTAAGGGATATACACCTTCATGAAAGTCCTCAGTACCTTTGACACAGAAACTTAAGTTCCATTTCTTCTGTTTACTTTACTTTTTGTTCTGTGGAAACTACTCAGCATAAGATAAAGTAAGACTCAGGTGAAAAAAAAATTATCTTTCAACTGGGAAGAGAATAACCTAATTTAATAGAATATACAGTATTTGGGGAACGGATATTAAAGCCAATTATCACTGGAAACTGCTCACCATAACAGAACTCCAAAGTTGAAAGAGCTTTTAAAAAGAAATCAGTTTTTTCCTACTATTATGTTCAAATTAGTATGGTTATTTCATTTCTGTAATGAGGTACGCTTGGTGAAAATGAGCTCTAAAGAAAAAAAAAAAAAAGCCAAACTTATATTCTCTGGGAATAACAAACTCTGTGAGGCAGGGACTATACCTTAATCACTTTGTATCACTAGTACCAAACACAGCCCAAGCATACTGTTTGACATGTATCACAAATTTAGTAATGTTTGTGGAAGCAACAGATTAAGGTAATTCTCAAAACGTGTCCACCAATTCATCTTTTGATAATTCTTATAGTCTGAAGGACTTAAACTTTTTTATTTATCTCTTATATAGAGGTAAGAAAAATTCACATACCTTTATAAAACCAGCCACCTTCAAATCATTGTGCCTAATTTATTTCCTTAAAATACTCTTTAAGCAAAATATCTCCCATTATATATAAACACACCGAGGTATAAAGAAAGAGATTAAGTGACTTGCCACAAAACTAGCTAGTGACAAGAGTCTGACTCTTCTGATTTGAAGATGGGTTGAAAATAACTTCATGCCAACTGTTGAAGGATAGAGTCCTGGTCAAGATCTAAGACCATAAGACACTTTTTGTGAAAAGGTATTTCCTACTAGAATACAAAGAAAAGCAAATCCTTGCCAAGAAAATGTACTTTGGAGTTATGGTTAAAAATGCCCTTTCAAAAATTTATCAAAATCCAATTTACATCTTCCTGACCTACCAGGACACATTACTACTAACACTGAACACAAGACCAAGATGCAATTAACATAACAAACCTGAATAATACCTCCTCTTGCAAACAAAACAAAACACAAACCCAGTGTAAAAACTCAGTCTTTTAACTAAAAGAATTTTCCGTAAATAAAAAAATCTTTTGCAAGAGTTTAAGTTATTTACTTTCCTAAATCTACGTCTGATCCTTAAGTCAGTACTTTAAGCCTTTTAATCCAATGTTTCAAAACTGCATTTTTGTTAAAACAGTTCTGAGCAACATATTCTTAAAACATTAAAATTATAAGACCAAGATATTAACAGTGTTAAGTCAACAAAATTTTGTTTCTCTCTAAACCATTCACATTGTCTTAAAACATGTTAATATTGGCAAATATCCCATTGCTGAACTATACACATGGTTTGCAAATGTTTATTCCACTTATAATTAATACTAACCAAAATAACACACTGGATACATTTCTATAAAACTAGTAATTTCTATGCTCTAAGTACAACTGAATGCTACAGACGCAACTGAAAGCTACAAGCCAGGAATATATCTACAAGGAGAAATAAAACTACAATTACTGTACCTTGGGAACGCTTTCGTTTAAGACCTGCTGCATCTGTACTCTCCTTATATCCTCTCCATTTGAACAGAGAAGGGAGGGAGAAGGGAGGGAGGTGGTAGACAACTAAGAAAGCAAAAACACTGAGCTTCAAAGTAAATTTTAAATGAGGTTTACCATTTTGCCTTTTTGTTGTATTAACTTTAAAAAATTAGTTGTATTTGACAAACATTATTCTAAAAGCTTTATATAAATTCCAATTAAAAATCAGTACAGCAAAATATTAGTTTTATAATGTTTATCAAATATATGCTTCTACTTTTACTGAAAGTAAAAAGGCAAATGATATCTAAATATATCAGTTAAAGACACCTATATAATCACCATTTTTAACATCTTTGTAGAGATAGAATAAAAAACAAAACATGGCATTTTTGTATGCATAAGAGATTAATAAAACCACATCTTTACAATACTAAGGTTATTTACTCTCACCAAATTTGTGATTATGACACAGCCAACATCTGATGTGCAAATTGAAAATGCAATAAACAATATTAAACATCTAATGCAGCTATCCTGAGAAGATACCACAGTACACATTCTACTAGATGCTTTCCCTCACTGAAGCGTAATAGAGCCTTCCTGTAGAAACATTCTTTTCACAACTCTATTCAACAAAGTTGTTAAAATACTTTCAAAAACGAAAAATGAAAACATGCAACTTTCAAAAAAAATTAAATTGAAAGCCTTTGAATTGATTTTTAGTGATAAAATAATGAAAGATTTATTAGTGACAGAATGACAAGAAAAAAATTATTAAAAATGTATGCTGTGACATCTTGTAAGTATAAAACAGACAACAGAGTAAAGCCAGACACAGACTTGATAATTGGCAAATCAGTAGATAACCTTAAAGTCAACATTTTCCCTGTCAAATATTGCTAGTTACATACCAACAAATTTCTTCACTTTTTTAAATAAGCAATTATTAAAAAAAAAATCCACTAAGAATTAAATCTTACAATCAGTTTCTCTATAGTCCAGTTAATGGATCACAGAATCTTTATGACATAGTTCAAATTTACATTCTAACACATTTGATTCCCTGGTAGCTCAGCTGGTAAAGAATCCACCTGCAACGCAGGAGACTCTGGTTCGACTCCTGGGTCGGGAAGATCTGCTGGAGAAGGGACAGGCTACCCATTCCAGTATTCTTGGGTTTCCCTGGTGGTTCAGCTGGTTAAGAATCCACCTGCAATGCGGGAGACCTGGGTTCGATCCCTGAGTTGGGAAGATCCCCAGGAGAAGGGAACGGCTACTCACTCCAATATTCTGGCCTGGAGATTCCATGGACTGCATAGTCCATGGGGTCGTAAAGAGTCAGACACAACTGAGCGACTTACATACTTCACACATTCAATTTTCATCCTTATTCTCTTCTACATTAATGTGACATTCAAAGATTAAATACTGCTCAAATACAAAAATACTTAATTTCAACTGTATAGTATTAGAAATTTTAAAAAATCTTACATATAAAGTAAACTTAAAGATACATGTGATAAAAGTAGTTGAGAAATGCTTATAAGGCATTTCATAACTTTATATGTAATTAGGTGATTATAAAAAATGTATAGACAAGAATTATAAGCTGAGTTGTAACATCAGGATTATAAAAATATTTCGCTGTCACAGAGGGGTGGAAAATGACAACCAAAACAATTTTCTTCACTGAACATATTTCTTCTTTCATGTGCTTTCTGGTCAGTTACTAAGGGGTAGATGTACCACTTGTAGGAAAAAAAATCATTAGGAAAAAGGTAACATATCCAAGCAGATCAAATCTGACATACACTTGAGACTTTACTGCTCAAACAAAACCTAGACTTATAAGTCTACCAGCAAAACTAACATGCCCTATTTACTAAGAAATAACTAGAGGGAAACATATGGACCACCCAATCACACTTTAAAATTATGTAAACACTTTCTAAAAGCTAGTCAATACATAAAAATGAAAGCTTTTACCTAAAGGAATACTAATGTAAGGATTAACAAGACAAATATCCCAATATACTAAAATCAGAGAAACATACTCAAAACATCTTCACAAAATTAAAGACATGCTTATTAACCTTCTCAAATTTAATTCTTATTTTCACTTGAAAAGCATTTGCCTTGTTACAACATCCTGTAGCATGGAGAGTTTAATTTTTTTCAACCCAAAGCAAAGAATTAAGTACCACTGCAAGTAGAGACAAAAAGGGTTTACTTTCATTCCAACAAGGATCACTAAAACAAAGTTTTAGTTAAGAATTCTTACACTGTGTTAGCAGAAGTATGCACAAACTCAAAATACAACTGAAAATTCTAATTAAATGCTAACATTTAATAAAACTTTTCATTTGTGTATTAAAGTCTTACACAGCAACGAAAAAGATTTTAAGTACTAACATACAGTGTTTTCAATAAATTTCCTTACTATAATTCAAGTCTTACAGAAATGTCCTTCATTATATAATTCTGAAAGCAGAGTATCAAAAAGGAGGTTGCTGAAGATATACTACTCCCTAGGATAGAATAACTTTGTAACTTTTCCCTTTGCAAAAGCTGGCAACCTGGATAATCTCAACTTCAGGGAAAGGAGGTTTGCACATCTTAAATCTGCCAACTAGAATGCGAAAACTCCTGTCAATCTTCTCGGATCTCACAGAGCTAAATACATACATTTATAAAAATTGATTGATAATGCTAGAAGATAGGAATCCTGTTAGCCACCAAAGAGGAAAAGAAAAGCTGGTGAGAAAGGGTTATTACTCCTTCCTTACCTTTCCCCATTCTCCCCGCCTCCCTCCCCATCCTGGTCTTAGACTTTTGAAATGATCTATTCAGTTTGGGATACCATTATCCCGCAATAGGATAGGTATATAGACTACACGCCAAATTGTTAAATGCTATAAATCCTTGGGGATCCACCAACATTTGTGCTGTCATAGCATCCGAACTTAGCTTGAACAGTAAAAAGTTCATTTTTTTTTTTTTTTAACTTTTAGCCTATCTGTGATTTTATATTGAGTCCCTGATAGCTCAGTTGGTAAAGAATCTGCCTGCAATACAGAAGACCCCGGTTCCATTTTCCACTCCTGGGTTGGGAAGATCTGCTGGAGAAAGAATAGGCTACCCAGTCTAGTATTCTTGGGCTTCCTTGTGGCTCAGCTGGTAAAGAATTTGCCTGCAAAAAGGATACCTGGGTTCGATCCCTGGGTTGGGAAGATTCCCTGGAGGAGGGAAAGGCTACCCACTCCAGTATTCTGGCCTGGAGAATTCCATGGACTCTATAGTCCATGGGGTCCCACAGAGTAGGACACGACTGAATGACTTTCACTTTCTTTCACTTCATGACTCTTGTAGACACTTACAGTTGGATCGTGCATTCCTAACAAATCTGTCAATTTCTGCCTTTTCATTGGAGTGTTACTTCACTTACATTTACCATAGTTTTTGATATGGGGGAATTTAGGTCTACCATTTCCCATTCATTTTCTTTGTTTATCTGTATTTCTTGTTTCTCCTTTTGTTGTTTCTTTATATATATATATATATATTTTACTATTTTAATTTCTCTACTGGCCTTAAGAAAAAAAATAACATCTTTTTATTGTGGAATAATTTTCAACCTACAGAAAAGCTGCAAAAATAGTACAGAGAGTTATCACTACCATTTATATTCTTCATCCAGCTTCTCCTAATGTTAGCATAATTATATAGTACAATTACCAAAACTAAGAAATTAAGGTTGGTATAATACTATCAGCTAAAATACTGACTTTATTCAGAATTTTCCAGCTTTTCTACTAAAGTCCTTTTCTGTCTTCGGATCCAATCCAAGGTACCATGTTGCATTTTGATGCTATGTTTCCTTAGTTTCCTCTAAATTGTGATAAATTCTTTAATCTTTCCTTGTCTTCCATAGCTTTGACACTTAAAATTTTTTGTTCAGCTTTACTGAGGTACAACTGACAAAATTATAAGAAATTTAAAGATTACATTACGGTGATTTGATAAACACTATTAAAAGGATCCTGACTCCATCTGATTAATTATGACCTTGACATTTCCAAAGAATACTGGTGAGTTATTTTGTAAAATGTCCCTCAATTTGAGTTTGTCTGGTGTTTTCTGGTAATTGGATTGAGGTTATACAGTTTTTGACCAGAGCAGTTGTAGGACTAATTCATTTAGTTCAATCATTTTTTACTGATTACTGCTTGGATAGATAAATTATAAAATGAGTGAGATACTACTCTAGGACTTTTAAGTATTTACAAAGTAACTTATTTGAAGCCCTGCTTTTATTTTATGACTCAAGAGCTTCCCTGGTGGCTCAGATGGTAAAGAATCTGCCTGCAAGGCAGGAGACCAGGGTTCGATCCCTGGGTTGAAAAGATCCCCTGGAGAAGGGAAAGGCTATCCACTCCAGTATTCTGGCCTGGAGAATTCCATCGACTGTATAGTCCATGGGATCGCAAACAGTTGGACACAACTGAGCAACTTTCGCTCAGATTATGAACTCCTTATTGCCAAATTCAGACTTAAATTGAAGAAAGTAGGGAAAACCACTAGACCATTCAGGTATGACCTAAATCAAATCCCTTAGGATTATACAGTGGAAGTGACAAACAGATTTAAGGGACTAGGTTTGACAGACAGGGTGCCTGATGAAATATGGACGGAGGTTCATGACACTGTACAGGAGACAAGGATCAAGACCATCCCTATGGAAAAGAAATGCAAAGAAGCAAAATGGCTGTCTGAGGAGGCCTTACAAATAGCTGTGAAAAGAAGAGAAGCGAAAAGCAAAGAAGAAAAGGAAAGATATTCCCATTTGAATGCAGAGTTCCAAAAAATAGCAAGGAGAGATAAGAAAGCCTTCCTCAGTGATCAATGCAAAGAAATAGAGGAAAACAACACAATGGGAAAGACTAGAGATCTCTTCAAGAAAATTAGAGATACCAAGGGAACATTTCAGGCAAAGATGGGCTCGATAAAGGACAGAAATGGTATGGACCTAACAGAAGCAGAAGATATTAAGAAGAGGTGGCAAGAATACACAGAAGAACTGTACAAACAAGATCTTCATGACCCAGATAATCACGATGGTGTGACCACTCACCTAGAGCCAGACATCCTGGAATGTGAAGTCAAGTGGGCCTTAGAAAGCATCACTACGAACAAAGCTAGTGGAGGTGATGGAATTCCAGCTGAGCTATTTCAAATCCTGAAAGATGATGCTGTGAAAGTGCTGCACTCAATATGCCAGCAAATTTGGACAACTCAGCAGTGGCCACAGGACTGGAAAAGGTCAGCTTTCATTCCAATCCCAAAGAAAGGCAATGCCAAAGAATGCTCAAACTACCGCACGATTGCACTCATCTCACATGCTAGGAAAGTAATGCTCAAAATTCTCCAAGCCAGGCTTCAGCAATACGTGAGCCGTGAACTTCCAGATGTTCAAGCTGGTTTCAGGAAAGGCAGAGGAACCAGAGATCAAATTGCCAACATCCGCTGGATCATCAAAAAAGCAAGAGAGTTCCAGAAAAACATCTATTTCTGCTTTATTGACTATGCCAAAGCCTTTGACTGTGTGGATCACAATAAACTGTGGAAAATTCTGAAAGAGATGGAATACCAGCCCATCTGACCTGTCTCTTGAGAAACCTGTATGCAGGTCAGGAAACATCAGTTAGGACTGGACATGGAACAACAGGCTGGTTCCAAATAGGAAAAGGAGTATGTCAAGACTGTATATTGTCACCCTGCTTATTTAACTGATAAGCAGAGTACACCATGAGAAATGCTGGGCTGGAAGAAGCACAAGCTGGAATCAAGATTGCTGGGAGAAATATCAGTAACCTCAGATATGCAGATGACACCACCCTTATGGCAAAAAGTGAAGAGGAACTAAAAAGCCTCTTGATGAAAGTGAAAGAGGAGAGTGAAAAAGTTGGCTTAAAGCTCAACATTCAGACAACTAAGATCATGGCACCTGGTCCCATCACTTCATGGCAAATAGATGGGGAAACAGTGGAAACAGTGGCTGACTTTATTTTGGGGGGCTCCGAAATCACTGCAGATGGTGACTGCAGCCATGAAATTAAAAGACACTTACTTCTTGGAAGGAAAGTTATGACCAACCTAGATAGCATATTAAAAAGCAGAGACTTTGCCAACAAAGGTCTGTCTAGTCAAAGCTATGGTTTTTCCAATGGTCATGTATGGATGTGAGAGTTGGACTGTGAAGAAAGCTGAGTGCTGAAGAATTGATGCATTTGAACTGTGGTGTTGGAAAAGACTCTTGAGAGTCCCTTGGATAGCAAGGAGATCTAACCAGTCCATTCTAAAGGAAATCAGTCCTGAATATTGATTAGAAGGACTGATGCTGAAGCTGAAACTCCAATACTTTGGCCACCCGATGCGAAGAGCTGACTCATTGGAAAAGACCCTGATGCTGGGAAAGACTGAGGGCAGGAGGAGAAGGGGATGACATAGGATGAGATGGTTGGATGGCATCACTGACTCAATGGATATGGGTTTGGGTGGACTCCGGGAGTTGATGATGGACAGGGAGGCCTGGCGTGCTGAGATTCATGGGGTCCCAAAGAGTTGGACACGACTGAGCGACTGAACTGAACTGAATTGAGCAACTTTCACTTTCACTTCAAGGCAAGAACTCTGTTAAGTTACTTAGGAATTCCCCAGAGAACTTAAAAAGAGTTTCTGAATAAGTTTGCTTTTTTTTAAAATTTTAAATTATTAACTATGACACCTTCTCAGAAAGCCTCATTTGAGTAACTCCATTGCACTGTGATTGCCAATTCTATTTTACATCTCTTTTTCAAGAATGTATAATATACACTGTCTACTTTGTTATCTTGTATTTATTCTTTGTAACTTCTCATCTGCAGGTTTTGTCATCCCCAGTGGTTTAAAACTCCTTGAAGGACAAAACCCTGTGTTTCTTTCACAAAAGTAACAAGCACAGTACTATTTGCACAAAGAATATTCAAAATCTTCTAGCAATATGAAGAGTCAAGGCTTTACTTAGGTACAATGAGAAAATTTAAGCAGAAAAACTATTTTCTCCCTAAAATTAATAAAATAGGAAATTTCAGAAGCTTGAAGGTAAGAAGCAAAATAATCAAAAGATAATATTTTTTAATCTTTGTATTGCAAATTTGAGTTATTTTTCCAACAACCTAGCTTTTTGGACAGCAAATGTTCTTTCCTCAAGACCAGTGATAATTTTCAAATGTACTACCGAATCTCCCATAATCTTCAAAGTCAAAAGTCACATTTTAATACATAAACGTATGTTCTTCATAATACTGAATAACAAAATGGCTGGAAATTCATGACAGCAGTACATATAATGAATTGAACTTTGTTGATAATAAAACATCCTGATGTTTTTTTTTTAATAAATTTATTTATTTTAGTTGGGGGCTAATGTTTTATGTCACAGTATATTTAAAAAATATATTTTAGTTGGGGGCTCATGTTTTATGTCACAGTATATTTAAAAAATCAATTTTTCTCCTAATGAACCTCAAAAGATCATCAATTTGAAAGATTACAATACAAAAGTGTTGTATAGTTTAACAATTTTCTGTTATTACTAATTAGAATTTTACCACCCAATCTGTATCTTTAAAGCTATCAAAAAATACAGTAATATCCTAGATTGACAAACTCAAAGACATGCTGAAAAATTTACTCATACAAATAAACCATGTTCTTTTATCAGGCTTATTTAAATGACTGGCTCAAAAAATTAGAGCACTTTGAGGAAAATCTGAGTGTGCTGCTCCATTTAACATTTCAGATTCCAAGTAGATGGGATCTAGAGATGAAACAGAGCTAACGACTAAATTCCACAGGGCAAATTAGAAAGTGGAAAAGAAATGCTTTGAATGTAGTATGAGAAAGGGAGACAATATACTAATTTTTATTTTTCATCCTCATCCTTTTCCCCCTTGAAGCTCTTGGGTGTTTTCCATGCATTAATAGTAAAGAATCTGGGAGGATAAACTGGGTTTGTTAAGGTGAATTGCCATTTTTGAGAGAAGACTTAAGGAGAATTAATAGAAAGGAAAAAAATCCAGAATTCAGTCTTTTCCAATAGATATGAGATTATGAAAAAAGTTCAGCCTTTCAAATACTATGAAGTAGGCTTCTGTGTTTATTTAGAGTGGTGATGAGAAGTTCCAAAACATGTCAGTCACCAATAAAAGATCAGACATATACAAAATTTGCTATTTGTGCTTTAATCAAAGTATTGTCTTTATGGCAGTCTTCAGGAATGTAGACACAGCTCTGCTTTATAGACACCAAGCTGTTCTTATATATTGATATTTAAGAACCTTGAGCTTGAATTTTACAGTGAAATAAGAACATATTCGACTCTAGGGATTAGGAAAATGAAATATTTAATATTCCTAGAGTATGGAACCTGGCACATAATAGACATTTCTTAGATTTATTTACCAATTTACTTAGAAGCCACCATTTTCCTCAGTTATGTAGAGTTTTAAAAATATAAAAAACACTCAATTTTAAGCTTATTGTTAATGGACATGAGTTTGAGCAAGCTCTGGGAGATGGTGAAAGACAGGGAAGCCTGGCGTGCTGCAGTCCATGGGGTTGCGAAGAGTTGGACATGACTGAGTGACTGAACTGAACAGATGTTATATAAACAATTGCTTCCAACTACATAATTCATTTCTTCCAAGCTGCATCCTGTGAATTACTTGATCAATAATTGAATTTTTCTGCTTTTTAGATGTTTTACAAGGGGAGGGAGAAAAATCACTAATTCATAGTCTAATTCACTTGCTTAAGTAGGGCTTGCCAAGAAACTTCCCAAACAAAGGCAAACATGGATGAAGAAACACTTTTAGGGAAAAAAAGAGAAATCTACAAATTCTCATCTACCTATACTGTTATACTCACCAGAATAGTTGATCCCACTGCCTGCAGTAAATGAACAATAGAAGTATTTTTAACTTGACCACACATTTTGAATTTTACTCAAGATCAGATACATAATGAAACATGATAGTCTTGTCTAGTATGTAAGTATTTTAAACTATTGCCAAAAAAAAAAAAAATCCAAATGCTGAATAAGGAAATATAAGGAGTAGATTGTTTCAAATTAAAAACTGATATGGTTATCAATATCGAGACAGCTAGACAGCACTTACACAAAGGAAATTAAAGCTTTTTTAAACTTCAGGAGAACAAACATTAAAATATTAGCAAAACTACTCTTTCAATAGAATAACAAGGGGTTTTTTAATAAGTTCAATTTTCTTTGATAACTAAAAAGCTATTCAAAAGGACTAATTCATAAAATATATTACAACAATTTGTACATTTATGGTAAATCATGTTGGTGTCATATCAGTGAAAGTACATATTAAGTAAAATAAAAATGGAAATAGTTCAGAAATTTATAGCAGTTTTTAAGTTCTAAAATAACAAATGTTTGAAATAATCAGAAATCGTATAAATTTTAACACTTCTGAATTACTATTTCAAACTTAGGAGCCACTCTAAGCTTTAGCAATAACTTACTTGTAATAAAACATATTAAATGTATTAATTGGTCTTACCATCTTTTCCATCTATGGGTTTCGACACTTCAATATCAAAACTTTCCTGCATCTGCTGACCTCTAAAACGGCTAAGATGTTCTTGCTCAATTAAATTACTTTCTTCTTCTTCTAGTGGCTGCCAGGTACCATCAATAAACCACTGTCCACGCATTACTGGTATTTTATCAGACTCTGAAAAGAGAAACCACAGAATTATATGTTTTATGATCCAACCTCCCAAGAAGTAACATACTAACTACAAGTTTATATTTTGCTACTGCTATGGCAAAAACAGACTTTTGTGACCCAATAGAATCATTTAAAGTTTTAAATTTCAGATTTCAAGCCATAGTATATAATTTTTTTACAACATATAATTTTACTTATATTAAATGTTATACATAAAGGTTACCTGACGTGAGAAAGGGAGAGGAGCTATTATCTATATAACTGAGGCCCCAAGTAACCAAATCAGTAGGCTAAGCGGTTGAGAAACTTCATGCAAGACTAGTGATAATTCAAAAGTCTTAGAAAATACTGAGATAAATTCCCACAAACAGTTTAGAAATAGTGTATTGTAGTAGTGTGGTACATTCTTCAGGGCTGCTTTGGAGATCAAGGGCTCCCAGTGAGTATCCAGAAACAAGTGAAACCTTTAATTACAGTAAATTCCTCACCCATTTCAGGAAAAATTGAGAATTTTTGTTTTTTGAAAAACTGAACGTTTTTTTTGATTAAATACTATCTCCAAAACTTAGTACTTTTAGTTGCTATTTATAAACCACGACTGTCATCTAAGTTATCCCGAATTCTTTAAAATTTAAAAAAAAACCCATAATGCAAAGCAAAACAACAAAAGCCTAAAAATAAAAACAGTTGGTGGTTTAACTACACATAGAGAAATTACTTCAAGTGGATTCAAAACACAGTAATTTGTATATATATACTAGGATATACCCTATGGACAAAAGGAACTGCAAATATATCTTCAACTTTTTGCAGTAGCTATACTAATTGCTAATGATTATAATAATATTGGTATTGTTAATTTCAAAGTGAAGGTATTCAGATGAATAATTAATTTTGTTAATATCATTAGAAACTAAGATTTTTTAGCACAAGTAAAAAGAGATACAAATATAAAAGTGAAAGAAATAAACCTGTATTTTAAATTTCAACTAAAAATGTCAGCATGAAATAATGATGTATATTTTCTCTTTTTTTAAAAAAAGATATCCTAATCTTTGTGTGCTGAAAAGACCTAGAAAGAAAGACCAACCCTGTGTAAGTGAGCAATCCTGATATAAAGATTGTGATCTCTAAATATCATTTCCCATTCCCATTAAAAGAAACCAATGGCCAATTCCTACTTTGAAACAGAAAATTTACCAGATGATCCTGAATCACTTATATCAGACTTGTACCAATGTATTTAAAATCTATTATGTGTTTCTATTTTTTCTTGCATTATCCTTTATTCTGCTGTAGCAATTCTGTGATAGTCAGGTGTTGGCTGTATTTGGTGGATATTCAAAAATGTAAACTCATGGAGAATTATGGGGTTTTAACATTATAAAGCACACTGCTGTGTTTGATGATTTTTTTTTGTACTAGATTCTACCTTGTCTATCGAGATTACAACTGCTTTCTTATTGTTTCCATATTCCTGTGATGTTTTTGCACATCTCTTTATTTTTAACCTTTTTCACTGTTTTAGATGTGTTTTTCTTTTGACAGGTGAGTTAAGCCCACTTATGCTTATTGATATACCTGGTATGTTTGAAATATTCTTCTATAATCACCGTTTTTATTATTTCTACTCTTTCCACAGTTGATTTTGCTTTTCAAAAATGTCTTCCTTTGGTATTTAGGAATATTTGCATTTTTGGTTCTAGTGACTTTCACACATTCATGTGTGTATTTATGTAATTTAGAGTCCTAAATCTCTTTTCTGTTTACTTAAACTTTTACTATGTGGTCTGTCCATTTTAAATGGTATCCAAAATTCCCACTTACTATTTACAATAGGGCATGATCTTATTCTATTTTTCCTTTGTCTCCTGACTCACTTACATGTAACAATTGTACCCATATCCCCACCACTGTTTTAATCTTGGATCTATAATCTATTAAATTCTCATTGTTTTTCCATAGCCTTGATACTTGAAGGACAGGTTGGCAAGCTTAAACTGTGCTTCCTTGAGTTTTAAAAAATGCTGTTTTACTGCAGCCTTCCTTTGTGTATCATTTCTAGAGAAGTCAGATGCAAATCTAATTTTTTAATTAGTAATGTGATTTTTCCCCCCACCAAGGGTCCAGGAAAAAATTTACCTTCAAAATCTAAAACAGTTTTTCTAGTCTCTAAAATCTAACAGTCCATGTCTCAGAGTTCATTGTTTTGGATCTATCTGCCAAGGGTCAGTTCAGATCAGTCGCTCAGTCGTGTCCGACTCTTTGTGACCTCATGAATTGCAGCATGCCAGGCCTCTCTGTCCATCACCAACTCCCGGAGTCCACCCAAACCCACGTCCATCGAGTCGGTGATGCCATCCAACCATCTCATCCTCTGTCGTCCCCTTCTCCTCCTGCCCCTAATCCTACCCAGCATTAGGGTCTTTTCCAATGAGTCAACTCTTCGCATGAGGTGGCCAAAGTATTGGAGTTTCAGCTTCAACATCAGACCTTCCAATGAATACCCAGGACTGATCTCCTTTAGGATGGATTGATTGGATCTCCTTGCAGTCCAAGGGACTCTCAAGAGTCTTCTCCAACACCACAGTTCAAAAGCATCAATTCTGCGGCGCTCAGCTTTCTTCACCATCCAACTCTCACATCCATACATGACCACTGGAAAAACCATAGCTTTGACTAGACAGACCTTTGTTGGCAAAGTAATGTCTCTGCTTTTTAATATGCTATCTAGGTTGGCCATAACCTTCCTTCCAAGGAGTAAGCGTCTTTTAATTTCATGGCTGCAATCACCATCTGCAGTGATTTGGAGCCCCAAAAAATAAAGTCTGACACTGTTTCCACTGTTTCCCCATATCTATTTGCCATGAAGTGATGGGACCAGATGCCATGATCTTAGTTTTCTGAATGTTGAGCTTTCAGCCAACTTTTTCACTCTCCTCTTTCACTTTCATCAAGAGGCTCTTTAGTTCTTCTTCACTTTCTGCCATAAGGGTGGTGTCATCTGCATATCTGAGGTTATTGATATTTCTGCCGGCAATCTGGATTCCAGCTTGTGTTTCTTCCAGCCCAGCGTTTCTCATGATGTACTCTGCATATCAGTTAAATAAGCAGGGTGACAATATATATAGCCTTGACGTACTCCTTTTCCTATTTGGAACCAGTCTGTTGTTCCATGTCCAGTTCTAACTGTTGCTTCCTGACCTGCATACAGGTTTCTCAAGAGACAGGTCAGATGGTCTGGTATTCCCATGTCTTTCAGAATTTTCCACAGTTTATTGTGATCCACACAGTCAAAGGCTTTGGCATAGTCAATAAAGCAGAAATAGATGTTTTTCTGGAACTCCCTCGCTTTTTCAATGATCCAGCAGATGTTGGCAATTTGATCTCTGGTTCCTCTGCCTTTTCTAAAACCAGCTTGAACATTTGGAATTTCATGTTTCACGTATTGCTGAAGCCTGGCTTGGAGAATTTTGAGCATTACTTTCCTAGCATGTGAGATGAGTGCAATCGTGCGGTAGTTTGAGCATTCTTTGGCATTGCCTTTCTTTGGGATTGGAATGAAAACTGACCTTTTCCAGTCCTGTGGCCACTGCTGAGTTTTCCAAATTTGCTGGCATATCGAGTGCAGCACTTTCACAGCATCACCTTTGAGGATTTGAAATAGCTCAACTGGAATTCCATCACCTCCACTAGCTTTGTTCGTAGTGATGCTTTCTAAGGCCCACTTGACTTCACATTCCAGGATGTCTGGCTCTAGGTGAGTGATCACACCATCGTGATTACCTGGGTCGTGAAGATCTTTTTTGTACAGTTCTTCTGTGTATTCTTGTCACCTCTTAATATCTTCTGCTTCTGTCTGGTCCATACCATTTCTGTCCTTTATCGAGCCTATCTTTGCATGAAATTGTTCCTTTGGTATCTCTAATTTTCTTGAAGAGATCTCTGTGCTAAGTCACTTCGGTCGTGTCCGACTCTGTGCGACCCCATTAGATGGCAGCCCACCAGGCTCCCCCGTCCCTGGGATTCTCCAGGCAAGAATACTGGAGTGGGTTGCCATTTCCTTCTCCAACGCATGAAAGTGAAAAGTGAAAGTGAAGTCGCTCAGTCGTGTCCGACCCTTAGCGACCCCATGGACTGCAGCCTACCAGGCTCCTCTGTCCATAGGATAGTCTTTCCCAATCTGTTGTTTTCCTCTATTTCTTTGCATTGATCGCTGAGGAAGTCTTTCTCATCTCTCCTTGCTATTCTTTGGAACTCTGCATTCAGATGGGAATATCTTTCCTTTTCTCCTTTGCTTTTCGCTTCTCTTCTCTTCCCAGCTATCTGTAAGGCCTCCTCAGACAGCCATTTTGCTTTTTTGCATTTCTTTTCCATGGGGATGGTCTTGATCCCTGTCTCCTATACAATGTCACGAACCTCTGTCCATAGTTCATCAGGCACTCTGTCTATCAGATCTAGTCCCTTAAATCTATTTGTCACTTCTACTGTATACTCAGAAGGGATTTGATCTAGGTCATACCTGAATGGACTAGTGGTTTTCCCTACTTTCTTCAATTTAAGTCTGTATTTGGCAATAAGCAGTTCATGATCTGAGCCACAGTCTGCTCCCGGTCTTGTTTTTGCTGACTGTATAGAGCTTCTCCATCTTTGGCTGCAAAGAATATAATCAATCTGATTTCAGTGTTGACCATCTGGTGATGTCCATGTGTAGAGTCATCTCTTGTGTTGTTGGAAGAGGGTGTTTGCTATTACCAGTGCGTTCTCTTGGCAAAACTCTATTAGCCTTTGCCCTGCTTCATTCTGTACTCCAAGGCCAAATTTGCCTGTTACACCAGGTGTTTCTTGACTTCCTACTTTTGCATTCCAGTCCCCTATAATGAAAAAGACATCTTTTTTGGGTGTTAGTTCTAGAAGATCTTGTAGATCTTCATAGGTGGGTCCTTTTAATTTGCAGATTTCAGTTTTCCTCTTATTTCTTAAAAGTTTTCTTGGACTATGGTTTAATAATTAGTTTTGTTCCACTGATTTCTTCTGCAGTCAATCCAGTTATAAATACGTTGGGGATTCCTTTGCCTATATTGTATTTTAACCACTTTCTCTCTGAAGCTTTTCACTTCTTTCATCTCATTTTCATTCTTTTGGTTGTTTTCCTTTCTTTCATCAGTGCCCCTTACATCAACATTACTTTCATCAATGTCCCAATCAGTATGCCCATAAATTTCAGAATATTTGGTTGGAGTGTTACACATACAGTTTCTCTTGTTTCGTGTTTGCTTTTTGGGGAAGAACTATAATCAGTGGGAATGTACTGATTCACATTTTCTGCATTCCTCTTGCAGTAGCTTTATATGGCATTTATTTCTGTTCATGAGTATTTTAGGGACAGACTTCTTAGTTTCAGAGTGTCTGCTGCTGCATATTATTAAGAGCAGTTCCTATAGTGGTGGTAGAGGTGGTAGCGGTAAGTGAAGACTGGACTGGTGTTTCTTGTTTTTCTTTCATTTCTCCAGGACCCTTCATTTTCTCCTTACTTCTTTCCTCTTATTGTCACGGCTCCAAAGAGCGGTATCCTTTTCCTCCTCTCCCACCAGCAATGTTTCTCTGATGCTGCTATTTCTGTTCCTCTCACTTTCACACCCTCCCTACAGTTAGTGTTATGAATTACCAAGCCTCAAGTCTGTGGCCATATTTTGCTTGTTGTGTGGGGCACATTTTCTTTCTGTGAGTGGTTTTCTGCTTCATTTTAACCTCTGATCTTCTCTCTTCTTTCACTGTCTCTTAAAAAGCAGAGACTCTGCCAACAAAGATCTGTATAGTCAAAGCTATGGTTTTTCCAGTAGTCATGTATGGAAGTGAGAGTTGGACTGTAAAGAAAGCAGAGTGCTGAAGAATTGATGCTTTTGAACTGTGGTGTTGGAGAAGACTCTTGAGAGTCCCTTGGATTGCATGCAAGGAGATCAAACCAGTCCCTCCTGAAAGAAATCAGTCCTGAACATTCACTGAAGGACTGATGCTGAAGCTGAAACTCCAATACTTTGGCTACCTGATGCAAAGAACTGACTCAGTGGAAAAGACTCTGATGCTGGGAAAGACTGAAGACAGGAGAAGGGGAGGACAGAGGATGAGATGGTTGGATGGCATCACTGACTCGATGGACATGAGTTTGAGCAAGCTCCGGGAGTTGGTGATGGACAGGGAAGCCTGGCGTACCACAGTCCATGGGGCCACAAAGATTCAGACACGACTGAGCGACTGAACTGATAATGTTTGGTATGTCTATATATACATGGTTTTAATTTTATATTGGGGTTTCCAGATGGCACTGCTGCTGCTGCTGCTGCTGCTAAGTCGCTTCAGTCGTGTCCGACTCTGTGCGACCCCATAGACGGCAGCCCACCAGGCTCCTCCGTCCATGGGATTTTCCATGCAAGAGTACTGGAGTGGGGTGCCATTGCCTTCTCCGCCAGATGGCACTAGTGGTAAAGAATCTACATGCCAATGTAGCAAACACAAAAGATGGACATGACAGAGAGACTGAACTGAACTAAGCCTCTCCTTGCCCCACTCTCCAGATTCAGAGGTTTATAGCAGTAACAAGAGCTGTTGTAACTTGCTGTTTCCTTACTTACAGCTAACTTAAAATTTATGGTATTGTCCATCCTGTAGTAATGTTGGATGTGTCACCTATGTATGGTTTAAATGTATGTGGCTTTTGGGGAAAATGTGTGGAGATTAACATTTGGACAGCTTCCATTATCCTCCAGATCCAAAAGCTCATCTCATTTAATCTTAAAGATAGCAATGACTTCCCCAGTTTTACAAATGCGTAAAATGAGTCTTAGTGAACCTAAATAATTTGCTTAGAGGCACACTGTTAAGTATTATGAAAACCAAGATTCCAACCAACGTTTGACTCCAAAGTTCATTCAAATTCTCTACCACACAATGCAACCTATGTACTTAAACAGGAAAAGTCCCTTTTTAGCTCTTTCTCTGAGAAATACAGGCTATTCAGCTGTAATTTTAAAAGAAATAATTTGAGAAATTTTACACTGCCAGGCCATAATGAGACTTACAAACCAGAGCCAAGCATGCTTCTCCATAAAAACCATGGAAGTTAAAAACCAGAGTCAAAAAGAGTAAAACAAATTTTAGCACACATCTATACTCCAAATCTTTTCCCCTCTTAAGCCTAATAAATCCAAGCATTTATTCTTTTGGATAGATATTTTGGGAGCTTTATACCTAAGCTTTAAATTCCACCAATATGTGGTCAAGTACTACATCTTTTTGGTTCAGGCCTGTCTCAAACTCTAAACCCAAACATTCAACTGCCAATTAAATGACTCACTAGTAGAACAATTAATAGCTACCAGAATCACAAAAAGGCATGGGACACACAAAATTCCTGGAAGAAACAAAACAGAATACAAATCTGTTATTCCATCTGTATTTCGTACCATGACAAGTGGTGTGCTGACAGTATTTAGCAGGTCACCCAAGACAGAAATCTGGGATCATCCAAGATGTCTCCTCTTTATATGTGTCTTACAACTATGACTGGACACAAATGAGTACTATTTATCTTCTAAGTCACCCTCAAATTCACCTTTACTCATCAGGTTTTGGGGTGGTGGTACTACTGGTACCTAGGCCAGGGGATGTTGCTAAAGAGAACAGCTACCCCCACCCCAAGCCGCAACAATGAATTATCTGGTCCAAAATGTCATTAATGCTGAGATTGAGAAACTCTGGCCTAGCAGTACTTTTTAAAACCTAAAAACATATGTATCTTTTATAGATCAATTCTAGAAATACACTTTATAGAAACTCTTACAAAAATGCCTAAAGATATACTACAAAGGCATTTATCTCATTTTATAATAGAAAACAAATAAAATCAAACAAAATGACATATAATTTCTACCAACAGATGACTGAATATATAAATGATGCTTGGCACAGTAGGTATTAAAAATATTCATTAAATATATCAAAATATGAATGGATAATAATCCATAGTGAAATAATATTCAGAAGACATGGAATAATGTTTAAAATAAAAAATTAAATCATAATACATGTATATATATTTGTGCATGTGCATATACAGTTATATATAGTATAATCCTATTTTATAAAAATATACATTGGTATATGTACTGAAAATAAGTGGAGAAAAATACCCTAAGCTATTATTAACAGGTATCTTGGGGAGGTGGGACTATAAGGAACTTTCTCCTTCTACATTATAAATGTCGATAATGTTTGGCGTCAGATAAGCAGATGACACCACGCTTATGGCAGAACACGAAGAAGAACTTGATGAAAGTGAAAGAGGAGAGTGAAAAAGCTGGCTTAGAACTCAACATTCAAAAAACGAAGATCATGCCATCTGGTCCCATCACTTCATGGCAAACAGATGAAGAAGCAATGGAAACAGTGACAGATTTTATTTTTGGGGGGCTCCAAAATCACTGAAGACGGTGACTGCAGCCATGAAATTAAAAGATGCATGCTCCTTGGAAGAAAAGCTATGACCAATCTAGACAGCATTTATAAAGCAGAGGCAAATACTTTGCCAATGAAGGTCTGTATAGTCAAAGCTATGGTTTTTCCAGTAGTTATGTACGGGTGTGAGAGTTGGACTATAAAGAGAGCTGAGGGCCGAAGAATTGATGCTTTTGAACTGTGATGTTGGAGAAGACTCTTGAGAGTCCCTTGGACAGCAAGGAGATCCAACCAGTCAATCTTGAAGGAAATCAGTCCTGAATATTCATTGGAAGGACTGATGCTGAAGCTGAAACTCCAACACTTTGGCTACCTGATGCGAAGAACTGAGTCACTGGAAAAGTCCCTGATGCTGGTAAAGACTGAAGACAGGAGAAGGGGACAACAGAGGATGAGATGGTTGGATGGCATCATCGACTCGATAGACATGAGTTTGAGCAAGCTCTGGGAGTTGGTGACTGCAGCCTGGCGTGCTGCAGTCCATGGGGTCACAAAGAGTTGGACACAACTGAGCGACTGAAATGAACTGATAATGTTTGGCATGTCTATATATACATGGTTTTAGTTTTGTATCAGGGCTTCCCAGATGGCGCTAGTGGTAAAGAATACACTTGCCAGTGCAGCAGACGAAAGATGTGGGTTCGATCCCTGGGTTGGGAAGATCCCCTGGAGTAGGAATCCCACTTCAGTATTCTTGCCTGGGAATTCCATGGACAGAGGAGCCTGGCGGGGTACAGTCCATGGGGCTGCAGAGTTGGACACGACTGAGCATGCACAGTTTTATATTCAGTGTGATTAATCTTTTTAATTTTTTTAAAAATTTACTTATTTATATTTATTTTTGGCTGTGCTGGGTCTTTGTTGCTTTGTATGGGCTTTCTCTAGTTGCAGCAAGCAGGGGCTACTCTAGTTGTGATGTTCAGGCTTCTAATTGCAGTGGCTTTTCTTATTGCAGAGCATGGGCTCTAGGGCACGTGGGCTCAGTAGTTGCAACATGCAAGCTCTACAGTTTGAGTTCAGTAGTTGTGGCATATGGGCATAGTTGCCCCATGGCATGTGGAATCTTCCCGGACCAGGGATATGAACCTATGTCCCCTGCACTGACAGGAGGATTCTTAACCACTGGGAAGTCCTGGTGTGGTTAATCTTATGTATCAACTTGACTGGGCCAAAAGGTATCCAGATATTTGGTCAAACATTCTGGGTGTTTCTGTGAAGGTGTTTTAGTTTTTATTTATTTATATTTCATATTCGAGTACAGTTTGTTAGCAATGTTTTGATAGTTTCAGGCATATAACAAAGTGATTCAGTTATATATACACATCTATAATTTTATAAATTCTTTTCCCATTTAGTTTATTACAGAATATTGCGCAGATTTCCCTGTGCTATACAGTAGGTCCTTGCTGGTTATCTGTCTTAAATATAGCAGTGTGTACATGTCAATGTGAAGATGTTTCTGGGTGAGATTAACATTTAAATCCATAGACTTGAGGAAATGAGACTGACCTTCATAATGTGGGTAGGCGGTCTCATTCAGTCAGTTGAAGGCCTGATTAGAACAAAAGGTTGACCCTCCCTCAAATAAAAATGAATTCTATCTGACAGCCACCAAGCTGGAATATTAAGTTCTTCTTTTTGGTGATCTTTGAACAGGGACACTGGCTCTTCCTGGTTTTAACAGTGGTCAGCTGGCCTATGGATTTGAATTGGGACATCTCTGCAGATTCTAGACTTGCCAACTTCCCTAATCATATGAGCTGATTCCTTATAATCTCTTTTATTCTCAGGAGAATCCTTATATATTCAGCAAAAAAAAAAATCACATATGTTGGAAGAAACTGCTAGATGCCTATCCTATATCTATTCTCTCTCTCTTCCTTATAGTAGAACACCAACTAATCCAGGGCAGTAGTATGCTCAATAAAAAGACCATTTCTAGTCTTCTTGGGCAACTGAGTTTGGTCATGTGATTGAATCTGGGTGATAGGATATAGCAGAGTTTACTGGTGGTACAGCTCTTTGACCTTCCCCTCTTACCTTTTCTGCTTCCTGTGTCTTGAGCTCCTGAAGCTCTCTTAAATCAAGTCACAAAGAACGAAAAGCTGAATAGCAGAAGGGACCTCCATTCCTGATTACAGTGGAGCTGCCACACAGCTCCAAACTCTAGATATCTATACTTCTTTTAGGTATAGACTCTGTTTTAGAGAAACGGACCCTTTTGTGTTTAAAGCCACTGTTATTCTGGCTTTTAAAAATCGTAAGCAGTAGAATCTCATGCTGATAGGGACTTGCATAGGTATATACTTAAAATGTCACTTCACTTTGTAGTTAATGGAATAGAAAGACCTAGATACATAGCCAGGGACCAGAGACAAATGTTTCAAAGGGCTAATGGATTAATATGCTATAACTAGATTAACAAAGTTATTATGTTTCATTTATCACAACACTCATCAAGAGTCAATTTAAACTTAATATAAAGACTAGTACTTATCATGACCATTTGCCTGGAAGAAAACAACCAGGTAATTATAACTCTTAAGCAAATCATGATAAACGGCGGGCCTTTACTGGAATCAAAAGAAAAAATATGGGTCTTCCTTGACAAGAAAACAATTGCAAGGTGCATTTTCCACTATGAACACTTCCTTCATTAAGCAAGACTGAGTGGCTCTCATGTGTGGGTAGAGGAATTCTGGCAATAAACATTTTATGTATTAAAAAGCTATACTTACACCAGAAGGCATAGGGAACAATTATAAGATTCCTAAAGGACAATTTTCAAGAACTATTTCAACCTGTACTATACTCTGCAATGTATGATACGCACAGAGAGACAGTCTCGGCTCTTTTCCTCCAGCTTAGCTATGTCCTTACAGCTTTACCCACTTAGGGTCCAAAGCATGCCTACAGTTCACAACTCTAGAAACTTCCAGGGAAAATTTGACCACACAGAACTTAAAGAGGAAGGAGGTCACAGAGTAAGGGAAAACAGGAATGGCAGAGTGCTGCTATTCAGAGGAAGAAGAGATAAGCAAGGATGAGCGATATAAGAAAAGTAGAAGACACAAGGAAAAGTGAAGGAGATATGAGAGACGAGGCTAGAAAACGAAGAGGTGGAGGATTAAGAAAAACAGGTTGTCATTTAGTAAGGCTTGTTGTAAACCTACTATCCAGTACTATACACTCTGAATGTACTTTCCATAGAATTAATGCTGTAAATGATGGCTAGGGTCCCAGATCAACCCCACAGAGGCCCACTTAGACCGTTATGTGGCTAACATATTGACGAACTACTTCCACCAAACTGTCCTTTATAACAGAAGAGGAAGGGGTTTCTCTCTGGTTCCAGTGTGCTCACCTTTTGAATTCTTGCAGTGTGTGAATTTTATTTTTTAGCAGCGCCCAGGTGCTAACAGCAGTGGCACCTTCCCACGGTCAGCTTCACCCAGGACCACAACTCTCCAGATAGTTTCACAGTGGAATATCACCTGCCGGGCACTTCCCCTTGAACTACCTCTCCTACACCCCTATAGGCAGCCTGTGGTGAGTTCCAAAGGAAGCCTTCCCCCAACACTGGTGATTTCCAGCAGTCCCAGACGGGCAGCACCTAAGACCGCTGCCACACTCTCTGGGTGAGAATTTCAGCACTGAGAGGTAACGGCCTTTTCCTTGGGTGCTCTATCTCAGTCCTAGGGATGGTGGCTGCTACCTGCATCTGCTATTTCTGAAGTTTCATAGAGAATAAACCACAAATTTGGGAGAGGGATTATTTTTGGACTGAAGAAAAGGGGATGGGAGACATCACAGAGGAGATTTTGATTATATCTGTAATGTGTAATAAGCTAAGCAAGGGGGAACACTGATTGTTGGTTATGTAATCTAGACTTTTGTACATATATGAGATAATTCACATTAAAATCAATATTAAAGTTAACAAACTTTCTCAAAACATGGATGACAGAGTAAAAACATTATGTATGAAACTAATAATGTTTAATTGGTAAACAGAATGAAAGGTAGTAAATTAAGAACTAGATAACAAAACGGTGCCTTCCATTCTAATACCTGAACACTTGGCTCATTCACTAGACAGGAACTATGTTGTAGAGGAATACTGTAGGACAAAGGCAACTAAACAGTCACTGTCCTAATCATCGTTTAACTTGGCTACAAATGTCACAACTCCAAAATTTCATTAGTTGCTAGCAATCATAAAAAATTCTACCTTATGAAAGAAATACCTATATCTCAAAACACACTGGGGATCCCATCTGAAAGTAACAATTACATTAAAAATACTAACTTAATTTAGGCAAAAGCTACTGTTAATATTTATGACTCACTGAGTTTAGACCCATTTCATAGGACAATATAATTATACCTTAAATACTATTCGTTTCTTTTAAGAAACAAGGCCATAGGGGTTTTAAAGAATATATTTTTATGTCTTAATTAGTATAACTGTAAAGTTGAATAGTTCAGTTCAGTCGCTCAGTCGTGTCTAACTCTTTGCGACCCCATGGACTGTAGCACGCCAGGCCTCCCTGTCCATCAGCAACTCCTGGAGTTCAGTTGAATAAATGGTTTGTGTGTGTTAGTTGCTCAGTTGTGTCCGACTCTTTACGACCCCATGGACTGTAGCCCACCAGGCTCCTCTGTCCATGGGATTCTCCAGGCAAGAATACTGGAGTGGGTTGCCATTCCCTTCTCCAGGGGATCTTCCCAACATAGGGATCAAACCAGGGATCTCCTGCATTGCAGGCAGATTCTTTACCATCTGAGCCACCAAGTGGTACTTAACATTAAAATGTGTTGGTTATTAAAATGCAAGCTTTCCTGACGATCTATCCTAGGTGAATCAGGTAGAAATGAGATACATCTGAGGCCTGCCTATTAGCAATTCTACAGAAGAAGAAGAAAATAATGTACTTGTGTCTAAAATATTAACTGAAAGTTGATCATCTATAGTAAGTAGTAAAATACAAGGCAAGATTGCATTTATCTACGTATATCAAGGCTCAGAAGTAATTTCAACTCTGTTCCTTGTACTTCACCTAAAGTTATTTTTGCAGCTCCTTCTATGACATGTGATTTAGAATCTTATGTTTTAGCACAGTTCATCCAGTTCTTTGTCCTGTATCATGTTTCCCAAGGACTATCTGCATTGATGTTCAGAATGATGGTTCTCTAAGAAACAGCCAAAGAAGGGAAGAGTAATATTAGAGTTTTCCATTCATACAGTTAAAATTATACTTTCGCAAATAAAAGCTTAACTCTCAATAGACGGCTATTTGGAAAAGCCATCTATTCAGATGGAATTTATATTTCTTAAAGAGTCCAGATATCTGAGGTCCTGGGGTACAGAAATACTAATAACATTATAATTTCCAAAGGCTGGCCTTGCTGTCGATAGTCGGTCAAGAGAGTTTATTTGACTATACAAGTGTAATGAATATTAAGATTACCTAGATATAGCTAAATGTAACAAGAGCTTAGAACAAATATTAATGATTGTATAGTCTATTCTTATGTATGGTAATCTGGTAAAATTAGAAAGCAATACATAATATAGAATTTTATATGCCTATATCAATATTTCTACCATTTTCCCTTAGTTCTCTGGCACAGGCAATTTCTACTTTCCACCACTTTTGAATTTCACCTGTCCCCTAATTCAGGGATAGCAAAAAGTATCTGCATTATGCTTTTCATCCCATTAATCTACTCTTCTGTCAGTGATTCAACATCTTTTTTTAAGCACAATCTTCCTTTACCAAGGCAAACGCAAAAAAGTAGAATTGTAGGTTATATACAGTGGCTATAAAAATGCTTTTCCTTGTTTTACTTTTTAACTGAGCTTTTAGGAATATATTGTGGCAAAAAAAAATTAAAAAGACACCGTATCTACATCCTTCATCAGTGTTGAAGTTCTTCTTGATAACGTGCACAGTTTAAATTTCATCAGACTCATGAAAAGATAAAGGTCTTGGATCAGATTCCCCAACAATCAGGGATTCTAGAACTGCCTACCCTCCACATCTCTTCTGCCAACAATCTTCATCTTAGGCTTCCTGTGAACATATACTACATTTCCCTCTCTCCTTTTAATCCCCCTACTCTTCTCACCCAATGACCAATTCTCAGAGGATTTCATGATCATCACAGCATATCCAGCTTTTCCTTGTTCCCTACAGAAAAGAATCAGCCCTAGGGTTTCAGACATCAAAGATCTTAGCAAAGCAGAAATTAGAGGGTGTAATGTGAGGATAAAAGACCCAGGAAATACAATTTGGAAGAGATTTGTGACCCCACGGATTGTAGCCCGCCAGGCTCTTCTGTCCATGGGATTCTCCAGGCAAGAATACTGGAGAGGGCTGCCATGTCCTCCTCCAGGGGATCTTCCTGACCCAGGGATTGAACCTGCATCTCCAGCATCGCAGGCTGAGTCTTTACTGTTTGAGCCACTAGGGAAGATATAATTTGGGAGAAGAGTACAAAAAGTCTTTTTAAAGGCAAAATAGTAACGGAAGAAAGAAGAGAAGAGGGTGATGACAGATGGAAGAAAGAAAAACACACTAATCACTCTGAACGTTTATATAAAGTGACTTGCACAACCTGCAATATTACATTTGCGCTGCTCACAAGCGAGGTGGATCAATAACTGATATTAGTTTTTAAACTAATGGCACAATGCAAAGGGAAAGAAAAGTCCTGAATGCCTCCATTGGGTAGTGCCAAGTCCTGCCCTCCGTACAAGTCACCCACTATTCATTCCCTGTCTTTGTGTTGCTTCAGTAGGTCACTGAAAAATAGTCTAAAGCAGGCTTAATCTGGAATGGAGCTCTCAGAAGACTTCTGCCAGGGTTCTAAAAACCTGAACAAATAGAATTCCAATGATACCCAAGGCTGCTTTCCAGGCTGAGCCAGTGGGAGATAATGCAATTCTCTGACAGTTTTTCAGAGTTAGGCATCTCTAGTCCCTACAGTTCTGCTTTACTGGAGGCAGAAACTGATCAAGAAAGATTACCTTCTAACAGCTTGGACTCTATTACTTTCCCATGATGCCCTGTGCTTCATAAAGGATTATTACTTATCAAGGTTATTAACCCTTAAATAAAAAAGACCTAAGAAACAGTTACAGCTATGTCAAATTAATAAACACCATATAATTTGGGTACCTGCAGAAAAAGCCCTAATTTTTCTACCTTTTTATTGGGATAATAATATTTTCTCTTCAATGTATCATAAAGACCGATGAATTTCTGAAGTGTTTGAAACGGCAAATGATTTAGGATTATAATAATGCATGTAGGTCTTATAAGTACACAAAAAGAGGGGAGGGTGGGGTAAGGGAAGCTGTGGCTTATAATTAATAACTGTTTCTGGAAATTACACGTTAATATAAACATTTGGTCAATTAAAACAACTTTAGTTAGTCAGTGAATGGAAATTATTAATATATATTCCCTAGTGCATGCTGCACACATCACTGCTACCAGAACTGCTTTAAAACTATTCTTAACTCATCAAAAATCTCTATGATGTTCTAACTGCCTTCCCGTAACTACTACTAAATGCTTTGGCCACTTTCTTGCTATTATTCCTGACAAACATTTATAGGATATACATATACATATATGTACAGCTGACTCACTTTGCTGTGCAGTAGAAACTAACACAACACTCTAAGGCAATTATACTCCAATAAAATTTAAAAAATTATCAGAATTTAATTGGGATGCCAAGTTCATAAGCAACTTACATCTTTCTTTTTTCAGATAATCTGAAGATTAGCATTCAATAAATGATTTTTTTTCTGTTTTTTTCTTTAAACTTTTTATTTTGTATTGCGGTAGCTGATTAACAATAAATGATTTTTAAATTAAAAAAAATTTTCACCTGTGCTGAGGTAAAGACCAGTGAAAACAAACTTAACAATTTGAATACCCAGTCTTACAAACCTTCATGTGAGTTTCTACAAGTAAGGTATATTGCTTTATGAGATCCACACTGATATAGTTAACACCTAGTGCTTGCGCCACCATTGTGCTAAACATGTTATAATGCTAATAATTCTCAAAACAAGCCTATAAAGAGGCTACAAAGAGCTTAGTTAAAACATGGGGAATGAGGGCGTTTACTAAGCCATTACTCAGCAATGATCAATTTTTATCTAAAAGGTCCACATGCAGTCAGAAAAACATCTAAACACTCAATAAAACAAAAATAAGCTTCCTATAATTAATACTTCTTTTCGTGTGTAATAATATTGGTTTCTAAGCTATGGTAGACAAAAATTCTGCTCCCCTTCCAATTCATGTATTCCAAATTGGTTCAAATTTTATCTATCATAAAGGAAGAGTAAAAATAAATTAACAGTTTTCTTTTAGACTAAGCATAGCTAACTTATTGGCTTCAATACCCAGATAAAATGGACTCAATTAGGTCACAAAAGTCACTGGAATCCTACCACCATGGTATGTAGGAACTTACTGGACTTTTTAAAAACTTTTCATTATCAGTAGTCAGAAAATTCCCAGAAAGGTTTAAAAAGTAAAATAAGAGAATGGTCAAAAGCTGCAAAGTTTATAAATTTTTCCATTTGAAAAGGCTGAAGAAACCATACTGCGATTGAACTCTCCTGAGAAAGTGTGAAAACTTACATAATAACACACCAAGACCTGAAAAACCAATTAGAAGGAAGTTACGTGGGATTTTGTGATAAGCAGTAAATCATGGACAAAAAGCACTATTGCATTTTCATCATAACTAGTATGAAGCCTTGGGACACATACTGGATTGTATCTTGCAGAAAGCTATCTAGAAAATGCAAAAAATGGAGTCAAAATAGGTATTGCTGTTATGCCAGTAAACAAAAATTAATTTATAAGCTATAATTAGTCTACTGGTGATCTGATTTAGGAAAGATGATTTGAGAGGACTAAGACCACTTTTCCTTTCAGGTTAATTTTTGTAGGCCCTTACTGTTGCTCGATTTATGACACTAGCATTCTAATGATATTCTCTACCTGTCCAATTCAGCCTTTGTGTTGTCACTAGTCACTTAAGTAATAGAAAGCCTTCAAGTGTTTGGCTCCCTGATACTCAACAGGGTAAAGTCCAAATTCTCTAGCACTGCATACCCACCCTCCTCCTTTTCTAGCTACTCTCCTAAAAGTAGCACTCACAAAGCAGGGGCTTCCTTCACAATCTCTTGTCTCTAATCAAACACCTCTATCTCTGTGGTGGTCAAACTCCAAAGCTAGGCTCTGTGTTTTGACCCCTGCACGTACAACCCTAGTTTCCTCAAAATGCCATGTGGTTTTATGCTTCTGTATCATTGCATATGTTACCCCATCTGGCTGGAATGCCTTTCTGCTTTACCACTTTCCAGGTGGGTGACCTTGGACAAGTTCATTAACTTCGTTGAACCCTGCTTCTTCATATAAAGAACATTAGCACTCATATGCTATCACTATGAAATAATGAATGTGAAAAGTCGCTTTGTAGACAGTCAAGCACTATGCAAGCATTATCAATCTTATCATAAATCAAGAGCACACAGCATTCTTGGTAAATATACTTCAGTTGACCTAAAAGGGTACGATTCATCTCTTGGTTTCCAGCCCCCTCTCCAAGAATGCCCTGCATTTTATCCCACTTTCTGACTCCAATAAGTTCTTGCCTTCTGTCTTCAAATGATAAAAATCGATCATGATGTCTAGGTCATTTGAAGGAAAAGATTTAGTGGGAAGCTCCTCAAAGGTAAGGACTGTCCTTTCTTCCACCTTTCCTACTGCCTTCACGAGAGTACTGTGTGATGCACAAATACTGGTAAAAAGGAAAAAGATGAATGAATGAGTGAATGCAAGCATATCTTGTCCTTAATGAGCTTATTATCAAAAAGGAGTGAGTGATATGGTGGGTCCTAGATGAATCTGGCTTTATGAAAGTGGTAACAAATGCCTTCAATATCACCTTAAAGGGAAGTAAGAAACTGAATTTCTTGCTATGTTTGTTTTACTTGGTGATTTGATAAGTGCTGTAATTGCTGTCTTAGTGACTCATGCTTAACATGTGAATGTTTTAACATTATTAGAACCACATATGCAATTCAATACCTGTTTTTAAAAAAATTTCTGCACTAGGCCCAATGAGAATATGAAGATAAAGATGATGGATTTTTCCCATTAGATGCTAAACATACAGAAAGGAAGCTAAGTCATCAATACATATAATTAATACAAGGCAGAATGTTATAAGGTGTATGTAAGACCTAAGGCTAGTGACAGTAAAGGAAGACATCTGAGCTAGGGCACTGGGCTCATAAAAATTACAGCTATATATTACAAATTACTGGGCGCCAATAGCTTATGTTACCATAGAATATTTATTTTACATATAAAACATGTTACATGCAATGGCGGATATTCCTGACCGCCTTCCTCCTTAATCTAATTACAAACCTAACTGCACTGTTATCTAAGGAATAAGGACTTACTATTCACATGTGTGCCATCGTTTCCAGGCCCTTAAGCATATTACCTGATTTAATTTCTGTAACAACCCTACGACATAGATATAACTATCCCTATTTTACAGATGAGAAAACCAAGGCCCAAGCCTTGGAACTTTTCAAGGTTAAGAGACAAAAATAAAAATATGTAAACAAGGACCTGAGAGAGAAATATGAGTATTTCACATAGAGTGAGCAGACCACTTGTCACAACTGCTTCGAGCAGTGCTTTTCCACTTCTCCTGAACGCACTGGTGAGAACAACTTCTATCCCTTCCCTTCCCGTCAGGGATTAATTTTCTTTTTTCAAATCCATAACGGAACCGTTATTCAGATTCTCTCAAACATTTCCAGTCCAGAAGCCAAACCGGTATTTAAATCATAAGCCGTTCAGGGTAAACGAGACCGAATCAGATCCCTGGGTGGACAAAGCTCAGGTAGGATCACGAAATTAAACCTTTCGTGTTGGCCATCCATTTCTGGATCACCTCCAGGGGATGGCTGCAGCACCTGGCTTATCCAGGAGGCGCTACCTCGTCAGTATCCTCTCCTCCTGACCTCAGGCGGCTGGGCTTTTGCCATCTGTTCGCTTTATCCTTCACCTGCCGGCGCTAGCCTGCACAGTCTCCATCCTGTTCGGACCAATCGCCAGGCCTCACGCGCCTCGCTCTCCCAGCAGTTAAGTTCCAAACCCACCCGGGTGCGTGTCGGCCCCTGCAGAGGCAGCCCGTCCCGCTCCCTCCCCCGGCCGGCTACTCACGGTTCCAGTACACCGGGTAGCATTCTCCTTGGGTCACATCCACCTCGTAGAGGCCGCCCCGCACACACACCCGCTCGATGTTCACCAGCTCCTCCATCTCGCGCCCGTGCCCCGCAATGCGCTGGCAGAAGCCGCAGACGCGGTCCTCGTCTTCGTCCTCCACGGAGCTGGAGGCCGGACCGCACACATGGTCGCCGTCCGGGTCTTGGGCCCGGGCTCGGGCCCCCGTGGCCTGCAGCAGCGTTCGGAAGGCGAGCTCGATGCGGAGCGAGTCGTAGCCGATGAAGGGCTTCCAGGTCTTCTTGTCCTCCTTGTAGAACCAGCGCACCTCCTCCGGGCCCAGCTCCGTCACCACCTCGTATCTGTGCCGGGCGGCCGCGCCGCCGGGCCGGGTGCGCTTCCTCTCCCCGGGGCCCCCTCCAGCCGCCCCGCCGCCCCCCGAGTTCGACGGGACCAGCGGCGGCTGCTGAGGCGGGTGCAGCGACGAGCAGCTGCCGCCGCCTCCACTCTCGCCCTCGCTGTAGTAGCGCAGCGAGGAGCCCGACTCGGCCGAGCTGAAGTCATAGTTATCGTCACTGAGGCAGGGGTCCAGGGCCAGGTGATGGTTGTGGTCCTCCGCGCCCGGCGCCAAGTGCAGCCCGGGCTCCCCGCGCAGCAGAGCCAGGGGCACCTCGTCATCGCCAGGGTCCCCCGGCGGGCAGGTGGTCGAAGCGGCAGACGCTGCTGCCGAACGCCGGTTCCGCGTCCGAGCCCAGCTCCCAAGCGGCGCCGTCGCCGCCCCGGCCGCCGTTACGCTCGGAGCTCCGCGGAGACCCGTGGCCCGGGTAATTCATGCTGTGGAGACGCCACCGGCCGGGCGGCTCGACGCCGAGCCGTGGCCCCCAGCTCCTCTGCCACACATTCAACGCCGCCGCCCTCTTCACCCGGAGTTTTCAATCTTTCAAATCCCGAAGAGGGCTGCGACGGTAGCAGCAGCGCGGCTCCGCCCCTCCTGAGGCCCCCGGCCGCCGCAGCCGCGTGCCGCCGCCCGCCCCATTGTCACGCAGCCCGACGTAGGCGGTGCTTGCCCCGGGGCCCCGCCCCTCCGGCCGCGCGCGCCGTCCCGGAAACCGCTTCTCAACCCTCGCAGCGCGGGCGCGGCGCCTGTTGCCCCTCCCGCCGCGGGATGCCAGTCAGCTCAGGATTTTTCAACTCCCCTCGCCTCCGCTGCCATTTACCCTGCGATGCTGCTGCCTCGGCCCCCGCCCTTCTGAGGGTCAGAGCCCAGGTGTGGAGAAGCTTTACCGGACTCATCCTTGCAATCTGGGTCATGAGCCCAAAGGCTTAAGGCCCTTCGAGAGGGCCCCGGGAAATTGGATTCTCCTGACACTGCTTCTGTGACCTTAGGCCTGCCTGCAGCCCTGGGTGGACCTTTCAGCCACCTGGCTCTGGTCCCTTCAGAATTGTCGGCCCACGGGAGGACACTCCACCCCTTGCCCACCGATTCTTAATGTGGCGTCTCCACTCCCACTCAAACCCAGGTCTAAATCTGCTTTCATATGCCGTCTGGTATTGTTTGTCTTTCAATACTTATTTCCTGTTTTCTCAGTCTTGTTGTGAGGCCCCTGTTGGAGACCGAGTCTGTATGTCTCAATCTCTCCCACAGTGGATGCACAGTCAATGTTGATTATAATGATGTCAAGTCCAGCCAGTTATGATAGATTACTAAATTGAAAACCAGAAAATCAGGTTCTAGAATTAGTTTTGATAACTAGCCACGGCTAGTTACTTAACCTCCATCTTTCTGGTTTCCTCATCTGTAAGATTAAGTAATTATTGGACTAGGTGATCTCTTGAAAAAAGTCTCACAGCAATGTGATTCTGCCTTCAAGTTTTCTTCCTGTTCTCTATACATCTCTGATTCTGTGGCTCATTTTCTGGAACAGGCTGAATGCTGAAGCTCCCCTATGTGATTCTTTGATACTACAAAAAAAAAAAATTTTATAAAGCCAATCACCCTATATTGACGATCCAGAGAAAAACAATCTCCAACATCAGTATTCTCAAGATCAGACAATATTCAGCTTTTTGTTTTAAGATTTTTTGATGTGTACCATTTATTGAATTTGTTACTAATTGCTTCTATTTTATGTTTTGTCTTTTTGGCCTTGAGGCATGTGGGATCTTAGTTGCCTGACCAGGAATTGAACCTGCACCCCCTGCATTGGAAGGTGAAGTCCTAACCACTGGATAGCCAGGGAAGTCCCAATATTCAGCCCCACCCCCCGCATCTGTGGTGGAATCAGACTGATAGAGAATTTTTTCTTGCTCTTGGGATCTAACCTGTCGTTATTTAAAGGACATTTTAATTATTTAAAAGATAATTTAAATTCTCTTTAAAAACGGCATTGTTTCCCATGGGCAGATACAAAGTACTGTTGGGGTTCATGGCTTGGTAAGTAGAACATAGGTATGGTATCTGCTCCATTTTGTGCCCTTGGCTGTATAATCTTGCACAATGGAAAACCAGCTGTACATTGCAGCCCTGACTCAGAGCATGTAAGATCAGAGCACTTATTTCTGTTTATGTTGCTTTCTGAATACCCCTGTGTGTCAATTTCTTCCCCAGTCTTTTCTATGGACAATTTTCAGAATCTGAAATAAGGTCAAAGTTTTGATCTATTTGTTATCCATTATAGCATTAATTCTACAGTGTTTTGATGTCACCTATGCACCAGAATCTAGATGTGCTAGATTCTAATTCAACTAGAATGGGAAAGAATCAGTTCCTTCAAGGATCTCACTGCTTAGTGGGGGATACATACAAGTAAACATATATGGTATAGTACAGGGTGCAAAGTACTATGTGTGTGTGTGTGTGCTAAGTCGCTTCAATTGTGTCTGACTTTTTGCCACACAGTGGACTGCAGCCCGCTAAGCTCCTCTGTCCAAGGGATTCTCCAGGCAAGAATACTGGAGTGGGTTCCCATTCCCTCCTGCAGGGGATCTTCCTGATCCAGGGATTGAATCCAAGTCTGTTACATTTCCTGTACTGGCAGGTGGGTTCTTTACTGCTAGTGCCACCTGGGAAGCCTGTGCAAAGTACTATAAGTTCAATTCAGTCACTCAATTGTTTCTGACTGTTTGTGACCCATTGGACTGCAGCATGCCAGGACTCGCTGTCCATCACCAACTCCCAGAGCTTACTCAAACTCATGTCGATTGAGTCAGTGATGCCATCCAACCATTTCATCCTCTGTTGTCCCATTCTCCCGCCTTCAGTCTTTACCAGCATCATGGTCTTTTCCAATGAGTCACTTCTTTGCATCAGGTGGCCAAAGTATTGGAGTTTCAGCTTCAACATCAGTCCTTCCAATGAATATTCAGGACTGATTTCCTTCAGGATGGACTGGTTTGATCTCCTTGTAATCCAAGGGACTCTCAAGAGTCCTCTCCAACACCACAGTTCAAAAGCATCAATTCTTTGGCACTCAGCTTTCTTTACAGTCCAACTCTCACATCCATACCTGCCTACTGGAAAAACCATAGTTTTGACTAGATGGACCTTTGTTGGCAAAGTAATGTCTCTGCTTTTTAATATGCTGTATAGGTTAGTCATAACTTTTCTTCCAAGGAGCAAGTGTCTTTTAATTTCGTGGCTGCAGTCACCATCCACAGTGCTTTTGGAGCCCCCAAAATTTAAGTCTATCACTGTTTCCATTGTTTTCCCATCTATTTGCCATGAAGTGATGAGACCAGATGCCTTGATCTTAGTTTTCTGGATTTTGAGTTTTAAGCCAACTTTTTGACTCTCCTCTTTCACTTTCATCAAGAGGCCCTTTAGTTCCTCTTCGCTTTCTGCCATAAGAGTGGTGTCATCTGCATATCTGAGGTTATTGATATTTCTCCCGGCAATCTTGATTCCAGCTTGTGCTTCATCCAGCCCAGCATGTCTCTTGATGTACTCTGCATATAAGTTAAATAAGCAGGGTGACAATATACACTCCTTTTCCTATTTGGAACCAGTCTGTTTTTCCATGTCCAGTTCTAACTGTTGCTTCCTGACCTGCATACAGATTTCTCAGGAGGCAGGTCAGGTGGTCTGGTATTCTCATTACTTTCAGAATTTTCCACAGTTTTTTATGATACACAGAGTCAAAAGCTTTGGCATAGTCAATAAAGCAGAAGTAGATGTTTTTCTGGAACTCACTTGCTTTTTTGATGATCCAGCTGATGTTGGCAATTTGATCTCTGGTTCCTCTGCCTTTTCTAAGTCCAGCTTGAACATCTGGATGTTCATGGTTCACGTACTGTTGAAGCCTGGCTTGGAGAATTTTGAGCATTACTTTGCTAGCATGTGAGATGAGCGCAATTGTGCAGTAGTTTGAGCATTCTTTTGCACTGCTTTTCTTAGGGATTGGAATGAAAACTGACCCTTTCCAGAACTGTGGTCACTGCTGAGTTTTCCAAAGTTTCTGGCATATTGAGTGCAGCACTTTCACAATGTCATCTTTTAGGATTTGAGATAGCTCAGCTGGAATTCGATTACCTCCACTAGCTTTGTTCGTAGTGATGCTTCCTAAGGCCCACTTGACTTCAAATTTCAGGATGTCTGGTTCTAGGTGAGTGATCACATCATTGTGGTTTATCTGGGTCATGAAGATCTTTTTTGTACAGTTCTTCTGTGTATTCTTGCCACCTCTTAATATCTTCTGCTTCTGTTAGGTCCATACCATTTCTGTCCTTTATTGAGCCATCTTTCCATGAAATATTCCCTTGATATCTCTAATTTTCTTGAAGAGATCTCTAGTCTTTCCCATTCTATTGCTTTTCTCTGTTTCTTTGCATTGATCACCGAGGAAGGCTTTCTGATCTCTCCTTGCTATTCTTTGGAACTCTGCATTCAAATGGGTGTATCTTTCCTTTTTTCCTTTGCTTTTCACTTCTCTTCTTTTTGCAGCTATTTGTAAGCCCTCCTCAGACAACCATTTTGCCTTTATGCATTTCTTTTTCTTGGGGATGGTCTTGATCCCTGTCTCCTGTACAATGTTATGAACCTCCATCCATAGTTCTTCAGCCACTCTGTCTATCAGATCTAATCCCTTGAATCTATTTGTCACTTCTACAAATTGTATAACTGTGTAATTGTAATGGATTTAATTTAGGTTATACCTGAATGGTCTAGTGGTTTTCCCTACTTTCTTCAAGTCTGAATTTGGCAATAAGGAGTTCATGATCTGAGCCACAGTCAGCTCCTGGTCTTGTTTTTGCTGACTGTATAGAGCTTCTCCATCTTTAGCTGCAAAGAGTATAATCAATCTGATTTTGGTATTGACCATCTGGTGATGTCCATGTGTAGAGTCTTCTCCTGTGTTGTTGGAAGAGGGTGTTTGCTATGACTAGTGCCTTCTCCTGGCAAAACTCTATTAGCCTTTGCCCTGCTTCATTCTGTACTCTAAAGCCAAATTTGTCTGTTACTCCAGGTATTTCTTGACTTCCTACTCTTGCATTCCAGTCCCCTATAATGAAAAGGACATCTTTCTTGTGTGTTAGTTCTAGAAGGTCTTGTAGGTCTTCATAGAACTGTTCAACTTCAGCTTCTTCAGCATTGCTGGTTGGGGCATAGACTTGGATTACTCTGATATTGAATGGTTTGCCTTGGAAATGAACAGAGATCATTCTGTGGTTTTTGAGATTGCAGCCAAGTACTAAATTTTGGCCGCTTGTCGACTATGATAGCTACTCCATTTCTTCTAAGGGATTCTTGCCCACAGTAGTAGCTATAATGGTTGTCTGACTTAAATTCACCCATTCCAGTTCATTTTAGTTCGCTGATTCCTAAAATGTTGATGTTCACTCTTGCCATCTCCTGTTTGACCACTTCCAATTTGCCTTGATTCGTGGACCTAACATTCCAGGATCCTATGCAATATTGTTCTTTACAGCATCGGACTTTCCTTCCATCACCAATCACATCCACACCTGTGTGTTGTTTCTGCTTTGGCTCCGTCTCTTCATTTTTTCTGGAGTCATTTCTCCACTGATCTCCAGTAGCATATTGGGCATCTACCGACCTGGGGAGTTCATCTTTCAGTGTCATATCTTTTTGCCTTTCATATTGTTCATGGAATTCTCAAGGCAAGGATACTGAAGAGGTTTTCCATTCCCTTGTCCAGTGGACCACGTTTTGTTAGAACTCCCCACCATGACCTGTCCATCTTGGGTGGCCCTACATGGCATGGCTTCATGGCTTTAATGGTTTCACTGAGTTAGACAGGGCTGTGGTCCATGTGATCAGATTGGTTAGTTTTCTGTGATTGTGGTTTTCATTCTGCCTGCCCTCTGATGGAGAAGGATAAGAGACTTATGGAAGCTTCCTGATCAGAGAGACTGAGGGGGAAACTGGGTCTTGTTCTGATGGGCAGGACCATGCTCAGTAAATCTTTAGTCTAGTTTTTTGCTGTTGGGCGGGGCTGTGTTCTCAGTGCCCCCAACCCTGCAGCAGGCCACCACCAACCCATGCCTCTGTGGGAGACTCCTGGACACTCATGAGCAAGTCTGGGTCAGTCTCTTGTGGGGTCACTGCTCCTTTCTCCTGGGTCCTGGTCCAAGGTTTTGTTTGTGTCCTCCAAGAGCCTGTTTCCCCAGTCCTATGTAAGTTCTGGTGGTTCTATGGTGGGGTTAATGGCAACCTCCTCCATGAGGGCTTATGCCATACCCAGATCTACTGCACCCAGAGCCCCTGCCCCTGCAGCAGTCCACTGCTGACCTGTACCTCCACAGGAAACACTCAAACACAGTTCTGTCTTAGTCTCTGTGGAGTCTCTGAGTCCTGGTGTGGACAAAGTTTGTTTGAGCAAAGTACTATAAACGTCATTTAATATAAGGCGTATCACAACATTTAAAATATCCCTATCCCTTTAGGTTTCTTTTCTTTTGTAAAAAAGGATTTATTTATGTTTTTATTTATTTAATGTTGGTCACTCTGGTTCTTTGTTGCTGTGCATGGGCTTTCTCTAGTTGCAGTGAGTGAGAGCTACTGTGCACAGGTTTCTCTTGGATTCTTTTGTGGAGCATGGACTCTAGGTATTTGGGCTTCAGTAGCTATGGCACATAGGCTTAGTTGCCATGTAGCATGTGGGATCTTCCCAGAGCAGGGATCAAACCTATGTTGCCTGCATTGGCAGGTGGATTCTTAACCAATGGACCACCAGAAGCCCACCCCCAATCTTTAGGTTTCTTGATGAACTACCTGTACAGAACTCTGATCAAAGTATCAAAGTCTGACTGTTGAGGACAACATAGTTCCCACTAGTGAGTATTATCCTCTGGGAAAAAAAAGAAAGAAAATTGTTCCCTCCTCTGTAGTGAATGAATGTTTCTATTGTTTCAGTGTTGTGCTTTTTAGGTTATATTGAGAAGACTATTCTGTTGGGGATCATTGCATAAGGCCACGCTCTTTTAGGTTGCATGATATTTCTTAAAGATGTTGATCCTCAGAGATGAAGAAAAAAATCACAATCCAATTGGCAGGAGCAGGGAACCTCAGGTTATTTCCTGACCTCACTATTTTGATTTAGACTTTGGTGAAGGCACATGTCAACCAGTATTTGTGGGAGTTGAGATTGTCTCTGCCCTTTGGAAATGAGCTGGTTCTAGGACAGAACCATGTAGTCAACTTCAGGCTGACAGTAAGTAAAAGATATTTGAAAGTGTAATATCTAATTTCACATAACTGTATGTGTTTATTTCGTTGTTATTCCTTAGCCATATTGAGGCCAAAGCCACAAAGCTGCTCTGTTCAACGTTTTCTGCTTTAAGAAATCATCTTTTATCTGTTTCTACCTGCTACCACTATCCTACCTTTGCTTTCTAGAGCATCTTTTCAGATCATATAATCTTGAGGAGGAGGTGCTCCTCTATTCCAGTCCCCACCTGTTGAAGCAGGTGTCAGGTGACTCCTTACCATTCTACCTCATTAGTGTATGTGATTCGCACAGCAGTATCTGAACTTCCATGGTTGTATGTAAAGCATTCTATTTCATTTTAATAATTACCCAAGACCAAAGCTTCTTCACATAAGCCAAATAAGTACGATTGATTCCGACTTTTGGCATTTGTGGACCCATGGTGCCACAGTATGCAGGCAGATGTGGAGTCAAGTCTGGAAAGTTCTTGTTGGTAGGGGAGAGAAAAAGAGGAAGAGACAGCTGGTTTGCAGTATAAGAGACTGAAGCATCTCCTGTGCACATCCTGCCATCCTCCCTTCACTGTTGGGCACAGGGCAGGGGCTATCTCGCAATAACAGCCATCTGCTCCTCACCACATCTCAAAAGTTACATGGTGCAATTTCGTGCCCACGTTCCCTTTTCTTCTCTCTTAAAGGTTGCCCCTATTGTCCATTTTAGTTCATTTTCATCTGTGTAAAATTGTTAGACTTATGCCATATAATTTATTGAGTCAACAACCCACACTTCCACTTGAAATAACTTTGTCCAAAGTATATGACAGAATATTTAGAGTGAAGAAAGTCATATAACCATACCCTTCAACTTCTTTATTTCCTATTTGATAAGCCATCTGCTACATTAAAATTTGTATTTTATTTTTTATTTTTAGGATTAGAATTTATTTAATTTCTTAAAATGTGAGTGTCTTGGTCCAGTCAGGGTGCTATGACAAAATATAATAAACTAGTGGCTTATAAATAACATTTATTTCTTATAGTTCAGGAGGCTGGTAAGTTCAAGATCGTGATGCTGACAGATACTGTGTCTGGTGAGAGTTTCCTGGTTCATAGATGGTTATCTTTTCACTGGGTCTTCACTTTTGGAAGAGGCTGAGGAGCTCCGTGAGGTTTCTTTTTAAGGGTTTTCATAACCTAGTCACTTTTCAAAGATCCCCTGTCCTAACATCATCACCTTGGGGATTAGGATTTCAACACATGAATTTTGGAGAGACACAAACATTCAGACCATAGCAGAGAGTGTCTTTGGTCACAGACTAAATGCAATGAAAACTAGCCCAAAGCAGGAAATATTCATTGAACCTGTATAAGATTCCTATAGAGTTTCGGGCACTATGCTAGACCCTACAGTGACGAAGTCAACATCTAGAAAGTGTTAGTTACTCAGTCGTGTCCGACTCTTTACGACCCCATGGACTTCAGCCCGCCAGGTTTCTCTGTCCATGGGATTCTCCAGGCAAGAATACTGGAGTGGGTTGCCACTCCCTTCTCCAGGGGATCTTCCCAACCCAGGGATTGAACCTGGGTCTCCCACATTGCAGGCAGATTCAGATTGCAGCCACACTGCAACATCTAGAGGTATCTTTAAATAAACCCAGAATGCCAACTCTTCATTTCTGTGAGGAAAATAACTGTAATTCCAAAATGACCACAGGAGTCACTATTTCTTTAAAGGCAAATCAATACAGGAAGCTGAGTTACAATCAAAAGGCAGCTAGGCAAGCAGAAATAACAAAAATACATAATGAATAAAGTCATTCATTCTTTTGTTTATTCATTCAACAAATATTTATTATCTAGAGCTATTTTACTGATGGTTTGTTGTTTTTATGTTTAATTGAAGTCACACTTAAGATGGAGAATTACTAAATCCATTTACTTAAAGATTTGTAAGAGGTCTGCCCACAAAACTATACTTATCAAAACCTCATAAATTTTTAAAACATTTCTTCTGAACATAAAGGTCAATGGTATTGAAGGTATATATTCAAATGAAAAAGTTTATATTGAAGGTATCTATCCAAATGAAAGAAAAGGTAAATCAGTGGAATATTACATACTTAATGGTGGCAGCCACAAAATCATCATCAACTTACTTACATCAGAAAGCACAGATTGGCTATCTCCCTGATCTTTCATTATATAAAAGTAAGCTGGACTATAACCATAGGCTGCTGTGAGGTCCACATTATGTATCCATTATAGATGCATTTGATGACTTTGGTGCTTTAGGATTCTTTCCTAGCTCACCCTGAGGCTAAACTGAAAGTACTTATTTATTCACAAAGTATATAACTCATATGGGTCTTCAGTGCAAAATAATTAATAGGCATAATATTAGGCTGGGAAAGAATCAGCCTAATCTTAAAGCAGAATCTTGTATGTGTGTAGTTTATTCTGGTTTTCCAGGACAAGAGAAAAAAGAGAGAAGAAAGAAGCTATGTTTCAGTAGAGATTTCCATTAGAGTAACTCTGGGTGATTTGCTGAGTTTTTAAAGGACTGAATGGCAGAATCAATTCACTGTTTTTGCAACTGCTGCTTAAGAAAGTGTATTTATCCTTATATTACAAATCAGCATTTAACATATAAGGTTTCAGCTTGAACAATATATAATTCTAGACTCACAATCCTACAAAGCTCTTCCACAGCTTTTCCACTGGCTTTTTGAAACACGCTAAACAGTTGCTAATGTGAGGTTATTAATAAAATAGGATGGCAGGAAAGCAAATTTCTTCAGAAATATAAATTTCAAGATTTAACAACCTCTATTTTAAATACAAGAAATGAGCATAGGACTTCTCTTATGGTGCAGTGGATAAGAATCTGTCTGCCAATGCAGGGGACATGGGTTCGATCCCTGGTCCATGAAGATCCCGTATGCTGTGGAGCAACTAAGCTCCTGTGCCATAGCGTCTGAGCCCTGTGCTGTAGAGCCTGCAAGCCACAACTATAGAGCCTGTCTACTGTAGTTACCAAAGCCTGTGGGCTTTAGAGCCCAGGAACTACAACTACTGAGCCTGTGTGCTGCAACTACAGAAGCATGTGTCCTAGAGCCTGTGCTCCGCAGCAAGAGAAGCCCACATGCCACAGCAAGAGGAGCCCCCACTTGAGGCAGCTAGAGAAAGCCCATGCGCAGCAACAAAGACCTCGTGCAGCCAGAAAATTAAAAAAAAAAAAAAAAAAAATGCGTGACAATGGCCTTGTCGTTATATTCTTCCTTCACTTCTTACGTTTGGCGCTTCGGATTCAAACTAATAATTAGCAGTGATGGTGAACAAAGAGTTCTTCATCAGGTTATTCCTATCACCATACTTCTCAAATTGGAAATTATAAACCTTGGCACTCATATTACTGTATTTCCAGGTTAGAAACTATAATCCACAGGTGCTCTTGAGGTAATTTTAATGAAGGTATAGAGGGATTGTGTATTCATTTCCTAAAGTGTTGTGTTAGTCGCTCAGTTGTGTCCGACTCTTTGCGACCCCATGGACTGTAGCCTGCCAGGCTCTTCTGTCCATGGAATTCTCCAGGCAAGAATGTTGGAGTGGGTTGCCATTCCCTTCTCCAATTCATTTCCTAGGGCTGCTGTAATTAATTTCACAAACTGTGTGGTTTAAAACAATAGAAACTTATTCTCTCCTAGTTTTGAATTCTAGAAGTTCAAAGTCAAGGTGTCATCAGGGCAGCTTCCTTCTGGAAGCTCTAAGGGAGACACTGTTCCATGCCTCTCCTAGCTCCCACCGGTTGCTGGCAGTCTTTGGGTTTATAGCTGTGTCAATCCAATCACTCCGTCTTCATGTGGGCTTCTTCCTTGTGTGTCTCTGTTGCTGTGTGTCCTCTCCTCTTCTTATAAGGACACTAGTCTTTGGATTTAGGTCCCACTGTAATCCAGTATGCTGCTAAGTCGCTTCACTCATGTCCGACTCTGTGCGACTCCATAGATGGCAGTCCACCAGGCTCCCCCATCCCTGGGGTTCTCCAGGCAAGAACACTGGAGTGGGTTGCCATTTCCTTCTCCAATGCATGAAAACGAAAAGTGAAAGTGAAGTCGCTCAGTCGTGTCCGACTTCGCGACCTCATGGACTGTAGCCTACCAGGCTCCTCCGTCCATGGGATTGTCCAGGCGAGAGTACTGGAGTGGGGTGCCATTGCCTTCTCCTACCTCATCTTAAATCATTATATCTGCAAAGACTCTATTTCCCAAAAAAGTTCACATTCTAATGTTCCAGGTGGACAAGAGTTTTTAGGGGAGACACTATTCAACCCACTACAGATAGTGAGTATGCAATGAAGTGTTTAAACAGCTTTGTTGAACATATATATATATATATATATATAAAACAATGTCTAGATTAATTTTTACTTGGAGAACTCTTGTATATGTAAATGAAAATGGTAAATGTAAAATCATAAATACAGATGCAGGAGTTCAACATTCCAAATACTGAAAAGCATACGGTACAAAGGAGACTTTGCAAAATGTTTACTACAGTAAGGGCAGTTATTTGTTAGAAAACAAAAATTGGATCAAGGGGAAAAGTGAGTTTAGAAAAATAAGTCAGGAACTAAAATTAGATCAAGTCTGACATATTTATGAAACAGAGATGGATCACAATTTGGCTCTGAATTTTCCAGTAGATTAGTTACATGATCCATGGTCTTGGTAAAATGAAACAGTTATTGATATGTTTCTTTATATGTAAACAGGGAAATAGAACATTATTTAGCAAAAGTAATTATTTTCATCTTTAGAAGTTTAGATGATAAATATGTTTTTGTAATACTTTGCTTGGATAGTCTTTTCTGAAATTTCTCAGAGAAGTCACAGGTTTTCTACAGAACTTTTGTGGAGGTGTAGGGTGGGGGAGATGGGAGAGAGATTATCTTGTCTAAACCCTTACAAACAGAGACATGGTATATTATCTCTGTTTTGAAAACAACACAATAAGAACAAACAAAAAACAACCCAGAATAGGAAGTATTTTTGTATTGAAATAGAAGTAGAAGAATGGTTAAATAATCTATTGTAGACCTGTGAAACTATAGATTATTATGCAAAGAGCAATTAAAAAGAAGGTGCTGGCACAGAAAGATCTCTAAGTCATATCACTAAGTGAAAATAATGAGTTACAGAAGAATGACCTGTGGTTTGATTGCATTTTTACATTAAAGACACAAATAAACCCACACTCTATATATGTGTATATAGATACATGTTTGTATATATTCACCTTTGTTGTTGTTTTACTGCTAAGTTGTGTCCGACACTTTTGCGACCCCATGCACTGTGGCCCACCAGGCTTCTCTGTCCATAGGATTTCCCAGGCAAGAATATCGGAGTGGGTTGCCATTTCCTCCTCCAGGGGGTCTTCCCAACTGAGGGATCAAACTCTTGTCTCCTGCATTGGCAGGCATATTCTTTACCACTGGGCCACCTGGGAAACCATATATTCACCTACATATGTGTAAATAATTGGTAAAGTTTAAAAGGATAAGCTGTAAATTACCCATATTGTTACTTCTGTGTGGTGGAGAGAAAATGAAGTTGGACCTTAAGTTCTATATTAATTGAACTTTATATAAGCATACATTTGTATGTTACTTGCATGATTTGAAAATACTCTACAGATATTATCATCTTTCTCATAATGTCCCACCAGGGGCTTATCCTCTTTGTTCAATTTTGATGGGAAGGACATTGCAAAGCTCAACCTGATTCAAAATATTTCTTCAATGGCCTGCCATGGTGGGTTCTCCTTTCCTATCTTGTCTGATACATGCCCATAATTTGAAGCACTTTCTTGAGTTATATAATAAAGGTAGGAGTATTATTCTTGTATATGTATCCTTAAAATGTATACAACTGGTATGGCCAGGCTTTTGACTAAGCATAAATGAGGTCATATTAAGTTTTTAATGCCCAAATTATAACTTGAGCTCCCACTGACTTAACTGCTAGTCAGTCATTTCTCCAGTGTTTCCTGTTACCCCAGAAGGATGGCTTACATCTGCTTACAATCTGTTCTGTCCATTGCAATAATCATCCTCGCCCACCATGTTCCATTTCTACCACTCTGGTAATACTGTGTCTACCCACATGCCCTTACTGACTTCCAAGAATCTTGAAGGGACCTCATTGTCACCTTGCTAATGTTCTGTCCCTTCCTGATTATTGGTGGTAACTTTGCCAAGTCACTGTCTTTGGACTCTTCCCGAGCCTCCACCATTCAGGTCCAAGAACAGCGCCAGGCTGAATTAGGGGGAGGAGATATCAGCCCTCTTCCGGGCTCTGAGCCACACCTTCCAACTGCAACTTAAAGACTCTGCTTAGAGTCACAAAGCTTCCCCTTCATCCTCTCCCTTCAATTTCCAGTCCCCAAGGACAACTGTCAGCTCCCCTCTTCTCCCTGTCTTTCCCCTTCCCAACATAAAAGAGGAAGATAAAACTTGGAATCCACTAGCATGGAACAGTATGTGATCAGATCGGAACATCTAGCATCTGTGGTCAAGTTAATACACTAAAAAGGTCAAGTACCTTAGTGGTTTCTCCCAAGAACAAAGGAATAGTCTCCTACAAAGGCAAAGAAAGGAGTCTCACTTCTGGGTACAAAAGAAACTGCAACTCTTAAATGATAACTTTCTCACCACATAGGAAAGCCCTCAACTTGCCCCTTCCTCTTATGTAGGGAAAAACCCAGTTCTTCCCTACTGCCTTTCTTGCCACTGTGTCCCCTTTATCTTCACTTTGGCGCAGAAACTTCACTTTGGGCACTTCTGGCCCCTGAATGTATGGAGGTTTTCCCCCACACCGAGAATCTCCATGACACCAGTTAGGTGACACTTTAACTCAGTTCTGACACTCTCTACCTGGAGATAGTGTCAGATACTGCAAGTTAAGAGCTCCATCCCACAAGCTGTCCCCCCCCCCCCACTTCAGATGCAGACTGCAAGAAACAGGTCTCCAGGGCATTCACTACTTCTGTCTAATTTGGCTTCAAATCTGAGAGTCTTACAATTGCTCCTTGTTTTTTTTTTTTTTTTTTTTTTTAAGATTTATGTATTTATTTTATTTTGGCCTTGTTGGGTCTTAGTTGCAGCACACGGGATCTTCCTTGCATTATGCAGGATTTTTCCTTGCAGTGCATACACTCTCTAGTTGTGGCATGGGATCTGGAGCTTGCAGACTCAGTAGTCACGGTGCATGGGCTTAGTTGCTCTGCAGCATGTGAGATCTTAGTTCCCTGACCAAGGAATGAACCTGTGTCTTCTGCATTGCAAGGTGAATTCTTAACGACTGGACCACCAGGGACATCCCACCTTGGTTTTGATTGATTTGCTCAAGTGGCTCATAGAACTCAAGGAAACGTTTACCAGTTTATTAAAGGATATGACAAAGAATGCAAGCGAACGGTCAGATGAAGAGATACAAAGGTCAAGGGATGTGACAAGGGGGCTGGAGCTCCCACGTCCTCTCCGGGCATCTCCGTGTGTTCACCAATTGAGAAGCTCTCTTAATCCTGTACATTTGGGATTTTATGGAGACATCATCACAGAGGAAATATCAATCACTAACTCCATTTTCATTCCTTCTCCCTTCTCAAGAGAATGAAGGGGCAAGGGCAGGTCTGAAAACACTAAGCTTCTAATTAAGGCTCAGTTTTTAGGGTAGCCAGCCCTTATCCAGAAGACACCCAGGAGCTGAATCAGAATCTCTTTATTAAAGCAAAAGACACTATCACCCAGGAGATTACAAGGGTTTCAGGAGCTCAGTGCCAGGAACTGAGGCAGGGGGCAAGGGGAAGAGTGGGCAGAGACCAATACATATTTTCTACTATATCACACTAATCCAGGGTTGAAAAATTGTAGGACCCAGTCCCAGATAGGGCATTGTGGGCACAGAGGAAGCTCTACCATCCAGAAGGAAAAAAGATAACTTTTCCCCCATTAACTCTATAAATTTACAATAGTTTATCAAATTGGTAAAGGCACAAAGAGATGAAACTCTTAGGACCAAACAATGTCAGTGTATGAAAGGTCTGGAGCCAGAAAATGCTCTATAGTAGTTCCATATGAATCTGGTAAATAACAAGAAGGACAGAAGGTGAGAGAGGAAGCTTCCAAAAAGAGACTCTAGACATGAGTTGTGTGGAAGGCAAACTCTGGCCCTATCAATTAAGCAGTAAATGCTTTGACTCTCTAAATTCACCCATAAGTTAATATTATCAACAAACTGGAAAAGTTGTCATAAAGATGACTGACATGAGATTATAAATCTTATAGATAGATAAAGAGTTTCTATTTGTAGATTGGAAAATCTAATAAGCTCCCATCAAAAAAACTGGGCAAAATTTATGAACAGAAAATTAGCTGAAGGGGGAATGAAAGCTTAAAAATGGTTAAAAGAATTGGATAAAAGTTTCATTTGGCACATTAACAAAACCGAATATAAGGTAAAACAATAACTACATTCCACTTTGTGCCAAGCAGCATTTGTTTGTGCTAGATCATAGAGGCTCTCAAGTACCGTCCTCGTGCAGCTAGAATTTATTCTGTAATACTAGGAACACACTGATAGACTATTTTTTTCAGCAGAAGAGTAACATCATCTCAGCCCTCTCCCTCTTTTTAAAAGGGAGATTAGTCAATGGGGAAAAGGATGGATTAAAGAAGATGAGATTGTCTACAATAATTGTAAAGATGGGGGAACAGTTCCAAAAATGGTCTGTGCAGGCATGTTGTTGGAAATCTAACTTTGGAAAAACCCACGAGGAAGGACTGAATTATGCACTGACTTCTTCCATCCGTTATACTGTCTCTCAGTAGACCTTGCTGCTTGATAAGTGATGCTAATGTATCATGAGGCTCTGCGTAAGTGGATATCACGCAAGACCAGCCCTGAACACATTTCTCAAATTGAGCAGAGGTGTCCTTCTAAAGAAATGTTGTCTTTCCACAAAAGTTAGGCACCAGCATCAAGAATTAGGGCATTTCCATTTTCAGAAAGTGCTTTGCTTTATTTTTCTCAATGTTTATGACCCATGAGGAACAATTTTCTCAGCCTCCTTAAAATGTCAATACCATCCATTTTTAATGGTCCTGCTTCAAAAAAAAAATGGTCCTGCTTCATCACAAAGATAGCCTATCTTAATGAGAGTTCCTTAAATTTGGCTTTACTCCAAGAACAAAGAGTTTTCAGATACATATTTTAAAAGATATTGCAACCTCTTAGATGACTTTCCCCAAATGAACATAAATATTGTTCCTTCTTTCAAAGAAATAACTGGAAAGCAATTCGATTTGATTGGCAATAATATTGAGCAAAGCCCCATTTTCCTGCTCAGATTTCTTCTGTTTACTTCCTATGCTTTAACCATGTTCTCCACAGCTCACCAAGGATGTGGTTATGCAGTGATGGCTTACCCTTTACCCTGCTGTCATCTGGCCCGTCAAATGACTAGAGAGCTAATTGACTGCTTTATTATTATTGTTTGTTACTATTGCATGGAAGTATTTTTCAGAACTTTTCCAGGCAGAGTGCTAGGTGTGCAAAAGTAGTATTTGGACTATAGTAACTTCCTCTTTCTTTTTGTAGGTGGGTGCAGTCGGCTTTGTGGGTCCCAGCAGTCCTTAGCAGGGTCCTTCACAGAAATGGAAGGATAAAAGTTGGTACTACTGACAGAGATCAGGGAAAGCATATGTATTCCAAGATGTGGCGTGAATAGTAGCATGTGGGAATGAAGGAGTGGAATAAGTATGGGACAAGAAATTAGAAAACTGGGATTTTAGACTCAGATCTGCCAATAACTAGACCCGTGACCTCTGGCAACCCTTTAAGCCTCACGGGGTCTGATTTTTCTCATCTTCAATAGGAGGAAAATGAGCTGAGGTTGTGTCTAGCTATGATACTCTGATTAGTTTACCTACTCCCAAATTGGTATCTGTGACTACATAAGATTTTTGACTCTTTTGCCAAATGGTGGGTATCTGGCATGCCATTGTTAGCACTAACCACGGTGTAAGCAATTAAACTGATTCTGGATGCATGTGCTGAACCCTAGGGCCTCCCTTTGATATATTGTTGTCCAGACACAAGGACCTTGATTAAATTTATTAGAGTGATGGAGGTCAGGATTGAGACTAGAAAGCAAATAAAGACATTTAAGCTAGTTGAACTTCCTCTACTTGCCTTTATTTATTGAAAAAGGTGCTATATTTGGGGTGCTAATTGTAATTCTATCCTCTTTTCAATAGTTTATTTGTTGTCCTGTAATCACTGATGGTTGGGCTTCCATGTGGTGCTATGGTAAAGAATCTGCCTGCCAATGCAGGAAATGCAGGAGACACACGTTCAATCCCTGGGCCAGGAAGATCCCCTGAATTAGAAAATGGCAACCCAATCCAGTATTCTTGCCTGGGAGGTCTCATGGAGCCTGGAGAGGAGCCTGACGGGCTACAGTCCATGGGGTCGCAAAGATTAGGACATGACCGAGCACACACACATCACTGATGGTTAGTTCATTGAAGTAAAACAATTTTTTCACCTCCATTTTTCTAGTTGACTGTCAGCAGAGCACACATATAGAATCAGGTACTTCTTAAGAATTATTAGCAAAAATGATTATTGGCTGAAAATTCACAAAACTTGCTTGCAAGCCTCTCCCAAATAAATCACTCTCTCACTCTCTTTAGTGAGAGTTAAGATGAATCAACTTTAGACCAAAGAGGAAATGGAAATAAAAACACATCATTCCTAGCTTTAGATTTTGGAAAAATGACAGGAAGAAACAAGCCAGTCAAATGCTTAAGAATCCCTGATGGTGTCGTCCTTTCTGAGAAATAGTTCAGGACAGAGGTTAATTAGAAAGGTTCACAAACATGGCCCAGGTCCAGTCTTGCAGGGACAAACCTTACTTTACCCAGGCTTGCTAAGAGAGCAAGCAGTCCATTAGCTCAGTGACCAGAGCCTGAGCCTTGGAGCCAGACACCCCTGAGCTGAAGTTTTGAGCCCTCTGTTTACCAGCTGTGTGCTCTCATGCAAGATGACCAAATCTTCCTCAGCTCTGGTTTCCTTCAGACAGAAAACAGGGGTAGCAATACTCATCTGAGAGGTAACTGTAACAATTAAAGACAATGCATATAACTCTGATAGCTTTTATTTCAGTGAAGTGTTAGTCACTCAGTCATGTCCAACTCTTTGTGACCCCATGGACTGTAGCTTACCAAGCTCCTCTGTCCATGGCATCTCCAGTCCAAAATACTGGAGTGGGTTGCCATTCCCTTCTCCAGGGGATCTTCCCAACCCAGGGATTGAACCTGGGTCTCCCTCACTGCAGGCAAATTCTTTACTGACTGAGCCAGCAGGGGAGCCCTTATTTCAGGGAAGGAAGGTTCAAATTCAAGTAGCTCATAAGGCTTATTATCTGGCTACGAGAGATGAAATTCTTACATTACTAGATTCAAAGGCACAGCTCAGGATGGTCTGTGACTGCCAGCATGTTTCACAGAAGCCAGCATTTAGATTTCCCTTATTTTGCCAAGTAGCAATAAATACTGATAGAGACTGTCATTTGTCACGTTCTCAGAAGTCAGGCATCTCCCTTATCTCTCTGCTCCTCTCCAAGAAGTCTGTCCAGGGAGGCAGATCAAGAGTTCTGATAAGAGGCTGCTGCCTTGGCATCATCCTCTGCCCACTGGTGAAGATGTGCCAGATGCCCTGAGTTCGCTGGAGGAAACCAGATTGTTTTCATACTAGTGGAAACTTTCACACACTGGTTTTAAGGAAAGGCTTCTATGTTTGTATGATAAATATTATCCCTTAAGTGTGGTTATGACCAGGATCAGTCACAGTTTTAATCTGCAGTGCTGCAGTGTAAGCAAACAGGGGGTCTTGGGAAAGTGTCCTGAACTTTGAAAGTTTATCTCAAGAGAATTTATAGAACTTCTGGGTGTTATTGCTGACTTGGATTCTCACTTTCATACTAAATAGGTTCCTATTCCCTTATTTAATTACCAACTTATGTCAAAATAAGAGTTTAGTCTCTACGAGTTTGACTACCTCTATTGTAGAACCATGGGCTTCCAGGTTGCAGTAGTGGTAAAGAACCCACCTGCCAATGTAGGAGATATAAGAGACATGGGTTTGATCCTTGGGTTGGGAAGATCCCCTGGAGGAGGATATGGCAACCCACTCCAGTATTCTTGCCCAGAGAATCCCATGGACAGATGAGCCTGGCAGGCTACAGTCCATAGGGTCGCAAAGAGCTGGGCACAACTGAAGCAACTTAGCATGCAGGCATGCACATTGTGGAATCATACAATATTTGTCTTTTTGTGTGAGAAGATCTAAATTTTTGATGGGGTTTTCCCTAAAGCTATGGTTTTTCCAGTAGTCATGTATGATGTGAGAGTTGGACCATAAAGAAGGCTGAGTCCCAAAGAATTGATGCTTTTGAATTGTGGTGCTGGAGAAGACTCTTGAGAATCACTTGGAATGCAAGGAGATCAAGCCAGCCAATCCTAAAGGAAATCAATGCTGAATACTCATTGAACGTACTGATGCTGAAGCTCTAATACTTTGGCCACCTAATGTGAAGAGCCAACTCACTGGAAGAAAACTCTGATGCTGGGAAGGATTGAGGGCAGGAGGAGAAGGGGGACAGAGGTTGAGATGGTTGGGTGGCATCACCAACTCAGTGGCCATGAGTTTGAGCAAACTGCAAGAGATAGTGTAGGACAGAGAAGCCTGGCATACTGTAGTCTATGGGGTTGCAAGTAATCGGACACAACTTAGTGACTGAACAACAACAATCCCTTAGAAGAGAAAAATACTGCATCAGAGGCAAAATTTAAGAGATAATGGCTAAAATATTTCAGAATTATTGAGAGATACTAATTTATAGATTCAATAATTTCACTGACTCCCAATAAGATAAGAAATTCTGTAATATCCATGATAAATATAAACACAACTGTGTGTTACATATGACCATTGTTAAGAGTGTGAACCCTAAGAGTTCTCATCCCAGAGAAAAAACCTTTTTTCCGTTTCTTTGATTTTATACCTATGTGAGATGATAAATGTTCAGTAAGCTTACTGGGATAATCACTTCATGACATATGTAAATCAAATCATTATGCTATACCTCTTAAACTTACACAGTGTTGTACGTCAGTTATATCTCAATAATACTGGAGGAAAAACAAACAAACAAAAAAAGAGTTTACCTCCCACTAGTGAGCGTTATGGTAATGGCAATTTCGTAAGGTCAGGCCCAGGGAGAAGCGAGGTTTGTTTTCACTTGGTATCTTCCACTGTCTTTCAGTCAATTTGTGTATGAGTAATTTGTTCAGTCAGTGCCTCCACTGCCTCAAATTGGGTGACAGAAAACATCAGACTCACTGTTTCCACAGACTTCATCAACACTGAGTAGTATTTATCATAAATTCACCTCTGCGTGTTGCTGAGCAAGACAGGTAGGCAAAATAATTGTCCATGAGTTAAGCCTGTTAAACACACAGACAATTTCACAGACCTTTGGGTAATACCCAAATGGGTCTTTGGTAATTTGCAACAAAGATAAGTTATATAGATAAAGGGGCAGGAGAGTTGGTAATATTCTGTTTTTTAATTTAAAAATATATTTCTCTATCCTTTTACCTTAACGGTCTTCAAAAAAGGAAAGTAGAGTCAGGGTACGATAGTTTAGTGACTTCTAGATTTTTTTTCATGAGTCAGTTAAATTTAAAAACAACATTGGAAGTACTAATATAAGATCGCCAATTTTTTTGCAAATTTGTCAAGTGAGGAAATTGAAAAAGAGATGGACTACAAACTATTGCTATCATTTCATGAATAAAGACATTTGAATACCAAAATAAAAGGGTGGATATAATTTCAGAATAAAGACTGACCTTTCAAAGTGAATAACAGTCAATGAAACTATTGAACACATTATATGTAAGGTACTGTTTTAAGCCATTTGAATGTACTATTTTGTTCATACAACCTTGTGAGATTGATACTATTATTGTTCCCATTTTATGGATGAGGATATTGAGGTACAAAGAGGTAATGTATCCAAAGTAACACAATAAGGGTAGAGTTTGAATTCATTTCTTCAGAGTCCATGATATTCAAAATTATGTGATAAGTTTTGATAAGGTCTCGCAAGCATTTAATTTTAGTGGAAAAAAACAGTTATATAACTTATTTTTCTTATTTTGATATTAACAGGTAAAAACCTGGTCATAGACTTGCATTCATCTGAAAATCAGGTCCTCTCTCAAAGAGGGGGCAAGAGTAAGGGCTCAGCATCTGCTTGGGCCTGAACTTCATGAGAGGCCTCAACTTTAGACTTTTGATGCTGTCTTCAAATATTGTTATATTTATAGATACAAAGAGACACCAATTTAGTTAAAAGACAACCAAAATCAGTTATTCACCAAACTTCTTTTTACATGCCTCCTGTAGTGCACTAGAAACTGACTCTTTTCAAAGTAAAGTTTCCAATTATTTTGTGGAAAATGTCATTCAACTAGCATTGAGGACCTCCCTGGTGGTTCCGTGGTTAAGACTTTGTGCTGCTAATGCAGGAGGCCTAGGCTCGATCCCTGGTCAATGAACTATAGCCTCCATGCTGCAACTAAGAGTTTTCATGCTGCAAGTGACAACAAAAAATCCTTGGGAGGGGGTTTGGGGGAATGGATACATGTATATGTATGGCTGAGTCCCTTCACTGTTCACCTGAAACTACCATGACATTGCTAATCAGCTATAAACCAATACAAAATAAAAAGTTTAAAGTTACCCAAAAAACAAAAAAGATTCTGCACACCACAACTAAGACCTAGAACAGCCATATAAATAAGTAAATAAAAATAAATATTTATTTTAAAAAATGAGCTTTAAAAAATTCTGTGTTGTGAAAGAGGCAGTTCTTATTTCCCATTCCTCATGTTTCCACTCAGGGATGGTTGGTCCTTTTCCTTGTCAGGAGGTATAGACACGTTAGGACTCCTTTTATCTTTGTCCCCCATCCTCCCCTCTCCCAGGGAGATAGGATAACTTAACCTAATTGGTGACTGGGTTTGGCTCTGGCCCTTTGGGGCTTTATCTTTCTGGGCCAGTCTGTCTCTGGGATGCCCTTATCTTCTGCTCTTCTCTGTGGTCTGCTCACTGAGGCAGCTCTGCACCTAAGATGAGGTCTGCTATTTCAGAGTTGGCATGAATGCATTTTGGGAAGGGTCTTATAAACCCCTTTGGCTTCACAGCTAAAATCACCTTGTCCCATCTGCTTTGTCTGTTATAAAGTTAACAGGTGTTTATTTTTCTATCTCATGTTTTCTTTCTTATTTGCTTGCAGATTTTGGAAAGGAGGAAAAGAGCTCTTGTTTATTTAGTCCCTAAATGCCAATGGGGCTTCCCAGGTGGTGCTAGTGGTAAAGAACCCGCCTGCCAATGCAGGAGACATAAGAGATGTGGGTTCTATCCCTGGGGTTCTATCCCTGGGTTGGGAAGATCCCCTGGAGTAGGGAATGGCAACCCACTCCAGTATTCTTAACTGGAGAATCTCGTAGATAGAGGAGCCTGGTGGGCTACAGTCCAAAGAGTCTCACAGAACTGGACATGACTGAATCAACTTAGCATAGCACAGCACAAACTCCAAAGCTGTGTGATATCACACAATTGTAAGAGGAGATTTGGAAGGAACCCTAAGAGGTCATCTGGAACCATATCTAAGCTAAAAAGTGTGAAAGTCACTCAGTTGTGTCGGACTCTTTTCGACCGCATGGACTGTAGCCTGCCAGGCTCCTGCCCACCAGGCTCCTCTCTCCATGAAATTCTCCAGGCAAGAATACTGAAGTGGGTAGCCATTCCCTTTCCAGGGGATCTTGCCGACCCAGGGATTGAACCTGGGTCTCCCTCATTGCAGGCAGATTCTTTACCATCTGAGCCACCAGGGAAGCCCTACATCTTCCCCGCAAAATAATCATACTTAACATTTTTATTATCATTTATTATGTGATTGGCATCAGATCACTAGCCTCTGCATGAATGACCTCATTTAATTCCTACACAGTCCTATGAGATGGGTGCTATTGACATGGACACTTCACTAATTAGAAACCTGAAGCTTGGCGAGGTTAAATAATATGCCAAGGGTTATAGAATGATTTGACCACAGAGCCCTACTGAAGGGTGAGCCAGCCAGATTCCATCCCAGCCCTGCAGAGAGAAGACAGAAATTGAACAATTAACCAAATAAATAATTGATGATAGCCTTAAGAGTGTCATCCCATGTGCTGAGAACATAACCCCTCGGCTGAAGGTCAAAGAAAACATTCTCCCCTGAGCAGGGGACATTTAATCGTGAGCCTCAACACTGCATATGAGTTAGTGAGGCAAATGAATGAGTGAATGAGTTTGCTGGGAGTCAGGATGAGGAGTGGGCAGTATTCCAGAAAGAGGGTACAACAGCTGGGATGGTATGAAGTGAGGAGAGGCATGGCAGTTGAGAGCTGAAAGAAGGCTGCTCTAGAGAAGGTGAGGGAGGAGGGATCACCAGATGAGGTGAGAAAGCCAGGGGGGGTCCTGGTAGGGGATTTGCAAGACCGTATAAGAATTTTGAATCTTACTTCAGGATCAACGTGAGCCATTGAGCTGTGTGCATAAAGGGGTGACAATGGTGCCCATTTCTTTTTGTGTTAGTCACTCAGTCATGTCTGACACTTTGTGACCCCATGGACTGTAGCCCGCCAGGTTCCTCTGTCCATGGAATTCTCCAGGCTAGAATACTGGAGTGGGTTGCCATTCCCTTCTCCAGGGGATCTTCCTGAACCAAGGATCAAACCCAGGTCTCCCGCATTACCATCTGGGTCACAAGAAAAGCCCATTTCTCTCTGTAGCAACCCCTATTTCTACACTTTGAATTCTGACTCCAACAAAGGGAAAGATCCAAGTAGGAAGCTAGGAAAAATCCATGGCTTCTGATGAACAACTCATCTCCTTGTTAATAAGGGGCAGTGAATAAGTGTGTGAAGTCTGTCCCATAGGTGCTTGGCTGCACCTTCTGATCAACTGTTATAATTTTAGACATTCTGATGTGAGGTGGCTCTCAGGACCAATTAAATCAGAACCTGATTTAGTTGGGACCCAAGCATGTGTGTTTTTTAGATACAGCAGCCTCTGCAATGAACCCTACTGATCCTCAGTCCAGGCACTCTGTGAGATGCCAGGTATACAAAGCCGAGTAAGTGTGAACAGCAGTTAGCAGCGGTGAGCTATTTGGAAGCTGTCACCACTGCAGTTGCTACAAAACTAAGCACGTTTACCACAGAGCACCAGGCTGAGGTCCCTGTGCTATACAGCAAGTTCCCACTAGCTATCTATTTTACACATGGTAGTGTATATATGTCAATTGCAATCTCCCCATTCATTCCCCTTTCCCCACCCTGTGTCTGCACTCTGGTCTCTACGTCCATGTTTCTATTCCTGCCTCGCAAATAGGTTCATCAACACCATTTTTCTAGATTTCATGTATATAGCACATATGCGTTAATATACGATTAACTGTTTTTCTGATTTACTTCTGACTTACTTTGTATGACGGATTCTAGTCCATCCATGTCTCTACAAATGACACAATACTCATTCTTTTTTTAGGGCTGAATATAGCAGAAACTAACACAACATTGTAAAGTAACCCCAAGAATTATTGTTTTAAAAATTCTCTTAATAATAAATAAACATCAATATTTAAAAAAACAAAACAAGCAAGGTTGAGGCAGCCTCAGAAGTCAGGAGGCAATTAATTAAAGATTTAAAAGACAAAGTCAGTGAAAAGAATCAATCATGTGGTTGTGTAGCCACAGTGTCTCACTGGGTCTTCTCACCGTGTCGCCCCTAGGAAGGGAACTTCAGAAAGGAGAAACTTAGAGCCCGGAAGGAAGGCTGCCCACTCGCCCGGTGCCCTGTGTGAAGGTTCAGAGCAGTCGAGGCAACCTGCCACCGCAGTGGCTTTTTCCACCTTTGTCTTGGAAAAATTGGCCAGAGGGAGGAGGTAACACATCCATTTATTCATGTAGTCCAGCATTTATTGGGCACCTACTTTGTGCTTGGCAGGGTGCTAGGCATTGAAGCTACAGTGATCATCCACATTTCCTGAATTCAAGGTGCTTCAGAAGACCAGGGATCCAGCCTGTTTTTTAGTTTATTTATTGACTCAGAATGAAAATGCGTTCTGAGTACGTGAGAAGAAAGACGCAAGTGTTTTAGAAAATAAGGAGTACATGATGGATCAAGAGAATATTCTATACCTTGAGTCATGAAACAATAAACCTTCACAGTTTACTTTTAATGCTACTGATTTTGGAATGTTATCTTCAGAGAGCAGCAATGATTTCTTTTTTAACTTGCTTGATGTATCTTCTAGCACGTATCAGACACACAAGGTACTTAACAAATGTTTTGATTTTAATTAAATGACTCTAAGCTAGAAAGGATACATTTTCCCCCCCTTGTTCCTAACAAAGTTAAGAAAAAAAAAGAGGGCGAGAGGACATTCCAGTATGAAAATAAGCCAAATGTTGAGGTCAATAAAGTTTGGACAGTTGTAAAACGATATAGAATCCTGTCTCATTTTTAAAGCTTTGGGGGTAGCTACACTTATAACGGCTTTTTTCGGGAGCTTGAAATTCTAAGGTTTCAATCAAAATAAGACAGGAAGTCATCTTTCAAAAATATTAATAAATATCCAAATTTTAATCAAGGGGCTTTAAGTGTTTCTCTTACTTGTCTTCACTTAGAGATGAAGTGAGAAAAAATAAAGATATATTTCAGGAGGATCTAGAAGACCATCCTGAATGACCTTGAAAGCTTTTTCAGAACATACCTGTTGGGCTTTGGCTGGGGTGGTCTAGAGTATAAGAGCTTAGACGTGGGGATTGGGCATGGATGCTTTTGAAAAGCTCCCAGGTGATTCTAGTTCAGAGATACTTATCAAGTCCAGTTACTCTGTTTCATAGCTGAAGAGACTAAGACCCAGAGGTTTGAAGTAAGCTAGCTATTCAAAGTCTTACAGTTAGTTAATGCCCGAACTTAATATTGTGTTTTCCATTATGTCACACAGATTTCCGTATTTCGGCTAATATTACTATAGCTTCAAATCCACTGACATAGCTCTATAAATAATTTCAAAATATTTCTTCTTAGATCTCGTATAAGAGGGAAGCTTAGTTCTGAATGGAACAGTATGCCTAATCAAAGGCAGTAGTTAGGATGTAAGATCATAAATGTCTCAAAAAAATCTTTTAGATAAAAGGTTAGGGGTACATTGGTGCAGTCTCTCAGGATTTAGAATTAAAAGGAAACTGAAAGATCATTCACTTGGTTTAAAAAATAAAATAGAGGATTCTCTGACAGTCCAGTTGTTAGAACTTGGCGCTTCCACTTCTGGGACCTGGGTTCAATCTCTAATCTAGGAACAAAGATCCCACCAGCTGCAGGCATGGCTGGAAAAAAAAAAAAAAAGAACTAACTGTATTTATCACAGTCTCTTTTGCTCTACTCTGACTTTTGAAAAGAAATATACTTAGAATCGATCTTTTTTTTTAAAAAAAATCATAGCATTGTGTATTGAGTGGAGAAGGAAGTGGCAACCCACTCCAGCATTCTTGTCTGGAAATTCCCATGGACAAAGGAGCCTGGTGGGCTACAGTTCATGGGGTCACAAAGAGTGGGACATGACTGAGAGACTGAGCATGCACACACATGTATTGAGAGTATATTTAACTTTTTCTTTATTATTATAATAATTTGGATATAGGTATATTTTTTCCCCATCTGCTGCTAAAAATTTAAGATACTTTTCATGAAGTAACTCAGAAAAAGAAAGACAAATTCCATATGATCTTACTTTTATGTGGAATCTGAAAAAAACAAAAAAACTCAACAAACTCTTAGATATAGAGGACAGATTGGTGGCTTCTGGAGGTAGCAGTGGGAGGTGGGCAAAAGAGGTGAAGAGGGTCAAAGGTATAAAATTCCAGTTACAAAATAAGTAAATGCTGGGGATGTAATGTACAGCATGGTGACTATAGTTAATAATGCTGTACTGTATATTTAAAAGTAGCTAAGAAAGTCTTTAAAGTTCTCAACACAAGAAAAAAGATGTGTGGTGAGGCATATTAACTAGACTTACTGTCATGATCATTTTGCAATATATACCTACATTGAATCATTATTTGTATACCTGAAACTAAGATAATTTATGTCAGTTATATCTTAATTTTAATGGTTGGAGGTGAATGTGAGAGACAGAAGAAGAAGAGACAAGGTTAGGGAAGGGAGTTCCACTGAACCACTAAGGGGGGCCAGTCACCTTACTATCACTTCCTGGTTCTTATTCCAAAGTGGCCCTTTGTTTTCTTTGGTCCTGTGCTGCTATCTCTCTTTATGTTTTTTAGAGAGACAGTGTTATACCACTAATGTTAGAGTAATCATTCATAGTACCATGTGTGTGTATGCTCAGTTGCTTCAGTTGGGTCCAACTCTTTGTGACCCTATGGACTGTAGACCACCAGGCTCCTCTGTCCATGGGATTCTCCAGGCAAGAATACTGGAGTGGGTTGCCATGCCCTCCTCCAGGGAATCTTCCCAACCCAGGGATTGAACCCATGTCTCCTACATTGCAGGTGAATTCTTTACCCACTGAGCCACCTGGGAAGCCTTCATAGTATCATAAAAGCACTAGACATAAAAGCACTAAAGCGACAGAGTGCCAAATTTCCAGAAGCTCACAACCTTAAGAAAAACAAAACCAAAACTAGTTGAGATCACTTTTAGACCTTGATAGAATTTTGCCCAGGCCCTCCTAATGCCACAGGCCATCTTCTACTTTGTACCGAGTTCTACAGAGCCATATAAGTACATTGTGGCCAGTACATTTAGGCATGCATTCATAGCCCTTAATCTGGTACCTTGTGCATATTAGGCACTCATCAAGGAGTATCAGAAAATTGCATCTCTAAGATTAACCTAAAGGGAGGAGAGTCACCCTTGATAAAGGATGCAACATAAAATATTCATGTAAGGCTTGAATGTCCCAGTTTCATTAAGGAACTATTCTCATATTACATATCAGACAGATGCTTCAGGAATGTCATGTCATGGGACTTTGACAGGAGATATACCTAATGCTTTAGAAAGCTCTTAAGAAAAGCTCCCTATCTCTCTAGGAAACCTAAAAATAGGAAAGATGAAGTGAAGTGAAAGTTGCTCAGTAGTGTCTGACTCTTTGCGACTCCATGGACTATACAGTCCATGGAATTCTCTAGGCCAGAATACTGGAGTGGTCAGCCTTTCCCTTCTCCAGGGGATCTTCCCAACCCAGGGATCGAACCTAGGTCTCCCACACTGAGGGCAGATTCTTTACCAGCTGAGCCACAAGAAAAGCTAAAATCAGGAAAGATGAAGGCCAAGTGAAACCAACATGGAGGCTCTGAGATGTCTGTTACAACAATTCCCCAAATTGACAACTTCTCAGGGGCAATAACACCTGACTCCAAATATCGACTCTTTGAGAATTTCTTCCTCCATGGTTCTCAATGTTTGTTTCTGAACTAACAACCTAGAGTCCATGTTGCTTAGGAACCAGCTAGAAATGTAAAATTTCTGACCCTTCTGAGACCTGCTGAATCAGACTCTGGGGTGGAGCCTAGCAATTTGTTTTTTAACAAGCTCTCCAGGGTATTCTGCTACAGGCTAAACTCTGAGAGCTGCGAGAAAGGCAATGCCAAAGAATGCTCAAACTACTACACAATTGCACTCATCTCACATGCTAGCAAAATAATGCTCAAAATTCTCCAAGCTAGGCTTCAGCAATACGTGAACTGTGAACCTCCAGATGTTCAAGCTGGTGTTAGAAAAGGCAGAGGAACCAGAGATCAAATTGCCAATATCCGCTGGATCATCGAAAAAGCAAGAGAGTTCCAGAAATACATCTATTCCTGGTTTGTTGACTATGCCAAAGCCTTTGACTGTGTGGATCATGATACACTGTGGAAAATTCTTCAAGAGATGGGAATACCAGAACATCTGGTCTGCCTCTTGAGAAATCTGTATGCAGGTCAGGAAGGAACGATTAGAACTGGACATGGAACAACAGACTGGTTCCAAATAGGAAAAGTAGTACGTCAAGGCTGTAATCATCATCCTGCTTATTTAACTTATATGCAGAGTACATCATGAGAAATGCTGGACTGGATGAAGCACAAGCTGGAATCAAGGTTGCTGGGAGAAATATCAATAACCTCAGATATGCAGATGACACCGCCCTTATGGCAGAAAGTAAAGAAGAACTAAAGAGCCTCTTGATGAAAGTGAAAGAGGAGAGTGAAAAAGTTGGCTTACAACTCAACATTCAGAAAACTAAGATCATGGTATCTGGCCCCATCACTTCATGGCAAATAGATGGGGAAACAGTGAAAACAGCAACAGACTTAATTTTTTGTGGCTCCAAAATCAGGGCAGATGGTGATTGCAGCCATGAAATTAAAAGATGCTTGCTCCTTGACAGGAAAGTTATGACCAACCTGGACAGCATATTAAAAAGAAGAGACATTACTTTGCCAACAAAGGTCCGTCTAGTCAAGGCTATGGTTTTTCCAGTGGTCATGTATGGATGTGAGAGTTGGACTATAAAGAAAGCTGAGTGCTGAAGAGTTGATGCTTTTGAACTGTGGTGTTGGAGAAGACTCTTGAGAGTCCCTTGGACTGCAAGGAGATCCAACTAGTCCATCCTAAAAGAAATTAGTCCTGAATATTCATTGGAAGGACCGATGTTGAAGCTGAAACTCCCATACCTTGGCCACCTGATGCAAAGAGCTGACTCATTGGAAAAGTCCCTGGTGCTGGGAAAGATTGAAGGCGGGAGAAAAAGGGGACAACAGAGGATGAGATGGTTGGATGGTATCACTGACTCAATGGACATGAGTTTGGGTAAACTCCGGGATTTGGTGATGGATAGGGAAGCCTGGCGTGCTTCAGTCCATGGGGTCGCAAAGAAGTGGACACGACTGAGTGACTGAACTGAACTGAAACTCTGAGAACCACTGCTCCACCCAGACCCTCCTGGGTTGCTGTATACCAATGACTCAAATCACCTGGGAAATCTCATGTGGGCTCTTGGACAGTGAAGAGATTGAATATTTGTGAGGAGAGAGGGAGAAAGAGGCTTACAATCCCTTTCTTGTCTTATTACGATTAAAATGCCCCAAGGTCTCTCTGCAAAAATAGCACTTAAATTATCAATTCTAACCTTTTATAGGGATTTGCTAACTCAGCTGAGAGCTGGAATAGAGCTTGTTTGGACACTGTAACTTGATCTGGATGCACTGGGCTGAGTCAGCCTGAGTTGACATTTATCTTCTGTGACGGCCATAAAGGAGGGTTTAGTAAGATAATCTATAGTATATGAACTATTTTAAGAAGTATGTTTAATTTATATAACAAAAAATGTCAGAGCTGCAAGAGGCCTTAAGGACTGATTGTTTTTCTGATCTCTTCCTTTTACAGAGGTCTGATTGTGATAGAGTCAGAACCACAAACTAAGTTGTTACTTCTCCTGAAGAGAGCTTGTTCTAGGGATCCTAATATACTGCGGTGCCAGGAATACCTTATAGCACTCAACATTTCCCATACAGGGAATGGATGTTAGGTCTAGATTCTGAATAGACTAAACCAAGATGCCAGCTTGCTCTCAAGGAATTCAGTCTGATGGTTCACAGCCATCTCAATATTCATTCAAGTTCTAGTTGACCTAATTAAACTCCTTCACCATTTCATCAAAAGATTCCAGAAAAAATTTTATATATAAATAATATAATATCATATATATATATAAACTCTAATACTATATATAAACTCTAAAAAACTTTATACTCTCTATACTCTATACTATATAGACTCTTGAGAGTCCCTTGAACAGAAAGGAGATTAAACCAGTCAATCCTAAAGGAAATCAACTCTGAATATTCATTGGAAGGACTGATGCTGAAGCTGAATCTCCAATAATTTGGCCACCTGATGTGAAGAGTTGACTCATTGGAAAAGACCCTGTTGCTGGGGAAGATTGACGGCAGGAGGAGAAGGGGGCAACAGAGGATGAATGAGATGGTTGGATGGCATCACCAACTCAAAGGACATGAGTTTGAGCAAACTCTGGGAGATAGTGAAGGATGGAAGGCTGGCATGCTGTAGTTCATGGGGTCACAGAGTTGGACACAACTTAGTGATTGAACAAGAACAATAAACTATATATATATATATATACATATATATGTATATATATATATATATAAACTCTAAAAAAGTTATTATATTAATTTGAATTATTTTGGTTGCAAGAAATAGAACCTACCTGAGCCAGCTTAAGCAAGAAGGGAGCATTGCTTATAGTGTGATCAAAGAGAGAACTGGGCAAGCAGGCCTCCAAAGGATAGAAACCAGGGTCTGGAGCCCTGTAAAGACCCCAGAAAGTCCTCTTTCTGGGTTTCTTTTTTGTCTACTTCTCTCTGCTAGTCAATCTCATTCTTTTTTCATGGAATAGAATGGTATTTTTCTGTTTCACAGGATACATGGGAGAAAAAAAAGCTATATATCATGAGTTCTATATGTTATGTGTAGGATTGCCCACTGACATACTTGATAATTTTTTAAGTAAAAAAAGCAAAACAAAACAGCTTTAATGAGACATGATTTTAAAATTCACATACTATTGAAGCTGAGCAGGACCCTGTGGGGCCCTCCCAGGTACAGTAAGTGCCCTACACATGAAACTTCAAGTTGTAAACTTTCAAAGATGTGAACATGCATTCCATCAGCATCAGGTATGAGTGAAATTGCAGCCTGTTTGTTAGTGGAGTACCTAGTATAATTATGACGGTAATATCCACCCAAATGACCATACAGCTTCGTCAAATACAATTTCTTGTTTTGTACACTCAGCTTTTCATATTCCTGCCCTTTTTGTTTGATGGAAAGAGACTTTGCATCCCCCAAAAGGCAGATGCAGCATGCCAGTGCTTAAGAGGCTGTGCTTCGCTATCTCTCATGGCCCTTTGCAGTCAATGATGCCATCCAGCCATCTCATCCTTTGTTGTCCCCTTCTTCTCCAGCCTTCAATCTTTCCCAGCATCAAGGTATCTTCAAATGAGTCAGCTCTTTGCATCAGGTGGCCAAAGTATTGGAAAGCTCCATCATCATTCCTTTGGCACTCAGGACTGATCTCCTTTAGGATGGACTAGTTGGATCTCCTTGCAGTCCAAGGGACTCTCAAGAGTCTTCTCCAGCACCACAGTTTGAAAGCATCAATTCTTTGGCACTCAGCCTTCTTCATGGTCCAACTCTCACATCCATACATGACACAATAGTACAGTGATTAGGCAGGGTTCTGATTCTTCCTCAAGAAATACACATAACAATCTGATATGTATCTGTGAGTTCTTCTACAGGAACTAAGGCCCCCACTCAGATTGAGGATTGTAACATCAGGCTGAACAAAAGCAAGCTCTGGACCCCAGACTGCTAGGAACCAGAAGGCTAATGATAGAGATTCCTGGAATATGGCCCTGTTACCTCCTCACCAGCCAACCAATCAGAGGAAGATAACACATCCTGCAGACCTCCCCACAAGTTTTCCCTATAAAAACTTCCCTGAAAACCACTGGGAAGTTTGGGCTTTTTGAGCCTGAGCTAGCCAGTCTTCCTGTTTAGCCCTGTAATAAATCTTTCTCTGCTCCAAACTCTGATGCTTTGGTTTATCTGGGTTTATCATGCTTCAGGCATGTAAACTTGGGTTCAACAGTACTATCAAGTTCACTTTTAAAGTGTAAAACTTGGTGGTTTTTAATCTAGTTGCTCATTCATGGACCTGAGCAGAATGGTGAAAAATCTGAATTGCTGAACACACACTCTCATACTAGAAGCCAAGTACCCTTACTGTAGTCTATTGAGGGCACATTTTTAACACTTTTGTGCTTTTTGTTGGTGATATTGCTGTTTAGAATGGCCTTCAACTATTGAGTGCTCGAAGAGCTGAAGTGCTGTCTAGTGTTTCTAAACACAGGAAGGCTGGGAGGGACATGACAGAGAAAACACATGTTAGATAATTGTTTTTCAGGCATGAGTTATAGTGCTGTTGGTTATGAGGTCAATGTTAATTAAACAACAATGCTGTTCCTCCAGACAAAGGAAGAGGAAATCTGCCAAGTACTGATGTAACACCTATTGTGTGTGATGAGGTGATGGAAAAGATGGAAAAGTGGCTAAATTGGTAGATTCATGAGATGATAACCAACTTTAAAAAAAACACGAACTATATTAGGTAGCATAGTTGTGACATGGAAAGCCAAAGAAATGGACTGTCACATTATTCAGGGTGAAGAAAACGTTAACTCTTCCTGGCCAGTGTTTTAGTATAAAGTAACCATAGATAAAATTAATTATAAGAAATCTATATTAAGTAAGGTGTCTTCAAACAGAAACACACACAAAACAAGCTTTTGTAAGACTGATAGATGAAAATGTTATGACCAGAAACATTGGAAACTCAATCCTATGTTTCCCTTAGGAGCAATAATCAGCAGTCACTAATTCAGTGATTGTGGCAACTTTACAGAATAGAACTACCACAAAAAAGGAGAATCTATTGTATAGTCACAAAATTATACCTAATCACCAATATCTAATTCCAGAGCATTTTCATAATTCCAAAAAGAAACCCCATACCCATTAGTAGTCATTCCTCTCTATGCCCAGCTCCTTGCAACCACTAATCTGTTTCTGTCTCTATAAATATTCTGGATGTTTCATATAAATAGAGTCATATATGGCCTTTTGTGTCTTGGTTCTTTCAGTTAGTATAATGTTTTCAAGGTTCATCCATGTTTTCCTGAGTGGCTGCACCATTTTTCAGTCCCACCAGCAATTTACGAAGGTTCCAATCTCTCCACATCCTTGCCAACTCTTGTGATTTGTTGTCTTTTTTATTACAGTCATACTAGCGGATGTCAAATGGCCTTTCTTTGTGGTTTTGACTTGCATTCCCCTGATGGATATTTTTTCATGTTCTTATTGGCTATTTGAATAACTTCTTTGAAGAAATTTCTATTCAAATCTATTTCCCATGGGACAGTTGTTGAGTATAAGAGCTCCTTATATATTTTGGATACAAGTCCCTTATGTCAGATATATGATTTGCAAATATTTTCTCCCATTCTAGGGTTGTCTTTTTGTTTCTTGACACCTGAATAGACTTTGATCTGGATGCCAGATTACTAGGTCAATTTGCACAGGTGTCTGTTTTTCAGATGATGGAGCAACATTGGCAACTTCTCCCTGTGTAACCATATGAAGTGGGGAAAAGGACAATTCCAAGAGAGGGGACTGGATAGGTAAGACAGATCAAATAGGGATTTATTGCCATTGTATAGTTATTATGTCATTTCCTTTTATCGTTGGGAGGTATACCCAATTACTCTAGAGATTAGAGACTTTCAATGGTTAGAAAGCTAAATATATGCCACTTACTAATAATGACTTTAAAAAAGACAACCACACTTCTTGAATCAAAAAATAACTTTAAAATGTCTGCTTTCTTATGAAAGTGTATAAATTTGGGAAACAGTGATATTTCAAAATCATCTATTTTCTTTATTTTTTTATTTTTATTAATTAATTTATTTTTTAACAGTGACAGACTTTCTTTTCTCTTTTTTTTTTTTAGTATACTTTCTTTTTTCTTTTAATAAATTTATTTATTTTAGTTGGGGGCTAATTACTTTCTTTATTTTCTTAATAGAGAAAAAACTATATGGCATTTACAAAAAGCATTCTCTTCCTCGAGTAACAGTCCTTTCTTTAAAATTTCAGAAGCTGCTCAAATAATGCTCCTAAAAATTAGCATTGCCTAGGTACAGTGTACAGTTATAGGCAAAAAACATTGAAGAAATTTTCAGTTTGTTCCAAATATGTACTTTGAAGTTGACTACCTTGAACAGATTTCAAAAGAGACCTGCATGGTACCTCATATTCTTCGTCCAATTAAGCTTAGCTAAGGAAAAATCTTGCTTAATTTTATCCTTTGTCAATACAAATATTTTTCTTTTTAAATTTTACCAGTGTTATGAGCTATGCCCTTCCCAAATTTATATGTTGGATCCCTAACCTGCAGTACCTCAGAACAGGACTGTACCTGGAGATAGTCTTTTAAGCGGGTAGTTAGATTAAAATGAGAGTGGGCCCTAATCCAGTATGACTGGTATCCTTATAAGAGGAAATCTGAAACCAGACACACATGAAGAAAGACCATGAGAAGACAGGGAGAAGACTGCCACCTACAAGCCAAGAAGAAAAGCCTAAAAAAAACAAACCTGGATGACACCTTGATCTCAGACTTTTGGCTTCCAGAATTGTGAGAAAAGACATTCCTGTTGTTCAAGCCACTCAATCTGTGGTGCATTGTTATGGCAGCCCTAGCAAGCTAACACAGTTTGTGTTGCTATAGAGATGATGTTTTTAAGGTATCAGCTTTCTCTCTGTATCTGAAAAGGAATGTGATGAAGGGCTTTGACTCTGTTCTTGTTTATATGTCAGTATCTACTAATTAAAATATGTCATTAAGGCAGATCCAGAGGAACTGCTGTCTAGACATTCTGCTAAATGAATTGCTGTTTATGGCTGTAAGAAACAAAACTGTTTTCGATTGTGTGAAAATGTAACTTCACCAATGGCTTCTCCTAAATTAAACTGAATTAAGAAAGGGTTAGGTTTACTAATTTAACAACGAGAATTTTGTATTTATGTTCAAAATTTCTTTTTTCTTCTTTCTTTTCCTCTAGATATTCCTTCTTGAGAACTAACACTTATATAGCACTGACAACCCTGATGCCAGGAAAGATGGAAGGCAAAAGGAGAATGGGGTGGCAGAGGATGGGATGGTTAGATAGCATTACCAACTCAATGGACGTGAACTTGAGCAAAGGGAGATAGTGGAGGACAGAGGAGCCTGGCATGCTGCAGTCCACGGGGTCACAAAGAGTCGGACACGACTGGGACTGAACAACAAACAACATGAACCATGCTATAGTCTGAACGTTTGTGTTCCCTGCGGCCCCCTCAATTCATATGTTGAAATGCCAAACCCCCAAAGTGATAGTATTAGGAGTTGGGGCATTTGGGAGGTGAGTAGGTCATGAAGGCAGAGCCCTTGTGAATGAAATTAATACCCATATAAAAAAGGCCCGAGAGAGCTTCCTTGTCCCTGAGGCCGTGTGAGGACACGCCGACAATTCTGCCATCAGAAGAAGGCCCTTACTGAAACACACTGGCACTCTGATCTCGGGCTTCTAGCCCCCAGAACTTCGAACAATAAATTTCCGTTGTTTATAACCAACTTAGTCTCTGATATTTTGTTATAGCAGCCTGGATGGACTTAGACAAGTCAAGTATTTTTTTTTAAAGTTCTTTACTTGTTCAACAGATATTTTTAAAGCACCTGTGATGTACCAGGTGTTTTGGATACATCAGTGAAAAAAAAGTTTCCTGCTCTAGGGGAGTGAGCAGATGGACTGTTAACCATATTCCCCATAAAGAAGTAGATGACATAGTAAGTTATAAGGTGAAAACTGCCATGGAAAAGCTAGAGCAGGCTGAAGCACATCAGGGGTTCAGGGGATGGGAGGACCTTGGTTTTAAACAGGATGATCAGGGTGGCCAAGAAGGGCTTCCCTGGTGGCTCAGAAGTAAAGAGTCTGCCTGCAGTGCAGGAGACAAAAGAGATGTGGGTTCAGTCCCTGGGTTGGGAAGCTCCCCTGGAGGAGGGCATGGCAACCCACTCCAGTATTATTGCCTGGAGAATCCTGGACTGAGGAGGTTGGTGGGCTATATTCCATAGGATTGCAAAGAGTCAGACACGACTGAAGTGACTGAGCATGCACACACTCACTGCTTGTATACTTGTCTGTGTCTTCAACCTTGACAATGCAGCAAGACTATCTAAGGGGAGGCTGTCAGCCTTCCTCAGCTAACTCGGCAGCCCTGGCCCTTCTCGTACTTCAGCCTGGTCCTGGGTTTGGGCCTGCCCTTTGCAGCCTCAGCTATAGGGTCTCCTCACCATGCAACACATGACTCATGGCAGGCTCACCTGCTCTCACTTCCAGCTCCCTGCCTGGAAATAATAATGTTCAGAATTTCTTTCACAGCCCTCTTGGTTATAGGATGGGGGCTGCCAGGAAGTATTCTATCAGGTTCTACTTTCTGCCTACCAATTTATACTGTGATGACCCTATTGGTGGTGAGAACTTTCTGAGGTGACTTTCCAACAGATTTCCAGAGAGAAGAGGAGAACAAGTATTCTCTGTTCACTCCGCCCAGGCCAGGGCCACAATGCCAATCTGGTCTTGGTTAATAGCATCTGAATGGCTACATCTGTTGCTTGAGATCCCTATAACTTCTAGATAACACAGATGGATCTTATCAAAGACCTTCCAACTCACTGGTTTCCCCAAGTTCATCATCTCAGACCAGGATCTCTAATTTGTAGCCATGTTTTGGAGATCAGTTTCAAGGTTTCCCAAACACATGTCTACTCTTTTACCATAACTCCTCCAGTCCAGTTGCTGTAGAAAAATGGATTTAACCACATACTAGAGGAATGCCTGTGTACCCCTCCTTACTTCCTGGCCAATTGAATTCACCCACTATTCATCTGTGATTCTCTCTACTTGTTTACCTTAGAACAAATCCCTTTACCAAAACTATAGATTGCATTCCTATGCTTCTAGTCTCTTTTCTCCAGTATCCAGCCACTGACCAGTACCGCGATGAGTTGTATATCTACAAATACCTAAAGGCAGACTCAGAGAGCTATTCAGCCTCAGCATATAAACACAGTCTGCAGGAGGACAGCCAGGTCAGGGGGCAAGGTTTCAACATATTCACTGAACTTGACCTTGCTACGGCAGAAGAAAGAGTCCTGGACTCATTACTAGTTGTTTCCTTTTTTAAAAATTATTTGTTTATTTGGCTGAATCAGGTCTTATTTACAGCGTATGGGCTTGCTTAATTGCCCAGAGGCATGTGGGATCTTGCATCCCCGACCAGGGATTGGACCCATGTCCCCTGCATAGCAAGGTGGATTCTTAACCCCTGGACCCTCAGGGAAGTGTCCTGGACCATTACTAGTTGGCCAACTTTGTGAACCTGTGCCTCCAGCTTTCTCTATGCATACCTCGACTTCCTAAATATAACCCTTTGTGATGTTATCCCAGACCAGCCATTATAAGGTCAGACTGCCTAGCACACAACCTCATGCCAGCAAGGTCAGCAGCAGCATTCTACATGGAAAGAGCACAGGTCATAGAGGTACACCTGCAACCTACAGCTAAGCTTCAACCCCAGGGTGTCATTGATCATGTGGCTAAATTCTAGGACAAATTTTACATAGCCTTTTCTAATTCAATGACATCCCTTATAGGGATAACACCCGCAAGGATGCACATAAATAACGAGTTCGTTGACTCCCTGGGAGACCCCTCCCAGTAATCCAGGGCAGCCTCTTTTTGGACTGATCTTCATAATCATCTGAAGGCTACATGATCAACTGGTGATATTTCCTTAAAAACCTGAAGGTGTCTTATGACCACCCCTCAGGAGCAAAGTCATCCTGATTTTGAGAGAAGCAAGTTAATGCCTGGCTCCTGCACAAGAATTACAGTCCTGGAGGCTCACATGCTAAGCCAGGAAGGAAAATGTTGTTTCTCGTTGTTAGGGTTCTTCAAGTGAGACTTACATCACTCCAGGGCACAGGGTGACAGCACCTCCATGTAGAGTCCCTGTCACCTGGCAAGCCTTAATTTCCCAGTTTAGTTTCAGTGATGGAATCTAATCCTTATTTTTTGAGGAACTATCTGAAGGTAATCAGTCCAACTTGTTCTGCTTGTCCAGCCATCAGCTAGGGGACCTCTGTTTACCACACAAAATGACTGGGAATGGAAGTGGGGAAGACACCAGAGGAAGTACTTTATGATTTGAATGGGAGATGCAGAATCTTGGGTCATCCTCTGCTTTTTCTCACAAACTTTTTGATAAGGTTAAGGGGAATGGCAATCAAATCACGGTCAGAGCCATCGGGAGGACAAAGCCACCAGCAAGTTAAATTGAAGGCTCTTGTAACCATTTCTAACATAGTATTTTTTCCTACTTATAAATGGGGCATTTTTCTTTGTGAAGAAGACCCCTTAGGGTGATTCTATTAATAAAACACAAAGATCCCACTAATGCTCCTCCTCCTCCTCCATAACTCCGGAGTCTGAGGTGGTCCCTCCTAAGGGCCAAGGTGCTATTCTCCCTCCACCAGCGCAAAACTAGTGTGACCTGTTCCAGTATCTATAATGTCACTCCCCTCTTCCCCAGTCAGCCTCCACTGCACACAAACATTTTGTCTGAAAGCCTCAGTCACAAGACAGACAAAGGATTTTTATAAAAATCACAGAAGGGCTTCCTTGGTAGTCCAGTGGTTAAGAATCTGCCTGCCAAAGCAGGTGACAAAGGTTAGCTCTCTGGTCTGGGAAGATCTCATATGCTGTAGAGCAGCTAAGCCCCAGCGCCACAACCACTGAGCCGGGACTCTGTAACCCATGCTCCACAACAAGAGAAATCACTGCAAAGAGTAGCCCCCACTCTCTGCAACTAGAGAAAGCCTGAACATAGCAATGAAGACCAAGCAGAGCTAAAAATTAAAACAAAACAAAACAAAACTCACAGATACTTGTTATATCCCCTACTTTGACCCGTCTGTGCTGCTATGGAAGAATTCGGTGAGCAGCATATTCAACAAAGTGATTATTATCCTAATGATGTACGACGATATTGATCAAACAAGAGAATCCAGGTGACTGAACCTGAAGTAGCTTGAATGGCCCAGGCTCTCTTCTGGCTGGGCATTTTTACTGGAAGATATACACATCAGGCCAACCTGAGGGTGCCATGAGAGAAAGAAAGAAGCATCCCCAGGGGTCAGTGTTGAATCCTGGATTATCAAAATGGGTTTGTATAAACTCACACCCCTTTCATCCTGGCCATTACCCTGGAAGCAGCTGAGAGATGAAGATCCCTTTCTGGAGACAGCTGAATTCAGAGACCAGGAGGAGGTTAGGAAGATACAGTCTCTCTGAGCTGACTTTTAGGAAGCTTGTTCCAAGCTCAACGATACCAGATTCTTGCACATGGTACGAAGTGTGGAAAGTCCAGCAAACACCTTTGTCGAGTGGCTTCTCTTCTAATTACTCAACTCTGCCATTGTCCTTATTTATACAGCCATAAATGGACAAGTTTCAATAAAACTTTATTTCTATAAATAACCAATGAGCTGCCCACTCTGGTCTAAATTAGCATTCATACATTCTTTGAGCCAGATTCCTATTTTTTATATGTTTGTGCCATAACATAATCTTGTATACTTATTTTTCTAAATGCACAATTTCACCAGTGATAATTTAGCATTATAGTAGCTACTTTGGGGACCCTTTGATGTGGACAAAATTGTTCATTTGAGAGGTACTTTAGAATAAAAGAGGAAAAAATCTAAAACATCCAATGTTCTATTCATCCAATGTTCAGTTTTTGGGTTGGTATAAAGAAGTACCCAAAGAAATTCAGATCCCAAAATTGCTTCCTGAAGGGTTTGCTTGGCTACAGCATAAAACAAAATTGTGAAATGGACAGAGGAGCCTAGCAGGCTACAGTCCATGGTATTGCAAAGAGCCAGATACGACTTAGCGACTAACCATACGTGATCTCCACAAATCACAATATAACCTAATGGCCTTCATCCTACTCTTACTTCTCCTCCATTTCCCTCTGTCCTGTATCTCTTGATAGGCTCCCCTTCCCTCTTGGGAAACCCCCCAAACACCATTTATCTCTTAACTGAAAATAGGAAAAATCATTTGTGGTTGATTTTATTCCCTAGGCTCATTTTGACCTCAGATCCATTTTAAGACTTTTGAAAGTCTAGGTGAAACTGACAGATATCTGCAAAGAAATTTACATTATTGTTAAAACGCATCACAGGGCAATTTTGGAGGAAACTTCAGATACAAAATAATTGGATGGAAAAGCAGACTACGATTCCTTGAGGTGACTTAAAAGATGCTGATTGTGCAAGAAATTAGACGCATTTATAAAAGCTATATGGAAGGAGACTGTTCTTTTGGACACTATTCCGAAGTGTTCCCTGTGAAAATAGGCTGGACTCTGTTTCAGTCCTGTAAGCAGAGAAAGAATGAGTCCAATTCAAGATGTCAAGGATCAGCTTTTTAATATCTTGCGTGTTAGTCGCTCAGTTCTCTCTGATTCTTTGTGACCCCATAGATTGTAGCCTGCTAGGCTCTTCTGTCCACGGAATTCTCCAGGCAAGAATACTGGTGTGGACAGTCATTCCCTTTTCCAGGGGATCTTTCCCACCTAGGGATTGAACCCAGGTCTCCAGCACTGCAGGTGGGTTCTTTATCATCTGAGCCACAAAGGAAGCCCATCTTAGTAGATCCTAAAGTGAATATGATCCAGTTCTCTCCTACCTTTTCGTGCATGGCCTTAAGCCAACGACATGGGATGTAATTTAATATGACATGGGATTTAATTTAAAACACTTTGCTGAGCATATTGAAAAGAGTCTTAGAATAAAAACAGAGTAGGAATCAGAACAAAATTGATAGGCTTAAAGATTAAAAAAAAAAAAAAAGCTAGGTGCACTCACCCCAGTCATTAACCACTGGAAGAGGGAGAATCTTGTAAAAGAAACTTATGGTTTCTGTAAACAGAAAAGATATTTGAAAAACAATTGTCTGTGTTAAAAACTAAGAAAGTAGAGAGGAAAACAATGAAGTGAATGATCAGTGAAGGTGCTCCAAGGCAGAATCAATTGTCCAATTTTTTATTTTACACTTAAGCCCACAGGGAGAAATTTCTCCAATACGAGCAGTACAGTATCAACCATAAATCCTACCGTTGTCACCCAACTGCTTCCCCAGGGTCAACAAACTGGTAGTTAGCACTGTGCTGTGCTCAGTCACTTCAGTCATGTCAGACTCTTTGCTACCTATGGGCTGTAGGCCGCCAGGCTCCTCTGTCCATAGGATTTTCCAGGCAAGAATACGGTAGTGGGTTGCCATGCCCTCCTCCAGGGGATCTTCCCAACCCAGGCATTGAACCTATATCTCTGGTGTCTCCTGCATTGGAGGCATGTTCTTTATACTGAGCCACCTGGGAAGCCCATTATCACACTAAGACCCCTTAGCCCTTGTTCCCCTTAGCTTGTGGTATCAGAATGTGGAGACGTAAACCTACAGATCTGTGTCCTGACAACCTTCATAAGACACGTAACTGGTCTGTTAGCAACTGCACACAGGCCTCCTGAATGCAGGGTTTCTCCAGCCCTGCAGAATCCCTTAAACTGCTGCTAATAAGCAACATTTACAGTAAGCAAGGGCACCGATGTAAAGACAAACGCTAATTGAATAGTGTTGGAGCAGCATGTCACATACTCCCATCAAGCACAGGATATGAAGTAAGTGAAGAACAGAACCTTGAGAAATCATGTCCTAGAGCAGGGCTGGTAGGCACTGCAAGTAGGCTGTGCAGTAGTGTCCTGTGCATTAGCAGGAAGCCAAGAGATGCACTCTATACCATGTTTCTACGAAGAAACAGGAAGAAAGGGGTCTGACAGGAAAACATTCTACCCCTAAATAAAAGCAGAGCATGGTTCATGGACTCTGAAGGCACATCGATGGCGTAAAAGAATTTTAGTTCTGTTTTCATAAAGCAAAAATCTCAAGTCTTTGTGACTGAGTTTCACATTAACTGGCATTTTATTTGCTTAAAACATAAACATTGTCAGTTTGAGAAGAAATCCACTGTGATATATATATATATATATATACACACACAGATCTCCCCATTTAAATTCTAAGGTTTCTTCTTTTGATCTTTGGTAAAATTTTTTATCCAAGAAACAGAATAGATACATATATATATTTAAAAACATGAACCATTAAAGAATGAGATAGGAAATCAAGAACGATTTAAGTTTTGGTGGTTATCCCTAATAATTTTCAGATATTCTCCATGACCCAGACCTTAATTGTCACTCTGGGACCTTTAACTGAGGAACAATCTTTCCTTCTTTGTGGCACTTTACCCACCAACTTAAAAGAGAGGGATTCATTATACAAATGAAATTGCCGGCTTAAATGCTTTCCCAATGGTCGCTTCCTTGAAATCTCTAGAGACTTCTCTAATTATAAGGCAGTTATAACTAATTTGAGCATTGACTTACAGGTATCTTTGAGCCTAAATCAAGCTGAAATTGAATGTATCAAAGAGTAACAGCAAAAAATTATATTGCTATAAGCAGGATTATTGGGATTAAACCTATCAAAGTTCAGACTGATTTATCTAAACCTCTATCCAAACTTGCACCATATCCTTGTAGGGAAGAAATCTTTTCCTTTCTTCGCTTCTCAGTTCTTTGGCTGGTCTAATTAAATTGACACCACAAGATTTACAGGAAGAAAACAAATTTAATTACATATATATGGAGACCCCATAAGAATAGGAGACCCCCAGGCAGTCAGGAAATTAAGCTTATATGCCATTTGGAGCTAAGAAGAAGGCAGTAGGAGTGGGGGACTTCAAAAGGGAAGATGATTTACAGGAACATAGGAAGAGTAAATGTTCAGTAAATAGTTTGCCATGCCACACAGAGACAAAGGACACAGAGAGGAATTTGATCTCTAAGCCCTGCCGAGCTTCCCCTGCAGCTTACCACATCTTGCCCATATTCTTTGTAGTTATCTTTGATGATAGTTCTTGGACTAGCTCCTCTATCTAAACTTTTTCAGGCAGTTAAGGAGGAGGAAAAAGCTCTTTGTCATGTCTGCGTGCATGCTCAGTCACTCAACTTTTTGTGACCCCGGACAGTAGTCCACCAGTCTCCCCTGTCCATGGAATTTTCCAGGCAAGAGTACTGGAGTGGGTTGCCATTTCCAACTGCAGGAGCTCCTGACCCAGGGATCGAACTCGCACCTCTTGCATTTCCTGATTGGCAGGTGGATTCTTTGCTACTGGCACCACCTGGGAAGCCCTCCTTGTTGAGTCTGTTGGGTCTTAATTGTCTTTAGCTTGAAATAATCCACATGCCAAAGTGGTACCTTCTGGAGTGGCCAACCCTGAACCCCTGAGCCTAGAGTTCTCAGGGGTCTCAACCTTAAGTTGAGAGCCTAACAAAGAAAGGACTCATTATGCTTTGTTCTTGTCTTTGTACCACTCCTATCTTCTCAGAAGTCAAAAGCCCAGTTTGGGGACTTTCTTGGTGATCCAATGGCTAAGACTCCATGCTCTCAGTGCAGGGGGCCTAGGTTGGATCACTGGTCAGGGAACTAGATCCTGAGTGCAACAATTAAAGATCCTGTGTGCAGCAATTAAGATCCTGGAGCAGCCTAAATAAAGAAAGAAAAGAAAGCCCAGTGGGCAGGGTTGTAAATTCATTCCAGTCATGAGGACCACAAACAAGATAGTCATTCCACAATCCCCTGTCACTCTGACATCAAGTGAGGTGCTGCAAAACTATTCAATTCTGAGTCTAACTACTCAGAATTAGCAGCAGGCTCTCAGGGTAAAGGGAAGAATCCATAACAATTGTTCATCTCCAACTCCAGCTGCAAGTGAGGGCCCCAGGCCACCTGCAGTTTTGATCAACCAGCTACAAATCCAAGGTGTTCCCAAGACCCCTTTCAGGTTTGATAATTCGCTGGCATGACTCACAGATCTCAGGAAAGTATGTCGACTGAAAAAATACATGCAACCTTAAAGTTGAGAGTTCTGTTTTATTTGGCAGAAATTTTTAGGACTTAAGCCTGGGAGGCAGTATCTCAAGTAACCCTGAGAGAACTGGAGGGATGGGGTGGGAGGAGCCAGGTTATATAGAAGCTTGCAACAGGGGGCAGGTAGTCTGAATGTCAAAAGTATTTTTGTGAATTAAAGAAAACCAGATATCCCAAGTTAAGGGACTTAGTGCTTTTCTATGTATGGGAAGATGCAAATCTGGGGCTGGTATGCTGTTTTCACAACCCGAGTTCCTCAGGGCTCACTATAGGGAGTGGCGTAGTCTGATAGCTGCTAGATAGAAGGTATTCTTCTCCTTTCTGAGTTCCCTGAGGCTCATGGGCTCACATTGGAGGGCTGCAATTGCTGATGACTGATATGGCAGGAAATATTCCAATTCTCAAATGTTATACTTATAAATGGGGCTTCCCAGGTGGCACAGTGGTAAAGACCTGCCTGCCAATGCAAGAGGAGATGCAGGTTCAATTCCTGGATTGGGAAGATTTCTGGAGTAGGAAATGGCAACTCACTCCATTATTCTTGCCTGGAAAATTCCACGGACAGAGGAACCTAGGGGGCTACAGTCCATGGGGTCACAAAGAGCTGGTCATAACTGAACCCATGCACCACACCACATACTCACAATTACAGTTTTACTATAAAAGATACATGTCAGGACCAGCCAAGTAAAGAGACTTACTGGGTGAGGTCTGGGAGGTTCTGCAGAGCTTCTGAGCCCTCTCCCTATGGAGTCAGGGTGCCTTATCCTTCTAGTGCATTGATGAGGTCACCCACCAGGAATCTAGAGTTTTTATTGGGGTTTCATTGCAGAGGCATGATTGACTGAATCATTGGTCGCATGACTGAACTCAATCTCCAATCCTCCTCTCCTCCCCTGAGGTCAGGCTGGCTCAAGTTGCCAATCATCAAATCACATGGCTGGTCTTTCTGGAGACCAACCCCCATCCTGAAACATCTTATCTCTTAGCATAAACTCAGGTGTGATCCAAGGGGTTTATAAATAACAAAAAACCCCTATCACTCTGGAAATTGCAAGGATTTACCATCTCTTTTCAAGGAACTAGTGGCAAAGGCCAAAGAAATTATTATACTGTAGGCTACTGCTTGGCCTTTAGCTATCATTCTATTTATATGCTGAACATTTGGAGCAGCCAGTGAGGGGTGGGGATTGTTGCTGTTGCTGTTGTTCAGTTGCTAAGTCATGTCCGACTCATTGCGACCCAAGGACTGCAGCATGCCAGGCTTACCTGTCCTTCACCATCTTTCAGAGTTTGCTCAAGCTCATGCCCATTGAGTCAGTGATGCCATCCAACCATCTCATCCTCTGTTGCCCCCTTCTTCTCCTGCCCTCAATCTTTTCCAGCATCAGTGTCTTTTCCAGTGAGTCAGCTCTTCACATCAGGAGGCCAAAGTATTAGAGCTTCAGTTTCATCATCAGTCCTTCCAGTGAGTATTCAGGGTTTATTTCCTAGGATTGACTGGTTTGATCTCCTTGCTGTCTGAGGAACTCTCAAGAGTTTTCTCTAGCATTGAAAGCATCAATTCTTTGGTGTTCAGCCTTCTTCATTCTTTATGGTCCAACATTCACATCTGTACATGACTACTGGAAAAAACATAGCTTTGACTATATAGACCTTTATTGGTAAAGTGATGTCTCTGCTTTTTAATGTGCTAGGTTTTTCATAGGCTGCAGTCACCATCCACAGTGATTTTGGAGCCCAAGAAAATAAAATCTGTCACTGTTTCCACTTTTTCCCCATCTACTTGTCATGAAGTGATGGGACTAGATGCCATGATCTTAGTATTTTAAATGTTGAGTTTTAAGCCAGCTTTTTCACCCTCCTCTCTTATCCTCATCAAGAGGCTCTTAGTTCCTCTTCACTTTCTGCCATTAGAGTGGTATCATCTGCATATCTGAGGTTGTCGATATTTCTCTTGGCAATCTTGATTCCAGCTTGTGGGTCATCCAGCCCAGCAGGATTTTAACTCCATTTCCTAATACATTTGACTATCAATACCAATATTATATTCAGTATCATAATCTTACTAACAATGCCAGTGTAGATGTAACCTAAAATACAAAGACAAAAGATACTGTTACATTCCTACAGTCCCATTTCAGTTCAATTCAGTTCAGTTGCTCAGTCGTGTCCGACTCTTTGAGACCCCATGAATCGCAGTATGCCAGACCTCCCTGTCCATCCCATTTAGTCATTAATATTTAGTCCAGTCCATCATCATATCACATGACAAAAATATCTTCCAGGGTGAGGTCACTCAGGTTTGCAGGCTTCCATTTGATCTTGCCAGGTTCCAAAAGCAGGAATGATCCCAACAATATATAGCTTCACCTATTGGGGCATGTAGTGTGATTGAGCTAAGAAACAATATCATTTCTTGCTCTGAGTGTCTTTTGAAGTTGTATTTCCCTCATTGCATAACCTCATCTTTGTACTTCTTATCCATAAATACCACCCACCCCAATCCCTCAACAGAGTTGCTTATAGCTAGCTACAGTATGCATTTCTCAAATGGCAATTCTTCTGCTATTCTTGAATAAATTCAATTTCTGGAAATTTGAACACACCCCGGTTTACTCTTTATGTTGATAGTTATACAGTTACAGAATTGTAATAGAGAAGAACAAATCTGATTCTATATTAGATTTGTTTCTTTTACCTTAACTTTTATTCTATTGCTTTTGCTACAAGTTAATTACTAAAATGATTCTGCCTATGAAAGTGAGTGTAAAGTGTTAGTTGTTCAGTCATGTCCAACTCTTTGTGACCCTATGGACTGTAGCCCACCAGGCTCCTCTGTCCATGGAATTCTCTATAGCTTCGAGTATACATAATGGCCCATCTCTGGGAACCCTTCCTCCCATGTCTGAAAGTTAAGCTAAAATTCTTTTGTTCAGCTTACAGGAAACATCCTGACATAACCCACCTGTGAATGGCTGAAGGAAGAAAAAATTAACACATCCCCTCTGGAGTTTGGTCAAAACCAGGAAATAATTGCAACAACTTACAGCTTTTTACTTTTAGGAATTTTAGAAATCAATGAACTAAAATGGACCAGAATGGGTGAATTTAATTCAGATGACCACTGTATCTACAACTGTGGGCAAGAATCCCTTAGAATAAATGGAGTAGCTCTCATAGTCAACAAAAGAGTCCGAAACACAGTACTTAGGTGCAGTCTCAAAAGTGACAGAATGATCTCTGTTCGTTTCCAAGGCAAACTGTTCAATATCACAGTAATCCAAGTCTATGTCCCGACCACTAACACTAAAGAAGCTGAAGTTGAATGGTTCTTTGATAACCTACAAGACCTTCTAGAACTAACACCAAAAAGCAATGTCTTTTTCATCAATGGGGACTGGAATGCACAACTAGGAAATCCAGAAATACCTGGAATAAAAGGCAAGTTTGGCCTTGGAATACAACATGAAGCAGGGCAAAGGCTAACAGAGTTTTGCCAAGAGAATACGCTGGTCATAGCAAACACAGGTCCATATAGTCAAAGCTATGTTTTTTCCAGTAGTCATGTATGGATGTGAGAGCTGGACCATAAAGAAAGTTGAGCAATGAAGAATTGATGCTTTTGAACTGTGGTGTTGGAGAAGACTCTTGGGAGTCCCTTGGACTGCAAGTAGATCAAACCAGTCAATCCTAAAGGAAATCAGTCCCGAATATTCTTTGGAGGGACTGATGCTAAAGCTGAAGTTCCAATACTTTGGTTAACTGATGTGAAGAACTAACTCTTTAGAAAAGACCAGGATGCTGGTAAAGACTGAAGGCAGGAGAAGGGGATGACAGAGGATGAGATGGTTGGATGGCATCACTGACTCAATGGACATGAGTTTGAGCAAGCTCTGGGAGTTGGTGATGGACAGGAAAGCCTGGTATACTGCAGTCCATGGGGTCTCAGAGTTGGACACGACTGAGCGACTGAACTGAACTGAACAACTTCTTACTTTACCTTTGACTTCCAGCCCCCAACCCCCAACTCTGTATTATAGAAGAAAATAGCATCCAGACCTCAGCAATATGGTTCTTTGAGACAATAGTCCCTTATCTTCTTAGTCTGCTGGCTTTCTGAATAAAGTCACTATTCCTTGCCCCAATAACTCATCTCTTGATTTATTGGCCTGTTGTGTGGCGAGCAGTACAAGTTTGGACGAGGTAACAGAACTAGTGGGGTATTTCTACCACTGGGGAGTTCTACCACTGGGCCGTACAGCTGCCCACTAGTTTTGTTACCTAGTCCAAGGGCCTGTTGAATTTTTTATTATACAACACTGTAGCAAACCCAAAGACTATTTCATCTCGGGTGCCTCAGAGACTATGTATTTTATAGCTGTAGATCTGTGTTCTGCTTTATTTAGTGTCCCTTTAAATAAAAATCGCGAGTACTTATTTGCCTTCTCCTAGGAAAATCATTAATAAACCTGAATTGTTAGGCCACAGGAGTTTATTGAGGTATCCTCTTAGGTTTTACAAGCCCTCAACCAGGATTTGTGGTTATAATCTCATGTAACATGTGGTTGACTTTTTAGCTGGGTTTTTTAGTTTAGTTTAGATGAGGTATACACTAAGACTAATCTTACTATCATTTTACTGTTTTAGCTCGGAAAGACATAAGATCTCAAAAACAGTTTATGATTTTGTTATTAGCTTAGACACAGTTTATCCAGCAGTAAATCCCTTACTGTGGACAGACTACAAACTGTTAAAAACTTTCCCCTACTACTGGTAGTGGTAGTGTTAGGTACTCAGTCGCATTTGACTCTTTGTGATCCCATGAACTATAGATCACCAGATTCTTCTGTCCATGGGATTCTCCATTCAAGAGTACTGGAGTGGGCTACCATTCTCTTCTCCAGGGCATCTTCCTGACCAGGGATCAAACTAGGCTCTCCTACACTGCAGGCTGATTCCTTACCATCTGAGCCACCAGGGAAGCCCATCTGGACTAGTATAAGGAAATATTTAGGAAGATTCATGGATCTCCCTGTTTACTGAGCATACAGTAGAAGTGACAAATAGATTTAAGGGACTAGACCTGATAGACAGAGTGCCTGATGAACTATGGACAGAGGTTCGTGACATTGTACAGGAGACAGGGATCAAGAAAATCCCCATGGAAAAGAAATGCAAAAAAGCAAAATGGCTGTCTGAGGAGGCCTTACAGATAGCTGGGAAGAGAAGAGAAGCGAAAAGCAAAGGAGAAAAGGAAAGATATTCCCATCTGAATGCAGAGTTCCAAAGAAGAGCAAGGAGAGATAAGAAAGCCTTCCTCAGCGATCAGTGCAAAGAAATAGAGGAAAACAACAGATTGGGAAAGACTAGAGATCTCTTCAAGAAAATGAGAGATACCAAAGGAACATTTCATGCAAAGATGGGCTCGATAAAGGACAGAAATGGTATCGACCAAACAGAAGCAGAAGATATTAATAAGAGGTGGCAAGAATACACAGAAGAACTGTACAAAAAAGATCTTCACGACCCAGATAATCACAATGGTGTGATCACTCACCTAGAGCCAGACATCCTGGAATGTGAAGTCAAGTGGGCCTTAGAAAGCATCACTACGAACAAAGCTAGTGGAGGTGATGGAATTCCAGTTGAGCTATTTCAAATCCTGAAAGATGATGCTGTGAAAGTGCTGCACTCGATATGCCAGCAAATTTGGAAAACTCAGCAGTGGCCACAGGATGGGAAAAGGTCAGTTTTCGTTCCAATCCCAAAGAAAGGCAATGCCAAAGAATGCTCAAACTACCGCACGATTGCACTCATCTCACATGCTAGTAAAGTAACGCTCAAAATTCTCCAAGCCAGGCTTCAGCAATACGTGAAACGTGAAATTCCAGATGTTCAAGCTGGTTTTAGAAAAGGCAGAGGAACCAGAGATCAAATTGCCAATATCTGCTGGATCATCGAAAAATCAAGAGAGTTCCAGAAAAACATCTATTTCTGCTTTATTGACTATGCCAAAGTCTTTGACTGTGTGGATCACAATAAACTGTGGAAAATTCTGAAAGAGATGGGAATACCAGACCATCTGACCTGTCTCTTGAGGAACCTGTATGCCGGTCAGGAAGCAACAGTTAGAACTGGACATGGAACAACAGACTGGTTCCAAATAGGAAAAGGAGTACGTCAAGGCTGCATATTGTCACCCTGCTTATTTAACTGATACGCAGAGTACATCATGAGAAACGCTGGGCTGGAAGAAACACAAGCTGGAATCAAGATTGCTGGGAGAAATATCAATAACCTCAGATATGCGGATGACACCACCCTTATGGCAGAAAGTGAAGAAGAACTAAAGAACCTCTTGATGAAAGTGAAAGAGGAGAGTGAAAAAGTTGGCTTAAAGCTCAAAGTTCAGAAAACTAAGATCATGGCATCTGGTCCCATCACTTCATGGGAAATGGATGGAGAAACAGTGGAAACAGTGTCAGACTTTATTTTTTGGGGCTCCAAAGTCACTGCTGATGGTGATTGCAGCCATGAGGTTAAAAGACGCTTGCTCCTTGGAAGGAAGGTTATGGCCAACCTAGCTAGCATATTTAAAAGCAGAGACATTACTTTGCCAGCAAAAGTCTGTCTAGTCAAGGCTATGGTTTTTCCAGTGGTCATGTATGGATGTGAGAGTTGGACGGTGAAGAAAGCTGAGCACCGTAGAATTGATGCTTTTGAACTGTGGTGTTGGAGAAAACTCTTTAGAGTCCCTTGGACTGCAAGGAGATCCAATCAATCCATCCTAAAAGAGATCAATCCTGGGTGTTCATTGGAAGGTCTGATGTTGAAGCTGAAACTCCAATACTTTGGCCACCTCATGTGAAGAGTTGACTCATTGGAAAAGACCCTAATGCTGGGAAGGATTGGGGGCAGGAGGAGAAGGGGACGACAGAGGATGAGATGGTTGGATGGCATCACCGACTCGATGGACATGGGTTTGGGTGGACTCCGGGAGTTGGTGATGGACAGAGAGGCCTGGCATGCTGCAGTTCATGGGGTCGCAAAGGGTCGGACACGACTGAGCGACTGAACTGAACTGATGGACTGGATATGGAGAAGGCAATGGCACCCCACTCCAGTACTCTTGCCTGGAAAATCCCATGGATGGAGGACCTGGTAGGCTGCAGTCCATGGGGTCGCTAAGAGTCGGACACGACTGAGCAACTTCACTTTCACTTTTCACTTTCATGCGTTGGAGAAGGAAATGGCAACCCACTCCAGTGTTGTTGCCTGGAGAATCCCAGGGACGGCGGAGCCTGGTGGGCTGCCGTCTATGGGGTCGCACAGAGTCGGACACGACTGAAGCGACTTAGCAGCATGACTAGATAGATGGTAACGATGACCGTATATGCGAGACAGCAAAAGAAACACAGATATAAATAACAGGCTTTTGAACTCTGTGGGAGAAGGCGAGGGTGGGATGACTTGAGAGAATAGCATTGAAACATGTATATTACCATGTGTGAAACAAATCTCCAGTCCAGGTTCGATGCATGAGACAGGGCTCTCAGGGCCGGTGCACTGGGATGACACTGAGGGATGGGATGGGGAGGGAGAAGGGAGGGGGTTCAGGATGGGGGACACATGTATACCCATGGCTGATTCGTGACAATGTATGGCAAAAACCACTACAATACTGTAAAGTAATTAGCCTCCAATTAAAATAAATAAATTAATTTAAAAAAAAGATAAGCAAAAAAATTTTCTGTTCATTTTGATGATATTGTTTGTCTTCTGAAGAATTTATTCTTAAATTTGTTTTGTGTGTTAAATAATGTTTTCTCATTTTTTTTGGATGTGATTTGTGGTAGTTTTGCTATGTGGAAGTTTAACATTTATATTTAGTCAGATTGCTAACTTTTTCTCTGTACTTTTCAATATCATACTTAGAAGATTTTTTCTACTTCAAGAATATTACTTTTTAAAACCTCAATCATGTTCTATTATTTTTGTGGTCCTTTTCTTCTAAAGTCATTTATTGATTTCAGCTTTTTTTTTTTTCCTTTCCACAGATCAAACCCTGGGCCCTTTGCAGTGGAAGCATAGGAGTCTTAACTACTGGACCATCAGGGAGATCCCTGTGTTCCCCCTTTCATGTTTGAATCTCTGATATATTTGAAAGTCAGTTTGATATTCTACTTGAGGTCGTGATCCAACTTGATTTTTTTGAAAGGCTCTCAGTTTCTACTTGTTCAATATTGAGTATACAAGGATTGATCACTCATTTGTTTGGAATCTTTAATGACATTTTCCCAAAGCTTTGTTATTGTGAGTGCTTAAAATTCCACTTTTGAGGTAGTCTTTAGCAATTCACTCTGCGTACTGTTTTCCCACAACTGCTAGCTGACGGCAATGAGGAAAAAAATTCTGTTGAAACTAGAACAGACTGCAGCTCACACGGCAGGGGAGTGGTAAAATTCACAACAGGAAAGATGGTTCTTTATTTAAAAAAAAAATATCTTGGCTGACTTTTTGGATGGGAAAGGTGAAGCCCCCTCTCTCCATCAACCTCAGCCAGGGCATAGTCCTGAAGCCTTGGGTGAACTGCTTTGCATGAGAAAAGTAAAAGGAAAGTGAAGGTCAGAGGCTGGCAGCTAGGAGAACCAGGAGCTGGCAAAAAGATCTGGAGAGAGAGATGGGAGAAGATGGCAACAAGCCAGAGCCTGAGGGATTATATGGCCAGCAAGAAACAGCCCACCAGGGAGAATAGGTAGTAGCTTTTTAGATCAGCAATATTTAATATTACATTTTAAGTTGTTGCTTGTATTTCATTATGCTATGATATGCTCCTTCTGTTACCCTTCACCTATAAAAACCTATTATACACCAACTTGTGGTAGTGGCTCTCTGTGGGGAGTGAAGAAAGTGAGGGTGGTATTTCCCACCAGGGCAGAGAGAGACGGCAGCAGCTACCAGTATACAGGGGACTACAGGTTTCAGAATGAATCATTCTAAAGAAAACAGCCCCTCCCCACCCTAACTTTCCTGCTCTCAGCACACACAAACAACATAAGCTCCATGAGGGCAGGAGTTTTCTTTCTTTTTTAACATATAGATGGTTTTTCGTTGTTGTTGTTGAACATACAGCTCTCTCTTTTTAAATTTGGCTGCTGGGTTTTAGTTGCCGCACATGAGACCTAGTTCCCTGACCAGGGGTCAAACTCAGGGCCCCTGCGATGGGAGGGTAGAGTTTTAACCACTGGACCACCAGGGAAGCCCCAGGACTTTTTTTTTTAACCTGGATATTTCTTGCTTTATTTCTACTGCCTAGAATAGAGCTTGACACACAGTAGTCACTCAGGAAGAGATTGTTGGAATGAATGAATGAAAATCCCACCAGAGATCTGGTTTGACTATAGTATTTAGAATGGGGGTTTCAGGCTGTATATTTAATTGTTAAAGAAAAGGTGAATCCAGAATGCCAGAGATTTGGGATTCTGGCTTTGATTTGTCAGCCTGGAATCCTGCCTGCTTTTGTTCTGATCTCTCATGTGAGATGTCCCTGCATATGTTTGAATTTACTCTCGATGGATAAGCAATTTGTGACACTGTGGTGATGGAGATGTCTTTAACGTCTTCTTTAATTACTTCCTAAATGGAATCACCCTGAAAATGAACCTTCCACTGCATATTTTCATGACACTTCCTATATAACTCAATTAAATCAACCCCTCACCTCATACAATGAGGTAACTTGGGAACTCAAAGGCAGTTTTTAACCAGAAGTGTATTCTCCCTTATGGGATCATTTAAGTTTTGGAAGAGAAAAGCCACAGGAGGGGATGACCTTAGTTTTCAAGTCCTAGTGTGACCATTGTGAAGACTGTCACTGTCAATAAGGAATGGCCTTTGTGAGTCCAGACAGATGAGAATTGGGACTTCAGTGAAGAATTCTTTCAGAATCAAGGGTGCCTTCCCACAACTGTGATTGGTTGATTCTCAGTGACCAGGATCTATGACTGCTCTGTCCTGAGTGTGAAATGCACATGTGGAAGTTTTCTACTAAAATAAGGGATGGCCTTGGAAGTTGGTGGATTGGGGGCTACCATTCCAGGATGGAGGCTTGTCAGCTGGTGCAACGGTAAAGAATCTGCCTACCAATGCAAAAAACACAAGAGACGTGGGTTCAATCCCTGGGTCAGGAAGATCCCTTGGAGTAGGAAATGGCAACCTAATCCAGTATTCCTGCCTAGAGAATTCCATGGACAGAGGAGCCTGTAGTCCATGGGGTTGCAAAGAGTCAGACATGACTGAGCGACTGAGAATATAGCACATACCAGGATGGCTAAAGTATTTGAGGACAGTTATCTGACTTCAAGAGCAGAGAGAAGGTAACCAAGGGACTTGACCACTGATTCCTTTGAACATACAAGTCTCTGTGATCCTCTGAGTTGCAGTTTTCTCATGCATAAAATGGAAGGAATAATACCTACCTCATTGGGTTTTGGTGAAGGATAGAGATACTCTACCTACGGATACCTTTCTGAGTGCTAGGTACACAGGAAATACTGAATAAAACACTATTCTGTTTAAAGGGCTTCGCTGGTGGCTCAGATGGTAAAGAAACTGCCTGCAATATGGGAGACATGGGTTCGATCCCTGGGTTGGGAAGATCGCCTGGAGGATGGCATGGCAACCCATTCTAGTATTCTTGCCTGGAGAATCCCCATGGAAGAGGAGCTGGCAGGCTCCTGTGGACAGTAGTCCACAGGGTTGCAAAGAGTCAGACATGACTGAGCAACTAGGCACAGCAGAGCACATTCTGTTTAAAAATGTTTTTCAGATTTGCTTGGAAATAACTATACAGCAGGAAACTCAGGAAAGTTCAAATAAAGAGCATGTGGGAGGTCAGATTATTAATCAAGTACATGATTGGCATCTCTCTTCTCCCTCAATTCAGGAAGTGAGGCAAGGTGGCATCCACTCATACATTCACCAGAGTAGAAGCATGGCACAAAATGAAGGGCATGACTCTAGTCTTCAATTGTCTGAAACTTGTTTTAAAAGATTTATTTTTCTGGCAGAGCCTCATGAACTAAAGAAAATAAAAATGAATAATAAGATGATAATAATAATAAAATTTGGGACATATAGCTACGTGCCGGACTCTGTCCTGAGCAACCTCCTCATGTTCCTCCCATTCATCAGCTCTGAGAAGTAGATGAGTTGGATCAGGGAACTTGATGTTCATCCTGTTAAATTCAGTCGAATTAGCTCTGGCCAGGTGGTGTGGGCAGCTGTAATATTTTTGTAATCTATTCAGTCCTGGACCAGGGCTTCCCAGGTGGCACTAGTGATAAAGAACCCATCCTACAATGCAGGAGACATAAGAGATGTGAGTTCGATCCCTGGGTTGGGAAGATCCCTTGGCGAAGGGAAGGGCAACCCATTCCGGTGTTCTTGCCTGGAAAATCTCATGGACAGAGGAGCCTGGCCAGCTACAGTCCATGGGGTAGCAAAGACTTGGACGTGACTGAAATGATTTAGCATGCAGTCCTTTACCATTATTGCTCTTTTCCATCTTCAAGTTGTCTGAAAATTTGATCACTGGGTCACAAATACCCCCATTCAAGTTGCCAGTAAAAGCATGAACTAGTTTAAGAACATGGATAAAACTTTGTGGAATGCTTTTGTAAAGTCTCTCTGCAGAGATTTTGATTCATAACTCAACAATCTTTGGGTTTGGCTCTACCCAAGCTTTAAAGTGATTAATGTTTATCCGTCTTGTCCACAAAGATATCATGATTGCTGAAATGCAGATTTATATTATCTACAGTAGGTCTGTGATTCCTACCACACCACTAATCTTAGGGGAAAAAACCTGTCATGAGTGTTCTTGAAATCAGGGTAGTTCCTAATGATCACAACTTCCTCTTTAAATGCTTGATATTTTGAAAATAATTGATTCTAAATTTTTTCCTACAATCAGTGGTGGGCTTACCTACCACTCACTTTGGTTTTATAAAATTCCCATTCTGTCCTTTGCTGAAAATCAGAAATTAAAAAAAAAAAAGATATCCTTCAGATTTCTGGCACCTCTTTTTTTGTAGGATGCCATTGATGATCTTAGGAAAGTTTCAGAAAAAAAGATAAATCCGGACACTGAATTTTAAGGTGTTGGATTAATGAGGAGAGAATAAAAGTCAAATCTTAGATTTCACACTGCTTTTCCTTAATGCATTGTAAGCACCTTTGTGTTTTGAGTTCAGCCATAAGAAAAAGAATTTTAGTTCATTAGGAAATTTATGTGCAGACAGCTCTTGGGCTTATTTCTGAAACTTCTCCTTTCTGTCATGTGGTTGTTTTTTGACTGCACAATTTATTGAATTTGGCACTGTTCTTACTCATTCTTACATGCAAGTCATGCTGTTTCAAATACTTCTTTGATGATTACAATTGCCTGGATATTTAAGATTATCAGAAAACAAATAAGTACAACTCTTAAGAATTGTACTTAATAAAGAGTTTCAACTACTAGTTTTCAAAGCTTTTCATTCCAAGCTTTTATTCTTAAAGAACAAGAGGCCTGAAAGAGGCCTAATTCCCTGAACTCAGCTTTGGTTTGTGCATATGGATAACTGAGCTTCTCTTTCTTTTCCTCAGAATCAGGTACAGAACACTGGGGTTTGCAGCACTGCCAAGTATCTCTACTGAGTACTGTGTATGACATTTCAACACACTTCTGGAAAGGGGTGACACTAAAACCTGCTGCTTGGAGCTTGGGTGGGAGGGACCTGGGATGGATTACGCAGCCTATTTCTAGAGGAATATTAAAACAAATCACCCCACTTCTGTAAAGTTTAGTATTATTTGGGCTGCTTTTTTAAACACCAAGATCAAAGTCAACCATAGAGGCATTCCTTTACATCATGGCAAGGTTGCATTTGTGAAAAGTTGTTATAAGCTGACTTGCAGATTGGATTCTATTTTAAAAGCACTCTGGTGGCTTAATAGTTGAAAGTATGTATTAAGATCTTTCTTCTTTAGTGTGAAAGAACACTCTATTATGTATATCCTGTGTAAATATGGATTTTTATTTGATAATTTTTCTTTAAACAGATTAAAAAAAAATCCTGACTCTGCTTCTTTAAGACAGACTGTGAAAACAATAGTCCTTTCTGGAAGCCAGCATTTCAGGGCCAGATGCCCTGAAATCTGACATTTGACATCAATCAATGTTGAAGGCACTTTCTTTCGGGGTAAATTGCCATATTTCTAAGAAAAATATATATCATAATTATAGTTGTCTAAAATAATAACTGGTCTTTTAAAATGCATGGTTTGAGAAACATTAAGAAAACATTAAATAAAGCTTTATTTTAAAAGCTGTCAGAAATTTCTTTTCTGGCTGGGTTTAAATAATGACATCTGCCAGATAATAATAAGATGATTTTATGTTAAAAAGTGATTTAAAGAGAATAAATTATATACTTAATATTATTGATATCAATGTAATCATAAATAATACAAAAAAATTGCCATGATTTGAATCACATAAATTTAGATTTTAATGTAAGGTGACTATATCATGTGATTACTGTAGATATCAACTGCTCACAGCTCTGGCAGTATATTAAAATAACTGAGGAGGTTTGAAAAGACCCTGATGCCTGAGACCCATATCCAGAAACTCTGACTTAATCAATCTGAGAAGCAGACTAGAAACTATGTTGTCAAAGGTCCACAGGTGTCCTAATGTACAGTCAAGGCTGGAAACTACTGTTACAGTAGTTGTAACCTGAAGTGTGCTTGTGAAAGTTCTTGACTTGGAACTTTTACAATTCAGACTCTCAGATCCCACCCCAAAATTTCTGAATCAGAATCTGCATTTTAACTGGATCTTGAGAAGATTCATTTGCACTATGTTTTTCACTTCAATTGTAAAGTGCTTTCATAGCCATTCTTTTATACATACATTTATTAATTTATTATTATTATTATTATTTGGTCCATTGATTAAGTATCCGGTGGGGACAACCACTACTCTACATACTGGGAAACATAAAAGTATGAATAAGATTTGAGCCTTCCTTTCCAGAAACTTTCAAAGAAGCAGGGTGGGGGTAGGGTGGAGACATGGAAGTAGATTTAGGACAAGAGTTGTAATCTAGCTCTAATACAGAATTGTCTATAGTCTGCTGGGAAGAAAACTGGAAAGTGAAAGCCTTTTCCACTCTACCCTACTTTCACCCAGGGAGTGCTATTTGAGTTGGGGTTTTGAAATACAAGTAAGTGTAGGGCCAATGTTTTCTATTTATTTATTTATTTATTTATATTATTATTGGCTGTGCTGGGTCTTCATTGCTACATGAATGGCTTTCACTAGTTGCAGAGAGCAGGGCTTAGGTTACTCTCTTGTTGTGGAGTGTGGGCTCTAGAGTGCAGACTTCAGTGCTTGTGGCATAAGGGCTTAGCTGCTCCATAGCATGTGGAATCTTCCTGGACCAGGGATTGAACCTGCATCCTCTGCATTGGCAGGCAGATTCTCAACCATTGGACCACCATGGAAGTCCAGGGCCAGTGGTTCTTTCATAGGTCTTGATTTTTTTTTAATTGGAGGATGATTGCTTTACGGTGTCATGTTGGTTTCTATCGTACATGTCTGCGTGTTAAGTTGTTTCAGTCTTGTAAAACTCTGTGTAACTCTATGGACTGTAGCCTGGAAGTCTTCTCTGTCCATGGGATTCTCCAGGTAAGAATACTGAAGTGGGTTGCCATGCCCTCCTCCAGGGGATCTTCCCAACCCAGGGACTGAACCCGCGTTTCTTGTCTTCTGAATTGGCAGGCAGGTTCTTTACCACTTCGTTAACTGGGAAGCCCGGGGCCAGGGGCTTTTAAAGTATGATTCCTAGACTAGCAGCATAAGTATCACCTGGGAATTTGTTAGAAATGTCAGTTCCTGAGACTTTCCCAGAAGTAATGAATGACAAACTCTGAGGGAAGGGCCAGCAATTTGCATTTTCATAAGCCTTCCATTGGATTTGATACACACACGTTTGAAAACAGTGGCTGTAAGCATTTTCTAGACAGAAGAGATGGGAAGGAGCATTGCAGGCCACTGGAAACGTTCACCCACAAACCAGAATAAAGCTCATTCACAGCATACCATGAAGTTTTTCATGGCTTGAACATAGTGTGTTGACTGTACTTGGAATTTTGCAACAGTTTTGCTCAACATTTTGTTTCACGTAGCTTTATTGTAATTCCCTTTTTAGGTCATTTGGTCATAAGTCATTTAAATTTTATGATTGTGATTATCCATCACATTTAAAGAGAAAACTCTGTGTTTGGATGTATGATTCATTGTTTTCTTTTTTGAAAGCCAAACTGAAGTTGGCTGAATACTCTTTTTATTATACCCAAACATTGTGATTTCTATAGAAATGCATAGCAAAGCCACAATATAAGGCCATCCTCATTTATATTTAAAAGAACCTTAAATAGTCTTTCTTGTTGCAGAATTGCCTATGACCTCATTGGATGGGGGAGTCTGTATAAACCCAAACCTCATCAATTTTAATGAGGTTAGTTTTTCTATTTTCAATATTTTCTTATCATAATATCCAAGCAAGAGAACACACTTCCCCCTCCAACCTTTCTTTCTCCCCTTCTCAATTTAAAGTGCTAATTAGTACCTTGGAGGCCAAGTGAAGGTCACTGGAGAGGAAAAGCGCCTGGATAATAAGCCATGAAATACAGCTCAAAGAAAATTCCCACTTGAGAGCTGGAAGGGATCACAGAGGTCAAATAATTCAGCTGTCTTACACTGGAGGCCTCTGAGGGCTTAAACAAGTTGCTCAGAGTCAACTGCTAATGAGAAAGCTGGAACCAGAAACCACGTTTCCAAACTCTTGTTTATTGTTCTTTCTGTTACATCATAGATGCACATAAGACTGTATCCCCAGGAGGATAACACAAACTGTATATGAGTGGCTGTAGAACAGCCGTTGATTTTTCCTTTTGTATGGGGCTAGTCATACACCAGGGAACTTCCCTGATGGCTCAGCTGGTAAAGAATCCAACTGCCAATGCAGGAGATGTAAGAGAGACGAGTTCGATCCCTGGGTTGGGAAGATCCCCTGGAGAAGGAAATAGCTACCCGCTCGGGTATACTTGCCTGGAAAATGCCATGGACAGAGGAGCCATGGAATGGACATGGAGTCATGGAATCGAGCCATGGACAGCGGGCTACAGTCCATGGGGTCGCAAAGAGGTGGACATGACTGAGTGTGCGTGTGTGTACACATGCACACACAGTCATATATCAGATCACATCCAATTTAATGGTTTTAAAGTATGTATTGGTTGTTATCTCCAAAATTCTCTTTGGAACGAGTTAGAGGTTCAGTTCAGTTCAGTTCAGTCGCTCAGTTGTGTCCGACTCTTTGCAACCCCACGGACCGCAGCACGCCAGGCCTCCCTGTCCGTCACCAACTCCCAGAGTTTACCCAAACTCATGTCCATTGAGTCAGTGATGCCATCCAACCATTTCATCCTCTGTCGTCCCCTTCTCCTCCTGCCTTCAATCTTTCCCAGCTTCCAATTTGATGGTTTTAAAGTGTGTATTGGTTGTTATCTCCAAAATTTTCTTTGGAATGAGTTAGAGGTAAGTAGATGATAAAAAGGAAATGAGAAAATCAATCAATCTAATGCTTGTTTCCTTACTGAGGCCCAGGCTTTATGTTCAATAACCTCCTGAACAGGTCCATCTGGACATTCCAGATAGGCATTAGAGAATAAGCATTTCCCCATTATATGCATATTCTCTCCTAACACTTGCTCCTTCCACCCTTTATACTTTATCATTATTTACTCAGGACCTTTAGGATCATTCTCAACTCTTCTTTCCCTCATTCCACACATCAACTCAATCACCAACTCTCTCCATTTAATCTCCTCTCACTCTTACATCATAAACAGTTTCCAAATCCTATACTTCCTTACCACCTGCACTTCCGTTGTCTTAAATCAGGCTACTCTTACCCCTTATTAAAGCTATTGCAACATGCTTTGTCCTATTTTCCTGCCTCCAGCCTCATAGTTGGACATTTCTTTTTTACACTATTTTCGGAGTGATCTTTTTAAAGTGTAAGTTGTATCACCCCATAAACTATGCTTAAAACCTACAATAATTCCCCATCAATAATAGGATAAACCTTAGCACAGTACACTCAACTTTCTATGATATGGCCTCTGCTTATCATGTTATCCCCACCTCCGATCCCTCTTCAGGATGTGCTTACCCATGCTCCAGCATGATCAGGTTGTTAGGAGCCAACCAAACTTGCTTCTCCTGCCTGGTGAAAGCTTATTCATTCAGCGCATCCCAGACATCACCTTCTCATTCATGTCGTCCTTGACATTACTTTATTCTTCTCTACAGCTGGGGTGAAATATCTTTTTCTCGGCATCTCTGTACCTTACCTATCTTCTATGCTCTCATGTAATTTTCCCCAACATTTTATCATGAAAATTTTCAAGCAGACAGAAAAGCTGAAAGAATTTTGCATGATTTTGCAAATAACATTTTACTCTGCTTACTTTGTTACAACACTACCCAACCATCAATACATCTTTTTAAAAAATGCATTTCAAAGTATTTGCAGATATCAATATAATGCCTTCCAAATAATTCAGAATACATATCATTCAGAGTTTTGTTGTATGTGTTAGAAGTTCATTTACAAAACATTACTGAGTAGTATTCCATTGTTTTGCTGTATCACAGCTTTTTTTTTTTTTTAAAAATCCATCATCCAACTGATGCACACTTGGGCTGTTTCTAGTTTCTGGCTATTATAAATAAAGCTACTATGAATATTCTTGAACAAGTTTTTTGGGATATGTCTTCAGTTCTTTTGTGTAAATGCTAGGATTAGAATTTATGGTCATAGAATATTTTGTTGTTGTTCAGTCGCTCAGTCATGTCCCACTCTTTACAATCCCATGGACTGCAGCACGCCAGGCTTCCCTGTCCTTCACCATCTCCCGGAACTTGCTCAAACTCATGTCTATTGAGTCAGTGATGCCATCCGACCATCTCGTCCTCTGTTGTCCCCTTCTCTTCTTGCCTTCAATCTTTCCCAGCACCAGGGTCTTTTCTAATGAGTTGGCTCTTCACATCTGGTGACCAAAGTATTGGAGCTTCAGCTTCAACATCAGTCTCTCCAATGAGTATTCAGGATTGATTTTCTTATTTAGTTTTAAAATAAACTGCCAACTTCTGCCTTAAGTGATTTTACCATTTCATAATCCTACAAAAAATGTGTTGCTTCACACCTTGCCAGCATTTGGTGTTGTGAGACCTTTAAAATTTAACCATTCTGTAGGAGAAAATAATAGCAAATGAAGCAACAGACAAACAATTAATCTCAAAAATATACAAGCAACTCCTGCAGCTGAATTCCAGAAAAATAAACGACCCAATCAAAAAATGAGCCAAAGAACTAAACAGACACTTCTCCAGAGAAGACATACAGATGGCTAACAAACACATGAAAAGATGCTCAACATCACTCATTATTAGAGAAATGCAAATCAAAACCACAATGAGGTACCATTTCATGCCAGTCAGAATGGCTGCTATCCAAAAGTCTGCAAGCAATAAATGCTGGAGAGGGTGTGGAGAAAAGGGAACCCTCCTACACTGTTGGTGGGAATGCAAACTAGTACAGCCACTATGGAGAACAGTGTGGAGATTCCTTAAAAAACTGGAAATAGAACCGCCATATGACCCAGCAATTCCACTGCTGGGCATACACACTGAGGAAACCAGAACTGAAAGAGACACGTGTACCCCAATGTTCATCGCAGCACTGTTTATAATAGCCAGGACATGGAAGCAACCTAGATGTCCATCAACAGATGAATGGATAAGGAAGCTGTGGTACATATACACAGTGGAATATTACTCAGCCATTAAAAAGAATACATTTGAATCAGTTCTATTGAGATGGATGAAACTGGAGCCCACTACACAGAGTGAAGTAAGCCAGAAAGAAAAACACCAATACAGTATACTAATGCATATACATGGAATTTGAAAGATGATAATGATAACCCTATATGTGAGACAGAATAAGAGACACAGATGCATAGAACAGTCTTATGGACTCTGAGGGAGAAGGTGAAGGTGGGACGTTCTGAGAGAATAGCATTGAAACATGTGTATTATCATATGTGAAACAGAATACCATTCCAGGTTCGATGCATGAGACAAATGCTCAGGGCTGAGGCAATGGGATGACCCAGAGGGATGGGATGGGGAGGGAGGTGGGAGGGGGGTTCAGGATGGGGAACACATGTAAACCCATGGCTGATTCATGTCAATGTATGGCAAAAACCACTACAATATTGTAAAGTAATTAGCCCCCAACTAAAATAAATAAATTTATTAAAAAATAATAATAAAATAAAATAAAATTTAGCCATTCTGGTAGATGTGTAAAGGTATCTATTTTGGTCTCTCATATAATTTTTAGTTAATTGATCTGTCTTCCTAGACTTTGAACTTCTTGGAGACAGGCACTTTAGTCACTTCCTATGTTTCCTGAGCCCAATAACATCTGACACAGAATAGTGCCTGGAGTGGGAGAATGCATTCATTCTGGTAGGGATTCACCTGGCTGCCATATGTAGGAGCATACACAATTCAGAATTGGATGTATATCTGGGTGAAGAAAAGTGTGTTTGAGAAGTCTGTCAACAGCATAGTAGAATGTAGGAACCACTGGGTTTGTCTAGGCTGTTTATGGGTGTAGAAACCTGATATATTAGATCCAGAGAGTGTGAATTGTGGGGCTGGAGCTCTCCCTGGGAGGTAGGAAGTAGTGACATTGGTTTGGAGGAGTAAAGAGCTGGAAGAATAGTGGACAGAGAGAGAGAAAGTTAAAGGGATTTTATCAGATCTGGCTAAGAATTATGAAATAATGAAAATTTCAAAGTAATAATCATAAATATCAATGCTCCATTTGAATTTATAGAATTACTATCTTTTGTTATTTCTGCTTCTATAGAAAAATGTTAGCTTACTTGTTTCTCTTCAGAGATTTCGGTATTTTGGATAAACAAAGTTAAGTAGCTATTTATTTTCTAACTCTGATAATGAAAATTAGAAGAGACTAAATCCTACATTACTGAATTGAAATATGAAGTAGATCTTCACATTACATTGCTACCCTGATTATGACAAATATTCTACTTGACATTTTGTTGTTAATACTTTATTCCTTTTATCCTTATAGCATTCTGATATTTAGAATGACTTACACCATCAACTTGCACAAACAGAATTAAAATTGGCTAATACATATGTAGTGGAAAATGCAGGCAAATATTTGACTGTCACTAAGTCATCTGAATTTGGTTGTCTGTCTTGATTAAATCACTATGATTGTGCTGTCCTTTCTTTCACCCTGAGAACCAGAGATCAAATTGCCAACATCTGTTGGATCACAGAAAAAGCAAGAGAATTCCAGAAAAACATCTACTTCTCCTTCATTGACTACGTTAAAGCCTTTGACTGTGTGGATGTGAAGAACTGATTCATTGGAAAAGACCCTGATGCTGGAGGGTTGAAGGCAGGAGGAGAAGGGGATGACAGAGGATGAGATGGTTGGATGGCATCACCAACTCAGTGCACATGAGTTTGGGCAAGCTCTGGGAGATGGTGAAGGACAGGGAAGCCTGGCGTGCTGCAGTCCGTAGGGTCGCAAAGAGTGGGCCACCACTGAGTGACTGAATAACAAGGTGGCACTAGTGGTAAAAAGAACCCACCTGCCAGCACAGGAGACATAAGAGATGCGGGATTGATCCCTGGGTCAGGAAGATCCCCTAGAGGAGGGCATGGCAACCCACTCCAGTGTTCTTGCCTGGAGAATCCCATGAACAGAGGAGTCTTGTGGCTACAGTCCATACCGTTGCACAGAGTCAGATGTGACTGAATCAACTTAGCACGAACATATGTAAATGGGTAGAGCCTCTTCTTCAGAGTCTGGGCTAAGCCCTCTGAAGCATTTTGATAAGCACACTTCCCATGGTTACTCCCCATCTTCTCTCTCCACCAGCAATGAGAAGTTGGTTATTTCACTCACTGCCAACCAATGTCAGACTGATCACTGCCCTAGTTCAATTACTGCCACCTCCAACACAATGCCATTTAATAAACACTCTATATTCAGCAGGGCTTCCCTGGTGTCTCAGATGGTAAAGAATCCATCTGCTATTCAGGACACCTGGGTTCAATCCCTGGGTTGGGAAGATTCCCTGGAGGAGGGCATGGCAACCCATTCCAGTATTCTTGCCTGGAGAATCCAAGAACAGAGAAGCCTGGTGGGCTACAGTCCATGGGGTAGCAAAGAGTTAGACATGGCTAAGCGACTAAGCACACACTCTTTGCAACTAGTTAGTCACCCTTATTCAAAAGCTCCTGAAAACAAAGCTCATCCACAAAACCTTCCCTGATGGACATGGAAGAGATGCCTTCATCTCATTTGACCCTGCTGTCCAATCAAGACCTGGTTTAATGTTCTTATCTACTACCCATAATCTGTCTCCAAGATGAAAAGGAATAAGTCTATTCAACTTTTTAAAAACTACAGTCCTTAAATATTGTAAGTTCTATAATTAGACACTTACATATTTCATACAATTGATGATGCAATAACGATAGTTTCAGAGAAGCAAAATCTTTAACTGCTTTATATTGCTCACCTCATTCAGTGATACCAATAGACTGTTAGTTAAACTAGTAATAAATTTCTGTAGTTATAAAATTTGTATTTAGGATGCAATATATGTTCCTACTATTATTTGCTTTTGAAGTGGGACACATTCACTGTAACTTTTCCTTGAAAATTTAGATGGTTAGAGAAATAAAGGTTGTTTTTATTAAATTGTAGTGGCTAGATTATATGTGTCTTTTCCCCCTAAGCTGCCTCAAATTAATTTTAGAAAATGTACATTTACGTATAAAAAGATGAAATAAATGCACAAAGAAAAAATTAATAAAAGTTCCCCACCCCCCAAACTCTGAGATTCAAATTCCTCATTCTTCAACTCTCAGAAATCTTATATACTGGTTCTTTCTCATTTTCAGAATGGGCAACAGTTTAGATCAGGGGAGTAATAAAAGCAAGCTAAGTTATTTTATTTTATTACTTTTGTATATCCCAAGAGGATGAAGAGTGAAAGGGGAAACATATTTACAATAGTAGCTGATTAGGCTGCACAGTTTAATTCACAGCAGGATTTTCTTTTGAGATCATAAAAATGCCTGTGATGGAATAGGGGATGGAAAAAATTAAACAAAAAAATCCTTTAATCAAAGTGTTGTACTTAAGATACTTTTCACAAGGGAGAAAAAGGAGACTGATTTATTGGAATCGAAATAATTCCTTGGCTCATAAAAATTCTTATTTGGAAGCATTTACCAACTCCTTCTATCATGTCCAGAACTTGTCATTTCTCTCTTTCTCTTCTTCGTATGTAATTACATAGCCCCTTCTCCTATTTCTGAAGGTTGGCTGATTCTCATTTCACTTCTGTAGCCTTTGTCCAAGAATGATACAGGTAAGAAAAAGAAAATGAAAACCAAGGACTTAATCTCTACAGATATACACAAATAATTTAAACCTACTTTCTTGAAATTTTGATCATAGCATCATAGGTATCTTCCTGTTCAACAGGGCTTAGCCGAAAGGCCGTTGATTTGGGGCTTAGAAGACCTATTTTTGTGTGTTATTTTATATTCAGCTGGGCTTCCCCAATGGCTCAGCAGGTAAAGATTCCACCTGCAGTGTAGGATACAGAGGAGACATGGGTTCAATCTCTGGGTCAGAAAGATCCCCTGGAGAAGGAAATGGCAAACCACTCCAGTATTCTTGCCTGGAAAATCCTATGGACAGAGGAGTCTGGCAGGCTGCTGTCCAAAGGTGGCAAAGAGTTGGACATGACTGAGCCACTAAGCACACACATAAACTTCAGCCAAATCATTTAAGCTCTCCGAGTCTTAGTTCCTCATCTCTAAAATGGGGATAAGATTTGTCTAACCCAATTCCCAGGGCTGTTGTGTCAAAATATGTAGAAGGACCTCGTAACCATGAAGCTCAGTATACATATGTTAGTATCACTGTTGCCATTTGACATGTGAGAAAACCAACTGTTCCGAAAGAGTAAGCATTTTCCCTAAGGACACACAGCTGGTTAGTAATAGAGGAGAAAGTAAATGCTGAGTGTCCGAATACCTAAACTGAATTTTATTCCATTGACTCTCTCTGAAGTGCTTTGTTTCATCTTGAAGGAGTTGAGTTTTTCATTCTGTGTGATACGGATTCACTGAGTGGTAAATAAAGTAAAAATTTGAATTGTGTCTTTCAACTTTACAAATTTATACTTGGACTTGAGGTGCATGTTAATCCTCAGAATTTAGAGGAAAGAGAATTCACTGGTGTTGCTTCCTTTTTGCAGACCAGTTGTTTGCCTTTCTCAGGAGGGGGACATGTTTTTGTACCTGAGGAATTCACCTTTATCATGCATTCTCTGCGACAATAGGTGGTGGCCGAGAATCTATGGAAGCTACAGACACAGTATTTGATGGCATGCATCCAAAATATCCAACACCATTCTTCATCTGAAAGATCACCACGGATGGGCGTTCCAAAGATTCTCCTTGGAGTTAAGATGCTGTATGTAAATGACAGAATGTCCCTTTTTCCAGATGAGCAAGTCAATATCCTCTCTTCGTGGTGTTTCAGTTTCTTGTGTTCTAGTTAAATGGGAGTACAAATTAAATGGGAGCAAAGGAGACCTGTGCCAGGAGACCTGTCACCAGAGGTAAGAAATTAATTTTATGGAGTCATAAAGCAGAAAAAAGTGAAAAATATGTGATGGAGACACACAGTGGGGAGGAATCTGTCTGAAGACGATTTTGGCAGTACGAAGATATTTCAACCTTGTACTTCTCGTTACCATTTTGGATTTCTTTCAGATTGTTTTCTTTTTTTGAGCGAACAGCTGGCAGATAGCACACAGGAAATAAAGGACTGCATTGGAGAAAGTGTAGTTTCAAAACAAAAGGTATATAGTGTTGAATACATTGAATAAAGTGAAGGTTCAAGTATAATCCGATGAACCTGACAAAACCAAGTGGTTTTCAACCCAGTCAGAAACCAGGCCAGAAAAAGATATGCTTTGGGAGATGTCAGTTCTTTTTCAAACATCTAGCTACAAAATTACTGTATCAAGAGACATGCCAAAAAGGGATAATATCTACAGACACTTTGGAAACACCTGCAGCAGAAAACACCATCTGTCAGATTAATGAGGGAAGCTGACAGGGATCTGAGGGTAACAAGGAGAGAGAGGGAAATGGATTTTGTTGGCTATAGTTGCTGAAAGTGTGTGTGCAAGTATAGGAAATAACTTGAAGGAAAGGTGGGAAGGGATAATGCCTTAATTTCACTCTATGGTGGTGGAGTAGAGAGTTCTTGGATCTTGGAGCCAGAGCAGCCTGCTTTATATCCTAGTTTTGTTTCTTATTAGCTTGACTGTGAGGTCTGTAAAGGAAGGATGAAGTATCACTTGGGAAAATCTTCAGCTAAACATATAGGACACCCAGCCAACAATGGCTTAAGTAGTAAAAACATTAAATCATATCCCTTTATGGGCTTCTCTGGTGGCTCAGTGGTAAAGACTCCGCTTGCCAATGCAGGAGACACGGGTTCCATCCCTGATCTAGGAAGATCCCACATGCCACAGACCAACTAAGCCCGTTAGCCACAACTATTGAATCTGTGCTCTAGAGCCTGGGAGCCACAACGAGAGAAGCCATCATAATGAGAAGCCCATGCACCACAACTAGAGTAGCCCCCTGCTCGCTGCAGCTAGAGAAAAGCCTGCGCAGCAACAAAGACCCAGCACGGCCATAAATAAATAAATAAAATTATAAAAAGAAAGAAAAAACAGAAAAGCTAATGTAAAGCTAAAAAAAAACCCCGATTAATTTATTTAAAAAATTATGTCTCTTAAAAAGAAGTCGTATGACTTCCTTGGTGATTCAGTGATTAAAACTTCACCTTTCAATGCAGGTGATATGGATTCAATCCCTGGTTGGGGAGCTAAGATCTCACACGCCTTGTGGCCAAAAAATACCCCAGCAAACATAAAACAGAAGAAATATTGTAACAAATTCAATAAAGACTTTAAAATGGTTCACATCAAAAAAATCATAAAAAAAAAGTCTGAAGGTCAGCTTTGCAGGGCTGAGGCAGCATCTTAACAATGTCATCAAGGGTCCAAGCTCCGTTTTTTGGGGTTTTTTTGCTTTGACATCCAGAGTATTATTAGGCTGGTCAAGTCATCATCCCAAGATGGCCATCTTAGCTCAAAAACAATGCCTCCCATAATCATATTCAGAGCAGAAAGGCAAAGCCTGGGAGAAACACAGCTCTCTCCTCACAAGGCTCTGGTCTTTATGTGGGAAGATACTCTTTCTCAAAAGTTCTCTGACTGACTTCTCCTTATGTCTCATGTCCAGAATTGGGTCATCTCTGGCCCCATCAGCCAGTGATTTAGTGCGGGAACGGAGTTGGCCCCATCTTCTTGGCCAAGATCTGACAGCATCTAACTCAGTCTGTTGCAAGTAATATCTGTCTGATAGGGGGGTTAGCATGGGAGATAATACATATAAATCTGGTAGCACTTTGCTTAGCCCATCTCAGATGCAGTTTAAATGATCATTATTATAACTTTAAGCATTATTAGTATTTTCCTACAATCTTTTATTGCCCCATGAACATTTAAATATAGTTGTGCTTAGCATATAAAATTTTGGACTCTGCTTTCACTTCATCATATTTGTAGTTTAAGCATCTCCCAGTATTTCTACATAGTCTCACTAATATCACTTTAAAAATGATTGTGTGAAATACAATCTGTCAAATGACTGCAATAGAATTTATTTTCATATATATTGTATGCTTCCAGTTATTTTTCAATATTTTAAGACTTCTTTGTGTAAAACCATGTATATTTTGGATTGATTATTTAGGATAGATTCCAGGAATGACATTGTTAGGTCAAAGGATGAGGCAGAGATTGGCTAGGTATTTACCAAGCCATGTGGTTTTCCTCCTGAACCACAGGTAAATCACATTTCTTAATCTCCCTTGCAGCCAGGTGTGGCCATTGGGTGGATCCTTGCCAGTGGAATGAGGGCATATATGATGTGCCCTACTTTGGGGCAAAACACCTCTGAAATCTGCTTCTCTCTCTTCTCCCGGATGTCTATGCCCTGAATGACCTTGGTGAAGATGACGGACCCATAACAGCCTGGGACCCTGAATGGTCATGTGGAGCCGAACCTCCCCTCCAGTTCCATGCTACTGCTTAGAATATGGGAAACAAATGCTCACATGTTAAGCTAGTATTGATTTTGGAGTTATTGGGTATGGCTGCTGTTGCCACAACTAATGCAGAAAGTGGTCCCTTGAAATGGTAACCACTGCAATGAATGTCATAAAACTACTTTTATTCCAATTTTCTCAAATTTGGAGCACAATCTTTCAGAATAAAAGAAGAACAACAAAAAGAATTATTTAAATGAAATGCATTAAAATAGTCAAGTTGAAAAATTAATGTGCATATAGGAAGAAAATAAACCCACCTAGGCAAGTGGCTTGGAATGTTCCATAATTAATGTTACTATAACTCAATAACATTTACTTACAATACCAAGCTCCGGGAGATGGTGAAGGACAAGGAAGCCTAGTGTGCCGCAGTCCATAGAGTCACAAAGAGTTGGACACGACTGAGAGACTGAACAACAACAACAACTTTCCACAGTAATTTCGAAGCAGTGCATATATTTATTTTAGTTTGAAGCTATCAATTAAGTAATAAATATTTTTAGATTGTGATGAGTGTTTGTTATTTAAAACGTTTGTAGTGCCCCACGTCTGGAGCATGTTATAGCCACATGGGCAGGCAACTCAGGATACATGAGGACTCTTAGTAGCTTTGGTCTGCACCCCCAGAGTCATACTCTGAAGCTGTAGTTCTGATTCATGCCAGCAGAGGAAATTGTGTTACTTTAAACCATTGGGCAATCTGGAGAAGACTCATGAGAGTCCCTTGGATAGGAAAGAGATCATACCAGTCAATCCTAAAGGAAATCAACCCTGAATAGTCATTGGAAGGACTGTTGGCTGAAGCTGAAGCTCCAATACTTTGGCTACCTGATGATGGCCAACTTCAGGGAAAAAACCCTGATGCTGGAAAAGATTAAAGGGAAAAGGAGAAGAGAGTAGCAGAGGATGAGATGGTTAGTTAGCATCACCAACTCTATTGACATGAATGTGAGCAAACTCTGGGAGATAGTGGAGGGCAGAGGAGCCTGGAGTGCTGCAGTCCACGGGGTTGCAAAGAGTAGGACATAACAGTGACTGAACAACAAAGACAATAATCTGGAGGGCTCCCGAGAGACCGGCTTGATTCTGGGTCCACTAGGGAGCTCTGAACTAAGTGAAGAAATAGTGGCAGAGGCCAATACATTGACTTTTGTTCCCTCTGGGAGGCACAACCTCAAAAGGATAGCTAGGGAAAGTCACGTGGTTGGGAAGCTCATTTTGGGAGGGGGTTTGCCTGAGTCTCTGGGTATGTAATTAATCATGCCCAACAGCTCTGAGTCAGCCAGGTATTTCCCAACTGTTCAGTGAGGAAACACAGATCAAAGTGCAACTCTAGCCTGGGGCGTAGTAAGCATCAAATAATGATGGTGAAGATAACAACCTGGTCACTGGACTTTTCCAGTGACTTTGACTTTCAACTTCTGGGAGCAGGGAATCAAACCCTGCTGAGGCTGGTCTGGTGGGCTTGGTCCCAGTTTCAGTGAGGAGCCGAGAAGACAGCTGGGGAAGTCTGGGGGGAAGAGATCTAGGCACTTGAGTTTGATGCAGGAATAGTACTTCCCAAGGGTGTGAGTTGCAGTTCCATTTTGAAAAAACAAAAATGAAAATATCTGATGCATCTTAACTCTCTCTCCCTAGAGTTAGATAAATTGTCACAGCGAACGGAAGAGCTTTTGGTCAGGAAAAGAGCAAGGTGGACCTACGTGAACTGACTTAGGAAACAGTTCTAGACTATAGTCTCAAGTGAAATAAGCAAATTTCAAGCATGATATATACAGTAAGATAGTTATTTATTTTTTTTAATTATGTAGGAGGGAAAAACAATTCAGTCAACTTAGTTTGATCTAATAAAGTCTTCCCCTCCCCCAATTCAGTCGACTTAGTTCAGTCTAATAGTCTTCCCCTCCTCCCTTCTCTCTCTTTTAAAAAATAAGTTAGAAGTCTTTCAGATTTCCTTTCCTTTCCATCCTCCTCACCAAAGTGGTAACTCCGCAAACCGAGGTACCTGCCAGGTCCTTGCGGTCATGAGGAGCAGTGGTCCCTGTGTCCATGGTCTCTCTTTAGTCCTAAGTATTCTGTACAGAGAGAACGTCCCTAATATTTCTGGCCATTGTTCGCCCTACCAGCAACTGTGTCTTAGTTTGGCAGCTGGTAAACCCTTGATCTCTTCTTTCTGCTTAGCCTGTGGAACTCCCAACTGCGCTGGGTGCTGAATGTCCCTTGAAGTCTGCCTGTGACTTCTACTCTGTCTCCAGTCAGGGATAGTTATCATCTTCTCCAAACCACAGGATTGCCTGGCCTGGTTAAGCCACCGGCTTCTCAACCTGTGCCATTTATCCATACTTTCAAGGGAAAATGGAAACTATTGAATAGCTTCCGTGCCTCATGGCAGCAGAGGGAGACCTCCAACTCAGAACTTCCTTTGGTTTAAATACTGTAGTCACTTAAGGGGGGTTCCTCCTTTCAGAGCCTTGTTTTAGGAAGTGGGGGAAAGTCCTTCATACTGTGCCCTCACCTTCCTCCTCAAGCTAACACATTTCTCTCTCTCTCTCTAGGATTTTCACTAGAATTGGAGTGGTTGTCATACATATTTTTTCCATGAGTTCTTCCTGCAGCCATATATTTCTTCTTTTCACAGTCCTTTGACAAGAATGGACAGGGTTTCTAATTCCTCTATATGGTGAGTTTGTTTTAGTAAAGCCTGTAATAAGCTCATGATCTAGGTCACTAAGGTTGAATCTAAAGGCGGCTAAAAATATTAAAAACTCTTTTCTCTGTCAACAATAAAGCCTTGCTTTAGGATTACTGTATTTTATCAATTTGAAGATGCCATTATTGTAAAATGCACTATTATTTTACATACCATTAAGACTATGATACACTGTCTTAATGATAGTTCTCTGGAAGGCATGAATTGACCATAGCAGTCTCTTTTTGGAGTAGAATCTTTTTTATCTACATCAAGGGACTTGGGATTTCCTTTTGCCTTTAATCACGATGCTTGGCAAATGATGGGCAACCCTTTCCTAAGTGAGTCAGTAAAATAGTGTAACTGAGTTTTACAATGGCATGTGTGTATCTTTCTAGGTCCAGCAGAGCTCTTGATTTTTGTTTTGCAACAAAATAGGAATTGTAATCATTTATCTGAGTATTTATCTCCCTATATCAAATTTATTTGAGGGCAAATTCCATTGCCTTGTTTCGCTGCCTTTTTGTATATGCAATATATGTATTTTTTTTAATCCAATGACAAATCATACTGTAATCTTTTTGAAGACAATTTATGCTATAACTGAACTCAACCCAGAAGAAGATGAATAGATTTAGGGAGCAAGGAGACCATTAATTGAGTCTTGAGGTGTTCTTGATGGTGGCCAGACTTAGGTATCCTACCTGCATGTTAACATCTCTGAAGTTAGACTGAAGAGGAAAAGAGGAACACCCAGGACAGTCATATAATAAGAGTGGCTTGAACCATTTTCAATTTCTGTCTTTCTTTAAGGCTCAGGCTGAATGCCCTGTCTGCAATAAATCTTTTCTTGACCTGCTAGAGATCAGATTAGGTTTTCTTTTAGGTTCTTCTCCTGTCATAACCCTTAGCACAGGTTAAAGAAAAAAAAAAAAAAGCTGGTTTGGCTGTATATCTTCTTACTGAAAAAGAAACTCCACAAGGGTTTGTGTAGTAGGTATTTAGTATATATGTGTTGAAAGGAAGGAATAAGGAAGTCATGTCATTCCTCTGCTATAATCCTTACATGGATTTCTATTTCTCTTGAACTAAAACCCAGACTCCTTACCATGGCCCACGAGCCCCCTCCAGCCCTCTCTAGAGCAGCCTCCTCCTCACTCACTAAGCTCCAGTACAGAGTAGCCTCGGGCCAACCTCGGACCCCTTGCCACTTCTAAATCCAGCCTCCACACACGTATCTGACCATGACTCTGCCCTGCTTTCCCATGCTTCCTACATCTCTGCTGCAAAGCAAACCTTCCTCTGTGACCTGCCTTTTCTCGCTAAACAGCTTCCTCTTTCATCCCTTGGACTCGGTTTCTCAGGACGCCATGCTGCTCCTCCTGCTGGTGACCTTGCTTCTGTTCTTTCTTTTATTTTCCTTTATTCTTTAATGCCCAGTTTCTCCCAGAAGCCATTCTTAAACTCCATGCTAGCTAAAGCCCCCCACCCCCACCCCTATGGGCTCCTACACTGTGGATATCTTTGTACCTGGTCACTTACCACTTCGAATTAACGTCATCTCTGGATAGTTGTCTTTCCTATTGACTGTAAAATCCCTGAGAGCAAGATCGATACTTTCTCTACCTTTGCATCCCTGGTGTTAAGCTGCATCAGCTGCACTGTAAATACCAATAAGCATGTGTTGGATTCCCTGGCGATCCAGTGGTTAAGACTCCACACTTCCACGGTAGGGTGAGTGATTTGATTCCTGGTCGGGGAATTAAGATCCCACATACTGTTCAGCATGGCACCCCCTCCCCCGCTCCGCACAATGTGTGTGTGTTAAGTGGAACTAGAACTGAGCTGAGCATCACATACCAGCATACTATTTTCTGAATGGCCAAGCATCTCCTGGTCTAGGGAGAATCACAGGTAACCCAGGGGAGAAGTTTTTCTGGGTAATCCTGGAGATGGTGACGCATTCGATTGCCAGGTGGTGCTTGACTAAGGTCCTCAACCACAGTAAGTGTGAACCCTGTCAGTTGCCCCAGGCTGTGACCCTTTGTGAGCAGGCTGGGGTTCCCTCAGAGCTGCAGCCCTTCCTCACATACTCTGGGAGTCATCTGGGAAAGAGATGGAGGAAAGGCCTCTGGGCAGGGTGAACAGTATGTGCAAAGGCGTGGAGGCCTAGAATGACTGGGGAAAGACTTGCAGTTCTATATGACTGGAGAAGGGGATTTAGGATGAGAAGTAGGTAATAAATCTGGAAAATCTACACTAATAATATTCATAATAACTAGTTTACTGAGTATTTACAATATCTAGGCACTGAGCCAAGGGCTGTAAGGGTGACTGCATTTTGTTCTCCCAACCACACTGCCAGTCATTTGCTTTTGGCTCTTAAATCCATTCCCTCCCATCATCTGGCTTTGCTAGGGATCACAGGAGCTGAGTCCTCAGGTTTCATAGCTAACTGGCAACCAGTCTCACTGGCAGGGTCCAAAGAAGACCCTGATGGGGCAAAAGAAAGCAGGGAGAAGAAAGAAGTTTCTCCCTCTCTTACACTGTCTCTGATCTTTCACAGCAGCTACATCTTCTCTCTGGCCCTGGCTCTGGTTCACAGTTTGCTCCCGTGTTCTTCTTGTTGGCCCAGCTCCCACCAGAAAGGCTCCCTGAAGTCCTGCCAGGGGAGGCTGGATCCTATGCTCCAGAATTATGTTCCTATGGTCCCAGGAGTGTAGTAACATTCTACTGTTGCAAACCTCTGGCTTGCCTGACTGTCCCCTGCTTGACTTCTCAGTCCTTCTCTCATCTGCTGAATAATACTCCATATGCTATATTAAATATCCTCTGTTTGAAATACCAGCGTGGTTTCTGTTTTCCTGACTGGACCTGGACTGACATACTACTGTCTGTGGGAGGCAGGCTGTATTCAGAATCTGTGTCAGGGCTGAGGAAGCTGAGGCTTGAAAGAGTGACAAACTCCAATCTCATAGCTAGGGAGTGGGATGTCAGGGTGTGCTAGCTGGGAGATGGCCTTAGAGTGCAGGAATTGGGTTCAAACCTGAAGGAGGTGGAGACCAGGAAAGGTTTTACTCAGAAGAGTGACACAATCAGAACTGTGTTTTAGAAAGGACAGATTCTCTTCCATCTCCACCAGGGTTGCTTATCCCAACAAACTACCTAGTTTCACACAGATCTAAGTTGCAGAAAGGCACAAAAATGCCTTGATTAATATTGTCTTGCTGTTCTTTTGGTTTTCTTAACCATGTGCTATATTTTCCCACAGATTTAGCTAAGAATCTTTCACTACCGAAAAGTCTTTTGTGTATCAAACCCAACTATTGCCACATGACCAATCAAAGTCTTATGGTCAACAGATTGTTTTCAAGTCTCTGTATGTATTGTGAGAATCTGCAAATACTTATTTTATCAGGATTTTTGGCCCAAAAGTGTACCAGATGCACAAAATGAATCTACAAGATACAAATTATTCATGAGAATGTAAGATTAACTCTACACATTTATACAAATAAATGAGGCAAAATTATGCTTTAATACCTACTTTTGTCTTACAGATAAGCCTGAGGGATCAATAAATTTAATTGCAAAAATTTATAATTATATTGGCCAATCCTAATATATTTTCCCATGGAAACACTGTTCTTTGATATTTTTAAGTTCAGCCAGTTCAAAGTGTCTCTTGATGTTATACAGTCACTATGTATTAATATTCCATAGTTTTTTATTTACCTGGATAAAAACTAGACTCATACAACTCAAAGGTTGCATTTTTTATTCTAGCCCTTTCTATGTGTCTCTCACCTCTTGTTTAGCTTTCTAACCAGCATAAGATTATACAAGATGCAGGTATTGTTCAGTGGGAAAAATTGTGAAAAATGAAAAAAAATCTATTAATCTTTCAATGCCCATTGGAATGAAAATGTACTCTTGCACTTTACATTTCTGATGAAGGATCTTGTGAGCCCATGAGAAGCTGCATATGTACTGATTAAGAGGGCTTCCCTGGTGGCTTAAACGGTAAAGAATCCTCCTGCAATGCAGGAGACCCAGGTTCAATCTCTGGGTGGGTAAAATCCCCTGGAGAAGGAAATGGTATCCACTCCAGTATTTTTGCCTGGAGAAGTCCTTGGACAGAGGAGCTGGTGGGCCACAGTCCATGGGGTTGCAGAGTCAGACACGACTGAGCAACTGAGCACAGCGATTAAGAACATGGATTCTGGATCCCAGGTGTGAATCCAGACTACCTAGTTGCTAACGATTTGTAATCATTTGAATCTCTCTATCCCTCAGTTCTGTCACATGTAACCTGAAGGTAAGAATAATGCCTCTGTCACAGCTTTGTTATGAACATGAACTGAGTTAATAGGTATGAAGCATGTGGGTCATTATTTATTGCTATGAACTCTTATGAGAGTCAGACCGTGGTTTGGTCTGGAAAATTTTTATAAATATTTGTATTTATAAAATAAATAAATATATTTATATTATTTATTTAATTATTTAATATATAATATAAAATTTAACAAAAGTGGGAACCATTAATATATTTATGGGAGGAGAAAAGACAATGGCAAGCAGTACATTTTTCAAACCCCAACTGATAACAACAAACAATTCAGGCTTCGTTTTAGTGGATAACAGCACCATTCATTCTTCCCTGAAACTAGAATGGGAGTCCTTATATTCCATGAAGGCAAGTCTCCAAATGTGGGGCAAAAGAGAGGATGGGGAAGCGGTTGGAGACTGAGTACTATCAGACTCGAGGGAGAGGTGCTGGGGACCTTCTGTGGGACGCTCACGGCTGCACAGACCCTGAGGATTCCCTAGTGGTCCTCTTTCTTTCCTCCCAGTGGCAACAAAGACAGGGCGCCCTGTTTCTCTCTCTTCGGCACCACCTACAGCTTCTGCTCAGGGTTCCTTGCCTGAGCCCAATACAATCTACAGGTGTCTCTAGCCTATGGAGGCTAGCACATTCACTTTTGGAATTTCCAAGTTTAAGAACACATGCTGATAACCGGGAGAATGTAGAACCTTAAAAGAGGACATGGGGCTCCCCTCTCCACTCCTGTCTGTGATCCCCTCTTCCCTTCATGGCTTCTGTGGCTGCTGTGAATTCTTTGCTCTGGCTCCTCACACAGGAAAGACGGTGAGGTGTTTTTTTTTTTTAATTGGAGTTTTGGCTATCCTGCAGGGATCTGACTGATACCTCTCCTTTCGCCAAAAATTGTAAAATAAGAGAACACACAGCGCCAGGCCCTTTGACTCCCCTTCAGAAACTGCCTGCTCTTGGTCTCTTTCCAGGGCCTTTAGCTAGTTGTTTTATAATCAATCTAGAGTTGTTATTTCTGAAATGGTTGGTATCAGAGAATTTTTCTTGGCTTTTCACAGAAATGGAACCCCTATATCTGAACTAACCTTAAAAATTCATCCACTGGGTCCTTAACTTCATTTACTGTAATTTTTCAGTGGTAGAATTTCCTAGTTATTTAAAAATAGTTAGATTTAACTGTTAAAATAATCAATCTTGCTTGTTAATTCTCTTCAGTTCATTTCAGTTCAGTCGCTCAGTCACGTCCAGCTCTTTGTGACCCCATGGACTGCAGCACACCAGGCCTCCCTGTCCATCACCAACTCCAAGAGTTTACTCAAACTCATGTCCATTGAGTCAGTGATGCCATCCAACCATCTCATCCTCTGTCGTCCCCTTCTCCTCCTGCCCTCAATCTTTCCCAGCATCAGGGTCTTTTCCAATGAGTCAGCTCTTTGCATCAGGTGTCCAAAGTATTGGAGCTTCAGCTTCAGCATCAGTTCTTCCAATGAATATTCAGGACTGATATCCTTTAGGATGGACTAGTTGGATCTCCTTGCTGTCCAAGGGACTCTCACGAGTCTTCTCCAACACCACAGTTCAAAAGCAACAATTCTTCGGCACTCAGCTTTCTTTATAGTCCAACTCTCACATCCATACATAACTACTGGAAAAACCATAGCCTTGACTAGACGGACCTTTGTTGGCAAAGTAATGTTTCTGCTTTTTAATATGCTGTCTAGGTTGGTCATAACTTTTCTTCCAAGGAGTAAGCGTCTTTTAATTTCATGGCTGCATCCACCATCTGCAGTGATTTTGAAGTCCAAGAAAAAGTTAATTCTCTTAATATATTGCAATTATTTTAAAATTGTATCTGATGTTTTCTTATCTGGATCTACTGTGGGTCTGGTTTTTTGGTAGTGAAATTACAATTTTACCATCAGCTGAAATTTTAAGATCAGAAATTGAAGGAAGGATAAGTTCATTTCTTGAATGTACTCTTTCTGTTAGTTGTATACCCATTTCTTTGCTTCTCTTTGCCACAATATCTTTAAAAAATGATTTATTCCAAATTCTTCTTGTCTTCATTAATTTTTTCCTTAAACTCAGTCTGATCATTCTTCTCTCTTCAGTTCAGTTCAGTTGCTCAGTCATGTCCTACTCTTTGCGACTCCATGAACCGCATCACGCCAGACCTCCTTGTCCATCAACAACTGTTGGAGTCTACCCAAATCCATGTCCATTGAGTTGGTGATGCCATTCAACCATCTCATCCTCTGTCGTCCCCTTCTCCTCCTGCCCTCAATCTTTCCCAGCATCAGGGTCTTTTCCAATGAGTCAGCTCTTTGCATCAGGTGGCCAAAGTATTGGAGTTTCAGCTTCAACATCAGTCCTTCCAGTGAACACCCAGGACTGATCTCCTTTAGGATGGACTGGTTGGATCTCCTTGCAATCTAAGGGACTCTCAAGAGGCTTCTCCAACACCACAGTTCAAAAACTCTCTTAGCTCTTCACAAAAACCCTTTTTTTAGGTCATTAATGGCCACCATATTGTTAAATCCAGCATTGTTAGTCCTCATCTTTTTGGTTGGTGTGTTGATTATTCCTTCCTGCATGATAAACTTTCTTGGCTACCAAGACACTGAACACTCACTGGTTGTTCCCTTTCTTTTTTCTTTTCTTTCATTATTTCTTAAAGATGCTATGTTCTCTCTATTAAAATTTTTTTATTTATTTGGCTGCAGGTCTTAGTTGCAGCACGTGGGATCTTTGATTTTCATTGTAGCATGTGGGATCTTTAGTTGTGGCATACGAACTCTTAATTGCAATATGTGGAATCTAATTCCCTGACCAGGGATAGAACCCCAGTTCCCTGCATTGGGAATTTGGAATCTTAGCCACTGGGCCACCAGGGAAGTCCCTCCTTCTCTTTCTTCATTATTGTTTTTCCACCGTTCTTCTCTTCCCTTTTATCTCCTCTACCCTCCCGCTTCCTTTCTTTTCATATTTCTTTTTTTTCCCAGTGCTAAATTCTCTACCTTGTCTCTTCTTTAGCTTTACTTATTCCCATGGTGATCATCACCTGTCTCACGGTTTTAAATTTCCTCTATATATTATAACTCCAAAGTGTATCTCCAGCCCAGATCTCTCTTCAAAATTCTGTACTCATCTATTCAATTCTCTACTTGTTATCTACACTGGATGTAAAACAGGCATCTCCAGCTCAGTAGATTCAAAGCTTAACTCCTGCTTGTCATTTTCCTAGACCCACTCCACCTACGATTCCTCCGTCTCAGTTTTTGATGTTTCCCAAATTTCAGACTCTTGAGCCAAAATTCTCACAATGATATCCTCCCCCTGATTAGTTAATGAATGAATTGTGAAAGAGCTTTATTGAGATAGAATTTATATACTATAAAATTAACCTGTTTAAAGTGTACAATTGAAGAGTTTTCAGTATATTTACAGTGTTGAATAGCTGTCACCATAGTCTGATTTTAGGACATTTTCATCATGTTCCCAAAGGAATCCCATATCAGTTAACAATCACTCCCTGTTTTCTCCTCTCCCTGCTCTCCCAAGTCTGTTTCTGTTATCTGCTTTTTTCCACTCTCGGGTTTCAATCATGTTGCATTTTTGTATCCATTTTTTAAATAAACTCATACAAACATTTGGAGTAGGAATGGCAGCTCACTCCAGTATCCTTCCGTGGGAGATCCCATGGACAGAGGAACCTGGCAGGCTACAGTCCATGGAGTTGCAAAGAGTTGGACGTGACTGAATGGATGAGCAGAAACATTAGTATCAAACATTGTACATGATAACTCAGTAAAGATAATTACAGATGCTATGTGATGATATTTTACTCTAGAGAGGATTAACTTTTGCTTCTGGCATTCAGTTAGTCATGGCAACAGCAATCCCAGTTCATGACACCAATCAGGATTGAATGATTCAAACATGGTTTTCGGTTCCTGTGAGGATTGGTCTATTTCTGTGTTCATTCTTACTCTGGAGTAATTAAAAATCCGTTGTACTTCCTAAGCCTATTCTTTTGCCCTCCTGGCCCTGATTTATTGAAGCTGGTATTTGGAGGGAACCTTTCTTCTACTGTCAGATGTTAATGTCCTGTGGGCCTGCAAATTAAATTGACAAAAAGTAGATTAGCAGGAGAAAAAGTTTACTTGTGTGTATAATGTGTATGCATGCAGGAGTACCCAGTTGTGACTAACTCAAATGGGTGGTTAGATTTGGGGCTTATACACCTAACAGAGTAAGACAAAGGGAGTTGGGAGAAAAGGCTTCTCTGGAAAGAACAAATAGGTTTCTTTAGGGAAGACAAATGGGTTTTTAGGAGAACAAACAAAAGCTAAGAAGGTTTGCAGTGTTTGTTTTTGCAGGTGCAAGCAGTCTTTCTGTCATAGCCATGAAACCCCCTGGAGAGATTTATGGTAGGTTTACTCCTGGTCTCTCCTGGAAATACACCTATCCTGAAAACGGAATTTATGGAGCCTCATTTCTGAAAAGTTTCTGCTTTAGCCAGATAAGTGAAGCTCCAAGGAAGCTTCTTTCTTCATCTGTTGAGTTTCAAAGGTTTTCTACTTAAACTAATCTTTACACTAATTCTGTGGTTCTCAGTGAGTTCCTGCAAAGTCTTCATTCAGCTTACTCAGACTCTCAGATGCTTTCTGGAATTAGAAAACTGGGAAAACCATCTTTAAACTCTATACTATTCTCTCTTGGGTTTCTTTCTATTTTGGTTTTATAATCTTCGGCATCTAGAGGGTTTTCCAGTGACTTTCAATAGAATAAAAAAAATTTCATCCAAATTTTCTATGTGTTCTTGGCAAGACGGTTAGATTAAAAATGGCCTTACTCTGCCATTGCAAGAAGGAGGACATTTCAGGTGCCATTTGAAGGACTAAAAAAAAAAACAAAACAAGATAAGTACACAATAGTTCTTTTTATACTGCTGCGCCTCTTTATACTTGCAGTTGTTAGCAATCCCTCAAAGTCTGCAACCTCTAACATTAAGTTCTTTGAGTTCTAACTGGAGTCAGTTCCAGGCTTAATCACCTGGAGGCAGTGTAAATATATCCTTGGTTTCTCACATGAGCTCATCAGAATATTTTCCTCTAGTTAACAAGACAAGGGACGGGACTTGTGAAGCTACTTTGTCATATTTGCTGCCAGTATGAACAAGCAGTCAGACGTAGAATGTGGGAGGGTATCATACACTTTTCTCCATCCTCTTGCAAGAAAACTTTTACTCCACCTAGGTCTCTGTTTTCCTCTCATCCTTCCATGGATCTCTGCTGTCTATGAGGCTCTGAATACTTAATACATTTGAGTTTTACATGCTCTTTTCATTTAACTGTTCCCCTAAAATCTTCTTTGTTCCTAAGTGTGGCCTACTCACCCAGATCTATTTTGTATATATCATTTTGGAAGCTATTATTGTTCCTCATCAGAAAAGATTATTATTACTCGGTTCTGTTTCCTACTTTTTTCACACTGGTTGAAAGAAAATTGCTTTGAGAAATCTACTTTTCTCCCTACTCTTTTGCTTTTTAAAATGACATTTGTCCAGGCAGACTAATTCCACTTTAATTGCTCAGAAGACTCCTTATCTTTTGACACTGTCAACTAAATTATTTGAAATTAGGTAGAACAAGAACCCCTTAGAAGAAATGGAGTGGCCATCATAGTCAACAGAAGAGCCCAAAATGCAGTAACTGGATGCAATCTCAAAAATGACAGAATGATCTCTGTTCATTTCCAAGGCAAACCATTCAATATCACAGTAATGCAAGTCTATGCCCCAACAAGTAATGCTGAAGAAGCTGAAGTTGAATGGTTCTATGAAGACCTACAAGACCTTCTAGAACTAACAATAAAAAAAAGATGTCCTTTTCATTGTAGGGGACTAGAATGAAAAAGTAGGAAGTCAAGAAATACCTGGAATAACAGGCAAACTTGGCCTTGGAGTACAGAATGAAGTGGGGCAAAAGCTAATAGAGTTTTGCCAAGAGAAGGCACTGGTCATAGAAAACACCCTCTTCCAACAACACAAGAGAAGACTCTACACATGGACATCACCAGATGGTCAATACCGAAATCAGATTGATTATATTCTTTGCAGCCAAAGATGGAGAAGCTCTGTAGAGTCAGCAAAAACAAGACCAGGAGCTGACTGTGGCTCAGATCATGAACTCCTTACTACCAAATTTGGACTTAAATTGAAGAAAGTAGCGAAAACCACTAGATCATTCAGGTATGACCTAAATCAAATCCCATAAGATAATACAGTGGAATGACAAATAGATGCAACGGATTAGATCTGCTAGACAGAGTTCATGAAGAACTATAGATGGAGTTTCAGGACATTGTACAGGAGGCAGTGATCAAGACCATCCCCAAGAAAAAGAAATGCACAAAGGCAAAATGGTTGTCTGAGGAGGCCTTACAAATAGCTATGAAAAGAAGAGAAGCAAAAGGCAAAGGAGAAAAGGAAAGATATACCCATCTGAATGCAGAGTTTCAAAGAATAGCAAAGAGAGATAAGAAAGCCTTCCTCAGTGATCAGTGCAGGAAATAGAGGAAAACAATAGGATGGGAAAGACTAGAGATCTCTTCAAGAAAATTAGAGATACCAGGGGAACATTTCATGCAAAGATGGGCTCAACAAAGGACAGAAATGGTATGGACCTAACAGAAGCAGAGGATATTAAGAAGAGGTGGCAAGAATACACAGAACTGTACAAAAAGATCTTCATGACCCAGGTAATCATGATGGTGTGATCACTTACCTAGAGCCAGACATCCTGGAATTTGATGTCAAGTGGGCCTTAGGAAGCATCACTACAAACAGAGCCAGTGGAGGTGATGGAATTCCAGTTGAGCTATTTCAAATCCTAAAAGATGATGCTATGAAAGTGCTGCACTCAATATGCCAGAAAATTTGGAAAGCTCAGCAGTTGCCACAGGACTGGAAAAGGTCAGTTTTCATTCCAATCCCAAAGAAAGGCAATGCCAAAGAATGCTCAAACTACTGCACAATTGCACTCATCTCACATGCTAGCAGAGTAATGCTCAAAATTCTCCAAGTCAGGCTCCAACAGCATGTGAACCATGAACTTCCGGAGGTTCAAGCTGAATTTAGAAAAGGCAGAGGAACCAGCGATCAAATTGTTAACATCTGTTGGATCATCGAAAAAGCAAGAGACTTCCAGAAGAACATCTATTTTTGTTTTGTTGATTATGCCAAAGCCTTTGACTGTGTGTACCACAACAGACTGTGGAAAATTCTTAAAGAGATGGGAATACCAGATCACCTGACCTGCCTCCTGAGAAATCTGTATGCAAGTCAAGAAGCAACAGTTAAAACCAGATATGGAACAACAGACTGGGTCCAAATGGAGAAAGGAGTACATCAAGGCTGTATATTATCACCCTGCTTATTTAACTTATATGCAGAGTACATCATGAGAAATGTTGGACTGTATGAAGCACAAGCTGGAATCAAGATTGCCAGGAGAAATATCAATAACCTCAGGTATCTGGATGACTCCACTCTTACAGCAGAAAGCGAAGAAGAACTAAAGAGTCTCTTGATGAAAGTAAAAGAGGAGAGTCAAAGAGTTGGCTTAAAACTTAACATTCAGAAAACTAAGATCAAGACATCTGGTCCCATCACTTCATGGCAAATAGGTGGGGAAACAGTGGAAACAGTGACAGACTTTATTTTTTGGGGGCTCCAAAATCACTGCAGATGGTGACTGCAGCCATGAAATTAAAAGACACTTGCTCCTTGAAAGAAAAGTTATGACCAACCTAGATATCATGTTAAAAAGCAGAGACATTACTTTGCTAATAAAGGTCCATCTAGTCAAAGCTATGGTTTTTCCAGTAGTCATGTATGGATATGAGAGTTGGACTGTAAAGAAAGCTGAGTGCCGAAGAATTGATGCTTTTGAACTGTGGTGTTGGAGAAGACTCTTGAGAGTCCCTTGGACAGCAAGGAGATCCAACTAGTCCATCTTAAAGGAAATCAGTCCTGAATATTCACTGGAAGGACTGATGCTGAAGCTGAAGTTCCAATACTTTGGCCACCTGATGCAACGAGCTGACTTTTTTGAAAAGACCCTAATGCTGGGAAGGATTGGGGGCAGGAGAAGGGGGTGACAGAGGATGAGATGGTTGGATGGCATCACTGACACGATGGACATGAGTTTGAGTAAACTCTTGGAGTTGGTGATGGACAGGGAGGCCTGGCGTGCTTTAGACCAATGGGTCACAAAGAGTCGGACACAACTAAGCGACTGAACTTAACTGAACTGAGAACAATAAAACTATGTAATTAGGTCTGACATTTTAAGAATCTTTTGCATCAGATTTTGTAATCTGTATCTGGCCTGAATTTTTTCTACGCATCATACAAATAATTTCATATTTCCAGTTGTAGATCTAACAATTGCTAAATGTTAAACAATTTATGTTATAATGTATTTCTTTAAAGGAAAATGTGACATCGTCCACTTGTTAGAACTCTGGTGGCCCTGTTTTTTCTGCCTCTGGTTTCAACTCAATGCCTGTGGGTTGAGAGTGTCCTCTAGGAACTAACATGATCCTGTGAAAGTTAGGAATTCAAGGTAAAAGCCAGGGATTGAGGGAAAGTGTGAGAATTGTCAATAGATATATAAAACCAGGTTATGGAATTGTGTGAGATCATTGAGGGGTGATTATAAATAGAGAAGCAAAGAGATCTAAGGCTGAGTCTAGGGGATTCTAACAACTAGAATTCAAAGAGAGAAATTCTAGCAATGAAAACGGATACAGAGCCATCAGTGAGTTAGAGGAGAACCAAGAGAGAGTGGTGTCCAAGACACCAAGAAGTGAAAGCAGAAGTATGTTCAGAACTATAAAATTTCCCCCTGAGCACTGCACTAACATTTTTTATCATCCTTGGCACTTTTTGTCATATTCCAGAGTTACTGAGACTCTATGAATGAGAATCTGTGTTTCTAGAACTTACTTAGTGGACTTTTCAGAATACTTTGGGAAACACTGTGCTGGATCCTCTCTTACATAAAGGAAGGATATACATTAAAAATAATTCATATGTTAAATTCCACTGCTGTGAAAGCTTCCCTTTAAAGCAGTTTGTTTTTTTCCTTTAGGATATATTTTATATCTGTATTTTTTTTTTAATGTGTGTGTGTGTGCTCAGTTGTGTCCAACTCTTTGTTTACATATTTCAGTTGTAAGAGATAAATATAGAAAACTCTTAGGATTTAAAGATTCAAGATCTTAAAATGGAATTTGCAGAAAGTATTTTGGGAAATGCTCTCCTTGCATTTAGGGAAGGTATGGTGCATTGAGAATAGGCCAAAAGTTAAATATCACAGTTATGAAAACCTCCCTTTAAGGCAATTGTTGTTTCCTCAGTTGTTCTCTATTAACTTTATCTACATCAGTTTCCTGAATTCTTACATTTTAAACTAAAATTTCAGAGTGGCCTCTTGCTGCCAGATAGCATTTTCTTTCTCACTCACAAGCTTGAGCATCAGAGTTAATGGAATATACAATACGTATTTCCAATGCTGTAATTCTGGTACTTGTTTTTAGAGTAAAGCCACTGATTTGGCAATAAAATTCTACAGCAATAGCTGTCTTTCATCAGATAATGGACAAACACTGTCTTTGTGTTGCAAGATCAAAATGTCCCTGCTTTCCTGAGTTAAATTTCCTCTTTGATTACAATGACATCATCCAATTATTTTGATACATTGATAATACAGTGTCTTTTTGCATATATCCTATCAAAAGTAAACTTTGTTTGCATCCCATCAAATGTAATGATACCATTAAAATTTTCTCTTAAGTCGCTTAATTGCACTAGATAATAAAAAGCACGGTGGTTAGTCCAGTGGTAAGTCTTATGGTTTGAGCAGTCACAAGCTGTTAAATTGGAGATCAATTGTTTTTGTAAATTCCTTCTTTATCAAATACATTTTTATAATTCTTACATATGCAGTAAGAAGACACAGAAGCACTCAGAGTTTTCTGAAAGACAGGGTTTCTATCTAACTAGGATAGTATAATTTATAGGATTTTAGGGCCATAAAGAAGGCTGAACACCAAAGAATTGATGCATTTGAACTGTGGTGTTGGAGAAGACGCTTGAGAGTCCCCTGGACTGCGAAGAGATCAAACCAGTCAATCCTAAAGGAAATCAATCCTAAATATTCATTGGAAGGACTGACACTGAAGCTGAAACTCCGATACTTTGGCCACCTGATGCACAGAGCCGACTCATTAAAAAAGACCCTGAATCCAGGAAAGATTGAAGACAGGAGGAGAAGGGGATGACAGAGGATGAGATGGTTGGATGGCATCACCGACTCAATGGATATGAGTTTGAGCAAGCTCTGGGAGATGGTGAAGGACAGGGAAGCCTGGTGTGCTGCAGTCCACGGGGTCACAAAGAGTCGGACACGACTGAGCAACTGAACAACAGCAACATGTTTGTTATATACTTTATGACTTAATTTTATTGCCCAATATATGATAAAGGCCCTGTTGTGGCCTGGCATATTCTGGTCACTTACTTTATACCTCATCTTTAGAACCTAGGATTTTACCAGCGTTAGATTCTGAAGGCAACATGTAGGGCAAAAGGAAAAGAGACTGGAAAATCCTTCAAAACTGTTCTCAAAATGTGATCGGCAGAAAAGCACATCAGCATCAGAGAGCTTATCTGAAATGCAAATTCTCAGGTCCACTGAATTGGAATGGTGATGTTGGAGCCTCAGAATCTGGTTTTAACAAGAATCTGGGTGATTCTGTTGGCTGCTTGAGTTAAATTCCCTGAGGATAAATTACTGGGCCAATGGGTTGATCATTTCTATGGTTCCTGATACTGTTTCAGATCAGATGCCTGCTTAGAAAGGGATGCTGACTAAATCTGGAACTGTATGAGGTCACCACAGCATGATCTCTATGGAGATATTTTCCTGAAATATCAATTTATTGCTTACAATTGATGTCAATTAGAGGTTTATTTGTCTAGTGTCTTAACTTCCTGACCCTCCTTGTGGTTATTCTATGGGTCAGTGAGGTTAGCTCTGGTGCGTGACCCCACATCTATCTGAGACTTACGCTCGTGAGTTGCTCTCACGTTCATTTGAATCGATGAAATAATCATAGGTCTATTTACTCTTATGGAAAGCAATCAAAACATTTGAGAGGTCAAAACTGGATTAAATGCAGAAAAATAGAGGCACAGACAAAGGGAAGGAAGGAGCATGGATTGCTTGTGGTCTTCGTTGCTCTGGGCCCACCCTAACTCCTGCTGACCACTGCACTAATCCATGAGGGCTGGGTAGCTAAGTGAGGTATGCGTAACTTACGAATTTCCAGGGAATCTGGAAAACTTACACTGCCATTAGCTATAAATGTGCTGAGTTATCCAAACCTCCCCTGGGTTTAATTGAAAAGTCCTATCTACCCTGTTATTTTTGCTCCTGCTCTTCTTCAGCTTAGCTGGCAGTCCTTGAACCCAGATGCAGCACCCCAAAGGGAGTGCTGTGTGGTGTTTGGTCATGGCTCACGCCGAGGTCCTGCCATCTCTCATCATGTATCCCCATGCTCCAGAACCTTGACGGGCAGCACCTTGTTCCTTAGGGAAAGCATGCATCTCTAAGCTCTTGTTGGGGAATGGAGTCATTATTTCACAACATTATCTATAGATTTATAGATACCAAACTTAAGATGCTAATCAGCATGCATGGACCTAGAGAGTATTACACTGAGTGAAGTAAGTTAGACAAAGAAAGACAAACAGCATACAATACTGCATATATGTTGAATATAAAAAAAGGGTACAAATGAACTGATCTACAAAATAGAAACAGAGTTACAGATGTAGAAAACAAATTTATGGCTACCAGAGGGTAAGGGGAGGGAGGGATAAATTGGGAGATTGGGATTGACATATACATACTTCTATATAAAAAATGGGTAACTAATAAGAAACTGTTGTATAGCCCAGGGAACTCTACTTAGTAGTCCGTAATGGCCTATATGGGAAAAGACTCTTTAAAAGAATGGGTATATGTATATGTACAACTGATTCATTTTGCTGTACACTTGAAACTAACACAGCATTGTAAATCAACTATACCCCAATTAAAAAAAAAGATGTTACTACCATATGTAAAATAGATAGCCAATGGGAATTTTCTGTATGACTCAGGGCATTCAAACCGAGACTCTGTAACAACCTGGAGGGGTGGGATGAGGTGGGAGGTGGAAGGGAGGTTCAAGAGGGAGGGGACAATGTGTTTACCTATTGCTGATTCATGTTGATATATGGCGGAAGCCAACACAATTTTGCAAAGCAATTATTCTCTGATTAAAAATAAATAACTAAATAAAAATGTTAATCAGTGACTTGAAGCCTTGGGATTTGGGATCTGGTATCAGATTTCCCAGGGATATATTTTTGCTGTGATTATTTGGTTGCTCCCTCATTTTACACTGTGTGAAGGTAAGTTCTTCATATTGTCCATGCTTCATCTTAAGCCGAATGCCCCTCTCCACTGGTGGGTGTGGCTTCAACGGCTACTCAAAACCACGTAAGTGCAGGTCACCCTCTCTATTGGCTGCCTGCTTGGTGTTTTGTCCTCAAAACCCAAGAGTTTCATACCTTTACCCTCTAGTTCCACTTCCCATTGATCCCCTGGAGGTCTTGTGTTCTGTGACCCCTCTGGGTGATGGTCACAAGATGATAATGAGATGCAGAAGAGATATTAGTGAATATCTCATCGCATCAAGCAGCAGATCCAATATGCTGTTTCTTGCCTCTTCTTTGAAAACTGATGCTTCTCCCCATTTCCCTGGGTTATGGCTTTGGCTCATCCTGGAGATGACTGTGTTCCTTTAGCCTGGCTATGTTGCCTCTGGGTGAACACCTCTCTCATTTCAGCCGTGTCCAAGTTCTTCCTACCTGATGCTGTTGCCGATATGGCCAGTATTTCCCTTGGGCAGGCCCAGCTTCCATCACCTGGGGTTGAGGAGCAGTGGCCCTTGCTGGACAGGACATGCACTGGCCAGTTCACCGCAGGCACTGCTCAGCCCACAGAGCTTGCTTAAGAGTCATTTAAGTTCCCAGGGCTTGAACAGCCTCGTTTGCCTCCAGCTGCATGCCTGCAGGCTCTCTGTCCATCTGCATTTTCTGAGTCCCCAGGATGGTATCTGACATTTGCTAAACAGGGGCTGTCCTTGTTTTGCTGCTCTGAATTGGGTGCTGTTACTGGTGTTTTCTACCCATGACTCCAGCCCCGAGGGCTGGCAGTCTGCTCAGTGCTCTGATGGTTCTATCTCTGCGTGCAGGGACACAGTCTCTCCCAGAGAGTGTTGTGCTCTGTTTGATGGGTCTTGCAGTAAAGTTTGCTAGGCCCTGACTACTGCATAGTTTGGTGCGAGCTCTGCAGTCTCTCACCAGAGATGAACCCCGACCCAGCCAAGGGCCTGTGAGGGAAGGTTCAAGAGACAGGAACTGGCCACCCCTGCATCTTGAAGCCAGCTCTCCCTTCTGTGTGTTTTATTCCGTTGAGGAGTCTGGCATCCTTTAGGATGATTTTGTTTCAGAAGCCCTGAAATGGAAATCTTCCCAGTTTGATTCTGTTGGATCTTCCTGCCCTGCTTCTTGGCTCCCACATATTCTTGTATTTCCAAAGCCCAACTTGTGGTTTTTAACTTTCCCTTCAGGAAGCTTCTCAGTCTCTACAAAAACCAGAGAACGCAACAGATATGGGGAACAAAAATTGTCTAGACTTACCTCCTAGACCTGAAACGCATTTATATCTCAGCCTCAGACAGCACGCCTTTGATATTCATGATAACACGGCACTGGCTCCCCAAACAGGCCACAACGACGTATCTGATTCGTATTAAGTGTCCCGTATGTGACTGGCACAAGACCTTGTGCTAACTGGTGTTTAACTAATATTTTAATTGAATGAATAATACTTGCTGGAATAAAGAAATGTTTTAAAGACAAGGAAGAAAGTTGTACACAGCAAAGTTGAAGCTGGATTTCACAAGTTTTCAACCTGTGCCTTCAGATAGAATTATTTAGTTTCTAATTTAAAATGCTTGAGGGGCTTTTAAGTCACCCGAATAACAATGTTTTCTGAACTAGAAAGATGGAGACTGTCTGGCACCCACATATGGCAGAGCAAGTCCTTATCGTTTGATGTTAAATGAAAATTTAGATTTAAAGCAGGGTGTACAGCATGATCCCACCTAAAAAATGTATTTGCAGAGAAAAGAAGAACTGAAAGACTTATGGCATAATTATTAATAGTGTTCCCTGCATCTTTTTTTGAGTTATAGTTTCCTAAAATCTGCCCATGATAACAATGGACAGATACTATTTTTATAATAAAATGTTAGATACAATATCTGAAAATTTTTATTTCATTGATAATTATAAGGAGGCAAATGGAGTACAAACAAATTGAGTTCCTCCAGGTAGTTCCTGGAAACAAAGTGACTTGCAAACAAATGCTTATCTAAATGAATTCTATTGCTTAAAAAATCCTAATAGAAAAGTGTATGAAGCCTCTCAGATATCCTCCTGGGAAGAAATATCAGGCAATGATAATGTTTATCAAAGAAATCTTCTACATAAGATAGAATGGGTAGCTTTTCACCATGCTTTTTGTTCACTGGGGAAAAAAAAGACAGAATATGTTCTCATGAAATTTCAGATGACCTTTGTGTAAGGAAAAATCCTATGAAGTATTTTTTATCATGATCATTGTGATCATTATTCATGATAATAATAGCAGTTTAGGCATAGTGATGAGGATCATGGCATTGACGTGGCACATTCAAGTTTGCATCCTGGCTGTTATCTACTGTATGATCCTGAGTCAGTTATTTAACTTATTGTTAATGTCCTAATTTTTAAATTGATAGATAAAAATGCCAACTTTATTGATAGAGTTCTTGTGAGGATTAACTGAGATAATGCCTGTAAACATGCATGCTTTTGATATATAGAAAGCATTAATACATATATATTGCTGATAAAATGATAATGATAGCAATTGTTGGTACCATTTATTGATAGTTATATATCCAAAGCATTATTTTATTCCCTTTATGTGTTTCCTTATGTCAACTTTAGGACATAGATGAGAAAACTAAGCCCCAGAGAATTTGAGTTACTGGCCCAAGGTAAAAAAACTAGTAACAAAAATTTCTAGAGCTGAAATTTGAACCAGTATCAATCTGATTTGGATATTTTCTCCAGTAGTTCAATATCCCACCAAATTAAAGGTTGATAAAGTATTCATGATTGTAATGATTTACTTTTGGTTGACACAAAAACTCTGCTTCACAGTGGTAGAAAAATATTTATCTGACCACCAGGTGGCGCCTGACCAAGATTCTCCAACGAAACTCACCGCTCAGAACCCTCGCACAGTTTCATTCTGAATAATTTGCCAGGTTCTATCTAGGTGGGTGATATTGCAAAAGGGAGCAGTTCATAAAATGAAGTAAATGCGTTTATTTTTAAAATGTAGACGATTTTATGTAGGCTAGGAGACTAAATATGGGAATGACTTGGGACTATTCTGGAACATCTGTTCTTAGGTACACAATTTATTTGATGAATATAATCCACTTTGATATATATATAGAATCTGGTTTAATAATTTTGATGATAGCTTCAGTTTAATATGGTTTTTATGTACTTAGTTATATTACTGGAAACTTGAGATTTATGGTAGAAATGGCAGGTAGCCTTTAATTCTGGTTACAAAGTAGAGCAAGGGCATCTATTTTCTTGGCCCTGGAGGAATTGAACAAGCACACACCTATGTTTCATAAAGACAAAATGTGATCAAATAAAAGAAAGTATGTTGTCATTTAATCGGCAGTTTACCAATTACTTGTAGGGAGTATTTTTTTCCCCTGTTAGTCTTGGCAATTTCTGAAGTTTATAAGTCTACAAAATCTTTCAACGAGCCACTTAATTAACTTGTAGCACTTTGTATCATTGTCATTAGGAGAATATGCACAACCATCCTATAGTTGAAACCTGCTGAGAATATTTGCAGCTTAAATTTGCCAATATAGAAATTACCCTATGATGTTAACAAAGAGAAAATCTGAAATGAGAAGGATAAATTCTGAGTGACTAAGAATTGAATTATTCAGTTTTTAGATCACATGAGGCATTTTGCTTCTCATTCATTGGCACATAGTTTAGTACATAAATGTTGAATGGATAAATAATAAATGAATGAATGCTTTACAACGTGAAAGACACAGACCTAAGTATTGTAGGGAATACAAAACAATAGCTGCCATGGTCTCTGATCTCTAGAAGACCAGAGACATAAAAAAAAAAAAAAGAGAAGTAATTTAAGAGTTAAGTAACAGTAAAAGGCATCACAAGGAAGATAAAAGTATATTCCAGCTGAAGGCAACATAGGATGAGTGCCATGAATCTGAAGGAGAGAGGGATTTCTTTGAACAACTGTGATCAGGGAAGACTTTCTGGAGGAGGTGAGACATAAGCTGGCTTTCAAAGATGGGAAAATTGGTGAAAGAAGCAGGTACTTCCAAACGGTGAAGAAAGTAGAAGATGAAAAATGAAGTGAATCAAAGCAACGAAGATGCTAATATACAGTATATGGGTACCTGTGGTGTTAGCAATAGCAGTCATGTGTGTGAGCTCTTTGGCTAAGTCATGTCCATCTCTTTGCAACCCTATGGACTGTAGCCCTCCAGGTTCCTCTCTCCGTGGGATTTTTTTCAGGCAAGAATACTGGAGTGGGTTGCCAATTGCTTTTCTGGGGATCTTCTCAACCCAGGAATCAAACCTGCATCTCCCGCATCTCCTGCATTGGCAGGGGATTCTTTAACCACTAAGCTACCTGGGAAGTCTCATAGCAGACATGGTAACAGGTATAACAGCCCGTGCTTCTTAAACTGGAGCTCTTATTTCCCTGGTGGAATCGTTGACCCCACAGTGTAAATGGGGGAGTGTTTTCTCCAGTGCCAATCTCACTTGTTCAGAGGCAAATCCAGCTGAAAGGGACCTCAGAGCAGGTTGTTTCCAGCCCTCGAAAGCCCTTGAAAAGCTTTTGCTTTTGCCTTGCCATTATTTCTTTTTGTATTATCTAATAATTTTGCCAAAAGGTGGTCAGGGAAAATAACAAAAGGAATTTGAACAAATTCATCATTTTTTCCTTCTTGTTGATAGCTCTTGTATAAAGATTAAGAGATATGTTATGAATGATGAAATGAAGTTTGGGAATCATTTATTAATTGCAACCTTTTGTGTGCTCTCTGGTCACTACCGTTAGCAGAGATAACAGCGTTGGATATTAGTAAAACGCACTATCATAACTGCTAATAGGAGGATGTACATATTTTTCAGATCAAGGACACATTTGATTTTGGGGAAGAAACAACTGGTTCATTTGGCAGAAAGTACTGAATGAGTTGAGCCAACTCAAATACTTTTCTGGGTCCTGAAAAATAGGCCTCCATCTTTAATGATGACCTGGCTGAAAAGCGAGTCTTGAGCCTCAGCAGGGTGGGCTGGATTTCTTCTATAGTCATAGAACAAACCTCTGAGGACGTTTCTAAAATGTCTTGTCAACAGAATGCTTTTAAGGGTTGGATTAAAATCTAGAGCAAGTGGCTGAGAAATGCTACATTATTAATATCCAACAGATAGGGATAGGCTTTGGTCCCCAAGTTTCAAATGACTTGGGAACTCATTAATGGATACATGTGGTATCTTTTGAGATATTCAAGGCACATCCTGCCTTTCAGAAGTTTTTGAAGGGAAGGGACAATAGCAAAGTAATGCATGTTTTCACCTGGAATATTAAGAGTGTTGCAGAAGGCAGGTATTGATGTTTTGGATGAAAGTTCCCGGTGAGATCTAAGATGCAGTGTTCACATAGGGGACTGTGATGTGTAAAGCAGACCTGTGGACCTAGTCTACCCCATCCTAACCTGCATTCCCTCTTCCCACAGACCAAATGAGACTGGCTTCCAAAACTTCTGGCTCTTTTTCCTTTGTCCTCTGGGAATCTGAGCTTCCATGTTGTCACAGATAATTCTGAAAGCTCTTAAAGAAGTGTATCAATTCAGTTCAATTCACTCGTTCAGTTGTGTCTGACTCTTTGCGACCCCATGGACTGCCCCACATCAGGCTTCCCTGGCCATCACCAACTCCCGGAGGTTACTCAAACTCATGTCCATTGAGTCGGTGATGCCATCCAGCCATCTCATCCTCTGTCATCCCCTTCTCTGCCTGCCTTCAATCTTTCCCAGCATCAGGGTCTTTTCCAATGAGTCAGTTCTTCGCATCAGGTGGCCAAAGTATTAGAGCTTCAGCTTCAGCATCAGTCTTTCCAATGAATATTCAGGACTGATTTCCTTTAGGATTGACTCTTTTGATCTCCTTGTATCACTGGTATATAATTTCTCTGTTGCTGCTCTGACAAATAGTTACTGTTGTTCAGTCGCCCAGATGGGCCACAGGGCAACGCTCGCTGCAAAGGCTCTATGGGAGAAGTAGTTTCCTTGCCATTTTTTTTTTTTTAACTCCTGAGCCTACTTGCATTCCTTGGCTTGGGCTGGGGGCAGGTGGTGTGTGTGTGGGGGGGTGTTCTCCGTCTTTAAAGCCAGCAGTGTAATACCTTTAGCTCTCTCTCTGCCCTCTTTCTGTTGTCACATTTTCTCTGATCCTGACTGTCCTGCCTTCCTCTTGTAAGTACTTTTGTGATTACATCGGGCCCACCAAAATACTCCAGGAGACTCTTTCCATCTCAAGATCCTTTACTTAATCACATCTGTAAAGTCCCTTTTACTATGTAAGGTAATGTATTCACAGGCTCTGGAGACTAGGACTTGGGCATCTTTGGAGGGCTTGTTCTTCAACCTACAATAATCAAATTCTCTGGGGACTAATTCCTCGGTCAAGGTCTGCTATTTTCTCCTTCCTACACTGGGTCTCTGGCATGCAGCTTCATTCAGTGCCGATGCCTCCTTCCCACCAATGGCAAAGGCAGTGGTGCCACAGGTACCCCTCTCCCCCCAGAGACATGGTGTTCCTGTGGGGACTGCCAGCCCTCAGACTGAAGGTGGTGGTGTCAGCCTTGACACTGCCCAAGGCCACTGTTGCCCTTCTTCTTCTTCTATTTTTTTTTTAAAATTAATTTTGTTGCAGTATAGTTGATTAAAAATGTTGTCTTAACTTCTGCTCTACAGAAAAGAAAAGTGATTCAGTTATATATATATATTCACATTCTTTTCCATTATGGTTTATCGCATGATACTGGATATAGTTCCCTGTACTATACAGTAGCACATTGTTTTTGTCCATCCTATATATACTAGTTTGCATCTGCTAACCCCAAACTCTCAATCCCTCCCTCCCCCAGTCCCCTCCCTACTGGCAACCATAAGACCGTTCTCTATGTCTGTGAGTCTGTTTCTGTTTCATAGATAAATTTATTTGTGTTATATTTTAGATTTCACATATAAGTGATATATATGATATTTGTCTTTCTGTGCCTGACTTCACTTAGTATGATAGCCTCTCAGTCCATCCATGTTGCAACAAGTGACATTACTTCATTTTTTGTGGCTGTGCAATATTCCACTATGTATATGTGCCATGTCTTCTTTATACATTCTTCTGTTGATGAACATTTAGGTTGTTTCTATGTCTTGGCTCTTGTGAATAGTGCTGCTGCTACGAACATAGGGATGCGTGTATCTTTTTGAATTATAGTTATGTCTGGCATATATCCAGAAGTCGATTGCTGGATCATAATGCAACTTTTTTTTTTTAAATTTTTTGAGGAACCTCCATACTGCTCTCCATAGTGACTGCACCAATTTACATTCCCACCAACAATGTAGGAGAGTTCCTTTTCTTACATCCTCTCAAGTATTTGTTATCTGTAGACTTTTTAATGATACTCTGCTACCCTTTTGGTTGTGACCATCATTTACACAACCACCACTGCAAAGTAGACCAACAATGTTGCCATGTTTCAGCATTTTCTCCACCCTCTTGGGAATCAGATGCAAGTTCAGGAGTGGGGCTGCAAGGCAGGCTGAGTGACAGGTACTATTCTCTGTGTGTTGAAGCAGTTTCTTTCATTCCTCTTGAAATCAGTCGGTCCCAGCAGGCTCCTGTGTCCCTCCTCACGCTACCAGTTCTCCTTACAGGCCCAGATATTTTGGAATCGGAGTATAAACACAGCTGGGACTCAGGCTGCTCCATAACACATGCTTCCCAAGTATTAACATTCCACGCTTGAGGAACTCTGGCTCCTCCAAGAAACTCAGAGAGAGAATCAGTAGAGTTCTTAATTTTTTCACACTTTCTACCTAGTCTAGGCTTAAGCATCTGGATCCCATTGGAGGCCATTTGTCCTAATTTAGCACTTACTATTAATTTTGTAAGGGATTACTATTGAAATACATAATTGAGCAACTTCACAATTTACAAGCCATGTCAAGTGCCATGCCAAATAGGGTTTGAGTGGATTTATTACTGTTGAAAAGGAAATCTTTGATTTCACTCCTCCTAGCTACTATTGATTCATTTCATACCGGAGTCTGAAATTGGAGCCATAGAAAACATTCCCCCCTCCTTTGATCTGGTTGGAGTAAATGTTTTCAGTTCATGAAATAAATAGCAAAAGACTTTTCATGAATTTCTATGAATTTTTAATAAGTGTTACTCACGATGGGCTGTGTTGATATTTTACACACTGTCCTCTCAGGAGATTGAGGCATCTGAGATCCTACACCAGCTTCAGTTTGTCCAACAGGAATCCAATATTCATAATGTTCAGGGTAGTGAATAAACCTCTGGGTATGTAGGATGACCTCGCAGACAAGGCAGGGGCAGGGTAGAAGTTTTTGAAGTAGGGAATTTCCCCTGTACATCTTCCAGCTTCATCATCTTGATGGAGAGGCTACAGGTTTCTGATGACTGGGGAGTATGCTCAAGTCTTTAAGGATTAATGAAGGGGAGGGGAAGAAGGGGTAGGTCTGGGAAAGAGTGAGTGAAGAGGCCATGAGAAGTGCATGAATAATGTCTGACTTACTGGGCTGCGGTTCTTCCTTTGGCCATTTCATTGATAGCCATGATTTTTAAATTTTTATTTTTTTGATGCTTACTGTTTCCCTGGGACATTGCCTCCTTCAAAATGAGGTTGTCACACGAGGTTCAGCTTATTCTTGTTTGGATATAATTCCTGATATCCTGCAAATGTATATTTATACCCAGATATACCTATTCACATTAATTTTGTGGACAGAGCTGTCGCCAGGTCCCGAGAATAGAAAGAAAGAACGCTTCTGCCATCTTCTGGACATTCTGGGGAACTCAAAGGATTTTTCCACAGGAAGAGAGTTTGATGAATTTCGTTTCAAATTTACTTCAACAGATGAAAATTTAGCCAAGTATTAAACAGATTAATTTTTGCCTTTGTGAAGGCTTGCACGCCTTTGATCATTTTGTTGTTTTAATGAACTCAACGTGGTTGTTTCCGATTTGGCCTTGCAGTCTTGGCCGGTCGCCACGGTCTGCATGGTGGAGTCTCACCGCCTCCAGCTTGGGTTCCTCACTTTTGGCAGGGTTTGCCTTCCCACTGATGGAAGGTTTACAAAGAGAAAAAAACCATTATGTCTGAAATTCTGCCAGGACACATCAGCGTATTTCCAGGCTGCCATCTATCCTGTAACTCTCTTTAGATTTAATATTAAAAAAAAAATTACAATGCACCTGTTTCTAAGGAGAACTACCTGTCATGTAATAGCATGCTTTTATTAAGTCAGCAAATTAAAATTTTTATTTATTAGGGTTTACAACTTGGGTTTCTTCCCTCAGGCATTCTGATCTCTGGGTTAAGTACAACTTGCTTCCAAGGTCACCCTCCCACCCTCCATAATTAGCCCAGAGAGTTACCAGGGGCTTTTGACACCAGCTTTCCCCAGGGAGCTGAGTGCAGCAGCACCATCTGTGGTCATCACCCTAAGTGACTCAGCAGCTCTGCTATCTTTAGAGTCTGGTCTCATCCTACACAAAGGTCTTTTCAGACCCCAGTTTGACATTATGATATTGTACCCCAGCCCTGCAGGGTCAGAGTATAATGTGGTGATTCAGTATCTGTCTTACAGCAGAAAAAGGGCATTCAGTGTCCTGCTAAAGGGCAGGTTGATGACAAGGAGCGTGCAAGGCAACATTCAGTGATTCTGCCACTTTGCTTGGGTAGGAGGAAAGCATCTTACCCTGAAAAAAAGAATTGGCTCCAAAAGCACATGGATTCTTTTCTGTTGATTTTTAGATTTTTGGTATTAGGATCAGACCTAAGCTGGTTGGGTATGGCGATAGAAGACGTTTTTCTCTGTGAGATTCTTCTCTTGTTCTGTGGCTAGTCAACTGAAGAAGGATTTGTGGAAGCCAACTTCAGTTGTTGAAAGGGTCTGCTTAAGTTGTTGAATATTCAAGTTTAGGTGCTGTGCTTGGAAGCTAAAATTGGTGACAGGTTTCTGAAATCTTATCCTCTAATCTTGTTTACTTTGACTAGTTTCTGTACCAGGTCCAGTTCCCCTAAGTGTTTGATACCTATCCATAAATGAGAACAACAGAGTACTCAGGAAAAGTGGGATGTTGGGTTTGCTCCATGGAATATTTCATATCTAAAGTAGCCTTTTATTTCAGAGCAATTTTAAAGCTGGACCCTCACTTAGAGCACCAACTTATACTTAGGACAGTGAAAAACAGAATAGAAAATGTTCTTGTGGACATGATTTATGAAAACATATTAACTATTTACCTTTTAGGGAAAACACTATAGCCATAATTTGTCCCCTGCTAATTAACATGCCATTTCTCAGCATTATTGACAAGCACCTACACCAATAATAATACAGCTCACCATGTTCCTCAGAACTTATATTAAGAAAACTTCTTCCAAGTTGCCTCTCCCACCTTGGATGATAATGTCTACATTATTTGAGCTTTACTAATTTCACGGTAGTCATTATTTACTAGGGGCAGAATGAAAGGAAATCTACCATTTATGAAGATCTTTTTTGCTAAGAAATTTAATATTCCCAAGAGAGATGGGATCATCTTGTGGAGAAGAGCTCTGCTGGATGTCAGGACACTTGAGGCCTGGTTTCATCCTGCTACTTACCAACTGTGTGGTTCTGGCTAAGGGATCTCTTTAGTCTAAATTCCCTCATCTGGAAAGTGATTGGCATAATGATTTCTATTGCCTCTTCCAGTTGTAGAATTACATAATCTGTCTTCAGAAGAAGAGTCATTTTTGAGGCACCTTCAGCATATAGATAACATTCTAACAAATTAATCTAATCTTTATTTAGTTTTGGCTGTGCTGGGTCTTCGTTGCTCTGCATGGGTTTTCTCTTGGTTGTGCTTCTCATTGTAGTGGCTTCTTTCATTGCATAACACAGGCTCTAGGATGTGTGGACTTCAGCAGCTACAGCACTCGGGCTCAGTAATTGGGGTTCACAGGCTCTAGAGCATGGGCTCAGTAGTTGTGACCCAAGGACTTAGCTGCTCTGCAGCATATGGAATCTCCCTAAACCAGGAATCCAACCTATAACAAATTAACCTTGTATCTACACTTAAGGAGGCTTTCAAATATGCGAGCAGTTAAAATGTATCCTCTGTCCATTTATATATCTATCTTTCATCTTCTATCTACCTACACATATACATTATGTTAGGTTATCAAGTAGGCAGATTAAGCTGTTCTTAAGCATGGTACCAAAAATTCTGAAAAAGAATACAATATTTGATAAATGAAAAGCCTGATCAAAATTATCATGAGAAAAATTCTTATTAGATTTTCTTATACTTAAATACTCTCTGTATTGGTCTTATAACTTTTTAGGTTTTTAGAGCTTCTTTAGGTCTTAAAGATTTTATCTATATCTTGAGTTCTGTCTCTAGCTCTAGATTTCCCTTTACACACATACACGTGTGCACACATACACTTTTGACACATCTGCCAGGCACCTACTGAGCATTTTACATACAATGAATGCTCAGATTAACTTTAGGATATAATATAATGGATTTGGAGATTGTGGTTGTCCCGTCAGCATTCTCTCTGTTCATCTCCATTATGTTTTGCTGTCTTAGAGCCATGTTTTTTTCCAAAGAGGTGGCATATGGATAAAGATGGTCCTAGTAACGGGAAGCCTAGCACTTCTTTGGTGGTTTAATGGCTGAGACTCCACACTTCCAAGGCAGGGAGCCCAGGTTCCATCTCTGGTCAGGAAATTAAGATCTCACATGCTGCATGGTATGAAACTAAAAAATAAAATAGAACAAAAATAATAAAGAAGGAAAGCCCAGGCTTTTTGTTAGATGACTTGAGAAGAGATTCCTCTGTTTATTGAATATAAATGAGAAAACATGAAATTCTAGAAGCATCTGGCAGCCATCTTGTTCAGAGTGCATCCAGCCTTGGAATGATATGGACGCTCCAAAGAACAGAGCAGACAATGCAAAGAAGCTCATGGAATTGTTGAGCCATTGAAGCCCTCTCTATCACTGGACTTTTCAATAATATAAAACATTAAATTCTCTTATTTAGTTGGGTTTTATGACTCATCACCAAAGGCATCCTGACACAAGTAAACATCCTCCCTGTTTTACTGATGAAGAAACTGAAGCTCAGAAAAGTTGAAGGTGGCTAGAGACTAGGATTCAAATCCAGGTTGTCTGACCCCAAAGCCCAAGCACTGAACTGCTACATTATTTTTTCTCTTTGAGAAAACTTCTGCATAATTCAGATGTCAGCCATTGAACATTGGTTTACTCTCTGCTTGGGGACTAAATCTAGAATATTAAAAGTGAAGTGTTTCATAAAGAATGAGAAACATTCTTGGCTTGCTTGGTATAGGGGCTACTGTTTCTGCATGCCCCATCCCTCTCCTCTTTCCTGCTAACAGCCCTCCCTCACTCTCCTGCAACACCTACTCTCAGGACGTAGCTCAGCTGCCTGTTCAGATTCTTGCCCCCAATCCCCTCTGGAATCTGTGTCTCCTGCAGGCAGAGTGGGTGATGTGGTCATCTATGGGATGTACCACAGAGAGAAGCCCAGAGCACCTGCAGGAACTCACAGGTGTCTGTCCTTCCTGAGGCCTGATTGTCCCTCTGTTCTCACAATTCTCTGAGTTCTTGTCATATCCTCCCCACAAATCTCTTTTGGCTTTAAGTTCACCAAACTTGGTTCCTGCTGGTGGTAAGGAAATGTCCCAGGCTATACTTCTGGCAATATTTAAGGCTCCACTCCTGAGGCCACCTATACATTATATTTCAGTAATTGATGGACAGATAGGGTATGTGGTTATTTCCATGCACCAGTAAGCCGCAAGAAGATGTCACAGATGGTCAATTCTGCCTGCCTGTCTCATGAGTTTGCAGTTTAGCAATATTCAAAGCATTTTTTAGGAGGGATTGTGAAAACTTCTGATTTGTTGAAAAGATACCAAATTACCAGTGAATTATGTACTTTGCACTTAATAATTTAGTGGGGGTGTTAGAACTAATTAGTGTTAGGTGTATTCCACAGTGGCTCAGTGGTAAAGAATCCATCTGCAATGCAAGAGACACAGATGTGAGTTCAATCCTTGGGTTAGGAAGACCCTCTGGAGGAGGGAATGGAAATTCCAGTAGTCTTTCCTGGAGAATCCCATGGACAGAGGAACCTGGTGGGCTACAGTCCATAGGATCTCAGAGTTGGACATGACTGAAGTGACTGGACATGCAAGCACATATTCCTATTTAATTACCCATCCCCAACTCCACTCAATTCAGGACTGTAAATTTTTCTTACCAGTGTCTGTGCTAAGTCGATTCACTTGTGTCTGACTCTTTGTGACCCTATGGACTGTAGCTCACCAGGATCCTCTGTCCATAGGATTCTCCAGGGAAGAATACCAGAGCAGGTTGCCATTCTCTTCTCCAGGGAATCTTCCCAACCCAGGGATCAAACTCGTGTTTCTTACATCTCCTGCATTGGTGGGCGGTTTCTTTACCATTAGAGCCAACTTAGAAGACTCTTTTACTGCTAGTTAGAGACAAAGAACTCTAATCCACATTCTAATCTTGTGTTTTTCCTTCCATTATTCTCTCCTCGAGTTTCTGTTCAGAAAATTATAATGGAGGAAGTCTTGTTCAGGCTTCAGAAGCAGGAGAGCAGAGCTTTGACCTGCTTCTGACCATCCTAGACACTGCCCAGATTTCATGTCTGCCTGTAAGTATAGCAAGTCAGGCAGCACTTGGATAAGAAAGATAAGAAAGGGAGTGGGTCTTGGGATTCTTGAGCCCCTAGAGGTCTAGCCAATCCCTCGAGGTCTTATGAAATCCCATGACTCACAAGGTGAAACAGACAGCATTGTGAAAAAGTTTCAATAAAACTAGAGCTACATTTTTGTGTGCAAACTGATGGTGATATCAGTTTGTGGCTGGGAATTATAAGCAGGAACCCCCCAAAGTCCAAGCTGAAGTCTCACCCATGGGGTGGACACATTGCTTGAGACCCTTTCCCAACTGGGATTCCAGATTGCTGTCATTCGGGACAGTGCTGTTCAAGTCTGGATGTAGGTCGGCCAATTTGGTGGTGTACACACTGTTACTTCTCTCTATTATTTCTGTTACCTTTCTTTTAATGACTGTATATTGAAATTAAGTCAAACAACCTATAAAAAATGGAAATAGTTTGTGTGTGTAAGGCGTGGTTTCTTTTGTTAACAAATCCTTTGAAACTAAAATGAAAGTAAAACTTTCAGCAAAGCAGTTTCATGGTCAAAGGTATCAATGATTCCTCTGCTTTCTGTCCTCAGAATACTTAGAGGGACCATTTATCCTGCCCTTAGAGTTTGGAGATGGCATCACCAACTCAACGGACGTGAGTTTGAGTAAACTCCAGGAGTTGATGGATAGGGAAGCCTGGCATTCTGAAGTCCATGGGGTTACAAAGAGTCAGACTGAGCGATTGAACTGAACAAAACCAGAGTTTTGGGACTAAAAGAACAATTTCTGGGAAAGTTTAGCTTTGTGTACTGAACCCTTGGAAAATAGCAGGATTTTTTCTCTGAAATACTTTCCTCCTTGCTCCCTCTCCCCCACCATCTTTTACAACTATATATTTCCCTCTTACCTCAAATCTAGGACTAGTATCAACTTGCCCTAGTCTTTCTCAGCTGTCCAGAGTATGATTTACTGTTGCTCAATTCTTGAGTAGTTAACTGAAAAATTCAGGAAATTTATTAAGAGCCTCAGCTGTTCTAGGGGAGGAGGGTCAGGATTCCGGATGGAAGGGTGCTGCCACCAGGCTAGATGTTTGGGCGAGCAGGGTTGAGCTCTGAGAGCACATTTAGCTCTCTGATTTGCAGTTGAATTTCCTGCTCTCATAGATTTTTTTCAGGGAGCTTGGTGTCCTGTACTGCCCTCTAGCTTCAAAAAGGAGCCATCCTAGTTCCCCGGAGGTTTTAACCAATTTAAAGCTCAGAGTGAAGGGACTGGAATCTCTGTATTTTTTTCTCTTTCAAAAGACCCCTCTATTTCTTCATAAATTCTTGGGTACAAACTGCAACGTAGGTGGCACAGGCCTTTTAAAATTCCCCTAGCAGCATCCATGCTCTAAGCTGGATCAAAGGTTCTGTTATGCCGGCCAACATATTACAGCATTAAGGAGATCAATAAATGATATCTAAAATGGAAACATCAGGAAATATTAGAATAATCATATTAGTTAGAAATATTGAGGTAACTATCATAAAAAATATCTAAAAGAGCTGAAAATGTTTGCTTCTGAACAGTTATTGTTATAATCTTATGGAATTATTTTAATTTTTAAACTTTTAGATTCTTGACTTTTAAGAAAATGAACTTTTAAAAAAACAGCATCTTTTTTTTTTTTCCTTTGATGGACTCAAAATTTGTCTCCATGGGTTATACATATGATCTCAAAGTCCTAATTTCTTTTTGATCTCACTCTTTAATGTTAGTAGATTTCCTCAAATATATGATAGCCATGGTTATTATCTCATATTGAAGCATGTGACACTGACTGTCAAAAAAAAAAAAGCTGACTGTAAGCTTTGTGTGTGGGACAGAGGCTTTTAGAGAGGCAGCCTGAACTGTTGAATAGCTGGAATGGGCTTCTTCATTAGAGTCCCCAGATGATCATATCTGTAGGGGTTTCCTCCTTGGACTGATCTGTTTCCAATGTGACCTTGTTGCCTCTCAAAAGGGGAGACACTGTTTTCACTCCCCTGAATCTGTTAGACCTTGACACTGTTTTGACCAATAAAATAAGTGGAAGTGACCCTGGGCCAGTTCTGGGCTTGGTCTTTAGCCTTGCAGCTCTGCTTCCTATGCCTGCAAGCCATTCTTCATGTAAGAAGTGCAACTCTTCAGTGGCCACTCTGCCTTGAGAAGCCCAAGTCATGAGAAGCCCAAGCTCAGACTATGGAGAATGAGAGTCTTTAGGAAGAAAGACACACACACACACACACACACACACACACGAGAGCAAGACTGAGAGGGAGGCCAAGGATCACTTAGGTGCCAGAACATGAGTGATGGAGCTGTCTTGACAGTCGTTCCTCCCAACTTAGCTACCTCAGCTGATACTGTAAGGTTCAGAGATAGCATGATCAGTTGAATCCTTCCTTAATTCCTGACCCATAAAATTGTGAGCAAAACAAAATGATTGTTTTAAACTATTTAATGTGGGATGTGCTGTAACCTACAATCAGAAGGGAACTCAAAACCTGGAGCTTCTCCCTAGGGGGAAAAGGACTTGAACCTCACATCAGGCAGCAGAGTTTTTAAGATCTGTACCTGAGAGATGAGCCCTTCAAACCTCTAACTTTGAAAATGAATGGGTTTGCATTCCAAGATCAGCAAGGCTCTAGTGAACTGAGAAATGTCTTTTATTATAACAAACAACCAAAAGTATAAAATAGGTCTTTTTTTTTTTTACATTCCAAAAGACGTAACTGAAACTTCCATTGAATTTATGTCAGAAAATACTTGAGGTTGGCTGGTTGAATTACCTCACAATAAAAAAACAAATCCTCCAAACTGAAGACAGTTGTAGTCCTCATTGTTATTAATTTTTTTCCCCTGATTTGACCCTCAACTCTTCTTCAGTATGAAAGCTATCTGGCTCTAAATTGGACCAGAGCAATTTTAAAATCAAATATTGAAGGTGTCATTTCTTGGGGGAGGAACAAAAGCAATAGATTGCAAAACCAAGCCTAAAAACAGAATTTCAGGGAAACAATGAATAGGAGAGTTGTGGCATCTGAGAGTTGGGGAAAGGAGTATGAAAAGTAGCATGACATTTTTGGAGAAACCTTCTTGTTGGGTGAACTCCAAGGACAACAAAAGTTCATTCAATGACTTGAGGTAAGTTGATTAAGAAAGACTTGGGTGTGAGGTCAGGTCCCTGGAGCTGTGCAACCAAGAAATGTGAAAGCCCAGTTAAAGCAGAGTTTGGTGACTGAGAGATTCAGTGATCATTAAATGAAAAGGCAGGATTAACTTAAAAGTATAAAGAAATTTTATAAATTCTAGATAATTCTCCAACTCATGGGAAATTCCAAGTTTTGTGATGAGTAAGAACTTCTCTGGCAGAAAGCAACTCAAAGAGGAAAGAAATAATCAAATAACTATGCCAAGCATAAGGGAAGCAATATAGGGTTAGTACTTGAGGACATGGGCTTTCTCATCAGATATTCTGGGATTTTGGTCTTTGTTTCTCCCTAGCTAGTCATGCAATTTTGGGCAAGTTATTTTTTCTGAGCCTCAGCTTTCTTATCTTCAGAAGTGGGATAATGAAATGTAAATCACAGGGCTATTTTGAAAATCCAATGAGAAATTATTTGTTAAGCACTTAGCAGGTGCCTGGTACATAGTAAGGGCTTCCCTGGTGTCTCAGAGAGTAAAGAATCCACCTGCAATGTGGGAGACCTGGGTTTGATCCCTGGGTTGGGAAGATCCCCTGGAGTAGGAAATGGCAACCCACTCCAGTATTCTTGTCTGAAGAATCCCCATGGAGAGGGAAGCCTGGTGGGCTACAGTCCATGGGGTCCCAAAGAATCCGACATGACTGAATGACTAAGCATAGTATAGCATAGCATAGGGACATAGTAAACAGTAGCTTCTGCCATCATCAACACTGTTATCTTCATTGAGGCAGATCTGGGTTGCTGTCCACAAATTTTTCATGCTCCTTTCCCATAGAGAACTTTTTCTGGGAAGTGGCTGCCCAAATAAGGACTACGTTTCCCAACCACTCTTGCATTCAACTGAGACCATGTAACCAAGCTCTGGCCGATGGAGTGCCATGTGTAATAATGTACATCACTTCCAGGCTGGTCTATGAACCCTTCCTGGGTAATCTGCCTTCACGCTTTCCTCCTCTGCAGGCTGTATGTCAGAGGCCAGTGAGACCTTGGAAACCATGTGTTGACAATGTGGATCCTTTATTTGTCTGATTCCTGAATGACTGTGTGGAACAAAGATCTCAGAGTTTATCTTCTACAGCAGTTAGTGTTACCTTAACAACACAAATTACATCATTATGGCTCAGGATTGCAGTAGCCTGGTCAAGTCCAAGCTCAAGAATAATCCTTGGAGAAACCATCCAGGAAGAATCTTACACCGGCATTTACCAAGATGGCAAAGAAAGGGGATGTGGCTCAGCTCAGAAGACAAATTATGGCTGCTCTTTATACTTTAAAAATACTGATCACGTTTGGTGTTTTGTCCTAAGATTTCTTTACATTATGTTCTAAACTGCTGACTGGATATTTGTGTGGAGGATCTCTCACTACAGACAACTGTCAGCAGAGGGAAGCGAGGGAGAGGCCATGGCCTTTGCAGGGGAAAACCCAATTTCCTTGGGTGTTGGAGCTTTCATTGTTAGTGACTAATGCCAGGAAACTTTGATTCTTGGACTCCTTCTTGACTGGTTTAATTCCAAGACATAGCAAGTCTTTCTACTACTCTATTGAGGGTTCAAGTCATTTAAAAAATTGAACAACTTTTAAAAATGTTAGGTGTTCAGATTTCATATCTAGCATCTAAACAGGCAAGAGTATCTCAAGAAAAACCCAGTGGCTGGGAAGTCCAAGCCATTCAAAGACATGTATTGCTTTCCTTCTCTTGTTATTTGTAGCAGGTGTTCTCTCTCCCTCTTTTTAACCCCATTCCTCTAATTTATCGTCTCTTCTCAAGGCCATTTTTAATGCAGCCTTCACTTACGGACTCTGAGTGAGATTGTGAGGAAGAAAACCACTTTTAGTAAGCAATTTTTGTCAGTTCTTTTGATTTACATGACCAGGAAGAAGTAAAAAGTATCAGAGGATACTCAGGAACTAATCAGAACACTTGAATACTGTGGTGTGTCATGGTTGAAATACAATGACAAAATGGTACTGCTTTGGATTTTTCTCTCTAATAAGTCATCTTGACTCAGTGTGAGAATTATGGTCTGGCAGGTGACTGATTCTGTGTGGAGGGCAGAATTCTAAGATGACCCCTAATGACCACACTCTTGTACAAAGACCTCCCCTTGAGTGTGGGAGAGACCAGTGTACAGGATGGGCTATCACCCTTGTGATTAGTTGACTCTGAGTTAGTCAAGGACTTCCCTAGTGGTTCATATAGTAAAGAATCAAAAGGGAGATTGTCCTGTGTGGGTCTGAACTAAAACTATGTACCTTAAAAAAAATATTAAAGCAACAAAGACCTTCCCCTGATGGTTGGAGGAAGCAGGTTGAAAACTACCCATGGAGTCCTCATGATCAGGACCCTCCCAGGGAGCAGCCTCCATGAGCTAAGAGTGGTCCCTGACCAACAGCCAGAAAGAGAGTAGGGAACTTCTTGCCAACATTGTGGATGAAACTGAAAGAGGACCTTGCTTTCCAGATGTGGACACAGAGCTAGTCACACCTCAAATTCAGCCCTGTGAAATCCTGACCACAGAACAGTTACACTGTAGTCAGGCTTAGCCAGCTGACACATCAAAAATCATCAGATATATCCGTCCTCGACAGTTTCTCTGTCTATAAACTATCATTCTATCTATCAAAATTCATTACTTAATACCTATACTTCCAATTCCAATCTTGTGTTTAAGATTTATTTTAGCCTTCTTCCTTTGCATATTTAAAAATTCCTCCCAGAGAGTAAGAAATGTGGCTCATATTACCCTCAGTATGTTTATCTGTTTGGTCGATTGAGTTATCTGTTGGCAATAACCAATCTCCACGCCTTCCATTCACCTGTACTTGCTCTCTCCTCCTCACTGTCTAGATTCCCAGGCTGCTGGCTGGGCAAGCACTGCATTCCTCATTGACTGTTCCTTGGATGCTGAGGTCTTTGCACACAAAAGGGAAGAGGAAGAAACGAAATATGGAATTGGAAGGGAGGATGGGAAGTGTAAAAGGGAAGGAAGGATATTAGTTTGAAGTATTTTTACATTTGTTTTTGCCATGCCATGTAGCATGTAGGATCTTAGTTTCTCCAATATGGATTTAACCCATGCCCCCTGCAGTGGACAGAGTCGTAACCACTGGACCACTAGGGAAGTCCCATCTGAATTATTTTAAATTTCTTTTTTCCCCCACACTTCCTTGTTTTCAATCTCCCTTTATTCAACCGAGGTGTCCATTGCCTTCGGGAAAAGTCAGATTTTTAAATCAGGAATGCAAAGAGGTGAAAACAAGTCCATATTCAACCTTTGACTCCTTATATGAGAAAATTTGAGTCCACAGTAACACAACAAATGTTTAAACTTTGGCTTTATCTAGAGAGCAGTGTTTTCTAAATTCCAAGTGCTCCCTTAAAACATGAAGACTCTAAATTGGTTGACTACATTAAAGTGTAGAGGAGAGAGCTGATAGCATGTAAGGGATGCTCCTGCCAAACAGGGAGAGAAAGTGGAAAGCCTTCTATAGGGAAGAAGGAGTTATGAAAGGATGGAGAATAGGGTGAAGTTGCTGCCTAAAGCCTCATCTTGGGGAGGCTTTTTGGAAAAAAGGAGAAACATCAGATAGTTGAGGGAATAGCTTGAAGCAGAGGTTACTTCCTGTGTCCAGTGATAAATTTAAGAGGACACTGTGTTTTAGTTTTCCTTCTGCATCCTTATGGCAAGTGCAGTAGAACAGGGTGGCAGTAGGGCATACTTAGGGAGAAGGAGGACTGAGAACAAGCCCTCTGCTCTCTATGGCTTGTAGGTGGCACAAAGGGACACAGATGTTCTGATGTCCTCTCACTGCACCCTTGTCCTCCCGGCCCCTCCATGAGGCATGTGGAAAGTAACTGAAAGTGCTTGCTGGCAACCTTGCCAGCTAGATGACTGGAGCAAAGGGAAAGGGTCTTCGCAGGTAAGGATAGCAGGCAGCCTTCCCAGGGTGGGGACGGAACGAGAGTGGCAGCCACATCTCAGGGAAGCCTTGGCACCAGGGAGAGCTGAGAGGGGCCCCATGAGGAAGGACCACTCCCCACCATGCTACAATCACAGCTCCAGAGCCAGAATAGCCAAGGCTCCCTGCAGGGCAACAAGAGGGCAGACAGAGCCCAGGTTCAGAGACGCTGGGACTAAGACACGGAGCAGAGCATGATGGGTATAGTAGAGGATCCCTTATCCAGGCCCATGAGGCTATTTCAGTTTATCCCAGGATATCATATTGATGTGGATGGGACGGGATGGGGTGAGGGAAATCCTCTTAAGGCCTGAAGAATCCATTCTGTTCACACTTAGAAAAGCTATTGAGCCAGAAGAAATTGAGTTGATCACAGAATTTTTTAAATTAAAAATCCTCTCTATTTGCCATTTCCTTTTACCAGCACCCTACTACTCCACCACCAACCCCAAGGAATCAGAGAATGAAATTGTAGGAGTAATTTGAGATTGATAATAGAAAACTAAAAGACAGTATATTTTAGTTTTAGTGTACACACATGGACCTTAGCATATTACTAAACAGTCCCATACCTCAGATCCTGCCTTAAGGAGGGAGAGCCATATGGACACCATGTTGTTCTGTCCTGGAACCACACACTTAAGTGCACCGGTTGGAATTCCTTTGGCCTGGCTTTCGCTGATTCAGCAAATTACTTAGGAGCGGATGATCCATTGTCAAAGAGATGATTCTTGCAGGGAATGCACGTCTGGCAAACATAGCCCTCAATTTGCAGATTGTTGCGGTATCTGTGGTAACCAGGATTCTGTATCTTTTTCCAATTTAAGAAAATTTCTTGCAGTTCTCTGGAATGATGATATGTGGTTCTTGACATCCGAATGAACTGATATAATTCTTACAGTATGCTGCCTATTCCTGCGGCACTGGTGGATGTTTTGTATTGAATTGCTTTACAGTTTTCAAGGTGAACTTAACATCTTGGGATTACTGGTGAATCTGCTTTCCATACCAGGGAACTTTTCCTAATATAGGTGAAAATGTTGGTTACTTCCTGGTTGTTCCTACAATGTTAATTTCCATGTGCAAAATGTGAAGCCATCCCTTCAGGGGTGGTACTGCAATCTTCCTTCCACATCTTGTGATGGTTTGTGAAGAATTCTATCCTTACCATGCACATCTAGACCAATCCTATGGAAGTTTCCTTATTATTTCAGAAACTTCAGAGAAAAAGGAATTAATAAGTGATCTGGCAAGTCCCTGGCACCTTAGCAATGCCTGATAATAAGCAAAAGCAATGACAGAGGTGAATATTGCCCTGTGCTTAAGAAAACTCAATTCTGCTGCCGCATCAAACTGACCGCCTAAGTGTAAATAGAAGAAGTAAAAAATTGAAGTGGAAAATTGTAATGGATTCCTTCCCTCCCAGACCTACAATAAAATTACCTCTTAGGAACTAGTCTTTTAATTAACTACTAAAATACTGTAGGTTTAATCTCTTAATAAAGTAAGTGCTGTTACTGGAAGACGTCTTAGTAGATGAATCACCTGAAACTTCATTTCCACTTGTGAGAATAAAAAAAGTGGTAAGTAGTTTTATTAACTTCCTGTCGTGTTTGTCTCTTGCCAAATTCAGTTTCACTAAATATGAGCTCATTTGCCCTTTTTGATATTTTCCTTAAAAGCTTTAATTTTAAGAACTGAAATCATCTTGAAGAAGATAAAGGAAATACTGGATAAAAAGATGAAGGCTTTAAGAAGGAAGGGAAAAAACTCTGTTTCCTTGGAGCAGACTTTGTTATTCAGAGTGTTTATGAAAAAATGATAAACACCATGGAAATAAGACAAATAATGATTTGCACTCTAAAGGCCATTCCATGTAGTCATGTATTAAACTATAAAAGAAAAGAAATTAACACAATTTTCCCTTGGAAAAGCTTAAGAGGCAGAGGGAGTAAGGTCAGAATCTATTAGATAGCTCAATGGAAAAATACAAAAGGTATGAAAATATTCTGAATTTTGCTGCATACCATGAGATCCACAGCAGGGTAAAACAGAGGAGAGAGAGGAGAAAGTTCTCAGCAACCAGGTCTGAGGAAGGGACAGAATGTGTTCTGTCCACAGTGGTTAGAAGGAGTTAGATTCACTCTACAGGAGGGTTACATGTGAAACTGTATGATCTCAGAGGGCTATTGCTACCACTCACTTCTACTCTTCACTCTCTTAATCTTCTTTCACCTCGTGTTTTCACCAGTGAGTAAGAAAAAAAATGATAACTACTTCTCGGTGAGCATTTATCATACATCTGACACCATTCTAAATGTTTTCAGCTCAGTTCAGTTCAGTTGCTCAGTCATGTCGGACTCTTTGTGACCCCATGAACTGCAGCACGCCAGGCCTTCCTGTCCATCACCAACTCCCAGAGTCCACCCAAACCCATGTCCGTTGAGTCGGTGATGCCATCCAACCATCTCATCCTCTGTTATCCCCTTCTCCTCCTGCCCTCAATCTTTCCCAGCATCAGGGTCTTTTCCAATGAGTCAGCTCTTTGCGTCAGGTGGCCAGGGTATTGGAGTTTCAGCTTCAACATCAGTCCTTCCAATGAACACCCAGGACTGATCTCCTTTAGGATGGACTGGATGGATCTCCTTGCAGTCCAAGGGACTCTCAAGAGTCTTCTCCAACAGCACAGTTCAAAAGCATCAATTCTTCTGTGCTCAGCTTTCTTCACAGTCCAACTCTCATATCCATACATGACCACTGGAAAAACCATAGCCTTGGCTAGACGGATCTTTGTTGACAAAGTAATGTCTCTGCTTTTTAATATGCTGTCTAGGTTGGTCATAACTTTCCTTCCAAGGAGTAAGTGTCTTTTAATTTCATGGCTGCAATCACCATCTGCAGCGATTTTGGAGCCCAGGAAAATAAAGTCAGCCACTGTTTCCACTGTCTCCCCATCTATTTGCCATGAAGTGATGAGACCGGATGCCATGATCTTAGTTTTCTGAATGTTGAGCTTTAAGCCAACTTTTTCACTCTCCTTTTTCTAAAAGTTTTACTTTTCTCAAATAAGACAGTCTGTTAAGATGTGGGCATGTTAAAAAGTAATTGATGACTGTGAATTCATATAGGGTCTTTTCTCCATTGATTAGTGCATGGAGAAAATGGGGTGCACAATGAGATCTAGTTTCAGGTCTTGGATTGTTCAGGTCTGAGGTCGTTTATCAACTTTACCGGCCAAGAGACTTGAACTCTAGGGTTTACTCTTTCTTGGTGTGGTAAGAGCGTTTGACAGAAGGCCAAGAAATGAAACATCTTATACTGATCACAACCACTATTAGGAGGGTAAGACAGAGATGGTTAGCTGTCTGCAGTTGTTAGGAGTAGCTGCTCAGCCATGGTCCAGCTACATTTCGTAGACTGTTTTGTATCTGGGTGGGGCCATTTGTCCAATGCAACATGAGTGGACGTGACATAGGTCACTTTCACATTGATGTGGTTAAAAAGCATGTCTATTTTCTCTATCCTCTCTCTCAGCCAACATGATCTTGATGCCTAAGGTGACTTGGGAGCCCTGTGTTGAAGGTGGCAGAGGTTCCAAAGCCCAAGTTCCTGGTAAATTCTTACAAAGAGCAGAGACCCTCTTCCCACATCCCTTCCAGTCCATATCTACCTCTGCACACTAAACAGGAGCACCTGTTTTATTTTATACATGATATAAACTCACATAAATAACAACTGTTTTAGCACTGAGACTTCTGGGTTTACCTCCTGCAACAGTTAGGGTTACTCTAAATAACAAGGAAGATTGTTGTGAACTATTAAATTATAAAAGTTTATGTTAGTTTCCTTAACAACAGAAAATTTGGTAGTGAAAGAGGCAAATGGAAAGAGTTCCATTTAAGGTGAATTCAAGGCAAATTTTTAGAATTTATAGCAAAAAAACCCAAAAGTAAGTTTGATTTTTTTTTCCTTTGAAAACTAGCATGTAAGTATTTAATAATTTCAAAGAAAAGCAGGTAGAATTTGAGCGTGCAAATCAAAAGACAGAAAAATAACTTTCATTTCCATAGTGTTTTATAATTATATTTTTTCCCTCAGTTTATTTAATGCTTGTAGTAACTCAGGAAAGTTCATGTGGCAATAATAATGATGGTTATGAAAAATAGCAGTAAAGGTTTGAGTGTTCTGTTCCATGTTCTGCTTTGAGCCTTACATATACATCTTATTTAATTATGACACCACCACCCGAGAAATTGGCATTGTAATTATCCCTATTTTAAAAATGAGAAAATTGAGACCTAGGGATATTGAAGGCCAAGTTAAATGTCACATCCTAGTAAGTGGTGAAGTCAGGAACCTAACCTGAGGCTGCCTGTGAAAGCTGTGCCCTTTACCTACTTGTCATGCCAGCTTCCACCTTGTGCCTGGCGTGGTTGCCACTTGCGGAGGAGGCTGTTATGACCCAGAGAGTTGAAATGAGTAGCTTGGTCCAAACTGCCAGGGTTTGTCAGAGTCAGATTTTCTGCCTCTGCCTCCTTGAGTACTCTTTCAACTTGGAATACCATAAATTAAAGCAAACATTAACTTTATGGGGCAGAGAGTCAATATTTTTAGAGTGTTTATAGAAAGGAAGTAATTTTGGCCTGGCAAAAGAGCAGACTGAAGGTAGTTTTACATTCCTGTTTCAAAAAGAATCATTTAAATTGGGAAAATTCCCATGGTGCTGGATCTGTCTGTGGGAGATTCAGGGAGAGCAACCCCTTCTGTTCCCTCTCCAGTCCTTTTAGAAGCAAATTTTGTAGATTATCTCACTGGGCTTGCTGCCTTTCTGAGTCTGATGCACAAAACTGCTTGGTATTTGGCAAATTTTGACTGGCAAGAAAGCATCTTGGGTGGTTAGCTTTTGTGTCTGACCCTTGCTGGAATTTAAGGCCAGTTTCAATCTCCCACCTGTCTCTATTCTGACACCACAGAAGTGCAGTCAGGAGGAGAGGAGCCAAGGTGGGCTGAACTGCACAACGGTTAGCAGGACTCCAAAGTCACCCTTACGGGGCTCAAGGCCCACCTCCATCATGCTCTGGTAAGTGACCTTGAATTCTACTCCTTAGTTTCCTCATCTGTAAAATGGGTATCTTAGTCAATCTGGGCTGCTATGACAAAGTACCATAAACTAGGTGGCTCATGTGCAACAGAAGTTTGTTTCTCACAGTTCTAAAGGCTGGAAGTCCAAGATTAGGGAGCCAGCATGGTTGGGTACTGGGAAGGGTTCTCCTCTGGGCTGCAGGCAGCTGTTTTTCATTGCATCCTCACAAAACAGAAAGAGGGAGAGAGAGGTCTCTGGGTTCTCTCTTATGACACAAGTCTCATTCATGAGGCCTCCACCCTTATGACCTAATCATCTCTCCAAGTCCCCACCTTTTAGTACTGTCACATTTGTGGTTAGGATTTTAACATATGAATTTTGGGGAAATGCAAACATCCAGTCCATTGCAATGGGAATAAGGGTTTTACTTTATGTGGACAGACAACATAATGCATATCAAAGGCATAGGCTTTGAACTGATTCACACTAAGTGCTCAGTAAAATTTAGTTATAGAAGGAACTGTCTCAGCAAGGACAAAGTGTCTAAGGAAAGAAGCGCAACTGAGGCTTCTTGTTTATTGGGAATTGTCTAGTCGTAGTTTCACCAACGCCTGCGAATTCTGGATTTGGCCTGGTAACAGAGGTTTGAAGGAACCAGTCTCCAGTGGGTTTTGAAGAAACAGGCCCACGTCTAAGATGTAGAGTGTGGCTTCAGAGCTCCCGGGAAGCAGCAGGATCCTTGGACAGGACTGCTCATTAAAATGCAGTTCCGAATACCCATCCCTCATTCTGGAAAAAAGCCAACAGGTGGCTCTTGGGGAATGTTTCACACTAACTTGTGAGTCCCTTTTTTGGTTTTATTCTCATGTTTTTCTGCTCAGAATTAAAAAAAAAAAATCCTGCTACGGCCGTTTTGATTTCAAAATGGGTTTTTTTTTGAGGGGAGGGGGGATGTCAGGCTAGTCGATTCAATATCCAGTTAGTGGAGGAAACCAGCTGCTTCTCAAGGCAAAGGAAGGACAAGCTCCGTGTCCACCTCCTCCTCCTCTCAATTATGAGGCCTCTTATCCCACGGCTGCCCAGGAGGAATGTGTGAGAGCCTCCAGGAAACAGGCTACCCAGCGGGTCCTGGAGCTGAAGGCAAAAACAAGCAGATCAGACAAGGCTGATGGGCTGGTGGGTGAAGAAAGGAGGAGGGAAGTGAGAGATGGGGCCACACAGCTTTGTCTGAGAGTGGTTGACAGGTAGGCTGCTCATGGGCTAGGAGAGAGCTATTTCCAAGAAAGGAAGGGCAAGAGGAAGTGGTGAGCTTCTCCGTCCTGGAATGCGGCCCACTTCCCACGGGTCTTCTCTTATTCCCCGTTCTGCTTCTTGCTTCTACTTCTGGAAATTCCAGTCCTTGGGTCTTCTTTGTATTTCTCCTTGGCTAATGAGTTTCAATGGACTTCCCAGATGACTGTGGGGTGAAGAATCTGTCTGCCAAGCAGGAGACATGGGTTCGATCCCAGGGTCAGGGAAATCCCTTGGAGAAGGAAATGGCAACACACTCCAGTATTCTTGCCTGGAAAAATCCCATGGACAGAGGGGCCTGGTGGGCTACAGGCCATGGGGTCGTAAAGAGTCGGACACAGCTTAGCGACTGAACAACAACAACGAGTTTCAACAACAGTTCAGAGTCTCTGAGCCCTTTCATCAGACTTCCTCCCAGGCTCATCATCAAGATTGGACCCCAAACTATTCTTGTTTTCAAGTGTATAAATTATAAATCGCCTTGGTGAGGAAAGAGCACTGGACTGGGAGGCTAGAGCTCCAGGATAGTCCCTACTTGTGATCTTGTCATCACTGCAGTGAAAACCATGGTGCAGCCCCCAGCTCCCCACTCAGGACTGAGGCCCCATCCCCTCAACCTCTGGAGGTATTGGCTACTGATGGTTCACAGCTGAATCCATCTGTAAACATTGCCTTTGGTCCAAAGCACAGGTTCTTAATGGGGACAGTTTGGTCCCCCAGGGCATTTGGTGATGTCTGGAGACATTTTTGGTTGCCAAAACAGAGGAGTGGGATGTGACTGGTGTCTAGTGGGTAGAGGCTGGGAATGTTGGAGGCTGGAGTGGTGATCATAAAAGCCTCACGTGGAGGATGTCAAAAGCGGCTAAATACTAATAGAAGGACTTGTGTCCCTGATGATTATCAGGCTACCATACAACTTCTAAAATCATGGTATCTGGTAAATAGATGGGGAAAATGTGGAAAAAGTGTCAGATTTTATTTTCTTGGGCTTTGAAATCAACTTGGACATTGACTGCAGCCACGAAATTAAAAGATGCTTGCTCCTTGGAAGAATAGCTATGACAAACCTAGACAGCATATCAAAAAACAGAGACATCACTTTGCTAACAAAGGTCCACATAGTCAAGGGTATGGTTTTTCCAGTAGTCATGTATGGATGTGAGAGTTGGACCATAAAGAAGGCTGAGCACTGAAGAATTGACACTTTTGAACTGTAATGCTGGAGAAGACTCTTGAGAGTCCCTTGGACAGCAAGGAGATCAAACCAGTCACTCTCAAAGGAAATCAACCCTGAATATTCATTGAAAGGGTTGAAGCTGAAGCTCCAATACTTTGGCCTCCTGATGCAAACAGCTGACTCACTGGAAAAGACCCTGATGCTGGGAAAGATTGAGGGCAAGAGGAAAATGGGGTGACAGAGGATGAGATGGTTGGATGACATCACTGACTCAGTGGACATGAGTTTGAGCAAACTCAGGGAGATAGTGAAGGACACGGTAGCCACACATGTTGCAGTTCATGGGGTCGCAACTTAGCAACTGAACAACAACAACATACAACCTCTGGGTTACTTTTTAGGACTATTACGTGAGAAAGAACTCTCTGTTATAGCAGCTAACCCAATCCAAGCATGAGTGTGTGCCTGCTAAGTCACTTCAGTTGTCTCTGACTCTTTATGACCCTATGGACTGTAGCCCATCAGGCTCCTCTGTCTATGGAATTCTCCAGGCAAGAATACTGGAGTGGATAGCCATTCCCTTTTCCAGAGGATCTTCTTGATCCGGGGATTGAACCCAGGTCTCCTGCATTGAAGGCAGATTCTTTACTGTCTGAGCCACCAGGAAAGCTCTGTGATTAAATTGCGTGAGTCTAAGTCTCTTCAGCTGTGTCTGACGCTGTGCCACCCTATGGGCTGTAACCAACCAGGTTCCTCTGTCCATGGGATTCTCCAGGCAAGAATGCTGGAGCAAGTTGCCGTGCCCTCCTCCAGGGAATCTTCCCGACCCAAGAATCAAACCTGCAGCTCCTGCATTGCAGGCAGATTCTTTACTGCTGAGCCGCTGGGGAAACCCAACCCAGGGATACCTTGGAGATATTGTGGGTTCAGTTCCAAACCACAACAAGTGAATATCTCAATAAAGCAAGTCACCTGAATTTTTGGTCTCTCAGTGCATAGAAAAATTATGTTTACAGTATACTGTTGTCTATTATGTGTGCAATAGTATTCTGCCTAAAAAAACTGTGTAGAGACCTTAATTAAAATATTTTATTATTACTAAAAAATGCTAAACTTTGTCTGAGTTTTCAGCAAGTCCTAATCTTTTTGCTGCTGGAGCCTCTTGCCTCAATGTTGATGGCGGCTGACTGATAAGAGAGGTGGTTGCTGAAGGTTGGGGTGGTTGTGGCAGTTTCTTAAATAAGACAATTTTCTTGATGCCCCCAATTACAATAGTAACATCACAGATCACGGATCATAGATCACCATAGCAAATACAAAAGTGAAAAATTTGAAATATTATGAGAATGACAAAACTGTGACACAGAGACAGCTAGTGAGTGAATACTGTTGGAAAAAATGAACCAATAGGGTTGCCACAAGCTTTCAATTTCTAGGAAAGGCAATATCTGCAAAGCATGAAAAAAATAGAGCAATTAAACAAGATCTGCCTATATATAAGTTATATACATCCTTCAGTTCAGTTCTGTCCCTCAGTTGTGTCCGACTCTTTGCTACCTCATGAATCGCAGCACGCCAGGCTTCCCTGTCCATCACCAACTCCCGGAGTTTACACAAACTCCTGTCCATCGTGTCGGTGATGCCATCCAATCATCTCATCCTCTGTTGTCTCCTTCTCCTTCCCCCAGTCCTTCCCAGAATCAGGGTCTTTTCCAATGAGTCAACTCTTCGCATGAGGTGGCCAAAGTATTGGAGTTTCAGCTTCAACATCAGTCCTTCCAATGAACACCCAGGGCTGATCTCCTTTAGGATAGACTGGTTGGATCTCCTTGTAGTCCAAGGGACTCTGAAGAGTCTTCTCCAACACCACAGTTCAAAAGCATCAATTCTTCGGTGCTCAGCTTTCTTTATAGTCCAACTCTCACATCCATACATGACTACTGGAAAAACCATAGCCTTAACTAGACGGACCTTTGTTGGCAAAGTAATGTCTCTGCTTTTTAATATGTTGTCTAGGTTGGTCATAATGTTCCTTCCAAGGAGTAAGCATCTTTTAATTTCATGGCTGCAATCACCATCTGCAGTGATTTTGGAGTCCCCAAAAATAAACTCTGACACTGTTTCCACTGTTTCCCCATCTATTTGCCATGAAGTGATGGGACCAGATGCCATGATCTTCGTTTACTGAATGTTGAGCTTTAAGCCAATGTTTTCACTATCCTCTCTCACTTTCATCAAAAGGCTTTTTAGTTCTTTTTCACTTTCTGCCATAAAGGTGGTGTCATCTGCATATCTGAGGTTACTGATATTTCTCCCAGAAATCTTGATTTCAGCTTGTGCTTCTTCCAGCCCAGTGTTTCTCATGATGTACTCTGCATATAAGTTAAATAAGCCGAGTGACAATATACAGCCTTGACGTACTCCTTACCCGATTTGGAACCAGTCTGTTGTTCCATGTCTAGTTCTAACCATTGCTTCCTGACCTGCATACAGGTTTCTCAAGAGGCAAGTCAGGTGGTCTGGTATTCCCATCTCTTTCAGAATTTTCCACAGTTTATTGTGATCCACACAGTCAAAGGCTTTGGCATAAACAATAAAGCAGAAATAGATGTTTTTCTGGAACTCTCTTGCTTTTTCAGTGATCCACAGGATGTTGGCAATTTGACCTCTGGTTTCTCTGCCTTTTCTAAAATCAGCTTGAACATCTGGAAGTTCACGGTTCACGTATTGCTGAAGCCTGGCTTGGAGAATTTTGAGCATTACTTTACTAGCATGTGAGATGAGTGCAATTGTGCGGTAGTTTGAGCATTCTTTGGCATTGCCTTTCTTTGGGATTAGGATGAAAACTGACCTTTTCCAGTCCTGTGGCCACTGCTGAGTTTTCCAGATTTGATGGCATATTGAGTGCAGCACTTTCACAGCATCATCTTTTAGAATTTGAAACAGCTCAACTGGAATTCCATCACCTCCACTAGCTTTGTTCATAGTGATGCTTTCTAAGGCCCACTTGACTTCACATTTCAGGATGTCTGGCTCTAGGTGAGTGATCACTCCATCGTGATTATCTGGGTCGTGAAGATCTTTTTCGTACAGTTTTTCTGTGTATTCTTGCCACCTCTTCTTAATATCGTCTGCTTCTGTTAGGTCCATACCATTTCTGTCCTTTATCGAGCCCATCTTTGCATGAAATGTTCCCTTGGTATCTCTAATTTTCTTGAAGAGATCTCTAGTCTTTCCCATTGTGTTGTTTTCCTCTATTTCTTTGCATTGATCGCTGAGGAAGGCTTTCTTATCTCTCCTTGCTCTTCTTTGGAACTCTGCATTCAAATGGGAATATCTTTCCTTTTCTCCTTTGCTTTTCTCTTCTCTTCTTTTCACAGCTATTTGTAAGGCCTCCTCAGACAGCCATTTTGCTATTTTGCATTTCTTTTTCTTGGGGATGGTCTTGATCCCTGTCTCCTGTACAATGTCACGAACCTCCATCCATAGTTCATCAGGGGCTCTGTCTATCAGATCTAGTCCCTTAAATCTATTTGTCACTTACACTGTATAATCCTAAGGGATTTGATTTAGGTCATACCTGAATGGTCTAGTGGTTTTCCCTAGTTTCTTAAATTGAAGTCTCAGTTTGACAATAAGCAGTTCATGATCTGAGCCACAGTTAGCTCCTGGTCTTGTTTTTGCTGACTGTATAGAGCTTCTCTATTTGTGGCTGCAAAGAATATAATCAATCTGATTTTGGTGTTGACCATCTGGTGATGTCCATGTGTAGCACAATAAAATGATGATAATAAAGGCTGTAAAAAGTGAATTATTTTTAGTGATGTTGCATTAATCACATTTTATTTTATTATTTTATTTATAATATTTATTTATTTGGCTGTCCTGGGTCTTAGTTGTGGCATGTGGGATCTAGCTCCCTGATCAGGGATCGAATCCAGGCCCTTGCATTAGGAGCATGGAGTCTTAACCACAAGACCACCAGGGAAGTCCCTCATTAATCACATTTTGAATTTACATTCTCAAAACCAACCACATGACTTTATGACTGAATGCTAATAGGTTTAACCAGTAATAGAGAATGAAATTTCCACTCAGTTTCAGGCAAACAGGGGAGGGCAGAAAGCTTTTGTGTGACTTTTGTCTCTATATGTGTGTGTGTTGTTTCTTAACTGCCCTCAGCTTCAAATATTCCCCATGCCAATGTGGCAGTTTTTAGGGTAGTGTATTCTGATCCCCGAGCTTTCTAGGTGGCGCTAGTGGTAAAGAACCCGACTGCCAATGCAGGAGACCTAAGAGAAGTTGGTTCAATCCCTGGATGGGGAAGATCCCCTGGAGGAGGGCACGGTAACCCACTCTGGTATTCTTGCCTGGAGAATCCCGTGGACAGAGGAGCCTGGTAGGCTACAGTCCATGGGGTCTCAAAGAATGGGACACGACTGAAGTGACTTAGTATGCACACAGAGGCACACATTCTGATCTCCTTCATAGACCACGGGGTGGGAGATGCATGGGATCCTAGGTGTTATGCTACCTTTTAGACTTTGTCCTTCGTGCTGAAGCCCTATACTTCCTTAACATTGTCCTGCTACTTTGTTAGGCTTTTTCATGACCCTACTGGATCCTCTAGTCTCTCTGTTACTCATGAAACTTTAGTTTCATTTTCTCTTGCTAACAGCCTCAAATATTCCAGTATGTGAAAAAGTTTAAAATTTTAAGAAGGAAACTGGCTCATCTTTATGGGCGAGGCTAAGTCAGGCTATGCTTATTAACTCCCTCATGGCTTAATTGCCTTTGGGTCAATGATCACCTGGCCAAGGATTTTGTACCTGTTCCCCTGACTCCATCCTGCCATCTCCCTGAGCACAGGCCAAAGGAAGGGGAATATTAGCTTAGAAGAGGAAGTTGGGTACTTCTAATGATATGTACAATTCCTACAGAAAGCATTCCTATTTGTCAGAAGTCAAACTCCATTGTGTCAGAAAGAAACTGCTTATTAAAGAGTCTGCCTTTAAAGTTTTATGCAGTTCTGTGAGATCTTAATTTAGTTGAAGATGATCTTTCTTGATTTTGCATGTATTTATTGACTTCAGAGGAGATTTTGATATACATTCCAGATTTCTGTTAGGTATGCAGGAATCCTACAAGGGGAAGCAGGGTCAGTCAGCCTCTTAGTATTTTAAGAATGTGGAATGTTGAATGGGAACAGTGTCAGAGTTAAGAAATTGCACATTTTAGGGATAATAAGAGTCGTCTCATGGGGGTTATCATAGTGATTAAATGAAGTAACCCAGATAATGCACCTGGCATTTAATAGGCAATCAATCCATGCTGGTTGTTAGTATTCCTTGTGGACTCAAAAGTCTTGAAATTTTGAAAACAATTATCTTTGAGTCGTTTGGTTTTTCTGTTTTCATTGTTTTATTCGGTCAATTTCTGCCATGGAAAAGAACAATTCTTCTTATCATTGAGATATAATTACCCAATATCCAAATCCAGTATCCAAAGGAAGCCTCAGCATTCTAAAAGCTTTTAAGTTGCCCTTAGGTACTTTGCCTTTATCACTGGGCACTTCCAGTAAAGTATGATTAGTGATGCCTAATTAAATTATTTTAAAGAGAGATAGTATGTGCAAACTTGAATACAACTGAGAGAAACACATTTTGTTTTAGCAGAAAATATGAGTGTCAATCAACCTCATATTCTACGTTGAAATTACAAAATGCATAATATCATATGGCTATTTAAAGAAATGAAGTTGAGGAAAAGGAATCTTTTCCTCTGCCCTTTTAGGTTTAATTATTGAGGTTTGTGAATTAAAGTGACAAAAGACGGGTTAACAAGAGAAACTGTATATAAAATCATTAAAAAAAATTTATTTGTTTTTATTTTTGTCTGTGCTGGGAATTCATTGCTATATGTGGGCTTTCTCTAGTTGTGGAGAGCGGGGTCTACTCTCTAATGGTGTGTGGGCTTCTCATTGTGGTCACTTTTCTTGTTGCAGAGCACAGGCTCTAGGGTGCATGCTCAGTAGCTGTGGCACATGGGCTTAGTTACCCTGAGGCATGTGGAACCTTCCCAGACCAGGGATTGAACCTGTGTCCCCTGTATTGCAAGGCAGATTCTTAACCACTGGACCAAGAGGGAAGCCCTCATTTTTAATTTTATAGACAGTGGGTTCCCGTAGAAAAAAGTGAAAACCCAAAGAGACAGGTAGATCTAGGAGTTCATGTACTGTTTTAACAAAGGGCGATACATAGTGGAAAAGTGACTAGACAAAGGAAAGGGGATTTAGGTTCCTAGGGCAGTAACTTGTGGGGAGGTAAATATATGGGGGAAACTAATGGTGAATAAAGGTGGTGCTAGTGGTAAAGAACCTGCCTGCCAATGCAGGAGACATAAGAGAGGCAGGTTCAATCCCTGGGTCGGGAAAATCCCTGGAGAAGGAAATGGAAACCTGCTCCAGTATTCTTGCCTGGAAAATTACATGGACAGAGGAGCCTGGCAGGCTACAGTCCATTGTGTTGTAAAAAGTCAGGCATGACTGAGCCCCCCCGCCCTGCCCTCCCAGCCCCCCACACAATGTTGAATAAATTTTATTTAGTAAGGTTTGTTTATGCAAACTCATCTTGGTGTGACCTTCTGTGCTAAATGTTCTCCTTTTGGTGTGCAGTAGGGGGACACATTCACAAGGGAAATTCATGTCACCTTTGTGCTGTGCTTAGTTGCTCAGTAGTGTCCAACTCTTTGCAACTCCATGGACTGTAGCCCACCAGGCTCCTCTGTCCATGGGGATTTTCCAGGCAAGAATGTTGGAATGGATTGCCATGCACTCCTGCAGGGGATCTTCCCAGCCTAGGGATCAAACCCAGGTCTCCCTCTTAGAAGGCGGGTTCTTTACTGTCTGAGCCACCAGGGAAGCCCAAGAATACTGGAGTGGGTAGCCTATCTCTTTGCCAGGGGAACTTCCTGATCCAGGAATCAAACCAGGGTCTCCTGCACTGCAGGTGAATTCTTTACCAGCTGAGCTACCAGGGAAGCCCATGTCACCTTTACAAAGAGGAATTTATGCCCTGCTTTAGGCAGATGGGGGAAGGCAGAGAGCTCCTCCTTTGCTTGCCATTCCTCAGCTGCCTTTCATTCAAAATAATTCATATTCCAAAGTGGCAAGGTCTCGTTCCCTTCAAAGTGTAACTTCTATGTATTGACATGAAATGATGTCCATGAAGTATTGTTGAGTTAAAAAAGCAAATTATATAATAGTTTTATACATACATTCTCATTTTTATGAAATTGTAATAACTATAATAAAATACATTGTGGTTATATAGCATCACTGACTCAATGGACATGAATTTGAGCAAACTCTGGGAGATAGTGAAGGTGAGCCTGACGTGCTACAGTCTAGCGAGTCACAAAGAGTCGGACACGACTTAGTGACTGAATAACAACAAAATTAGTACCCAGAAAAATAATGAGAAAAATACACCAAGTTCATGGTGATTTTCTCTGAGGGCATTATGGCAGATGTCCATTTTGTATTAAAATATTTGAGTATGGTTAACTTTTTATAATGAATAGATTTTGACATTTTGGAGTTATTTTGAAATATTTTGAACTTATAGAAAATAACAAATATTAAAAAGTAAAAACATACAAGACAATTTATTTGAAGCAAATATTGTAAAGTATGCAAAGTGATTAAGCATAATTAGGTTGCTTTTTTTTTTTAATTGAATTTTAAGTCAACTTATCCGTCACTTGGTTTAGTTTCCAAAATTTTGGCTACTTCAGAAAATTTTTATTGATAACTACCAGCTTTTCTGTTTCAGTTTATCCTCAGCTTCCAGAATACAGGTGTTAAATACCACAGTATGGCTTTTTTTTTTTTTTTTTTTTTTTGGTGACTCACTCTCCACATGAATGCTTTCAGGCTCAGATGTCAACTTCCAGTCTCTGGACTCTCCTCTCCCCAGAGGTGGCTGAGAGAAGACTTTGAAGGAATGGAAGGAAGCTCTTTCTCATGAAGTTACAGTTAATTCTTTGATGTAGATTGCTGTACTTGTCCAACGGGGCTGCCCTGAGCTCAGGGAAGTGTTGTAACCCTCAAACTCTAGTGTGCATGAAAATTAAATTGAGGATTTTGTTAAAATTCAGAGTTCTCAATCTTGGCTCCAGTGATTCTACTTCAGCAGTATGGTGTAGGGCCCAGGAATCTGCATTTTATTTAAGTGTCTAAGAGGATTCTGTTCTGCCCCAGGGGTTGTGTGGAGATGATTCAGGCACTGCAATCAGGGAGGGGGCTCCTGGTCCACCAGTTGTCAATTAAATTATCTGCATTCATCAGTTTCTTAATTAAGCATATGGTGAAATTTTATTTGAGCAAGTCTTTCTATCCACATTTGAGGATCCAAGTCTATCAGGCACCACTTTTTGTATCATGATTTGAAAGGCCTTTTCCAACTCATTCCTCTTAAACAAGCAAGCAAGCCTCCCTCTGGACTTACTTACATTCTTTTCTAGCTTTGTTACAGCTTCCTTATTTTCACATTTAAAATATAAAACTAACTAGACTTTTTTTTATTAGGTATAAGGTAAGGCTTCGCTGGTAGCTCAGCTGGTAAAGAATCTGCCACAATACAGGAGACCCCGGTACCATTCCTGGGTTGGGAAGATCCCCTGAAGAAGGCATAGGCTACCCACTCCAGTATTCTTGGGCTTTCCTGGTGGCTCAGAGGGTAAAGAATCCTCCTGCAATGTGAGAGATCTGGATTTGATCCCTGGGTTGGGAAGATCCCCTGAAGAAGGGCATGGAAACCCACTCCAGTATTCTTGCCTGGAGAATCCCCAAGGACAAAGGAACCTGGCAGGCTACAGTCCATGGGATCACAAAGAGTCGGACACAACTAAATGACTTTCACAGGGATCCATCTTAGTCCTTACCCCAAATAGTTTACCAATTTATATTTGCAATATTTATATAAAATAATCTATGTTGCCACAGATTTGAAATGCAGCCTTTACCATATATCATGTACCTGTCTGAATCTATTTCTGGATGTCTTATTCCCTTGATAAAGCAGCTATTCTCCTCCTGCTATTATTCTTTCTTAATTATGATATCTTTATAACAAAGTATATTATCTGGTAGAGCAGATTGTCTCCTTTTATTTTTCTCTTTGAATATTTTTTGATATGTTGACTTCTATATTTTAAAATATTTTGTTTGGTTCTAGAGAACTCTGAAATTTGATTTAGAATTTCACTCAATTCATAAATTAATCTGGTAGAGGTGGAAAGGAAGAAAAATTGGTTTTGAGTATTCAGTACTCCTTTCTAGGAAAATAGCGTGGTTTTCAATACAGTATTCTTTCATGTTCCTCAACTAAACTTTCTCGTTGCCTTCCTATTGGATCTGTACATTTCTTGTCATGTGCTCAGTACTGAAGCAGTATAGGAGTGTGGTAAAGCATGTAGGCTCTGATGTCCAATGTCTGGGTTCAAAGCCTGTCTTCTCTTACCAACTAGAAGACTTTGAGAAAGTTGCTTAGCCTTACTTGCCTCACTTTTCCTTTCTGTAAGATGGGGATGGTGCCAAGAGTACCTACCTTATAGAGATGCTTAAGGAAAAAGTAAACGTCTTCTTTGGAGAAATGTCTGTTCAGTTCTTTGGCCCATTTTTTGATTGGGTCATTTATTTTTCTTGAATTGAGCTGCTTGTATATTTTTGAGATTAATTCTTTGTCAGTTGCTTCGTTTGCTATTATTTTCTCCCATTCTGAGGGCTGTCTTTTCACCTTGCTTATAGTTTCCTTTGTTGTGCAAAAGCTTTTAAGTTTAATCAGGTCCCATTTGTTTATTTTTGCTTTTATTTCCATTCCTCTGGGAGGCGGGTCATAGAGGATCCTGCTGTGATTTATGTCAGAAAGTGTTTTGCCTATGTTTTCCTCTAGGAGTTTTATAGTTTCTGGTCTTACATTTAGATCTTTAATCCATTTTGAGTTTATTTTTGTGTATGGTGTTAGAAAGTGTTCTAGTTTCATTCTTTTACAAGTGGCTGACCAGTTTTCCCAGCACCACTTGTTAAAGAGATTGTCTTTTCTCCATTGTCTATTCCTAGCTATTGTAAACAGTGCTGCAATGAATATTGGGGTACACGGGTCTCTTTCAATTCTGGTTTCCTCGGTGTGTATGCCCAGCAGTGGGATTGCTGGGTTGTATGGGAGTTCTATTTCCAGTTTTTTAAGGAATCTCCACACTGTTCTCCATAGTGGCTGTACTAGTTTGCATTCCCACCAACAGTGTAAGAGGGGTCCGTTTTCTCTGCACCCTCTCCAGCAATTATTATTTGTACATTTTTTGATAGGAGCCATCTGACTGGTGTGAGATGGTTCCTCATTGTGGTTTTGATTTGCATTTCTCTGACAATGAGTGATGTTGAGCATCTTTTCATGTGGAGGGAGGTAGGAGAGGGTTCAGGATGGGGGACACATGTACACCCATGGCTGATTCATGTCTATGTGTGGCAAAAACCACTACAATATTGTAAAGTAATTAGCTGCCAATTAAAATAAATAAATTAATTTTAAAAAAAGAAAAAAGAAATGATCACATGAAAGGCACTTGAAACATTTCTGGTATGAACTGAGTGTTCTATAAATTTCAAGTTAAGTGCTCTTTCCACAGCTGTAGCTGTCTTATCTAGAAGTTACTTATGGAGTGACAATAAGCATATAGAACACAGATGAAGACCTTAAAATGAGGACCACGTGAGCTTATAAAACAGTTGGGCAAAGACAATCAGAGACAATCGTTTAAAGCACCAAGGATTTCCTGGTATGCACAAGACAGAACAGCCTCTGTGAAGACTGTCTCCTTGAACAAAGGCAAAACCAGGGTTTATAAAAAGCTAAGCCCTCAACATTTCATAAGAAAAAAGGCTCAGTTGATTTAGGCAAGTCTGGTTCAGGACTGGTTAGTATGCAATGGAACAGGCTGATTACTGCCTATTATGTTGTGGTTTTTCTAGGAATTATGTGTTCCCACTAAAGCTCATCCTCTTTGTTCAGGCTCTCACCCAGAACTAATTTTCTTTATTTTAGACAGTTTTAGTCACTCGCTAGTCTGTACTCCACTGTAAAAATGATTCTTTCCACATATTTAACTGTAATTTTATTTTTGCAGTTTAACCCAATAGACTCTGAACCACCCACAACAAAACATTATATGTATTCACCTTTGTCTCTTATGGCCACCACCAGGTTCTAGCACATACCAAGAGCTCAACAGATGTTCCAATGAATGAAGAAATATCCCAGCCTGCACAAAAGCTGGGTTTGAGAGTCTTCTAAAGAGGTACAGTACCCTGACGACTAGAAATTAAGTGATCTTAAGACTCTTGAGAGTCCCTTGGACTTCAAGGAGATCCAACCAGTCCATTCTAAAGGAGATCAGTCCTGGGTGTTCATTGGAAGGACTGATGTTGAAGCTGAAACTCCAACACTTTGGCCACCTCATGCGAGGAGTTGACTCATTGGAAAAGACCCTGATGCTGGGAAAGATTGAGGGCAGGAGGAGAAGGGGACGACAGAGGATGAGATGGCTGGATGGCATCACCGACTCGATGGACTTGAATTTGGGTAAACTCTGGGAGTTGGTGACGGACAGGGAGGCCTGGCATGCTGCGATTCACGGGGTCGCAAAGAGTTGGACACGACTGAGCGACTGAACTGAACTGAAGTTCACCCAACCTCTGTGGATACCTGTTTCCTCATTTTAAAAGGAGAAGCTTGGGCCATGTCAATGGTTTTCAACTCTAGTTGCATTAGATTATAACCATCTGTAAAATTTAACAATCTCAAATGCCCAGGCCCTCGCCCCACACGACTGGATCAGAATCTCTGATATTTAGGCACATGGATTTTTATTTATTTATTTTTTAAACTTTTAATTTTATATTGAAGTATAGCTCATTAACAATGTTGTCATAATTTCAAGTGGACAGCAAAGGGACTCAGCCATACATACACATGTATTCATTCTTCCCCAAACTCCTCTCCCATCCAGGCTACCATCTAACATTGAGCAGAGTTTTCTGTGCTATACAGTGGGTCCTTGTTGGTTATCCATTTAAAATATATCAGTGTGTACACGTCCATCCCAAATTCCCTAACTCTCTCTCCCCTTTCACCTCCCCCAGCCCCTCCCCGCCCCTGCCCCAGCAACCATAAAAGTACTCTAAGTCTGTGAGCCTGTTTCTGTTTTGTAAGCTCATTTGTATCATTTCTTCTTAGATTCTGCACAGAAGGGATGTCATGTGATATTTATCCTTTGTCTTGCTTCATTCACTATGAAAATCTCTAGGTCCATCTGTGCTGCTGCAAATGGCATTATCTCATTGTTTTTAATGCTGAGTAATATTCCATTGTACGTATGTGGCACATATTCTTTATCCATTCATCTGTTGATGGACATTTATGTTGCTTCCCTGTCTTGGCTGTTGTAAATAATGAGGCACAGACGGGGATTTTTAAAAAGTCCCCTAGCTCCCTCTCCCCACCCTTGCTACCCCACGAGGTAATTCTATTATACAGCCACGTGGAGATTCACTGGGCCTGGCATTCTTTCCTATTGAGAGGGTAACAGGCAGGAAGGCTAGGGGTCTCCAAATGGAGGAAATAGGCTGCAAGTGTCAGATGTTTTTTATCTCTCTCTTAAGCGGCAGGAGGAAACAAACTACAAGTGTCAGGTTTTTTCCTCTTCTCTATACAAAATTAAAAGGAGATTTCTTTTAAAATTCTGTGTTGCCATGATGACACCTGGTTCCACCTGAACTTAACTGTTCTCAAACCTTGAGCTAACCAATGCATTTTTCTCATGGAAATGTTTTTCTTAAACTATGTTAATGAACTATGTATTTACCTAGACTCTGTATTTCTTCAAGTCATTTCCACCTAAGACTCAGAACCGATAATGGCTCAAGAAACCAGTATGTTTTACTCATACAATTGTTCTCCTAATCTATGTTAATGAAACTATATATTTGCTTGGAAACTTACCTTTCTCCAAGATTCATGTCAATTGTTTTATGGCCTGGGATGATTCACCTTGTGCCAATGTTATGGGTGAGGTGCCGCTCTCTGAGTTTTGAGACATTTCCTTTCTCTTAGCAGCCTGCTGATAGGTATATAACATACTGCTACTAGCAGGGGGGCACTCTTTCTGACCCCTTCTGATGTCTATGTCAGAATTTTTCACTATCTCTTTTATACTTTAATAAAACTTTATTACACAAAATCTCTGAGTGATCAAGCCTTGTCACTGGCCCCAGATTGAATTCCTCTCCTCCAGAGGCCAAGAATCCCAGCATCTTTCACAGTTCAGCAACAACCTTTCACTACCTACTACTATGAGGAACATATGATAATCTTAAAGTGGGGAAGAAGCAAATTAAAAAATCTCTAGTCATTGAGGATCATCTTGTGGAGTAGTAAATATTCTCAAGGACTTTGCTAGTACTTGAGAGGACATCATTATACCATGTAGTCCAGAATGTAATTGCTGTCTGTAATATGACTCAGCAAGTGGAGAATGGAGAATTGGTTAGTATATTTAGTAAGATTTACACACAAGTGCATTAAAAATTTCAAAACTAATTGATATTTAAATGGGATAATGTCTGGCAAAGCCATGTATATGCAATACCTCATGCTTCTTGGAGGTATTCCTCCAAGAAAGGAATACCTTTCTTGGTCATGGAGACCTTATCACGGAGCTTAGTTGTGGTCACTTTCCTATTTTAAGTGGTCTGGTATGTTACTGGGCTTTGTGATTTCTTGTTAAAGGGTGGAGATTAAAGACAAAAACAAAAACAAAAAAGAAAGTAAACCAGAAACTTCTTCCTTGCCATTATTACCTCCTCTACCCATGGCTCCATTCTTCTGCCCGTTTCAAAGAAAAACATCTCAGCTGAGATTTCTGCCCTCCCTATTTTCCACTCATTGCTTTGAGCCACTTTAATCTGGCTTCTTTCCTACCACACAGTGAAAACTGCACTTGTATGCTCATTTTTGTCAGTTCACCTATCAGTTCAGTAACTTTTAACTTTAATACTCCTCTCTCTTCTGGTTTTCCTCCTACAACTGGCTGCTCTCTTAAATCTCTTGTGCTAACGTTTCCTCCTTGACCTGATCACTAAATGTTGGAATGCTTTGGCATATCACCCTGGATGTTGATTCTTTGAGTTTTTGTTAGAAATAAAAGCTGAATATCTTGACTTGTTCTACCACACATCAGTCAGTGGCTTAGCAGTGGCTCAGTTTTATTGAAACTTTTCAAATTGAAACTGAAATTTTTCTGAATGAGAAACATCATCTTCAACCACTATCATTGACAGGCTTTGGAAAATTTGTTGCAGACTTGGTAGTGTTTCATTAATTCAGCCTTAAGTTATAATCCAAAACAGTGCTTATGTGTGAAACTTATACATGGAAAAGTCATTGTGATGACAATTACTGTTGTTTGAATCACAAGTAACCTCAAGCTCAGATACACTTTCCATGCTCTAAAAAGTTAAAAGAAGAAAATCTCCATCCCAGTACAAATTTGCAGTAGACGTATTTTCTGAACTCAAACTGCAGTTCCAGAAGCATTTGCCAGAACTTTATGTGAATGTGGAGGACATTTCTATATTCTGAAGTCCATTTAAGAGTGCAGTTGAGGAGCTTCCACCTAACCTTCATTGGGGAGGGATTAATCTGCAATGCCATGCCAAAATATCAAGAGAAGAGTCTAACAGAATTCCATAAATGCCTTCCAAGTGATGACTATGCTAAATGAAAATCATATGCTTGTGGACTGATGTCAGTGTTTGTCAGTATCTATTAAAGACATTTTCAAAAATGAAATATGTAAAATCTTATTACAGATCAGCACTACCATGAACCTATCAACCAATTTTGATAAGAAACACATTTGAACCCAAATTAAACAAAATGTTATCCTCCCCCAAATAATTCTATTCTTCTCATTAGGCCTGTATTATGAAAATTATTTTTGGTTATTATATTTTGAACTTCATCAAGAAAAAATTTATGGAACTCTTCCCTCTCTTGCTATATAAATACTTACATTGTTGTTGCTGCTTATTTGCTCAGTCATGCCTGACTTTTTTGCAACCCCATAGACTGTTGTCCATCAGACTCCTCTGGCCATGGGATTCTCCAGGCAAGAATACTGGAGTGGGTTGTTCATGCTCTCCTCCAGGGCATCTTCCTAACTCAGGGATTAAACCCCAGTCTCTGCCTCTTCCTGTGTTGCAGGCAGATTCTTTAGCTCCTGGGGAAGCACTAAACACCTAAATAATATCCTTGATTTTGCTTCTTGATCCTTTACAGAAAAAGTTTGCCAGCTCCTATCCATCGTCATCTCTTCCTTGCATACACAAAAGATTCTAGGCCAGGAACGTGCTGGCTTCTATTTCTTCATCCGTCCTTGCTCTCTTTCTTGAATGCAACAGAGGCTTCCCTTCCAGAATTTTCACTTGCTGAATCCTTTGCCTGGAAGACCTTAAAAGGTTCATTCTTGTGGGACTGAGCCCTTACTTAGCCTGTGGGCTAGTTAGTGTCAGAATTGTTTGGTGTGGAAAATCCACACATCTGGTGTCAGAAGTGTTGTGAGTGTCATAGGAGTGTGAGAGTAAATGAAAACACAGCAAATTTTTCCTAGACAAGCCTTACTACACTCTAGTGATTAAGTATTTAAAGGTGATGGGGCTTTCCCTGGCAGTCTAGTGGTTAAGAGTACCTGCTTTCACTGCAGGGGATGTGGGTTTGATCTCTGGCTGGGGAAATAGGATCTCACATGCCGTGCAGCATGGGGAAAAAAAGATGACCATTTTTCACTCTCTGCTTTTGAGATAGTGAGATATTTGTAAAGGTAGTTATGCTCATTGTTCACCAGCTTGAGGAAGCAAACCTAAGCCCTTACATTTGTTCTGCAAGTTAGAGTTGTTTTAGTCACTAAGTTGTGTCTGACTCTTTGGGGACCCCTTGGACTGTAGTCCACAAGGCTCCTCTGTCCATGGGATTTCCCAGGCAAGAATACTGGAGTGGGTTGCCATTTCCGTCTCTGGGTATCTTCCTGACCCGGGGATCAAACCTGAGTCTTCTGCATCTCAGGTGAATTCTTTATTACTGAGCCACTGGGGAAGCCCCCGGAAAACAAGTTAGCGTTACTATTTTCCTAATCAACAAGGACTCCAGCTAGTCTTCCTCTGGAGCCCCTTTCCCTAAGTATGAATGAGAGCCTGGGGTGGGCTGATTGAGGTCTTACCTTCAGGCCTGGTTGTCCTCTCTACTTACTGATGGATCTGGTACTCAGAATCACACCTTACTGTGCAAAGAGGAGGCCTTTGTTACTTACAGGCATGGTAGTGGGCTTCTCTGGTAGCTCAGAAGGTAAAGAATCTGCCTGCAATGCAGGAGACCTGGGTTCAATATCCAAGTCGGGAAGATCACCTGGAGAAGAGAATGGCAACCCACTCTAGTAGTCTTGCCTGGAGAATTCCATGGTCAGAGGAGCCTGGCGGGCTACAGTCCATGGGGTCGCAAAGATTCAGATACGACTGAGCGACTCACACACACACACAGTGTGTTGACTACCAGCATTAGCACCAGCTGGGAGCTTGTGAGATATGCAGAATTCTGGATACCTACTCTATTATTTGGGCTTCCCAGGTAGCTCAGTGGGTGAAGAATCCACCTGCAATGCAGGAGGTGCAGCAGACATGGGTTCAATCCCTGGGTTGGGAAGATCCTTTGGAGGAGGGCTCCAGTATTCTTGCTCAAAGAATCCCTTGAACAGAGGAGTCTGACAGGCTATAGTCCATAAGGACGCAAAGAGTCTGACATAGCTGAAGAGACTGAACATGCTCACATGCACTCTATTTCTTAACAAATACTCAGGTGAATTGTACATCACATCTGGCCTTGGCTGCTGATTGATCTGGAAGGTGGCTCCAGCTGGTGGATGTTGGTGCCACTGTGACCTCTAAGGATCCTCTAGAGATCTCCATTCCATACAGCATGGCCGACTCCTGATGGTGAATGCTGCATCACTGGCCAGATGAGAATCGGGCACAAGGCCACATGTCTTCCTAATCCAAGTCATTTCACAGCTGGAAATTAACTCAGTAGACTCCAAACAGTAACCTTCAGCAAAACCTGTTGATTTGGGGATATTAGAACATCACAGAGTCTTACCATTTCTCTTTTGGTCTGTATTCACCGTGGCCTGGTATGGCTCAATACCTATCACTAGAGCAGCTCTGGGCAGCTCTCTGCTCCAGAATTCTGACCAAACCAATTCCTGGATGCAGACAGAGAAGAATGTTTTCCCCTGACTTAATTTTCAGGACTGCTTGTCAAAGCCCTCATTTCCTGACCCAGTACTGACCCTTCTCTAAGATGAATGACAGTGGGAACATCCATTCCCTTCAGGGGAAACCCCACCCCCACCCACAGGGGTGTGGTCTGACATATGAAAGTTTGACATAAGCTCATTCTCTAAAGTTCAGGTTATTTGTCTTAAATAACAACTTATGTGGGATATCAGCAGCCCTGGCAGCTTTCTTTTCAGTTTCTTCTCATCATGATTCTGAAACTTGGGAGTCTAGTGTCATCCTGGATTACTGGTTATACAAAAATTCACTTGACGTGTTGTTTAAATCTCATTGAGAACAGTTTATACACTTGTATAAGGGTCTAAGGAGGAAAAGTTTTGATTAAGGAGAACTGGCCGAGATATGGATAATAGTTAAGTGTGGTGAAATTTTCTATTAATCTCTCTAAAACAAAAAGTATTAGAAAGACTTGCCACTCTTGAATTACTTATACCTTGCTTTGTTCTAAAAGAGCTTTGGTATTCCTGATATATCTGAACAGAGTTTCTAGAATGACTTTGGATTGCTGAATGCTGCCTTGGAAACCTTACAGAATGGCAATTTTTAGTTTTTCTTTTCCATTTTAGAGCTCTTCTATGTGCTTTAAAAATAACCCAATTACGTTGGCTGGAAAGAGGTTTTTCTGTGAAAGATTTTCTAGGGGTTGAAAAGCAGAAAGAACAATGAATAAGAAACACTTGCTGTTTATTGAATTTAGTAAAAACACCTTATATTTGAATAAGCTAAAAGGGATTTCCACATCCATCATGTCACTTCATCTTCCTACCAGCCCTGGATTTAGACAGAGCAGGTGTTATTATTCCCATTATAAGAATTTGGAAAATTAGAGCCCAGAGAAGTTAAGTGACTGGAAATAGTGAAGTCAGGTCTCAAACCCGTCTCTTGACTCTAAATTCATTCCCCTATGTCTGGTTAAGAAAACGCTCAGTTCAAGTTAATGTGGATCAAGTAACATGCCTGGGCTGCCTATGTGGTTCAGGGAAGTGAAGTGAAAGTGGCTCAGTCATGTCTGACTCTTTGTGACCCCATGTACTATATAGTCCACAGAATTCTCCAGGCCAGAATACTGGAGTGGATAGCCTTGCCCTTCTCCAAGGGATCTTCCCAACCCAGGAATCAAACCCAGGTCTCCCACATGGCAGGCAGATTCTTTACCAGCTGAGCCAGAAGGGAAGCCCAAGAATACTGGAGTGGGTAGCTTATCCCTTCTCCAGGGGATCTTCTCAACCCAGGAATCGAACCAGGGTCTCCTGCATTGAGGAGAATTCTTTATCAATTGAGATATCAAGGAAGCCAAGCTCTATGAGCCATGGTGTTTCATGGAAACACCAGTTTATTAAGATAGGTCATTTCTTACTTAGTCTTACTCAGTCTAAGACACTGGACCAAGGCTCTCAACCAGGGTTCCCATCCAAACCTCTGTTCTTTTTACTACTTGCTCTTTCTTTTTCCCCTTTCTCTTTCACTTATTCCTCAAATAATCGCTTTCTTTCCACTTCAATCCCTCTGGCTTAACTTGATTTTAAAAGGACTTTACTATTAACATCCCAGAATGACTCAGTGTGAAGGAAACCGCAGCAGATGGAGAAAAGGAAGTGGAGGAGGGAGTGTGGAAGGAAGGGGGGCGCTGAGGGCAAGGGCAGGTGTGGAGATCAGCTTAGCGCAGATCCGCAGATCCGAGAATTTCTATGTCCAGACTGGTATTCTGAGATGTTCCCTGCTGCTCTGGAATCTCTGTAAACAGAGGGATTTGTCTGGAATGACTTTACAGCTCAGCAGGAAGCATGCTAAGTGCCAGGACTCTCAAACTGTGAGTGCAGCTCAGAAATCCAGGGACGGACGAGGTGCGCTGAGCTCTGCCCACACCCGAGCAGGGCGTGAGGGCTGAAACGAACCTCGCAAAAAGACATCAACCACATCTTGGTGCTGCTATGATGAGCCACACCTAAAATATCCCAGAAAGCCATTAAAAAAACAGTTCTGAGTTCTTTAGTTCTTTTTTTTTTTTTTTTTAGGGTAGGAATATCCATGATTTTACTCAGCAATACTTTTTCTTCTCAAAATTCTTTTTGATGAGAGGAATCTAAATCTTTCCTGTGGCAATTTATTTCCCTTTCCTCTTTTTTCCTCAATGGTATATGTTTTCTGAGAGCCACATCGAGACCCAAGCCTTTTAAGAATCTTTGGAGAGGATAAGAGAAGGAAAGCATGGGTACTGGGCGTCTCTGGGCCATGACATGTAGAGTTCCACAGCAGTCTGTATTCCTTGTAAATACGAAGTACTGGAAGGGGATTAGGAACCCAGGGTGAAGCCACAGGGAAGCACTGTTGTGCCAAAGAGAGAGTCCTTGGGAAGGCCAGCTGAGCTTTCTGCTGTTAGACCATGGGCATAGCATGGTTGCCCAGTCTGTCTGCTGTCAAATGGCCACTCTGTAGATTAGCATAGCTTCCACTTGGTTATTTATCTTATTTTTGTAATGGTTACAGGCAATGACTTTACAGGATTCAAATCCTAGTAACACTAATTAGTAGCTATATTAGGTTTTTCCAGAGAAACAGAACCGGTAGGATATCAGTAGCTCTGTCTCTGTCTCTATTTCTACCTACCTCTATGCCTTATCAGAATACCAGTCTCTATATCTATATCTATCTATTGGTCAAGAGGTTTACTATAAGGAATTGATTCATGTGACTGTGGGAACTAGCAAATTTGAAATCTATAGGGCAAACTGGCAGGCTGGAGATTCAGTTAAGAGTTGTTGCAGTCTTGAGGCAGAAGGCTGGAAACTCAGACAGAATTTCTATGTTTTACTCTAGAGGAAGAATTCTTTCCTCTTCAGTAAACCTCAGTCTTTGTTTTTAAGGCCTTCAACTGATTGGATGATGCCCATTCATGTCATGGAAGGGTAAAGTGATTACATGGATCACAGTCCTGTGTAACTCAATGAAACTATGAGCCATGCCATGCAAGGCCACCCAAGACAAATGGATCATGGTGGAGTGTTCTGACAAAATGCAGTCCACTGGAGAAGGGAATGGCGAACAACTTCAGTATTCTTTCCTTGAGAACCCTGTGAACAATATGAAAAGGCAAGAAGATATGACACTGAAAGAAGAACTCCCCAGGTCAGAGGTGCCCAATATGCTACTGGAAAAGAGTGGAGAAATAGCTCCAGAAGGAATGAAGAGGCTGAGCCAAAGCAAAAACAACACTCAACTGTGGTTTTGTCTGGTGATAGAAGTAAAGTCCAACACTGTAAAGAACAATATTGCATAGGAACCTGGAATGTTAGGTGCATGAATCAAGGTAAATTGGAAGTGGTCGAACAGGAGATGGCAAGAGTGAACATCAACATTTTAGGAATCAGTGAACTAAAACATACTGGAATGGCTGAATTTACTTCAGATGACCATTATCTATACTTCTGTGGGCAAGAATCCCTTAGAAGAAATGAAGTAGCCCTCATAGTCAACAAAAAGAGTCCAAAATGTAGTACTTGGGTGCAATCTCAAAAATGACAGAATGATCTGTTTCCAAGGCAAACCATTCAATATCACAGTAATATAAGTCTATGTCCCAACCACTAATGCCAAAGAAGCTGAAGTTGAATGGTTCAATGAATACCTACAAGACCTTCTAGAACTAACAACAAAAAAGATGTCCTTTTCATCAAAGGGGACTGGAATGCACAAGTAGGAAGTCAAGAGATACCTGGAGTAACAGGCAAGTTTGACCTTGGAGTACAGAATGAAGCAGGGCAAAGACTAACAGAGTTTTGCCAAGAGAACACATTGCTCATAGCAAACACCCTCTTCCAACAAAACAAGAGACGATTCTATACGAGGACATCACCAGATGGTCAATACTGAAATCAGATTGATGATAGTCTTTGCATCTAAAGATGGAGAAGTTCTATACAGTCAGCAAAAACAAGACCAGGAGCTGACTGTGGCTCAGATCATGAACTCCTTATTGCCAAATTCAGACTTAAATTTAAGAAAGTAGGGAAAACCACTAGGTATGACCTAAATCAAATCCCTTACAATTATACAGTGGAAGTGACAAATAGATTCAAGGGATTAGATCTGATAGACAGAGTGCCTGAGAACTATGGACAGAGGTTCATGACACTGTACAGGATGCAGTGATCAAGACCATCCCCCAAAAAAAGAAATGCAAAAAGGCAAAATGGTTGTCTGAGGAGGTCTTACAAGTAGCTGAGAAAAGAAGAGAAGCAAAAGGCAAAGGAGTAAAGGAAAGATATACCCATCTGTATGCAGAGTTCCAAAGAATAGCAAGGGGAGATAAGAAAGCCTTCCTAAGTGAACGTTGCAAAGAAATAGAGAAAAACAATAGAATGGGAAAGACTAGAGATCTCTTCAAGAAAATTAGAGATACCAAGGGAATGTTTCATGCAAAGATGGGCTCAATAAAGGACAGAAATAGTAAGGTTATAACAGAAGCAGAAGATATTAAGAAGAGGTGACAAGAATATACAGAACTATACATAAAAGATCTTAATGTCCGAGATAACCATGATGGTGTGATCACTCACCTAGAGCCAGACATCCTGGAGTCTGAAGTCAAGTGGGCCTTAGGAAGCATAACTACAAACAAAGCTAGTGGAGGTGATGGAATTGCAGTTGAGCTATTTCAAATTCTAAAAGATGATGCTGTGAAAGTGCTGCACTTATTATGCCAGCAAATTTGGAAAACTCAGCAGTGGCCACAGGACTGGAAAAGGTCAGTTTTCATCCTAATTCCAAAGAAAGGCAATGCCAAAGAAGGTTCAAACTACCACACAATTGCACTTTATTTCACATGCTAGCAAAGTAATGCTCAAAATTCTCCAAGCGAGGTTTTAATAATATGTGAACTGAAAGCTTCCAGATGTGCAAGCTGGATTTAGAAAAGGCAGAGGAGCCATAGACCAAATTGCCAACATCTGTGGGTCATCGAAAAAGCAAGAGAATTCCAGAAATACATCTACTTCTGCTTCATTGACTCTGCCAAAGCCTTTGACTGTGTGGATCACAATAAACTGTGGAAAATTCTTAAAGAGACGGAAATATCAGATCACCTTACTTGCCTCCTGAGAAACCTGTAGGCTGGTCAAGAAGCAACAGTTAGAACCAGACATGGAACAACAGACTGGTTCAAAGTTGGGAAAAGAGAGTACATTAAGGCTGTATATGGTCACCCTGCTTATTTAACTTATATGCAGAGTACATCATGAGAAAAGCTGAATGAAGCAAAAGTTGGAAACAAAATCTCTGGGAAAAATATCAATAACCTCAGACATGCAGATGACACCACCTTTATGGCAGAAAGCAAAGAGGAGCTAAATAGCCCTTGATGAAGGTGAAAGAAGAGAGTGAAAAAGCTGGCTTAAAACTCAGCATTCAGAAAACGAAGATCATGGCATCTGGTCTCATCACTTCATGGCAAATAGATGGGGAAACAATGGAAACAGTGACATACTTTCTTTTCTTGGGCTCCAAAATCAGCTCAGATGGTGACTGCAGCCATGAAATTAAAAGACGCTTGCTCCTTGGAAGAACAGCAATGACCAACCTAGACAGCATACTAAAAAGCGGAGACATTACTTTGCTGACAAAGGTCCATTTAGTCAAAGCTATGGTTTTTCCAGTAGTCATATATGGATGTGACCATAAAGAAGGCTGAGCGCTGAAGAATTGATGCTTTTGAACTGTGGTGTTGGAGAAGACTCGAGAGTGTCCCTTGGACTGCAGACAGATCCAACCAGTTCATCCTAAAGGAAATCAGTCCTGAATATTCATTGGAAGGACTGATGCTGAAGCTGAAGCTCCAATACTTTGGCCACCTGATGCAAAGGGCTGACTCATTGGAAAAGACTCTGATTCTGGGAAAGATTGAAGGCAGGAGGAGAAGGGGACAGCAAAGGATGAGGTGGTTGGATGGCATCACTGACTCTATTGACATGAGTTTGAGCAAGCTCTGAGAGATGGTGAAGGACAGGGACGTGTGGTGTGCTGCAGTCATGATGTCACTCAGTTGAACACAACTGAGCAACTGAACAACAGCAACAACAATATACTACTTTACTTAAAGTTAACTGATTATAAACCCTAATTTAAAAAATACCTCAAAGCAACATCTAGACTAGTGTTTGACCAAACTGTTCACCATGCTCTAGCCAAATCAACATGTAAAATCAACAGTCACTCTAGTTTTAACTTATGAGCAAGTTCCTTAACTTCTTTAAACTGAATTTTTTCTTTGTGCAAAATGAAGACAATGGGCTAAACCTTAAATAAAATAATAAGATAAAAAATTAATAATAAGATTAAAGGCCTGGACATACTAAGTGGTCAATGCATGTTAGCTATATTATTAACAATTCTTGCAAATTCTCAGGTACATTTGCATCATGGGTCCCCTAGGAGCTCTATTATTGGAAATATAATAGAGCAACCAACTCTGTTGATTACATTTAATGATTTGCCATCAGACCCAAAGTTTAAGTTGGTATATAGACATTGACTGCTTAATGTTAATTATAATTATATATGTATGTATATATATATATAGCATAAACAATAGCATGATAACAAAAACTAACGAAAGAATAAAAACATCATCTACATTCTTATAACCCTGACAAAGTTACTGTTTTCATTTTTCCATTATCTCTGCCTGTCCTTACTTATTCATATATAAACATATTATCTAAGAGTTGAATTTAGGGTGGATCAGTTTTTGCATTTTGCTGTTTTCCAGTGAACACAATAGATGCTAAGATATCAAACCAATCAAGTTAATTGTTTGTTGGTTAAAAATTGCAGTTTATCTTCTCTCATCCTATCAAGGAGCCTGAGTTGCTGGGGCAGTGTGTTCTCTCCATGTGCCAACTTGGCAGACAAGTCATCTAGATGTTTTGTATCCCATTGTTTTCCTACGAAAAGGTCAGTTGAAGGACAAAAGCTCATGAATGAATTGTAGATGGGATGTATTAAACTTGAGGAAAAGATAATCCAGTTTTACACTATGGTGGTTTTTATTTTTGTCATTCTTTCATCCATTTAAAATACATAGACTTCCTTCAGCGTGCTGTGTGCCAGACACTGGGAATATGTCCAAGCACAAAGCAGACCACAGATCTGCTTTCCCAGAGTTGTGGACTGGAAAGTGAAACAGATGATAAGGAGATGTGAAAGGGCCACAAGGTGGAACTTCTAACTCATGCTTGGGAATGGGGTTGTTGGAGGTAGAGGAAGGAGTCCTGGAGGATGTTCTGAGCTGGAGATCTGCAGGCTGAATAGGAGTTATCCAGGTGAAGAGGTGAGACAGGGTTAAGGCCATTCCTTTGGTGGCAGGAAAAAATTTATTTTGCCAGAAAACGGAGTCCAGATGTTTTCCTGTTTATTTAGGAAAACCAATGAACTTCAGGTAAGTCTGTGGTAACAGCATGTGCAAAGGCCCACTGCCTGCACATTACATTTTGGGGAGCTGAATACAGTCCATTTTGGCTGTAGGAAGATTATGCAGGTGAAAGGGGTCTATATGAAGGAGTTAGGACTTCACTCTGTGGTCCTTGTTAAGGAGAGGAGTGACATGATATGCTCCATACATCGGGAAAACCACTTAGGGTACAGCCTAGAGAATCAATGCTTAGGGCCAGGCTGGTTGCATAGAGGCCAGTATATCACCACTGGGTAATCTAGGTGAGAGATGATGAGCCCAGGGTTCTTCTAGTCTATATTTCCATGTTCTTGAAAATGAAGCTTTTTTATCTAAAATTATTTTGCATCTAAGAGCAATCGCTGTCATGTCATTTAGTCAAACTTCCTATCATGACATAGAAGGCACCATGCTCTGGGGAAAGGGTGCTTGCTTGGAGGCCTAGTACACAGGCCTGGTCACAGCCCCCAAGTGTGACCCTGGCTAATCATTCTATCTTCTTGAAAGGAGTGTAAACAGTTACAGTATAAGAGAATGTGATTCTAAAGTGCAGTGGGATTTTGAGTCATGTGTGTGTGTGCTAGTCACTCAGTCATGTTCAACTCTTTGCGACCTCATGGACTATAGCCTTCCAGGCTCCTCTATCCATGGAATTCTCCAGGCAAGAATACTGGAGTGGGTAGTCATTCCCTTCTCCAGGGAATCTTTCCAATCCAGGGATCGAACCTAGGTCTCCTGCATTCTAGGAAGATTCTTTACCATCTGAGCCACCAGGGAAGCCCATGACACATATACAAAATAAACACATTTACATAGCACTTAGGATAAATTGCTGAGGTTACTTACATCCTGAAGAAACTGGCCTGGGGCTTCTGCCTGCTCTAGGTCTGGCCTGATTATACCAGAGAGTGATGAGAGTACCTATTTTTCCACAATTCTGACAAATTCAGGGCATATATATGGTAAAGAACAACTTTTGGGATGCCTTGGCATAGTAGTTAAACTCTTGAGTAAGGTAGTCTGGACTGGAGTCTTCATTCCACTATTTATTAGCTATGTGACTCTGAGAGAATGATTTAATGATTCTAAGCCTCAGTGTTCTCATCTGTAAAATGGGAAGAATACTAGTACCTATTCACCATGGTTTGTTGTGAAGGTGTAATAAGATAACATATGTAAGCACATTTAGACTCTTGAATACAGGTAAAAGTTAGCCATTATTGTTTTTATTCGACTTTTTCTTTAAAGTGTACAGTTGAGTGATTTTTAAAGTAAACTTACAGTGTTGGGCAAGAATCATCACAACCAAAATTTGGAATATTTCCTCACCTCAAAAATATGTGCCCATTTACAGCTAGATTCTGTTCCCGCTCAACCCAAGAACCATTTATCTACTTTCTGTTTCTATAGACTTGTCTTTTCTAAACATTTTATATAAATAGAGACATATAGTATACAGTCTTTCATGTCTGGCTTCCTTCATTAAGTACAATGTCTGTGAGGTTCATCCAGTGTTACAGTGTAGATTGTTACTTTGTTTCTTTTCGTCTGTTGAATGGGCATACCGCATTTTATCTATCCACTCATCAGTCTGTGGATGTCTGGATTGTTTCCCCTTTTTTTGGCTATTGTGAATAATGCAACTATGAACATTATTGTATACATCTTTGAGTGGACATATTAATATATAATCTTCCAGGTCTAAAAGTCTAAAATTCTAAGAAACTTTGAACTTGTGAAGAGGATGACTATTGAAAGAGGCCTTGGTTCTTATAGTTGGGCAATAGCTATATTTTTGCCAGGTTATTTTTAAGAAGCACAATTATATATGTTCAACATAAAAATTTAACCTTTCAGTTAAAAAAGATAAAAGAAAGGGGTTAATTTTAATAAAATATTTAGTCAAAAGCTGATCAGAGATTAAGTTTGTTGTTCCTGAACTTCAATTGAAATTGCAAGAGGAATTAGACTAGAATCCATGGGCTGCCACAGGGCACAACCTCAGGGAGTATACTTTCATTATTGTTGTGGATTCAGGTGTGCCATTCACCTGGAGAACAATGAGAGTGGTGCCACCCAGAGCTGTACCAGGACAGGTGGCCCTACTGTTCATTCTCTTGCATGTGGGTAGAGACCCTGTTCACAGGGTCTGTTCTGTTTGTGGAGGGCAGTATCAAGTCAGAAATGGAGCTGAAGCCCAGATGCTATTTTGCAGACAATGGTAGCTCCCGACTCCAGGGAGTCTTAGGTGGGAGTTTGTTTGAAGTCAAGGAAATCTCAGGTTAGACTCATAGATGGTGCCCTGGAATTTCTGATGGGACAGACTGAAAGCTCTGACAGACTCATGGCTGAAGCAGTGTATTACATATTCTCTTGTGTGGGGAGATCAAGAGCTAGACCCCTGAGGGCGGATGAGACCTTGAAGGTTTGCTCTTTATCCCTTTGTTTAGATAAGAACTGGTTAGACCTGAGGGTAAAGTTTGGGGGTAAGGGAAGCCAAGTGGGACATAAGTCTTCCTGGGACACATGCTTAGTCCTGTCCTTCCCTTCAAAGTACTGGGCTGAACCCTCTCAGCAGAGAGTTGTGGAAAATTAGAGATGTTCTGTGGAAAGACCACGTTAACGTTCAAGTCTCAGATTCTGATCTGAGGTCAAATATCTCTTGCTTTTGCCAGTAAAAAGAGCCCAGATGTTTTTCTATTTACTTAGGCAAACCCTTGCAACACAAGTTAAGTGATATAAAACTTTACATTTGCAATGTTAAGAATCTGTATTTGGAAAGTCACAAGTATAAAATATATGCTGTGAAATGCGAGGTTAGAATGGTGAACTCATTTTGGAACCATAGTTTTGACTCAAGAATTTTGATGGGGTCTTCACGTTGGTTGAGCTTCTTGGTCCTAATATCATTGAGAGAATTAAATCATGATATTAAAACACTGAAACACTAATGCTTTGTTTTTATTGGCAAGAACCAAAATGATCTAATACTAATGCCATGAAACATCAGTCACTTTTTTCCTGATGAATAAGATGAACTTTGGCTGCTTATGATAGTAAATTTAATAATGTCAGTGAATTGAACTGTTTCAATTCTAAATGCACAGAAATGTGTTTTATTGCCTTTCTTCCTTTCCCTTTCACTCTCACAATCTCTCTCTTTCTCTCCCGCACCCCGTGGTACTACTGTCAGGAAGTTTTGTGTCAAATAAACCCAAACACATAGATTAGAACATATCATTCAGATGGCCATGTGTGTGCCAAGGAAGGGGTACCCACGTCAAGGCTCCCTCTCCCAGGTGGTCTGAATTTGCTTCTAGCTGGTCCTGTAAGCAGATTCAGTATTTCATAAGCACTGCTCCATCTCATGCCTCCATTATTGACACCACATGGAAGTCAGGAAATTGGTTCTTTCTGGGAACAGTTTGCAGAAATATGCAGCCTGTCAACCCCTTTCTCATGGGTGCATTAACAGAGCGGCTCACGATTACAAGTAACGAACCTTCTCCAGATGTGTGTAGCAACTCAGCTCCAACTTTATCTTCAGTCCCGAAGATGGACTTGACAAGATGGATTATTTGTGGCTGTATTGTAATAGCTTTGTGAAATTGGAATTCCCAGCGATTGTAATGGAGGGTGAGGAATCAGCAGCCGGGGGACGGAGAATTTCTCCTCGCAGTAAACAAAGCAAAAGGACAACAGCAATAAAAGGAGCAAATCAGCTGTGGCATTTTCCTGCCTTGGACACTGACCCCTCCAGACTGTTCTAATTCTTTCCCTTTTATGATTCTGTTTATGTTACACACATTAAAGTTAAGTCATGTCTTTAATAAGATGGAAACTGGAAGTGAGATTTGGAAATGACTGAATCAGGCTTCTTAACTTTTTTCTTCTCTTGGAGAGCTCAGAAACAACTGACAGAAAGGGATATACCAAAGAAAACAATTTTAATTGTCGGCTTCCATGGAAAATTCAATCCAGTCTTTCATTCATTTCCTTCCCAGGGCAGCACCAGAATACTTCTCTCTATATGGCAAGGGGCCTAATTTAGCTGACAAATTTCTGAAGATATAACTAAGTTTCTAAAGAAAGATTCTAACTATAAATGATGAATTTTCTCTCTCTCAGTCACAAATGACAGGAAGGTTTTTCCAGGATAAAGGATTTGGGGGTAAATGTCTCTTGCCTTTTAATAGCAGTGATGACTTTAAGTGAGTATTCTCTTAAAGCAGGGCTGTATTTGTCTTTCTTTTAAATCACAGCTCCCCCAAGTTGATAGTCATAAAACTGGGTCCCTTGGGGAATTATTTGTCCATCTTCAAGGTTGGCACTCTTATTTGTTTGATGTAGATGGTCTAGATAAAATTCCACAAGTCCAGCTGTTCTGATTTAGCTTAATGTTTGTACAGAGGGATTTCCTTTGTCATTGAAGAGATGGAATCAAAACAGAATTAGTCATTCTTGCATCTTCTATTTATAGCCCAGCTATTATTCAGATGCACTGTAGAAGAATGATGTGGACAAAGACTCTTCTTTCTGTTTTTGATAAACAAAACTTTTTATACCTTGTGGATTTAACTTTGGTTGCTAACTTAAATAGTCAGCACTTAACAAAAATATTACTACTTAAATGAAAAATTACCCAAGTCATCTCATCTCCATTAGCAAATGTTTGACAGTATGAAGTATGTAAGATGACCAGAAGTCATGCGTAACTTACATGGAAGTCATAGGAGCAGGAAAGATCAATTTGAAATTGTTTCAAACTGTTGGTATGGGTTGCTCATGACTAGTGGTCCAAACTGCAAGATTATAGTAACAAAATTCTACTCTATTTATTTTTATTTATTTTTTAATGTATTTTTTGATATCACTACGTGGCACGTGGGATCTCAGTTCCCTCACCAGGGATCAAACCTGTGCTCCTTACAGTAGAAGTACAGATTCTTAACCATTGGACCATCAGGGAAATCCTTATTTATTTAGTTTAATGTGATGTTAAAGCCAGTCCTCAAATTTAGTGAGAGTCATGATTCAAGGCATTTTTGTTTGAGGGAAATTTTAATAAATTAATTTGTTTTTTTCAGAGGCTGGCAGGATGGAAGTAGAGGCCTTGGAGGCCCATATTGGGACAAGTGAAGTAGTTGGATAAATTGGTTATTATATATGAACTAGTTGTCAGGACTCCCTGTGCCACTGAGTTTTATTTTCACTTTTTAGTGAAGAGCTGACTCTGAGAGGGAACTAAAATAGCTCGCTTGGTGGAAGGAGGTGAGAAGAAAGACTTCTAGCTTTTACTGATCTGATCTACGTGGTGATTAGGTATATAGAATTAAATGAAAAAGTGTTTTGTAAATTCTCAAATCCTCTACTGTTATTAATTAACATAGCATATCAAGCAGCCTCTCTAATGTACTAGCCCTCAAAGCAGTGCTTGCCTAGTTGTATTATATAAAATCAAAGAGTAGTTGGACAATAGCAAGTCAAAAATACCAGTAGAAGGTTGAGGAGATTGACAACTAGTGTTCTCCATCTAGAACTTTCTTATTCACAGTGTTGGGTCAGCAGATGGCTTATTTTCATTGGCAATAGCATGGAAAAAGATTTGCTAGATATAAGGACAGGGTATTCTAGCAACTGTTCTGGAGGTTTTACTCTCTTAAGGGTGTTGTTGGTGACCAGCAAAATCAATGAATTGTTGCCAGGTGTTGAATTTCAATGTCATTCCTGGTGATTATCGAGTGAGCATGTCTTTGTTTTCTATGTGGGGTAAACTTGCCTTAGGAGTTCATTATTTTGAGGAGCTGTTGAAGTTGTCTTTGGGAGAATCTGAAAATCATGCAAACCTAGTGTATAAATGTAAGGATTCTGAACTGAAACCAAAACCATCCTCCCTACAACTGTTCAGGTATCTGGGACCAAGATTTTCCCCTTGGTCCACCCAATTCTTCCAATATTCTGAAACTGGTTGGGAAGAGAGTAGGGTTATGGGGAGGCCTAGATCACCTTGACAAGAGGGTTAGTCTGGCAGGAGGAAACGCTCAAGGAGAGCATGTGGGATCTTAGTTCTCTGACCAGGGATTGAACCCATGTTCCCTGCATTACAAGGTGGATTCTTAACCACTGGACCACCAAGGAAGTCCCAGAATAAATAATCTTCATGTGGAAAGAATTGGATTGTTATTAAGGGAATATTTATGATATTTCTGGGTGGCTCTTGTAGCAGAAGAAGTATAATGATGTCCCCAAATAAGTCATGGGTTATTTATTTTGAGAAACATACACTCTGAATCCAAAATTAGGACACATGGTGTGACAAATACGAGCATACTGAAGAAGATAATTGCTTAAGATATCTGCAATCAAGATTATTTTGAAAATTCATGTAGGAGATAAAGTACATGTGGAGAAAGAACTAAGGACCATGTTTCAGTATCACCTGGGAATTATTTCTGAGAAATATTGGGCCTTTCCCTAGGACAACTGAATCAGGCACTCTGAGAGTGGGGCCTGGAAATCTATCTATGTTTTATCAAGCCCTCCAGGAGATTCTGACAGCAGCCGAAGTTTGAGAACCACTGCATTATGGGAATGCATGGTGAAAGTATTGAGTCCTAGAACCTCCAAGTGTTAAGTTAACCATGGAAGTGTCTCCAGATTTAAGGTATAGTATTTTCTAAGGCTTTCTTATTTATTCTGGCAAACAAAGTTTGCCTCTCCATTAGAATGATTTAGGGGGAGAAATGTCAACCTTGCAGCTTGTTATTTTGCATATTATTGTCCAAAACTTTGGGGGTTGAAGAATATTTCTCTTGCATGCTATGTTTGATTAGGAATGATTGTTGGGAATTCTGTATTGAGATAAACTAGGAGGTCATATCCACTGGGGAAATAGCCGTAATTAGCAATGTCTTCCATAGGCATAGCAGGCAAGAAGTGGGGGGACACATATCATGTATTTACCATTCCTGCTGCAAATCTTTATCAGGATCCTCAAGACCCAGGATCCTTTTGGAGGGAACAGAACCCCAGAGAAAGAAGAAAGTGTTGAGGAAGTGGTAAGGTGTGGGAAAGCATCTTACAATTTTTCCTAGGGCCTACCATGTTGGCTCCTAATGTACATTCCTGATACTCGACAGCAACATGCATACCCACACCTCGGCAAAGTTCTAGGAAATGTAAGAAACCTCGGGGTTTAAGAAAAGAGGAAAAACTGCTATTGCTCATTAGCAATGTGAGAAATTGTATCGTTAGGGTCTGCTGTTCTCTGCTGGGATCTACTTTTGGTCTTTTGTTTTGCCGGCTGTACAGACATAGCATCCAAATGAGATTGTGGCCAGGAACAATAGTAGCTGTTCTCTTGCAGGTCCTCTGGGCTCCCCAAGACACAGCAGAACAGCTCTGTACCTGGGAAGCCTTGTGTGTTCCTTTACTTATATAAACAGTTGAATTGGCTCACCATGTGGTATTACTTCATAGACAGTCTGTTATCCTACTCACCACCCTAGTCAGGAGAGTTAAGTTATTTTACATATTTTTGTGCCCTGTGGTTGTATAATGACCACGAGTGCACGTGTGCTCAGTCGTGTCCCACTCTTTGTGACCCCGTGGATTGTAGCCTGCCAGGGTCCTAAGTCCATGGGATTTCCATTTTAAAGCAAAAATCCTTGAGGATATCTTGAAGAGCAATTAACTCTGATACCTGGCATGAGGAAGAAACAAATAACATTATGTAAAGCGTAAGATATAAGTTAACTTTGAGTTAGATATGAACAAATGGTTTTCCTATTCGAACTTCAAAAAATCTGAGTCACTGACGAGCTTTTTGGTTTATATGGAAGATCATCCACTCAACTGGCAGTATAAATAATGAACCTCGGATGTAGCTGGAAAAGCAAAGGATCGGAGGACAGGAAAAGAGTTTTGGCTTTAGCACTACTTTTGTGCTCTTGGTCACTACTTTTGTGCTCTTGGTCAAGTCCCTCAGCCTTTCCTGGTCTCAACAGCTGGATTTAGGGAAAAAGGGGATTGAGCAAAGTAGTCTATGAGGTCCCTTTTTGTTCTAGAATATTGATTGTATGTCTTGGTTTGGCATTTATCTCACTTGAACTCATTGGGTTTAGTGCAGAGTCTTGCTGCTGGTTCTACTTTCTCTTTGTGTCAGGAAATGTTTGTTCTTTAGTTCCAGTTACCTGGGCCGGGCCAATGTCTGGCTCCATATTTTCTTAGACACTGCTCTGTGAATCCCTACCTGTTGAAAGGGCAAATAAAATGTCTTTGTAGTATAATTTAAAATAAGTGACAAGTTCCACTCCTTTCAAAAGGTCACCCAGACTGTCTGACATTTCTATTATTTACTTCTTTGGCTTGAGGCATTCAAATACTGCCTGTCCATTAATTTACGTTTTGGGAAGCATATTATATAAAATGCTTTGAGGAAGCCAAGACCCAAGAGCTACTCTTAGGGGCTTACTGTTGGACAAATACAATATCTGAAAGGAGTCACACAAGGATAACACCTCTGAAGTTATTTTTGAGCTAAGGAGTGGCCACTGAAGGCACAATGTCCAATGAAAGTAAACCAGTATGTTAGGAGATAGATTCCACTCTGGGATTCCAGCTTGGCCTCTGTGGTTTGGACCCAAATGAATGAGACATATGTAATTTTTCCAGTGTGGTGGGAAGTACAAATGATCTGAATTCTCATTTGAAAAGAAATTCAACCTTCTCTGTTCCATATGTAGCTTGAATTAATTTTTTAACATATTCTTTCAAGGAAGGATGCTACCAAACCTTAAGACACATTCATGGAGAAAATACCAAACACTTTGTGTGTTGCAATTCTTGTGTTGTGTGTTAAGTCTCCTCCGTCATGTCTGACTCTTTGCAACCCCATGAACCATAGCCTGCCAGGCTCCTCTGTCCATGGAATCGTCTAGGCAAGCATACTGGAGCGGGTTGCCATGCCCTCCTCCAGGGGATCTTCTTGATGCAGGGAGTGAACCTGCATCTCTTATGTCTTCTGAATTGGCAGGTGGGTTCTTTACCACTAGTATCACCTGGGACAGTTCTAAGCCATTATTATTTCTTTAGATGTGCCAAATGTACCAACCCTGCCCACACAGTATGTATTTGCTCAGGGAATCGTCATCCATAGGGCAAAGATAAATTTCAGCCTGGCAATATTACATTCTCAATTAGTGGAACTCAAATGAAAGAGTAGTCAGTGCATTTTGCTCATAAAAGTCAGTAGGTAGAAACCAGGGTAAAATGCTCAGAGATCAGTAGTTCTGAGAGTGTTTGTGTGTGCATCTTATACCCTGTGCAAGCACTGTGTACTAGTAGTTTCTTGTACTAGAACTTAATACACCATTGGAATCTAGGAGCCACTGAACCTTTTAGAGAATGCAACTCTAAAAATTAGATAGAGAAAATCTTATACTTTCAGCTGGATTTTAGGAAGCAAACAAAATAAACAGACTTAGATTTGTGCTTGGGAATCTACCAAGACATTGAGAACCACATAAAGTTATAGATTAGCTCCAGGGTTTCTTAATAGCCAGAGTACACTAGCAGGATTCTGAAAGAATTTGTGCACTTGTAAACTTGGCAGGCCTTAGCTGTGAATGGCTGAACCAGACCAGATGAACTGTTGAGAATGTTGAGAGAGCCAGGGAAAGAACTTGCTTATTTCTGCTGCCTGAAAGAGGGAAAAAATAATCCAAATGACAGGCGTCCAACTGGATGGTGGTTGAGTACTTGGAAAGCAGCGAGAGTGAGAACCACCTGTGGTTGGTAATGGAAAGCAAACGTCTTAGTTTTTATTTTTGAGTACTATTTTGGGCTTCATACCCTCAAATAAAATGCCAGGGGCTCAGAGGTGGACAGTTGCTTATGTGACATCAACAGTGAGTTCTCATGACTCATACACGGTTCAGGGTCCCCATGAATTAGAAATAGTGAATGTATTGGACTAAATTCAAAGAACATAAATTCAAAAGTCGAATAGTTGGCTTAAGAAGACAGATTAAGAGGCCTAAATATGTTTGAGTTGGAATAAGAATGAAAAGAGGGGATATAATAGCCTTCTGCAGGTTCTTGAGGAGCTGAAATTTGAGCTAAATAAGGACAGGGATTGTTTGGGGTGGTGTACAGAGGCACCGCTATGCCTGACATGATGAAATTGAGAAAAGGAAAACTCAGCCTGAATGTCAAGAAAATACTTCTTATACCAGTTCTACAAATTTGCCAAAGGAAGTGGTAGAAGTCTTGTTATTTGAAATCACTTAAAACTAGATTGGAGAAACCACTCATATTTTTTAGTCCTCCGCCACCTCACATTTTCTCTATCTAAAAATCTATGATTTCTTTGTTCTCACTGATATTTGCAGGTTTTCTAAATTTTATGTCCCCTGTGGAATTCTTGAAGGTATTTTTTATCCCTTTTTAATTTTAAAATAAAAAATAAGAGGTTCACTGGAAAAAAGTCACCAGAATGCTTATTACATTTTTTCTCCTTCCAGAGTTCATTTCTTAAACTGTGTAATTGAAGCTCATTTGGGTACAGATTTTAGTTTATTTTTACATTTAGAATGGAATTGCACTGCAACGAAGTCATTTTGACTGGGTACCTTGAAGTACTTAAAGCTGGAAGGACTCTCATGGAATTAAATCAGGAGTCAATAACAGAAGGGAACTTGGAAAATTCACCAATATGTGGAAATTAAACAACTTATTGCTAAATACTCAATGGGCCAAAAAAGAAATCTCAAGAGAAATTAGAAAATACCTTGACACAAGTAAAAGTGAAAACAACAGAATGGAAGCAAAACATTCAGTATGTAGCTAACAGTGCTCAGGGAAGATTTATACCTATACATTCTGTATTTCAGTAAAAGAAAAGTCTCATGTCAATAATTTAATTTCTCCCTTAAGAAACCTAAAACAGAAAAGCACACTGAATCTAAAGTAAGTAGAAAAGGAAATAACAAAGACTACGTGGAAATAAACTAGAAAAAAAAAATGGAAAAATCAATGAAAGCAAAAGTTAGGTGCTCAAAAAAAAAAAAAAAACAAACCACCAAAGTAATATACATTTAGATGGGTTATCTAAGAAAAAAGGAAAGAATGCTCACGTTAGTGAAATTAGGAATAAAAGAGGGAAATCACTGACTTTACAGGAAATGAAGAGGATAAAAAAGAATGCTATGAACAACTGAATGCAAACAAAGTAGATCATTTAGATGAAATGGACAGATTTTCTGAAAGACACAAGTTGCTGAAGCTGCCTCGAGAAGAAATAGAAAGTTGATTAAACCTGCAATAATAAGGAGATTGAATTAGTAACAACAGCAACAACAACAACAAAATCCAAAAAGCTTTCCACAAAGAAAAACTCAGAACCGGATGGCTTCACTGGTGAATTCTATCAAGTATTTGCAGAATAATTGACATTGCATAAATATTTACGAGCTTCTCAGGTGGTACTAGTGCTAAAGAAACCGCCTGCCAATGCAGGAGACATAAGAGACGCAGGTTCGATCCCTGGGTCGGGAAGATCCCCTGGAGGAGGGTACAGCAACCCACTCCAGTATTCTTGCCTGGAAAACCCCATGAACAGAGGAGCCTTGCAGGCTACAGACAATGGGTTCGCAAAGAGTCAGATAGGACTGAAGCGACTTAGTATGCAAATATTTACACAAATCCTTCACAAACACTTCCAAAAAACAGAGGAAAAGAGATCAGTTTATCATTTGGTCTACAGATTGGATGCAATTTGTATCAACATGGCAGCTCGCTTTTTTTAGGCAGAAATCCATATGTTGAGCCTAAAGTTCATATGAAAATACAATAGACTCAGAACAACCAAAACAATCTTGGGGGAAAAAAGAGAGCAAAACCGGAGAACTCACACTTTCCAATTTCAAAATTTACTGTAAAGTATAATACCCTAGACAGTATGGTACTGGATAGACATATAGATCAATGGAATAGAATTAGGAGTCCAGAGATATACCCTTACATTTATGGTCAAATAACCTTTGACAAGGTGCCAAGACAGTTTGATGAGTAAAGAATAGTTATTTCAACAAATAGCACTGATACATCTGGATATCCACATGCAAAAGAATGAGTCTGGGTGTCTACCTCACAGCATATACAAAAATTAGCTCGAAATGACAGACATTTAAGTGCTAAAACTATAAAAGTAGTAGAAGAAAACATAGAAGTAAATCTTCATGACCTTGAGTTAGGCAATGGTTTTTAAGATATGACACAAAGAGCAACAACAAAAAACAGATATACTGAACTACATTAAGATGAAAAACTTTTGTGTTCCAAACAATACCATCAAGAAAATGAAAAAACAATCCACAGAATGGGAGAAAATACTTGCAAATCATATGTCTGATGATAGACTGGCATTCAGGACATACAAAGCATTCTTAAAATTCAATTATAAAAAGCAAATAACTATTAAAAATGAGCAAAGGATCTGATAGATATTTCTCCAGAGAAGATATACAAATTGCCAGTGGGCACATGAAAGAATGCTCAACATCTTTAGTTACCAAGGAAATGAAAATCAAAATCGTAAAGAGATACCTCTTCAACTCACTCAGATGACTATAATAAAAAAGATAATGCCCATTGGTGAGGCTACAGAGAAACTGGAATTCTCACATACTGTTAGTAGGAAGGTAAAATGGTGCAGTTGCTGTGGAAACAGTTTGGCAGTTCCTTAAATGTTAAATATAGAGTTGTTTATATGACTCTATATGACTCAGCAGTTCCACTTCTAGGTGGATTTCTAGAGAATTAAAAACATACATCCACAAAAAAAGTTTCACACAAATATTTGTAGCAGCATATTTTACAATATCTCAAAGAGAAAAAAAAACCAAATGTTCACTGATTGACCACCATAATAAAATGTGATATATAGATAGTGAAATTTTATTTGGCAATAAAAATAATTGAGATAGTGGTGCAGACTACAATATGGATAAAACTTGAAAACATTATGCTACGTGAAAGAAACCACTCCTGAAATATCACCTATTATATAATTCCATATAAATAAAATAGACCACATCAATGAAATTATAGAGATAAAAGTAGATTAGTAGTGGCAAGTAGATGGGGGATTAGAGGTATGAGAATGTTCTAAAATTAGATTGTGATTGCACAACCCTATGAATATACTACTGAGTTGTACACTTTACATGGTGAATTGCATGGAATGTGAATTATATCTCACTAAATGTTGAAGCTGAAACTCCAATTCTTTGGCCACCTGATGCAAAGAGCTGACTCATTTGAAAAGACCCTGATGCTGGGAAAGATTGAGGGCGGGAGGAGAAAGGGACGACAGAGGATGAGATGGTTGAATGGCATTACCGACTCAATGGACATGGGTTTGGATGGACTCTGGGAGTTGGTGATGGACAGGGAGACCTGGCGTGCTGTGGTATATGGGGTTGCAAAGAGTCAGACATGACTGACTGACTGAACTGAACTGAAAGCTGTTTAAAAAAAAAAAAGAATAAAAGACTCCATGACTCTGGGCATCACTAAAGCCAATTATGAAAATGTTCTCTTGACCTTAAAATGAAAGAACTTTTCACTCCTTTTCTCCCATCCTTTCTCCTATCTCTCTCAATCTCTTTCTCTCTCTTTTTCTGTCCTTTGACTTATTCTACAAAAGATGTCCAGCTGAGAATCCCCAGCAAGATGATAGGTGCTGGAGTTGTGGTTGTGCGGTTCTGGAGTGGCTGCGAGGAGATATCCCATGTCCAAGGGCAAAGGAGAAGCCCCAGCAAGACAGTAGATGGGGCGAATTCGCGTTTAGAATCAAACTCCATTCCCACCAGAGACACTCAGAGGGCTCAAACAAACCTTGTGTGCACCAGGACCCAGAGACCCCACAGAGACTGAGACAGAACCGTGTTTGAACATCTCTTGTGGAAGTACAGGCCAGCAGTGGACTGCTGCAGGGGCAGGGGCTCTGGGTTCAGCAGACTTGGGTATGGCATAAACTCTCTTGGAGGAGGTTGCCATTAACCCCACCAGAGAGCTGCCAGAACTTACACAGGACTGGGAAATAGACTCTTGGAGGGCACAAACAACCTTGTGTGCACCAGGACACAGGAGAAAGGAGCAATGACCCCACAAGAGACTGACCGAGGCTTGCCTGGGAGTGTCCAGGAGTTTCCAGCAGAGGCATGGATTGGTGATGGCCTGCTGCAGGGTTGGGGGCACTGAGTGTAGCAGTGCATGCATGGGACCTTTTGAAGGAGGTCGCCATTGTCTTCATTACCTCCACCATAGTTTGGCCCCAGGTAAATAACAGGGAGGGAACAGAATTTCCTCATCAACAGAAAATTGGATTAAAGATTTACTGAGCATGGCCCCGCCCATCAGAACAAGACCCAGTTTCCCCCTCATCAGTCCCTTTCATCAGGAAGCTTCCATAAGCCTCTTATCCTTCTCCATCAGAGGATAGACAGACTGAAAACAACAATCACAGAAAACTAACTCTAATCACATGGACCACAGCCTTGTCTAACTCAATGAAACTAGGAGCCACACCTTGTAGAACCACCCACGATGGACAGGTTGTGGTGGAGAGATCTGACAAACTGTGATCCACTGGAGAAGGGAATGGCGAACCACTTCAGTATCCTTGCCTTGAGAACCCCATGAACATATGAAAAGGCAAAAAAATAGGACACTGAAAGATGAACTCCCCAGATCGGTAGGTGCCCAATATGCTATTGGAGATCAGTGGAGAAATAACTCCAGAAAGAATGAAGAGATGGAGTCAAAGCAAAACAATACCCAGTTGTGGATGTGACTGGTGATAGAAGCAAAGCCCAATTCCAAAAAGAGCAATATTACATAGGAACCTGGAATGTTAGGTCCATGAATCAAGGCAAATTGGAAGTGGTCAAACAAGAGATGGCAAGAGTGAACGTTGCCATTCTAGGAATCAGCAAACTAAAATGGACCGGAATGGGTGAATTTAACTCAGACAACCATTATAGCTACTACTGTGGGCAAGAATCCCTTTGAAGAAATGGAGTAGCCATCATAGTCAACAAAAGAGTCTGAAATGCAGTACTTGGATGCAATCTAAAAAATGACAGAATGATCTCTGTTCATTTCTAAGGCAAACCATTCAATATCACAGTAATCCAAGTCTATGCCCCAACGAGTAATGCTGAAGAAGCTGAAGCTGAACGTTCTATGAAGACCTACAAGACTTTCTAGAAATAACACCCCAAAATATGTCCTTTTCATTATAGGGGACTGGAATGCAAAAGTAGGAAGTCAAGAAACACCTGGAATAACAGGAAAATTTCGGCCTTGGAGTACAGAATGAAGCAGGGCAAAGGCTAATAGAGTTTTGCCAAGAGAACACATTGGTCATAGCAAACACCCTCTTCCAACAACACAAGAGAAGACTATACATGGACATCACCAGATGGTCAACACTGAAATCAGATTGATTATATTCTTTGCAGCCAAAGATGGAGAAGCTCTATACAGTCAGCAAAAACAAGACCGGGAGCAGACTGTGGCTCAGATCATGAACTCCTTATTGTCAAATTCAGACTTAAATTGAAGAAAGTAGGGAAAACCACTTGGTATGTCCTAATTCAAATCCCTTACAATTATACAGTAGAAATGACAAATAGATTTAAGGGATTAGATCTGATAGACAGAGTGCCTGAGAACTATGGACAGAGGTTCATGACACTGTACAGGATGCAGTGATCAAGACCATCCCCAAGAAAAAGAGACACCAAAAAGCAAAATGATTGTCTGAGGAGGCCTTACAAATAGCTGTGAAAAGAAGAGAAGAGAAAAGCAAAGGAGAAAAGGAAAGATATATCCATTTGAATGCAGAGTTCCAAAGAAGAGCAAGGAGAGATAAGAAAGCCTTCCTCAGTGATCAGTGCAAAGAAATAGAGGAAAACAATAGAATGGGAAAGACTAGAGATCTCTTCAAGAAAATTAGAGATACCAAGGGAACATTTCATGCAAAAATGGGCTCAACAAAAGACAGAAATGGTATGGACCTAACAGAAGCAGAAGATATTAAGAAGAGGTGGCAAGAATATACAGAACTATACAAAAAAGATCTTCACGACCCAGACAATCACAGTGGTATGATCACTCACCTACAGCCAGACATCCTGGAATGCAAAGTCAAGTGGGTCTTAGGAAGCACCACTACAAGCAAAGCTAGTGGAGGCAATGGAATTCCAGCTGAGCTATCTCAAATCTCAAAAGATGATGCTGTGAAAGTGCTGCACTCAATATGCCAGCAAATTAGGAAAGCTCAGCAGTGACCACAGGACTGGAAAAGGTCAGTTTTCATTCCAATCTATAAGAAAGGCAATGCCAAAAACTGCTCAAACTACAGCACAATTGTGCTCATCTCACACGCTAGTAAAGTAATTCTCAAAATTCTCTAAGCCAGGCTTCAACAGTATGTGAACCATGAACTTCCAGATGTTCAAGCGAGATTTAGAAAAGGCAGAGGAACCAGAGAGATCAAATTGCCAACATCTGTTGGGTCATCGAAAAAGCAAAAGAGTTCCAGAAAAACATCTATTTCTGCTTTATTGACTATGCCAAAGCCTTTGGCTGTGTGGATCATGATAAACTGCAGAAAATTCTTAAAGAGATGGGGATACCAGACCACCTGACCTGCCTCTTGAGAAATCTGTATGCAGGTTAGGAAGCAACAGTTAGAACTGGACATGGAACAACAGACTGGTTCCAAATCGGGTAAGGAGTACGTCAACGCTGTATATTGTCACCTGCTTATTTAACTTCTATGCAGAGTACATCATGAGAACCACTGGGCTGGATGAAGCACAAGCTGGAATCAAGGTTGCTGGGAGAAATATCAATAACCTCAGATATGCAGATGACACCACCCTTATGGCAGAAAGTGAAGAAGAACTAAAGAGCCTCTTGATGAAAGTGAAAGAGGAGAGTGAAAAAGTTGGCTTAAAGCTAAACATTCAGAAAACTAAGATCATGGCATCTGGTCCCATCACTTCATGGGAAATAGATGGGGAAACAGTGGCAACAGTGGCTGACTTTATTTTTGGGGGCTCCAAAATCACTGCAGATTGTGATTGCAGCCATGAAATTAAAAGAGGCTTGCTCCTTGGAAGAAAAGTTATAACCAACCTAAACAGCATATTAAAAAGCAGAGATATTACTTTGCCAACAAAGGTCCATCTAGTCAAAGCTATGGTTTTTCCAGTAGTCATGTATGGATGTGAGAGTTGGACTATAAAGAAAGCTGAGCATTGAAGAATTGATGCTTTTGAACTGTAGTGTTTGAGAAGACTCTTAAGAGTCCCTTGTACTGCAAGGAGATCCAACCAGTCCATCCTAAAGGAAATCAGTTCTGAATATTCTTTGGAGGGACTGATGCTGAAGCTGAAATTCCAATACTTTGGTGACCTGATGAAAGAACTGACTCATTTGAAAAGACCCTGATGCTGGGAAAGATTGAAGGCAGGAGGAGAAGGGGACGACTGAGGGTGAGATGGATGGCATCTCCAACTCAGTGGACCTTGAGTAAACTCTGGGTGTTGATGACGGACAGGGAGGCCTGACGTGATGCAATCCATGGGGTCACAAAGAGTGGGACACGACTGAGTGACTGAACTGAACTGAACAAAAGACTTAATTTATGACTCACAAATGACTCTGACTTTTAGATGACTAACCTGATGAAACTGAGAAAATGAAAACTCAACCTAGAAGTCAGAAAAAATATTTCTTACACAACTTCCATAAATATGCCAAGTGAAATGGCATGAGTCTTGATACCTGAATTCATTTGGAGCTGGACTGGATGACCAATTCACCTGTTCCAGTGGGTAGGATGGGGAGGAGGGATGATAACTTGATTCATCATCATTAAGTGGATGGGAGGCTCGCTGGTGCACTGGTCCAGAGATTGGGAGAGAGACGTTGGCATCCCTATCAAGAATAAATTCTAAGTTCCTTTCTACTGGGGGTGGGGGAGGAGGAATTTATTTATTTAAAATTTATTTATTTTTAATTGAAGGATAATTGCTTTATAGCATAGCATTGATTTCTACGGAACATCAACATGAAGCAGCCATAGTTTTACCATGTCCCCTCCCACTTGAACATCCCTCCCACCTCTCTCCCATTTCTCTCCCTATCCCACCTCTCTAGGTTGTTACTGAGCCCTGGTTTGAGTTCCCTGAGTCATACAGCAAATTCCCATTGGCTGTCTGTTTTACATATTGTAATGTATGTTTCCGTGTTACTCTCTCCATACCTGCCACCCACTTCTTCTTCCCCCAGCCATGGCATCCCTATGAAGAATAGATTCGGAATTCCTTTCTACTGGGGAAAAGGAATTTATTTTTGTGGCACCCCAATACCCAGTACTGCAATGAAACATCCCAAATGATGCCCTGGTATTTCAGAAATGGGAAAAGGCCTTTTAGTAACTACTGAAAATACACCAGAACATAAAACCTGATACCTTCTGGAAAAAAAAGACCCTCTGTAAATTATGGAATGCAAAATAACATGGGGAGCATGGTGCAGAAGTGGCATTAAATACTAAGTGTCATCTCCTACCACTACGGCTCCAATTTTGCTTCACTAGGCAATTATTTATACCATGTATGAGGCCAGGAAGTCAGAGAGAAGCTTTGCTTTCACAAAATCTTTCCTACCTGCTTTGCTGATGCCTGACAATCCTTTGATAAGAAATAGTCTTTCATTCCATGATTAAAGCTAATAGACTTGAATATATGATAAAATTGGGAGTTAATTCTCAAGAATAAATGTTTTCAACAATGGGTACCAGGTGGTACTGCTATTCCTTCCTCTGTGCCTGAAGTGTTGGGGAAGCAGGAAGCTCCCAGGTGCTGAGGGGGAAAACTGGAAAGAATAGATGGTGAAAGGCTTGAGAGTCAGGATGATTAGGTTAGTTACCAATAAGAAAAGAATATTCTTGAGCAGGATAGTCATATGATGAAATCAATGCCTGAGATCATTTTGAGGTCATATTCAACAGGTGAAAGTGGGTGCAGTGTCAAGGCAAACACTTTGAGAGATGCTGCCCTAATTCAGACATGAGGGGGTTCAAAATATAAGAATAGGGCTGTGTCTGTGGAAGTGAAAAGAGAGGGACACATTTAGGAAAGATGGTGGAGAAAGAGTGGTTGGCAGGGTAGGTTTGGTAATTAGTTCTGCAGGAATCCTACCATTTAGAAACCAAGGACAAGGACTGAATGTAGAAAGTGGGTAAAAGGAGCCTTGAAGGTGATTCTAAGAGTAGCATGTGTTAGTCTCTCAGTCATGTCTTTCTCTTTGTGACTGTAGCCCGCCAGGCTCCTCTGTCCATGGGATTCTCCAGGCAAGAATACTGGAGTGGGTTGCCATTGCCTTCTCCACAGGGAAGAGTAGCGTGAAAGTGAAAGTCACTCAGTCGTGTCCAACTCTTTGCAACCCCATGGACTATAAAGTCCATGGAATTCTCCAGGCCAGAATACTGGAGTGGGTAGCCTTTCCCTTCTCCAGGGGATATTCCCAACCCAGGGATTGAACCCAGGTCTCCCGGATTGCAGGCGTATTCTTTACCAGCTGAGCCACAAGGGAAGCCCAAGAATACTGAAGTGGGTAGCCTATTCTTTCTCCAGCGGATCTTCCCGACCCAGGAATTGAACTGGGATCTCCTGCATTGTAGGCAGATTCTTGACCAATTGAACTATCAGGAAAGCCCAGAGTAGCATGAATCCATGGTGATTAGGAAAAGGAATCACTCTGCTCATTTAATTCTCTTCTCTCGACTGCCCTCCTCCCCAAATCCTTCTGTTGTTTCTCAATGCCTTCAATGTAAAGTGCAAATCCCACAATCGTGTTATATGGCTCCTTACAATCTGCTTCCTGCTTACCTCTTGAATCCATCTCTCCCTCTTGCTGCCCTTGAACTCACAATTCCAGTCATCCTGAGCAGCTCTTTCCAATTCTGGGGTCTGTAAGGAATGTCTTTCCCTACAGCATTCCTCCTTTTTGTACCTACCCTCCACCTCTTCCTCCCTAATGGGGGTAATTCTTTTGCATACTTGAGATCTCAGTGTAAACACCGCTCTCTGCAGAACATCTCTCCTGATAACCCTCTCTTCCATCTCCTGCTCTGTGTCTCTTTACCCCTGTGCTTAGCACAATGGCTTCCTATGTGAGCACAAACTGTGCCGGACTGAATGACTCTCCAAATTTTGGTGGGCACAGAAGTCACCTCCAGTGTTTACTAACTGCAGACTTCTAGGTCTCAGACCAAAGGCTCTGATTTAGTAGAGCCTGGATGAACCCACACTTTTAGAAACACTGCACTATTGTAATTGCTTGTTGGTTGTTGTTGTTCAGTCTCGAAGTCATGTCTGAACCGACTGTTTGTGACCCCATGCACTGCAGCATGCCAGGCTTCCCTGTCCTTTACCAACTCCCAGAGTTTGCTGAAACCCAACCCCATTGAATTGATGATGTTCTCTAACAATCTCATCCTCTGCCATCCTGTTCTTTTGCCTTCAATCTTTCCCAGCATAATTGCGTGTTTATGTGTTAGCAATCCTGGACTGTGTGTCATTAGGTTGAGTGGTCTCTGGCTCTATGACAGCAGAGACCACTACAGTCCTGGACATCCAGCATCGGGTCTGATACGGTACAGATAGTCATTAGGAAATTGTCAAATAAGGGGATAAATGATGTGACAACACTAAGAGTGAAAAATGACTCAGGATTGCAAACTTAGCGAACAGGAGGTAATGGAAAAAATGGGAAGGGGTGTCTATTTGTGGGAGAAAATGATGAACACTCACACACTAATTTCAGACAACAGGTGGAGACTCTGAGGCGGTGCCCAACCCTCAGTGCCTCCTGTCTGGCACTGACTACGTTGTGGAAAATGGCCCAACCCTCTTACATTACCTATGCACTCCCCAAGACACAGATGTATGTTTTTCCCAAAGGCAGCATATAATTTTGAGAATTGCAATCATTTTTTCCATGTTCTTTTGAAGGTTGTAAAATAATTTTAGATGCAATACTAATTCTAGGTCCCTGCTTACCCTTGACCTTTGAAGTTTGATTCAAAACATCACACACCTCTCAGCCCAGATGATGGCAAGTTAATGATATATTGCTGTAGGAAAAACTTGGTCTTGTTTGCACAAGGAGCTGGAAATCTTTGGTAATATTACCTTACCTCAATTTTTGTGTGTGTGTGTGTGTGTGAATACAACTGAAATACAGTTTTGTCAGTATACACACAGAAGATGAAGAACTAGGAAAAATAATGAAGCTTCCTAGTGTTTATGGAACTGAGCATTGTCATGCAATTGATTTGAAAACTCTTCAAAACTCATGGTGACTCTTCTAGCCCAAGAATAGAGAAGATAATTTCCAGTTAAGTGAGTCTAAATGCTCTTTTTAGAGCTTGAGCTCTCTTTACCCATTTCCTACATCCAGTCCTTGTCCTTGGTTTCTAAATGGTAGGATTCCCACAGATCTAACTACCAAACCTGCCCTGCCAATCACTCTTAAAAACTCTTTAGCTTTTTAACTGGAAAAATCAACCTTAAGAAGAATAATGTCTTTATAAGGTAAGAGGTCAAAAATCCAGCTAATGCCATTTATTCTGTCTCACTGTCTACTGTAAGTCATAGCGATTTGTGTATATTTCTTAAGATTCCCTACTGGACCAAGGGGAGAAAAGGGGTGGGAGGAGTTGGGAGATTGGGATTGATATATATAAACTAATGATACTATGTATACATGTGTGGCTGCTCAGTCACTCAGTCGCCTCCAAGTCGTATCCGACTCTTTGTGACCCCATGGACTGTAGCTCAGCAGGCTCCTCTGTCCATGGAATTTTCCAGGCAAGAGTACTGGAGTAGGTTGTCATTTTCTAGTCCAGGGCACCTTCTTTACCCAGGGATTGAACCCCTGTTTCCTGCATCTCCTGCATTGGCAGGCAGGTTCTTTACCACTGAGGCACCTGGGAAGCCCTCTATCCATACAATAGATAACTAATGTGAACATACTGCATAGCACAGGGAACTCTATTACACTGTGGTGACCTGAATGGACAGGAAGTCCAAAAGGGAGGAGAAATATGTATACATATGGCTGATTAATTTTTCTGTACTGTAGAAACTAACACAACATTGTAAAGCAACTATAATCCAATAAAAAATTATTTTAAAAAAGGAGAAAAAAAAAGATTTCCTACTGGAAAGTTAGCATCTTGAGGATATGGGACAAATATCCTTCTCAGCACCCAATACAATGATTTACTTTTTATTTATTTAGGACATTAAAAAATTGAAGTATAGTTGCTATACAACATTAAATCACTAGTCTACAATTTAGTGATTCACAATTTTAAAAGGTGATACTCCATTTAGAGTTATTGTAAAATAGTGGCTGCATTCCCTGCATTGTACAACATATCTTTGAAGCTTACTTTATACTTCATAATTTGTACGTGATACAAGATTTCACACTAAGTGCTTAATAATTATCTGTGGAGTGAATGAATCAAACTGTTCACCTTTCTGGTGCTGGTTAACTGGTTAGTCTGCAGTGCCAAGCATGTACACAGCTCAGTGAATACTGGTGAATTAAATGTGATGATATTATCTCCTAACATCTTTGGAGTATTTGTTGTTCTGGGGAAGGGCAGCTAATCATGGCCTGGGGAGGCTTAGGCACCCTCTCCTGGCAGTCATACCATCTTCAGGCATGGATGATGCTGGAAGCAGGATTAACTTCTTGGAGTTGGCGGAGAATCTCTGGTTCAAGAGGCTGTGAGGCTGACTACACCTGAGGTTCCATGGCACATTGGTGGCAGAGTGGAGGCTAGAAGCCTTTCTGGACAAATAGATGACCTTGTGGAAGCAATTACAAACAGCCAGTTTTTGAATGAGCAGAAATTTTCTTACAGGAAACTTGGCCTTAATTTTCTTTTTCAGTTAACAGAATTGAAAGATTTTTTCCCCTCATCTTCTTTCCTTTCACTGGCTTTATTTGGGAATGAACCTCTGCTTATGAACTCCCTGTTCTTTTTAATGATAGTTTTCTAGTAAGGTTTCTTGAACCTGGGGAATCCAAAAACCCACACTATTCTTTATTTAGACTCCTGTATCTCCCTGCTAGGTCCTCCCCCATCACCTGCTGTTGCTCAGTGTAAAACTGCAAATTCTAGGCCTGGAGGGAAGTGCTATTTCAGCTGGGTGATCAAAAATACCATCTTTTCTTTTCATAATGGCCTAATGCTTTCTCCTCCCCCCCAACTCTCTATGTATTACCTCCTTCAAGTCATAGAATAAGTTTTCTGCTGATTCTAAAATATATTTCTTTGGGAGAGGCTGTGCATGTGTGTGTTCAGTGATGAAGTTCTCTTGACTGAGAACCATCATGGAAAAAAGGCCTCCCTCAACTCTGATGATGCATCAGTGCTTAAAATGGGCTCACGAGAGACTTTCCTGATGGTCCAGTGGCCAAGATTCCATTCTCCCAATGCAGGGGGCACAGGTTCAATCCCTGGTCAGGGAACTAGATCCCACATGCTGCAACTAAGACTGAGTATAAAAATGAGCTCATGATATTATATCCTTGCTCTTCCATATAGTAACACAATGACAGCACACATGGGTACAGCGGTGTACCTGCTGTCCTAAGCTGAAAATACATCAGTGTAGTATTTTATTGTACTCTTCTACCCATCCCCCCACCCCGCAGCCAGCACCTGCAGTCACTGGCAAGGTGTGCTTAGTGACTCAACCAGCCAGATGCCAAGTTCACTCCTGTTCCAACAGCAGGGTCTGTGTGGCGAGCTGACTTCCTGCTGACATATAAATCTGCCACAGCCCTTTGGAGTGTTGTTCCTGGAAGCCTAGACCAGGACTGGCTGCTAACCTCTGGAGAAGTGAGTGGACCACCGCCACCCTTTCCTGGGCTGTAGTAACTGTGTGGTAGGATTTTTTAGGTTTGGAGAGACTTTCTGAGGTTGAATGTCTGCCCTTTCATAGACAGGGGATCACCTTGATTCTCCTCTTGATGTTTTCCCATCCTCTGACACAGAAATGTCCTCTAAATCAGAGCCAATGCTCCCCTGTCTCTGCCTGGAGATGGGAACAGTTGGGGCTGAAGTCCAACAGCCAGGTGGCTGCAGGTGGGAGGGAGGTGGTTTTACTTCACTTTTAGCATAGATTAGATCCCTGGGTTGGGAAGATCCCCTGGAGGAGGGAATGGCAACCCACTCCAGTATTCTTGCCTGGAGGATCCCATGGACAGAGGAGCCTGGCAGGCTATGGTCCATAGGGTCGCAAAGAGTTGGACATGACTGAAGTGACTTAGCTTGTGCTAAAATTGTCTATTCCAGCCCCTGTGAAATCCAAATCAGCATGAATAGTATGAATTTTCCACTTCAATGACAACAACTTCCCATGCTTAGTATTCACCTAGGAGAGATATTTTTTTTTGTGGCTGTGCCAGGTCTTAGTTGGGCCATGCAGGATCTAGTTCCCCGACCAGGGATTGAAATTGCTCCCCATGTATTGGGAGTGTGGCGTCTTCATCACCTGACAACCAGGGAAGTTCCCAGAAGAGATATTCTTATCAAGTTCTTTGCAAATAGGCGCTTAGGCAAGAAGGTCTCCTCTAAGTAGATGGTAAATAAAACTGTCTCATAACTTTTACCACCATTATACTTTATGTAGGCTTTCCCTGGTAGCTCAGTCAGTAAAGAATCTGCCTGCAGTGCAGGAGACCTGGGTTGGATCCCTGAGTTGGGAATATCCCCTGGAAAGGAAATGGCAAACCACTCCAGTATTGTTGCTTGGAAAATCCCATGGACAGAGGAGCCTAGCAGGCTACAGGCCATGGGATTGCAAGAGTCGGACACAATTTAGTGACTAAACCACCACCATACTTTATGTAGGGCATCTGGGCAGAAAATCATGGGAAGTCCAGCCCTTTAGCAGAAAAATATAAGGCTTTAGAGCCAAGTGGTCAGAGTTTGAATCCTATTTCTATACTTACTAGAAATGTTAATAATATAATAATAATAGAGATAATTATAATAGCATACAGTAATAATATAGACACTAATAGAATAATATAAAAATAATACAGATAATCATAGGCTTTGAGAGTACTACAAATGTTAAAATGCATGAAATGTCCTTAACACAGCACTTGGCATGAAGTTAATACTACTCAATGCTTTCAGAATTTTTTTTTTTCTGTCTCTTTGCAGGTCATCAGCATGGACATGAATCCACTTTCTGCTGTGTCACTGCAGTTAGCATGGCTGGTGGAAGAGCCTTAAGCAAGTTGGTTTGAGGTTGAGCTCCCTTGCTTAAGTAACTGCACAGGCCCATTCTTACTATTGTGTGGCTTGAATTTTTCAGCTTCAACCTCAATAACAGGTTTGTGTAACATGCCGCAAGCCCGCCTGTAATTGTGGTTGGATGAAAAGAATATATGGGATAATGATATGACTTTTCCCCATCCCTTGCTCAACACTGTGGTGGAGAAGGAAGAGGCCTCCCCAGAAAGCACTTTCCGAACAGCAAGAGCAGCACATGTGTGGGTTTGTCTTAGAACACAGAGTTCCTGGATTCGGCTCCTGGTGGACTTGGTCAGGCCTGTTGGGCTGAGGTTCACTATAGGAAATGGTTAGAATTCAGTGCTCTGCAAGCAAGTGTGATTCGTGGCCACTGCAGACTTTGCAGAAAGGTTAATGTTTGTGAAGTCCTCTAAAAGTTCATATTTTCCGTGCGTCTGGAAATTCCAGTTACTGAAATTGAATTGTCGCTCCTTGGCTATAACATTTCTGATCATTTTATCTTTCAGCAGTCCTAAACACTGTAGATTTATGAAGCCTTAACTTAGCTCTATTTCCCTTGATTAGTTTATCTTATGTTGATATTTATCATCCACTTAGAATTTCAGTCCTAATATACGTAGCTGTTGCTGTGACAAGCAGTATATACACATATAGAAATGTATAGTCAACTGCTGTGACTCTCTTGGGGCCACTTTGCTTTCGCTGGCCTTTAGATTCTGAGTTCCCTTTTGTTGGTCTCTCCATCAGATTCATGGCTTTGTCAAACTCAGTGATATGCACCACCTATCAGAGTCCCCTTTGGGGGTGTCTGTTATTGGCACTTTCCTGGATAACTCTCACCTGCATAAAAGTAGCTCTAAATCTTTTTGTTTGTCATCTGCTCCATTGTTTAATAGCCCCACAGAAGCAAGCTAAGATTTTTTAATTAACTTGTGTGATGGCACAGACAAATCCAGCCAGGTCTTTGCTTACATGTGATCTAGCAGAGAGAACATCCCTGAGCAACGCACATAGGATAGTGACCGCTGTGCAGCCTGACTTTCTGTAGTATGCGTCCCCACCTGAGGGGATTTACATTTTCACTTGTTGCCTGGATCCTCGCATCAACATGTAAGCTTCAAAAGAGAATGACTTTTTTACGGTACAAATGAACTTGAGGCTAGGTACCTTATCTTGCTCATCTCTGTGTCTTATGCAGTTGAACCCTGGACATATTTGTTGGCTGAATGAATGATTACAGTGTAGAGGGTAGAGGAATACTACAGACTTTGGAGAAGTGAGCTGGTTTCTATTTCTAGCTTGGCCTTGTATTAGTCGTGTGATTTAGGCAATGTTATTAAGACTTCCTGGGCTATCGCTTCCTCTTAAGAGGATATTTTCATATGGTTGCTTTAAGGATTAAATGAAATAGCATACACAAACCTCTTAATATAGAAACTTAACAATATTAGGAACTCAGTGTATTGTTGTTGTTGTCATCCTAACCAATATTAACCTCCTATTGCCTCTCCTCTTCATTGCATTTCCCACTTGGCAAATTCTTTGTGTGTGTTCTTTTTTAAAAAATTAATTCTTATTGGACTGTAGTTGCTTTACAATGTTGCATTAGTTTCTGCGTTTGGGCTCAGTTGTATACAACTCTTTGCAACCCTATGGACGATAGCCTGCCAGGCTCCTCTGTCCATGGGATTCTCCAGGCAAGAATACTGGAGTGGGTTGCCATTTCCTCTTCGGGGGATATTCCTGATCCAGGGATCAAACCCCCATCTCTAGTGTCTCCTGCATTGGCAGGTGGATGTTTTACTACTGAGCCACCTGGGAAGCCCTGTGTTAGTTTCTACTGTATAGCAAAATGAATCAGCAATACATATACATATACACCCCTCTTTTTTGCATTTCCTTCCCATTTAGGTCACCACAGAGCATTGAAGAGAGTTCCCTGAGCTATACAGTAAGTTCTCATTAGTTATCTATTTACATATAGCATCGATAGTATATGTATGTCAGTCCCAGTCTCCCAGTTCATCCCATCCCCTTCCCCCCTTGGTGCACATATATTTGTTTTTTAATTTCAGTTCGAGGTACTAACCCAAGCTTTGCCATTCTAGCATCCTAGATTAATGGAAATCTTAGATTTAACTCAAAGACTCAGGAGGATGAATGGCCACAAATTCATTCTTTGTAGGCACTTAAAAATATGTCTAACTATATTCAGAATCCAATAATTATTGCCTCCACAAAAGCAAGTTGGAGCATGTCACTCTGCTGTTCTGCTGGCTCTCCATCTAAATTAAAGTAAATGTCAGAGTTCTTCAAAAAGCCACAAAGTATTGTAAAATGTCCTCTCTCTCTCATCTCTAAGCTTGTCTCCTACTCCTATTTCTTCTCTATATCCATTCTACACTAACTCCAGTGGGCTTCCTGCACACCATCAGTCATGGTCCGCCTCTAGGACCTTTATGTTTGCTATTTCCTCTGACTGAAATGCTCTTTCCTATGATACTTGAAGGAATATACTCTCACACTTTCTGATTTTTGCTTGAAGGTCATTCTGACAAAAAGATCTTTCTTGGACCTCTTATTATGTTGATGCTCCTATCCTGGAAGACACATGACATTTCCCTACTCTATTATTATTTTTTCAAAATACCATATCATCGTTGGATGAACTATATATTTTACTTATTTGTTTACTATCCCAGATTAGATTGTAACTTCATGATGATGGGGATTTTTGCCTGTTTTTTTCTTTTTTCTGCTCCCAGTGTCTGGCACATCATAGATGATCAATGAAAGTTTAGTAAATGAGTTGATAAATGAAAAAGGGAAGTGGGATGGGTTAGGGGTGGGCTGGGCATCCAGGTGGGGGTGCAAACATGAAGGGAGAAGGGGACAATTTAGAATCCAACATCTGTTTTTGTGACTTCAGGCTTGGCTAGCTCAGAGGTGGCTTGACTCCTGTCACCTGGCCCACTGACAGCTGACACCATAACAAAGCAATGCACTGGAATGAATCAGGTTCTGGAATGCTGGAAAACCTCCATAGGTCACCATGACTTTGACAATGGGAATCTATGATTCTTTGTTGCATATTCCCCCAAATAATTAACTCCGGCCAGAGGCGTTCCCTGGTGTTTTCCTCAGTTCTCAAGGAAGAGATATGAAAAATGGTGGGTTCCAGAGACACCTCACTGGTAAAGCTGAGTTGACACCTCTGTTTCCTGTCTTTCTGGATTATGCTTTTGCTGACTTGAAGAAAGCAATTGACCGTGTAGCTTTAAAATATTCCTTTAAGGGTCCACTCTATGTCAGAGAGTGAAGAAAAGGATTAATTAAGCAAAGTAGAACTTGGAAGGTGATTCAAATGCAGTAAGTCATCAACTTTAACCTCTATGTTTTCATTATGCTCAGGAAGCATGCTTCTCTGGGTCCCTTTGTCTTGTGATGGCTCACTCCTCATGCCATTATTCCTAACCCCAAAGGATATGGGCCGTTGGCCTGGATCAGCATTGTTGTATTGCTTCCTTCCTTTGGAGAATGGACTGGAAAACTTTCCTCTTGGAGGTGTCTTTGGGGTGAGGAAGATGAATCAGACGGCAAGCAAAAACCAGAAAGTAAGAGATGGGGGTTGGAGGGAGTTGGGAAGAGTCACTTCCTCACTGAACTTGACTTTCCCTTATTCTGAAAACAAGTCTTTTGTGATTTTTTGGAAAGAGTAGCAACCATATCTTCTCCAGGATTTTGGGCCCCCTCTGGCGAGCTTCTCCCTCTGTGGGCCCATCCCCTCCTGGAAACTCCCTTTGGGGCTCAGCTCCCATTGGATGGACTTGGAGAACACCCCCTCCCACTGCTGATTCTGCAGCCCAAGGAGTGGTGGCGTCTTCCTGGTTAGCTTGTCATGGTGAAGTTTCACCATTCTTGGTTTGGATTCTCAGCTTTTCTATCATCTATGTAACTCATCTCTGTACCAATTTCCTTTTGTTTGAAAGATACAGAATGACTTATATCTTCTTAACTGCAACCTCACTGGTCTGCTCAGCCCAAACCATTCTTTAACTTTTGTAAAGATAGGATCACTTGTCATTTTGTCTTCTAGATTTTTTTTTTAATTGTATAAAGCTGAAAGTATTGACTTTGATCAGTATAAATGTATACACCTTTCCAGTCTTGCCTTTGTTTAAAATTTATACCACTCTGCGGGCTTCCTGAACATGTGCAGTGGGACACCAACTCTCTGCTGTAGACTGGAAGCTTTCAGAAAATTTGTGAAGAGCTTTTTACTTAGTCTCCACTGTGTTGTCAGATTTCTGCCACAGCCAGAGCGTGATTTTAGAATTTCGCTGAACTTCTCTCAGCCTCTATTTCTTCATCTATAAAAGAAGAAAGCTATGTTTGATGGGTCATTTACAAACTTTCATTTATCCTCAGAACTCTTTGGTTTTTCAAGTATGGTCTCAACATCAACATAGAAAGTGGGAGACCCTAAGCTCACCTCCTTGACCTCCAGATGACCTCCCCTTGTTGTCTGTTAGTCACTCGGTGGTGTCCGACTCTTTGTGACCCCATGGACTGTAGCCTGCCAGATTCCTCTGTCCAGGGAATTCTCCAGGCAAAAATAGTGGCCTGAATCATGACTGCCAAACCCTGGGGTGTAAAATGACTGACTAAAGAGTGCTCAGTTCTTCTCTAACAGCTTTTGATTTTATACTTTTGAAGGAATCCGGTGATTCTGTTTCGTCAGACTTTTATTTCTCAGTTTTGAAACTAAGATGTAAGAAAAAGCAAATGTTTTTTAGCCTGATTTGACTTATCTTTATGTATCTTTCTCTGAAGGAGAAAAACCCGTGTGTCCTTGGAATAGTGAGGGGTTTATTGGAAAAAGTGCCAACAGAAAAATATCATATCTTATTAGAAGAAATAAAACTGGGAATGCTAAGAGGACGTTCAAGTTTTCTGAGCACCATGTCCCTCGGAGGTCGTCAGGGCCTGCCTGATTCCCCAGCCACTGTGCTCCCCCTCAGGCTGAGACAGCATCCTAGCCCCACTCTGCTCTCTCTCCAACCCTCGATCAATGCCTCTTCAGTGAGACTTTCAGGGACTCTAACTCAATCCTCCCATGACAGCCTCAGTACTATTGCTGGAACTCTGTATTTGGCTTTGCTCCCAGTTTAAGGGTGTCCCTGACACTAAGCTTCCCTTAACCCTGGAAGAAAAGTTATGACCAATCTAGACAGCATATTAAAAAGCAGGGACATTACTTTGCCAACAAAGGTCCATCTAGTCAAGGCTATGGTTTTTCCAGTAGTCATGTATGGGTGTGAGATTTGGACTATAAAGAAAGCTGAGCACTGAAGAATTGATGCTTTTAAACTGTGGTATTGGAGAAGACTCTTGAGAGTCCCTTGGACTGCAAGGAGATTCAACAATTCCATCCTAAAGGAAATCAGTTCTGCATATTCATTGGAAGGACTGATGCTGAAGCTGAAACTCCAATACTTTGGCCACCTGATGTGAAGAGCTGACTCATTTGAAAAGACCCTGATGCTAGGAAAGATTGAAAGCGGGAGGAGAAGGGGACAACAGAGGATGAGATGATTGGATGGCATCACCGACTCAATGCGAATAAATTTGAGTAAACTTCGGGAGTTGCTGATGGACAGGGAGGCCTGGCGTGCTGTGGTCCACGGGGTCACAAAGAGTCGGACATAACTGAGGAACTGAACTGAACTGAACTGAACCTTGATATTGAAGCAAAATCTACCTTGTTTCCGTGTACCTGATTCCCAGTCCTGATGACCTGCTGAGAGTCCCAGCCTGGCCAGAACCTGCCTTGCCAATTCCTCCCTGGGAGTAGGCACTACTTCCTGCTCAATGACATCTTTACTACTGGTTATCCTCAATCAGAATCTCAAAATGTGGCCCAACTCTTGACATTGCTGTGAGCTCTTCAACCGCCAGGGCACTCCATTAGGTCTCATCGACAACCCCTTCTCTCCCACCTCCATGGATTTTCTTTAAGAAATCAGGTGTGTCTTATCCTTTGGGGTTCCCTAAATTGTCTGCCACCCTGGACTTCCTCTTACTCCCCAGTGGTGGCCTTTTTCATTATTACATGTGCTTGGCTCTTAAGTCCTGTCCCATTATGGTCTCTATGGTTCTAGACCATTTAAACCTTGCATGCCTAGGAACTTCCCTGGCGGTTCAGTGGTTAAGACTTCCCCTTCCAGTGCAGGGGCATGGGTCTGACCCCAGATTGAGGAGTTAAGATCCCACGTATCTCACAGCCAAAAAATCAAAATATCTTTTTAAAAAAGAAGCGATATTGTAACAAATTTAATAAAGACTTTAAAAATGATCCACATTAAAAAAAAATCTTAAAAAACAAAAGCAAAACCTTACATGCCTAATCTAGGTCAGGAGCTAGTATTTGTTACATGAAGCACTTTGCTCATCACAAAATACAAATTCTTTTCCAGTTGTAAAGCAATCTATTTCCTTTTCCCACTTATTATTCTTTCATTGAACACATAATGATCCCTAAGTGCTAAAGATACAGTGATTAATGAATAAATGGTCTTTGGGGGCTCCCAGTTTGGTGAAGAAGAGATTTTAAACAAACAATTGTAATATGATAATGATGTAAGTTGCTCACAGAGCACCAAAAAAAGGTCTAAATTCCAAGAGGTGGTGGTAGTGGTGGGGAAATGGGTAGTTGCAGGGAATCTTGAGCTGAGCCTTGAAGGAGATATAGAAGCTCGTCACTGATGAGAATCAGGGAGAAGGATCATCACATATTTGGGTAAGGTCAAGTTAGTGGGTGTGGCTGTAATATCAAAGAGATGAGGGGGAAAAAGTAGAAGCTGAAGGCTGTATATGCCAGGCCAGGGAGTTTGGGACATACTGTTCAGCAATAGGTGCTATGGGAGAGTTTGCAGTGGGGGATTATCACAATCAGATTTGCATTTTAGGAAGATTCTTTGGAGGAGGGATTGGTTGGAAGGAGGTGAGATTAGGATTAAGAAGATTATGAAGAGTCTCTATTATAATGGTTGAGGCAAGAAATGATAAGTGATGGGAGGAGAGTTTGGGGGAGAATGGATGCATGTATATGTATGGTTGAGTCCCTTCACTGTTCCCCTGAAACTATCAAAGCATTGTTAATCAGCTATACCCCAATACAAAATAAAAAGTTTTAAAAAATCACGAAAAAAGAAATGATAAGTGCTTCAATCAAGATGATATCGGTGGAGATGGACTAGAGCGGGGGCAGCTTTGAAAAGTGTTTGTGAATAGAATGAAGAGAATTTGTGGTCAGCTGGAAAGAGAAGTAGTGAAGAGGGAGCTGCTGAGTACAACTCTCAGAAAGCTTTAAAGCAAGAAGAGAAAAAGACTGGACATGGAGTCCTGGGAACTACACTATTTATGAGACAAAAGAGACTGAGAAGAAACAGAAAGAAGATGAGATTTAAAACAAAGAGAAAGCCCAAGAGGAGAGCAACGCTTCCATAGAGACGGAGGGGAAGGTGGTGCGGATGAAGAAGAATGTGCAGATGTCAGCCCAACTTGCCATCAAAACTCCTTTAAACCTTTTCCCCGAGTGGCGCAAAGTATTACTTTCTCTAGAACAGTGATTCTTAACTGTTTATAGTGTAACAAGTTCTTTGAGAATCTGAAGGAAGCGTGAGATCCTTTTCCATATGACTAGTAAGGATGGAGCCGGACACAACTGAGTGACTTCACTTTCACTTTTCACTTTCATGCATTGGAGAAAGCAACGGCAACCCACTCCAGTGTTCTTGCCTGGAGAATCCCAGGGACGGGGGAGCCTGGTGGGCTGCTGTCTGTGAGTTTGCACAGAGTCGGACACAACTGAAGCGACTTAGTAAGGATGGAATGCAGTATGGGGGTGGAGGAGTGTCAAGTCCATCATCCCAAGAATCCCAGGGTAAGACTCCCAGTATTTTGTAAAACTTCTTTTAAATAATAAACTAATTCTAAATATTCACAGAGAAGGTCTTAATCTCTCTGCCCTTTAGGGGAAATGCTGCTCTATTTTCTTCTGAGAAAGCTGAACAAGAATGAATGTTATGCAGTAGCATGATGTCATTAACTTTATCAAAGCTCAGATGATTTTTTTTCCATCAGAAGGATATTTTTTTCTTTCCTTTTTTTTTGTCATCCCTTTCTCAATAGCTTGAAAACTTTTTTTCTTAGCTGAAATTGGCTTTGGCTTAATTTGCATAGTTGTTGATTTTTGTTATCATAAAATGCCTCGACTTACAAGCCTCAGCCCTTAAAATTTTCAGAAAATTTTAAGGATCATATCCCTTCTGGAGGCATTTTGAAGCATATTTCCCCTCAATAGATCTAACCCACTTTCCTTACATTGCTTCTTTCCATTTGACACTAGGGGCCATGTCTTTTATCAAATATTTCTTAATTTTGGCTTTCCTGACACTGTGCCTTCCCTTTTTGCCTCTTTCCTCTTTTGTGATTGTTTCTAGGTCTCTTTGGTTGACTCATTTCACAGCTGAGGGCATCTTAAAAGGCTCTGTTCTTAGTTCCCTACCCTTGTTTATTTTTCACCCACTCCTTTTCATTCAGTTTATCCTAACAAGTATTTATTGAGTGCAGAGTCTGTTTGGTGCACTTATTAATTATTGTAACTGCAAAAATCTTCTCTTTGTGAAGATTTATGCCTTCAAACTATTCTTCCAGCTCTGACACGGTACAATTACACAATTCCCACAGCTGCCAACCATGTCACTTTGAGATGTCATGCTTGTTTCCCCCTTCTAACTGGCCCTTTTACAATTTGAGTTCTCCATGCCAATCCATGGCCTCATTAATTTTCTGTTACTTGGCCTGGATGTCTGGGATCTCTCTAAGCTTTGATAACATCTGAAGTGACAAACAAAACAGAACACAAATTCTCAACCAGAACTTCAATGAAAATTCTGCAACCTTGTTAGATTCACAAAATGAATTATTGTTTTCAAGCTTGTTGATTGATGTTTTTCTCTCTTGTAACTTCATTGATTTCCCTTTTAGTCCTGCTGTTTTCTGTCCTGTTATTTTTCTTTCTTCTTGTCCCCCCCCTCCTTTATCCTTTTTACGTCTTGTATTTTAGGTTCTTCTGTGTTATTAATCTGTGCTGTCAGATCTCACATTGTTCTCCTTTATATGCTTCTGTACAAACGTAAGTGTGGATTAGGGCTTCCCAGGTGGCACTAGTGGTAAAGAAACCACATGCTAATGCAGGAGATGTGAGAGACTCAGGTTCAATCCCTGGGTCTGGAAGATACCCTGGAGTAGGGCATGGCAACTCACTCCAGGATTCTTTGGAGAATCCCATGGGCAGAGGAGCCTGGGAGGCTATGGCCCATAGGATCACAGGGTCGAATATGACTGAAATGACTTAGCCTGCACGCATGCATGTGTGGACTATGCCCAATAGATACCAATCTTCCCATTATTAGCTATATTTCACATGTTGGTAATTTAATGTCAGGCATTGATATTCTCCCCTCAGTATTTAGAATTATTTTTTTGTCCAACTGCTCTTCATACTATCTGATTAAGTTTAGAAAATTTCAGATGAATGGTTAATGGTCAGTGAGACCTCACTTCAGACTTGCTCGTCATGTCCTAAAGTTTTATGAGTTTTATGTCATAACTCAGCTTCTCTTCTCTTCTGTCCCGCTACGGTTCTCACTCTTAGAGTATGGTCAAGTTGAGAGCAGAATCAAACTCAGAACCTTCTAGGCCAAACTGTGATATTCTGACAGAAAGCATTCACACATGTCTTATTCAGCACACCAGGGTTCAATTTCCTGAAGAAGGGGAAACCTTAGAAAAGGTAATAAACGGACTACAACTGAGTCTGGTTCCATCGCTAAGTTTGGCTCTTCTTTTTTAACTAAAAATTTCTTTTACCCATGAGAGTATTTATCATAGTAGACATATGTTTTTAATGTATTCATCAGGAGGTTGTGTGGTCTTGTTTATTCTTGATTAAAAAGCCTATGTCAAATAAGAATTATTTCGAAGTTGGTAATAATTAGAGCAATAAGATGGTAAGAAGTAATTAAAGGATGCGGCTTTCTTTTAGAAATAAAAAATGAATCTGGTGGCCACATGTACTCTCCCCTTCTTTCTTAATGAGTGTGATGAAAGATGTCAGGGTAAGAAATTACGGATATTGGAGATGTACCAACAGCACACTAACATGTCAAATTCAAGTCCAGATTTCCACATTGACTACATTCAGGAATTCGCACCTTGCGACATTGTACACTAATGGGCGATGTGCACATTTCAAACCATGATGATGCTCCAAAGCCCTGGTGGTGAGGATGTCAGCTCCCTCCACTCCCTCACTCCCACACACATTTTAGATGGGAAGTATAGTTGCTTATCCTTCCCATTTTGAACTCTTGGACTACAAACCATAAATTACCCAGGTTATGGCTCATGAATTATAGCCATTTAAGGACTTTCTATTTCAGCTGGTTTGACTTGGAAAACTCAGACAATTGAGAATGAGAAATATCCTGGAGACAAACTGTTTTTACTAGACACTGTGATGTTTTCTTCTTTTTTTTTTTTTTTCCCAAAAATGTTGTTGGGTATGTTGGCCAGCAAGAAAAAATTCCAATCCTCTTGGTCAGTACTGAAAGATTTGATTCCATGTCTTTGTGTCTTTTAAAAATTATCCAATGAATCCATCACAGCACATTAAACATCTGACTCTCTGTCCTATTTTGTGCTTTGTTGGTCAATTTCCATTGGTGTACTTTTTGTTCCTTTAATAGGACTGTCTATGTGGATTAACAGACATGAACACAGTGATTAGGTGATAACCATCATCTTCTACTTAAAATTTGGTTAATTTCAATTGCACTTGAAAAATGTGCTCTGAGATCTAATTTAGGGAAAATTAAAAGAAAAAAAAAAGGTATGTGATAGTCTGCCTCTTGCCTCACTCATTGAAAACATAAGATATAAACAAGAAAGGTAACTCAAGAGAAATTTAAACCATACTCGATGTGTGGTATAGTAAATAAGTGCTCTGAGAACAGCAACAGTAGGTTTTAAGCAGTAGGCTTGTATTCTTCCTGAGGGCCTTACAGAATGCATACTGCACAGTTGGGGAAAGAATTAGGGGAATCCTAGTCTCCTCTTCAGAATAAAACACTTTGTCTCTGACAAGATGCTATGAAGCTACTAAGGTACTATGCCTCTTGTTAGTCGTTCTGTTACATAACTAGAGCACACTTTAAAGTAGGTTTTTAACATTTATTTAATTGAAAAAACCCTTAAAAAGTCACTTAAGAATCCACTGAGGCTAGCACACGCTTTTATTTGGGATGTGTCAAGATTAATTATCTGACTCATGAGAGAATAAACACAAATATTCTTTGTGAGAATTAAGAACTATGTACTGAGGCTTTATTGCCTTTTCCCAAAGACTTCACCGTACTATTTTGAGTAAAAAACATCTCAAATCTCTCAAATATGGGGAAATGAAGAGTCAATCTGCTGGAGTGGCAAAGTAGATGGAGATAGATATTGATATGAATTCAGGCTCATCTCAGTTGATATGTCCTTGGACAAGTTACTTAAGCTCTCTGAACTCAGTTTTCCATCTGTAAAATGGAGATAGCATTCTATTTTGTAGAGATAAAGAAAATTAAAGCATATCAGTGTTTCGGAAAAAGTAGATGCTCCAGGAACTATAGCTACTGCTATTATAACAAAAGCAGCAGTAACAACAATACTAGCCAACACTTAGGGAGGGATCCCTATATTCTGAGCTTCCCTGGTGGCTCAGCCGTACAGAATCCGCCTGCCAATGCAGGAGATGCAGGCTTGATTCCTGGGTCAGGACGATCCCGTGGAGGAGGAAATGGTAACCCACTCCAGTATTCTTGCCTTGGAAATCCCATGGCCAGAGGAGCCTGGCAGGCTACAGTCCATGGGGTCGCAGAGTTGGACACAACTTAGCAACTAAACTAGAACAAGGGTATATTCTATGTACTATTCTAGGAATTTATATGTGTTATTTAATCCTCACAACAACTTTATTGACTCTATTTTATAGTAAAGCACAAAGAGTTTAAACTATGTTTCCCCATAGTTACTTGCCTAATAGCTAAGAATACTTCAATATATTGAAATATAGTATCAAAGTATAGTATAGTATCAAAACCACTATAACATACTGTCTGCAGTTTAGATAATGGTGCTTGTTAACAAGACTTGAAAATTAGAGAAGATTGTCAGTTCTTTCCCTTTGCTCAGTGCATGAATTTTCAGTACATGCCCTTTAGGAAGGGTAATATCTTAACATCTGTGGACATGTTTTGACCTCAGTTGCTATATTCCTTTGGTGAACTGTCTCTATCTAAGAAGTACACTATTTGTCTTTGTAAAAGCTAACAGTATCTGAAGCTAGCTGACATTAAAGAATTTGTTAGAATTTTGACACAAGGCAAATAAGGTGATAATTGACTACACTTTGAAAATGACTTTAGACTTTTATGCTCATTATTATACACACATGAGATTTAAACCTACAAGTCAGTGCTCTTATCTGCTTCCTTTGGTACTTAAGAAACAAGCAAACAAACAAATAGCCTAGTTTAGTAGTGAAATAATGAGGTTACTAAGTAGCTGTGGTTTTGTTTATATTTTATTTTCTGTTGAAATAGCAGAATTAAAAACACATTTACAACATCAGACCATTCTGTCTTTGGCAGGAGCTATTTTAATTAGGTAATGATCCTAGTTTCCTTCTGTTCTTCGGAATCAGCTTATAGCCTGATATGTTTAAAAATTCTTACCATAAAATTTAAATAGGTTAATACAACTTTCACCGTTTTATACTGACTAACCACAAAAGTAATTATGATTGAGATTACAAAAAGGAATAATAAAAATCCAAGTGAGGATTTGTTTAAAAATATACTGAAAAGTTAGATACACTTTCATAAAAGTCATTAGTGGGTATAGGGTTTTTATTGTTGTTAATAAAGGACATTTTTAACACATAAACAAATTTTAATCTCACTGGAAATGAAGAAATTGAAAGGTTTGACCTAACATTTCTCTTCCTGAGCACTCTGGGTAACATAATCATCCGAAACTGTAATATTGTAATATTATAATGTCATTAATAATAACCTGAGCTAACAAAATAATTTGTTTCTGATAATAGTGTACTAATATCGTTTGCAATATTTGATCCTTTATTTCCTTGTTTTGATATATCAGAAATTTAGTGATTGTACATGATTTACTTCATTTACAATTTTTTTGGAGGTAGGGCAGGGGTTAGAGAACTTCTGGATACATTATTGTCTGGGAATTGGAAGTCTAGGTGAAGAGAACGCATCTGTCTTATTAATAACAAATGTCCTGAAGTGGAAGCGATGTTGTTGTAGGTCAGTTACTCAGTCGTGTCCGACTCTCTGTGACCCCATGGACTGCAGCCATGGGGAAGCTATGTTGGTAGAACCCAACTCCTTGAAGAAGGATCAATATACCAATGCTTTACTGACATTCAAACTAGTGCTTTTACTGCATGGGAAAGAAAATGTCCAGGCTGTATGCTCTTGACTTCTTTGAGGGGAGCTCTCAATTCCATAAAACCTTGCATCAGTCTAATGTAAATGCTCTTGCCACTCTCAAATTCTTTGAGAAAAAAATCATATATTAGATTGCCACCTGAACTTAAATACTTATTGTAACAAATAAGCTATGTATATCCACAGGCAGGCAAGGTCTGTATTCTCTTACTACTGTCAGATTTTATGTTTCAAATTAGTCAGGGCTTTTTATTTTATTTTTAAACCAACTTTAGTGAGTGAAATTTATGTAGAGTAAAAGTCATCCTTTTTAGGTATACAGTCAATGAATTTTGGCAAATGAATGCAATCGTTAACCATGACCCCAATAAAGATATAGAACATGCTTTATCACCCCATGAAGTTCCCTCTACACACATTCATAGTCAGTCTCTTCCTCTTACTCCTGGCCCCTGGCCACAACAGATTTGGTCTCTCTTCCTACAGATTTTCCTTTCATAAAATAAATCTTATGTAAATAAAATCATGCAGCATGGGAGGCTGTTTCGTTTTTATCAGTGAAAATGAAAATGTCAGTTTTTAATAAAGATAAAATATAAACATGTAAGTCCTTGTTTCTTCTTCTGCCTGTGTTATGGTCATATTCATTTCTTCACTGTTTTCGTTTGGGATGCCACAAGAGCACTAAAAGTCAATTAAAATAAGATTACAAACAAAAAGCATTGATTCTATGGAACTTGAGAAGAGTGACATCAATATGAGAAGTGAATGGACAGAATAAATCCATCCTGTCTGCTTTTACCCATGGGAAAAAGTAGATACCCAGTTTCTGCAATGTCCACCCTATAGCGTTTTTTTCTCTGTTGAGCTTACAAAAAAGTAGTGTGATGACATATATTCTTTTCTTGTTTACGCAAAAAAGAGGGTTCTCAGGAAACTGGGGATTCCAAAATATGGATCTTTCAACATCCTGGACCTCTGTAGTTGGGCTGATTTCTTTGCTTTGTAGGCATTTACTTTCTTTGAACCTTGTCAAAGGTGAGACAGTGAAGTACAATAGAAAGACAGTGTCATTAACAGTGTAACCTTGAGCATGTCTCTTATTCTCTTTGAGCCTTAATTTTCTCGCCTAGAACAGGTAGCTTAATAATGATATCTTCCTCCTAGGGTTGATTATAGCTTTGTATGAGATAATGCGAGTGAGACCATGTGTCTGGACATGGAAAGCACAGGCAACATCTTACTATCCTTTATTCTTCTATTTTTATGCACATAATGCAGCGTTAAAAATAGAGTATTTTAAAAATAATGTGTATTCTTATTGGTGTATCATAACAGCAGTAGAATAACACAGCACTTCCTGAGGTAAGAAGCTCTGGCTGGGGGTGTAGAAAATTAAAAGATGTGGTACCTATCTTTTATGGTACATCTACTTTAACTGAAAAGAGGAAACAACCCTCTTAACCAGAAAATGGCAATAAATCAACATAAGAGTAAGAATAGGATAATTCAGTATAAGCCTCATAGTATAAAACTGAGGGAATGGGGCTAAAACTAGGCACCAGAAATTTACTTGTTACAAAGAATTTTGGGTGTTAAATCCAAGTTTTTGAGGATGAGACTGGCCCAGACTGGTAGGGAGACTGGCCAAGGAAAAGGGATTTGCTGAGTAAAGGCCAGGAGATGGAAGTGGTTAAGGATGATGGGAAAATAAGGAGAAGATCTAGTGACTCACAAGGGGGGCCTTGTTGTAGGGAGAAACAGAAGAGAATTGAAAACTTGATTGGGAAAGTGAGAAAGGGAGGGTTGGGGCAGCTACAAAAGATAATCAATCACTATAAAAATACAGATAATACTTATAGTTTATCTGAAGTGCAATCTGGAGCTGCTTCAGATTCTGGAAGGGGATGGGGACGTGATGGAAACTGGGTGAGAGGAAGACTGTGCTGCCAGTGTCATGCAGAGTGGTCCAGTGGGTGTTTATGGAACCATGTGAAAATGTGCAGCATCTATGTAGCCACTCCTGCATCCCTCTCCCACTGACGACATCAACAGTCAATCAAGATTCTGATCCCAGAGGCAGCCTCAGATGTTTCTCAAAGCAGCACTCTTAAACTTACCATTTGTTGATTAGAATTGACAGAAGAGATGAAAACCCTTGGCACCTCAGAGGCTTATGTTAAAGTACATAATGGTTGTTAATAAGGCATCATTGGGTCAGTATGTTTTGTGGGTCTTAGAGTCACGGGATATTTTTGACATTCTTCAGTAGCAAGATCTCTAACACGACCTTGGAAGAAATGCTTTTCAAGGGGATTGTGTGAAGTATGATATGACATTGCCTCCTCTAAATATTTTACAAGCTTTGCAAACTTAGAGGATATGTTTACCAAATCTGTAATTTTTGTTTCTCATTGTTTATGTCTTTTTCATAGTCATTAAACATTCATTTGTTAAAGGCTTAGCACATTCCATTACCCTATGGAATTTATTTTTGCACCAAAACTGTTTCAGAGCATTTCAGGATTAAATTAATGTGACAGGCCCTATTTATCAATATGGCAGTCCAACTGCTTGGGTACAAAGGATGATTTACACCCATTTGCATGTGTGTGTGTAGGTATGTGTATACATGCATGTGTGCATATACATCTTGCATAAACTTGTGGGCTGTGCCTTGGTATTTCTTTCAAACTGGATGATTTCTGATAAAATAATCTTCAAAATACCTCAACATATGGTTTAAATCATGACAGAGAAAAAATACTTGTAAAAGCACATAGAGGGCACCCCAAAACACGTACATCTTACTAGTTAACTCCCTTTGTAGACAATGCAAACCGTGATAGTTATTTTGAGTCAAATTCCAACATATGTATATTTTCAAAGTATTTTGCTAGCTTGAATTACTGGAGGTGCTCCAAGTAAGAACAACATGGAAAAAGCATGATACTTCCACTGTGTGGTTACAATTAGAATATCTTCCGACGAAAGGTCCAAACTATTTTGAATATCCATGTTGTTACATATTTTTTTGCCCTAAGAGCTGGTCAAAAGAAATAACAGGGGCCAATCATTTCAGTTGCTTATATGTTCTTATGACATTCTGGAGGCTTGGAATTATACAAAGTAGTAATAATTAAATGATCATTAAATACAAAGTTCATTAGATGGTGACAAAGATTTTAGTACCTTTAGCATTTTAGATGCAGAAAAGTGAAACCACCCAGTTTTAGATGTGCAGAGGCCTCAGAGATGACTGATCAATTTCCTAATTGTATACACCAAACAGCAGAGGTTTACATGCAAGGATGGGTATGGATAAAGTATAGATATGTCAAGGAACTAACAGAAGCAGAAGAGATTAAGAACAGGTGGCAAGAATACACAGAAGAACTATACAAATAAGGTCTTAATGACCTGGATAACCACAATGGTGTGGTCACTCACCTAGAGCCATCCTGGAATGTGAAGTCAAGTGGGCCCTAGGAAGCTAGTGGAGGTGCTGGAATTCCAACTGAGCTATTTAAAATTCTAAAAGATGATGCTGTTGAAATGCTATACTCAATACACTAGCAAATTTGGAAAACTCAGCAGTGGCCACAGGATTGGAAAATGTCAGTTTTCATTCTAATCCCAAAGAAGGGCAATGCCAAAGAATGTTTAAAGTACCATACAATTGTGCTCATTTCGAATGCTAGCAAGGTTATGGTCAAAATCTTTGCTAGTCTTCAGCGGTAGGTGAATGGAGCATTTCCAGATGTACAAGCTGGGTTTTGAAGAGGCAAAGGAGCCACAGATCGAATTGCCAACATTTGTAGGAGCATAGAGAAAGCAAAGGAGTTCCAGAAAAACATCTACTTCTGCTTCACTGACTACGCTAAAGCCTTTGACTATGTTGATCACAACAAACTGTGGAAAATTCTTAAAGAGTGGGTATACCAGACCACCTTACCTGTTTCCTGAGAAACCTGTATGAAGGTCAAAAAGCAACAGTTAGAACCAAACACAGAACAATGGACTGATTCAAAATTAGGAAAGGAGTATGACAAAGCTGTATATTGTCACCCTGCTTATTTAACTTCTATGCAGAGTATATCATGTGAAATGCCAGGCTGGATGACTCACAAGCTGGAATCAAGATTGCCGGGAGAAATATCAACAATCTCAGATATGCAGATGATACCACCCTAATGGCAGAAAGTGAAGAGGAACTGAAGAGCTTCTTAATGGAGGTGAAAGAGAAGAGTGAAAAAGCTGGCTTGAAACTCAACATTCAAAAAACTAATATCATGGCATCCAGTGCCATCACTTCATGACAAATAGAAGAGGAGAAAGTGGAAGTAGTGACAGATTTTATTTTCTTGGGCTCCAAAATCACTGCGGATGGTGACTGCAGCTCTGAAATTAAAGCACACTTGCTCCTCAGAAGGAAAGCTTTGACAAACCTACACAGCATTTTAAAAAACAGAGACATCACTTTGCCAACAAAGTCCGTATAGTCAAAGCTATGATTTTTCCAGTAGTCCTGTACAAATGTGAGAGTGGACCATAAAGAAGGCTGAGCAAACACTTAGGAACTAAACAGCAACAAACCAGTGGAACCGTGTGGGAGTTGTTTGAAGTCACACCATTAGTTAGGATGGAGTTGTTACTAGAATTCACGCCTGAAGACTTATAGTTCTATGTCTATGTATTTATTTACTTTTGGTGCTTTCTCTCTTTTTAAAAAACTTCAACCTTGAAACTTCTTTATTCATTGGGAAATTGCACCTGTGTTGATGGTAATCTTCCCTGGAAGGAGGTAAGAAGTAGTGAAGAAACTTGTATTCATGACCTCTGTGGTGGGCTGACATATGTGGGCATGGAATGGGGTCTCTTTACTGAACTCTAAGCCAGATGGTATCTCCTTTATTTGAACTTCTCACTGCTCACTTGGAGTTTAGTCTCAAAAGACCAATCTTGTTCTGTTACCAGACAATGTTGATAAAGGTCATCGTTTCCTTTTTCACGTGTGTTGTCCTGTGTACATAGCACAGCAGGATGGCCACCACAGAACCAAAAGACTGGAATAGGGATAACATGAGACTTCCTTGACATCTCTAGAACAGGCTGATGGACTCTGGGTTTGGTAGGCTGGGGTGTAGCAGCACCACTGAGATACCATTTTGATGCTGTAATTGTGATAACATTTTCACCTGCCTATCTCTTCTTTGTTCCTCTGGCAAACTCCTAGTCATCCTTCAAGGCTGAGTGCTAATGCCTTCTCTTCTTTGAATCTTCCCAAGACTACTTTTCTCCTTGGCATTCCCAGAAAACTGTATTTGAAATAAGACATTTGGTCTGAATGGTTTCTGAGATCACTTCTAGTATTAAATATTTCCTAGGCCTTTGGACTTTTAAGCATTTCAAAATACTGGACTCTGGTACCCATAGTGGTTTTTTGGGAGATGAAATCTTTGCAACAACTCACATCTCTGCTTGGATGGCCTAGCACCGCTTGATCCTGGTGACCAAGCCCTCCAGTTGGTGGCCAGCCTGGCATTGGTTTCAATAAGGACTGGGAGGAATTTTTCTTCCAGGGCACACTTGCTGGGGTGAGTTGCTTAAAGATGCTGAGCCCTGCAAGTCCAGACCACTCCGGTTGGGTGACTCTGCAGCTGGTGTGGGAGGACTCCTGTCACTGTCTCCTTCAGCTGTGCTCCTTCTGTGCTCCTTCTGTGCCTGTCTATAAGCAGATGGGTTGGTCACTTCAGAGCCATTCTTCTCTTCCCTCTTTCCTTTCCTTTTCATGAAATAGGTACTAACTATATCTGCTGCAAAATCGGGGACCCATCCCATCATCACTTTTCTTCTCTAGGAAGTGTTTTCTTTTTTTAAAGAAAAGTTTTATTGCTTTGGCAGGCAAAGGGGGATACAGTAAGCTTGTGTTCCACAAAACTGTGTCCATGGGAAGTGTTTCTTCAGTCTCCAGTCTCTGGACTCTCTTGCCCCTCAATACTACTCCTCTGCCAACACACATGTGCATGTGTGAGCGTGCACACACTTACTAGTGGGCATCTGAGGAGTCAGCGGTTCTCTCTACATTTTAACTCTTCTCTGGAGAACGGCAGGCAAGTCTTCACTTTAAATATGCAGTTACCCTGACTAAAATATACCTCTATTACTCTCTATTTGCTTTTCTGCTTTACTTTGTCTTCTTGGTTCTTATGCCAAACTGACCATAGACCTCTTAACTTCACATTACAACTAGAATGTCAGTTCTAAGAGAACAGAGATTCATCCTGTTTTGTTTGCTGCTATACCACAGACCCTAGAAGAATATTTGGCATATGGTAGGTTTTCAACAAAAACATGTTGGATGAACAAACCTTCAGTTACCCAAAGCTGTCCTGCAACCATCACCTCGCTCCTCTGTGCCTCAGCCCAGAGTTAGAGGGTGGGAAGGGAGGAGAGGCAAAAAGAGAAAAACTCCAGCTAGGCTGAGGATTGAACTGAATCAGAAGGAACTGGTTTCTTCCTTTCTGTCTGGAATTCAGTGAGAAGACAGTCTTGCTGAGACTCTCAGGTTGGCAGAGCTGCTGTAGCCAGCAAGGTCACGTGAAAGGAAGCTTGATGTTCTTTCTCACTATGTTGCTGTTGATCGTTGTTCAGTCACTAAGTCTGACTCTTGGCGACCCCATGGACTACAGCACACCAGGCTTCCCTGTCCTTCATCATCTCCCAGAGCTTGCTCAAACTCAGGTCCATTTAGTTGATGATGCCATCCAACCATCTCATCCTCTGTCGTTGCCTTCTCCTCCTGCCCTCAATCTTTCCCAGCATCAGGGTCTTTTCCAGTGAGTCAGCTCTTCCCATCAGGTGACCAAAGTACTGGAGCTTCAGCTTCAGCATCAGTCCTTCCAATGAATATTCAGGGTTGATTTCCTTTAGGATTGACTGGTTTGATCTCCTTGCATTTTCTCCAGCACCATAGTTAGAAAGCTTCAGTTCTTTGGTTCTCAGACTTCTTTATGCCCTCTTTGGTGAGATACAGATGTCTTTGGAGCAGAGGAGCTAGGATTCAGTTCAGTTCAGTTGCTCAGTCATGTCCGACTCTTTGCGACCCCATGAACCGCAGCACGCCAGGCCTTCCTGTCCATCACTAACACCCTAAGTCCACCCAAACCCATGTCCATTGAGTCGGTGATGCCATTCAACCATCTCATCCTCTGTTGCCCCCTTCTCCTCCTGCCCTCAATCTTTCCCAGCATCAGGGTCTTTTCCAATGAGTCAGCTCTTCACATCAGGTGGCCAAAGTATTGGAGTTTCAGCTTCAACATCAGTCCTTCCAATGAACACCCAGGACTGATCTCCTTTAGGATGGACTGCTTGGATCTTCTTGCAGTCCAAGGGACTCTCAAGAGTCTTCTCCAACACCACAGTTCAAAAGCATCAATTCTTCGGTGCTCAGCTTTCTTCACCGTCCAACTCTCACATCCATACATGACCACTGGAAAAACCATAGCCTTGACTAGACGGACCTTTGTTGGCAGAGTAGGAGATCACAAATAGCAGAGACTTCCAACTTGAGTCTAAGACAGGGACTAAGAATGTTAGCAAAGGGTGCCAGACTGGTGCTCAGAGAACCATGTGGGGCCAGCTGCACCTCCAGGTGCAAGATGACCTATTCCACTTCATGGAGAGAACGTGCAACCCCAAGGTCCTTCCTCCAAGCCTGCTCCCCTTCCCCCACAGTTATGTAACTTCTGCAGAGACACAGCCTTGAGAGAAGGAGGATGAAAGAAGACATTCTGAGAAGAAATAATCAGCCCTGCTAGAGACATTGAACTTAGAATTAAATGAATATTTAACCCATTAAAGACTGAATGAGGCTGAGATAACTTTAATTTCCAAATATAAAACTTTTTCTTTTGCCATCCCTGAGCACATGAAATTGAAGGTAAGATGAGATCCATTAAAAATAATAGAGATAATGTGTTTTTAAAATATGTGTAAGAGTAGCATAAACTTAAGCTTGCATGTGTGTTAAGTTGCATCAATTGTGTCTGACTCTTTGCGATCCTATGGACTGTAGCCTGCCAGGCTCCTCTGTCCATGGGATTCTCCAGGCAAGAATACTAGAGTGGGTTGCCATGCCCTCCTGCAGTGGATTTTCCTAACCCAGGGATTGAACTCACATCCCTTATGTCTCCTGCATTGCAGGTGTGTTCTTTACCACTAGTGCCACCTGATAAGCCCTAAACTTAAGCTTTTGTCTTCTCTTTCCCTACCACCATCAGCTCCATATGTTGCTTTAAGACAAGATTTAATGGATACAAATTAATATGAATGAATAATATTAATTAATACTAGTATGAATGAATAATATTAACTAATACTAGTATTAATGAATAATATTAATTAATACTAGCATTAATGAATATAAGCCTGGAACTGCAGATTGCACAGGGAGAAAGTTCCTACAAGTTTTGGAAACTTGGTAATCATTGTTTGTGTTTAGGCAGGGGCCAGTGCTCTTCCTAGGAGAAGGCAATGGCAACCCACTCCAGTACTCTTGCCTGGAAAATCCCATGGACGGAAGAGTCTGGTAGGCTGCAGTCCATGGGATCGCTAAGAGCCAGACACGACTGAGCAACTTCCCTTTCACTTTTCACTTTCACGCATTGGAGAAGGAAATGGCAACCCACTCCAGTGTTCTTGCCTGGAGAATCCCAGGGACGGTGAAGCCTGGTGGGCTGCCATCTATGGGGTCACACAGAGTCAGACACGACTGAAGCGACTTAGCAGCAGCAGCAAGCAGGGGCCAGTGCTCTTTCTGCTGCTGGGTATTCTGAGTATCTAGTGTGTCCTCAGCTCCAGCCCTTCTTGCCAAGGAACCCTCCCCTGTTGCACTCTCACAGACTTGAGTCCCTGGAGTAGAGGGTCTTGTATATCCTTTGAGCCTCTGCCTCTCCTGCAAACATGCCATTGATTGGGGATAACTCCATTCTCTTTGGTTCTTTGTGTATCATGGGGACAAACTTTATTATCTTAATACTTGAAAATTTCTCTTGGTTGCTTTGTGTAGGAAAACATTGAGTGTAAATACTGAGATGTGTGGGTTAGACAAGGCAACAGAGGGGTTTCTAGACAATCTTATCTAGACTATAGATCGACATCTGGATTACGTTAATTGAGCACCTTGGCCAAACTTGATCCCTCTTCCTCCTGTCTCTTCCTCAATCTCAGTGAGCTCTTGTTTCCAAAGTCTTTTAAGTTTTCATTCCTTAGGTGGAGCTGTTTTCCATTCTCTTCAGAAAACATGGAGGGAAGGAGGGGGACCTACATTCTCTATTTGGGTTTCTCATTTCCAGGGTGGAGCCACTGGCTGGTTCAAAGGGGGATACATGAGAAACAGAAAATTCTCCACACAAGTCCATATCAAAATCACATTTTATTGATTTGGCCATGAAGATGTTATGTGTGCAAATATTGAAAGAAGTCTCTCATTGAGGGGCTGAGAGGTGTGATTTAAAACTGGCTATCTTTTGCTCATTGAATATATGTTTCCGGTGCACGCTCTCACCAATTGCTCAGGACCAAGATCAGTGAAGTTTCAGTTTTATCTGCAACAAAATGCAGCTGTTTCTGTGACCCTCACGAACCTCTGAGGCTAGCATGTTGTAGTCCACAAAACTTCCATCATGTCACACTGCATCTAGTGGTCTTTGGTGACACTGTGCTGTAGTAAAGATTTTTTAAATTAAAAAAAAAAATCCCTCAACTTAAATACCTTAGAAAAATAAGGAGCTCTTTTTTTTTGAATTATGTAACTGAATGGTCCTAGGATAGAGTCCTGTTTCAGGTATGGCTGGATCCAGGAACTAAGGTTACATTGATTTGAGTTAGTTAGTCTGTTATAGTCTTAGTGAGAATATATGCTAGAAATCCCATTAGAATATTCCCTTTTTCTCCCATTTGTTTATATATATATCTTTCTATTTCTCTACTATCTACCGACGCTTTGTCTATCATGCGTGAATACTCTCTCTCTCCCTTCCTCCCTTTTCCTCTTTCTCTCTCTTCTTGGTGGAACTACTCAGGAGCCTGCTCACATATATGTGAATTGCACAGCTGGTCCAGCTGGTTTGCAGTCTGAAATAAGTTAATTCCCACTAAAATGCAATAGATACTTATGCTGGTGTATACAGAGGCTAGCAGAAAGCTGTCCTCCTGGGGAATTGTGCAACTGTAGCAAAAAACTAAGAAAGGAGAAGATAAGACAGTCAGAGCACTTTATTAGTCAAATACAGCTTTGTGCCTTCTGGTCTCATAAATTGAGTTTCTGATGGCAGATAAAGAAAATCTGTCACTTAAATAACCAAAGCAGTTAGCACTTGCAAAAACACTCATGCAGTTGGTCAGAAATGTGAGGCTTAGAGTCTGCCTATTTTGGTTTTTATTTCCAAGAGATACAAGTTGAAAATGTTAAAAATTTCATCTGGCTAACATTCCAGGAAACAGAAACCCCAAATGAAGATTCTGTTATAGTATTTTCCTTTTGATTTTTAATTTCAGCAGATATCATATATACAGTGTTTAAAGTGTGTATGGTACAGTTTGAAAAAACTGTAGAATACCTAACCTCTAGATAAAGACATAGAATGTTACTAAATAACTTAAGAAACATATTACATGTCTCTTGCCAAGAATATTCCCCACTTTCTCCACTGAGAGGTAAGTGCTGTCCTCTCCTTTGCTTTTCTTCACTGTTGTATCACCTATGGATACATCCCTAACCAATATATTATTCAATCTTGCCATTTATGAGCTTTAACTAAGTCGAAGTAATACAGAATATGTTCTTTTGAGACTTTCTTATTTTGCTCAACAGTGATTTGAGATTCACCTATGCTGATGTCAGTAGCTGTAGTTCCTTCATTTTCCACTCCTGTATAGTAGTCCATTGTCTTAACATACAACAAGTTATCTATTCCATTGCTGGACATTTTGTCATTTGAGAAAATGCTACTGTGAACAGAAAGAAGTCTGGAAGCAAGTATACCAAAATTAAACTAGTTATCTTGGTGTGATGGGACTATGAGTTATTTTTATTTTCTGCTTTCTTAAATACTTTTCTGAATCATTTTCTTATTTAAAAAACATTTGGCATATATTACTTCTGCACCTAAAAATATTATTTTCATTAAAAATTACATTGAATGTCTTCAGACCAGAACCAAATTATGCTGATCCAACTTAAGAAAAATCTCTGAGGCGTGGCTATCTATGCTCCATTTATCTTTGAAATTATCTTAAATGGATCCTTAAGGCTTCTCTTGACCTTAATAAATCCCAGAAGATTCTTGACACATTTAGGATTTAGGATTAGTAGTATAATGCCTCTTCTTCCCCACTCGCATTTCTCTTATTATGTGAGCCAACTTGTGGACTGTAAATATTGCTAGGAGTGGCTACAAGCACAGCAATATCATTTATCAGTGCTAGTGCTTCTGGAATGCGCCAGCAGTAACACGGTACTTCAGTGTTAGTGTTAGTTGCTCAGTCTTGTTCGATTCTTTGCGATGCCACAGACTGTAGCCCACCAGGCTCCTCTGTCCATGGAATTCTCCAGGCAAGAACACTGAGTGAGTTGCCATTCCCTTCTCCTGGTGGTCTACTGGATAATGATAATAGTAAATCTACCAAAACTACCCCACAAAAAAGAAACACCACGTGACTTTTGACAAGTCAAGATTTTCCTCTTTCTAGTTTAAAAAACACAAGTCAGTTAAAGCCAATATTAATAAAAATAACCTTGTCTTTCAACTGGCACATTTGTAGAGAATACTATTAAGGTTAGAATTGTTTTCCATTCTACTCTGGGTCTGCTTCCCTCTTTCCTGGTGTGCTAGCAGCCCTAGGTAGAAGCCAGGAGTTCTTCAGTCTAGAGGTCCTAACATGGTCTGAGACCTGGGACAGAGCTCTTAATTTCTCTGGGCTACTGTTCTTTATTTGTTTATAGATGAAGCAATATATGTGTGGTCGCTGCTAAATCGCTTCAGTCATGTCCCACTCTGTGCGACCCCATAGACGGCAGCCCACCAGGCTCCCCCGTCCCTGGGATTCTCCAGGCAAGAACACTGGAGTGGGTTGCCATTTCCTTCTCCAATATATGTGGTTGATGAGTGAATTTTTTAAGATTTCCTAACAGATTTAACACTCTGAGTCAATGAATTTCCTTTATTTGTTAATGTAAATCCTGTCAACCAGACAGTTATATCTGTTTGATTTTTATATTCTTACTTCATCTGTGTGCAAAGGAATTAGAAAAAAAGAAAAAAATATAATCTTACCACTCAATCATAACTCAATGATAATGACATTTCTGGTATAATTTTTTCTGTATATTTTCCCCCAACACAACCTGTAGCATACTATCCACACTGTTTTATGATCTGCTTCTTATTTAATAACATGCCAAAAATAGCTCTAGTGGTGATGTGCTTGCTGTGTATGTGCTCAGTCATGTCTGACTCTTTGCAATAGCATGGACTGTAGCCTTCCAGGCTCCTCTGTCCATGGATTTCCCCAAGCAAGAATACTGATGTAGGTTGCCATGCCCTCCTCCAGGGGATCTTCCTGACCCAGGGACTGAACCTGAGTCTCCTGCGTCTCCTGCATTGCAGGCGATTCTTCACCACTGAGCCACTGGGGAAGCCCCTATGGTGATGACACCTCACACTATTTTGTACATATAAATTGAAAAATAGAGAGGTTTTTAATTTTTATTTTATCTGTCTCTTGAAAGGAAACATGAAACTGAACACTCTCGTTTTATTACATTTTTTATTGAGTTATAACTTATAGACAGTAAAATTCACCTCTTTTAATGCACAGTGCTATGAGTTCTGAAAAAAGCATACAGTCCTATAATAGCCACAGAAATCAAGACATGGGACATTTCTATCAATTCTAAAACTTCTGCCATGCTCTGTTTTCATCAATTCATTCCTGACCTTCAGATCCTGGCAACCTCTGGTCTTTTTTTCTGTCCTACAATTTCCCTTTTGCAGAATGTCATGGAATATGTAGTCTGGCTTCTTTCATTCAGCACAATGCATTCAGGACTCATGTATGTTGCTGTGGGTACCAGTGATTTGCCGTTTTTATTGCTGAGTGATGTTCGATTTTGGGGATGCAATGCAATTTGGTCATCAGTTTACCAGTTGTTGTTGTTCAGTCACTCAGTCGTGTTCCACTCTTTGTGAGCCCATGGATGGCAGCATGCCAAGCTTCCCTGTCCTTCACCATCTCCCAGATCTTGCTCAAACTCATGTCCATTAAATCAGTAATTTCATCCCACTATCTCACCCTTGGTCGTCCCCTTCTCCTGCTGTCTTCAATCTTTCCCAGCATCAGGGTCTTTTCTAATGAGTCGGCACTTTGCATCAGGTGGCCAAAGTACTGGAGTTTCAGCTTCAGCATCAGTCCTTCCAATGAATATTCAGGGTTCATTTCCTTTAGGATTGACTGGTTTGATCTCGTTGCAGTCCAAGGGACTCTCAAGAGTCTTATCCAACACCACAGTTCAAAAGTGTCATTTCTTTGGTGCTCAGCCTTCTTTATGGTTCAACTCTTCATCTATCCATGACTACTGGGAAAACCATAGCTTTGACTATACGGACCTTTGTTGGCAAACCTAAATGCTCATCAAAGATGAGTAGATAAAGAAGATGTGGTACATATACACAATGGAATACTACTCAGCCACAAGAAAGAATGAAATAATGCTGTTTGCAGTAATATGGATGGACCTAGAGATGATTATACTGAATGAAGTAAGTAAGAAAAAGACAGATACCATAGGGTATCACTTATGTGTGGGATCTAAAAATTCAGAAATGAATTTATCTATGAAACAGAAACAGACTTACAGACGTAGAGAACAGACTTGTGGTTGCCGGGGGTAGGGGGAGGGAAGTATTGGGTGTCTGAGATTAGCAGATGCAAACTGTTTATGTATAGGATGAATAAATAACAAGGTCCTTCCTTATACTACAGGGAACTATATTCAATTTGTTGTTGTTGATTTTTAGTTGCCAAGTCATGCCCAACTCTTTTGCAACCCCATAGACTGTAGCCTGTCAGGTTCCTTCTGTCCAAGGGATTTTCCAGGCAAGAATACTGGAGTGGGTTGCTATTTCCTTCTCCAGGGGATCTTCCTCATCCAGGGATTGGACCCTCGTCTTCTGCATTGGCAGGTGGGTTCTTTACCCCTCAGCCACCAGGGAAGTTCAACTATATTCAATATCTTTTGATAAATCATAATGGAAAAGAATATGTAAAAAGTGTGCACATATGTGTAACTGAATCAGTTTGCTATACAGAAGAAATTAACACATCATGAATCAACTATACTTGAATAAAATAAATTAAAAAAAATGTACCAATTAAATGATATGATTTTTTCATTTTCTTTTGATGAGCAGTAGTTTTCAATTTTGATAAAGTTCAATTTATCAGCTTTTTTTCTGTGTATAATGCTCTTTATGTCATGTTTAAGAAATCACTACCTAACCCAAGGTCACAAGATTTTCTCATATATTTTCTTCCAGAGAATTATAGTTTTAGTTTTTACATATATGTCATAGTTCATTTTAGATTAATTTTTATGTTTGGCATGAAGTATGGGATCAAGTTTTACTCTCTTGCATTTATATGTCCAGTTAATCCAGTAGTGGAAAATATTTATTCTTTCTCCATTGAATTTCCTTTGCAACATTACATTTTGGTAAATATTGCAAGCCGGTAATTTACATATATTGCCAACTGGTAGTTCACAGGCTCCTGTGGCTAAATCTGTTTTAGGTGTCACATGTGTGACTGATATGACAAATTTATGCTTAAAGACAGTGCTTCTTAGAGCAGGTAGAATTTCAAAATTTTTCTGCAGTGTACCAGCAAATAGATTCCATTCTATTTTGTGAGAAGAGCCACTAAGTCCTGGCCTCCATTTGAACAAAAAATGAAATAAACTTTTTTCATTTACTGTAAAGCTTTTTCATAATTTTAAAACCAAAACTTGAAGAAATTTCTGATTTATAGTTCTTTAACATTTAGCATGCATTTTTGAATAGAAATAGTGTTTGTAAAGGAAGGTTACATACTCAGGCAATCCACAAATATTTGATTTATCCATCACTCTGAAGAAATCCGTTACTAACAAAGAAAAACAACAGCAAGTAGGTGGAGGCTTGTGCAAATTTTGGTGGAAACTTATTTAAAGGATATTGGTATGTTACATGCCAATTATATCTCAAAAAAGTGGTATTTTTAATTTGAGCTTATTGTATTTTAATAATATTGCAAGAAATGTCAGAACAGTACAAGATGAGAAGCTTTACAAGCTCTTATTTTGTTATAAAGACAGTTTGTGCAGAGCGTCACCTAGAAGAATTTAGGTATTACAAACACTCATTCTTTAGCTCAAATAGTACAACTTTCCTTTTTTTTTTTATCATACGATAGCATGATTATTTTATGCATTACTGATGACGGCATAGGAATGAGTGATATTCATTAAATACCCACCGTGGGCAGAGAGGTATTAGTGCTTTTCTGAAGTTTCTTTTAATTACTCTTATTCCTAGAACATCTCTTCAAAGTAGGTAATTCCTCTCCATTTTATAGATTTGAAATCTGAGATATAGAGAGGTTATGTAATTTGCTCAAGATCTCAGCATTAATAAGTGATGGATCTGAAATTCAAGCCCAGTTCTATTTCACTCCAAAGCCCACTATTCACTGGTGATTAGGTTGACTTTTCAGCTGGTAAAATGAATGATGAGTTGGGAGAGATCTTCCTTCAGAGACAGAAAGGAAGAGAAGAAGAGAAGTTAAAGCGGGTGAATGTATAGGAATGAAAATGATTATTTAAGGTAGAATTGGATGGCCTGTGAATGATGACTTAAAAGAGGTGATTATGTTCTGCCAAAAAATCCTGGAAGAGGAAAATAGAAAAGGGCACAGAAAAGGGACCTTATATAAACGAGTTCCTTTTTATGACCACTAGGTGACACCATTGACAGAAAACACCTAGGTTGCTGTCAGGAGATGGTGTGGTGGTGATGGTGGTTGTGGTGGGGAGGTAGGGGAGTGGGGGGAGAAAGACGCTGTTGCAGGAGGTTGTAGGAGGAAGTGGCAGCTCATCTTCAAAATGAACATGTGAAGCAGTCAGAAGTCATGTCAATTACATGCCTTTTTGAGGAAGGAGTATAGCATGTGGCCTGTTCAGGTGTCGCTTTTGGTCTAAATGAGAATCACTGATATTTTGTGACAAACACCAAGTAGAGAGATAGTGTTTAAGTGCTGGGATTAAGAGCACAGAATCTGGACCTTGGCTTCATGGGTCTGGACCCCCACTCGGCCTCCATTAGCTATGTTTTAGCAGGCAAGTCACTTAACTTTTCTGATGTTCTGAAAGTTTCCTTCTCTGTCAAACGAGTATACTAACATCTATCTCTAAGACATGTTGTGAAGATTAAATGAGATAATAGAGGTTAAGTTATTTGAATAGTGCTTTCCTTTAAGTTCTTATTAAATGCTATTGTTGTTATTAATTGCTTTTAGGTAGACTCTCTAAAAGTAAGACAACTACATTAAAATCAAAAGTGAATGAGGTAACACAACTTCAAAACAGTAAGAAAGAGGTGTTTAATAATAGATAAAATGGATAATAGATAATAGACTTTCTTTTCCTTCTGTTTAATGTAAATAAAACATAAGCTTAAATGAACACTGCAGTATAATCTCCTATATACCTTTTAATTTATAAATAGAAAGAAGATCATTCCTTGTGTATCTTGCTAAGAAGCCATGTAAATATTGTAATATTCATGCTCCACTTGAGGCAAAATTTTAAGATAATGAAATTCATCTTTGATGCCTCCCAGCTCTCACTTCATATTGGTGCCCTTCATTCTGTTTTCACCACAGCTCTTTCATCCTGACCACCTCCCACCCCTAAGTTTCCAATGATCTAATTCTGCTCCTCAGCTACTCTCCAGCACTCTATGAAATACCCAGAAGGATTTTCTTCTCATGTCCTCCCAATCGAAAAGTTGCAAAATTTTTTCTTCATTGTTCTCCTTATTTCCCACAAAATTTCAATTTAAAATTCCCCTTTATTTGGAAATCAGAAGTTGGATTTGACTAATTCATAATAAATTGAGAATGAGTAGATATTCTGCATTCACAGGAATGTTTGCATTTTGTAAAGATCTTGTTAACAGTAACAAGTCTGTTGTTGATGGCATTTTGAGCCATGTGAGAAAGTTAAACGAAGAATTATGAGCACTGTGAAAGAGAGATGAGGAGAGGAGAGATCTTCCTTAAATCATAGTACTTGGTGGCCCCCAAGAAAACACACATCATTGAAAATCACCAAAAACGTAGAGATTTTTACTTATTCCATACTTACATTTTTTTTCAACTTTTACCAATATTGTTTGCACTTAGGGAAACTGATTCTCTTGAATCTCCTTTTATGTCTCCATTTTACCATTTTTCAACACTTATTAGCATGGCAAAGGGTTCCTGATTACTTTCCAATAGTCATTCTCTTTTCCTCCCATAGTAATAATACCCTTAATTTTATGGCCACAAAAATAAAGACCACATTCCTCAGCTTCACTCATAGCCAGACATGGCCATGTATTTACATTTTAGACAATAGGATGCAAGCAAAAATGTTTTTGATTTAATGAAATATCTTTTCAATGAATATCCATCTGCTTCCCTTCTCTCCTTCGAGTTGGCTGGAAAACAGATATAAAGCTCTAGATACCACTGAGACCAGGCCACTGAGTCCATTTCTTGTGGGGGGATGAACAACGTGAAGTAGAAAGGAACTGGGGTCCCTACTGAATTAACTGAATTGTTGTACCAGCTTTGGACGGCTGATCTCTGGACTTGGACATAAGAGAACTTCATATGTTTACTGAAGTGAAAGTGAAAGTTGCTCAGTCGTGTCTGACTCTTTGCGACCCCATGGACTGTAGCCCATCAGGCTCCTCTGTCCATGGAATTCTCCAGGCAAGAATACTGGAGTGGATAGCTGTTCCCTTCTCCAGAGGATCTTCCCAACCACTGATCGAATCCAGGTCTCCCACATTGCAGGCAGATTCTTTACTGTCTCCAGGTCTCCCGCATTGCAGGCAGATTCTTTACCGTCTGAGCCACCAGGGAAGCCCTTGTGTGTTTAAGTTACTGTTAATTTATGCTTTTGTCGCATACAGCTGAACATAATTCTGGAACATGCAGCTTGTAGAGAGTTATACTTGAACTAAAGGACCAGCTCATGGATAATGGTGAATACAATGAAAGTAGAATTCAAAGTAACTCAGACAAGTGGGAAGTATATTTTGCAGTTAATATCTGTAATACACAACCTTAATCTCTTAGCTGGGGAATCTCTTAGCCTGGTGATCTAGACTAGAGACCAGCACTGCTCAACATCACTTTCTGTGATGATGGAATATTCTGTATCTGGATTACCTCTGTGGAAGCCACTAGTCACAGATGGCTATTGAGCACTTGAAATTGGGCTTTTGTGACTGAAAAGTTGCATTTTCAATTTTGTTTTTAATTAATTTAAACTTGAGCAGCTACACGTGGCTTGTGGCTACTGAGTTGAATAGAACAGCTCTGACTCAGAGTTTGACACATATTCAAATAATGAATTCACACAGTTTCTGGATTTGAGCTACATTTAAAGTCAAGAAACCTAATGCTGAAAGTGGTCAACGGGTCGGTGAAGCCAGTTATAGCTAACTGAAGCTACTTCTCAGATAGAGTGAGAATTGAAGGAAGGTTAAAACACCCCTCCCCCATAATAAGAATATGCCCAAATATATGTACCACATTAGAATTTTAGGCTTTTAAGATAATGGAAGTTTGAAATACAGATGTGTTTCTTTTGGCAGCAGCGCTCAAACGCCATGGATGGTGTGCGGAAGATTCGCTCCTCCTCCACCCCCTACAAGGGTGACCCTTGACCTTGTGCTCTTGTCTCCGTGGCCCCACTCAATTCCAGGCTTATTCCCTCGGTTCTGGTGAGTAAGAGGTCTTTTTCCTGTATCTCAGGTGTTCACGGAGATTACCGGGTTCTGCCTACAGGTGGCGCAGTGTGAGCATGGCTGTGGATTTTGGAGTCCTTTCCTCGCCTTGCATTCGGTTGTACAACTGTAAATGGCAAAAACAAACACCCTTTGCTGGTGGCTTCGGTGTCATGTGTTCTATCGGCAGCCCTCAGTGCTGGGGCTGTTATTAGCAAGGCGGACTCTGCTTTCTTCTAACTCCGCACAACAAGCAGGGGATTGGCAACCGCTGGTGAGGAGAGGCCAGGTATCTTGGCTTTTTATATGTGTATCAAGGAACCTGCCTTTAAAGGCTGCTTTCAGATTTAGAAAAAAATGCTAGAATTCAAAAAATGCCCAAGATCCTTGTTGAGATCACATCTATTATATGTGTGTGTGTTACACTGGATGCTGTAATTTTCTACGCAAGTGGAATTTCTGGTTTATGAAGTTTTCAGTGAAAGGGTCTTCCTCACTCTCTGCTTGGCTTCTAGAGATTAATACTTGATGGGTAATAGGGAAGTGTTTGAGCACCTCTGATTATTTCCTAAAGGTGAAAAAGATGAAGTTCTGCATTGACTTTTTTTCCTTTTAATGCATGTCCTTTCCCATCCAATCCGAGATTGACTGTATAGCTCTGGGAAGCTTACCTTTGTGACTCCTGGCAAGGTACCACTTGCCTAGAAAATTTCTGTTACGTGTTTTCAGAGTTTTGATACCATGCAGACTTAGGCTCAAATATTGACTGCACCACTTACTAGCTGTGTGATCTTTGACAATCGCTTAAGTTCTTGGTTTATTCATCTATAAAATGTGGATAATAATAGCTCTTGCTTCATAGGGTCATTACGTGATTTAAGTGTGATGATATAATTTAATGTGGTTAATATGGTTCCTGCAACATAGTAAGTGTTCAATAAATGGCATAGGTATCCTTATTGTACTGTTTCAAATTAGCGAATAAATACATTACCATGCTTTTGACTAAAAAGCTTTGAAGTGCCCACTTATGCACATTTTTGTTCCAAGCCTATGTATTTACTGACATAGACCCCAAAGATATAAAAAAAATGAACTATGTTGTGTTATAATTTAAATCAAGTTTTGACTGAAGTAGAAAATGTTGGAAATGCTCAGTTAGAAAATCATTTCACAGAATAAAGTCAAGGCTGACATGGCAAAGGGGAGTTTGCTGTTTCGAAGGAGACAAAACCAGGTCAAATGTGTTGTTACACAATACACAATAATTCACAGTCCCCTGGATTGGTAAAGAAAATCAAGCTTAACTGAATAAGGACATGCAAGAATCTAATCTTATCCAGCTAAGTTGGCTAGATAGGTTGGGTGAGAGTAAAAGCTGCCCCCCAAAGGAGTTCCTATCACACTGGGCCCTGGAAAGTGGGGGACAGTTGAGGCAGGACTCTTAACTGAGACTCACAGAACTATGGAAAAGAATCAGCATAAAGTGTCAGAGATGGTTGAAGGTCAGTCTAATGTAGAATGAATGAAAGAATCTGAAGAGTGAGGAATCTACCATCTAACAAGAGAAGAATAAGTCTGAGAGCAGAGTCCTGATCACACCATATCCGAAGCCCACATTACAGCTGGCCTTTCACTTAATTAACCAGTATCTTCTTTTTATTGTTTGACAGTTTTAGTTGGTTAATTGGATACTTGCAGCCTAAACTGATAACATGAATGGGTGGAGAAATGAAGCAGTTATTACACAGAAGCTTAAGGTTGCTATCAGGGACTTAAACCAGATAGGAGGTCCAGAGTATGAAAATGGTTTCAGTGCTCTTTGAACGAGAAGCTCTGCTTCAAACAGGAATCTTTTGTGTAGCAGAATCAAAAGATAGACTTCCCAGGGTTTCGTTAGCCAAAGTCTGAAAGCTGAATGTGTGGTGTTAGCCATCTACCCCTGGGTCAGTGGGAAGCAGAGATTTTTGACAGGAAAGTCTGGCATTTAGGTTCATTCTCATGCTGTGGATACTTGACTGGCTGCTACTCGGAAGCCTTCATACAAGATGTAAGTGAATAAAGAAAGAGTAAAAGAAGAGATGATCAGTGAAGAGAATCCTCCTAAATCCTCAGTAAAGAAGTAGTAAGGGCTTTCCCAGGTGGCGCTGGTGGTAAAGAACTGTCTGCTAATACAGGAGATGTGAGAGGTGGGTTTGATCCCTTGGTCAAGGAGATCCCCTGAGGAGGAAATGGCTACCCACTCCAGTAGTCTTGCCTGGAGAATCCCATGGACAGAGAAGCCTGGTGGGCTACAGTCCATTGAGTCACAAAGAGTTGAATACTACTGAAGCGACTTAGTACGCATGCACACAAAGAAGTAGTAAAACATTACAGTTGAGAGAATGGACTTGGTGGCCAGATCTGGTTTTAAATGCTTCTTCTAGCACTTGCTAGTAAGTTATCTAACACGCTGAGCCTTATTTCCTTACTCGTAAAATGAGAGACGAATACTAACAAATTCTTTGAAAGTGATGGCAAAAGCTAAAGGTGATATATAAAGCCTGAAACATAGAAAAAAAAGGTAATTAGTGACAAATAGTCATTTTTTGTTATTTATAGAACTAGGATTGTACATGGTAGACATTCTCTAGGCTAATTGAAAAGATAGGATGGGGTGCAGGAGGGCTGTCCTGGTGTATAATAATCATGTCATTCACTTTGGGGCTTCTCTTGGTGATTTTCATATCCCTCTGGCCAAACTCTCCATGTGAGAGAAGTCAACCTTAGTTTCTAATTTCCACTTGACCCCAAAGTTGAAATTGTTATTTTCTTGGAGCCACATCTGAATTCTCTAGAAAGGAGAGGGGAGCCAACACTAAAATCACAGTGCCTGGCCCATGTGTTGTGTTGTGGGTGCTCAGTCATTCAGTCGTGTCTGACTCTTTGTGACCCCGTGGACTCTAGCCCACCCGGCTCCTCTGTCCATGAGATTTTCCAGGCAAGAATACTGGAGTGGGGTGCCATTCCGTTCTCTAGGGGATCGTCCCCACCGAGGGATCGAATTCATGTCTCCTGCATTGGCAGGCAGATTCTCTACCACTGAGCCACCTGGGAAGCCTGCCTGACAAGCAGTAGGTGCTCAATAGATGTTATCTGCACTTTGGCAGCAGCAAGTCGATTGTTTCCTGTCAGATGCAATGATTAGAGGATACTTTAGAAAGGGCACTTTCAGATTCTTGGGCACAGAACATATTTATGATCTGGAATGGGGTCTAAACTTACTTTGAAAAAGATAAATATGGTTGGCTATAGCCTACCTCTGCTAGAAATAGTTCTGCGGAGGGGGCTGATCTCAAAGTTTTGTCAGGAGGGAGGAGGGTTAGTGGAAAGTTTTGCTGTTGTTCTTAGCTCGCTCTGTGGCCTCAGGCAAGCCATTTAACCTCTTGGTGTCTGGATTTCCTCATCTGTGAGCCAGGGATAATAATACTTTCCTACCTCACAGGTGTGTTGGGGGCATTAATTAATGTTTGTCTAGTGCTTGGGGATCTGTGATGAAAGGCAAGCATCATTATTGTCGGTTTGCTGGAGGCAAGACTAGATTATAGCCTTCCAGATGGGTTGCATATGGGAAGCGGTTTTAGCAAAAGATTTTTCCCAAATGAAATGCAGGCTTGAAGGTTTGGGGTCGCTTCAAAAGAAAAGGTGCGGGTGGAACTTCATGCTCTCTGTCTTGCCTTAGTTGGCTCAGGTTTTACTATCAGGCAAAGTCAGGAATCAGCATCCTAGCACTATATATTAATTTATTCAACGAGCAACATTTAGCTGATTTGTTTCAGAGGTCTCTGCTCTGTACAGGTTTTCAAAGATGCTGGTTAAGTAGGTGAGGGTATTGTTGCAGGAAACCCTTGATTCCTTGTGAAGAGTGGCGGCCATTTAGAGTGTCTGTCCAGAGATAAGTGGGTTAGACAAAGCCATTGTGTTTTAACAGCACCAAGTGGGCAAGTCAAACAGGCAAGAAGTTTCCATCTTTTCATTTTGTTTTGTTTAATTCCCTCCTCCCCACCCCCCACTCTTTTAAAAATAGCCTTTACACTAAAGAGCACTGGTATGTCCTTGAAAGCTTTTAAAGAGGAACATTTTGAGAAAGGACTTCTGAGCAAAGGACAACAGAGGATCTGGATACATTAAGGCTGAGAAGGAAGGGAAAAAAATATCTCTCCTTGAGTACTAGACAAATTTTTGTTTTCCTAAAATTGGAAATATTGGTTCAATTAGCACACTTGTCCAATTAGAGGGCAAAGATAATATTTCTTTCCCCATGAGCAGAAGTGTATTTTCTCTTATAAATACATAAGAAAGCCAAATGAAATATTTTATTAATATTCCCGACCCAGGCAATAGGAAAGCAAATAGGAAGAATCTTATTTTAAGTGAATTCATGCTGCTGAAAATCTGCTGGAACAAAAATCATAAGGCAGAAATGAAAGTTATGACATAGTTACAAAGTAAGAAGCATATTCATTCATTCATTCATTCAACAAGTATTTATCAAGTGTATTTAAAAAATCATTTTAATTAATTAATTTATTTGGCTGCACTGGGTCTTACCTGTGGCATGAGGGAACCTCTGCCCCCTGCATTGGGAGTGTGAAGTCTTAGCCATGGGACCACCAGAGAAGTCCCTGTCAGGTGTATTTTATGTGTTGGAAAATGGTTGACGAGCGACGTAGACAGGAACCCTGCTCCTATGGAGCTTGCGTTTTGGTGGAAGACAGGCATATACAGAAAAACAATTGTCAACACAGGAAATGAAGATGAGGTGATGGCGACTGAGCATTGGTGGTGATTTGGATGGCTAGCCAGCCCTCTCCAGGAGGTGGCTTTAAGCTGGTCAGGCCCGTAGTGGGAGCCAAGTAAAAGACTTGGGGTTAGAAAATGACTGATGTAATAAAGGAGACTTCAAGAGGCATAGGATGCAGTTTGGCATCCCAGCATCTCCTTCCAGTGTGGTACCCATTGTATCTTCTCTAATTTGTGGTCTCTGTCATTTACTGCACATAAAGGAGAGCGGATTTTGTTTGGAACAATCAAATTAGAATAGCTTGTTGGTGTTCTGGAAAGTACAAGGACCAAGTAAGGAGACCTGGTTGATCCTGATTGTTTTCAGTACTTTGTTGAGTTAGTTATACCCTCACTTTTTTTTTACCCATTTCCTTTCCTTAAAAAAAAAAAACAAAAGGTGTTGGCACTGCAATATTTAAACTGGATAACCAACAAGGACATGGAACTCTGCTCAATGTTATGTGGCAGCCTTGATGGTAGAGGAGTTTAGGGGAGAATGGATACATGTATGTGTGTGATAGCTGTGAAACTATCACAGCATCATTTGTTAATCTATATACCAATATGAAATAAAGAAGTTTTAAAAGAAAGGTGTTGGTAAGGTCCTTTTCAGTTTTATGTTTAGGAATAATATAGACCCAGGTATCAATGATTATAAATTGCTGGAAATCCACAAAGATGATAAAAAAAATAACAACAAATCTGAAAAGCTTGCACATTAGTAGCTCAAAACTTTGAGATAAGTAGGCAGATAGCTGGGTGCAAAAGTTAGATACAATGAGTACTTTTAGCTTTTCTTTTAGAAAATACGATTTAAAAAAAATCTGCAGTAGAGTTTTCAAAATATTAGAAAAGTAAATAAAAATTACTACTATAATGTTTGTGTTTTCATTACATTTGAATTTTCCCTGCTTTCACTTATTGCCAGAAATGAGTAGATGTGAAATGTCCAAGTTTTGCAGCTAAGAATTGCACTTGCAATAAAAATTAGACTGTTAAATGCAGTAAACAAATTTAGAAGAATGATTTATGCTGTAATAGCCCAAACACTTCCTTAATTATTAAAGTATTAAGAATTTTCCTCAATAATAATGCTAAATACAGTTTTATGAGCAAATAAAATTATGCTTTATTTTTTGTCTATAACTTATAAAATGATACTAAAAGTATGACCTTCTCTGATGCTCAACATTTTGCAAAAACAGTTTTATGTTTCTTGTTCCATTTGAGCCTCATAACTGTTTCAGAAGTAAATTGGATAGAATTTATTATTCTGACTTCACATGAGGTAAAAAAAAGTACAGGGGTTGAGCTCTTTCTGGAATTACATAGCTGGTAATTGAAGCAGAATCCAGGATCCTGCATCCTGGATTGCTCTGGACTGCATCCTGTCTAATGCTTTGAGCATCCAAAAATGGGTACATATATAACCTGTTTCTCTTCTCTGTTTTGCTGGTGTTTATTTGCTTCATGCAGGACCCTGGAGTGCTTGCAAGAATTTCTAAAGGACTTTAAAATTGCTGTTAGTACATGAGCTTATAAACAAATCAGGGCAGCAACAGCAGATCTGTCAGTGTTATTCTTCAGCTCTGACCCTGCTCCTTCCTGTCCCGTTTCCCTATCAGGCACGGCTATCATTTTTGTTGGGCCACTCTTATCTACTGCTATGGTGAGATCTTGGTTGTATTGGGCGAGATTCCCCTTATTTTAGACAAAATCTGGGCAAGAATGGAATACTCATTCTGAATTCATTAAAAAAAACTTCTTGATTTATGTGGCTGTGTCAGGTCTTAGTTGTGGCATGCAGGACCTTCGTGCAGTATGTGAGATCTTTCCATGCAGAGCACAGGCTCTTTGTTGTGGTGCACGGCTTCTCTCTAGTTGTGGCTCAGGGACCCAGTAGTTGTAGCGCATGGGCTTAGTTGCCCTGTGGCATGTGGGGATCTTAGTTCCGCAACCAGGGATCCAACCCGGGTCCCTTGACTTGGAAGGTGGATTCTAAACCGCGGGACCACCAGGGAAGTCCCCTGAATTCATTTTAGCATATCATGGTGATGCAAAACTGAGACAGATTTCTTTAAAACAATTTTTTTTTTCATGGAGTATAGAATTTAAAAAATCTGATTTTAAGTATTGGATTATGTCAGACCTGACATCAGTCAGTAAATGCTAAAGTTTGATATGACAAGGAACAAAGAATTTAAGACTTTGTGCTACTCCCCAGACCTTAAATTCTACTGGGGACACAAAATATTAAGCCTGTCAATAACATAGCTCAATGATTAAGTGAAATATTTTGCAGTATTATTTTGAGACACACTTTAAGATCTGCTAAGTCCATCTATAGGTCAGAGAGATTGAGGGAGGCAAAGTAATCTATTTGAAGGCTGTGAGGCAAAGATGGAAGAAACACAAGGGAATAAGAGAGTTGAGTTTAGGGAGAAGAACTGGGCGTAATTTTGTTCAAAATTTCATTCTTTATTAGCAATAAATTAAAATAAGGTGGTGTTTTTTGATGACTCATAAGATAGATGTTGCATGAAAGGGTACTGGAATTAACAGGCACAAATAAGACGGCCAAACATGGAAAAATGATCACAGGTAGAGCATGTGTTCCACTTGCCTTTTATCTTGTACACCTGTGTTTGAATTCATCCAAACTTACATAAATCCTTTACACAGCTGTCGAGATCGCACCTGAAAAAAGGCTGAAGTAGTCTCAGACGGGCTAACATTTCATCATTCTGAATACTTAAACCCAAACAGGTTTAAACACTTTGCCAAACCCACGGATAACGGGCTTCACATTGATCTTTGCTCTATTCAAACGTTCAGGCGTGTGCCAAAGTGTACCCTGCAGATTGCCTTGTATAGACTCCCACAATTTTTAGCCGCAGAAAAGCTCGAAAATAACGTTCTAGGGATGTCAGGTCTCTTTTGAAATCTACTCAGTAATAATACACTTTGATATATGTCAGTAGATAAAGAGCAGTTGGCTGCTTGTACAAACTTATCTACTGAATTTAATTTTTCATTTTTTTTTTTTTTTTGTAAACAGGCAGTTAAATGCAGCATACTTCTGAAAAGAGCTTATCAAGTTTCCGGTATTTCCACTAGACTGTTTCCGATGTCTATTCTGACCTACACAATTGGATTACTTGTAACTTGGGGTCTGTCATTAAAATGTTTTAAAATTATAAATATGTACTTTGGCATTATAAAAAATGCACACAGTATAGAAAGATACAGAATGAAAAATGCAAGTCTTCCTATACTATCTTTCCTTCCAACTCCCCTCCCTAGAAAAACCCCTTCAAGAGTTTGATGTATATCCTTTCAGATCCTTTGTAAAATGCATTACTTTGTGTGTGTGTGTGTGTGTAAATATGCGTGCATGTTCAGTCGCTAAGTGGTGTCCGACTCTGCGACCCCATGGACTGTGGCCTGCCAGGCTTCTCTGTCCATGGGATTTCCCAGGCAAGAATACTGGAGTGGATTGCCGTTTCCTTCTCCAATGTAAATATAAATGCTATCATAACATAAACATTGTTATGCCACTATCTTTTCCTTAAAATTGTGTAAAGTTTTACCAATTTAAAAAAATGTGGCCAGACTAAGGAGAGACTGTTGCTATCTCTGGGTATAAGATTTGCTCTAGGTGAGGACTAGTGTGCATTTGAACTATTTTATTCGAATTTAATCCCACACTTTAATCCTTCCTTATTTACACTACCAAAAATTGAGAGGCTTGCATTCTTGGTAAAGCAAGAAGTAAGTCTGAAAGCTAACCTTTAAGGAAATTTAGGGCTTACCTTCCTGGATAGTAAGGGGAAAAAAAATGGAAATTTCAAGTAGGGGGGTTTTTGGAATTTGAGCAAAATTGGAGTCCTAGTTTGTTTTCTTGGTCTAATCCATCCATGGCTGTGATAGAGCAAAGCTCGGGCCATCCCTCTGACTTGATGGACATCTCTGCATGGGGCTCTCAGTAGGACTGTATTCAGTTCTATATATTGATGGATCCCTCATTCTCTGTGTTTCTACAACTCGCTCCAGTGTGTACCGCTCTTCCTTTATAGGCAAGGTAAGTGTGTGCTTTGCAGCCCCATGGACTGTAGCCTGCCAGGCTTCTGTGTCCACGGAATTTTTCAGGCAAGAATACTGGAGTGGGCTGCCATTTCCAACTCCAGGGGATCTTTCTGACCCAGGGATTGAATCTTTGTCTCCTGCATTGGCAGGCTGATTCTTTGCCACTGTGCCACCTGGAAAGCCCTCCTTTAAAGGATCTTCTTTCTAAGGGAAGAGATGGATTTCCCTCAGTATGGCAGAGGAAATCCCCCAGTGAGCCCAGGCTTGAACTTCATGAATGGATGTGAAAATGGCTACAGAGTTTTGACTGCTGGGGGAACTTGACTGTAAACTAGTTGGCAAGATAATATAAGCAGTTGAAAATGGCACTGGTGAAAAGTTGAGAGTTGGTGGATCAGATAGAGTCAAGAGACAGATTGATTCAAGCAGAATATCTGTTGAGTGCAAGGTTGGAAATATGAAGAAGGAACAGAAGATATAGTTAGTTCTAGGGGTTGGCACTTGGACATGAGACAGAAGAAATTAAGATGATGAGAGTCGTGATGAAATGAAATGACCTTCATTCGTTACATCATCATGTGCCATTTTTTGTCTTTCAGCTTCAAGCCTACCCTTCTATTTTCCTTCAGTGATCTCAGGACAGGGACTCCATGCGTGACTTGGCTTTGCCAGCTGCCTCTGTGTGGCTCTGCCATTTGCGGGTGCTGATGGAGAATGAGAGACTTGCTCCTTCCTCTTAGCTTCCTGTTTGGTTTCTTTCCCTGGGAGCATCACTCCAGCCTTGTTTCTTTACAAAACTTGGTAGTAGTAGTGGGTTCCAGGAACAGTCATTGAATCCACAGAGAAATTTCTCCAACATTTGCAGAACCTGCTTTCTCACACCCACTGCCTACAACACCAGCTGCAGCTATACAGTACCCTCCGATCAGAGGTCTGGTGTTCCAACCCCACAGGGCTCCGCTTCAGCTCAGAGATGCCAGCCCCAGCTGAACAGCACCCCTCCTCAGAGGTCTGAGTTCTTCAGATCTCCGCAGACCCTCTTGCTAAGTTTTAATAATGACAGCCTCTTCTGTTTGTTCTCACAGCCTTAGGAGTGGTCACTGCTGCTTGTAATTGTTACCTCTGTGATACCATAAAGTTGTTGCCCTGTTCTTTACTATCTAGTTATGTATTTATTTATTTATTTTTTCTATTACTTCTGTCTCTTTACCAGACCCTGACTGACACAGGCTCTCCCCAGATGGAGTGTAAATAGGAGAGCTCATGGGTTCCTTTATCATTCAGGATTGGTGTTAGCCTGCGTTATGTGAGGACAAAGAGACTAGAGGGGAAGAGGTACATTCAGCAAATTTTAAGTGGAAAGGAAGCAACAGGATTGATGAGGGAGTGAGGACAGAGAGCATAGAATAGACAAGGCTTCTATCCTGGTAGTGGAGAGAATGTGACACCATGGAAAACTGAGAAAGTTGAGAAAGGAATGAGTCCAAGTATGGAGGTATGAAATTGGAGATATTTTAAAGGCATCTGATAAAATGGAGCTGAAATTCAAGAGAGAACTAGAGTGAGACTGTGACAGAATTCCCTGAGGATGTAGGACAGGATGGAGGAACAGGAGTCCAGCATGGGATGTGCCATAACAAAGAAGGATGGCTTCTTTTTAAAAATCCTGTTAAGGGCTTCTTTTGATATCCTGTAAAGGGCTTCTTTAATATCCCGTAAAGGGCTTCTTTGTCACCCTGCTTATTTAGCTTATATGCAGAGTACATCATGTTAAATGCCAGGCTGAATGAGGCACAAACTGGGATCAAGATTGCACAAACTTGAATCAAGATTGGGAGAAATATCAATAACCTCAGATACACAGCTGATACCACCCTTAGGGCAAAAAGTGAAGAGGGACTAAAGAACCTCTTGATGAAAGTGAAAGAGGAGAGTGAAAAAGCTGGCTTAAAGCTCAACATTCAAAAAACTAAGATCGTGGCATCCGGTCCCATCACTTCATGGGGAATAGATGGATGGAAACAGTGAGAGACTTTATTTTCTTGGGCTCCAAAATCCCTGCGGATGGTGACTGTATCCATGAAATTAAAAGATGCTTGCTCCTTGGAAGAAAAGCTATGACAAAGCTAGACAGCATATTAACAAGCAGAGACATTACTTTGCTGACAAAGGTCTGTCCAGTCAAAGCTATGGTTTTTCCAGTAGTTATTTATGGATGTGAGAGTTGGACTATAAAGAAAGCTGAATGCTGAAGAATTGATGTTTTTGAACTGCAGTATTGGAGAAGACTCTTGAGAGTCCCTTGGACTGCAAGGAGATCCAACCAGTCAATTCTCAAGGAAATCAGTCCTGAATATTCATTGGAAGGACTGATGGTGAAGCTGAAACTCCAATACTTTGGCCACCTGATGCAAAGAACTGACTCATTGGAAAAGACCCTGATGCTGGGAAAGATTGAAGGCAAGAGAAGAAGGGGATGACAGAGGATGATGTGGTTGGGTGGCCATTGACTCAATGGACATAGGTTTGAGCAGGCTCCGGGAGTTGGTGATGGACAGGGAAGCCTGGCGTGCTGCAGTCCATGGGGTCACAAAGAGTCGGACATGACTGAGCGACTGAACTGAAAGGGCTTCTCTGGTGGCTCAGTAGTAAAAAATCCACCTACAAATGCAGAGAAACAGGTTTGATTCCTGGATTGGGAAGATGCCCTGGAAAAGGAAATGGCAACCCACGCTAGTATTCTTGCCTGGAAAATTTCTTGGATAGGTAGCCTGGTTGGCAACAGTCCATGGGGTCGCAAAGAGTTGAACATGACTTAGGTACTAAACAACAGTAGGTTAAGAACTATAGGTCCAATATTGTAACCAGAAGAAGATATTAATGATGATTTGAGATTCTGTTATTGCTCACAGAAGCAAGCAAACTTCAACTTTGATTAAGTAAATCAATGCAGTAGAGCATCAGTAAAAAATGTTACCATAAAAATTTTTTAAGATGGAAGCAGATGAGCAGGCCCCAGAAACACTTTACATAAGCAGCAAGCTGTGAACTTTGTCATCAAAGAAAACACACAGCAAAGGTAATCTGACACACATTTAATAATATTCATGATCATTATTGTGCTCTACTGTAATTAGGTACAGGTGGTAAGAAGCTCTTGTAAAATACAATAATTCATATGGATGGAAGTAAACTCAATGTTGCTCTTTTTGCTTTCTTAGGTCTTTATGGAATTGGATCTGCCAGCAGTTTTCACTGGTACCATGTATCATTAATTAAAGTCTGTTTAGCAAATATTTATTGATTAAAAAAAAATTATGTTCCAGGTATTGTGATGGCCTCTAGAGTGTGAAGAGTTTTGGCCTTAAAGTTGAGAAGTGTGTGTGCACTTTGTATAGACTGATGGATACATGTTTCTGCCTAATGGTTTTACATCCCATACTCTGTGGTCCCTCTAATTAAAAATATAACTCCTTCAAAGAATCTTTCCTTCCCCAGTGGACAGCCTCACTCACCTGGTGCTTGCCTTTTTCCTGCCTTTTGTTGGCCACTGTGGTTTTCTGCCAGCATATCCCATTCTCCTTTTTAAAAAAATGTTTAATTTATTTATTTGGCTGTGCCATGTCTTAGTTGTAGCACGTAAGATCCTTAGTTGCAGCATGCAGATTCTTTGGTTGTGACACACAGGATCTAGTTCCCTGTCCAGGGATCGAACCTGGGCCTATTGCATTGGGAGCATGGAGTCTTAGTCACCAGGCCACCAGAGAAGTCTCCAGCATTTCTGATTCTAGGTTTTGAGAGGTAAAGGTCTGGACACCAGGGGACTCTGGTTCACGGCCCTGGGGCTGTCTTGCTCCTAGGAATAATAGACACACAGTGACGTGGATGGTACAGGGAGCAGAGAAACAGGGGGTGGGGAGTGCTTTATCTCTGTATAAACTGGAACTCTTAGCAAATGGGAGGTGAAGTCAGGAGGAGAACCTATGTCCTGCTTGGGAAAAGAGGGGGAAGGATCTTGCTGGGGAAGGGGACAGGCTTGAGTGGGATGGTTTCGTCAGAGAGAAATCCTTCATCCAGCAGCTCTGGGTAATGGGCCTCAAGTAACGGAAGCTAGTGTAGTCTCTTACCTGTTTTGTTGAGGAAGACAGAAGACAAATTTAGGAGAGAGACTAGAGGATGCTGCCCCCTTATTCTGGCCCCTAGTGAGTCATTTAGGGCAGAGTAAGTGATGTTGCTGTAGAAAACAACCTCTCGGTATCTCCATGGTGCGACACTGAGGAGATTTATTTCTTCCTTACTCTGTGCATCCATTGTGGGTTGGCTGGGCACTTTTGTCTGTGTCGTCTTCACTTGGTGTGCAAGCTGACACCAGAGCTGACACAGGGCCCCTACTCTCTGGGGCAGCCATGATTTCTAGACAAAAGGGAAGAGAAAGGCCAATCACACTGGCTCTCTTATTTTTTTAACAGTTTAGTTGATTTGCAGTGTTGTGTTAATTTCAGGAGTACAGAAAAGTGAATCAGTTATACCGATACATGCATCCACTCTTTTTTAGATTCTTTTCCCATACAGGCCATTGTAGAGTACTGAGTAGAGTTCCCTGTATTATACAGCATGTCCTTATTAGTTATCTATTTCATATATAGTAGTGTGTTTATGTCAATCCCAATCTCCTAATTTATCCCTCTCCCCTTACCCCCTGGTAACCATAAGTTTGTTTTCTACGTCTGTATCTCTGTTTTGTAGAAAAGTTCATTTGTATCCTTTTTTGTTTTTTAAATTCCACATATGAGTGATATCACATGATACTTGTCTTTGTATGACTTACTTCACTCAGTACAACAATCTTGAGGTCCATCCATGTTGCTGCAAATGGCATTATCTCATTCTTTTTTATGGTTGAATAATATTCCACTGTATATATGTACCACATCTTCTTTATCCATTCCTCTATCAATGGACATTTAGGTTCATTCTATGTCCTGGCTATCATAAATAGCCAATCACCCTGGCTCCTAAGGGCTCTGCCCAGAAACTACATGTCACTTCATTCATATGCCATTGGCCAAAGCAATGACACACCATGTCTTTCTTCCAGGTGGCAAAGAAACCAGCAAGAGAACTTGAACACTCTGCCTATAACACTGAGGTGCTATGCAATAAGTTATTGGTGACTCTAAGGAGCATCTGTACAGGTAGGAATAGTGTGATAAGCCAGGGTTATTGGAGTGAGAAGCCTTCATTACACCTGAATTATGTTTTACTGCCAATGCAGGAGACATAAGAGATGTGGGTTCAATCCCTGAGTTGGAAAGATCTCCTGGAGGAGTGCCTGGCAACCCACTCCAGTGTTCTTGCCTGGAGAATCCCATGGACAGAGGAGCCTGGTGGGCTGCAGTCCATAGGGTTGCAAAGAGTTGGACACCACTGTGGCAACTTAGCATGCACACACACAGAAAGGCTTAAAAAAATCCAATAGAAACCTTCCTGGTGGTCCAGTGGTCAACACTCCACCTTTTCAATGCAGGCGACATGGGTTCGATTCCTGCATAAGATCCCACAGGCTGCAAGGCATGGCCAAAAGATTTTTAAAAATCCAGTAAATTCAGAAACTCTTTTTTTTTTTTTTGGTAATCAAATAACAAATTTGGTCTTTCATGTTTTGATAACTGGGAAGGGTCTTTCAAGAACAAGAAAGGGAGATGCTGTAATGCATACTGGGCAACTGAAATAAACCAATATGCTTCCCTGTAGGCTGTCTGCTTCACCACTTGTAATAACTCAACAAAGTGGAGCAGTTAAGAACATGGACTCTGGAGCCATACTGGCTGGGTTGGAATCTTGGCTCTACCATTTAGCACTTCTGTGACCTTGGATAATTCCTTAATTCCTCTGTGCCTCAGTTTCCTCAGCCATAAAATGAAGATAGTGGTACTGTCTACCTCAGAGTGTTGGAAGGAGGAGTTAATGTTTGTAAAGTGCTAAGAACAGTGGTGATTGGCAAAAGGCATGTTCTCTCTATAAGTATTTGTCAAAAATACAAAATACGTTCTATGAAGTAGCCCCATTTACCAACAGGAAACTAGGACTCCTAGAAGTTAAATATCTTGCTTGGGGGAAAGGAAAGAGCCAGTTTTTCACCACTGCTCTCCAAAGTCCAAGTATTTTCTCTCACAACATATTGGGAACTAGATAACAATGTTTAAAGGAGAAAAGGGTATGGAGATGGGAGGCCTGAAAGGCAAGCTTTCTACCTCTCAGCATTGCTTTCACTTGAGTCTTGAAGTTTTTATGTTCTGAATGGCTCTTTGATAGAAACTTGTCAGTGAGCAATAATGATTGTCCTACATAAGTGAAACTGAAAGTCGCTCAGTCGTGTCTGACTCTTTGCAACCCCATGGACTGTAGCCTGCCAGGCTCCTCTGACCATGGAATTCTCCAGGCCAGAATACTGGAGTGGGTAGCTGTTCCCTTCTCCAGGGGATCTTCCCGACCCAGGAGTTGAACCCAGGTCTCCCACGTTGCAGGCGGATTCTTTACCAACTGAGCTAACAGGGAAGCCCTGTTCTACATAAGGCAGATACCAATAGTGCCACGGGAGAACGACGTTTCACTGACATTATGTACCAATGACCTGGAACACATATCAGCCATTGCTCAAGTCCTGAGGACTTTATATGCTCATGTGGATATGCATAAGTACCCAAATATAAAATTTTTGGTTGAAATATGAGTGACACATTTTCCCCTTGAAAGATAAGTCTTTGTAAAAGAACAAGATAAACTCAGTGTGAGGCTAAAAATGAGTTAGATGTTAAAAATGAATGAACGGGAGCAAGTGATGACCTTCACATGTCAGCTGCAAAGAACTGAGAGATGTACCTTCTGAATTCTCACCTCCCTATTTTGAAGAACACAGCTGTTTATAGGGAGGAACTACTGCCTAGGAGTAGTAGTTCTGACTCTGAAGTCAGAATGACCCAAATTTTAACCTAAACTTTATTGCTCACTCCCTGACTTTGTGATGGTCAGTTTTCTCATGTGAACAATAGAGACCATGACATTATAGTTCTCCCTCAATAGTCATCCCATTTCTCTTCCTTTGTGTAAGGTGTGCTTTGAGTGAAATTGACCCTCCCTCTCCCCGCTTTGGGAGTGGGCCCTGATTAGTAGCAGCCTAGCATTGTATTCCACTCCTTTTCCCAGTGATGGTGTCAGGGGTATAGTGAGGGTAACTCAGGCCTCAATATGAAGCTCAGTAGAAAGAGTGGCATTTGTTCGTTGATTTTCTGATAATTCCCACTCTGTTGAGTGTGAATGAGGAAGCAAGTAGGCCCAGTGATTGCTGACAATGGTTTTTTTTTTATTATCACTGGGAATGAACTTGATGCTAGATCCAACACGTGGAAGATGGCAGATATGAGGAAACTGAGGAGAAATGGATCCAGAGCACTGATCAAGCCATGCCTGAAGCCCACACTACCACTGGAGTTTGCAGTTATATGGGCAATAAGTCTTCCTTATTTGTTAAGCCAGTTTCTGTTGAATTGTTTCCCATATAAACCAATTCATATGCTAACTTTTGGAGTGGCTGCATGTGAATAAATAGCAGAGTGCCTGGTGATTTCTAAGGCAGCATCTATCATGGCAGTACAATTATTGTCTCAATGTGGGGGAGAGCTGGGAGTGCTACAGATAATGACATGTAAGCAAGCCCCAAGGACATGGTGGTGGTGGATTTTTGGTGCAGAGAATAGGAATTAAGAATAGAAACAATAACTTAAAACTTCTGTTTCATCAATCTCCCAGGCTAATTACTAATTAATTTACTATTTAATTGGTAACTACAGCTATTAATTATGTTAGGAAATAAAAAGGTTTATAAATGTATACTCTCATATATTCTATAATTTAGTCATGAATCAGAAGGAGGTACATGATTGGCTGCTCAATTCAGAGGGGCCCAGGATTTCAAGATGTATTAAGGAATGGAATGCAGTGGGAATCTTAAATATTTGTCAACAGTTGGGTGAAGACAAAAGTAGAACTAAAAAAAAACCCCAAACTGAAGCAAAATCAATTGAGATCACAATGTTCTTTCAAAGTCTCTTCCTGAGAGTCTGAGCCAAGCTGGTGAGCACAATGTTTAGCTCTTCTGGAATGTGGGGGGCTGAGATCTGCCTTTCTGAATCGTGGGGGTGACGGGCTGCCCTGTGCCCATCTGGGATCCCCAGGGGTTGCAGCCTAAGGGGAGGGTGCTATTGACAGCCCTGGAGAAGCAGGGAGAGAACCAAGCGGGGCGTGGAGAGATAATGAGTTCCGTTTCTGACATGTTTAGTTTTAGGAGGTGGTGGGACACCCAAGTAGAGATATTCTGCAGACAGAAAGAAATATGGCACTGAAGAAAGGGTGAGAGGTCAAGGCTGGGGCTGGAGATTTGGGAGTCATCTGCGTTCAGGTGGTAATTAAAGCCATCTGCCGGGAACTTTCAAGAGGAGCGTGCTGGGCGGGAAGAAAGCCCACGGCCCCAACCTGAGCCTTGCTTAGAGGAAGAAGGAAAAGCAGGGAAAGGCACATGCAGGAGGTTCGGGAAAGAAGCAGTGAGAGAGGAAGGAAGAAATCTACAGAATAGTGTCCTTACAGCCAAGGGCAAAGAGGAAATGGATGGAGACCCATTAAAAAGGCTCAGAGAAGCTGAAAAAGCTATAAAGAGCGATTAGGCAATGAGATGTTTCCCTCATTTTACAAACGCCATTCAGAAGGAAGCAAAGGTCATTTACCCTTCAAAGAACTAGGGAATCATTGGTATAAGATGAATGATTTGAGGGAGGCTGAATTCTCAGTGCTTTCCTTTTCTACCTAAAAAGGACATGATATTTATCAATCTGGGGGTGGTTTAAAAGGAAGCTAGTCAGCACTCTCAGTGGAAAAAAAAATGAGAAATCCTCACTCATAATGCTCTGAAGATTATCATCAAAATGTAGATAAAATAGATTTAGTTGTTTTCTCTCTTTTTTTGGAATATAGTTCTTGAAAGTTATAGGACAAGGGAGCCTGGCTCACCAAGATAAATAGGACCCTAGGAATCTGGGTATTAAAAAAATAAAACCAATTGGGAAATACTCTGTGTGTAAATGTCCAGTGACATCACCCACTGCCATGTTGTTGCTGAAACTAGCTAAGTGTTGAACTATAGGAAAGGCGATGGGGTTATGGGCTAGAAAACAAACACTTCAACACTGATTTTTCCTTTTCTGCATGAAAGAAGTCAGTGAGGAGTCGAATTTTTGTACCCTGACCTATATTAGTAATGTCGAGTGCGACAATCCTGTGATTCACTCGATTCGTAGTCCCAAAGAAATTGTATAGTGACAAGGTGTTTCAAATCACCTCCCTTTAATAGCTTGGCAAATTCCTTTAGGCAAGATGTACATTAATGAGGGAGTGATGATAACATGATTTCCTCAGGCTCTCCAGAGCCAGTGTGTTAATTAAGGTGTTCAGGGTGGTTGAGGGCTCCCCTGATAGCTCAGTTGGTAAAGAATTTGCCTGCAATACAGGAGACCTGGGTTCAATCCCTGGGTTGGGAAGATCCCCTGGAGAAGGGAAAGGCTACCCATTCCAGTATTCTGGCCTGGAGAATTCCACGGACTGTATAGTCTATCGGGTCTTAAAGAGTTGGACGTGGCTGAACGACTTTCACTTTCAGGATGGCTGAGACCCTTGCAATTGCAACTTTTGCTCAACCCTTCAAGCAGAACACACTGGGTCAGAGCGCTGCTCAGTCAGTGCTGCCCGGTGATCACCCATAGCTGTGCTTTGGGTGAAAGACGACCCTAGGGAGTCCCAATGGTCAGGTAAGGCCAAGTACAGGTGCTTAGAGGGAGGAATGGGCTGTGATCAAGAATGAATGGCTTCCTCACATGTGAGGAGCAGAGATTTTGTCTGAGGCATGAAATTTGTTGTGTTCTCATTTTTGCGTGTAAAATTTAATAGAGCAGTGATTTTCCAGGTCTCTTTAAAATCCCATTAATTGAATTTGAATTGTTATAAAGTGTAGACTGGCCTCACAGAGGCCAAAGGAATGACACAAAACAATGAGGCTAGTAGGGGCAGACAAAGGGAGAGGCTGGGAGAGGAAGGTGGGGGTGGATGGAAGGAAAAGTCTCTGCCCACTTTTGAAGGTCATAATAATCTTTGTTGTCTTTCAGAAAGAATAGGGAAAGCAAGGAGGTAGATGGATCTGTTAATAATATTTCCTGAGCATTTTTATAATTGAGGAATAGCATACGCTAATCTACGCGATTCTCACACTAACCCTTTATGGTATATATTATTGTTCTATTTCCCCTAAATGAATGGAGGCTCAGGTGAGTTTAGTAATTTGTCCAAGGTAGTGGCAGAGTCAGGATCTAAACAAATCCCTTCCCTTCCTCCCTTAGTCTCTCCTTCCCTTCTTTCCCGTATGTCAACACTTTTTTCTTTTCTTCTGTGCTTTGGTCTATTTATAAGGAGCTCACAGGAAAGAGCTGGAATTTCCTCATCTCTTTGTCTGCAGCAGACCCCCACTGGCACATGTGTGCTAGCTCACACCTCCCACCTGGCCTCTCTCTGGACCTGCAGAGCAGCAGGGCATGCAGGTGGCAGTGGAGGAGCCTGGAGGTGCCCAGACATCTTTGTGGTTGCAGGTGACTAGCACACACCAGGCTGCTCCCATATCAGCATGTGTGTGTGTTGGGGGGGAATAACATGCTGCTGTACCTGACTGTTACCAGGCAGAGCATCAGGGCCCACATTAGGAAGCTGTGATTGAACTCCCGACCTTGGAAGAGGCTCTAACATACCAGGCAGAAACTGGTCAGCATGCAGAAGGAGGATGAGACCAAAATCCAGTTTCTCAACTAGGCCAGTCGAGGAGCGGGTGTTGAAGAGGGAGAACTATGCCTGGGACCCACCCCTAGCCTACTAAATCCCAGTTCTGGTTGTAGCAAACGTCAGGGCTTGGGCACCTAACACAGGGACCCAGGAACAAGGCTGGTCTGGTGGTACCAGGGAGTGGGGGAGAAATGGAAAGATACAAAGACATGAGGGTCAGGAGAAGAATGAATTGGAATTCTTTTTCTAAGAAAAAACCCTAAAATGTAAAGCAAATTAGATGGAGAGTGAGGAATCAGGAGACCCGTGCTCATTAGCACCAAGAAGAAAGTCCAAGGAGGTTTTCATGTCCTTGAGGGAAGACTTCCAAAGCTTGGAACAGAGGCTGAGAAATACGTAGCCTGTGCTGAACAGGGGGTATGTGTGGTGGGAGGGGGAGATGAGCTAGGTTGATTCTGACACTTCCTCAGTTGGCTGTCAGAGGAGCCCTCTCCTTTTCTCTCTGGCTGTCTGGTTCAAGCAGTATGGGGTTCAACACAGAGAAAGGTGAGAAACTTTGCCCCTGCTACCTCTACTACCTACTGCCTTAGCAGAGCTTGAAAGGTTGAAGGTTTGCACAATGTGTTTGGTCTCAATATGTTGCACATTCTCTTCCTGCTCTTTCTCCTCCTCATCTTCTCTTTTAAAGCAACACCTTAAAAATGTAAATATTGGGACTTCTCTGGCAGTCCAGTGGTTAAGACTTTGACTTCCAGAGTAGGAGGCATGGGTTCCATCCTTGGTCAGGGGACTAAGATCCCACATGCTTCAGGGCCAAAAAACCAAAATCATAAGACATAAGCAGTATTGTAACAAATTCAATAAAGACTTTAAAAATGGTCCACATCATAAAACCCTTTAAAAATGAACAAAAAATAAAGATTAAAAGATAACAGAGGTTTATTAAAAAAATGTAAAATTCATCCTTAGCTTTGGGGTGTGAAAAAACAAGCCAGGGACTAGATTTGACTAGTGAATCCCTACTCTAATACCAGAAGAACATTGGGGTGATAGGTGGGGCTCTGATGTGGTATATTTAATTACAGTTATTAACTTTATAATTTATATTGGAAAGGAAACTAGCATCTGACTTTAAGAGTATTTATTTAGCATTTCCCATAAGCAAGGCACTGTTTCTTACCGGCGTCAGCTTATTTAAACGGATAAACTCATTTAAACCGATAAACTCATTTAAACCGAGACACAGACTTCGAGTCATGACACAAGGTCAAACTGGTAGTAAGTGGTGGAGCTGGGACTTGAACTCAGGCAGCCCAGTTCTAGAATCCACTATGTTGTCTACTATGTTGTGTACTATGTTGTCTTTTATGAGGATAGTGCTTTTTTAAGATGTGTAATATTCTTGTCCTGATTTCATTTTATCTTCTAAGTAGCTTAATAGCTAAGATTTCATACAAACTGAAATAATCAAAGAAGGCACACTCTTTTTTTTTTACTTTATCTGCCATTTGTACCTTAAGAAATTTTCAGACTGATTGAAGAAAATCAAATTAGATAGTTGTAACTGTGGGTAAGGCTCACAGACTCTCCTGGCACAAGCAATGCAAGTATACAGATTTCGAGTACTGAGGACTGTAACTGTGGAGCCTGAGACTCACTAGACAAGGGAGAAATTTCTGTGGTTTAGGAAGCCTTAGGATTGAGGGTTTAGTTGGATTTCCTAGAAGCTGAAAAGGTTTAGTGTATAAAAGAAAAGGGAATAACTATAGGCAACCTCTTGCCCCACTAAAACAGTATTATTTGAGGGGATTGAGATAATGATGCTTTATGAATATTCTCTCACTTTGGCCTCTGGTGAACATGGAAATATTAACCTGACTGAATGGGGCCATTTTCTTATTTTCCACTAACCATATTTTGCAAGAACTCTTGGAAACAGTATATTAAAGATGCTTTAAAAGTAGAAAACAATCAATAAATCATTGCTAGCTGAACTATGAACATGACCAGGTTCCCCAAGCTTCTCAGATTCGGGGTGTTTTTCCTTTTTATTCATATTTTCTGGAGATGTGGAGTATCTTCTGACCTGGAGTCCACCTCTTCTGTCTCTTTTTGCCAAACATGCAGGATACTGACTTGCTGATCCAGGCGGTTTGCAATTCAGCACCTTGTGCCTTTCTGGGATCCATAGGCCATTTCTCAGGGTCTGGCAGATCCTCGGCTGTGTGCTGGCTTTCCTTGATTTAAGCCAAGGGTCACATTGCAGATGGGACCCCTATGAGGGGTGATGAGTCAACACCTTAATCTCATTCCCTTAATAACTTCATTTTATTTTCTTTCCTTGATGAGATAATTCTTTATTTTCTGGATCACCCAGTTTAGTCTGTGGACCACATATTTTATTGTTTCCTCTCGACACTGGGTTTCCAACAGTAGAAATCCTAAATAATCAGCTTGCTATAGTAGATTGTGGACATTTTTACTGAATAAAACATAAATGCAGAAAAGTACATCATGTTGATTTTAACGTGTGCTAAATTCATCATGAAATAATGTAATTATCCTATTCCTCAACAGAGGCTCTTTCAGTTTTATTTTTAATCCCTCTCTCCTCCAGGACAAATGTTGTGAACTCATAGAATTTTAGAGCTGGTCTTTGGAGATTTTTTTAGTCCAATTTCTCTTTCAGTGATAGAATACAGTTTGAAGACTATGTTTTGACTGAAGAAATGTATGATTTATTTTGTGGGTCACTTGAGTTATTTAACTGCATATTTATTATTGTCTAATGATGTCATAGTCTTTTGGAAGTGCTGGAAGCTGTGTGTCTATAGGGTGATTATTTTCCTCTGGGTCTGTCCTGTAAGTAAAGCCTTCTCCATTTATTCTGTTTTTCCTGTAACAAAGGAGTGTTTAACCTTCAGCCTCTCAATCCTTTGAGTGTGGGTGTGTGTGTGCATGCCTGCCTGTGTGTTGGAGAGAGTGTTGGTCGGGCTGGAGTAGAAAATAGCCCCATGGCTCTTCATGCACTTTTATTTGCCACTGGAAACAAATTGCATGGAAATAAAGGCAACATTAGCACCCACAGATGTGCTACTTGGTATAGCAAACTTTCATGGAATTGAGAAACTGTTATAAGTCAAACAGTTTCAGTATAATTCTGTTAACAATTTTGGACAAGGGGATTAAAGTATTATGATTCTAGAATAATTTACTTAAATATAGAAGAGTTTCTTTTAGGGGGGTTAACTTATCAAAATGTTTTTATTTATTTTGTTGCTCCCATCCACATCATATATTTATTTTGGTTTCAAGTAAATAAATCAGCTGATATGCACTATAATACTTTCCTTCATAAACTCTGAAAGAAAAGCTCAAGCTTACTATTTTCAAATAGAGCCACTTGGGTACAGTGCTGTGCAAATAGTGAGCACTCAATATGTACAATATATGTTGATTTGATTTGTAAGGGAAAGCTCAGATAATATTTTCCAAAATAGATGCAAAGTGGATACTTGGCCCTCAGCCTGCAGTGTTTGTCCAGATAAGACAGAGCTGTGGGGTTAGGACCGCAGGAAGTGATTAATTTTCTTAGGTATTTTAACATGGTCCTTTGAAGGGGATCAGCTTTTGAATCTTTAAGATTATATTTATTGCCCTGGTGCTTCCCTTCTATGTTTAGACATGAAAGTGAATGTCATTGTTGAATAGTAAACAGAGGAGAATGACTTTGTGACAGAAGTATGTAAAGTATCTTGTAATTCAGTAGGAGAATCAAAGTCTGCTTCAGTTCTTTGCATTCTCAGGGATTCAGAAAGGATTAAGGTAACAATAAGTAGAACCTATGCAAGAGAGTAACTGAAGGATAGCATTCCTTGAACCTCAGAAACCTGGGTGAAAGGAATTGGGCAATTAAGGTCTTTAGGAAATCTAATGGGGTCATTTGTGAATGCCGGGCTTCATGGAACTTGGCACACTGTCATCTCAGAGATCAAGGGAGGTCACTGGCTTAAGAGATGGGGGGATGAAAGTGGAGTGACTGTTTCCTGCAAAGTATGTTTAAAGACTCTTAACTCTTGTTTGACGGTAGCTACAGGGTTTGTGGGTACATTTTTGGGTTTTTTTTACACGATATCAGGGAGCTAAATATATAATGCCTCTGTAAAGTGTGTTTTCTTGGCTTTCTGACTAAGTCATATCATATCCAAGGAACTGAGATTTGTTTTTTCCCCATGCACGTACTCAACCACAATTATTCACATCTAACTGGTTAGCCAGTTGAATATTTATTGAAGCAAATGATGTGCCATGCTAAAGACAAAAGTATAAAATAATAATTTTTCTTACATTAGCTTAAATTCTCAAGTATATTCATGTTATTACCAATTAATAAAAAATCTTTATTACCAATTTATGAGGGGTTTCCTATTACTCCAGGTAGGCATAAAATCTTGCCAAAAATCATAGTGACATATTAGAAGCACACTCATTCATACATCTGTTTTGTTTCCTCTCCTTCAACAATACCCCTGATGTGTCTTCCTCCTGTCTTTGCTAACTTTGTCAGTGGTATCAACAACCTCTGAGGGTTTGGAACACAGAAGAAATTGTCATGAGGGGGTCACCTGGTAGCTATTGTTGTAACGGCTTTAATGGGAGTGATGGGTGCTCTCCTAGGACGGTGGAGGTGGGAAGGAAGAGGAAGCTTGGGTCTGAGAGACATTTTCATGGAACATTAACAGGACTTGTGAAATATTAGGTGCAGGGAATGAATGAAGCAGAAGGAGGTGTCTAACACAACTCAAGACCATCATCTGGGTGACTGGGAGATTGTCCATACCATTGACAAGTCAGGAAAGCCATAGTGGGTGGTGATGTAAACACATCAGGGGTATTTTTTGAGGGAGTGGGGAAGTGAAGAGGAGGCAAGAGAGATGAATGCATGAACGAGTTTGTTTTTAAGGTAAGTCAGTTTGAGTTTTCGCAATTATCCAGGAGGAAAGACTTCGAGATTGGAACTGGCTCAGGCGCGACGCTAGAAAAGTGCTCCTAATGGAAGTTCCTGCAAGGGAGGTGGGGACAGAGGGATGAGGACTGAGCCCTTGTAAACCCCATCATGGTGGTGCTTAGCGTCTGTTGGTAGTTGGTAGAAGTTTCTGTGTGTGGTGGTGGGTGGATAGAAGGCTGCAGCGGGTTCTTATTTTAAAATTATACTATAGCATCTAGCAGATTCCTTTTTTGTTTCAGACAAAGGCTAAAAATAACAATCTCCAAAGCCCCAATTTGCTCATTACAATATTCCAAGGAGCTATTTTATTTCTCTTAGAGTACATCTGAAGCATCATTACTGTTAATACACTTATAGTAATTCTTGCTTTTTACTCTTAACAACTTCTAAGGGGAAAACATAACTTCAAAAAATTTTTACCCTGAAAGACATCTGGAAACAACTATTTCTGCTGGATCATCTGCCCCATGCAAAAGCTAGGCACCTGCTTCTGTAGAGAATCCTCACAATTTCTCAAGAATAAAGGAGTGACAGTTAAACAAAGGGTAGCCTTTATCTGTGTTGTTTCTATCCGTGGAAATTTGAGTACATTCTTTTTTGAGTGACTGACAAGTGGTGCAAATGGAAGCACGTTAAGTGTGGGGAGGCTGTAATACAGAGATGCTCAGTTGATCCCAACTCCTATGGCACTTGGCTATCTGCTGGTCCAAAGAACTTTGAGGATCAAAACAAACTTATCTGTAAAATGCCATCTCCACTTTTATCAGGATGACTTAGAGTATGTCCACCCTGGTTCTTTACATCTTAATGGAAGTCAGTCTCAGGATTGGAGCAGAAGTGTTGACTAAGTGTTGAGCAATTGAGAGCCATTGTTTATAGCATAGTTTTACCTTGGGGACTGAAAAGTTCTGTTTTTCATGTTTCTGAATAATCATCAGGTGATTAGTGAAGCTAAACACCTTCCAATGAGTTGATTTACTCATCAGCTGGGCATACAAGGCTATGCTGGTTGGTTTAATGATGAATTCAGAACAACAGGCACCTTCCTGGCAATTTAGTAAAATCGCTAATTTCAAAAGCTCCTGTTCTATCCACAGAAAGTGTAAACAGAATTCTGTGGTGGCAAGGTTTCTCAAAAGTCTACTTCAGTTACTCAAAATATTTATAAATGTGTACAGCCAACCTTAAACTTGTTTGGAAATATAATTCTTATAAGTTACCGTAAACAGAAGTCTTTCGTTCAAGCATCATGCACTTTCAGATGATCGTAAACCAAGCTGCGGCTGTTTAAAAAGAAGAGCTTTATGTTTGCGGTACAGGTATTTTTGTTTTCATCACGAAACCCGTTTCCAGTTCTTCAGGAAGAAGTAACAATTATAAACCTCTGGGGCCCAGGTGGCTAAACTGTAAAGATAGGGGATGATGATTTTTTTCCCTTGTTATCGTCAAAAATACCTAGGAATGGACTTGTTAGAGGCCAAGTAAGAACCATTTGAATGGTAACATTCGTCTACACAACTGGCCATGTCATGATTCATGTCTGTAACCACATGCAAGGATGAATGCAGAGGGGGCCCCACGTGGTGTGTTTGATGTAAGCAGGAAGCCAGCTGCACTCTGTTCTAATATTAGCAAAGAGGACCTGCTTTTGCAAATGGAGGATGATTTAAGGGTCTATTTTTGTGGTTCAGCAAATGCCGTTAGGAGTAGCAGAAGGTTACCCTTTTCCCATCACCTTAATTCCAGAGATATTCACAGACCTGACATTAGGCTGTTGGCTACTCGTCATAAGACTTCGCTGTCAAAGTGAATTCAGCTGATGAACTATGAACACGCTTACAGTCAGATAATAGATGAAAGAGTCTCAAGATAAACGAGGTGCTTATAGAAAACCTGGCCACAGTTGTTTAAAAGAGGATGGCAAAGGCCGTTAATTCTCGTCAGGCAGTTTCAAAAGGCAGTGGGTACTTGACTTCTTACTTTGAGAGCACATTATCTTACCTTTTTGCAAGAGTGGGGCCTCCGATGTATGTTGAAAGGGGGAGTGTGCCTTTCTAAACTGACACTAAACACCACGTTCTTCTGGAGGGAGAGGGGAAATTTTTTTCCCTCGAGTATGATCAAGGACTTTGTAGCCTCCCTTCAGGCTAACGTTTTGACCATGTTATATTACATCAAATATTCTTGTTTCTCCACACTCTCTTCCTCTTTCTTTCTCACCCAGAATATTCAAATTATGTCTGTGGAGGATATTAATGTGAACATTGACAATTTTTTCTTTTCAGGAAGTGATCATATTAAAATTCAAACTGAATTGTTCTTGGTGATCTCTTACTTCTAGCTTCACACTTAAGAATGAAGATTTCAAAAAGGTGGCCAAAACATAGGTTGTCCATACTTTTTTCCACCGAAATTGCCACTATGCCTGCATTTATAAGTAAGTTGCATTTGGGGTTGTATCTGTTAGCATGACTAATAGCACCAAATAGTTAATATTTTAAAAATTTTAGAAACTGACTGTATTTGGCTAATCTCTCGTATCTCACAAATGTAAGAGTATAAATTTGCCAAAGGAAAGATTTCATAGCTTTTTTTTTTTTTCATTTTGATGCTAGGTTTAAAGCTCAGAACAATGTAGTCACAATCAAATTCGAAAGAAGCGGGAAAACATTCTTCTCCAAAAAGCAGGCCAGAAACCTGTATATAGGGATCCTAGATAATTCAGATATTTCAGATAATTCAGATAATTCTCTTGTCTCCCACAAGAGAGTTCCCTGCATACTCATCTGCTTCATCCTGTTTCAGTGTTCCTCATCCCTTCATCCAGCAGACATTTATTGAGGGCTTTCTGCTGGCAGGTGCCAAGCTTCATAGTTTCAAGGAAGGCTCGGGTATGTTCTCAAAGAGAGTACCTCCACTCAGCAGGGCCATCTAGATTCTCAGGGAATCTCAGCAAGGTTTAGCCAGTCCGGGCTGGGGGAATCAGGGAGTGTGTCCCGGGTGAGGCAGACCTATGCTCGTCTTACAGACCAAGTACACGAACAAGTGAGTTGTGGAGTCGAGTGAGATGGGGCATCATTTAGGTGGAGGCTGCTAAGGAGCTAAGGGAGGGAGAAGAATGAGAGAGAGAGGATGTGCCATCAGGGAAATATAGCCCTGGTGTGAGGCAAGGGCTGGCAGGGTGGATGGGGACAGCCCTAGATGCCCTTCTGAGGGACAGTCAGACCAGTACATGACTGTGGGAAACTCTCAAGTGGCATCCCACGGCACTAGACAGCAATCTACGAGGCCTTCTGCAGTTGGCTCCTTGCCACCTCTCTGATCTCTCTCATTCCACTCCAGCCTCTGTTGGCTCTTTGTCATTCATCCCTCAAGCCCACCAGGGTGGAAGCACTCAGCTCGTCCTTCTCTTCGGGACACTCCTGTACTGGTGGTCTAGCTCACCTCTTCACCTCCCCCAGGCCTTTGCTCCAATGCCACCTCCTCGGCAGGCTTTCTATGAGTGCCCTGTTGACAGCTAAAGTCCTCCCCTTCTTCCACCCTGCCCTCCACATCTTTCTGGAGCCCTTTCTCTGTCTTAATTCTCTTCTGTAGCACCTACCACTACTTATTAGAATTTCTATGTATCTGGCTTATTTGTTTATTGAATGTAAGCTCTTAGAGGCTAGAGATTTTAGTCTTTGTTCCAGAATTGTTTCTGGTATATAATATTACTGGACCAGGCTCTTTTTACCTCACAAGCAGCAACCCAAATGCTGAGATGCTGAGGTTTGCAGCAAAGAGAGGGTGTACTCGCAAGGCAGCCAAGTGAGGAGACTGGAAAACAAATCTCTGACCTGCCTCCCCAAAGCCAAGGGCTGGGGGTTGTTTGGGAAATAAGGAACAAAAGCAGCAGGGCAGTCTGAGGCATGGGATGCAGGGGGAGAGTGGGGAAAGGTGATTGGGACAAAGTGCAGTAATAGTAATCATTCTTCTGTTAAGGTGTAACTAACTACAGGCCTCTGCATGTGCCAACTTGGAGGCACTTAGCATGATCTGAGGGTGGAGTGTTTAGCTCTCTGATGTCAAAAGGTCACTGAGAGGACACTCACACATGCCCCATGAGGAGCAACTCAGTTGGAGGGTTGGTGGTCTTATCCAATCTTAAATAGCTCAGGTCCAACTAGACACAGCCGACTCTAAGTTCCTGGAAAATAACTCCTGGAAAGTTTATACTGTTTAGGCTACAGGCTGCTTGGAGGACATGCAAGTCTTACAACAACCTTGATTAGTAAAGGCAGGTGAAATGTATTTGATTAATCACCAGGGGTGTTTCAATTCCCCCATTTTTTCTCCCCCCACACTTTGATCATTCCTTAATCTTGAGGGAAGAGGGGTGATGGCCATTCTGCTACTTCCTGCATATAAGGGGCAGGACTATAGGACTATAGGAATGACTAACAAGGACTATAGGAATGAAACTGCTTAACATGCATTTGAAAGTATTCTCTTTTTCCCAACTTCAAGTGAATTTTGATCTCAGTGAACAAATACTACTTATGTGCCAGCTGTCAAGGCATTATTCATAGGCCCAAGATTGGTGATCAAAACTACAGACAAAGATGTACCCTGAGGGGCCACACAGAATGCCAGACACATTGTTAACATTCAGGCTCTTATTTTCAAGGCTTTTATTTAGGGCATAGTCAAGCCAGGGATAGGTGCTCTATCTTTTTACATACTGGAGTGTCTCGATCATTATGAGTTTGGGTTAGTTTGGCTGAAACACTTAAAGTGTGGAAGGAACATAAGCTGAGAAAAATAAGTATGGTTTCTACAATATCCTCACCAAACAGAACCTTAACAGGGGCAGATGCCAGGGTCATTTAAAAATTTTTTTTGTCTGAGGATGCAAGGAGAGGACCGCATTTCAGCTTAGACAAAGAAAAACAGGGGACAGGAAATTCTCTGTTGATTAGCCTAAGCCAATATGTTATAAAGGGAAAGTCACAGTGAAGTTAGGGATGGACGAAAAATTGATGACAGGCACAACCAAGGGGTCAGCTTGATCAAACACAGAAAAATGTTTTGGATGGCATTCACAGCTAGAGAGAGAAAATGGCAGTGGGGAAGGAAAGAAGTAGATAGATGAGAAATATAAAGAGATATAATTTACAGACAGTGGTGAACTCATGAATTTCAGCTAGAAGTACTAACCTCAGTTTTACATCCTGTTCACGAGTCACCAAGCTGGGAAAGGGGTCCTGAAACATTATTTGCAAAATTGTGCTTATCTACAAATAGTTTATGGTTACATAAACACAGATGTTGGATAAGACTAAAACTAAACAGTTTTGGATGGAGAGTGAAGGCAAGAAAACAGAGCTAAGATTGAGACAATGTTGGGATCTAATTAGAACACAAATTTTAATGAAAATAAAGATGCTCCAGTCAACTTATGCCTGTAGTAAATTATGTGTTCCAAATAAGGTTATGCTTCCAAAAATCATTTTGGGTTTATTGTTTGGATGTTGGGATATATTTCCTAAATATATGAAGTTCTCAGATGTGGTTAGGTTTATCCCAATCTATTTAAGTCAAAATGTTTCTTAAAAAAGCTATGCATTACCATAAACAAATACCAGAAAGACTACCGTTGTAAAAACACTATTAAATAATACAAAAAGTATGAACTGCCAACAAGATATTTAATGATACTAATTTTTAATGTTGGTGCTTGAACTCTAGCGGATTTGATTAGATAAAAATACGGAGATAAATGAAGATTGGAGTTTATGAAGTGAATTTCTGGGTTCTTTCAAAGAGAGTAGCACTGGATTCTTAGTTTATATAATTTAAAAAAATTAGGAACTGTAGTTATACAAGATATGTCTGCAAAGTGGTATTGCCATCCACAAGTTTAATGTCTTTTTAGGCTCTACTAGTGAAAGTGTGTGCCTTGTCTGGGGGGAAATGACAATCCCACTCCATTTTGCTGGTCAAACTGTACTTCAGTTCCATTGCTCAGTTGTATCTGACTCTTTGCGATCCCATGAACCGCAGCATGCCAGGCCTCCCTGTCCATCACCGACTCCCGGAGTCAACCCAACTCATGTCCGTTGAGTTGGTGATGCCATCCAACCATCTCATCCTCTGTTGTCCCCTTCTCCTCCTGCCCTCAATCTTTCCCAGCATCAGGGTCTTTTCAAATGAGTCACTTCTTTGCATCAGGTGGCCAAAGTATTGGAGTTTCAGCTTCAGCATCAGTCCTTCCAATGAATATTCAGGACTTATTTCCTTTAGGATGGACTGGTTGGATCTCCTTGCAGTCCAAGGGACTCTAAAGAGAGCACTGTAACTGGTTTTGAACACCACACTGTCAGAGGGAAAAGGACTGAGGTATGTCGAAAGTTTATAAACTGAGATGCTGAAGTTATTGGACAACCAGGAAATGTTTAACTTGAATGAGAGGAAATTAAAAAGTGTAAAAGCTATTTTTGCACAAGAGGAATTAGAGGGTTCTACAAATCCCCCAAAGATAAAATTGGGATGAATAGAAATTTAGGGGGAAAAACAGGGTAAGGGAAGAGGATAGTACACAAGTGTATCACCCTGAGGGCAAAGAAAGCTGGTGACGTGATGGAGAAACCATATTGCATGATCCTGACTCTCATGCCAACCACTGGACAGGACCATTAGTTCAGGGCAGTGTGGTTCTCTTCAGAGTAAGGTTAATGGCTTCAGGGTGGTGAGGGAGCTGCAACTATACATCAGTAAATGAAATACTAATGAGCTACCTATTTGCCAGTGTAGTTAACCTACATTCTTCTTCCTGTAGATATTGTTGCACCTAAACCATCTGAGAAAGTTAGGTACATGGCATATTCTTAAAAGCCTTTAGAAAACAAAATCCAAATTTTTTGGCACCTATGTGAGCATCAGACAACTTTCCCAGTTGGGAAATTTTCCATTCTGTTTAGCCTGATTATTTCTTTTATCCCTGTTGAGGTATCTAGGAAATCTCATGCAATCATCCTGGAATACAATTTTCTTACAGGTTGTTCTCAGTGTGAGAGAAAAATTACTGATCATTTTCAATTAAAGGGATGATGTAGGTGAAAGATCTTTGAAAAGTATTAACTGTAATAAAAGTACAACCTATCATTATCATGGTTTAGATTATATGACTATTACTGTTAATTTGTTCTTTAGAGTTTACTCTATAATTTCGTAGACCTTGTTATTTTTCTGTATTGCATCTGTTCCTCTTCAAAATACATTACACTGTCTCAGGCTGAATGTATTAATGCGAACTAAAGATGATCATGGAAACACTACCTGGTCCCCTTACCATCTAGCTCTGGTCTTTCAGAGTAAGACCTAACATATATCACTTGATTTTTTAGCGAGTGTTGATTTTCTCAGATATACGGTAGTAACCTGGAAACACTCTTGTGACCCTTGAGTTCTAAGATAATATCTACATAAACACACAACAAACAAAATCTAGTGTAAAACTTAGTGAATGAAAAACAAGGCATCTGCTTATCCCAGTTTTCTTTTCGTTAGTCAATTATGTGTAGGATGAGATGAGAGATGGAGTTGGGAAGAGTTAAGGAGCGACTGAATTGAAACATGCATTTCTTTAACAGAGATTAATAGGGTATAAATAGGGGAGGAAATAACTACCAGAAAGATTTGAGGAAGTGCATGAATAGTACTGGAATATATTTAGCCATTATTGCCTCTAAGAGCAAACCTTTTCTTCATGTTCCCTCTTTACTTTAAGGTACAGCAGAAACCAACATGACATTGTAAAGCAATTTTCCTCCAATTAAAAAATAAATTAAAAAATTAAAAATGCTTATTTTTAAAATTCTGTTTATCATTCAATTTCCAGCAATCAAAGGAAATTGTTTTCGATGAAATGGGATGATTATGGGTCTTTGATTAAAAATGGAATGGCCAACAGGGCATGCTGATGTTATAGCTGCATTCTTTTCTACACAAGTTGTAACTTTTAAATGGTTTAATAACAGATTTATTTAAAAATACGGTAAGAGAAAACACCCGATCTTCATTATTGAGCACACACTGGATTTATTTTCTTGATGCTGATTCATCTGATGGACAGCTGACTCTCCTGCCACATGGTGTTTATTTCCCAGACAGTATATTCTCGTGCTTTAGGAGAAGGATGCCATCTTGACCCCCAGGCCCTGGAAGGAGTTCTTACTCTCTGCAAGTTCTTAGTATTGGGATTGATTCAGCAATCTCTGATCCTGGAAATGAGGAAAAACTAATCTCCTGACCTCATTAAGTCAAGTAATACTTTGTCCTGATTGCTCTCAATTACTTTGGATTTGAAAGTGAATTCTTGAAGTTCCATACTGAGCTTAACTTGTGTAACAGAGGCCTCTTTAGATTTAGTTCTTGGAAGTGCTTGTATTATGTCTTTGCAGAGATGGATTTTCTCGTGTGTGTTAGAAAGGTAAGTAAAAATATAAAGGCTCAGGAAAATTCCCTCCATGTCAATCTCCCTCTTCATTTGCTTCAACTTCCTGCGCAGAAACAGTTTGACACTGTTCTTCAGAATGTTCTTTCCTGAAGAGATGCTCTTGATTGAGTAACACTTGCCCTTTCATTCCAGTGAGTCTTGTCTGCTTGGAATCATCTGGGCCTGCACCAGTTTGAAGCAAATTATCTACCCTGAACACAGAGAATCTGAAAGATGCGATATTTGTTTGATAAATCTTTTTAAAATTTTATTTTTTTGTGTTACTGGGCCTTAGGGGTGTGATAAGAAAATAGAAGATTCAAGGGTAAAAGGTTTGAAGGAAAGAAAATGAGTTTATTTGTAAAAGAAGACTAGAATTCTGAAGGATTGTCTTCTCAAAGGCTACAGGGCTATTAAGGGATAAAACTCTCAAAATTATCCAGGTTAGAGGTTGTGTGCACATGGTGGAAGGAAAAAGAACAGTTTCTTCACTTTATTGTTACATTGTATCCACTGCAAAAGCATTCTGGTAGGGGGTTAGAAGTTGTTTTTGTTAGGGAGACAGTAATTTACCAGAAAGAGCTCAAAATATTGTCTATTTTGGGAACTAGAGGCAGACACTGTATCCCTGTTTTTGTCTTTTGCTTATTTATTTTGTGTGCAAAGTACCTTTTCTCTGACAATGGGCTATGGTGTGATTTGCATGCTTCATTAAAATGTGGCAAGTTTATTCTCAACAGAAAACTAAGTCTTTGCCAGGGAGGCAGCAAAGCCTAATTCCTTTGAATCATTAACTTCCACTGAAATCAGAGAGGAAGATGTTTCCTTACTGTACCCCTACAGTTCCTCCGTTTGCCTTAAGAACAGAAGATACAAGGCGTTTATTGAGACACAACTTATTACCCTATCATTACTCACCACTTCTATCCACTGGCATTAGTTTTCTTTCCTCTTTACTGTGATTCTTCAGAAATACAATAGCATCGGTGCTGTCTAAGGTTTTGTCCACCACACCAGAGAAGAGGCTCATTTCATTCGATACTGATTATACACTAGGTAGTTTTAAAATTGGTTTGTGAGAGAAACTATAGAAAAGATAATTAATAGATTTCACAGCTCATAAAAATCAGGCATCATCAGTGTGATTTAGGAGGAACTTACCAGAGTGAAACCACAAGACTGAATGGTGGGATGATTGATTTTGAACATAGGGACTTTGTGGATTTTAGTTGCCATAAAAACTGAATATTATACCTTTCTTAGTGACTGGAAGGAAGGAAAGTCAGAAAAAACAGTAACTAATGTTTACAAATGCAGAATTTCATGGTAGAATCAGCCTTTGCTTTTATGGCTCAAAAGTTCTGTGGTGATCAGCAACAGTCATTTGCGGAATAAGGTCTTATGTCCACCTTACCTAATGAGTTTATCCATTAATATAGTCACTTAATGTTTATAAAGCAAGTGCTATGTGCAATACCACTGCTGAGCACTGAAATTTAAAATATGGTATCATCAGCCATGAGAGTTGGTTTAATGCAAAAGCTAAGCAATTATGCACTATCCAGTGTGATCCACATCGCTTCTTAGATGAGATCTAATTGAGGATATAGACATATCTTGCTGTAAGCACGTGCCAGCTGGAAATGAGACTGTTCAACCAGGTATCATAAAGAAGGGAGAGGCAGAGAGGAAAACTGAATACTCAGCACTTTTCAGGGCCTGGCCCATGAACATGAGTGTCTTATCCATATAGTAGGTGAGCCCTGTGGTGGAGAAGGATGCTACAGCCTGGCATGATAGAATGTGGTGAACCAAGGGAGCTGCCTGGCCACTGGCCTCTATCATATGGTCACAGGAACCCTCAAAATCTTGGAGCTCTAGGTAGTAACTCCTTTCTTCCTAACTCCAAAGTGTCCTAATGGTTCAGGGCCCTCTGGCCATTGTTGTACATTCCTCAGAGCTTGACTTGTTTGCAAGCACTGGATCTTTTTCTGGGCTTCCCAGGTGGCGCTAGTGGTAAAGAACCTGCCTGCCAGTGTAAGAGATGCTGGTTCAATATCTGAGTTGGGAAGATCTCCTGGGGAAGGAAGTGGTAACCCACTCCAGTTTTCATGCCTGGAGAATCCCATGGACAGAGGAGCCTGGAGGGCTACAGCCCCTGGGGTCACAAAGAGTAGGACACAACATATTGGCTAAACAACAATAACAACAATATATAAAATACAAAATCAAACTTCTCTACTTTTATAACATCTTCCATACTCCCTGGAGAAATGCATGGTTAACTGTTGGACTTCTTCATGGTCCTACAGAAGACATATTTTTACATACATACACCCATCTGCTATCAGTGAATTAAAAAATAAAAGTCCAGTTTAACTCTATTAATTAATCCCCTCCAAAATAAATTTAAATAATTTTTCTCAATTTTTCATTATGACCCACAGCAAGAAACACATCTTACATTCCAATGCAGTACACAGATATCTGTGTATGTATCTATGAAAGATGGAAACAATGCATTTATGAATCAGAACACTTGACCTTACTATGTTAAATTCACTCTGATGTTTTCTGTTCTATTTTAGTCTATCATTTTAAATTAAAAGAAAATGTCAGTAGCAACTCCCTGGATTGATATTATGACCAATGAATGGATTGTAACCTATAGTTTGAAAAACACTGATTTAGATGGTCCACCTTGGAGATTGGATTTTCAGACAATTCCTTAGTTTCCCATTCCTCGGGTACCTCCTGCTTTTTTGGATGATGTCAAGTGTATGGGAGTGGCTCCCAGGACTTCATAGTGGTGGTCCCACAACTCCTCACAGGACATCTCTGGACTTGTGTACTTGGCTGAGTGTTCACACAGGCTGTGTATCAGGAAAGGAGTAAATGCTGGACCAAAGTGTTTGTGCCATAGAAAATTCTTGTTTGCATCATGGATTGCTTCTTAGATATCTTCTGCTCATTGCTAGAATACACAAGTGCATATGGGGCCTAGAGATGTCCAGGTAACACCAATAGAGCATTATGGTGATACAATCACTCGTGATGTTCAGCCAGTCCACAGAGAGTGTTAGTGTCTCTAGTGTTGCTAATCAGCATTAAAGGACACATGTCTCCACTGCTTCAGGAGGCTGCCCTCTAAGTGGCTTCTCTTGCCTGTGGACAAGGCCCTCTCTTCTCAGTCTGGATTAGAGACTCTTTCACACCTAGAATGCTTCCCCACCTATGAGTCTACAGTTTGGCTTGATCTACCTCTGTTTGTCTAGGTTCCCACAGCAACCCTCCCAGTCCAACCAACGCATGAGTTCTTTGTTTTACAGTTTCCGCAGCCTGGAATGTCCTTTTCATTGTTCTCTGCCTATTTATTTATTTATTGGCCACACTGCTGGGCATGTGGGGACTTAGTTCCTCAACCAGGGATTGAACCCATGCCCCCTGCATTGAAGTGAAAGTCGCTCAGTTGAGTCTGACTCTTTGTGACCCCATGGACTGTGCCATCCATGAAATTCTGCAGGCCAGAATACTGGAGTGGGTAGCTTTTCCCTTCTCCAGGGGATCTTCCCAACCCAGGGATTGAACCCAGGTCTCTCACATTGCAGGCAAATTCTTTACCAGCTGAGCCACAAGGGAAGCCCCCTGTATTGGAAGCATGCAATCTTAACCACTGGACCACCAGGGAAGTCCTCTGCCCATTTACATTTGAAGTCCTGCTCGTTCTCTAAGGGCCAGTACAAATCTACTTTTCCAGAAGCCTTCTGACCTGCTGCTAGGCATGCTGAATTAACAATCTTTGTCTGGGTTTTCACAGCACTTTGCTTTTATGTGCTTAGTTGCTCAGTCGTGTCTGACTCTTTGCAACCCAATGGACTGTAGCCCGCCAGGCTTCTCTGTCCATGGGGATTCTCCAGGCAAGAATACTGGACTGGGTTGCCATGCCCTCCTCCAGGGGATCTTCCCATCCAGGGATCGAACCCAGGTCTCCTGCATTAGGAGGCAGATTCTTTACTGTTTGGGCCTTATAGCACTTATTTAATAATTCTTAGTATTATAATTGGCTGTTTACTTTCTCTGTTAAAATAGAATTCACACTCTCACTCTGGGTATGAGTCCTTCTATGATATGGACCTGCTTATTCTCCTTCTTCACCTCATACCACTCTCCCCTCTGCCCATTCCACTGGCTCCCATGTACCTTCATAATGCTTTCTAGACACACCAGGTGCATTCCTGGAGTAGGGATAAGGGGAATCAAACTCTTCCCAGACTCTCTGCATGACTAGCTTTCTTTTGTCTTTTTTAAAAAATATATTATTTATTATATTTTTATTTATTTATTTTTGGCTGTGCCAGGTCTTAGCTGGGCAGGCAAGATCTTTGGTTGCAGTATATGAACTCTTAGTTGTGGCATGTGGGATTAATTCCCTGACCAGGAATTGAACCAGAGACCCCTGCATTGTGAGCACAGAGTCTTCCCATTGGACCAACAGAGAAGTCCCTCTTTTAAAAAAGAGTCCTTTCTTGGCTGACCACCTAATCTGCAATAGTTACCCTATTACTCTTCAGTACATAAACCCATTGTAGTTTTATAGCATTTATCACTACCTAATTTTCTTATTTGTTCATTGTTTAACTAGCTCCACTCTATTTTAAGCTCCATGAGAACTGAACTGGTTTTTGCCTTATTTAGTGATGTATCCTTGTTGTCTAGGACAGTGCTTGGTACATAGTAGGTGTTTATTAAATGTTTGTTGGATAAATTAAAATGATTAAAATATATATTGTTTCATGAAAATGTCTATGCTGTTCTTCTTTGGACCTTTATAATTCTGAACACACTGGCCTGAACATGATTTGGAGCTCAATAACCATTAATGACTGGAATAATCCACTTTATAAGGTAATAAAGAAATGAAAAACGGACAGTGGGAATCTCAGAATCCGTCATAAAATGTGTTTCTGTATTATACAGTCAATGCATACATAGTTACTATTGTCAAAAACAATAAGCCAAATGTTAATTTAGCATCTACTGTATGCAAGCCACTTTAAATTGCATTTTCTAATTTTATTTTTTGAGCAATCATATGTATTATTGTTTTCTTTGGTGCATTTGGTAACTGAGTTCAAAGAGGCAAAGTAATTTGTTATATGGTGACACAGTAAACGTAAAAATGGGGATATTGCCTAATTGTCCAGCCCGTGCTATTTCAGTTGTTGTTGTTCAGTCGCTAGATCATGTCTGACTCTTTGAGACCCCATGGACTGCAGCATGCCAGGTTACCCTATCTTTCCCTATCTCCTGGAGTTCGCTCAAACTCATGTCCATTGAGTTGGTAATGCCATCCAACCATCTCATCCTCTGTTGCCCCTTTCTCCTCCTGCCCTCAATCTTTCCTAGCATCAGGATCTCTTCCAAAGAGTCAGCTCTTCACATCAAATGGCCAAAGTATTGGACCTTCAGCTTCAGTATCAGTCCTTCCAGTGAATACTCAGGATTGATTTCCTTTAGGATTGACAGGCCTGATCTCCTTGCTGTCCAAAGGACTCTCAGGAGTTTTCTCCAGCACCACAATTCAAAAGCATCAATTCTTTGGTGCTCAGCCTTCTTTCTGGTCCAATTCTTATATATGTATGTATACAAATAAATAATATTATAAAAACCTTGAGAAATTAAAAAATATATTGCTGAAAATAGCTGTCTTACTTTGAACTGATTGGTGCCATTTTTACATTTTACCTATTAAAATTTTTTCTTTCTTTCTTTTTGCCATGTGGTATGTAATATCTTAGTTCCCCAATCAAGGATCAAACCCACATCTTCTGCATTGGAAGAACAGAGTCTTAATGACTGGACCACCAAGAAAGTTCTCAAGTTTTTTGTTTTTTGAGACTCTTCTTTTCATATTTATCTGTTGATTTCAATAATCACAGGAAAGAGGTAACCATCTGCTCCTTTCATATTAGCACTCCCATTCTTGAGCAAGTGTGCATGGACACCCCTCATGATATTGTGTGTTCCACTGATGTGTTCATTTTTAGAACAGAATGTCATGATCTCACATCTCTCAAAATGACTTTAATGTGGTTTTTAAGTAAGTACTCATTTTCTTTTTTAATGGTAGTATGAGGCAATATTTTTAAGGGATAAATGACAGTTTGGAAAAATGTTTACTTTTGTTGCATGTCACATGTTCAGTGCCAAATTTGTTCATTTTTGGTCCTTGGTACAGGACTGACAACTCAGGCAGGAAGCTCAGGACACTGCAGTCACCACTGGGTGTACCCCTTGGTCCTATAGCTCTGGCACTTGAAACTAGGCCCTGGGTTATGCATAGCAAAGGCCCCAGTCCACTTGGCAGGCATGCTTTTTTGTTTTTTCAACTTTCCTACATTTTTTGAACTATCTTTAAAATTCAGGAGCTCCTCTTTCTCTTTCTCTCCCCCTTCCCACTTTCTCTCTCACATGCACACTTCTACATGATTTCTCTCAAAAAATTAAAATACGTACCAACACCTACTCACATCCGAGTGGTAGTAACTGACAAGAGCTGAGTCATAGACACCCCCTGTAGGTAGCACTTTTACTTTCTCCTGTCCTTCACCTTGGGGAATCCCTATTGGTTTTTGTCTTGCTTTTCTTTTCATCCAGCCCCTCTAGATTTAAGTTTGAGACTCTTAGAGTCACTGAAATTTACTGGCAAGCCTTCATGGTCACCCTTTCTAAACCGACTGCCCTCTGAAGAGTGTTAAAAAATGAACTGATGATTTTTCTGCTGCTCTGCTATTCCTACAACATCTGGACAGGCTCTCCCTGCCTCTACCTCCTGGCTTTCCATCCTGGATTCATGTTCGAATCACCTGGCAACTTTTTGTGATGCTGGGACCCAACCACCTTAGAGAGGCTGATGGAGTCCAGGCATCAGTTTTATATAAAAATCTCCCCTGGTGTTTGGGATCTGCAAGCCGGGTTGGGAACTGCTTGTTTAGTTGGTGCTTTGTATAAATTTTATTTTATTGAGTAATTCGCTGAACCAAAACAATGAAAAATTCTAGTATGTAAGCAAATGAAACAAAAAGGGTGTAATTATCACCAGAAATAACTGGATCAAAGAAGAGACTGGTGAGCAGATGGACTCTATGAAATGAGATGGGACTCTACATCTCGCTGCCCTGCAGCAGCCTGGAAACCTGCATCAAGGCTGCCCAGCTGTCCCAAGACCTGTTGGCTCCTATTTGATTAACATCAGAAGGAAGAGTCCCTGATGGTACTGTAGAAATTTAAATTTAGTTCCCTTTCTCTGAGCATGAATCTCTTTTAATACAATGCACAAAGATATAAATTTCACAATCGGAGGAAAGTTTCAGAAGGATTCACTATAATTTTCCTATAAATTGCCAGTTTCCCAAATATTTTCTGTTCTATATAGGTAACAGATTTTACTTGTGAACTTTTAGCTCTTCATTACCACTGTCTACAGTGAAGACTCTGAAACTCTGTGCTTACGAATAGATGTTAATTTTCATGATTGATATTTATTGTTATGGATAAAAATTTAACTTCAAAATGATTGTTTTTCCAGGTTACTATACGAAGCTATCCTCTACATGGATCACAGCCTTGTTGTGACAAAGGGGCTTGTGTAATTCAATGAAGCTATGAGCCATGCCTTGCAGGGCCATCTAAGACAGATGGGTCGTAGTAGAGAGTTCTGACAAAACGTAGTCCACTGGAGGAAGAAATGGCGACCCACTCCAGTATTATTGCCTGGAGAACCTCATGGACAGTATGAAAAGGCAGAAACATGTGACACTGGAAGATGAGCCCCCCAGGTTGGAAGGTGTCCAATATGCTGCTGGGGAAGAGTGGAGGGCATTACTAATAGCTCCAGAAAGAAAGAAGCGACTGAGCCAAAGTGGAAACGGTGTTCAGTTGTGGATGTGTCTGGTGGTGAAAGTAAAGTCTGATGCTGTACAGAACAATATTGCATAGGAATCTGGAATGCTAGGTCCATTAATCAAGGTAAACTAGACGTGGTCAAGCAGGAGATGACAAGATTGAACATCGACATCTTAGGAGTCAGTGAACTAAAATGGACAGAAATGACCAAATTTAATTCAGATGGCCATTTTGTCTGCTACTGTTGCCAAGATTCCCTTAGAAGAAATGGAATAGCCCCTCATTATCAACAAAAGAGCCCAAAATGCAGTACTTGGGTGCAATCTCAAAAATGACAGAATGATTTCAGTTCATTTCCAAGGCAAACTATTCAACATCACAGTAATTCAAGCCTATGTCCCAACCACTGATGGTGAAGGAGCTGAAACTGACCTGTTCTATAAAGACCTACAAGACCTAGAACTAACGCCAAAAAAGAAAAAAGTCCTATTCATTATAGGGGATTGGAATGCAAAAGTAAGAAGTCAAGAAATACCTGGAATAAAAGACAAGTTTGGTATTGGAATACAAAATGAAGCAGGGCAAAGGCTAAAAGAATTCTGCCAAGAGAATGCACTGATCATAGCAGGCCCCCTTTTTCAACATCACAAGAGTTAACTTTACATACGGACATCACCAAATGGTCAATACCGAAATCAGATTGATTACATTCTTTGTAGCTGAAGATGGAGAAGCCTTATACAATCAGCATCTCCTAGGACCTGGAGCTGATTGTGGCTCAGATCATTAACTCCTCATAGCTAAATTCAGGCTTAAACTAAAGAAAACAGGGAAAACCACTAGGCCAGTCAGGTACAACTTAAATCAAATCCCCTATGAATATATAGTAGAGGTGACAAATAGATTCAAGGGATTAGATCTGGTAGACAGAGCGCCTGAAGAACTATGGATGGAAGCTTGCAACATTGTACAGGAGGCAGTGACCAAAATCATCCCAACGAAAAAGAAATGCAAGAAGGTAAAGTGTTTGTCTGAGGAGACTTTACAAATAGCTGAGGAAAGAAGAGAAGCAAAAGTCAAGGAAAAAAGAAAGATATACCCAACTGAATGCAGAGTTCCAGAGAATATCAAGGGGAGATAAGAAGGCCTTCTTCAATAAGCAGTGCAAAGAAATAGAGGAAAAATGATAGAATGGGAAAGACTAGAGATCTCTTCAAGAAAATTGGAGATATCAAGGGAACATTTCATGCAGAGATGGGCACAATATAGGACAGAAATGGCAAGGACCTAACAGAAGCAGAAGAGATTAAGAAAAGGTGGCAAGAATACACAGAAGAACTATCCAAAAATGTCTTAATGACCCAGATAACCATTATGGTGTGGTTACTCATCTAAAGTCGGACATCCTGGAGTGTGAAATCAAGTGGGCCTGCAAGCATTACTACAAACAAAGCTAGTGGAGGTGATGGAATTCCAGTTGAGCTATTTCAAATCCTAAAAGATGATGCTGTTAAAAATGCTGCACTCAATAGGTCAACAAGTTTGGAAAATTTCAGCAGTGGCCAGAGAACTGGAAAAGGTCAGTTTTCATTCCTATTGCAAAGAAGGGTAATGGCAAAGAATGTTGTAACTATCATTCAGTTGTGCTCATTTCACATACCAGCAAGGTTGTGCTCAAAAATCCTTCTAGCTAGGCTTCAGCAGTACGTGAATTGAGCACTTTCAGATGTACAAGCTGGGTTTTGAAGAGGCAGAGGAACCAGAGGTTAAATTGTCAACATTTGTTGGATCATGGAGAAAGCAAGGGAATTCCAGAAAAATATCTACTTCTGCTTCATTGACCATGCTAAAGCCTTTGACTGTGTGGATCACAATCAACTGTGGAAAATTCTCAAAGAGATGGGAATACCAGACCATCTTACCTGTCTCCTGAGAAACATGTATGCGAGTCTGGAAGCAACAGTTAGAACTGGACATGGAACAACCAACTGGTTCAATATTGGGAAAGGAGTATGACAAGGCTGTATATTGTCACCCTGCTTATTTAACTTCTATGCAGAGTCCATCATATGAAATTCCAGGCTGGATGAATCACAAGCTGGAATCAAGATTTCTGGGAGAAATATCAACAACTTCAGATATGCAAATGATAACACTCTAATGACACAAAGTGAAGAGGAACTGAAGAGCCTCTTGATGAAGGTGAAAGAGGAGGATGAAAAAAACTGCCTTGAAACTTAACATTCAAAAAACTAAGATCATGGCATCTGGTCCCAATCCTTCATGGCAAATAGAAGGCAAAAAATTGAAAGCAGTGATAGATTTTATTTTATTGGGCTCCAAAATCACTATGGACAGTGACTGCAGCCATGAAATTAAAAGGCACTTGCTCCTTGGAAGGATAACTATGACATACTTAGACAGCATATTAAAAAGCAGAGACATCACTTTGCTGACAAGGGTCCATATAGTCAAAGCTATGGTTTTTCCAGTAGTCATGTATGGATGTGAGAGTTGGACTATAAAGAAAGCCCAGTCTCCGAAGAATTGATTCTTTCGAATTGTGGTGCTGGAGAAGACTCTTGAGAGTCCCTTGGACTGCAATATGATCAAACAAGGCAGTCCTAATGGACATCAACCCTGAATATTCACTGGAAGGACTGTTGCTGAAGCTGAAGGTTCAATACTTTGTGAAGAGCCGACTCATTAGAAAAGACCCTGATGCTGGGAAAGATTGAAGGCAAAAGGAAAAGGGGGTGGCAGAGGATGAGATAGTTAGATAGTATCACCAACTCAATGGACATGAATTTGAGCAAACTGCAGAGGATAATGGAGGACTAAGGAGCCTGGCATGTTGCAGTCTATGGGGTTGCAAAATGGAACAACAACAGCAATATGAAGCTTTGTTAAATCAGTATATGCTAATAAATGGCTTACCATTAAATCCTACAATCCTTTTATAAAAAATTTTATATTCTTGAGAACACACCTTAGATAAGTTTTATATTCTGAATATAACCTCTAGAAAATATTATATCCCTCCAGATATGCCATAAATTTCTACTAATTGAATATCAGAATTCATTTTAATATTAGCAATATTTCCATCACAAAATAATATTTTATTAATAAAGCATTAAAAATTAATTTCAACCTCAATTTTCTTTATCTCAGTAAATGGCTCAACCAACCCAGCTTCTGCATTATTAATTTTTTATGTTAAATAAATTTTATACTTGTATTACATTATTTTGTGACTAGTCCTATTATAAATTTTAACTTTGCTTTTAAATCACACATTCATAATTTAGCTCTGTTTTTGACAGTAATATATATTAAAGAGTTCTTGAAATTTATGCAATTTAAGAATTCTGTGATTCATATTTTCCCCCTAGACATGTCTAACCCAATATTTCCAATTTTCTGAGACTTTACTATATATTTATTTATTAATCAATCAAATCACTATTGGAGGAGGACTTTATACAGATACAAATAACATAAACCAAGAAAACTGCAGTAAAAAAAAAAAGATCTATACGGAAGTAAATTTATAAAAATGTGACGTTATTTTCCTGGCTTGTGGAATGTCAGCTTTTTAAAATTTGTAATTTTTTTGTGATTTCCTTTTTCATTCTAAATAAATATTCATACCCAATTTTGTGTGTGTGTGTGTTTTTGTATTTCATTTTCTCATGAGATCTCTCCTACCTTCCCTCTGCTCTCTGACATATATAAGCTTCAGGTCCACACAACCTAAATCCACACAGACTATCTCACATTTATCACATACCTCTCTGAGCATCATTTAATCACTTGCATATTATGGGAGATACGGTCAAATACAGTGTCACCTATTGTATCATTACACTGTTTATAATTATTCTAATGTACAAAGCTGACACTACTAAGGAAAATAAAAACGAAGTTATTGCAGCATTGTCTGCAGTAATTATTCCATCTTTTGAAGCTACTAGCAAACCACACATTACAGAGTTTTGCCAAGATTTTGTATCTGGGGTGCTTATCAAGATTTAGAATCTGTAATCTATTTATTTAGAAAAAGAAAAAATATAACAAATCACAAATCTAAAAACACTACAATATAAGGGAAAATATGTAACAATTCTACATGTAACTTTTGCATACATCTTCACAATTCCCTATTTTCCTTCATTTTTTGGTCTGCTTATTCTTTGTTTCTTCATATGGGAATATTCTGTAATGTCTTTCTAGCAAGAGGACATGAAGATAATTGTCTATAGCATGGTTAATTGAAATTTATTTTGGTAATGCTATGCAATTTGTAGAATTGTCAAATTTGCAAAAACTATAAGGCAATGGCACCCCACTCCAGTACTCTTGCCTGGAAAATCCCATGGATGGAGGAGCCTGGTGGGCTGCAGTCCACGGGGTCACTAAGAGTAAGACACGACTGAGCGACTTCACCTTCACTTTTCACTTTCATGTATTGGAGAAGGAAATGGCAACCCACTCCTGTGTTCTTGCCTGGAGAATCCCAGGGATGGGGGAGCCTGGTGGGCTGCCATCTATGGGGTCACACAGAGTCGGACACGACTGAAGAGACTTAGCAGCAGCAGCATACTTTTCTTTTATACACGAGCTGTTGGAAGGATTTTCCACAGATGAACTTTTGGCTGTCTAGATTTCATGTCTTGTTTTTCCTCCATTCCCACATGCTTTCTTTACTGAGTGCTATAAGACACATGTGACAGAGGGGAAGATGGAATGGGAAGATCAAGAAACTGATGGAAGAAGTCAAAGATGACACAAACAGATGAAGAAACATACCATGTTCTTGGATTGGAACAATCAATATAGTGAAAATGACTGTATTACCCAAAGCAATCTATAGAGTCAATGCAATCCCTGTTAAACTACCAATGGTATTTTTCACAGAGCTAGAACAGATAATTTCACAATTTGTATGGAAACACAAAGACCCTAAATAGCCAAAGCAATTTTGAGAAAGAAGAATGGAACTGGAAGAATCACCCTTCCTGACTTCAGACTATACTACAAAGCTATAGTCATCATGTATGGTACTGGCACAAAGACAGAAATATAGACCAATGGAACAAGATAGAAAGCCCAGAGATAAATCCACGCACCTATGGGCACCTTATCTTTGACAAATGAGGCAGAAATATACAATGGAAAAAAGACAGCCTCTTCAACAAATGGTTATGGGAAAACTGGTCAGTCACATATAAAATAATGAAATTAGAACATTTCCTAATACCACATAAAAAATAAACTCAAAATGTATTAAAGACCTAAATGTAAAAAGAAATGTAGAGGAAAACATAGGCAGAACATTCTCTGACATAAATCACAGCAAGATCCTCTATGATCCATCTCCTACAGTAATGGAAGTAAAAATAAAAATAAATGAATGGGACTTAATTAAACGTAAGAGTTTTGCACAATGAAGGAAACTATGACCAAGATGAAAGACAACCGTTATAATGGGGGAAAATAATAGCAAATGAAACAACTGACAAAGAACTAATCTCCAAAATATACAAGAAGCTCATGTGGCTCAATACCAGGAAAAGCAACAACCCAATCAAAAAGTGGACAGAAGACTTAAACAGACATTTCTCCAAAGAAAACATACAGATGGCTAATAAACACATGAAAAGATGCTCAACGTTGCTCATTATTAGAGAAATTCAAATCAAAACTAAAATGAGATATCATTTCACACTGGTCAAAATGGCCACCATGAAAAAAAAAAAAAGCTTTGACAAACCTAGACACTGTATTAAAAAGCAGAGACATACTTTGCTGACCAAGGTCTGTATAGTCAAAACTATGGTTTTTCCAGTAGTCATGTATGGATGTGAGAGTTGGACCATAAAGAAGGCTGAGTGCTGAAGAATTGATGCTTTTGAACTGTGGTGTTGGAGAAGACTCTTGTGAGTCCCTTGGACTGCAAGGAGATCAAACAAGTCAGTCCTAAAGGAAGCAACCCTGAATATTCATTGGAAGGACTGATGCTGAAGCTGAAACTCCAATATTTTGGCCACCTGATGTGAAGAGCTGACTCATTAGAAAATACCCTGATGCTGGGAAAGATTGAAGGCAGGAGGAGAGGGGGATGACAGAGGATGAGATGGTTGGATGGCATCACCGACTTGATGGACATGAGTTTGAGCAGGCTCTGGGAGGTGGAGGACAGGGAGGCCTGGCGTGCTTGCAGTCCATGGGGTCGCAAAGAGTCGGACATGACTGAGCTAGTGAACATGGCCATCGACAGATGAATGTATAAGGAAGTTGTGGTGCATATACACAATGGAATATTACTCAGCCATAAAAAGGATTTGAGTCGTTCTAATGAAGTGGATGAACCTAGAGCCTATTATACAAAGTGAAGTTAAGTTAGAAAGAGAAAGACAAATATCATATATTAATACATATATGTGGCATCTAGAAGGATAGAACGGATGATTCTACATGCAGGGCAGCAAAGGAGACACAGACATAAAGGACAGAATTTTGGACTCAGTGGAGGAAGGAGAGGGTGGGATGATTTGAGAGACAGCATTGAAACATACACATTACCATATGTAAAACAGAGAGTGGGAGTTTGCTATATGAAGTAGGGCACACTGGTGCTCTGTGACAACCTAGAGGAGAGAGATAGCAAGGGAAGTGGGAGGGGGTTTCAAGAGAGAGGGGACGTCTGTGTACCTATGGCCTGTTCACGCTGATGTATGGAAGAAACAACCATCACAACATTGTTAAGTGATTATCCTCTAATTAAAAGAACTGATTAGAATTAAAATGTCTTACATATGCTAATTCTACCAAAACCTTGACTACATGGTCACCTCACTAAGTGTCTTAGAAGGGATCTATACAAGCGAAGGGCCCTGAGAGCTTAAAATTTACTCTCTTTACTGTGAAATCCACATCTAACAATAGAACTAAAATATAAAATGATCTAAAAATTCTAGTCTGAAACAAATGAAATTTAATTCAATATAAGTAAAATCAAATAGGGTCAAAGTATTAATTTCATAAGCATAAGTCAAGAGGTGCATGGTACTAGTTCAGGGGTTTTAGTGAACCTTCATTTTATTAGGAACCAATAGTATGAAGCAAGCACACAAACAGCATAATAATAGACCACATTAACAGAAATTGTTTCCAGATCATGAGATCTAATAATCCCTTAAAAAGCTGCCTTGGTCAGAAAGCAACTGCAATATTATATCCAATTCTGATGACATAATTTAGGAGGCATAGTGACTGATTAGACTGTATCCAGAATAAGCCATTCAAGCTGGCGAAGACAATTTGAATTCATGGCACAAAATGGAGTGGTTAATGAACCTGAGGATATCAGATGGGTACTTAATGGAACAAGATATTACCTTTAAGTACTTGAGTTGCTGTCCTACAGAAGAGAGTTTTATGCAAAAGTTCTCCTAAATTGTCAAAGTGGACAGGGCTAAAACTAATTTGCATTTTATCTCACGGTAAGAAGTCATTTTCTGATAATACAGTTGTTTGCAATGGACTTGGTCATCCCTTGAATGTCTGCAGGAAGTGAAGTATGGAAAATGGAACAAGATATATATGTTAAATAAGGGGTTTATGTAATGATAACATTTAGGTGGCACTTATACCTTGCCAGGTATTCTTCTAAATACTTGCAAAGGGTGAAGAGCAGGAATAGATGGCTCCCTTGATTTTCCTCTTGTATTTTGTGGTTCTGAGAAAGTGATTTTAAAAGATCATTGCTTTGGCTGACACACTAAGACTTTGCCATATTTTTTCCCCTAGCAATTCCATTTTCATGCCTATTAACAAGCATTTCTGATTAGAATGAGCCATCTTAGTACTTTTAAAATGTTATACATTCAAGGTCTACTTTTGGGAAGAAGTGGGTCAGAGTTCCCCATACTTTTTATATCATCAGTCTTAGTTTAAGACTTTCATATAATGGGTAGGAGTATAGACTCTGAAGCCAGACTACCCGCATCTCAACTTCCCCACTTGAGCTGTGTGTCTTTCTGTGCTTCAGTTTCCTCAACTATAAAATAGGGATAATAATGGGACCACTTCATAGGACTGTTTGGGGGATGAAATCATTTATTCCATGTCAGCCACTTAGAATAGTGTTGGGCACATAGTAAGCATTTCACAGTTTGTTTTAAGAGCTTTAAGTTCTGTTTGCTTCCAATATCTGTCAGTAACATCACTTGTTTCTATTTTTCTCTGCATTCATTCATTTCACATATATTCATAATGAGTGCCTAACACAGACCAGCCCTGTGCTAGGAACAGAGAATTTAGTTATGCACGTGGCAGACACGGTCTCTGACTTCATGAAATTTATAATCGAGCAGATTTTTATGCAGCCAATGTCAAAACAAAGGAAAGACATTTGCTAGTATCTTACCAATCACACTTAATAAAGATAATAAATAGCATTCCCCAAACTTTAATTCTACTAAAATTATTGGCATGTATGTTTGTGTGTTTTCTTTCTTTACCAAACTTTTAAATCAGGACACAAATTAAAAGACAGCAGAGATCAAATGGTCCTACTCAGGACTTCCCTAGTGGTCCATTGTTTAAGAATCTACTTGCATGGCAGGAGACATGGGTTCGATCCTTGGTCCAGAAGATTCCACCTGCCACAGGGCAACTGAGCCCATGTACCACAACGACTGAGCCTGCATGTAGCAGCTACTGAAGCCTGAGCACCTTAGAGCCCTAGAGCTCATGCTCTGCAGCAAGAGAAGCCACCACAATGAGAAGACCATACGCCGCAACTAGAGAGTAGCCCCCGTTTACCGAAATGAAAAAAAAAAAGCCCATGCACAGCAATGAAGACCCAGCACAGAAAAAAAAAAGAAGCCTTACTACCCAATCTCTCCATAATCATCCAGTCTGTCTGGTTATTATTATTGTTGTTGTTGCTATTTTAAACTGTGCCTGTCGTTACAGTTATTATTATTATTATTTTCCTAGTAGATGAAAATTGCTGGGAAAGTGAGAATTGAAAGGATTGGGTTCTGTAACTTTCTCCTCGATGAAGTTCTACCAGAGGATACTACTAATTTTAAGCAATAAAGTGAACCACTGTGATCTATCAACAGTGAAAGGTATGCAAGTAATACTAAGAACACTGGGGTTTATAGCTTCTTGGTTAACCAGTCTTTAGAAAGCCCTCCAAGGGCAATCTCCTTTTTGGTAGAGACCAAATCCTTTCCCAGACTTTAAAACACTGTGGAGTCTTTAAGCTATTATTGGCAAGTTGAGGGATTCTGAGGTCTTCTCAAAAAATGTTACATGCTGCTAATTGAACTGTCCTCTGTTAACACTTTAAGTAGAATAAATAGACTTATGTTCCTGGGATTTGAGCTTGGAATTTCTTGGACTCGTGTAAATGTGAAAGCAGCTACTCAGATCTTAGAGTCATTTCCTTTGTATTTAGAGTTCAAATTGGAAGCTCAGCTTCTAACATGCCTTGGCAAGTTTTTCTTCTCTGAAATTAACACGTTCAGTTTAACACCAGTTAATCAAATGTCATATTACTTTTTATGCTATTAACTTTGTTTTGCTACATACCATGAACATGTGTGCTTAACATTAAATTTGAATTGAAGTGTTATTTCGGAAAGAGTTTTTTCCTCTTCTTTCCTCATTTCTTGAGTGAAACCATGGTTTTGTGGCAAAATTGCTATGACAAACCTGTGATTTTCATTAAAAATTTTAGTGACATTCTTTCCTAATTATAAGTATAGAGTGAATGGGTCCAAGAATTTGTGTACCAATTTCAAAATGTCAGCTACACCCTTGTTTTCATCTGTTTGCTCAAGCCAGTTGGATTCTTTGAGATCTTGAAAGAAACACATTTTCTTTTGATTACTAACAGTGCAGCAGACTTGTTAAGTGCATCAATCAAGCAAGTCAATCCAATCCAGACCCCAACTTTAGACTGCTAATGTACATAGAAAGGGTCTTTTAATTAAAAATAATTATTGTGGTAAGATACACATAACAATAAAAACTTACCATTTTAATCATTTTTTAAGAATGCACTTTAGTGGCATTAAGTACATTCACTTCGTTGTGCAACTGCCACCACCACTACCATCCATCTTTAGAGCTTTTTCATCTTCCCAAACTGAACCTCTATCCCCATTAAACAGTAGCACCCTATTTCCCCTCCTTCCAGCTCCTGGCAACCACCATTCTACTTCCTGTCTCTATGATTTTGAATATATTAGGTAATTCATGTTAATGGAAGCATATCATGTTTATCATTTTGTGTCTGGATTGCTTCACTTGAGCATAATATCTTCAAGGTTCACACATGTTGTAGTGTGTGTCAGAAGTCCCTTCCTTTTTTAAAGGCTGAGTAATATTCCATTGTTTGCATGCCACATTTTGTTTATCCATTCATCAGTTCACGAACGTGTGGCTGGCTTCACCTTTTGGTTATTTCTAATAGTGCTGCTCTGAATATGGGTGTACAAATATCTTCCCAGGTCCTTGTTTTCAATTCCTTCAGGTGTATACCCAGAAGTGAAATTACTGGGTCATATAGCAATTCTATTTTTAAATTTTTTGTGGATCCATAGCAGCCACACCACTTTTTACATTCCGACAGTACACAGGGTTCCAATTTCTCCTCCCCCCAACCAACACAGGTATTTTCTAAACAGTCATTTTAATAGACACAGAAGGTTTTTAAAAAAATATTGGTATACTATTGCGGCTTTTTATATGTATAAAAGATTATAAAATTGAATATTTATTACTGTATATAAGTGGAAATATCAAATTTCCTAATTATAGGTTCTTATTTTCAAGTTTTCTAATAAATTTGTATTAGTATTCTAATAAATACAGTATTCTAATAAATAACACATCTTAAGTGTAATAGAATAACAGACTCATTGAATTACAATGTCCAAGAAGTTGAAGGAAGAAAAAATAAGACAGCGGAAGATCTACAAATTGAGCTAGAAAACTCATTCCAAGTGGTATTTAAAATGTACCAGTTAATGGTTGAGTGTTTGGGTGTTTTTCAAAGCACACAGAATATGTTAATGATGATGACACTTTGTTAACTTCCATTAAATAAAAGAGAAAGACCTTAATCACCCACTTTTTTTTTGAAGTCAGAACGTGTTCAGTGATGTTTGATTTTTGAGTTATATAGTTAAAACTCTATAGCTGTGGTTTTGCGAACACATTCAGCATATGACAACACATTCCTATGTTTATGCTCTTTTTTTCCCCCCTCGGGCTTTTCACCATTTTCAAGGTTCATTACCCTGACCCGAACTCCCAGTTTTGCCCTGGTAGAAAGTGGATTACTTCATTAGCAATCCAGAAGTGCCAGGTGAAAATCTATCTAACATCTACCTCTCTGGAACAAATATGTCCAGGTTACTGGTAATATACACATGTGGTATCGTTTTTCCATTATTTGGAACATACAGAACTAAATTAATAACAGTTCTTACAAGACCCTGGGGGTTTGTGTAAAAGAATTTTGATCTCCTTAGGAAGGGCTCACCAGTACTCTCAGGAGAGATGCACTTGACTTTTGACCTCTTTTCAAAGGCACCTGTGTGAGCTTTTAAAATCCACTACCACCAATTATCCACTTTCAACCTGAAGTGTTTAAACCTAGGGCCACATTAACTGAGCTTAGCACATAGCCATGTCATCGTAGACTTCCTGATGTGAGGCGATGTCTTGACATAGTTAAAAGGGAGTTTAGGGATGGGGCATGAGATTAATCAGGTCCTCCTACTGACAGCTTCAAACAAAGAAGCCTTTTAGCCACCTGGTTTGTGTCTCTCACACCTGCATTCAGATTGCTGGGACAAAGCTTTGTACCATCGCCTTGATCCCCATTCTTTTCGGGTACTTGTTTGTGGCTGCGTTGCTTTGCTTAATGGCTCTTTCCAAAAGACAGTCTAGAAGATGCAAATAAACAGCTTTGTCTTTCAGGAAAAGCAGTGCTGGGAGAACTGTAGCCATTTAGAAAATCAGTTCATAATGGGCATTTGAAATGCTGTGTCTCGACACAGATGCATAGAACAGTCCTGTGGACTCTGAGGGAGAAGGTGAGGGTGGGACGTTCTGGGACAATAACATTGAAACATGTATATTGTCATATGTGAAGCGGAACACCATTCCATGTTCCATGCATGGGACGGATGCTCAGGGATGGAGCGTTGGGATGACCCAGAGGGATGGGAAGGGGAGGGAGGTGGGAGGAGGGTTCGGGAGGGGGAGCACATGTGAACCCATGGCTGATTCATGTCAATGTATGGCAAAAACTACTACAATATTGTAAAGTAATTAGCCCCCAACTAAAATAAATAAATAAAATTAAAAAAAAAATGAAATGCTGTGTCTCTTTCTTGAAGATTTTGGAAAGGAGGCCACAGCTCACGGTATATTGGAGTGACGTACATCATTCTTTCTTCTGCTACCATTTTCTTGGAAATTTAAACCAGGGTGAATATAGATTTCTCTCTCTGTGCTTCACATCCCTGTTGGTTGGCTTCTTTGGCAGTAAACGTGGCTTTAATTTTAGTCTCTGAGCTTATTAAATTTTTAAATTTTTTACTTATGGTGCAAAAGACTTAAGCATGGTAGTACTAAGTTATTCTAGCATACCAGGAGAGTAACTCTGTGAAAGTAAGATTCCAGTTGTCTAGCACAGCCTGTTAGCCTTCACACACTGCAGTTTCAACAACAGCCTGTGTCTGCCTTGTTCACTGTAACCAAGTAATGCAGAAATATTAGAGGCCTAGTTGACTTCATATTCTATGCCTGGTTTAAATCACTGATGTTGTAAGATCTGGCCATGGACTAAAAAAAAATTCCAAATGTTTTCTGGTTCTAGTTTTTGATTTTTTTTCGTATGAAAAGTAAAACCATACAGGATTTCTTGATTGCACAATGAAGCACAGTTTCAGGGCCATGCTAATAATTTATCCCAGTTTAGCCTTAACAGAGTTGTGCAATGGCTATTTCAGATATACTCATCCAAGCCATTTGATCTCAAGGTTCAAGGGTCATTTTGCTGAATAAAGAGTGGAGTCTATTCTTCAGCTTGTGTTTGGCAGGTAAGGCAACCTGCTACTCTCATATGGAGAACTGAATTTCTTTAAATTTCTGTTTTCCACTGTTTTATCTGCTACATTTCCCCCAGTAGCTATCTGGGGCTAAATCAATAGTAACTGTGGTATTAATAATAATAATGAGAACAGCAACCAGACACAATAACAACAAGAATATGTGTCAGTATGTACTATGTACCAGGTATGATGCTAAAGATTGCATGTGTTTCAGCTCAGGCACTTCTATAAGTAACCCTTTGAGGGAGATACAATATGCAGTTTAGTGATGGGGAAACTAAGGCCCACAGAGGAAAGTGGCCCAAAGTCACACATCTCTTAAGAGGGAGAGCCAGTTTCTGAACCCTGGCATTCTGATTCTAGAATCCATGCTCTTAATTAGAGTACTGTCAGAAAATTCCCACATCTGTGCTAACTAGCATATCTACATTTTATATTTAAGAAATTAGTAGAACAAGGGGCAACTGCTAGAGATTGTGTGGAACAGTTTGGAGGATCCTTGCTTTCTAGTCTCGATTTTATATGAAGTGAGGAGAAAGGAATGTGATGCTCCTGCCTACCCCACATGCACCCTTGATGATAACAAAAGTTCCTTTCTAATACCGTGAACTTGAATTAATAGATGTGAAATAATCATTTCCTTTCCACTGATTTTGGAAACATTGGTTTCTCAAGTCTTCTATTGGAATGTAAGTGGTGTTATAAAAAGGTTGCCAGGGTGATGTTTGCAGATTGATGACAACTATTTATAGTTTTATAGTGTTTTTAAGTTGGTGATCTATCTTATTTTGCAGTTAATGTCTCCCATCTCCGAAAGTGGGAGGAGTCCGCACAACCTGGGGAAGGCTGCTGAGAAGAAAACCGGTTCCGTGCATGTGTGTTAATGTCAATCTGTTTTCAATTTTTAGGGCTGGGCTCAGCTCTTTCTACTTCTGTTTCACAAAGAAAATGTGGTGGGAGAGGCACTTCCAGTAACAAACAGGTGTACCATGTCTGAGGCAGATTTGCCCAGTGACACACTCTTTGTGGTGGGGTTTTTGTGCAGACACAAATGGGTATCAAATGGACACTATAGAGGTCACCAAAATGATGCTTCAGGAAGCCAGAGGGGAAGGGAGACAATTGCCATTTCAGTCCTGCTGTAGATTTAAATCACCATCAGATTTGTTCCCCAAATCTTCCTTTGCCTGCCACGCCCCCCACTTCCCATCAGCAAATTAACAAGCCAAGAAAGGAGTTTAGAAACCAAAGCTGGAAAGACCTCTAGGTCAAGTCCTCCATTCTTTGTCAAGCCAGGGTCAGCCTCCTCACCCCTTGAGCCCTTTCTAGTTTTTCCTCTACTTGAAATTTCTCAAGCCTACATTTTCCTTTTTTTACCTTTATCGCATTACTTCTAGTTACAATCTCTTTTGTCATGTCAGCTAATTCACCTCTGTCCTTTGCAGATGACTATACCATCTTTAGTCCCTCCTTGGATTTCTTTCTTTTATTTTCCCTCCTAGTAAGTCTACCCCTCTGGTCATCCAGTAATTCTTTTTGACTTGCTCCGAACTCTACACGCTGTTCATCTTTCTCCCTGTGAGGTCCCCAAAACTTGAATGGACCCTCCTGAGAGTGGTTTCACCCTGGACTGTGTAAGGAAGCCAGTATTACCTCTCTTTCTTAATATGGACTAATTTTGCCTGCATCTTCAAAAAGTGCTCTAAGAGTTTACTTTGGCTATGAGATTGCCTTTATAGAGAGGAATCTTATTTCATTATTTATAATCTTTCATCTGTGCCTGGGAGTACACTACTCTCTAAATCAGCACTGTCCTATAGAAATGGATAATAATTTTAAAAAATGGACATGTAATTTTAGATTTTTTAGTAGTCACATTAAGAAAAGTAAAAAGACATGTGAAATTAATTTTAATGGTATTTAACTTGATATAACTAATTATTTCCAAATGTAATCAATATTAGAAATTATTAATTGGATATTTAAATTCATTTTTCTACTAAATCCTGGAAATTCTGTAGGTGTTTTACCCTCATAGCACATCTCAATTTAGATACTATGTATTCCTTAGCAGTATAGTATTTGGTCTGTATTTAGATTTCATAAAATTGACTATTGAAGAAGTAGATTTACATAGCAAGTTGTTTTGAATATACTTGAAAGTTCTCCAAGAACTGAATTATTAGCTTTTTAATTTAAATTGTAGCTAATTAAAATGAAATGAAGTTGAAATTCAGTTCCTCAGTTGCAATAGCCACATTTAAAGTGTTTGGATGTGACTGCTGGCTGCCACTGTGGACAGCAGAGCTCTAAGTCTATTATAATCCTAAGAACTTCCGTCTTACAAGTAGTTCAGCTCTCATTTCTCTAAGGTGAATCTCACTTTTAGATTCTTGATCACACAAACTTTTTGGAGGAAGGAGTTACTACTTTTGTTTCTCCCTCTGATTTCGATGAGGCATCCATCCACTTCACTGGGGGTTTTTGTAATATACATTCTCGTATGTTAGAATGCAAGTGGTATGGTTTTTAAGTGCATTATGCTAAGAACTATATAATTAATAAGCATCATGAAGAGATCTTAGAAATCAGAAAGGAAAAGACCTGTAAGATATGTAGGTTTGAAAATAGTTGCCTGGTTGTTGCTTTATACTGAAATACAAATATGCTTTCTATACTTTGTCATAGCAATGCCAATAAAGCTTACAGAATAAATGAGGTGACCTCACAGGGTCCATCAACATCTGTGTAGCTTAGGCAAAGAACATTAAATCTTACTGCTTTGCTGACCTCTGCATCACACACTTATTAACCTAATAATTCAGATGGTGTTGTAGGACTCAAATCATGACAAGAAATATTCTTTCAAATCAATGCTTTGGAACAGAAACAATTTAAAGTGCTGGGGGGTTCCTAGTGACCCCAAAGAGGCACCCTGAAATTTATATTATAAATAGAAGAGTCTGTATCAAAAAGTGGGGCTGGCTTTTACCCTGGAAAGACTTAATAAATTTGGCTTCATTAATGCTATCATACTAGCTGATTAATACTATTAATCAAAACAGTTCCGTGTCTCTGTCCTTCCCCTGAACCTGGGTCCTGCTTTTTCAAAGGACATTTACTTGATTCAAAGCGAGCGGAACTTTTAGCTTATCTATTTTCTTAAGAACTGTTTCTCAACTTCCCCTTGAACCTCTCTTTCCATTCTTACATGCAAATCTCCTTTCTTCCCATTACACAAGTGTGCACACGGCAAACACTTTTCCTAAATTGATAATTCACTTGTTTTCTTTGCAGTTCTGTGGCTCCTGTGGTCTCTGTGTTCTCCATCTCCTTCACATTTTAGGTTTTAAACTTGCTTTCAAAATATTTCACAGGGTTTTTTTTTTTTTTAAATTAAAGCTTCAACATACTAAAAATCAGAGGAAAATAAGAGGAGACAGTGGCTGAAGGTGCCACAATTTGGTCTGTGAATTCAAAGTGCCTGTGAATGCATTTTGGAGTGATTTGCTCTATCACGAGTCCTTTGCAACATTCAAAGTGGACACTGAGCAACAGGATGTTTATTTAACATGGACACCTCAATATCTGTGAGTCTGTATGTTTGGAAAACTTTGGCTTTTTCTGCAACAAGAAACCATTTTATTGCAGATCTCTCACCTCCCTTGCAATTCCTTCAACTCGATTTTTCCCCTCCAGCTTCCCGCGATGGTCTTGAAATTACCAGTGTTTCAGCTAATAACAATACTGCTTCAGATGTATTTGATATCTACCAGTTATGAAATTACTTTAAAAACACTATCTTATTTCAAATTCACAGCAACCTTTGAAGGGTGTGTTCAGGAAAGACAGATACAGTTATTTCCATTTGTTAGGTAAGAAATGAAAGACTAGCAGCTAATTCGCCTGCCTCAAGACACCCAGAGGAGCCAAGTTCTTTTGATTAGAAGCCCATTTCTGTTTTCATCCATCCATTCATTCATAATCTTTTTCCAAAGGGTCTGGACATAACTGTTTCTCAGCTTCACAACATTTTCTCTACACTGTACCGCTATGAAAGAGACCCCATTCCCATTTTATATGGTATCCTTGTAGGATAACGTCTACAATCCTTGCTAAGGGATGAGCCCAGAAGAATCTCCACTTTACTAGGCTATCAATTGCAGGGGCCTACTTGAATTTCACTCTTGGGTAACTATGGATGAATTTCATTCTACACTGAATTAGTTTATCTAAACCTTTTTTCAAGATGCCCAAAAATGTGGTTTGTCCTAAGCACTAATGTGAATGAGTAAATTTTCTTCCTGTATTTTAGTTCAAAACAAATCTGTGGGTACATTCACGTTATTTGGAATGGTAGATTAAAAGCACTGATTTTTATTCACTTTGTAGTTCTACCCACATGCAATTCAGATATATGCAGATAATTGTTTAATAGGTTATCCTTCTGTATTTGCTTACGTTTTAGTGCAGTGAATCACATATTTTAAATTAAATTTTGTTACCCTGACTTATATGTAAAATATAGAACAAAACTCTTAATAAATTTGAATTCTGCCATTGTCATCACTGAAGAGGCAAGGGCTCACTCAGGGTCTTTCCTTAACAAATATCTGAGGCAGGTAATGCTGTAAATAGGCCATTGGATGAAACATTTGAAAACTTTAAAGTGCTAATCATACACATTTGAGCATCATTGTTAAGGAGAAGTGACCCCCATATAAGGGAAAGTGGACTGAGAGTCAGACGATCTGACTTTGGTAGATTTATCTAACTTCTTTGAGCATCAGTTTCCATCTGTTCTACTTTTATTTATTTTTTCACATTAATGTGTGATAGAAATAATTTTAAGTCCAATGGTCTGAAAGTCACTTGGAAGCTGCAGTTTTATTGTCATTTTTTTTAAAAGTTAGCTTTATTCTCTGGATATTTTAAAAATATTTATTTATTTTACTTGACTGCACCCATCTTAGTTGCAGTATCTGAGATCTAGTTCCCTGACTAGGGATCAAACCCCTACCTCCCGCTTTGGGAGCATGGGGTCTTAGCCACAGGACCACCAAGAAAGTCCCTGTCTGGGTATTTGATATTTTTAGATTGTTCAGTGATTCCTTCTCCCCACCCATCACTATCCCATCTTAATTACTTTTATTTATAATGCAACATTTGTATATTTTTAAAGCTTAAATTTAGACCAATATTCAATTAGTATTTACTCACCACTCCCAGAGTTTCCCAATTAATCAGGTACAAGGGATCTGTGGAAATTATTTCTTTGTTGCTATGAAACTGCTTGGCTTCCTCAGTGTACTTCTCAGAGCTCAGGTCACATTAAGAAGGTCATTCCTCCGGCTGGCATTACGTATAAATAGTGAATTCTAGGATTGGCAAATTCAATATCTCTTCCATTTTTTAACTTAAAAAGAAAATATTTCAAAATGCTTTTGTAATACCATTATTTACCATGACCAAGTGGGATTTATCCCAGAAATGCAAGGCTGGTACAACCTCCAAAAAATCAATCAATGTAATTTATCAATAGAATAAAGGGGAAAAAGTCCACATGACTACATTAATGGATGCAGAAAAAGCATTTGACAAAATCACATGTCCTTTCATGATTAAAAACACATAGCAAACTAGGGATAGAAAGGAACTTCCTTAACTTGATAAAGAGCATCTACAAAAAGCCTAGAGTTAATATAATTCTTAACGGTGAAAGACTCTCTTCTCATCATTTCTATTGACAATTGTACTGGAGAATCTAGCAAGGTCCATTTAAAAAGGAAAGAAATGAAATGCATCTGAATTGGAAAGGAAGAAGTAAAACTTTGTTACCAGATGACATGATCTTGTACATAGAAAATCCTGTATCATACCTGGTGTGCTGCAGTCCATGAGGTCGCAAAGAGTCAGACATGGCTGAGTGACTGAGCTGTAGGAATCAAAAAGAAGAAAATAAGAAACTAATATGATGTAGTATGTTAATTATACCACAAAAATACAAAATCAAACAAAACCCCTAACCCCAGATAGAACAAATGAATAAGTTTGACAAAGTTGCAAGATTCAAGATTACTATTCAAAAATAAATAGAATTTCAATATAAGGCAATGAACATTATTAAAATAATATTAGGGAAAAATTCCATTTATAATAGCATCAAAAATAATAAAATACTTCGGTAGAGGTTTAGCAGAAGTCCAAAATTTGCATTCTAATAAATACAAAGTGTTGTTGAAGGAAATCAAATAACTAAATAAATGGAAAGGCATTCTGTATTCATGGATTGGAAGATTTAATATTATTAACATCCTCAAATTGATGTATAGACCAATTTAGTCCTTATCAAAATTCCAGTAGCTTTTTTGTAGAAATTAACAAGGTGAGCCTAAAATTCATATGGGAATGCAAGAGATCCAGAAAACAAAGTTGGAGGACTCCTACATAGTGATTTACTTACTGCAAAGCTACAGAAATCAAGGCAATGTACTACTCACATAAGACAGACATATCAATCAATTAAATAGAACTGAGAATCCAGATCTTAAAACTCTTATGCTTGTGATTTTTGACAAGGATGCCAAAACTGTTCAATGGAAGAAAGGTAGTCTCTCTTTGCTGGGGCAACTGGAAATCCATAGGCAAAAGAATGAATGTAGATTTCCTTCCTTATGTGTGCTCAGTCACATAGTAGTGTCCGACTCGTTGTGACACTTTGGACCTGAGCCTGCCTGGCTCCTCTGTCCGTGGAGTTTTTCGGGCAAAGATACTGGAGTGGGTTGCCATTTCCTCCTGCAGGAGATCTTCCAAAGATCAAACCAGAGTCTTTTGCATCTCTGCATTGCAGGCAGATTCTTTACTGCTGAGCCATTGGGGAAGACCTCCTTTCTTATACTAACCCCCAGATTAACTCAAAATGGATACAGACCTAAATGTAAGAACTAAAACTATTAATGAAAACACAGCAGTGAATATTTATAACTTTGGCCTGGGCAAATCTGACACTGAAGTACAAGTGACAAAGGGAAAAAATAGATAACTTGGACTTGAAAATTTTCATTCTGCAAGTGATAGCATCAACAGAGTAAAAAGGCAACATGGATAATATTTGTACATCATATGTCTGATCAGGGACTTGTATCTAGAATATATGAAAAGCTCTTACAATTCAGTTAATAAAAAGACAATAATTTAAAAATGAGCTAAAGTTTTGAAAGATATTTCTCCAAAAACGATACTCACGCAGGAACTGAACACATTAAAGGATACTAAAAATCTTTAGCCATAATGGAAATGCAAATCCAAACTATGAGATGCTATTGCATACCCAGTAGATGGCTATAATAAAAACACATATAATAGCAAGTGCTGACAAGGATGTTGAGAAGTTGGAACACTCATATATTGATAGTGGAGATATGAAATGTTGTAGACACTTTGGAAAACAGATTGGCAGTTCCTCAAAAGATTAACTGTCGAGTTACTATATTACCCAGCAATTCAACTCCTACCTAAACACCCAAGAGAAAGCACAATATATATCCACATAAAATTTTGTACACAAATGTTTATAGTAGCATTACTCATAATAGTCAACAGTAGAAACTATCCACATGTCCATCAACTTATGAATGGAAAAAATAAAGTGATGTGTGCTCAGCCATGTCTGACTCTTTGTGAACTCATGGACTGTAGCCCGCCAGGCTCCTCTGTCCGTGGGATTCTCCAGGCAAGAATACTGGAGCGGGGTTGCAATTTCCTACTTCAGGGGATCTTCCCGATCTAGGGACTGGGCCTGTGTCTCTTGTGTCTCCTGCATTGGCAGGCGGATTCTGTCACCATTATGTCACCTGGGAATATGTTCATATAATAGAATATCATTTAACAACAAAAAGAAAGAGAAATCTGACATATGCTATAACATGAATGAACCTTGAAAACATTATGTTAAATGAAAGAAGTGAATCACAAGAGACCACATATTGTATGCTGCTGCTGCTGCTGCTAAGTTGCTTCAGTCATGTCCGACTCTGTGCGACCCCCTGGACTGCAGCCCACCAGGCTCCTCTGTCCATGGGATTTTCCAGGCAAGAGTACTGGATTGGGGTGCCATCGCCTTCTCCGACATATTGTATAATTCTACTCATATGAATGTCCAGGATAAGGAAACTGATAGAGAAAGAAAGCAGATTAGTGGTTACCTAGGGCTGGGGTAGTTGGGGTGGGGTGAGGTGGGGGATGGGGATTGACTCTAAATGAATACAAGGTTTCATTTGGGGACAATGAAAATGTTCTAAAATAGATGGTATTGATGGTTGCACAACTTTGTGACTGTAAACTGTACTATAAACCACTGAATTGTACACTTTAAAGGAATGGATTTGATTCCTTGTGAATTATACCTCAAACAACTTTTAGGGTTAAGGTGGATGGATCAAGGTAAGGTTGTCTCAGTTCTACCAATTTGGAGAACATGTTTCAAAAACATGGTTTTTGAAGCCAAACATTTTCACAGAAAAGCTGAACTTTGGGGTAGGAGGGAACATGACAAAAATGAAAAGGAGATTCCAACTAGCTTACATAGCCAGGGAAGAGGATCCCCTTAGTAGAAATATCCCCTTAGGGGAATTAAGAATTAAGGTGCCTAAATGGCTGAAGGGGGTGAGGGAGAGAAATCTAAAATGAGTGTGTATGTGTGTGGATGCTAAGTTGCTTTAGTCGTGTCTGACTCGTTGCGACCCTCTGGACTACAGCCTGCCAGGATCCTCTGTCCATGGGGTTCTTCAGGCAAGAATGAATACTGAAGTGAGTTGTCGTGCCCTCCTCCAGGGAATCTTCCTGGCAGGGATTGAATCCCTGTCTCTTATGTCTCCTGCACTAGCAGGCAGGTTCTTTAACAGTAGATGTGGACTGTTTGCAAAAGAAGTTCCCAAAGTCTGTTGAATTTGGGTGACAGGAAAAAAGAGAAATGAACCCTTCACCTTGGAGAAAGTGTACAAAGCCTGGGAGGAGAAACTGAAGAGAGGAGATGAGCTTTGCAGTTTGCCCATTGTTGTATTTCTCTAGAGCCCTGTCTTTCCCAGCTTGCTTTTAGATGGGTGTTGCCATCTCTGTGGCCTCCTCACGGAGTCTTGTGCAGCTCTGGAAGGAGGTGCTCCAAGAAGGTTCTTGGGGAGTCTGGTTGACATAGTGGTCGTAAATACACTTGAGAAACTGGGTTTCATCAGCAACACTCTGAGCAGCCGGGTACAAACTCTGGATGGATGTTGTGCAAATGTTTGGCAGAAATACGGACTTTCCTTACTTTTAGGCATATCTGCGGCTTTTTGATACTGTAAACAACTGACACAGCCATGGAGGAGTAGTGTATCTGAAATTGTTTATACAAAAGGATTCCATCTGTCAGTCTGTTTACAGTTCACATGTGAATGGGCAAAACCCTCATAATAACCCAGCAAAAAAAAAAAAAACAATCTGGGATTTGCTGCAAATAATGGTTTCAACAGGGTGTACTGAGAGTGTTCTTCCTCCTCTAAGAGCCGCTTGCTTAGAAATTATGTTTCTTGAGGACTTTATGGCAATTTGGTGTCCTTTAAAATTAAAAATTGGGACGCTGGGACTTGCATTTGGGGTTTCTGTACATCAGATTGTTCAGTGCTCTACAAAACCAGGCAAGAGAATTGGACCAGAAAAGTGTTTTGCCTGAGGCAAGGTCAGATGCTGACATGAAAGCACTGAAAAATCTTCACCATAAAAGATCTTATGAGTCCCTGGCGTAAGGGAGTCCTGCTTAGTTTGTCCTTTAATCCTTCTTTTTGGTCCTCTTAGAGTAATGTTGTTACTAAGCATTTGCAGCTCCTAACCCCTGTAGCCGGACCACTTCGTTTGGTTCATCTCCCTAGATGTGGCCAGAGATGTAGGCGCAGAGAAAACACTAAAATAGCAACAGGAGTGTTTGTGTTGTGACTTGCTAATGGTGTCTGGGTTTTTATTCTGAAGAACATGTTCTTTTAAACTTGTCTGTAGTTATTTAATGTGGAGTATCATGATTTAAACCTTCACTGGGTATGAGGTTTCGAAAATGAAGCCATTCAGTGAATGAGACAAAAAGGTTTTCAATTTAAAAATTTTGTTTGAAAAGATAGATGAATAATCATAATCACAACTCAAAATTTTAATCATTTGCCCACATGAAAAAAAGATCATCAAAGAAATAATTGTGCCTGGAAAATGAAACATGAGGGGAGATCTGCCTTCAAGTCACCTTCGGAATTACTTATCTGTACATGTCATATTGTATGTTTTCTTTTTCCTTTTGGCTTTCCTATAAAATCTCAACATAGACTGGAAATATCCTCCCTTAGTGATGTTTTCGAGAATATTATTACCTCCTCCATCCAGGCATTTTTCCTAGTATCTAATCTAATACCCATGTATTGCTTATTTGGCATACATTCTTTTAGTTCTTTTTTGTTAACAGAAAATTATTTTTTAAGTTATTTAATTTATATTGGTTCAAGTCTTCCTTTCTTGCTGAATTGTACTCTTGGCAGATGATAAATCCTTAACTTTATAGCATCACTGACATAGAAAAGATTCAAGCACACGAACCTCATTCAGGTTAATGAGAATTTTTCCTGGAAATATCCTTTGAATTAACTGGATAGTTTAGCATGTCAAAATAGCTTTATCTTCCTCTCATTCTGTTTTCTTTCTTTCTTCCCTTTTATTTCCATTCTTTCCACCATTTATTCCTATTCTTCTCACCTTTCTTCCCTACACAGTAATACATTGAGGCCCTTCCTTGTGATGGGCACTAACCATCACCCAACCAAAGGTTCTGTCAAGTGGCTCCTAGTCTGATGTGTTAGACATTTAAGCACATCAGAGCTTGGATCTATCAATCACAGCTAAAGCTGAGCTTACAGGTTGAGAATAGCCATTTATTTTGTAACATATGCCTTATCTCTCTGGTGGCTCAGAGGATAAAAAATCTGTCTGCAATGCAGGAAACCTGGGTTCGATCTCTGGATCAGGAAGATTCCCCTGGAGAAGGAAATGGTAACCCACTCCAGTATTCTTGGCTGGAGAATTCCATGGACAGAGGAGTCTGGTGGGCTACAGTTCATAGGGCTGCAAAGAGTTGGACACAAACGCCCACACTATCCTCAATCCAGAGCCTCTCAAGGTATATTCTGAGTTTTTGTAAGTCATTATTATCAGAATAAAGGAAAAGGGGCTAAGTGGAGTAGAAGAAAGGGAAAAAGAGGGAAGAAAAGGAGATACATATTCAACTAGGAAGAAAAAAATAATCTGGCTTCCTTGACTGGCTAAAACTGAGGTCATTATCTTCTCTCCTTAGGATTCCTCCCCCAGCATTTATTACCTACTTGCCACATAGTAACTGGGAACCATCTATGACTTTTCTCTCTAGCACATCACTCCATCATGTATCCTGCAAATTTTGCCTCCTGAAATTGTTCTTCATCTCTCCTCTCCAGCGAATCCTATTACAACTTCTAAATTCAGGTTTTCACCCTCCTTCATGGATTCTACTGACCATCCTCTAATTATTCTCTTTGTCTCAATATTCTTCTTCTTTAATCCATCCTTCATTCTTTTCATAAAACCCCTCATTGCCTGTAGCAGTTTCTCAATCTTTTCTGACTAATTTTCCCTTTTAAAATTATACAATCTCTTAATAGTTCTTGGAGGTTCTTTAAAAAATGATGTTATAATGTGTGTGCTATACAATAATGGAGCTATTTTAGGTAAATCGAATCTTATTTTAGCTTATTTTATTATCAGTTTCATTTTGATTCCAGTCTCAATAATATTCATAATATATAGACTGCTGAAGCAAGCACAATATATAGACACATTTCCTATTCCCTATTTCACAAGTGATGCATGTGATTTAATTTTCTTCCCAGCAAATTATGTAGTAAAAAGTATGCAAGTGAAAGTGTTAGTCACTCAGTTGTGACTGACTCTTTGTGACCCCATGGACTGTAGCCCTCCAGGCTTCCCTGTCAATGCGGTTTCCCAGGCAAGACGAGTGGGTTGCCATTCCTTTCTCCAGGGGATCTTCCCCACCCAGGGATCAAACCCAGGTCTTCTGCATAGAAGGCAGATTCTTTACCAACTGAGCCACCAGAGATAGTGTAAGGCAAACACCCTGAAAATACCATTGTACTTGGAAAGAAGACAAAGGTACAGGAAAATATAAGTTGAAATTTAATTGTTTAATGGTATAAAAATAGATAAAAATGCTTTTACTATCCATTGTTTGTAATTCTTGCCTTTGTGCTTAAATGGTGTAATTTTATGATTTTTCTGTTTTACTTTTAAATCTAAATCTGGGAGAAGATTTGAGGTTGCCATTTGCAAGAGTTTCTGCACAAATAATACCTTTCAAATATGGATAGTCTTTATTGTCAGCAAAGGAAAGCTATATCAGGTAATAATTGTCATTAAATTTTCTTGTAACTTTGAAGTACTAGGAATTTTTTTACATATATAAAAACTATGATGAAATGAATATCCTTTGTGAATCTGATGAAGATAAATTGAGTTGAATTTGTAGAATTATTATTTTTATTCTTCTAATTATTGTTATAATTTTAACATCAGGGTTCCTTATGCTTTTGAAACTTGAAGATCAATTATGAATATTCATATGAATATATGAATTATTCATATAGTATTCATATTCATATATGTTTATGAGTTATTAATATATGATTAAACAAATAAGAAATTGTAAGGCGTTAAGATCCCCCATAGTGTCAAAAATATAAAAATAATAATGGTTAATATCTTTTAGAATGTTCATGAAAGAAAGAAAGTGAAAGTTGCTCAGTCATGTCTGACTCTTTGCAACCCCATGGACTAGACAGTCCATGAAATTCTCCTGGCCAGAGTACTGGAGTGGGTAGTCTTTCCCTTCTCCAGGGGATCTTCCCAACCCAGGAATCAAACTGAGATCTCCTGCACAGCAGGTGGATTATTTGCCAACTGAGCTATCAGGGAAGAACAGCTTAATTCCTCCTCAAAATCTCAAAAAGAGGTGATTACTGGCATTTCACAAACAAAAAGACAGAGATTCAGAGAAGTTAAGTAACTTGCATGAAATCACATAGCTAATAAGTGATGGAGTTGTGTTCCCAGTTTGATTCTAGAGCCCACACTCTTAACCATGCTGTTTTATTGCCACCTGCCGAGTAAGTTCTAAGTCCTCACTAGATGAATACGTGGAGGCTCTTGAATGATTCTGTTTAAAAGGGGAAAAAAGTAATTTTATTTTCTGATTAAAAGCAAAAGTAAAATTGGAGGAGAACCTTGCTACCATTAACTTCAATTAATTCCTTGCACATTCTTGCTGTAGTTCCCCTCCGAGGTTCTGCTCACCCTGTGCCTTCAACCTGGTGTGCCTTCTGTTCCTCTCCTGGCTTGGCTAACTGACTCATTCTTTAACCCCTCCTCTCCTTCAGGGAGACTTTCAGGCTCCTTCTCTTCCTCTCTTACCTGGGTGAGAGGACCCTAACTTTCTCTGAGTTCTGCAGCACACTTTCCTTACCCGTCATGGACTTTCTGTAGTCATCTGCACCCCACCGCCCATCAGGACCACCACCATTTCTGTCTAAGGCTGGAAATTTGTTTACTAGAATCACTTCCCCTGTACAGCTCCAGATTTGACCTTGCCAATGAGAGTACCTCATGAGATTTGGGAGTGGAGGTGAAGTGGAGATCACTGTTCTCAGTAAGGTGTGGGATCAGGCATGGCAGCTTGCCAGCCCTCTCCCTGAGCCCCCAGTCTGTGCTTGTGCGGGCTTCACACACCCCTCTGAAGGTTCCCCCTCTGAAGACTCCTGGAGAGCTTGGTTCCTCCATCCACACTCAGGTGCTCAGTTTGCCATCTTCACTGTCAATCTCTTGACCCTCAGGAAAAGCTTTCCTGGTGTCTACTCTCCTATCTCTTCTAGTAGGCCCGTCATCCCCTAATTTTATATTAACGTTTTTATACAGTGAGATTGGCTTCTGTATCACACCTTGACTGATATGGCATCTTCATCATTCTTCCTATCCCAATGGGGTATAACCTATATAATCATCTGCCTGACTATCTTCCCAACAAGACATACATACTCTAAAGGCTGAATGGACTTTGAATACCAAATACTTGGCATGGTATATAGTAGACCCTCAATACATATTTGACTGATGAAGATATTTGGTTTTGAGAAACCTCAGTTACCTTAGGGAGCAGAAGGTCCATTTTCTGGACAACCCACTCCAGTATCCTTGCCTGGAAAATCCCATGGACAGAGGAGCCTGGTAGCTATAGTCCATGGGATCACAAAGAGTCGGACACGACTGAGCGACTTCACTTTCACTTTCTCTTGCCAATTGTTGCCATTTGTAGGCATAAGAGACAAAAAGATGGAGCAAAAATAAGAGAGAGCAACCAGAGGGCACAGGAGAGGAAAGTCAGAGGAAAGGAATGTGGGAGGTGAAGAGAGGGGAACAGAAGAGGAAAAAGAAGGGCCTGGGTGGCGGAGTGTCCCCTGTTACTGGCTCTGTGTTGGGCAGTTGCTCACTGTAGAGCCGGAATATCTCACCTGGAGTGGCTCTGCTGCCTTCTCCACAATCCTATCCCAGAAGAATTTGGCTTTCCACCTTCCAGATTTCTGCCAATGCCATTAGTGAAGCCATACAAAAACATCCTAATTATGGGGGCTAGCCAAACCCTGTGCCCCTTGGGGATAGACTGAAGCAGAGCCCTGGGGGGAAGCCCATCAGGTTGGAAGACATCTGTTTAGGTATCCTCAAAGAGGAAGAAGCAGGCAAGCCTCCAGACAAAGCTTTATAAAGAATGGAATCCATTTTTATGTGAGTGCTAAGTCGCTTCAGTCGTGTCTGACTCTGTGAGACCCTATGGACTATAGCCCACCAGGCTTCTCTGTCCATAGAATTCTCCAAGCAAGAATACTGGAGTGGGTTACAATGCCCTTCTTCAGGGGATCTTCCTGACCAAGGGATTGAACCTACATCTCTTATATCTCCTGCATTGGCAGGTGGGTTCTTTACCACTAGCACCCCATTTTTATACTTTTTAAAATCTCAGGCTAATAAATTCAAATAAGTTGATTTTTTCCCCTTGTTAAACAATAAGGAACATTTTTATTTTGGAGGCTAGGGAGGTTAAATATTTTCGACCAAAATATTAGAAGATTTTTCAGGGTGCATTTTGTGAAGCTATTATTTACTACCAAATTTAAAATTTTCATGACCAAATTCTCACCACTTCAAAAGATGGTTTTAGATGAATCGTGTTTTTTAAAATAATTTAAATAGCTTTCACAGACTTCTTGATACTTAGCTGACGTTTTATCCACTCATGATGAGAAAGAATCAGAAAATGGCTTTTTTGTTTGTTTTGCACAATACATGCAGCTTCTAACCTCCTTTAAAGAAAGAAACTGCTACCTCACTCCCATCTTTTTCTCCATTTTTCAAGGGGAATATGTACCAAAATATCAATCACCAAATAGAGAGCAAGTCGAAGTCTTTGAATAGATCAGTATATATTTGAATTTAAATTTAAATAAATAGTTTGCAGCAATGTAGGTTTACTTAACAATTTTCTTTAAATTCAAGGAATCTATACTGTTCCTCAGTTTTTTTTTAATATTTGTTTTTATAATGTATACTTATTTGTTTGGCTGCAGTGGGTCTTAGTTGCAGCACCCAGGGAATTTTAGTTGCAGCATGTGAACTCTTAGTTGCGACATATGGGATCTAGTTCCCTGACCAGCGTTTGAACCCAGGGCCCCTGCATTAGCCACTGGACCACCAGGGAATTCTCAGTCATCACTAAAGTTGCTTTCACATAAAAGACAATGAAATTATTTAAAAATACCACATTTACTTACAATTTTTATAAAATACCCTGGAGGGTTTAAGAAATTACTTGCAAAAATTTATCTGTATATATGTTTCTCATTTTTCAAAAGAAATGATATACTTAATACTTAAAGTTAAAATAATTCCCAAGTAGCACAAAACAGTGGAAATCAATGGGATAAGTAAAGGCATTAATGAGGGAAATAGGGAGCAAAGAAAATTCTGTGTTTGGGGTTGGGGAGGAAAAGTGGGGTGGAGGCAGTAAGGGATTGAGTAAATGGAATGCTTTTCTTTTTGTTTTATTGAAAACTCTCTCTCTACCTGGTCTTCTGACATGTTCACAAATACAAACAGCATTAAATCGAACAGGTAAAGAAAAAAACTCAAGAAACAAAAGGGGTCCCCAGGAGAAGAGGACAGGGCTGCTCCTTGGAAGGTCAGAAGCGTGTGCTGGGTTGTCTGTTCTGACTTCCTCTTCCTTAGGAGGTGAACGTGGGTGGGGGACCTCAGACACACATGGGAGGTGTGGCCACAGGAACCAGTTTCCAGAAACTAGAACTCTCTGGGGTGAGTGGTGAGCCCTCAGGAGGGATGGTCTTGGAGTGGATGATGTGGGCAGGGGGCTGAGGGAAGCAGTGGGATAAGAGGAGGACGGATGAGGTGAACGTCGTGGTGCTCAGCGTGAGCCGTCAGTCCTTCCGCTCCTCTGCCTCCCTGACGCCTGCCATCCACCCTGGAAGCCTGGGGCAGCAGCTTGCCTCCTCCCGGAGAGGACCCTCCCTAGCACACTCATCAGAAAAACACAGCCGGGTGCATTACCTCAGCACAGGGTGGGGCCTGGAGAACAAAACAGCCCCTCACTGCTGTGAGTGGGAATGATTCAACTCCATTCAGGAATGGGTCAAGGGGGAAAATCCACCGCTCAAACCTAATAATTTTTGCCTTTTGTTTACAAAGAGTTTGAAATGTGAGTGAGGTAGGGAGCCAGAACTGTTACAATCTTTTGCTTTAAAGGTGCCCCTTCTGAGGATGCCTTTGATATTTCTTTGGAGTTACTTTTTGCCTTTCTATACTCATCTTTAAAAAAGGAAAAAAAAAAAACTGCTTTAGTTTTTAATAGTCCTTGTCATGATGCTAAGGGCCAGACTCCAGCTGTTCTTCCCAAACCTCTGGGAGAGGCCTGGTTACATCTCGTTCTCGTAAATCTTGACTCCAGTTCTAGCAAGTCTTTAAGCCTGACCCTGACATGCCCAGGCAACAGATGATTAGAAACAGGAGAGGTGGAAAAGTCCACTGCCAAGTTGTGTCCACTTCAAAAATACATCATCTGGCAACAGCCATTTCAACATGTGGAGTGAAGTGGCACAGGTCTGTCTGCATGAAGCAGTGCAAGGTTACAGACTTACAATTTTACTTTTCTATTTTTATATGACTTTCCTGAGAAGATCAAAGTCAGGGCAAGTTGGCTGATTTGCTGACAACATCTGGGCCCATGGAGAGAGGCCTCTGTTATGTGTAAAAGTGTACTTACCTGTGGTATTTTGTGATGGAGATATCTTTTAATAGATGATATGAAAATAAATTATTTATCAATACATATATTTGTCAGCATATGTTTATTCATATCAATGATGACAAGTTGTTAATAATAAATGTTTATTGGTTTTACTCAATATTTAATAATGTTAAAAATGTAATTAATAATTGAAGGTTCACCAAAATCCTTGGGTGCGGCTACATGACTCTTTCTTTGAGTGAAATGACACAAGTCAGCTCCTGGCTGAGGTGGTTAAAAGCTCTTACTTGACCTCTTCAGCTCTCTCGTTTCCCCTACTTCAACCAAGGATACTACGTATTTATCTGGTGGAACCATCTGATAGAAGCTGGTAGCTCCAAACCCCTATAGGGAGCAAAGCTGTTATGGAGAGTCTTCAAAATCTAAACCGACTTTATGTGAGCAAGAAATAAATGTTCACGTGTAAGCCATTGAAATTTCTGCTACTGTAGCATAACGTAGCTTATCCTATCTAATACTTCCAGCATCTCTCTGAAGAAGAAAAACTATGCGAAGGGGGGAATTAAGTGAAGTACGCAACTATAGAGGTTGCACCTTCACATCCTCAAATACCTGAGCAGAGGAGTTATCGAAGGAACATGGGGAAGAAACCGTGAGAAGGTGGCACCATCCCCATATTTCTTATGGAGTTGAAAAGTAATATTAAAGCATTTCAATGTTTAATATGTAAAGTGTTAGCCAGAAATCATTAAGAGGTAAATTGGTACACCATTTGTGGAAGGTAATTGAGTAATATACATGAATAATTAAGTTGTGCAGATCCTTTGCCCCAGCAATATCACTTCTAGAAATAATTCCTGAGGAAATCGTCGGATAAATGTGAAAATGTATGTGCTTAAGAATGATTACTGCAAAATTAGTGGGAAATTAATAATAATAGGGAATGGTTCAAATAGCTAATTCTTACATTTCTACTTTAGAATACCATATAGCTTTAACAATAAGGAGACAAACTTATATATACAAACATGGAGTGCCTGCCTGCCAACTCTGGTAGGCAGCTTCTGAGATGGCCCCCAATGTCCCCTGCCTCCTGGTAGTCATGGCCAGGTTTAATCCCTTCCCTTTGAGTGTGGGTTGAATCTAGTGACTTGCTTCTAATAAATTGTTGTTGTTTTTCAGTCACTCAGTCATGTCCGACTTTTTGCGACCCCGTGGACTGAAGCACTCCAGGCTTCCCTGTCCTTCACTATCTCCCGGAGCTTGCTCAAACTCATGTCCATTGAGTCGGTGATGCCATCCAACCATCTCATCCTCTGTCGTCCCCTTCTTCCCCTGCTTTCAATGTTTCCCAGCATCAGGGTCTTATCTAATGAGTCAGCTCTTCATATCAAGTGGCCGAAGTATTGGAGCTTCATCTTAAGCATCAGTCCTTCCAAAGAATATTCAGGGTTATTTTCTTTTAGGATGGACTGGTTGGATCTCCTTGCAGCCCAGGGACTCTCAAGAGTCTTCTCCAACACCACAGTTCAAAAGCATCAATTCTTCGGTGTTAAGCCTTCTTAATGGTCCAACTCACACATCCATACATGACTACTGGAAATGGATATGGCAAAAGTAATTGGATGACACTTTTGAGATTAGGTTTCCAAAAGGCTAACTTCCATTTCCCTCTCTTTTATTTGTGTGCTGTTAGGGAAGACAGCTGCCACACTGTGGTATTGGGACTTAAAATAAGAAATACATATTTGGTCTTTGTCCCCACGCCTGGAAAGGAGCTCCTAAAACCTTTGGAATTTCCTACAAGATGACTGCCATAAAGGTGTCTTCTGTTACACTAATGAGGGGACTTTTGGAAAGCACTTAGGTAACTTAAGGATGGGAACTAGTTCCCAAGGGATCCAACCATGTGCTCAGAGGGTTGAAACATTTAGCCCCACCCCCTGACTTCTGGGGAGGGGAGAGGGACTGGAGGTTGATACATTCACCAATGGCTGATGATTTAATCAATCATGACTATGTAATGAAGCTTCCATAAAATCCCTAAAGGACATGGTTTGGAGAGCTTGCAGGTTAGTGAACATGTGGAGATTCAGGGAGAACAGCACACCAAGAGGGGGCCTGGGAGCTCTGGGCCCCTTCCTATATACCTTTTCCTATGCCTCTCTTCCATCTGGCTATCCTTGAGCTATAATAAAAGAGTAATCTAGGAAGTAAAACACTTCTCTGAGCTCTGTGAGCCACTCTAGCCAATTAATCAAAGCCAAGAAAGGGGTCATTAGAAGTTACAACCTCTAGCTGATGGGCCAGAAGCACAGGTGACAGACAACCTGGACTGGCAATTGGCATCTGAAGTGGGGGTGGTCTTCACTGTCTTCAGTGGGACTGAGTCCTTCACCTGTGGAGTATGGGGCTATCATGACTGAGCACGCACATATACACACCAACTGATACTCAGAAATGCCTACCATAGGCATTCAGACTTGGGTTTCCCAGGTGGCGCAGTGATAAAGAATCTGCCTTCCAAGGCAGGAGACACCAGAGACTTGGGTTTGATCCCTGGATTGGGAACATCCCCTGGAGAAGGAAATTGCAACCTACTCCAGTATTCTACTCCAGTATTCTTGCTTGGGAAATCCTATGGTTAGAGGAGCCTGGAGGGCTTGGGGTCACAAAGAATCAGACACAACTTAGCAACTTTGTTACACCATGGACTATACGGTCCATGGAATTCTCCAGGCCAGAATACTGGACTATCCCTTCTTCAGGGGATCTTCCCAACCAATCCAGGGATTGAACCCAGGTCTCCTGCACCGTAAGCGGATTCTTTACCAGCTGAGCTACCAGGGAAGCCCTAAACAACAACAGCATTCAGCAAATATGTACTGAATACCATATTCCAGGCATCGTGCTAGCTCTGTGGGGTCCTTCTCCTCACAAAGGGTGAGTCAAAATATTCATATTCAAAAATATGGCGTATTCAAAAATATGCCAGAGACACCTACAACCTAGGGTCAGTTACATGGGCAGGCATGGCTAAACAGCCCTATCACACCAAGGCAATTGCAGAGGAGCTGGCCCTGGAAAGGGGACTTTTGCCTCTGGCCTCTGACAAATACGGCAGCTGGGGAAGTGGTCTCAGCATGCATACCAGGTCCTGGATTAGAACCAGATAGGGGTATTTAAATTAGCATTACTATTTTCCTCTCATCTCATTGTATTTATTATTAACATTATGCATGCACTTGTTAATAAAAATTCAGAAGTATAGAAGTGTATAAAGTGAAAAGTAAAGTCTGACCCATTCCTGACATCTACCCCATTCCAAGGGGTGACCTACTTGCCATTTATGTTCTGAAGTCTTGTTCCTCTATTTTATGTTTTATAAATTCTAAGTGGTATCTGCCTTTTATGAAAGCTGAGGAATTTAAATCACATAATCTTCCCCCTTTCCCTGTTCTCCTTTTCCCAATTTTGTCTTACTACATTTTCCCTTGTTCTTTTGGTTGAAAAAAAAAGGTAGAGTTTAGGGAGGGAGGCTGGCATCAAGAGAGCAGAGAGAGCAACCTTGTGGGAGAATCCTGAAGTGAGATGGTATTGATGTGTTTAGGAGAAGGAGTCATGGCAGAAGCAGAGGGAAGGAGAGGGAGGTGGTGAGAGGTGAGATTGCAGAGATGGATGGAGGCTGCATGAAGATTCTAATTCTCTTCTAAGGGCCCTGTGAAGTCACAGGAAAAGTTTTACGTAGGTAAGAGACCATCTTATTTTGAAAAGTGCATTATTTTGGAAAGATTATTTTGACTGCTTTGTAGAGAAGAGGTTGGCATTAGCCAAGAATGAAAGCAGGAAGCCTGGCTCCAAGGTGATGGGGTTGGTCCACATAAGGGAGGTGGCTGTGGAAGGGAGAGAGCGGCAGGTTGGATGTACATTTTTGTCGTCATGGTGCCATTTACTGAACCAGGGAACACTGGAGAAGTGGCTGCTCTTTGAGGAAAGATTCGAGAAGCTCACTTTGAGATGCCCAAGAAATAGTTAAGAATCATATGTGAAACGGATCGCCAGTCCAGGTTCGATGCATGATACAGGGCGCTCGGGGCTGGTACACCAGGATGACCCAGAGGGATGGGATGGGGAGGGAGGTGGGAGGGGGGTTCTGGAAGGGGAACACATGTACACCCATGGTGGATTCATGTCAATGTATGACAATACAAATACAATATTGTAAGGTTAAAAAATAGATAAATAAACTAATTTAAAAAAAAAGAGTTGTCAGCTTGGCAGTTAGATTGTGGGTCTGGAGTGCAAAATAGAATTCTGGGCTGGAGATAGCAATTAAGGAATGATTAGCTAACAGGTAGTTTTTAAGTCTATTGGAGAGAAAGAGGAGGGAGAATGAAGTGAGAGGTTAGGGCTTAATGTTTGAGATAGTGCTTCAAAATATACTGAGCACTAGGTCTGAGACAGAGGAAGCACTCAATAAATAGGTTATCATTATAACATATGAAAACAATTGTTGTTGCTGCTGCTATTATTATTGTTAGTGGAGAAAGGGATTAAAACCAGGAGGGCATGGTCAGAGAAACGAAGAGGAGATGGTGTGTAGAGGAGGGCATAGCCAAGCCTGCAGGGTCAAGAGCTGGATGTGTTGAATTAGAAACACTTCACTGTCCATAAAGGGTTGGACCCATGGGCTCTAACTTTCCCTGGGTGCTGAGGGTGCAGCATTCTTCCTGATTCGCTAGCTGCTGTTACTTAAACCACCAACATTTCCTTGCCATTTAAACCTAGTCTGGGCAACCCCCAGGGCCTTCTCAGTTGTCTGAGCATGTTCTCATCTATACCTGAACCAACAGAGTGAAGAATCTCTGCATTTAAGTGGAGATGTATGTATTCTCATTTTGTTCAAGATAGGGTAGGACCTAGATGCAGATGGACTAGGGCTTCTTAACACCCACCGTGTGATCTGAGGGACTCAGAGAAACCACCCATCTCGCCTCTGATTCTTCTCTGATTGGGAGAGGGAAGGAGGAGGGACAAATTCAGTGAGGACCTGGACTAGGAGTTGGTGATGCTGAACTCATTCCAGTGAGGCCTCCGGGAGAAAGGCTGAGACAACTGAGAAGTGCAGCTCAAGACCTTGGAAACTGTAAGTGTATGTGTGTTCACATGCTTGTGTAAATATGATGAAGCAGCAAACTACAGTTATGGCATGGGAAGGCACTGGAAAGAGGAGGAAGAGTGACTACTTAACTTTCCTTAGAGGTTGCTCTGCTGCTGTTGCTGTTTGGTCACTAAGTCATGTCTGACCCCTGTGTGACCCCATGGACTGTACCTGCCACCCCCCCCCCCCAACAAGGTTCCTCTATCCATGGGATTTCCCAGGCAATAGTACTGGAGTGGGTTGCTATTTTCTTCTCCAGGGGATCTTCTCAACCCAGGGATTGAACCTGTGTCTCCTGCTTGGCAGGCAGATTCTTTACCACTGAGCTACCTGGAAAGCCCCAGAAGTTACTCAATCCTGGGCAAATCTCCTTTGCAAATTGGATGAACCAAAGTATCTAAAGTTCAGACCTGTCCCAGCTCTGAGGGAGGGGCATCATCTGACCACATGGTCTCATTACAGTCTGCTTCCCTGGGCACACAGTGAGATTGGGACTTCTTGATGCTATATATTATACAGGTGGCCTTGTTTTAAGAAAATCCAATAAATAAAAAATCAAATTCTTGATTCAGTTCCCTGAATTGGAATCTGATGGAGGGCAAAGGTCGTGTCTTATATTTCTTCCACATCCTTCACCCATTAAGCCCTCTATAAATACACATTGTTTCTGTACTAAATCATTCATCTCAGGGCTCTTGGAAATAATGAGCTCCCCAGCACTCGAAAGATACATTTCTATTTTCAAAGATTTCCTGGCAACTCTTTATGGGTGTATCTATTTTTTAGTCAAAAATACATCTGTAGACAATTTTAGTCCAAGTGCACATATAACCAGACAGAATCAAATTCATGCATTCATAATGACTTATCATGGCATTGCTCAGCTTGGCAATTTTATTTTAATAGGCAAATATGTACTTTATAATCAATAATAATTCTATTCCTAGGTGCATAGGAGGAAAAAGGAGCATAGCACATATTGCCTATAGGAAACTGGGATTTTCAATTTGAGTTAAATTTTCCAGGCAAACAGCTATAACCTTTAAAAAACTTTTCTTGGCTTTCAGAAGAACAAGTTTCTGGGACTCTAGGACCTGCTCAGAAGGGAAAACAAATCTGCTGAATACAAAGAACTTGCATAAATTCCAGGTGGACAAATTCTTCTCTGTCCCCATCCTTTCCCCCAGTACAGCAGAGATGACTCGTCTGGTGGCAGGGTCCTCAGTCTCTGGGGAGCGGGGAGCCTGGGGCCTGCTATGAGGCGTGCTCTCCTCAGGCCCAGATTCTGCCACACACACACCTCCCCAGCAATCTGGCACCACCCATAGGAGCCAGAGGAGTCTTTATTTTGTACAATTATCCAAAATTTAAGAGGCCCTTTCCCCCCAAATCTCTGTATATTTATTTTTTATTCTTTTTGGAAGGGTAGATTCTAATGTCTGCTACTGTTGGGCTTCTGGTTGGTTCATGGACGTAACCTCCCTTTTGGCATTTCTACTGAATTCCAAGGAGCTAAGATGTTTCAAAGCAGGGTGGTGGGGGAGGGGAGGGGAGGGATCCTATCCTATAAAGAGCTGGATTTATTTTGCTTGTCTGTTTTCTAACTCCTCTTGGTGTGTGTCTCCTTGTGCCATTGCTGTAGTACATTATGACCACAAATATGCCTCTCCCCGATGGAGTGCTGTGTGGAGTGTTCCAGAGAGACAAGTTGTTTGAAGTGAATACGTTCACTCTGTGAGCCACACTAAGAACAGACTTTTATGCACTTATACCTGTGTGGCCACCCAGGCTGTGAGTGTCTTGGAACTTTGGGGCTCGTAATTCAAGGAAACCACTTTTATGCATAAATGAGAAATACATCCCTGGTTTGTGCATCACTGAGGGCTGGGCCATGAGGAAATGGCAGCCACAGTCACAGAAGGAACAAGAAAACCACAGCTTTGCCTGCAAAATTGGCTGCTTGGAGCAAAGTGTGCTAGCACATTGGACAGGTTATGTGCTCAAATTTGCTAAATCATTTATAGGAATCTCTTCTAAAAACAGAAATCTTTCCTTAAGCATTTGTGTTCTGAATTAGACACATCTCTATTTAAACTTCTTCAGTTTTTATTATTATGGTGGAGTGCAGGTGCAAGGGTGGAAAAGCAAACATTTGAGAAAAGCTATGGTTTTTTTTATAGAGCAGCAGGGCTCTGTTTGCAACCATCTGATGCTTTGCAGTGGGTGAGCAAAGGGCTTAAAGTATTACCTTCTCTTTAGGACAGTGAGGTGAAATATAATAATAACAAGTTGTTATTTTGAATTGTTAACATAAGTAATGGAAAATGATGACACCAATTCCCTTTAGGCACAACAGTGTCACAGAAGACCTTTGTCATGGACTGTTATTCTGGAGGGCTTCCCAGGTGGCACAGTGGTAAAGAATCTAACTGACAATGCAGGAGACATGGATTCTATCCCTGGGTTGGGAAGATCCCTGGAGAAGGAAATGGCGACTGACTTCAGTATTCTTGCCTGGGAAATCCCATGGACAGAGGAGCCTGGCAGGCTACAGTCCATGGGGTCGCAAAGAGTAAGACACAAGTTATCGCCTGAAACAACAAAACATTACTCGAGTGTGAGTGGGAGCTAGCTGCAGCTGGCCAATAGAGGGTCTTGAAATACAGCAAAAGATAGAAACTTGGCCTAGGTCTGGGCAGGTGAGGAGTCAAACCCTGCCAAGGTAAAATGAGCAGGTAGGTTATAGTATGTAGAAATACAGGTATTAGAGAGGTTGAATGCTGGTCCTCAGGTGGAGGTCAAGTTTTCTTTGCTTGCTTTCATGCTTCCTGTTGAGGGTGGATAGATCTGAGTTTTGTGGTAAAGAACCTGCCTGCCAATGCAGGAGACGTAAGAGATGTGGGTTCGACCCCTGGGTTGGGAAGATCCCCTGGAGAAGGGTATGGCAACCCACTCCTGTATTCTTGTCTGGAGAATCCTATGGACAGAGGAGCCTGGCAGGCTGCGTTCCGTAGGGTCTCAAAGTTGGACATGACTGAATCGACTTACACGCACAGACCTGAGTTTACAGGTTCTAATTCCTGGATGAAAGGAGATGAGAGATCTGTGGGTGATGACAATGATGATGACCACACTGGTGATGATAGCAAGCACTTACCCAGTGATTACTATGCTCACTGTTCTAATATTTTAGCTCATTAATCTCACAGGGACTTACAACATGGACGCTAGTGTCATTCCCATTTTACAGATGTAGACCAGGAGACAGAGTTTACAAAACTTGCCTAAGCATAATAAATGATGGAGCCAGGATTGAACCCAGGCAGTTTGTCCCCAGAGTGTGAGTCGATACTCATAACTAGATTTCTTGGCATATATTGCCCAGCATAACTTGGCTAGCCTATTAAATACTTTTTCTGAGGAACCTACTATGCAAGTTGACTTGGAAGCATAACATATCAAAAATACTTTTGTTCTTTCAGCAAATGTCTCCGGCAGCTGGGAAAATATGAAAATAGTCAGCCTCTGTGATTCAATGTATAAATTGTTTCCATTCTTACTTGCCTCAAGAATGTCCTTTGAATACTTCTTTTGCACTCCTCCTCAGCACACACGGTGGCTGAGCAGTGGAAAGAGATCTCTGGAAATCTCTTCAGACATTTGATTCTAATGTACTTAGTTCTTAAGAGCTGATGGTGGAGTGGCCATTAGAATAATAAATTATTACTTTCTGCGCACTGACAACACGATAGACACTATTCTAGAATTTTTATTTGTGTTATCTCCCTTAATCTTTGATGTGACAGATGAGGCAGGTATTACAATCCCAGTTTTACAGATGTGGAAACGGAGGCATGAGTTCAATAATTTGCCTGCTCCATGTCCCTAAATAAGAAAGTTGTAAATCTTGGATTTGAACTTACGTCAGGAAGTCTTTAGTGTTTTTAACTCTACCACTGCAATACTGGAGCTTTAGAACCTAGTGACAGGGATCTGGATAGCAATGTGAAAATTACTATGTCAATTTCCCAAGTGTAACAGAGAGAAGCAAAGTTTGCCACCCCAAAATATCTCTTTGCCATGTGGATTATTTCAAGCTGAAAACAATAAAAGTCCAAAAGACTCAGAAAGAAACTTGGACCTCCCCTCTCAGCTGCCTAAATAATTGAGATAGAAGATCTATTTTGTAATAGAGATCTCACCAGAGATATCTGTACAGAATCTGGGCTAAGCTTGGTGGGGGAACTTATAGGCACATCATAGAGATCAGAGTCCACTCTGTGTCCTGATGTCTCTTAGCACAGCAGACATTTGTTTACCAAGCACGTGCTTTTCTGTCTTCATGTGAATTGCCTTCCTTCCCTTTGAAGCCCCAAACCCCCTGCCCTCATCTTCGTCTGTCTTTAGCTGAAGATAGTATATAAGGTGAGGGTTTTGGCCAGTTCGATGAGTTATTGAGTTCTTCTGAGTCTCTCCCATGTATACATGTTATTAAACTTTTGTTTGATTTTGCCTATCCATGTCAATTTAATTAGACCAGCTGGAAGAAAGTAGAGGGTAGAGGGAAATTTCTTGCTCCTTGACAGTAACTGAGAGATTTGTGATGGTTCTGTAGTGTGTCAACTTGGCTAGGCTGAACCACATAACCAGAATTCATTTTCTTGTATGTTTCGAGTGACAGAGGAACTGAAGGAAAATTCTTGGGAGATCTGGAAGACTAAAGGGAAGCATCAGTCATTCTGTAGCTCCCAGGTATTGTTGCTGATCTGCTGAGTCACTTTATGATGGGTGTGAAGTAGCAGCTAGTCTGCAGTGCTCTCCTTCCCTTGGACTCTGCTTCAGTTTCTCTGTCTCCTGGGCCAGGTATGTGTGTTTAGCTCTGTGATGAAGGGTCTAGCTCTGTCACCAAGGTCACACACAGATTTTATCTACTCTTGAGAGGTTTCAGCTGGTGCCTATGGCTTCCAGCCTGCCCTTGGTATCCTTACAGCCATCCTCTCTTTTGCCCTGTGTATGTCTCACTCCAGCATCAGAGGTAGAGACAACAGCCTCATAGGGACTGTTTATCTAGGTCCCCACAATGGCACAAGGTCAATTCTTTGGAATGAATCTCTACTGGTTCTGTTTCTGTGATTGAACCCTACTGATATGGTCCTCTGCAGGTCATCCTTACAATGTCCCAGCATCAAGACCATTGCTTAGGCTCTATATTCTATTATGCTATTTTATTTGATTCTTATCTATGAGTAGGAATGCCGATCCCATCTCACAATTTCACAGATGATGAAGCTGAGATCTTGTGAGGTTCGATGGCTTTCCCACAAACTGGACAGGATTAGGGATGTTAAAGAGAAAAACCATTGGCTCAAACTGGTGTCACTTGCATGATAACCCATGATATCAAATTTCCATTGAACACCTGACCTAATTTGCAGTTTCAACCTTCCCCAGGAATGTGATTGGCCAGTCTGGAATTTTCAGGTCAGCACCAATGAGATAATATGTCTCACGGGCCCTTTCCATTCCCCACTCCAAAGAAAGAAGAGTTGGTCTGTATGATAGACCTTCACCCTTATGCCCAAAAGAATATGACCTAGCCTGAGACAATCTTTTTTTTTTTCTATTGCTAATAGCTTCCTTGCCTCACCCTACTGCCTATAAAAACCTTTCATTTTGTACACCCTTTCTGAGTATGCCTCTATTTAGTAGCTGGGATGCTGCCTGATTCATGAATCATTGAATAAACCCAATTTGATCTTCATATATTTACTCAGCTGAATTTTGTTTTAACAGATTCAAAGCCATTAGCCCTGGAAGTTGGGTCCTAAACTTATTCTGATTTTCAGTATCATGACTTTTCAAACCAATGTGCATACGCTTGGTATTAGATCTTGTTGCCTGAGTCAGTCTTCTCTGTCTGGAGTTTGAACTGAGATTTGTCAGTGAAAGTCAAGTTATAATAGAGCTTGATTTGGTATTACCTTCCATCTGTGTTTGAAAATAATCTGCTTTTACAGACTGATTTTTTCTGTCCCCTCAAAATTCATATTTTGATCTTAACCCTCAATGTGATGGTATGAGAAGTTGGGGCCTTTGGGAGGTAATTAGATCATGGGGGTGGATCCCTCATGAATGTAGTTAGTGCCCTTATAAAAGAGACCCTAGAGAGCTCCCTTGCCCCTTCTGCCATGTGAGGACACAGTGAGAAGACAGCTATCTTTAAATCAGAAAGTTGGACTCACCAGATACAAAATCCACTGGCATGTTGATGTCAGACTTGCCCAGCTTTCAGAACAGTGAGAAGTAAACTTTATGCTGTTTATAAGTCACTGCATCTATGGTGTTCTGTTATAGCAGAACCTGGAATGACTAAGACATGTGCTGATGAATTTTTTCATGGCTCACTGATACTGTTTACATTCTCTTGTCTTTCACAGGCAAAAGTGTTACTGCCTAGGGTGAGGGAGCCTAGATCAGGCACCTTGAAAAGGAAACAGATCACTTTGAGGAAAATCAATAATAGAAAGTCTTCTGGCAGCTTATAAAACAGAAGTAATATATTTACATAGGGATGAAATTATCAGGATCAAGCTCAAAAGGACATCAACCTATTAATCTCTTGCCTGTAGACAGACAAAACTGTTGTTATGGGTGTGCTAAGTTGCTTCAGTCATGTCTGACTCTTTGCAACCCCATGGACTGTAGCCCGCCAGGCTCCTCTGTCCATGTGATTCTCCAGGCAAGAATACTGGAGTGGGTTGCCATGCCCTCCTTCAGGGGCTCTTCCTGACCTAGGGATTGAACCTGCGTCTATTATGTCTCCTGCATTGGCAGGCAGGTTCTTTACCACTGGCGCCACTTAGAGAAAACTGTATTGTTATAGTCATCTTTAAAACTGAATCTTATTTAAAATGTCTTTGAAATGATTCTTGGCACACACGACCACACATAGTGCCCACTAGAATGTCAGCTATATGTAACCAGAGACTTTGTCTGTCTTGCTTATGATGGTATCTAGCACCTGGTATGTTAACTGTGCTTAATGCACAGTAAGCACTTAAAAAACATTGACTGAATAAAGGATACATAAGAATCTGAAAATATATGTATGTTTGTATTTTTTCAGATTCCTTTCCATTATAGGTTGTTACAAGATTTTGAATATAGTTCCCTGTGCTATATAGTAAAGTGGTATTTAACTGAATTGAATAAAGAGAAATATTTTTTAAATATTTATTTATTTTTATTTATTATATGGCTCCACTGGGTCTTAGCTGAAACACAAAAGATTTTTCAGTTCAGCATGTAGGATCTAGTTCCGTGATCAGGGGTTGAACCCCGGGCCCCCTGCATTGGGAGTGTGGAGTCATTTATTTCTCTCTTGTGATGATAGCCATGGGCTGAGTGGCTATTTCATCCAACAGTTTTAGAACACACGTGTGTTCAATGTGTCTACACATGCGTACACATCAGCATGTGTATATACACACAGATGTTTACTCCTGTGACAGATCTCTTTTCCAAACACTGCATTATAATCACTTAGGAGTTAGCCAGTTAGCCATGAAAGGGGTTAATACCTCAACGTGCAGGGGCTTCCTTCTCAAACGGCCATGCTGCCGTTCATATTTGACTGGAACTCCTGACTGTTTTTGGAAAAAGGTGACAAAGGTTAAGAAAGAGTAGGTCAGGCCACACGGAAGAAAGAAAAGGAAGGGAGGAGTATTTTGAACAGCTTCCAAGCTGAAACCTCTCAGTAGATGTTAAATGATAAAAATTCTCCTGAAAGTTTTAACAATGGAATGAGAGGGAAGGAATTTTCAAGATGCCAGCCTCAGGCCCTCTCTGTGTGAACACAGAGCCTTTAGGAAAAACTGCTTTCCTGAGTTTGCTGTCATGTTGAAATGAAATGAACAACATAGTAAAAGGAATAACTTGAAAATGTGGGGACTGGCCAGTCTCTTTATCTCATTGGTTTCCTCTCCCCCCACCCCCTTCCCTACTGTTGGTTTCAACCGCTCTGTGTTATGCTCTGCATTGTGAGTCATCCTGGTCCCAGTCCACATTTCCTTGGTCATTGCACACACTGCCCATGAGCCTGAATGCAGCTATTAAGTCCAGGGGTTCTCATTGGTTAGAAATAACGGGGTTTTCTAGTGCTGTTACAAAGCTTATCTGCTCAAGTTGTTTCTCAATATCAAATCACAGTAGAAAAACAGAATTTCCCTGCTTAACACAGGTAGGTTTACACTTGGGAGCATTGATAACTTAAGCAAAGACTTTCTGCCTACAGTCAAGTGATTGATGGCTTACCCATCTGCACAGAAAAACCAATGTTTTAATCTTGACTTGAAGGCGTCATATCACCTGCAGTTTCCAAATAAGCACATATTCCCCCCAAAGTAAAATACCAAACAAAGAGAATGAATGCTTGCAAGTTAGCTTTTTATTCCTCCCCTCCATTTGACAAACTGGAGGAACTTGTTGCTTATGTTACTTGTTCTGTGTGACTCTGGGGAGGGCCCTGAAAACGTGACCTGATTTAGGGTGTATTTTGTTCCCACGTTGTCTTCTTATAGTTGGAGAGGAAAGTCCTTCCCTGAAGGGGTCATCAACACCAGTTTCTTTATCAGTTAGACCTAATCATGTAACTAGACACGAAGAGCTTCTGACTTTCCTCGGAAAACTGGGAGAGTGTTTTTGAGGCAAATAAAAAGAAAGCTTAGACGTTTCTCTGTCTTTTGTTAAATTTTCCATCAATTGGATCCATCCTCGCATATGAAAGACTGCTTTCTATTCAACTTCTGGTCTAAAAATACTAAGCATACACTCCTCAAGTGTTAAGTGAGTGCTAAGTCGCTTCAGTTACATCCAACTCTTTTGTGATCCCATGGACTGTAGCCTGCCAGGCTCCTCTGTCCAAGGGATTCTCCAGGCAAGAATGCTGGAGAGGGTTGCCGTGCCCTCCTCCAGAGGATCTTCCCAACCCAGGGATTAAACCCCCTGACTCTTACGTCTCCTGCATTGGCAGGTGGGTTCTTTACTACTAGTGCCACCTGGGAAGCCTATATATATATATATCTCGTACATATTTATAAACACACATACACACATACATGATGTGAAGTCATTTCTATTTTGAACAACATTCAGACTGGTGGTCTGCCTCGATGTCTAAAGAAGAGTCAACATGCTACTTGAATTGTGCCACCGCCTGAGCCCTCATCAGTGCTCGCCTAGACCGCTGTGCTCGATTCCTGACAAAAGCACCTGCTCTCACCCTTGGCTCCTGACAGCCGTTTTTGACACAGTAGCCGGACCAATTTAGAAAACTGAACCAAACCATGTCACTCCCCTACTTTATCACTTTCTTTTTGCTTCCACTGAAACAGGAGTAGAATCCAAATGCCTTACCACTGTCTACATAGTCCTGTGACCTGCTTCTCTCCCTAACCTGTCCTCCTAAGGATACCTAGTGTTTATTCTATACCTGGATACAGATCCCTTCTGCCTCAGGAGCCCTTTCACTCTCTTCTCCAGACTTCAGCAAGGCTAGTTTTTTTTCTGTTCATTCAAATGTCTTCAGCTCAAATGACATTTTCCAAGGGAGGACCTTCCTACTCACCCTAGCTAAAGTACCCCCCCAACTCCCCTACTCTCTGTCCTCTTACTTTATTTGCATATTCTTTAAGGAATTTGGCGCTGCCTAAAATTACCAGATGTACTACTTATAAAAGTGTATATGGTGTGGTACCACCACAGGGATTTGTGCCATGAAGACAGTGCCCTTATCCACTTTTCTGTCACTATTTGCAGTGCCTAAAATGATACAGACATATTCTAGGGGCTCAGAGAATTATCTGATGAGTGGATGAGTAGATGAATAATTCCACTTTAAAAGTAGTGCTGTGTAAATTTGTTGATTTGGCTCCAGCTTTTTTATTTTGAAAAACTTTAATCATAATTACCAGTGCTGATTGGTACTTAGGGAATATTTTAGTTGGAAATATTGTTTAAACATTATTCCAAGGAGACATTCCCTTAGCAACATCTTTGACAAGGAGTCATCTAACTTCTATTAAAATAGCTCCAGTGTTGAAAACCTCACTCCTTATTTATGTAGCGTGTTCAAAGGTTAGACAACTCTGATTTTTTTCCCTGTAAAATAAAGTAAAATCTTTTTATTATGCTAAATCTTAATCCTAGTTCTGTCCTGAGGGGTTTTACAAGATAAGTCTTTTCCTCCTCAACACAGAAGAATTATCCCATGGAGTCTGCTCTTGGCAAAATTTCTTCTATAACCTCAGTGATTCCTTACATGACACTTCACTGTTGTAACATTTTTCAGAAAATGCCTGCTTCCTTTTCCTTTCCCCTGAATGCATTCTTCTTTGCCAACATTCCTATTAAATTCTGCCACCCATTATGGAGCACATTATAAAGCCATCAAGCATGGGAAAGAAATCAGGGCTCTGAAAAATCATTGAAAGACTGAATGTTGTGAGACTTCCCTAATTATAGACTTAAGGGAAAGGAATCATGAGAGACCACCAGACTTCTCCCTTTATGCATGGAGATGGAGAGGTTTTGCAGGTGTCACTCTTTCTCTGTGGATCCTCAGTAAGAGAACATTCATTCTAGAAGACAAGGCATCCCTTACTTCTTGACCGTATGGTTCTTCTACATCTTCAGTCCAAAAGTGAAACAAATATAGATTATTTTTCCAACACTTAATATTGCTTCAAAGGCCATAGTTCTTTCCTTCCTGGTCCCTTCCCAACTTCAGTAACAACAACAGTACAAAAGCTGGATTCATCACAGGAACAAAGTGGTGACTCTACTTCATACAGAAAAGTGATCAAATGGATAATCTCTGCCCCTTGGATTTCTCTGAAATTGCTTTGGTTTGTACACTTAGGATGGTGTGTGAATTACCTGGCTGTGTTGAAATGGCTTGAACGGATTCCAAGAAACCACTGAAGTCGAAGTAAAAATCAACAAACAAACAAAAAATACTTAAAAAATTTTTAAAGTAGCAGGCCAAGAAATGTTTTTTTTTTCCCCCCTGTTCCAAATGAGTAGGTTTCTTAACATCTATTTTTGTAGACTTAAGTTCCTGTTTGAAAACTAAAATCAATTTGACTCTATTAGTGGCAGTTATTATTTCATGAGAAAATAGAGTTCTTCAATGCACAATGCTGACCTATTGTGGGTAATTGGTTTTATGAAGATCCATGGCTTGAGGACCCCTGTGCTGTTGGCATATGCGCAGGAAGACAGAAGATGGCTTCACAAGCCTAAAAGGGACATGATGCCCTCAGACACATTTCAGTCATTGAAATGCTCACTGCCAGCTTCTTACTCAAAGCACAGAGTTGGACAACATTTTCTACTTCCATACACACCTCTTGGCTGGCCTCTAGGACTTGGACAAGTGATTTCTTTTCCCATCCAAAGCTGCCCTTAATCTCTATTTAAACCAATAAAATTTTACAACAATAATAATGGTGGATAGAAGCTCTGAAATTGACAAGTTATACTTCTGAGGGCCTCTTTGAACTAGTTTTCCTAATAGACTCCAGCTCTCCTGGTACTTCCTTGAAGGTCCAATGGTCAGTTGGTGTGGAATCCAGACTTCACTAAGATGGAAATTCCAAAAGAATCCAGTTCAATTTTTTTTTTCACCTTTCAAGGTTATTCATTTGTGCATGTTTGCAGGAAAAGAAAGATTTTAATATCAGGAGTTATCATTGATTCTAGACATTTGTGGTTAAGGATTCCCAAAGGGAGAATTTAAAGATTCTTGATTTTCTTTGATGGTCATAGTGTTTTAATGTGATCTTTGCTAATAAGTTGTCCTTGATGGAATGAAGAAAACTGGGGAGGGGTATATGCGAGAAGATAAATGAGACAATAGTGATGTGCCTGAACCCAGACCTGCTGTAGAGACTGGAGTGAGAATTCGAGGAGATGAGCTAAGAGTATTGGTAGATTCCAAGGAAATTATTGTATCATCTATTTAATAGTTCTCCAGGGAGAAGATGCACATTCTACTAGAAGAGAAGCCAGGGCAGATTTAAAACAAAGCCTTCTGCAAGTGGCAGAAAGCTCTGGTGGGAGGTGGAAGGAGGGAGGAAAGATGCTTTCAGGCATGTCCATAATGACATCGGTTTCCAGGAGTAGCTGCTACAGCATGCCCAGTTGGCCTGGCATGCAGACTGACACGATGAAGAAAGATAAACCTTCAACCTACAAAGATCCAGAACTCTCCTTGTGACCCATCAGGCAATAGTGGGTCCTGGGCAAGCTTCCTGTTGGTCATGAGCAAAAGGAAACTGTTACTGAATTAGGTTGTATGGACCCTGCTTGTTGCCTCAGCAGGAAAAGCTTCTATTTCCATTTGGGTTGGAGCAGCCAGTAACAAAATTTGAATTAAGCTTGTGCTGAGATTGATTCAGTGCAAGCTTAATTCAGTGGCCAAAGAATGGAGAAATAGGAACTCAGTTCACAGATCAACTTCTCCCAGCATGGCAAGAGGGATTTGATATTAATGAGTGAAGCCAAAGGGAGGAGGAATGAGGCTAGTGATGAGGATGTGTATGCATTAGTCTATTGGGGGAAGGGGCAGTGCTTTTGTGATGGGGGTGGGGTGTCACCTTCTTTAATGCTTCTTCGGTCCTTAATGTCTGGTCATGGCTGCCTATAGTGTGTCATTTAATATGCTGATGTGGTAAACTCAGTGTTATTGTGAGATTCAGGGTCTGTTGCAAGTCAGATTCATCACCATCTTGATCCTAGCTGGTTCCATCCGATTTTGGTTTTTTTTGTTTGTGTCCCTATAGCTTGCTTTCTTATCTCAGGACCCTATGAATTAAAGGTTTATGTTAACTTCTGCTAAAGGCAGAAGTTGACAGGTTTTGAGCAAGGACCTGGTACAGCTTTGGCAAATGAATTATTTCTGAATGAATCTAGGGCAGGAAGTAGCATCACTTGGGTCTGGCACCTTACCTAGCCTTTCTACACCTTGGTTTCTCTACAGGTAATGAGCAGTAGCTATTGTTTCCTCTTCTCTCCACAACATCCTCTCTCTCCAACCACATGCCCCACTCAGCTCTAAGTTTGAGTGCTTGGGATCTCTTACCTTTGGGATCTCTTTGCCAGGCTTTCTAAATTGCTTCACTGATGGTTTTCAAGGATCCTAGCAACCATCCTCTAACTGAATGGGAGTGACTCTTGCGTATTCCTTACTTTCAAAGAAAAATAGATGAGCATGTTATTTAGGTTCTCTTAATGCTTTTTTGCTTTTTGTTTTAAACAATGACCTGACAATGACTGCATTTGGACTGTCTTTCTGAAATACTGTGAGCATCAATGTTGCCCGTTTTGTTTCTTAAGAGGAATTGACTCTTATGAATAGCAGCAGAGTGTTTCATAGGAGCAAATGTATCACAACTTTTGGCTGTTAACATCTAGGAGGTAGGAATACTCTTTACTGTTACCATTTTTCTTATTTTGATATATTAATATTCATTGATGTCCCCTTATTTCCTGACCCTGTTATCTAAGGAGGTTTTTCTTTCTGTTTAATCCTATGGTGTGACTCCTTAATAAGGTGACAAGCTGCCCAACAATAGAGAAATGGGTGAAACATACCTATACCCCTCAACTGCACAGACAAGGGCTCAACAGGTCAGGGATGTGGATTGGGTCCCAGGAACAAGCGCTGGATCAAGGTATGAGGAAGTAGCCATCTGGGTTTCCAAGAGAGGACAAGTCAATGAATGATTCTGGTTCACTGTCCTTAGGGAATTTAACATGAGCACAGGCCAGTGCTGCTATTAAATACAAGGGACTGCCTTCAGGTTGGCAGATGAGAAACAAAGTCAAGAGTTAGGAGCTGAGTAGAACCAGAATGAGGCAAGTTCTGGAGCAATAAAAGAAAGTTTTGGATAAGTGAAAGAATGAAGCCAGAGCATGATAACCTGACTTTAATGGCCATTGGCTGGACAGACATCAGCATGGGAGAATGGTGACATTGATTAGAGTAGAGTACCTAATTAGAGTGGTCTTCCCAGGTGGCTCAGTGGTAAAGAATCTGCCTATAATGCAGAAAATGCAGATTCAATCTCTGGGAAGGGAAGATCCCCTGGAGGAGGAATGGAAATCCACTCCAGTATTTTTGCCTGGAGAAACCCCTGGACAGAGGAGCCTAGTGGGCTACAGTCTGTGGAGTTCCAAAGAGTTGGACATGACAGTGAGCTCATGCACACCCATATATACCTAACCAGGGTAGATCTAATGTATGACCAGGACTGCTATGAAGAAGGGATCTTTTAATAAAAGACACACCTCCTCTCAGATCTCTAGCTGCACACAAGCACCGAGCTATACATTGATGGAAAATAAATATATATGTAAATAATTCCATTTTGGTCAAGGAAATAATATAGCAGCAGGTGGAGTTTACCCTCTTGCCTTGGTTTTCCCCCTCCCACATGATATATTGGATTGGTCAAAAAGTTTGTTTGGATTTTTCCATAATATGTTACAGAAAAACCTGAATGAACTTTTTGGCCAGCAATACATCTCTCATAGCTGGTAAATGCGAAGCTGCCTTTAGCACCCTTCCGATGTGTACACATTGGCCCGCTCTTGCCAGAGGCAGAAAGCCAGCAAGCCTTTGTTTCATGCTATCTCAGAGTATTTCATGTTCCCTTGGACAGAGAACCTCCTCTTCTTGCTTTCGGTATGGGGACTTTTCAGCTTGCAGCCTGGGTAAGGAAGCCATGTTTGGTTAATGTCAAATTTACTCCAAACTTGGCTGGCCTCAAAGTTCATGTGGTGGAAACTGTAGCTCCTCCCATGGTTTGGATATTTTACATCTACACATTACATTCAAAAAGCCAAAGTTTAGACTCATGGAAAAAAATAGCTAAATTGATGACTAATTTTACATCAGAAACTTTCAACCAGAGGAATAGTGTGCTACAGAGTAAGCAGAACCGCCCCACCCCTGGCCTCCTGCCCTTCGCTTGGATCAAGGAGATTTTCAAGTGTCTCTTTGAAAGAGGGTGGAGAAGGACGTAGTGGAGGACCAGCTGTGTGGACCCACACAGCAGATGGTCCTCGAAATACAGGCGGCCTGAAGTTACTCTCCACTGGGCTCTTCCAACTGAGCTATTGAGTCATGCTGCCACTTGTCATGCTGAAGAGGATTGTTTAGGAGGAAAATGCGGTGGTTTTTCTTGCTTAATAATATATCTGTACTAGGAGGTCGTGACCCATCTTTCTTACTGCACACACTTTTATTTATACACCATAAGGAATAATTTCCAACTCACTCTCCCCACGCCACTCCTTCGCCAGAACATATAGAAATGTCCATGTTCGAAATAAAAAGCTCTTGCTTTCTTGGCTGAATATCAAGATTTTTGTAGATTGTCAACTCCTTAAGAGGGGAGAAGCATAAAATCCAGCTGTAGAAACCCAGAAGTGACCTAACATGATCCAGGTGTTTCTAGTTTTCTTAGAAAAGGAGGCAAATGTCTATGCAATGCCTGACCAACCGTATCTGGAGGATACTGCCCGATAAAACAAGGTTGCTGCTCATGGTTTCAATAGGGGCTGTGAGTCCACAGTGTGTAACAACATGAGATTTATCAAGATTGGTTTTATTCTGAAAGCTTGTACCCTTGTATGTATCCAACTCCCACCTTATTCAATACTCATAAAATGGATTTAAAAGCAATAAACATGTAAAGACAACACGGTGGGATGGAAAATGCAGAGAGTGGGAAGAAATGGGTTTTAGCTTCAGTCCTGTCACTTGTCAGCCATGTATCTGGGGACAAGTCTTCAATCTTTCTGATCATCATTTTTTAATCCATAAAACTAAGAAAATAATGTTTTCCCTTCATATCCTACTAGAAAATCAAGTGTTGTGTTGGGGGCAGATTTATTTACATGGATAACTTGGCTAAAGCTATGGATAAGGCATTTAGCAGTCTGCAGGCTTATCTGCTCTGTCTGTAGTAACATTCTGACCCACCATTCATGAACCAGGTATGGTCTACTATATTTTTAGGTTGTATTTTTTTAGTGGTTAAAATTGAACTAGTTTGGCAGAACTACTTATTCAGAGTGAATAACAAGCCATCTGCCAAAATCTTCCTCATCCATCCTCAAATGCCACTTACTTCTCAAAGCAACCCAAGCTCTTTTAACCTGGAATGATTCCCAGTGCTGGCTATTTCCACGGCAGGTTTTCTGTTAGTTCTGACCAGAGCTAATGGTCATCTGGCAATATATCTTCCTTCCAGGGCTGGAATCTAGCTGTAGTCATCCTTATACCTGCCTACCTTGCCTTCTAGAGTAATATGCACGTAGGTGTATGGTGAACACTTTCTAAATTGAATTACTTAATTTCCTTGGTAGAGTTGGCAGGGGAGGGGGAAATGATGGTGGTTTCTGTGGAGCATCTGGTGTCGGTGAAGGATGGCATAGGGAAAGAAAATTAGAGTAAGAGTCACTGAACTGGATGGAAATTCAAGCTTTGCCACTGTGTTGTACTGTGGCCTTGGCCAAGTCACTGAACTCTCTGAACCTTTGTTTCCTTTTCTTTATAATGAGAGAATAGGATGAGTTGGTCTTTAAGGCTCCTTGTTTTATGCTACCTTCATCTAAGGTAAGATGCTGAGAAGAACTTCAAGTAATTCAAGCGATGCTTTAAAATGGTAGTCACCCAATAGTGTGATTCCAAAGCAATAGACAATCTATTCTATTTTGAGTGGTAAGCATTATTTTACATAAATAAGGGCTTCAGGGTAAAGAATTAATCAAGTGTATCTGTGGACAGCTTAAAATTTAAAACCTAGCATGATATGCATAATGTAAGAATATATTAATATCTACTTGGTCTATTGTACAGACTGCAAAATACATTATATTAAAAATAAATATGGATTAGAATTTTAATGAAGTCTTTGAATTTTGGTGGTTATTATTTTTTAAATTTTACCACATATTTTTTCTTCATACTTTCACATTAGAACAATTTGGAGTTATCTATGAAACTTGAAGTATCTTTTAAAATAGCAAACAGGTATGAAATATATCTTTATTAGTAGGAAAGGAGAGAACTCTTCTACATGTGTTGGTTAGTTTCAGTTTCAGACTGCAGGACTTTCTCTTGTGGAGTCAAAGCAAATTTGATAGGTACTTAATTGTAATCTTAGGTGGTATGCACTGCACAAAATTATTTTATTGCTGGGTCCTTTGTAATTTATTGAGACCACTGTAATACGATCTTGTAGGATCATATACATACGTACATAAACATTTCACTTCTCTTTATATCAATTGTACTGAATCTGCAATGTAAATTTGGCAATCCAGTCAACTTTATGATCCTTTTATCAAGATTGATTTTCCATCTATCTTCTTAAGGACCAAGAAAGAAACTCAATAAATTTGAAGGGTGTTTTTTCCCGTCTTCTTTTAAATGAAGTGAAATCTTTACCAGATGAAATCAACCCTTAAATGAGTGAACTATTTCCATTGTCCAGTTGTCCAAGTAAATTTAAAGCAGAGGGTGTTTTTGACAGCTTTGTTAGTGTAGCTCTTTTTTTTTCCTTGCTGGTAATTCAAGCATAATTGAGGTCTAATGTTGAGCTTTAAAAATGTTCTTGAGACTTGAAAAGGAAGCTTGATGAGGCGTGTACAGCAGCATAACCTCTCAATTATTCACACATTTATATGACTGTAATCACCAAGGCCTCTCATTGGAAATGTTATGAACACTTTAATAACCAGACATTGATATGAGCTAATGAGCAGTGAATGAATTGTAACTCAAATGGTGAAACTACAAATAGTAATCAGAATATGGCCAGGGTCATCCATCATAATTAACATCATCATCACTCATTTCCAAAATCTCTGATGCTTTATCAGGTCACATTTGAGAATTAGCCAAGTAATTGCCAAAACTTGAACTAAAAAAAAATTGCATGCGTTTGACAATGACTCTGGAGCCCCAAAACTACTCACTGACTTAGTTGAGAACAAGGAAGACTGTCATTTCTGTGTCTTGCTCTTTCAGATTTAAGTAATTTAGAAGGCCTCTCTCTATCATTCAGCACGATCTAACAGCTGTATTTACTAACGTGTCCAAATTTGGATTCTGCTGGTGTAACAATAGCTAACAAGATGGGAGAAAATCCTGCAAAAATGTTCTTTAGTGCCCCTTACCTCGTTTGTCCTTTCCTCCATTCCTGCCTACTATCAATCAATTGAATCTTTCAACAAATACTAGGCACCAAGGGAACAACCCAGGCATACTCTCTCACTACCCTTGTAGAGCTTAGGCTTCAGTGCCAGAACCAAGATTTTGAGTATTCCTGAATTAGTCTTATCCTGAACACAATCTGTAAGTCATAAAAAAAAGAGCAATGGGTTGAAATGCATTCTGTTAGAATTTAAGTCTGGGTAACCACTTCCTTCCATGGTAGATTGAGAATAGAGATGTAAACTAGAAGATTGCTGGTCATTTTTGTTTCTATCCTTGAAACAGTTGTAGAGATGGCTGAGAAGATAATAGGGGTATAGGCAGTTGCTTGAAAACAACATTTTGAAAGAAAAAAACTCCAGACAGGCTTGCTGTACAGTTTTCCTATTTCTTGAAAGCTCCTGGCATAGGCAGCAATGGAAGTGTCTATTCCCAGATTAAATGAACAAGAGGGATTGTGGGTATGTATGCGTGTTTTTGGAGATTGTATACTTTAAGTTCTACCATGGATTGAAAATCATGTATCATTTATTACACATCAATTAATGCAAGCATTAACAAACCTAGAGAGTGTATTAAAAAGCAAAGACATCACTTTGTTGACAAAGGTCAAAGTTATGGTTTTTCCAACAGTCATATACGGATGTGAGAGTTGGACCATAAAGAAAACTGAGTGCTGAAGACTTGATGCTTTTGAACTGTGGTGTTGGAGAAGACTTGTGAGAGTCCTTTGGACTGCAAGGAGATCCAACCAGTCAATCCTAAAGGACATCAACCCTGAATATTCATTGGAAGGACTGATGCTGAAGTTCCAATACTTTGGCCACCTGATGTGAAAAGCCGACTCACTGAAAAAGACCCTAATGCTGGGAGAGATTGAAGGCAAAAGGAGAAGGGGGCGACAGAGAATGAGTTGGTTAGATCGCATCACCGGCTCAATGGGTATGAGTTTGAGCAAAGTCCAAGAGATTGTGATGGACAGGGAAGCCAGGCGTTCTGGGGTGCAAAGAGTCATATACAACTGAGCTTCTGAACAACAACACTAATTATGGGTAACAGATGATCAATAAGAGCACCACAGGGTGTGGCTATTCGTTTCTAAGTCCCTTCTCACTTAGGATTGTTAAAACCCAGACCAAGGATAGCTAATAAAAGGCATTAAGACAGATACCAAAATAATGACATACTAATAGCAGCAGTACCTATCTCCCTGACACAGGCTTCTTCTCTTGGGTCTTACAGTGGCTGTTGTTTTTCTTCTGAGGGTCACCCTTACTCTTCTGTATGGTTATTTCTGTATGCCAGGGCCCCAGGAACTTTTCCTCCAGGTTTATCTGACACACAGTTTTGTTTTTGTTGTGTTTGCTATTCTGTGCTCAGTCGCTTCAGTCGTGCCCGACTCTTTGCAACCTACGGACTGTAGCCCACCAAGCTCCTCTGTCTATGGAATTCTCCAGGCAAGAATACTGGAGTGGGTTACCATGCCCTCCTCCAGGGGATCTTCCCAACCGAGGAATAGAACCCATATCTTTAGCATCTCCTGCACTGCAAGCAGTTTCTTTACCCACCAAGCTACCTGGGAAGCCCCTATTGTTGTTCAGCTTTAACCAATTTTGTTCCAGGGATACCTTGCCCCACCATTTTAGTGTGAAAATTGCTTAGTTCTAATTACTCATTAGCAGGCAGTGCTGTTTTTTTCCCTGTGCACTCTTACCATCCGAGTAATTTTCTTTTGACCAAAAATACAACGGAGATGACTTTTACCTTTGAATTGTTTCCAGACTGAAGTAAAAACAGAGTTCTTCTTTAGTGGGGAATACAGCTGCTGTCACCCGGCCTACATCTGCTGTTAAGTATCCTCCCCACCAAAAGCAGCTTCCTGGTGGAATGTTTTGCATTTCATGCCCTTAGTGTTATGAACCGTGCTTGAACAGGTCCTTTCACAGCCACTGCCCTGATGAATCAGTGACCCCATTGTCTGATAAGACCAGATTGGACTGATGGGGTATGTTGGATCCAAGGATGGCTGTCCATAGTCTTGTGGCTCATCTCCAGCAGGGGTGTCTTGGTGGATAAGAGGAGACATCCTCTCTCTGCTATCTTGCTGGAATTTAGAATTGAGGAAATACAGAGTGCCTGAGGAGGTTAGCTTAGAAGCCACAGGGTAGACTTGGGATCACAGCAGGAATCACAGGTTGAAAACTTGAGGATGAAGATCAAGAGAATAAATGGGGGAGAACAAAGCAGGGATGCACCAAGAAGGTGTGAATGGGTATCTATGAAGTTCTTGTGAGGAAGGGGAAAAAGGCAGACACACATGCAACTTCATGGACAGACACAGAGCAACAACCACTGCAATTCCTGACCACTTTCAAAAGCTTCCAATTTCACCCATGCTTTTTAGTTTGGAAAGAGGCACTTTTGCTGCTTATGGCCAAACATCAGTGAAGTGTGATGAATGCTTGTTGAATATTACAGCACTCTAATTAATAACATTGTAGTAGCAAGTCAGTTAAAAATATTCAGTGTAATCACTGCCCTCCTGCTACCACTTGCCAACTGCAAAATCTTCTTCTAAATGCCTTAACATTTGACTATAGCTGGAAAACCACTGGAAATGGTTTTCTCCTTTGTCCATGCTCATTAAAAAAATCAGGTACCATCAATATCATAACTTAGGGATCTGTATTAAGTAGTTCTTTGTTGTTTCATTTTAACAAGTGCTTTATGGAAGTAGCAAGTTGTTATATACGACACAAAAATAGGCTATGATGAAGTTTGTTTTTTCAATTTAAACTTTTTAAAAACAGTTTTTATCGCGAGGTATTTGCTTTACAATATTGCACTGGTTTCTGCCATATATGATGAAGTTTTTTGCTGAATACATGATCTGGAGACCATAGGACATTTGTGTTTCATCTTCATGGTGTGATACCTACCAGCAGATTATCTGAGTGAGGAACGCCATGTTCTGAAGGCAGTGGAAAATAGAACTCAATCCTCTGTGGGGTTAAGTGGAAGAAGTATATTGTTGAGCATTTACATGAATAACTACCTAACCCTTCATTTGTGTGGCTGCCTCTCTCTGTGGAATATGGTTTGGCACGGGGATACACTAAAGCTTTAATTTTGGCAAGTGTAGGAAATCACTCACGAGTAAGGTAGGTCTTCCTGAACAAGTTGCTATATAAAATTTACAGCATCCATGCTCACTCACGTGTTTCTCTTATGCAGTGTGTTTATCTTCTTTTATTAGCTTTTCATGCTTGTGTGGACATTGTTCTTTCCTTCTGTCATCTTCGGTTACCATGGAAGGAGTGAGTAGCTTAGGATGGGGTGGAACCTAATGTCATCTGTAAACGTAAGAAGGTGAAAAACTTCTATGGACATAACTCATGTAGTCCAGAATAACAGGTGTTCATGTGTATTTTTAATATCTATGTACTTGGTCATCGTTGGTTTGTATTCCCTACCCAGTCCCTCCAACTACACACACACACACCCAAAACCCACCCCACCCACACATACACTCCAACCTAACACTGAGTTAGGAACTGTATTTTTGTTCAATGAAAAGGGAAATTTTCCTGGACTAGAATACTTCTAATGGTATTTTTTTTTTTTCCTTTAGAATTCTAAATTACAGTAGGCACACTGAATTCAGGGCTGGAGGCAGCCACTGTCCTGAGCAGAGGCTTTATCTGTTTCATCAGTCCAGTGGGAGTGCCATGAAAGGGTCCGTGACCTGGGGCGCATCTTGCTCTAATAATGGCTTAACACTCATAAAAGATTTTTAATGGCTACATGAGACATATTTAAATATTAAACGCCATTCCTCTTGGTTGATTCACAAACCCCAACGAATAGGTCTCCTTCGTCGCTTCCAAGGCTGAAGAAATGCACCTGGCTTCTCACGCCAGAGCGAGCAAAACAAATCCAGGAAAAGAAACTTCTCCGCTCCGCCCGGCTCACCCGGCTGCCCTGCAGACTTGAGCACCCACTGCCCGGCGCACTCTGAATCAGAAACGAAACTGCTTGATACCCACGTCTAATCCTGCTCTAGGAGAATGAGACTGATCCCCCCCACCCACCGCCGCATAGGACCTTTTTGCTTTCGTTGTAATGTGGTTCCTTTGCTCGGGTCCCCCCAGCCACAGTGCTGCATCCTGCTGGACGGATGATACCCCTTCTTGACCAGCACTTTGCGCTTCTAAGTTTGAATACACCCGTGCTCGTGGGTCATCTGTGTCGTTAGGTTTCAGGAAAGACTTCAGGACTCTGGAGACCACGTTGTGCTTTTATCAAAGCCTCGTGATGGAAGGTAACAGCCTCATGAGACCCGGTCCTGTTTGCTTCCTCAGAGCCTGTCCTCCAAGGTCAGAGCCTTTCATCCCCCTCGCCTAATCACATGATGTCCCTGGCTTCCCAGGTGGCTCAGTGGTAAAGAATCCACCTGCCAAAGCACGAGTCCCTGGAGACACGGGTTAGGCCCCTGGATGGGGAAGATGCCCTGGAGAAGGAAATGGCAGCCCACTCTATTATTTTGGCCTGGAAAATCCCATGGACAGAGGAGCCTGGCGGGTTACAGTCCTTGGCATCGCAAAAGTGTCTGACATGACTGAGTGACTAAACAATCTGCATTCATGACAAGACCAGGAAGAACTGTATTTGCCTTTTTTATTCTTGCCTTCTGCTGTAGATGTCAGGTTTATATCATTTGGAGATGCTTTCATTCACAGAGAGTAAGACTTCCTGTGGGGAGTAGAGTTGCCTGGGGAAAACAGTGATGGAAAGATACTTTCAAGTAAGAGCTGAAGCTGTGTGAGCCCAGAAGCACTTCGGGTTTGGCAAGCTCTATGGTATTTTTTAAAAAATATTTGGGGTACAGCAGAGCCCAAAATGTATTTTGCTCAAAGCACCGTTTCCCTTTCATTTTCCAAAACTGTGTATATTCTAGGGAAATTTAATCTGTGTACTTTGGAACCATTTAACCTTCATTCATCAAAACATCGCAAGGTAAATACTAGGTCTGGGTTCAAGAAATCTCTTGAGTTCTTCGATAAGCAGTTTTTTCCTTTGAACTCGAAAGTAAAGTTTTGCCAGCTTTGAATGAACCCTGAACCCAGGGCAGTACAGAGATTACTTCTCAAATTATCTCCCAGCCAGTGTGTGGAGCTTTACATGCATCTAGTACAAAGCAATGATGGGGACAAGGCTTTTGGGGGTCAAGGCCCTCAAAACAGGCCTTGGACATTTCTGGGCTTTTCCTCTGGGGCCTCCAGGCACTCCTTTGACTCTGTCAGTATGAGATCTTTCCTGGTGCAACCACAGGTCCAGGTTAGTTCTGGCCCTACCCAGGTCCGGTGCTCTGAACCTCCCAATCCTATCTTTATTTAAAATTCTATTTAGTCCATCATGGCATTTAATTCATTTATTTTTGTTTTCAAAACATTGCATTGAAATATTATCTACCTTGATGACTGAGTTTTTTGTCTCCCTGTTACATTTTGTGCCTCCCTTACTTCATCCTAATTCCAACCTTTCCTTGAACCTGGGGCTTCCCCGTCTTCTTCACTCTGTGATTCACATCAACCATGTGTATGGCATCCAGACAAACAAACAGCTCCCACCTCGAGGGGTTGGTGCAGGGATAGGGGGCTTGGGCAGGGGTTCAGTTAATCTTAATGTATATCGCTCATCTGCTTGAGGCAACCCCGTGTGCAGTGTGGGTGGGCATGGTGGTTGAGAAATTCTGCCCAGGCCCACTCCTGCCTTTTGGTTTAGCTGGACTCTCTCTTCAGCTGGCTTGTAGCCTCTGTGTTCAGCCATCTGCCGTTGTCTCGTTTGTCTGAGTTAGTGCTGAGGCCATGGGTTTGTAATTGCCCTCTTGTCAGGAAGTTATCTATATAGTGCAGAACAAGACTGGAGTAGACACTTACTCCGAGGACACAGTCTTTTTCCTTCAAAATGATTATTTCATTTTAATCTTATGCAGTTTGAAAATAAGAAACATTTTATGGACTCTGTTATTCATCCCAGTGATACCTAAGGGTAGGTCCTGAGCCAAAGGAAAGGGAAGAAATTTGTGTTCACATGGAAAATTGTTGTCAAGACTGGATTTAAATTCAAGGACCTTATATTCATAGTTAATGGCTTCATTATAATTGCTATTTCCGTCAATGGTTGAGTAATGCCAGACCCTATGTTGAGTATCTTCCTAGGTGCATTCTGTCATTTAATTCTTACAACAATCTGAGGTCAGAACTATTATCCCTGATTATAGAGTAGACGATGGGTTTTGTGAAGTTCAATATCCTCCTCAAGATCACTCTGATAGGGGATCCAGAACTTTCTAATTCAAAACTCTTGTTCTTACCCATACCTCTGCATGCTTTCTTCTCAGGTAGTCTACACATTGGAAAAAAGTCCATTTCCATACTTTTCAGGGGCATGCTGATAGCAGAGTCTTTCTCACTAAGATACTGGATACATAGGATGCTATATTTCTTTCACTGAAGTTTTTATTTCAGTGTTTTTTTTTTTCATATTATAATGAAAAAATGCTCAGAGTCTAAATTATAGCAAAGTCGATCACTTTGTTTTCCCATGTTCGTGCTTAGTCGCTCAGTTGTGTCTGACTCTTTGTGACCCCATGGACTGTAAGCCTACCAGGCTCCTCTGTCCATGGGATTTTCCAGGTGAGAATACTGGAGTGTGTTGCCATTTCCTTCTTCAGGGGATCTTTCCAACCCAGGAATCGAACCAGGGTCTCCTGCATTGCAGGCAGATTCTTTACCAGCTGAGCTACCATGGAAGACCCATGTTCAGCCTTCACAATACTTCTCTTCTAGAGTTCAGAAACCAAAATTCATCCAGACCACTGCTCTGATCCAATTTGTGCATGTCTAGGTGGAATCAGACAGATAGCAATTTATTATAAAAGTTCTGGGTTTGGGTTGAGGGAGAGAAATGCTTAAGAATTCAAGTTCATCCGGTAATAAGAATGTCTATCCACTCTCCTTAAAATCCTGAGTATAGACCTCCTTTGTATTCTTTACAGGCTCCTGCTCCGAGCTGGCTACAGACTCTACTAGACGTTCCCATTAGATCTACTTCAATCTTGCCATTCTGGGAGGGCTTTTCCTCTGAGCTCCATTGAGGGTTTACCCCAGATGGTTTCTTCAACCAAGGCCCCAGTCTGGAGATGTGGCCTCTTTCTGGGATATCTGAATTAGAGAACATGGTACCCTGGGAACTGCCAGGTCTTGCCCTCATGCTGGACATTCCCCCACTCCATCTTGCAAAGTTCCAATGAAGAGTCTTTTAAGAAGGAACTCTTGGCTAGCAAGGCAGCTTAATGGGTATGGGATTGAGAGCACAGCAGCCTGCGTCCGAAACTAGTTATATAAGAAAGCCTCCAAGAGAGGACAGAACATGGTTTTCTACAAATTAATAAGGCAAAAAGCCTACACTCACTAGTGCCACAGCTGGGAAGCAACTATGAGCAATGAATTTCTTATGCTAACAAATCAAGCTCTTTGGAAAACAGATGCTGAGCCCTGGGACTGGCACTGGATCTCCCCTGGCAGGAACTGCAAGATTCAGTGATGGAAGGGTATCTAGGGACCATTTGTTCATAAACACAGCTGAGGGCCAGCAACCTGCTTTCATGCCCCGCCTGGGCTGCACGGATGGACCCCTTCCATGCAGCGTTTCCACAGCGATGAAGGCAGACATGTGAGGCTTCTGCAGCCCACGCTCTAGAGAAATAATTAAACAGTTTTTCTTAACCTCTTGAACTTTTCATTTATTATTGCCATCCATTATGTCTACCTTCTCAAATCGCAGAATCCTGAAACTGAGCTCTGGGGTCAAGGGTTTATTGTTTAATGGAGATAGAACATTTTGTAAATTGCACGAAGTCACAATGTTTATAATAGAAGCTTCTGGTGTACTGAATCTTTTCCATTTAACAAACAGTGAGCTTTGACATGTGTTCTTCCTACATAGCAAGAAATTTGGGGTAAGTGCAGTACTGGCATGAACATGTTACCAAATCTTTCCTGTAAACCAAGTGACATCCGCAGTCAAATAAAAACATTCCTTCCACCAAATACCAGGAAATGCTAAAAGTATCACTATTCTTCTAAGGTCATGCTAAAATGAAGTTTTGGCTTTTAGAACACAGAGTAAGGATGAAGAAGGCCAACATTTTTGTCCAATACACATTTGTTGCTACAAATCCTCAGGGACAACCTCCTGGTTCAAATATGAACATGTGTATGGGCAATTTTTCCTAGGATTTAACCTTCAAATGAAAAGTGTAAATATTTTAAGAAAATGTACAAATGTTAAAAAATATTCCTGTTGTCTCTGTTTTTACTAGAATTTGTACTTTCAAATCAGAAACGGATTTGCTTAAAACAAAGCAAACATCCTCAAAAATCTACCCAGCCAAAATAACCAATGTATAAATCTAGGATTAACAAAATATGAATATTCTTCAGTAAAGAAACAAGAATTGAAAATTTGGGGGAAATGATGGGAAAGAACATCTTAAACCTAAAATTTTAACCCATTGTGTTGGAGATCTAATCAATGTTTTTAAAGGAAACAATGTGTGTGTAACACACTCCTGTGTGTTTCTTCTGGGGCTTCATTAAGTTAATGCTACATAAAATCTTTTGGACTATATGTAGTTGATTAACCCAATATAAAAAGTGTCTTTCCATGAGTAATTAGCATAACAATTTTCTTAAGACTTAATAATTGGTTTGTAGCACAGGATGCATTTTTGTCTGATTTTTATGAGTCAAAATACATACAGTAATTAAAGTTTACATTTATACTGGTTCAGGGAAATTTCCCTGCAAAGTTGGCCTCTCCCAAGATGACCTTTGGTGGGAAAGGCTCACTTAGTTTTTTTTCTAAGTTTCTAAAATAACTTGATAGCATTTAATGGTTGTTTCAATGGACTCACTTGCTCAATGCAGGCCAGCCAAGGCCTTTGCAGGGACTCAGTCCCGCCATTCCTGATTGACCAGCAGGTGTCACTGTGGGTTTGGGTGGTAACCCAATTGACCATAGAAAAGAATGACTAATGGGGGGAAATAATAAGAGGAGAAAAAGAGAAATGGAAAAGCAGCTTCCTACAGGAATAAAAAATTAATTAAAAATATCTGTGTTTACATAGACTTTTCCTTTAGGAGTTCAGAGTTCTTTGTACCATTTTCCCATCTCCTATAGACCCAGATTCGATGAGGCTGAGTCACTGAGTAACTTCCCTGGACAAAACAGCCATGAAGTTGAGCAAAGTTGAGAAGTGGATTCTTCTTCTCCTACTTTCTCAGGCCTTAGCTTTGTGCCTCATGGACATACTTCTTTTTGACCCATAGACACTTTTGCTTAACTTCAGAAATGTGCAGAGTCTTCCAGCTCTTTGGTAGGTCATAGATTCATGTTCTATAACAAGATTTTGGCTATCACTAACTTCAGTGGTAAAATAAATTCTGCTGTTTCATTAGTTGAAGGGGCATCTTGGTCTGAAAAGTTGGTTCTTCTCTCTCCCCCAAATCTGGATTGCTCATTTTCAGCAAAGCTAGCCTATTCAAACCATGTATCTTTCTGAATATGTGAAATTTCTTAAATAAATTTTCAATAGGTAAAATTAACACACATTTCTTGAAACCACTGTCAGTTTTAAGAATAGATGGCCATAAAACCTCCTGGCATAGAGAGGAATTCATAGCTGGCCTGATTTGAATAACAGGCTGTAAACTGATTTCTATTTTGGCTTGATATGTGAAAATAACATCCATGTTGCTGGTATATAGAGAAGGCAATTTTTTTAAGAAAAGATACATGGCTTGACTTCTCCAAATAAGGCTTAACACTAGTGTGAAACATCCTAATTTACTCAAGTTCTGAATGAAACAAAGCAGAAAAGGCTTTTGAGGGAAAATAGAAATCTTACTACATTCTGGAGAGCTCCTCTGGCCCTGTGCCTCTGGCATCTTCTCTGTACAACCCATTTCAGATCATGGAACATCATCTCATGATGAAGCTATTATATCTCACTGTTTAAGGTACTACAATCCAGGAGGGTTGAAAACAAATACAATTCAGCTTTATCGTGAACGGCCTGCAGTTTCTACCTGGTTTTCATTCCCCCATCCTTATGTATTATAGGGCTTCCCTAGTGGCTCAGATGGTAAAGAATCTGCCTGCAATGCAGGAGACCCTGGTTTGATTCCTGGGTCGAAAAGATCCCCTGGAGGAGGGCATGACAATCCAGTCCAGTATTCTTGCCTGGAGAATTCCATGAACAGAGGAACCTGGTGGGCTACAGTCCATGGGATCTCAAAGAGTTGGACATGACTGAGCAACTAACACTGTATCTATAAGATTCCTAATGATATAATACATTCCAGTGCTGGTTCTAATGAATTATTAGAGTGATAAAGTTAAAAAAGAAATAGATTAAATGTGCAGATTCAGAAATATTGAGAAAACTTAACTACAGAGTATGAACACTTTGTTTCTAGTGACCTTAATTATCCATTCACAAAGATAAAACATTCTGAAATAAGCTGGTTTGGTACAAAGGGTGGTTTATAACGCTAAGTAAAAGTTCTTTAGAAAATCCATGCATTTATGTATATGCCCCTTTCCCAACTCTGAGAAGGCCATTTTATTTGTACATAAGACTGTGTTATTAACGTCACATCATTTTCTCTGGCGCTCAGAGATTAAGACGCTTGCTTAGGCTTTCTGGCAGAATGTGTAGGAATCATAGCAACAGACACTATAAGCACAAGCAGCTGATGGGTGTGGGATGAGGAGAAGAGAAACAAGAAAGAAGGATGTTAAGGTATAACAATATTTATCCAGGGTAACAGAGTATCAACAGGATTTTCTTTTCAATTAGATGTATACATCTGTGAAGAATGGAATCCTTGGCCATGGGTTTACCCTTTGGAAAATTGCCCACTATTTCCATGACAACTCCTTAGACTATGGCTCAGAGGAAATGGTGATCATTATTATTTCCAACAGTCTAAAATCAGATATAACTGGGTATTTTGTGTGTGTATAAGCATGTGTGCTCACATACGTGTGTGGTTTTTCAACTGGAGTCTACCTTCACTAAGATAGGAGTTGCATGTCATATATATCTCATATCCCTCTATACAAACTATTTGGTAAGACTTCAATGTATTTTTGTTGAATGATTGAAAATTATAAAAGCTACTTTTGTTTGGCAAGCATGGGTATTGCTAGATTAGTTTTATGTAGTCCATATAAATAATTCACTTCTTGTGGTTCCATATCCTGATGTGAAAATTATGCATTTACTGTGTTTTCATAGATATTAATGGGAGCTATTAAAAACTAGAAATTGCTTCTAGGTTGGTGGTCTCAGGCCTCTTATTGAAAGAAAAAGAGTTGAGGTAAATTTTAATTGTGAAAGGAATAAAACTCCACACATTGCTTTGTTAAAGTTTAGCACTTTGTGTGCATTATTTTTCTATTTATTTCATAAAGAAAAGCAAAAAGACATTAAATTTCTTTAATTTCAGCATTTCATGTGAAAAAAGCAAATGGAATGGAGAATAAAGTAATTGGAAGAACCAATCGGGCATTGGAATATTTCCCTTTCTTTACATCAAATATTTGTTTAAAAAGTGTAGCTTAAAAATGAAACTATGAATATGATGACCCAATTAAAAAATTAAAAAGAAAGTGTTACATTTATGTTTGGGCCCATTGGTGTAGTTATTATGTAGTAGATGATATTATGCTGCTTTTTTGGTATTACGTTTCTGTTGGGAAAATATTTTTAGAAGTTATTTAAAGAATTATAGAATGAAGCAAATCAAATCATTACTTATACATTTGGGGGAGGGGAACACTGTGAAAAAAGTGCGCAGAAAAGACTAATGTTTATGTGCCATGATTTCATTAACATATTTCTACTTTCTTTGTCATCCAGGGTAAACTCTAAGGATATGTCATGAATTCCTAAGCCATAATAAATCTGTGAACGTCAGACGCTGTGTGTGGGTAAAATGGATAATTTTCTGACCTTTAGTAAGCTTTCACTAGAGCAAAGGAAGTCCCTCCACATAATGTTTCCCTACTACAAAATACTGGCAGGAAGCCAAAGTATGCCCTTTGGCAAACTTCCAGTCTGGATGGCTTTCCTGGAGCTAGAAGACATTCATGAATCTGCCCAGCCCTGTGATTTTTTTTTTTTTTCTTTTCAGAAAGCCTCTGGAAAGACCTTTCCAACCTGTAACCTGCTGAGGAAGATGTGTGAACACATTAATCATGGATTTCTTCAAAAGGAACTTGGGGCTATCCTGCTTGAACTCAAAAGGTCCACCCTCCTGCTCAGCAGGAACCACAAGACAATCAGAGAAATGCTGGCAGGTAACCTAGACATGGATCCAACTGAAAATTAAGCTTATGATAAAAATAAACTAGAATTTTCTGACTCTTGGAGATGAGGTGTAGCCATGGCTGGCTTTCCTTTTGAAGGAGAAAACTGAGAGTAATGAAAATATGTTAGTAAATATATTGTTTATTCTTGTTTTCCAAAGTTTTATTCCCAAATCTCAATTTTTCCCATCGCTGCTTAAAATTAAATCCATTTTCATTTTCAATCATTGCAAGAGAGAATTAACTTACAAAAGTAATACAAGGTTCACCTAGTACTTATCAGCCTTAGAGGTTAAACACATTTCTCTTTTGCTTTTGTTTCATCATTTCTTACACTGTCAGTGGCTTTGACATCATTGGAGAATAGTTGAAAGTTAGTCATAAGCCGCCTGACCAGCTTTACTGAAAGTTTTCTCTTTCTCAGATGGGTTTTTCAGACCATGACCCCTCCCCTCCCAGCCCGAAAAGGAAAGAAAAAGTAAGAACCTCTCAGAAATGTGTAAGTCATATTAAAGATTTTTGGTGGGTTTAGGACATTTCAGAATCACCTTGGTTCTATAAACCAATACAGTTCCAGAGATGATTTTCACAGGTGCTTATGAATAATCCCCTCTCTTTTGAAAATGAAAGAGCCAAATAAAAAACAAGCAGGCCTATAAATAAATTATTGGCCTACAATAGTCATACTTCTGGAGAAAATAAAATAAACTTAAGAATTACAGTAAAGAATACTAGTGTGTCTCTTAATACTTAGCTGTCTAGGTAGCTAAGACTCACTCAGATATTTCCAGAAGCTGACTAGAGACCAATAATATCCTGGTGTTGTCTCTTGCCAGTCTACAAATTCACTCCATCATTCAGCTAACTCACATGACTTTCTGTTCCTCTGTCCATGATATTCCCCTAGCCCTGAACATCTCAGTAACTTGATCCAAACTCAATTCATCCTTCAGAGCCCAGAGAAAGCCTTCTACCCCATCCCTGACCCAATAGAAGCTCAAGCTTCCCAACTCTTGGGGCACCTTGGATAATTCCACTGGTAGTGACACATCCTGATTCACATCAGAATCATGCAGCTTACAACTGGCAGGCAAGATGCTAAAGATCATTTCTCATTTGTGTTTGTATCCCTACATTATTTAGTATAAATTGCTTAACCAACATTTATTGAGAGATTAAAATGTGAAATTATCTGAAGTATGGGCAATGAGAGGATCAGATTCCTTCTTAAAACATAAACAGTCCTGTAGAGAATATAAATTATAGTCTTGTTTCATTCTCTTTAATCACTGACTATTCATTTGTTTATCCATGCTTCCAATAAGCATTTCATTGACTTTTAAGGACAGCACTTAGTGGGGGTCAAAAGGACTTGACAATAAGTGGGAAAAGGCTGCAATTAAAATTAAGATGATTAAACAAATGTTAAACAGTATGAATATTGCTGACAACACGTTAGCAAAGGGGAGAAGCAGGTGTCCTGCGTACCATGCTTTGATATTATTAGAAAAGTCTTACTCTTTCAGTCCAATTCAGAACATGTCTTAAGGGTTATCCTATCTTCAGAACTCCCTGCTGGTTTCTCAGTCCTCCATGAGGACTGCTTTGCAGCTCAGCTTCTACCCAACACCACTCTCTTTCCTTCTAGCCACTCTCTCTTCTTCAGATGTTGCCCTCAGAAGCACTTCTTAATAACTTTTGCATGCCTATTTCTGTCTCAGAGCACACTGTTTGAGGCCACCCACCTTGCCTTCCAGTTCCATTTCGTGTTTGCCCCTCTGATTTTACTGTCACTTCCAATATCAATGGTCCTTCTATCAGATCTAGCGCTGTTGAACTTCCACCAGCCAGCCGAGATGTAATCTTTGCTGAACTGCAAATGGTGAGGGCTGGTCAGTTGTCCTAAGTCAGGAAGGCAAGGAGTAAGCAACTGAATAGGAATCAGGGATTCAGCTTGGGAGCAGGTAGAGATACAGAGAGCAGACAAAGTACCAAGTGATAGCAACTGTAAAAGCACCATGCTGGGATCAAGTAGGTAAACAGGTTAGAAGAAGTAAGCAGTGAGCCAGGCTGTTACTGACAAACGGTGCAGGAAAATATGGCCTCAGGGTTGGTGAGCAATGTGATTTGATAGTTGTGAGGGACTTAAGGGATAGGAGAATGATTTCTACTGTGACTGAGATTGCATCTGTTTGGCACCAAATTTGTGATATTACTCAGAGTTAATTTGTGATAGAAGAAATGATAGGGAGGAGGGATGAAGATGAAAAACTAGAAGCCAGAAATGTGGTTTCATCTTTAAAGCATATAATCTCTTTAAATAAATAGTACCTACACTATGACCTTCAGATATTAGGCTGAATCGTTTGAAAATGCCAATATTTGACAATATTTGACTTCCAAAAGTTACAGAAGTTCAATCAATTAATTTATTGACTGTTTCTCCCAACTTGAATGATATTATTTTCCTCAATACTGTATCATAATACCCAGGATAGTATCTCACACAGAGAAGGTTCTCAATATAATTTTTGAGTGAATTAATTAAGAAGTGAATTACTTAAGTCTCTGATATTTTTTGGCTATAATTTACTATATTCCTTAGGACTCCTTCAATTATAAATACCAGATTCCCAGTTTATATTATTTCATCAAAGAAGAGAATTTATTGGTTCATACAACTGGAAATTTGAAGGCTATCAGGAGCTAGTTTTAGGAACACCTGGATCCAGGGGCTTGAGTAATGTCATAAAGATTTGGTCTCTTGTTCTTTTCAACTCTGACTTTTCTCTGCATTTGGCTTTATCGTCAGGCAGGATCCCTCAATTTGGTGATTCCTGATGGCTCTGGGCTTGTAGTTATTAGCTTAGCAACCCCAGTGAAAATAAAAATGCCTTTCCCAATTGTTCAAATCAAAACTCCTAACCTTGCATTTCACAGAATCTACTTGGGCAACATCTGAGGAGCTAAGGAAAGGGGGTCAGGTCTACCTTGATCATATGAACTGAGAATGGGAGAGATGGTGGTTCCCTGAAGAAAAGTCATGGTGCTGTTACCAAAATAATAATTATAATAATGCTGTTGTTAAGTCACTAAGTCATGTCTAACTCTTTTGCAACCTCATGGACTATACAGCCCACCAGGTTCCTTGTCCATGGGATTTCCCAGGCAAGAATACTGGAGTGGGTTGCCATTTCCATCTCCAGGGGATCTTCCCAACCCAAGGATAGAACTCGCATCTCTGGCATTGCAAGTCGATTCTTTACCAGCTGAGTCACTGGGGAAGCCCCAGTTGTAATAATAGGTGACACTTATTGAGCATTTATCTCCCTTCTACAGCCCTCTGAGAGAAGCACTATTGTTATCTCTACTTCATACATGAGTCAGTTGACATATAGAGAGGTTAAGTTACTTGCCCAAAATCATGTAGCTAGGAAGATGGAGCCAGGATTGAAACACAAATGGTTCAGTTTATAGCCCATTCCACTGACCACTATACTTTGTTACCTGAAAAGGAGTTTAGGGATAAGCCAAAACATGGGTGTCTTCTCTACTTCGCTTATTAAGTTACAGAGCCAGTGGTGTGGCAGCATCTAATTTTCAATGGCAGATGGAGCATTGCTGGTTCACTTCCCAGAACATTCCACAGTGGTAGTTTTCTCTAAGGCGAAAGTAGTTTTAACAAGGTCCCAGAACTTGTCCTCTGGCTGCTGAGAAAGTGATTTCCGGCAACCATGGGAGCTCTCTTTTGCCTCCCATATCCTTTTTGTCAGCTTGATGACTTCCACCAAGTCAGCTGGATTCTGTTCAAAAACTATATTGAGTATCTTCAGTGTACCTAAACAAGAATGCTCTGTTGTGGTTTAAAAATATTATTAAGTATCTGAGTTACATTATGTTTAGACCTTTCAGGTTTTGTCATTCCAGTAGCTTCAGGATGTTTAGTCATCCCCATTCTAGTTGACATTTGGGTCCTGAAATTGACTCCCTAGTAAATTCCATAGTTCCCTCTGCCCCTCCATTCCCTCCCTACCTCCTCGAGAGTAAGTATCAAAACTTATTTCTAACAGGTAAAAGAAGTGGAGGCTCGGATGTTCTATTTTCCCTTAAAAATGGTTCATGGTGCTTGGTTGAAAGGAGCTCTGGAGAACTGGAGAAAACAGAGGCCTGAAAGTATGTCTTCTTACTTGGGATTGATGGGGTTTGTCTTTGAGGTAGACTGTCTAATCAGCTTTATTTCCTGTACAGTGGGAGTGGTGGCAGGTGAAGGATTTAGGTCATAAGGTTCATACAATCAGAGCTGCTGGATGGGTGGTTGTACCCTCCGTTCCTCTTTGCAGACCAGGATCCTCTGCAGCTTCTTAGTTTCTACTTTCTCATGACATGAGCTCCACTAATTCAGATGGCTGCCTCTGGCATTCACTATGTTTAAGCGATTTCATATCTTAGCTAGTTCAATGTTGTAGAGCTCTTATTTGTTCCTCCAAATTGATCTATGAGTTCAATGTTAGATCAATGAATTTTCCTTTTCCTATAATCTGTGGCCAGGGGGCCCTAGATCATGGACCTAGGACCAATCCTTCCTCAGGAGTCATGGTCCAGAGTAGTTTCAAGGAAAAGCATATATGTACAGGAGTAGGGGTGGGATAAAGGAACATGGAAATTATTAGTATGTCTTCTACATTATCTGAAATTGGTCTTCACTATAAAACAAAGTGATTTCCTAACTGATACATCCATATAGTAAATACAAGAAATAGTTTTCATGATAAAGATCTATGATGGTAGTTTTGTTGCTAAGTTGTGTTGGACTCTTGTGACCCCATGGACTGTAGCCTACCAAGTTCCTCTGTCCATGAGATTCTCCAGGCAAGAATACTGGAGTGGGTTGCCATTTCCTTCTCCGGGGGATCTTCCTAACCTAGGAATTGAACCCGGGTCTCCTGCATTGTAGGCAGATTCTTTAGGGTAAATACAAGTAATAGTTTTCATGATAATGATCTATAGATCACACTTAATTCTGAGGTAATTTTTGAATTCTCATAGACAACTATGGTCATGGAGGGGTTTTGATGGTTACAGGTGGTTTATTTCCTGCTGCTTTGAAAATAGTCATATGGCTATGCCATACGGATTACTCTCCACTAAGCAGGACATTGAATGCAAAAACATTCAATACCAACTCAAACTGCACAAAGATTTCCCTCCATTTGATCATTAACTATAATTTCATGAAATGGAAAAATATAACACAAAAATAATGCTCTAAGTTACCAAGTCAAAAGCCCTGCTATTAATAACGAGGGAACTCTGATTGACAACAACTAAAAAATCCTATAAAACCAAGTGCTAATGAGCATGTGAAAATTCTCCTGTATCGAAGATGGGCGTATGGGCCAGTACAGACATTCTGGAGGGCAAGCAATATGTGAATATGTGGTGAAAATAAGTACGCCTCTTCCCCATGGCTCAGTTGTCTAACTCAGATATATTCCCCAAGAGAAATTCTCCCATTGTCTAAGAAAGATACATCTGAGAATGTTCGGTGCAACATTACTTATGGTAACCAGGGCTGGTAGCAACCTAGATGTCCAACACTGGAAGTAAAGAATAAGTAAAATGTTATGATGCATCTCACATAATATGCAGCAGTTTGAAGTAATAAACTAAATTTGTATCCAGAAGTATTGATAGATCTTAATAAGAAGGCATAAAGTGGAGGGAAAAAAAGGAGAACTTAGTGCGATACTACATAAATTAAAAGCAGGTACTACACAAAGCAATGCTAAATTCTTCAAGGACACATGGATATCCAAGGACAGATGGTAAATATATTAGAAGGATTGCCTATGGAAGGGAGAACCATGGGAGTGGGGATGAAGTATGAAGGGGGAAAATAATCAAATTTTTAAAAAAAGAGAGAGAGAGAGTTGGCATGTCCAGATGCTGATAGTGAGCCACAGTAATAGTATAGTAGTAGTGTTAGTCGCTCAGCTGTGTCCAACTCTTTGCAACGTCATGGACTGTAGCCCATCAGGCTCCTCTGTCCATGGGATTCTCCAGGCAAGAATACTGGAGTGGGTTGCCATGCCCCCCTCCAGGGGATCTTCCCAACCCAGGGATTGAACCCGGGTCTCCGGCATTGCAGGCGGTTTCTTTACCATCTGAGCTACAGGGAAGTCAGATTCTTCACCATCTGAGCTACAAGAATGTGATAATTCTCAATATTGTCCACCAGAGGTCCAAAGAAGAGAATGAGAAGTGACAGGGGGAAACACCAGGTTAGTAAGGAAACCCGCTTAAAAATAAGCGGAAAGCTAGACTCCAGTGCCCTCTGGCTCAAAGTTTTCTCTTTCTCTGCCTCATCACTAACTCTGGGGCAGAAGTTATCTGGTTCTCATTGCCACACCTTCCACCTGTCTGACACAGAGCGGAAGAGACCTGGAGAACACCAGTGAGGATGAGTGACACCTGACACGCAGACAATGAGACCTGGGAGAAATGCAAGCAAGTTCTGAGCTGCAACCAGGGCTGAAGATGAAAACCAGCAGGAGATGGCTCTGAGTTTGCTCCTTTTGTGACACTTCTGAACCTTGGTTTGCTCGTTGGAAAAGTGAAATGGTTTCATCTCAGCTTTGTGTCCCAGCCCTGGTGGTCCATGATTCTCCTTCTCACAAGCTTATCGCTGATGAGAATGTCATGTGGAGAGGTGGTGCCCAGAAAGTTTGTGCCTTCTCTTCACTGGTAGCCTGAGGAAACAGCCCACTGCCCTCCATGACCCCTTGGCCAAGTGCACACAGGGTCTCATCCCAGCCGCCTTCCTGTTAGATAGAGGAGTCAGGCAAACACATTTACTCTGATCCTTTAAAAATTTTTTCCTTGGAATTCTTTTAAGGAAATGTGATACGCAGAGATAACAGATAAAATTGGCACATTTCAAGATGCCATTTTGAGAGCTGTTTTGTCATTCCTTTGGGTGATTAATTGTACAGGACCTTCTGAAGAATAAGAAATAAGGTAGAATTACACTTTGTATAGAAACCATGTAAAAGTAAGCTCCTCTGCAGAAAGCAGGAACATTCTAAAATAAAGTGCTCTTTTCATCAAAGACTTCTTTATTAGGAAAATGTAGGAACTTCCCCTCTCCCTTATTTCTTCTGAATATTTCCATTTTCTCCCCAGGACTTTAACATCTCTTGACTGAACAGACATGGGTATTTATTATATAAGCCAAAGCTTGCAGGCTAATTAAAATCATGCATCACCTCCTTTTCTGATGGCCTTGCTCGAAGCTGCTCCCCCAAAAGTCAGTGTCCACCTGCATGATTCACAGTGATGGGTTTCATGAGAGGAAGTCTGTGGAGGGGGTTATACTCAATCTGTGGCATGGCTAAGTTGCCCCAACAGGGGAAAAAAATGTCTTTCAAACCCCAATGCTGAATGGCACATTTGCATTCTGCCTCATGAAGAAAGACCTGCATTAATTTTTCTGAAGCTTTGAGCGCATTTCCTGTAGGATGACAGAGGCAGCCTCCCCTGTGGAGCCAGCATTCTATGGCATGTTGTAGGGTCGGTGGTCAGATGGGCCGCTCCTCCCCCAAGGAAGATCCACCTCTCTATTGGTGATTACGGTGAAGGACCAGATGTTTTCCTTTAACCTCCTATTGGTTCTAATCTCCCTCAATCTTTGATCCCAGCCCCACTTGAAAGTAACCCCTCATTTAGCTCCTCTTGGGTGGTCCTCAGTGGAGATTTAGTTAATTCTAACTTCTTGTACAGTCTTCCCCCATGTGCTTCCATGGTAAAATTCTACCTTTCTAATTGCTAAGAGGGAAATTGTTAATCCTTTTGATTCAGGGAGCAGTGTAATAGCCTTAAAATGGGCAACTTAATTGAAAAACTCAGAAATTGCTGACTCCTTATGGTCGTTCTTTAATAGCATTTCCTTTCCCAGTCTTCATTTTTTTTTCAAAATAAAATAAAATAAAGTAAAATTTGTTGTGTAAAACATGCTTACAAAAGACTATCTTCTTGTTATCTCTCTGCTCCAATGTCCTGGTTGGATTTCATGCATGGTCTCAGGTATTTTATTGGTGGTTACAGGTCAGCTTAATGGGTTATTATAGAAAATGCTCAGCAGAACACAGGAGGGACATGTGACACTGACTAATGGGAAGTAGAAATGCTTCTCCTCCTCCTTTCCCATTATGTAAGAATAAACAACTTAAATTGCTACTCTTAGATTCCAAGGATTGTCTAGGGTATGTCAAATACCAGCGTGAATTTTGGAGATTAGGTTATTCTGCATTGAGACTGGCATATATTATTAGTATTTTCATGACTTTGTTATCAAAAGCTAACCAAGAAAGTTAGTTTTTTGAAAGAAATTTCCAGTTTGGCTTTGGGTTTATAAAAGCAAATTCTTTAAAAAAAAAATTCTGGTAATAGAAAGGTTTCTGAGTTCTTGGAGTATTCCATTGATCTTACTTATGAATAGCAAAAAGGTCAAGGATTTTGCTTATTTGTTTTCCATAGGCACTCTAAATTTTAAAAGATTTGGAGACTTTTAAGGGACTTTTAAGAGACACTTAATTTATTACAGATGCATTAACATATTGAATTTATGTGAAAGAGTGAAGGCCAGGCAAAGGATATTGGGTTCATTATTTATTAGTGGAGCTAGTCAAAACTTCCCTGTTTTAACCAAGTGGTGGTTTGGCTTCTATTCAAGAAGCCATCACTTAATATTGCTGTCCCCAGCAATTAATGTACCCTGGGAGGGTGGGTGTGCCTTTACTATACTCAACTAGATGGGACTCTAGAACTTGCAGGTCTATCTTGCCTCTGTCTGGACTGAACATGATGCTTCTGTGTAATTAGCTCAAAGTACGTGCTACCCTTCCTTTCTACTCAGAATGAAACTCATCAGCAAGCCTACAAATTATGTGGAGTCAAAGCCTCTCTCCTCATCATATTTCAATTTCCATTACATCCTCATGCTTTCTCTATTCCTGGCACACTGACCTTTTCTCAGTGCCTCTCAACATGTTCCTTCATCCAGCATGGAAAACTATTTCCTCATGGTCACGTGGCTTACTCCTGTCCTGCTCAGTCTCTGTCTTGCTTGTGAAAAACTTCCCTTCCTGACTGTACCATATGCAGTTTTAATAAGCTCTCATATTACCATGTTCTTCACATCATAGCATCAATTTTATATTCTGTCTTATTTGTTTGTCTCTCTTTACCACTATTTTGAGAGCTCCATGAGAGCAGAGATGGGGTTGAGTCTTGCTGACTTTAATTTCTCTAATGCTTAGGAACTTGCCTGATAATTAGTATTCAATTAATATCTATAGAATGAATGAATGAACAACATTAACGTTCACCTGACCTGCACCTGATGAGTTCATGTAGGAAGTCAATATTTTTATTCTGAAGCTCATACTTTTGGGCATATCTGTATTTTTCTTTTGTATTATTAAAATTCCAGAGAGTGGAGACTGGCTCTCAGTCTTCTGAGATAAGTTTCTCTTGTCTAGTGCTCAGCTCAGTCTCAGACAGTGGTAGGGGCCAGAACTACCCCTACTGGGTTGTAGAACAGAGAACCCAGTAACACACACCTCTCTTCTTCCTATACAGAGTTGTTGTTCAGTCACTAAGTCATGTCTAACTCTTTGTAACCCCATAGACTGCAGCACCCCAGGCTTCCCTGTCCTTTACCATCTCTTGGAATTTACTCAAACTCATGTCCATTGAGTCGTTGATAACATTCAATTATCTCATCCTCTGTCATCCCCTTCTCTCCCTGCCTTCAATCTTTCCCTGCATCAGGGTCTTTTCCAGTGAACTGGCTCTTTGCATCAAGTGGGCAAAGTATTGGAGCTTCAGCATTAGTCCTTCCAATAAATATTTAGCATTTTCTTTAGGATTGTCTGGTGTTCTCCTTGCAGTCCAAGGGACTCTCAAGAGTCTTCTCCAGCCCCACAGTTTGAAAGCATCAATTCTTCATGGTCTTCTTTATGGTCCAGTTCTCACATCCATACATGACTACTGGAAAAACCATAGCTCTGACAAGAAATGTCTTTAATCAAACAAATGGGAAAAAAAAAGCAGAGACAGAACAAAAAGGCAAAGACAGTCTGAGAGGTATGTGGGTAAGTATACGTTAGTTTTTGGCTCACTGGAATCTCAAGGCTGAGTTAGGGCATAAGAAATCTTGGATTTTTCTGAGCAGTGGACATCTTGCCTTATGCTCCTAGGAAAGAGCATGTTCCCTATCTCCACTGAAATCCTAACATAACTGTCAAAGTCACGTGGCATTTGCCCTGCAAACTGCTAACCATGATAGTTTTGTTCTGCAAAGACAGAACTAAAGACAGAAAATTAAAATTGACCATGCCATGTCTGAGTTGCCTAGCCTTCCCTTTATCCTTAAATGTAGTCTCACAGAGCCTCGACCCTTTTGTGGCTTTCGACCACACTGGCTGGGTCTGAAGTTGAGGTGTTGATAAGTGACTTGCATTTAAACCATTACCCATACACTGGTCATAGCAAACACCTTCTTCCAACAACACAAGAGAGGACTCTATACATAGACATCACCAGATGGTCAATACCAAAATCAGATTGATTATACTCTTTGTAGCCAAAGATGGAGAAACTCTATACGGTCAGCAAAAACAAGACCAGGAGCTGACTATGGCTCAGATCATGAGCCATATTCAGACTTAAATTGAAGAAAGTAGGGGAAACCACTAGACCATTGAGGTATGATCTAAATCAAATCCCTTACAATTATACAGTGGACGTGACTAATAGATTCAAAGGATTAGATCTGATAGAGTGTCTGAGAACTATGGATGGAGTTTCACAACATTGTACAGGAGGCGGTGATCAAGACCATCCCCGAGAAAAAGAAATGCAAAATGGCAAAATGGTTGTCTGAGGAGGCCTTACAAATAGTTCAGAAAAGAAGAGAAGTGAAAGGCAAAGGAGAAAAGGAAAGATATACCCATTTGAATGCAGAGTTCCAAAGAATAGCAAGGAGAGATAAGAAAGCCTTCCTCAGTGATCAGTGCAAAGAAATAGAGGAAAACAATAGAATGGGAAAGACTAGAGATCTCTTCAAGAAAATCAGAGATACCAGAGAACATTTCATGCCAAGATGGGCACAATAAAGGACAGAAATGGTATCGACCAAACAGAAGCAGAAGATGTTAGGAAGAAGAGGTGGCAAGAATACACAGAAGAACTGTACAAAAAAGATCTTCATGACCCAGATAACCATGATGGTGTGATCATTCATGTAGAGCCAAACATCCTGGAATGTGAAGTCAAGTGGGCCTTAGGAAGCATCACTATGAACAAAGCTAGTAGAGGTGATGGAATTGCAGTTAAGCTATTTCAAATCCTAAAAGGTGATGCTGTGAAAGTGCTGCATTCAATATGCCAGAAAATTTGGAAAACTCAGCAGTGACCACAGGACTGGAAAAGGTCTGTTTCATTCCAATCCTAAAGAAAGGCAATGCAAAAAATATTCAAACTACCACACAATTGCACTCATCTCACATGCTAGCAAAGTAATACTCAAAATCCTCCAAGCCAGGCTTCAACAGTATGTGAAGAGTGAATTTCCAGATGTTGAAGCTGGATTTAGAAAAGGCAGAGGAACCAGAGGTCAAATTGCCAACATCTGTTGGAACATAGAAAAAGCCAGAGAGTTCCAGAAAAACATCTACTTCTGTATTATCCTGGCATGTGAAGTCAAGTGGGCCTTAGGAAGCATCACTACGAACAAAGCTAGTGGAGTTGATGGAGTTTCAGTTGAGCTATTTCAAATCCTAAAAGATGACGGTGTGAAAGTGCTGCACTCAATATGCCAGCAAATCTGGAAAACTCAGCAGAGGTCACAGGACTGGAAAAGGTCAGTTGTCATTCCAATCCCAAAGAAAGGCAATGCCAAAGAATGCTCAAACTACCACACAATTGCACTCATCTCACATGCTAGTAAAGTAATGCTTAAAATTCTCCAAGCCAGGCTTCAGCAATAAGTGAACTGTGAACTTCCAGATGTTCAAGCTGGTTTTAGAAAAGGCAGAGGAACCAGAGATCAAATTGCCAACATCCGATGGATCATCAAAAAAGCAAGAGAGTACCAGAAAAACATCTACTTCTGCTTCATTGACTATGCCAAAGCCTTTGACTGTGTGGATCACAATAAACTGTGGAAAATTCTGAAAGAGATGGAAATACCAGACCACCTGACCTGCCTCTTGAGAAATCTGTATGCAGGTCAGGAAGCAACAGTTACAACAGGACATGGAACAACAGAATGGTGCCAAATAGGACAAGGAGTACGTCAAGGCTGTATATTGTCACTCTGCTTATTTAACTTATATGCAGAGTACATCATGAGAAACGCTGGGCTGGAGGAAGCACAAGCTAGAATCAAGATTGCTGGGAGAAATATCAATAATCTCAGATATGCAGATGACACCACTCTTATGGCAGAAAGTGAAGAAGAACTAAAGAGTCTCTTGATGAAATTGAAAGTAAAAAGTGATAAAGTTGGCTTAAAGCTCAACATTCAGAAAACTAAGATCATGGCATCTGGTCCCATCACTTCATGGCAGATAGATGGGGAAACAGTGGAAACAGTAGAAACAGTGGCTGACTTTATTTTTCTGGGCTCCAAAATCACTGCAGATGGTGACTGCAGCCATGAAAGTAAAACACGCCTACTCCTTGGAAGGAAGGTTATGACCAACCAAGACAGTATATTACAAAGCAGAGACATTACTTTGCCAACAAAGGTCCATCTAGTCAAGGCTATGGTTTTTCCAGTGGTCATGTATGGATGTGAGAGTTGGAGTGTGAAGAAAGTTGAGCACCAAAGAATTGATGCTTTTGAACTGTGGTGTTGGAGAAGACTCTTGAGAGTCCCTTGGACTGCAAGGAGATCTACCCAGTCCATCCTAAAGGAGATCAGTCCTGGGTGTTCATTGGAAGGACTGATGTTGAAGCTGAAACTCCAATACTTTGGCCACCTGATGTGACGCGTTGACTCATTGGAAAAGACCCTGATGCTGGGAAAGATTGAGGGCAGGAGAAGGGAATGACAGAGGATGAGATGGCTGGATGGCATCACCAACTCGATGGACATGGGTTTGGGTGGACTTAGGGAGTTAGTGATGGACAGGGAGGCCTGGCGTGCTGCAGTTAATGGGGTCACAAATAGTCAGACATGACTAAGTGACTGAACTGAACTATTTTATTGACTATACCAAAGCTTTTGACTGTGTGTATCACAACAAATGGTGGAAAATTCTTCAAGACATGGGAATACCAGACCACCTAACCTACCTCCTGAGAAATCTGTATGCAGGTCAAGAAGCAACAGTTAGAATGGGACATGGAACAACAGACTGGTTCCAAATCGGGAAAGGAGTACGTCAAGGCTGTATATTGTCACCCTGCTTATTTAACTTATATGCAGAGTACATCATGTGAAATGCTGGGCTGGATGAAGCACAAGCTGGAATCAAGACTGCTGGAAGAAATATCAATATCCTCAGATATGCAGATGACACCACTCTTATGACAGAAAGTGAAGAGGAGCTAAAGAGCCTCTTGATGAAAGTGAAAGAGGAGAGTGAAAAAGTTGGCTTAAAACTCAACATTCAGAAAACTAAGATCACAGCATCCGGTCCCATCACTTCATGTCAAATAGATGGGGAAACAATGGAAACTGTGACAGACTTTATTTTGGGGAGCTCCAAAATCACTCTAGATGGTGACTGTAGCCATGAAATTAAAGACGCTTGCTCCTGGAGGAAAAGTTATGACCAACCTAGATAGCCTATTAAAAAGCAGAGACATTACTTTGCCAACAAAGGTCCATCTAGTCAAAGCTGTGGTTTTTCCAGTGGTCATATATGGGTGTGAGAGTTGGACTATAAAGAAAGCTGAGCACTGAAAAATTGATGCTTTTGAGCTGTGGTGTTGGAGAAGACTCTTGAGAGTCCCTTGGACTGCAAGGAGATCCAACCAGTCCATCCTAAAGGTAATCAGTCCTGAATGTTCATTGGAAGGACTGATGCTGAAGCTGAAGCTCCAATACTTTGGCCACCTGATGCAAAGGGCTGACTCATTGGAAAAGACCCTGATGCTGGGAAAGATTGAAGGCAGGAGAAGAGGACAACAGAGGGTGAGATGTTTGGATTGCATCACCAACTCAATTGACATGAGTTTGAGTAAGCTCCAGGAGTTGGTGATGGACAGCGAAGCCTGGGGTGCTGCAGTCCATGGGGTCAGAAAGAGTCGGACATGACTGAGCGACTGAACTGACAGCACTGAAGTTTCCTACCTCATGATATCTGGCAGAATCAAGGTTCTCTTTCAAATTTACCTTCGCTTTAAGAATAGAAGCTAGAATCCAGAATTCAAATTGGTTTATAAAGCTTTCGTACTTATTTTTGCTATTGTTTTACATGTTTAATATTTTTTTTTTAAAACTGTGTGCTTGGGAGATTTAAAGTACAGTTGTCTGTGTAGAGTTTATACTGCTTCATTGAATAAGACAAAATTTATCCTTTTTAATAAGAAAATTTCATCTTTTTACTGGTGATTATCAAGAGGCATATAATTTTATCAAGCTATTTCTTCTCTACTCTGTCCATTGCTTGTCAAATTTAGAAATGAAAATTATAAAATCTCTCACTTTCCAAATGAGTCCCTGTAGTAAACAGAACTTTAGCTCTACTTTACCAAACTACATAAGAAGCATTTTTAGAAGCATTTAAAGATAGATAATAATGTTTCTCGAAGACTGGAAATATTGATTTATAAAGTTAGGTGTGAATAAAATCTAAAGACAAATAGTATATCATTAAAAAGTGAAATAATATTATTTTGATTCATATTTGACAATTTTTGAAAGAATGTTAAGCTCTTATATAAATATATGACCTCCCCAGCTGTTCAAATAGCATGATTAATTAAATGGATTCTGTCTGAAAACCAACACTGGCTCTTGTTCTCAAGTTGCAAATATGTCTAATGTAAAGGGAAATGGAAAAGTATTTCTTTGGTGTCTATTGCATTTGAGGCAAAGAATTAATACTGTTGAAATTCCAAGGTATTCCTTAGCATGTACATATGTATGCATGTGTTTGTGGTGTGAACATGTGGTTGTGTATTGTATGTTTTTTTTTTAATGGCAGGAAACTTCAGTTATAAGGAACTCAGGTATTTGACAATCTTATCAATCCAGAATAAAGCCAAAAATCTGTCAAAAGCCAAGGCAAGAGATTTCTTAGAAGCCCAGATAGAGGTTATCAAAGCCCACTTGCTGCATCTCATGGATTTAGAGAAAAAGCTTTTTTAATTAGAATATGACTATGTTTTCTTTTAGCGTACATTAAATAACTTCCCTGGAGGGTACTGAAGGGGCTTAGGGTACTCAGCAGCCTGAAGGGGCTGCTGAGGCAGACTGCAGTGGTTGATTGGGCCCGGAGAGTGTGTATATCAAGTTGCTCAGTCATGTCCAACTCCTTGAGACCTCACAGACTATATAGCCCACCAAACTCCTCTGTCCATGGAATTTTTCAAGCAAAAATATTGGAGTGAGGTGCCATTTCTTCCTCTGGGGGATTTTCCCGGCCCAGGAGTCAAACCCATGTCTTTGGCATCTCCTGCCTTGGCAGGCAGATTCTTTACCACTGTGCCACTTGGGAATCCCTTAATTCAGTATAGTTGTTACTGAGTGGGAGAGAGACATTATCAGGCATGTTCTTTAGGGGAAATAATCTAAAGAAGTAGAATATATTTCAGAAGCTAGAAATAAAGGGAATTATCATACTATTTCATTAGTCCAGAGACTATGGCATTAGCACAGATGAGCTGGGGTATAGAGAGGAAAGTAAAGTCTTAAGAAATATTACAATATAGAATAGAAAGGAACTGTTTTGGTTGAGGGAAAATTTAAAGGTGTCTTGAAAAATATAAGCCTGTGATAGTAAAATGGTACTACTAACAGAATAAAGGAACACAGGAGGAAGAACAGATTTGGGTGGGGGTGAAGGAAGATGGTAAATTCAAGTCTGTAATTTGAGGTATAAGTAGAATATCCAGGAGAAGCTGTCAAATAGGAGCTGCAAATGCAGAGTTGGACTGTCTCTAGGACGAAGCAGAAAAGCAAAGACCACAGTAGCTAATGTTTCCTGAGGACTTACTAGGCATAGGTACTCTCCTACATATTTTTTATACATTTGATATTCACAAATCTCTCAAGGTAAGTACTATTTCAAGCCATAGATAAGCATTAAAAGTCAAAAGAAAGAATAAAAGTTGGTAATTAAAGTGAATAAGAGGTTTTTTCCCTTCCAATGCTTATAGCA